>CM055614.1:11061974-12354427 GCA_029379385.1 Quillaja saponaria | reverse complement strand
TAATAATAATTGTTCACTTTCAGTAACAATGCTGTGTAAAGGGGCGGTGTATGTTTGATGTGAGTGAGTTGATGTAATCCGAGATGTACGTGGAGGTGGAGGCCATGGTGATGTTACGGTCGATATCGATTTCTCTTGATATGGTGTGCACTGTGTAGAATACAAACAACAATACCAGCTCAATGATTCTTCTCTTTAATTGATTTTATCAAAATTGTGAGTCCCACGTTCTGATAAATAAGATAGATCTAATAATTATCACACAACTGAAATAATAAAGAAAATATAAATGAAATAAGTTTTTGGTAAGTAGGGCAAAGAAAAGCTTAATAAATCATCAATCATAATTATTGACCTAAAGATACTTTAAAAAAGTAGCTGTCATTTACTGAATAATTGTGGGATATGTTCAGACTTGAAAAATCAATAAAGAATGACTGCAATTAGTTGGTGATCACAATTGTCAATTAAATAGAAAAAGTAAGATGAGATAAAAAAGAAGGAAAAGTAAAGAAAGAAGAACTATTGATATATAAAGTGGCAGGACATTCAGAGAAAGAAATGTTTAATTTGTACCATTCATTTTCTGCATTGACATAAAGTGAGATGACTTATACTCCACAAAGATACTTTCAAAAGTAGTTATCATTTTACTAAATAATAATAATTTGCTCACGACTTTAAAAAATCAGTAAAGAATGACTTTGTTAGTCGAGTCATCACAATTGGCAATAAAATGAATTTGTTAGTCGGGGGTCAATCACATCACTAATCACTAATCACTAATCAAAATGGGCAGATATAATAGCAGATATCAGAGAACAAATCTTTAATTTGTGCTTTTCAGTTTCGTTGTGCTCTGCATTCTCAATTTGTTCATTTTCTCTTAATCTCATCTTGCTCTATTTCTGCTTTTCAAAATTAAGAATCAAGAAAAGAAAATTAATAGCTCAAACCTCATTTGGATTCCGATATTTATTTCTATTCGGTGCTCAGGACCCTGTAATTAGTTTCAGTACTTTCTTCTTTCCGTTTATGCGTACTTAGTCTGAGAGAACAACACTCTCTTCTTTTAATTCCTGTTTTCATTTCTATTCCAATCCAAACAATTAAAAAAACAAAAAAAGGAAGAAAACAAAAAAAAAGAAAAAAAAGAAATAGGTATTTCTTATTCCAAGTACTAGTGGGTATTCAGAGGTGAGCAACATAGATTCTTAAACTTCTTGAGTTTTGATGCATTTGTAACTCTTATATGTAACTGTTAATTTTTTATTTTTTTGTAAAACAGGAATTTTCTTTAATTTTAGTTCTTTTGGAGAAAAGAATTTGGAGTCAAAGAGTCTGTTCTCGACACTTTAAAGAGTGAGGTATGTAATTTGAAATCAATGAGTAATGAATGGATATTCTTTCCCTGTTATCTCAAATTTTAGTTTTATATATTGCCAGAACATGTTAAAAATTCTTTCTCTCAATTTACTCTTATAACTGGAAATTTTATTTATTTTTTGATGTTATTATTAGATTAAATTCTTAATAAATCAAGTTAAAAAAAAAAAGCTTAAAACTAATATAATAAATTAATATACATTATTTGTTACATAGAAAAAATGATAATGAGGTTTTGAGATATTAATCCAAATATAATTCTTTGTAGCAAATAAAAATGTTTTTTATTTAAAATATAAATTAAAAGAAAATGTATAGATAATTTTTTATAGAAAAAGAAGAAAGTGTAAAAAATAAGCTTCTAAACAATATTAGATTTTTTAAGATGAATTGAAAATAAATGTAGAGTAACAAAGTTTCAAGAGTTTAGAAACATTAAGAAAATTCAAAAACTTAATAGATATATATTTGAGGTAAGAAAGAGATACAATAAATTGAAATTGTAACATTAATAATAAGAGATAAATTAAAATAATAAATAAGAGTGTTTTAAATAAGATTAATATATGTCAATTAATAAATTGTCACTTCAAAAAAATTAACTGGGGTAATAAGACTGCTCTAAAGTTATAATTTTTATTTTGTTTTACTGCATTTTAATAAATACTTATAGACTACCTTTTTTTACCAAGCGCACGAATTGATGGAGAGGTTGGTGTCTTGTTTACTTTGTTAGAAAGTGGACCGACATAAGTTAACTTAGTAAATTACACATGCCTCCTTAGTACGTAGTTTCCGTAAAACCACTTAATCACCTTGTCTTGTGTCACAAAATATCTAAAAAAAGGATGAATGACATTTGTCTTCTCTCCACCATGAGCATATAGGCACATCTTCATCGGAAATTGAATTCCTACAAATCAAAAGTCAACTTCCTAGTGTTAAGAGTAACCTTTGTCCTAATGTGTACAGTTAGTTCACTCTTAACATTAGCTAATCTAAAAGTATAAATTTTCTCAATTTCCAAGATAACTTGATTGTAACAATTGATTGGAAGCCCCTTGAAATCTAGTTGAAAGTCGTCTCTCCCAGTTTGAATGCATCCTTTCAAGAAGATTTTGGTAGCAATTAGACACTTTCTGCTCTACTTGTAAAGCTTCAAAACGACAAAACCCACCCATAAAAAGGAAAATGAAAATATAAAGCAAAAGCAAAAATTTCGCTTTTTGTTTCGTCCGTTGTTTTCAGTATGTTAGTTCTTTTCTTTAAACGTTTACTTTTCATTTATCATCTTCTAGTTCGATTTGAGATTTTGGGTTTGTTGCTTTCGATGTCGCTTTATTTGTTTCGATATATACAAATTTAGAAAGAGAGTTGATATAACTCATATATTATTTATTTACTTACTTATTTTGGTTTGACATACTTCATTCAAATTTCATGTTGGACTGAAATTAACATTGTATCAGTACTTTGTCTTGAATTAGGCTCACCGGAAGCTCCCCTGGTTGTTCACTTGATTAGTCGTTGCACGGATCTTGGAATTGGACTTATCAATTCTACTGTGAGTTTATGATGCCTAGTATATGTTGTAATATGAAAATTAAATCTTTGTTATACTTGTGATTTTTCTCAACTTCTTGTGTGAATATTTAGGAAAGATCATTGACTTGTAAGGATTTTCTAGTAATTTATCAAATTTAGAAGGTTCTCATTGGAATATTAGAATATACAAAAACTATTATTTGTTATAGAAGTTATATATATAGTTGTACTTGGGCTCGGGAACAAGCAAAGTTTTTTATTTTATAAAAAATGTTTATTGATAGAATTGTGATATATGGTTATGAACATATTTGGAATTGTATAATGTTTACTCATTTGATATGGATTTTGGTTATGATATATATATATTTCTTTTTTGAAATAGTATTGGGTTTATATTACTGATAAAATGGATAAAAGTGAGGCTGAAAATATGAATTATGAAAATAATTTTGGTCATGGGTAAAAGATTGATGGAAAGAATTTTGTATTGATATCTTGTTCTCTATGTTTTATGCATTATTTATTTTAATTGTCTTTTTACTAAAACTATTTTGGGTGGTAGATTTAATCAATATTCCTTACCAAATGAGGTATAGTTACACTATGTTACATAGAAGATTATTATGGATTTGTTATCCTAGTTAACGAGAGTTTGATGATATCTCATTGTGGCTTGTCGGCATAATGATAGGAATTGGAATCGATGAATTTATACCCTAGTTAGTTGGGAGGGGGAAGGGTTAACATTATCTCGTTGTGGCCTGCAGGTGCGAGCACAACGGTTATAATTGAAATTGATATTTGAATACCATAATTAATGGGGGTTTGGCACTATTTCATTGTGGCTTGCAGGTACAATAGTTAAAATTAGAATTGATAGACCCTAGTTAGTGGGGGTTTGATGCTATCTTGTTATGGCTTGAAGGCAGAATGATTGGAATTCGAATAGGTATATTTAGTACATATGATACTTAACATGGGTTGCCACTATTTCATTGCAAATATAGTGGTTGAAATTAGAATTGATAGATTTGTTACCTTAATTAGTGAGGACTTGATGCTATCACTACAAGAAATTAAGGTTATGAGTGGACGCATGTGAATTGTTGCAAATGGAAACATCTATGACAGCAGGACACTGATAATTGGGCATAAATAATTATCACTAATACCTTGTGATATTAACAATTTGAACAAGATGGACACAAATACGTTGTCATTGATAATTAACTGTGTCCACAATTTTGTCACACTTAAAGTTGACATTGATAAGTTTATTATCAACAACATCCTAGCATATGCATATAGCTTTCCAATTGTTATTTTATTTTATTTATCAGTGTCTACATTGTGTTGTCACATATAAGCCAACATATTTTTATTTACTTCCTATGGAATTATTACTTTTTTTAAAAGATAAAAAAAACATGTTAAATTACAAAGATTTAAAATCAAAATCTCATTGAATAAAACAACATTTTACAAGTGGGAAATATGAAAATGAAATATAAAAACATAAATTATTAAATATACAAAAAAATAAAAATAATGCTAGGTCTCATATATCCTTATTGTCATCCCTCTGATCATCATTCGTATAGCGTGGGTGTGATTGTTTTGCACCCTAGGAAGGAAAAATATGTTGAAATAAATCACATAATCAAGTTATATAGTTTAGTTTAAAGAGAAAAAGAAGTCAAATTTGCATGAATGAAGGAATATAAGACAATATTAAAGTTTTGAACTCTAGTCAATAATATTGTAATGTTTAATCCAAAATTTGTGAAACTGTTTTTTCCTACAAGTCTTATTCGTCCTCGTAAATGTGTAAGTACTCCCAACTTGTCAAACTAAGATTTATTTTATGATTTGACACCCTCCCCTTGAAGCCCAATTTTTAAAGTCTTCAACTAGAAACACACATTTGTGCATAAATTCTTAAAATTTGATCCAAATTGCAAACTGCTTCTAACTACAAGTTTTATTTGTCTAGGTAAATATGCTGTCATTCTCACTTATCAGTCGAATGTGTACTTTATAATTTTACCCTGGAGATAAAATTTTCATAGTTTTCAACTAGAAATGCATACTTGTGCATAAATTTCGAACATTGATCCAAATTGTAAATCATTTTTTCATATAACTCTTATTTGTCTCGCTAATGTGTCCATGTTCCTAACTTATCAAACAAATGTGTATGATACGATTTTAGCCTTCAAAGCCAACTTATGAAGTTTTCAACTAGAAACAGACACATGAGCATAAATTCCAAACATTTTATCTAAATTGCAAACTGCTTCTTCCTACAAGTCTTATTCATCTCTGCAAATGTTCTGATTCTCCCGACGTGTCAAAAGAACATGTATTTAATGATTTTACCTCCTAAGATCCAATTTTCAAGATTTTCAACTAGAAAACCACACTTGTACATAAATCTTATTCTTTCCCACAAACATGCAAGCACTTTCGGCTTGTCAAACGAACATGTATTTTATGATTTTATTTCTCAAAGCCAAATATTCAAGTTTTTAACTATAAATTCACACTTGTGCATAAATTCGTAATGTTTAATCCAAATTGCAACCTGTTTTTTCCTACAACTCTAATGTATCATCGTGAAAGTTCTGGTTCTCTCAACTTGTTAAACAGATGTGTATTTTATGATTTTACCCCCTAAGGAAAAATTTCAAAAATTTTAAGTAAAAATATTCACTTATGCATACATCCCTAATGTTTGACCCAAATTACAAACTGTTTATTCCTACAGTTCTTAGTCATCCTTGTGAAAGTGGCGGTTCTCCTAGTTCTTCAAACCGTTTATTAATATTTGATCCAAATTTCAAACATTTTCTTTTTACAAGTCTTATGCATCTTAGTGAGCATGCTAGTATTCTCGACTCATCAAGCGGATTTGCATTTTATAATTTTACTAACATTTCATCTAAAGTTCAATTAAAAATGCATAATTTAGGATAATTTACTAACATTTTATCTAAATTTCAAAATGTTTCTTCCTATAAATCTTAAGTGTCCCCACGTTATACCAATACTACAAGTACATCAAATGGACATATGTTTTATGATTTTTCCCCTAAGGCCAAATTTTCAAACTTTTCAACTAGAAAACACACACTTGTGTATCAATTAGTAATGTTTGAACCAAATTGCAAATCGTTTTTTCCTGTAAGTTTTCTTTGTCCTTGGACATGACAGTACTCCCGGCTCATCAAATGGATGTATATTTTAAGATTTTGACATTCAAAGCCTAATTTTAGATATGTTTAACTAGAAACCTACACTTATGCAGAAATTTAGAACATTTAATCTAAATTGCAAACCATTTCTTCCTAAAACATTTTTTTGTCCCTATGGACGTTCAATACTCTCGGCTTGTCAAAAGAACATGTATTTTACAATTTTACCTCTTGAAATTTTTGAAATTTTCAACTAGAAACACACTTGTTAATTAATTACTAAAGTTTGATCCAATTTGCAAACTGTTTCGCCCTACAAGTTTTATACGTCTCTATAGGCATTTTGGTACCCCATGGTGGTGAAACATACATCAATTTTATGATTTTACTCTTGAAAGCCCAATTTTCAAAGTTTTTTACTAGAAACACACATTTGTGTATAAATTCTAAACGTTTCATCCAAATTGTAAACTGTTTCTTATTGTAAGTCTTATTCGTTCCCACGGAAATGACGGTACTCCCACCTCGTCAAATGAAAGTGTATTTTACAAGTTTAGCCCCCGAGCCTCAATTTTCAAAATTCTCAACTAGAATTGCACACTTGTACATAAAATCTGAATGTTTGATCCAAATTACAAAACATTTCTTTCTAAAATTCTTTTTCATCCATGAGGACGTGTCAGTATTCTCGCTTGTCAAACAAATGTGAATTTTATGATTATCCCCCCATCACCAATTTCCAGAGTTTTTGAAACAAACACGTTGTTATCCGTAAATTCCTTACATTTGATTCAAATTGCAAATTGTTTCTTCTAATAAATTTTATTCGTGCCCGTAGATGTACTTGTTTCCTAGCTCTTCGATTAGATATGTATTTTATAATTTTATCTCTCGAGGTCCAATTTTCAAAGTTATTAACTAGAAACACATGTTTATGCATAAATTCATAACATTGGATCCAAATTGCAAACCGTTTCTTCTAACCTGTCTTATTCAACCTTGTAGACGTGTTGCTAGTCCTAGTTCCTTAAATGGAAGTGTAATTTATGATTTTAGACCTCGAAGCCCAATTTTCAAAGTTTTCAACTAAAAAATTCACATTG
Organism: Quillaja saponaria; assembly: GCA_029379385.1. Classification (NCBI taxonomy): domain Eukaryota; kingdom Viridiplantae; phylum Streptophyta; class Magnoliopsida; order Fabales; family Quillajaceae; genus Quillaja; species Quillaja saponaria. Next base: position 12,347,196 of record CM055614.1, on the reverse strand, counting down.
TGTTGACATTCCAAAAGTTAGATTCAAATTGCAAAACGTTTCTTCCTAAAATTCTTTTTCATCCATGGAAACATGTTAGTACTCTTGCTTGTCAAACAAATGTGAATTTTACGATTTTACCTCACCAAAACCCAATTTCTAAAGTTTTCAAAAATAAACACACAACTATCCATAAATTCCTAACATTTGATTTAAATTACAAACTGTTTCTTCCTACAAGTTTTATTCATACCCGTAGATGTACGGGTTCCTCTAGCTCATCAAACAGACATGTATTTTATAATTTTATTTGCCAAGGTCATTTTTCCAAGTTATCAACTAGAAACACATACTTATGTATAAATTCTTAACATTTGATACAAATTGCAAACTGTTTCTTCAAACCTGTCTTATTCATCCCCTGTAGATGTTTTGCTACTCTCGATTCCTTAATGGACGTGTAATTTATGATGTTAAACCTCAAAGCCCAATTTTCAAAATTTTCAACTGAAAAATGCACACTTTTGCCGAAATTCCAAAAGTTTGATTCAAATTACAAAATGTTTCTTCCTAAAATTCTTTTTCATCCTTGCAGACATGTCAGCTCTCCCGCTTGTCAAGAAAATGTGAATTTTATGATATACCCTACAAGGCCCAATTTTTTGAAGTTTTAAAAATAAACACACAATTGTCCATAAATTCTTAACAATTGATTCAAATTGCGAATCATTTCTTCCTATGAGTATTATTCATACTCGTAGATGTATGAGTTCTCACATCTTGTCAAGCAGACCTTTATTTTATAATTTTATCTTCCAAGGTCCAATTTTCCAAGATATCAACTAGAATTGTATACTTATTCATAAATTCCTAACGTTTGATCCAAATTGCAACCAATTTCTTCCAACACGTCTTATTCATCCCGATAGACGTGTTGCTACTCTCAGTTCTTGAAATGGTTGTGTACTTTATGATGTTAGACCTCGAAGCCCAATTTTCAAAGTTTTCCATTAAAAATGCATAGTTGTGTTGAAATTCTGAATGTTTGATTAAAATTGCATATCATTTCTTCTGTGAAATCTTATTCATCCTCTCAAAAGTGTCGCTAGTACTTCCAGCTTTTCAAATATAGATGTATTTTATGATTTTAACCATTAAAGCCCAATTTTCATAATTTTCAACTAGAGATTCACATTTGCACAGAAATTACAAAGCTTTTTGGTCTTATAAATCTTATTCGTCATTGTAGATGTCCGTGTACTCCTGAAATGGACTTGTATTAGATGATTTTTTGCCTGTGGCCTAATTTTCAAAGTTTCAATTATAAATACACACTTGCGTATAAATTCCAAATGTTTGATCTAAATTGCAAACATTTTCTTTTTACAAGTTATATTTATCCCTGCAAATGTGCTAGTACTCCCGACTCATTAAATGGACATGTATATTATGATTTTGATAATCAAAGCCCAGTTTTTGACATTTTAAACTACTAACTCACATTTGTGCAATAAATTTTGAGTGTTTAATCCAAATTGCAAATCGTTTCTTCCTACAATACTTATTCATTCTTGTGGATGTGCCGATACTCCCTGCTCGTCAAAAGGATATATATTATATGATTTTACCTTGTGAGACCTAATTTTTAAAGTTTTCAACTAGAAGCACATACTTGTTCATAAATTCTTAATGTTTGATTAAATTTGCAAATTGTTTCTTCCTACAAGTCTTATACGTCCCCATAGGCTTTAAAGTATTCCATGCCTGCCAAACATACATCTATTTTTACAATTTTAGCCATTGAAGCCCAATATTCAAAGTTTTAAATAAGAAATACACACTTGTGTATAAATTCTGAATGTTTCATCCAAACTATAAACAATGTCTTCCTACAAATCTTATTTGTCTATGGGGAAGTGACAGTATTCTTGGATCATGAAACAGATGTGTGTTTTACAATTTTACTCCACTAGAGCCAATTTTCAACTAGAAACACATGCTTGTACATAAATTATGAATGATTTAACAAAATTGCAAAATGTTTCATCCTAAACTTCTTATTCATCCTTACAAACATGTCGGTATTTTTAGCTCATCAAAGAGATGTACAATTTATGATTATAACACCCTAGGTCCAATTTCCATAGTTTTTAACATTACACACACACTTATACATAAATTCTTACCTTTTATTCCAAATTGCAAAACCATTTATTCTTACATGTTTTATTCGCCCGTACGAGTTCTCCAAACTTGCAAATAAACTTATAATTTATAATTATACCCTTTGAAACTCAATTTTCAATTAGAAATGCACACGTGTGATAAAATTCTAAATGTTTGATACAAATTACACATTGTTTCTTATCTCAAAAAATCTAATTAGCTCCTGTAGCTGTGCTAGTACTTTCGGCTGGTCAAATTTACTATTCTAACCATCGAAGCCCATTTTTTGAAAATTTTCTACTAGAAATGAAAACTTGTACAGAAACCCTAAGAGTTTGATCTAAATTGTAAATTATCTCTTATTACAACTTTTATTTGTCTCTATGGACATGGAGGTACTCCACGCTTATCACACAAACATATATTTATAATCTTATGCACTGAGGTCCAATTTCCGAAGTTTCAACTTGAACTATACATTACATAAATTCCTAACATTTGATCCACATTGCAAACAATTCCTTCGATAAGTTTTATTTGTCCCTGCAAATGTCTATTTTCTCCCAGATGGTCAAGTAGATGTGTATTTTATAATTATACTCCTGAGGCCCAATTTTCAAAGTTTTCAACAATAAATGCACACTAGTGCATAAATTCTTAAAGTTTAATTCAAATTGCAAAATGTTTCTTCTTGCAAGTTTTATTCATACCCACAAAAGTGTAGGTTATCCATACTCGTCAAATGGACATGTATTTTATGATTTTAAACCCCGATACACAATTTTCAAAGTTTAACACTAGAAAAGCACAGTTGTGCATAAATTCATAACTTTTACTCCAAAATGAAAACTGTTTCCTCCAACTAGTCTTACTCGTGCCCGCGAATGTGTCAGTACTCCTGGCTTGTCAAATGGACATTTATTTTATAAATTTACCCCTCGAAGCCCAAGTTTGAAGTTTCAACTAGAAATGTACATTTGTAAAGAATCTATGAACGTTTGTTCCAAATTACACATCGCTTCTTCCTTCAAGTCTTATTCTTTCACATGGACATGTTGGTATGTACTTCAGGCTCGTCACACAGACATTTATTATATATTTTCACCTTATAAGGTCCGATTTTCAAAGTTTCAACTAGAAATGCGAACTTGTGCATAAATTCCTAAAGTTTGATCTAAATTGGAAACCATTTCTTGCTATAACTCTTATTTGTTGCCTCGGATGTCCCGGTAGTCCTAGCTCATCAAAATACGTATATTTTACAGTTTTACCAATCAAAGCTAATTTTTTTAAGTTTTCAACTAGAAACACACACTTGTGTAAATTTTAGGAATGTATCATCTAAATTGTAAACTATTTTGTTTTACAAGTATTACCTGTCCTTACGATTGTGTCAGCATTTTTGGCTCATCAAACTTACATGTATTTAATTATCTTACCCATCAAAACCTAATTTTCAAAATTTTCAAATAGAAATGCACACTTATGCATAAATTCTAACTTTTGATCCAAATTGAAAGTCGTCTCTAATTCTTACAAGCCTTATATTTCCCTGCAGACGATCCTGTACTCTGAATCATCTAACAGACTTGTATTTTATTATTTTCAACTAGAAAAGCACACTTGTGTATAAATTCATAACATTTATCCCAAATTGCAAATCATTTTGTTTAACAAATCTTATTCGTTCCATTGATGTGCCTGTGTTCGAACCATCAAATGAACTTGTATTTTATGATTCTAGCCCCTTAAGTCCTAATTTTCAAAGTTTTCAACTAGAAACACAAACATGTGCATAAATTCCTAATTTTGATCAAAACTTCAAACTATTTCTTCATACCAGTCTTATTTGTCCATGTAAATATATTGGTATTCACGGCTCGTCAAATGAATGTGCATTTTGTGATTTTACTGTTGAGGCCTAGTTTTCAAAGTTTTTTAACTAGAAATGAATACCTGTGCATAAATTTCTAGCATTTAATCCAAATTAAATTGAAAATAGTTTCTTCCTACATTCCCATGGGCATGCTAGTTTGCTTGACTTGTTAAACAAACATGTATTTTTTATTTTACTTCTAGGTCCGTTTTTCAAAGCTTTCAACTAGAAATGCACACTTGTGCTTAAATTCCTAATGTTTGATCCAAATTGCAAACCGTTCCTTTCTACAGGCCTTATGCATTCTAATAGGAGTGCCGGTACACCATCTCTTCAAATAGATGTGTGTTTTATGATTTTACCCTATCAAGGCCCAGTTTTCAACTAGAAATGCCAATTTATGCAAAAATTTCTAATGTTTTATGCAAAGTGAAATCCGTTTCTTTTTATAAGTATTATTTGTCCCCACGAATGTGCCAGTACTTACAGCTTATTACACAAATTTATATTTTATGATACTACCCCTTAAAGCCCAATTTTGAATTTTCAACTAGAAACACACACTCATGTATAGATTATGAACGTTCGATCCAAATTACAAATCATTTCTCACTACAAATCTTATCCATTCTCACATACTTTTTAGATCTCCCGACTCTTCTAACAGACTTGTATTTTGCAATTTTATAGAACAAGACTCAATTTTGAAAATTTACAACTAGAAACATACATTTATGGATAAATTTGTAGCGCTTAATCCAAATTTCAATCCATTTGTTTCAACAAGTGTTATTCATATTCACAGGCATGCTAGTAGGGCTTGCTCATTTAACAAATGTGTATTTTAAAATTTTACCCCTAAGGTCCAATTTTCAAAATTTTCAACTAGAAATGTACAATTGTGCATAAATTCCGAACATTTGATCCAAAATACAAATATTTTCTTCTTACAAGTTTTATTTGTGCTAGTAGGCATGTCGGTTTTCTTGGCTAATCAAACGAACGTGTATTTTACTCTTTTACCTCCCAAGCCTAATTTTCATAGTTTTCAAATAGAAAAGCACACTTTTACATAAATTCCTAACATTTAGTCCAAATTAAAAATTGTTTCTTTTTACAAGTCTGATTCGTTCCCGCATACGTACCGATACTTTCAATTGGTCAAGCAGACAAATATTATTTTATGATTGTACCCTTTAAAACCTAATTTCTAAAGTTTTTAACTAGAATCGTAAACTTGCATAAATTCTTAACGTTTGATCCAAATTATAAATCGTTTCTTTCTACAAGTCTTATTCGTCTCTGCTTGATGTGCAGATTCTCTTTACTCTTTAAACTAAGGTCTATTTTACCATAAATTTTTTTTCAATGTTTTTGACTAGTAATGCACTCTTGTGCATATATTTCTAACGTTTGATACCAATTCCAAATTGTTTCTTTCGATAAGTTTTATATGTCTCTGCAAGCTTGCCGGTATGTCCGAATAGGCCAACCTGACTTGTATTTTATGATTTTACGAGAGATGCCCAATTTTCAAGTATTTCAACTAGAAATTAACACTTCTGTATGAATTCCTAATGTTTGATACAAATTGCAAACTGTTTCTCTTACTAGTCTTATGTGTCCTTGCGGGGGTGCGGGTATGCCCAGCTCGTCAAACAAACATGTATTTTATTAATTTACCCATTTAATCCAAATTGCACTAATACTCCCAACTCCTTAAACATGTGTATTTTATGACTTCATCTTTTGGAGCCAAATGTTCAACTTATAGAAATCTAAACATCAAATACCTTAAATAACAAACTATTCTTATTTACACAAATGAACAAAATAAAAGTTAAAATTAATGTTGTGCTACAAATCTCCTTATTTCTTTGATCATCTCAGGTGGTGGAGCAGTTGAAGTCTCGATGTTGTCAACTGTGTTAGAAGTCGCTTTGATTATGGCTTGCGAGTCCATGTAGCCACCAAATTCGTAGCAATACACATGTTTCTTTCCTCCTGTGAATGTAGTCGAAAACCTCTACCTTAGTAGGTTTTCAACTAACTTTTTTTGATGTACAAAGGAAAAAAAAAAAACATTAGCTTAAATAAATAGAAGACAATGTGATAAACTAACAAAAAATTGAATGCTAATTTACTAGTATTTTCCCATGTACAACGAAATTAACGGATCCAAACAGATGGTGAACAAGCTCACCATAAGCTTTCCTACTCTCTGACATTGCCTCGTACCCTTTTTGAAATTCACTGCTAGCATACATGTCACAAAATGTCTCCCACCAACCCTGTGGCCAATGAAGTTCCTTCCAATATTGGATATTTGACCAAAGAGACTCCCTCAAATCCTTTCTTAGCTTCTTATACAAGTTTGAGAGTCTATGAGCAGCAAATTTATAGAAGACTTGCCCCGATCTCTTCAATTTATGTAGGGCTTCAAACCTAAACAATTTTTGCATAATAAGTAACAACTTAATTAGTTACTAGTGTTTAAACATAATTAAGTTAAATAAAATTAATGAGATAAAAGAAATAGTACTTATCATAAAATCCATATATCATAACAATTTGGTCTCATGTGTATATTTTGAGTACATATAAACATCACTTCGAAAATGTTTCCTAACAATCTTGGAAATAGTGGTGAACACATTGTCATGTCCACAAAAGGCAATGCAATATTAACAAATAGTTACATTAATCGTCCTACTAAATATAATATACTATTTATAAATAAAAATCAAAATATAGTCATTTGCACCACCCCTATTATTTGAATGAAGTGACGATCCATCTCGTCATAGAAATGAGGGGATAGCTTATTAAGGCCCCTTTGTGGTCGTGTTCATGTGGTGCTACACCAACATTGCCTACATCTTCCCATCCTTCGTATCATCATCTTCATGTCCTGGTGCAAAGAAGGATAGTTGCCAAGATGAAACTACAAAACAAAGTAAATATTTTGATACATATTATTCATTTGAATCATGAAATAATGTAATAACATAAAAGTATAAATATAAAATTATATAGCAGAACAAATAGTGATGGAACACCCAAGATAGGAATTAATGGAGAGGCCAATATCGGAAATGAATGATTCAATGAAGTTCCCATAAAAGGAGATTTTGATGTTCTCCTGGGGTAAGATGACAAAGCCCTGGCCAAAGCATCATTGGAAGGGTCGTACCTCAACCTCCTCGAATGGAGGTTCTCTAATCCCTAGAACCACGTGGGTGTCCTCTAACACTCATGATATATATATATATATGATTGAGTGAATCGACGGTTATTGTATTACTAGTTGCTCTACAAGTCGATTGCTGTGCAAGTGGTTCGTGGCTTTGTGCCCTAAGTTTTGGTGAAGAAGATGAACTTCACGAATCGTTTCATGTAACTTAATTTGTTCTCCTTCTTTTTTCTTTCACTTTGTGTCTTATTTTATTTTATAATAGCATGGCTTAGGGTTTAATTGGCCTATTTCTTTTCACTAAAAGCTTATTAAAACCCAAATAAGTATTTTTCCATTTAAATTTGATGCAGGCTACTAACAAAAAAAATTGTAATTAAAAAGATTAAGAGAAATAGATTTATTTTTTATTTATTGACAAAATTATATAGGAAACAAATAAAGTCCTAGAGATGTAACAACTAGGGCAGAGGAAAGCCAATTAAATTTTTATTTCCTATCTTAGTTGAACTTATTCAAAAATGATGAAAGAATTGTAGTATTGTAGAATTTTCATTCAATTAGAATTTCATTAGTTTAATTTATTGTTATCTTGGTTAATTTTTTTCTATCATTATTTTGTTATTTTTTTTTTTAAATATCAATTTAATTTATATAGGTTGTCTTTTAATTTGTTTAATATCAGGATATGCACTTGTTAGACACTTTACTGTAGGTTGGATACGATTATAATTTGATATTTTCCTTTAATTTGTATGTCTATGGTAATGCTTTTACTTTAATGCTAATTAACGATGATTCTATATACTAAATTAACTATGTTGGATACTTATAATTACTATATATTTTTTATTATATTTTTTTATGTATTTCCAAATAAATAACAGTTTTTTTTCCGTTTCACAATTCATTTCTGTTGCTAGACTTATCAAAATGGTACTTTGAAATAAATTTTAGTTCATTGGTTAATAATATGTAATTTTACTTTCAATCAAGAATTTGCTTACTAACCCACGTAGCCATTATGAAAAGTGTTGTCAATGGGTACTCCACCCAAAAGGCATACTATATGCTGGAAAATTAGTGATTGTCCATAAAAGAGCAGGTGTCATAATGAAATTGTTTTAAAGATTTATCAAAATTCAAAGCACCCTATCTCCATAAAATTTTTCAACTCATTTATTAAAAGTCTTAGATAAATATATAAATTCTTACCCGAATGATTCGAACTAGAAAATATCAAAGTCAAGAATAAATTGTGCTTTTTCATGCATGTAACAAGTTTCAGGTTATAAGGAGTGACAAACACTACCCAACAAGAATATTAGGAACCATAATTACCAAATGGAGTGAATCTGTCTATTAAGAACCCAAGGTTATTATTACTTTTTCTTGTGCTTACGATTGATGAAAGTCATCAAAGTGTTTTCATGCCTCATCATCAGATGGATGTATCATCGTGTTAGGCTTCTCCACCTATACTTCTTATGCCATCTTATGTCTTTTGCTAGCCTCAGACATATAAAACCTTTGAAGCCTCTTGATTATCGTGAGGTAACGTAATATCTCGTGAGGTACTATGGTTTGAAACGAGCCTCTTTGCAAACATCACACTCAATTTTTGTAAGCTGTGACAAAACTGTTCTTATACAAATGAAGCATAACTTCCTCTCTATTGAAGAATTTATTATTGACACAAATCTTGCATGGCAATTGAATTGTTCTGTTAAACACGTAATTTGTACTGCCAAATGCAAAGTCAAACAAAACATTAACTCTATCCCTAAATTCATCCTGATGGCCCATATAATTTCAATCAACTGACATTATCTCGCATTAATTATAAATTACTTTAGCTTAATAAGACATGTACTATAAAACAATGGAATAAACTAAATTGAATGCACCAAGTATGCTCTCTATGATCTACAACACCATACTAAGGGTAAGATGATCATATCCCACTTAGAAAAATTGCACATGCTTTCCACTGAGTAGCTTATTCTTTTTGTCTTGATTTGGTGAAATTCAGAAAACATTTCCTTATTGTCTCCTAAGTATATGATGCAGGCAAGTTGAAATCGTGTCACCTAGTCTAAATATGTACCCGTAGAACATAGAGAAACATAATTAAAATTCAACCAAAACATGATAATTCAATCTAAATAGAAAACAAAATAAAATCACTCAAAAACCAAAGAAACATAAAAGCCAGTAAAAAAACAAGTAGTTAGCAGAATACCACCAAAACATATAAGAATACACAAATTTGTTGAAGGACTTCCTTCCAACCCACATGAAATGGCCATTTTATGTTGATGGATGCCTAGAAGAACATTAGACTATTGAAAGTTGTATGATCTTTAACTTAGTGTTTTGAAAACGTTTCTACATGTAGGATTAGGAAATGGTTAATTACATCTTTAATGAGTAACATTATTAGTCACAAACACCAACAAGATTAGGCTCACATTTAAATGATGTGAGATACTAGTAGGAAACAAAGAAAAAATGCATCAATATGCAAGGCCTCCTAGGATTTCAAAAGCCACTTTCTAAACATTGTACATACCTAACTTGTCTATCAGGAATACTAAAACAGTGGCATATTTGGTGGATTTTCAACGTACGAGGATGTTCATCTTATGTGTAAACAATAAAGAAGGAAAGAACTGAACAAGAATGTAGTTCCCTTATTGTAATAGAGTCTTTTTCACATACGTAACTTTCTCTTGTACTACCATCTCACCAATCTTTGGAGTTTGAGTTGCGTTCCCCCCTCCCCCCCTTCTTTGTTGACCTAAAAATACTTAGAACCTAACACATATTTTTACACTTGGCAAGAATTAAAGGAAAAAGAAGATTAGAACCAACTAATTGATCTAGTTTGTGAAAGCCATATACAAGAACAATTAGGGCAATGAATCCATAATAACAAAATAAACTTAATAACATTTCCTTATCATTTTTTCTTAAAACATTTTCTTTTCACAAATCTTAACTTTATTTTTATTTTATTTTTATAAACTTATTAGAAAACTAGGACTAGATTGATTGCCATAACATGCAAAAGGAAATAGCATTTCAATGTTCTAGCTTTAGAAGCTATAAGAAAACAAATCTTAAAACAAGTCAACATAATTTCTTATTCAGTTTCATTACTTAAGGGCTAGTTTAGTACGTAGGAATGATTTTTGCAGAATTGGAGTGGGAAAGAGAATGGGAATAGGGTGCATATGGAATGGAATGATTATTCCATTCTATTGTTTGGTAGTGTCAGTGAGTAATAATCATTTCATTCTATTTATTAATTTTTTTTTATGTAGTTTTTAGACATGAAATAATATCAAAGTTATGTTAAAATGACTAAGATATCCTTCTATAGATAAAGTAATAAAAATTATATTATTTCAAAATGGCAAAAAATCCCTTTATAGATAAAGTAATAAAAATTAAACATAATTTATGAAAAATATATAATTATTAATTTTTATATTTATTATTTATTATTTATTAATATTAATATTAATATTTTAGTTTGAAATTACTTAACTAATTTATTTATTTAACATTAATTAATTATTTATAATTATATTATTGACAATAATATGAATGGTATTTTTGTCATTTGACTAAAATGAATTGATTTATTATTATTTTATATAAAATTTTTTTATTTTTATATTTTTTAATGTGATATGAAAGGTATTTTTCATTTGACTAAATTATATAATAAATATTTTATTTATTTATTTATGAATAATAATATTATTTTATTAATATTCAACTTTTTATTTTATGTGATAAGTGGTTTTTTTGTCATTTAACTAAACTAAACCAATTTCATAGAAATAAGAATGAGCAATCGCACTCTCTTAGGTAGGTTTGAAGATTTCTATTTCTATAAAATAAAATTGCTGGAATGGAATGAGTATTCTATGACTAAAAAGTACCAAATAAAAAAATGTTCATTTTATAGAACCATACGTAGAATAGAATAACCATTCCTACATACCAAACTAGCCCTAAGAGTTAAAATTGCAAACTCCAGCTTGAACTCCCAAGGCTCATAAACCAAAATCCACGACTCTAGCTTATTATAAAAGACTAATGGCTAACATAAAAAATTTGAGCTCTAGTTAAAATTGCAAACTCCAGCTTGAACTCCCAAGGCTCATAAACCAAAATCCACGACTCTAGCTTATTTTAAAAGACTAATGCCTAACATAAAAAATCTAAGCTCTAGTTAAAATTGGAAAACTTATCTTCTTTTAATTTGTTTCCACAAAAAAAAATCTCCCACATTTAACCGCATAAAAAACCTGGCAATCAATCTAGTCCTAAAACCTAACAATCAGATCCCACATCAATAGCAGCCCCCCACCCCCCTACAAATTCATCTAACATATTCATCAAACACCCAAATTACAGAAGCACTAAAATTTCAAAAAACAAAACCCAACAATCAGATCCCACGTCAATAGCAAACCACCCCCCCCCCCCCCCCCCCCCACCCACAAAGCATAATTGTAGGACCCATGTACTATATTTATAGCCTATTCTAGCATCAATGAAATAAAGGCACGGAAGAATTTTTCTCTTTAGGATACAATAACTCAGCTATTGCACATAGTATGTCTCTCAATTCTTTGTATAAGAAAGCATATGAAAAATAAATTTCATACTTTAATGAAATGCACATAAACTCACTCAAGCACCATCTAAATGCTAAACTAAAAAAAGAAAAAGAAAAATACATTGTTTTATGTATAAATTTGTTACAATTTGAGCTCCTTCTAATTGTATTTTAACACTTTGGTATATCTCTACTTTATGACTCGGTATCACTCGGTTAACATTGATGAATATTTGGATTATAATTTTGATGTTAATACAAAATATATTTATATGATAATATACTTTTGTCAAAATTGCTGAGATATAACTAAAGTGCCTGTGTTACAGATTCTTAACAGCAACTAAAATCAATAAATCCTTTAAACCTATTGCTTAACTAGTTACAGGAGTTTCTGTTTAGCTGCAAGTTTTTCTTTTGATAACAGTTAAAAATGCAACTTTCAGACCCTTAGGAGTTCCTGTCTGATAAAACCAACAAGTTAAATTGTCAAACAAAATAAATGCAACAACAAATGCTGATACAACCAGCCTCTTAAAAGGGCATGAAATTCTTTCTTTCTTCCTTTTCAAATTTTACTGAAAGCATTCATAATCTTAAAGAGGCAGCTCAAATCTGAACATCCTCTCTCACCTATATCTCTCAAAAAATCATTTAACTAAACCTTAGCAGTCATAAGTCATGACCTATCACCTTAACATTTACATGCTAACATTTATCAAACATTTCATCATAAACAAAAAGAATACAAATCTCCTACATATGTAAGAGTAAGCTTAACATTGCATCGGACGTTTTCCATGAGGGTCCGATCTTGGTGTAGCTGAGATGGTTGCACTTGCGCTAGTATAGGAACTTGAATCAAAAGTATGGGAATCTGACTCCCCTGAAGTACCAGCAGTAGAGGACAATGCAGCAGACTTCCGAGTTCTTTTATATCTTGATCCAGGTAATCCTGGTCTGGTTGGTTCTTCCATATTGCCAGGCTTCTTTGATAGCATCACCACAACACGTCGCATGATGGGGCGTAGCTGTGGATCACCTTGAGTACATAGCAAACCTATTTGAATACACATTGCTACTTGTTCAGTTGCTGCAGAAGTGGCTAATGAGGGGTCCATGATTTCTAAGCTCCGGCCTTTCTTGTAAAGCTTGTATGCCTGAACCAATAGTAGACCACAAGCATCTAAGGAATCTAACCCAGCATTTTAATTTGAAGGTGGAGATCAAGTCATCAAGCAAAAATAATATCCCAAGAGCTTCGTTTTGGCATTTGAATGTTGTAAGTTATTATTTTAGTGAGTTATGTAACAAGTGTCCCGAGGGATTGACATTCTTTACTACCTAATTTCTTTATCACAGAAGCTCCCTAAGATGAAACTGGGACAAAGGAATTTATAATTATATCCTCTTGAAGAGTTCTCATGAACAAATCTTCCTCAGTGTAATGTTGGCTTTTTGAATTTCCTTCTAGGTGGCTTTTCCCAAACTAATACAATTCAAAATTCTAAGCATGACATGCTGGATGTGATCCAAGTCTTGTGAATGGCAAAGTCATTGGGATATGGCCCACAAGAATGAAAACAAAGCATCAAGCAACCAAGACTTGACTAAGCTAATACCAAACCCTCAGAAAATACCACAGTATCTGATTAGATAACAATTTGTTATTACAATCTTACCCAATCAAGTAGATTCTGTGCATCCACCCGTAAGTTAAATGCTGAATTTCGTTGGCCGCTGATCAGCTCCAAAATCAAGACCCCAAAGCTAAATACATCTGCCTTCACCGACAGATATCCATGCATAACATACTCCGGAGCCATATATCCACTGCATATTTAGAAGTTCCAAAAGATAATAAGGAGTCTGTATCAGATAAGCATACAATTGTATTATATAAACAATCTAAAGGAGCTGGATGGCATACTTGGTACTAGCCACTCGGGTATTGACATGTGTTTCATCTTTAGCGAAGAGGCGGGCCATGCCAAAATCAGCAATCTTGGGGACCCATTTATCATCAAGTAAAATATTGCTGGCCTTAATGTCACGGTGAATAATGCAGTTGTGTGAGTCTTCGTGAAGGTAGAGCAAGCCCCGTGCAGTGCCTGTGATTATGCCAAATCTCCGCTTCCATTCAAGATTCTCTCGTCTATTGGATTCTGCAGTATCATGAACAATATTAGCATGACTATAGAGCTCCTAAACATTATTTCAATAGTCAAGCATAAGAAAAACAACGGCAAGCATTATAACCATCACATCTATATAATTATTTTGGAGGTCAGAATACTAGCATTAAAAAAATTGGAGACTTTTTCCAATGTGAACCATCCTATAACTGTGCTACGATTGTGTCAAAGTGATCTACAAGTCAGAACATTCAGTAGCCTGGCCAACTAATGAATCCTTCAAAAATAGTATCAACTCATTTGAATTTAGAAGAAGCTAAATTTACCTCTTCATAACATACATTTTATGTCATATACATGTAGATAAATTAAACTTCAGATATCTTCTTTTCTCTTTAAAAAAAATAAAAAAATAAAAAAAAATTCTGATCTAATTGCTCAATTATGTCATCAGCAGTTAAAGCAATCCAGCTACAGAAGAAGGAAAACATTACAAGACTTTAAATTTTATGATAACAGATTGTGGAGCGGGTGGTCATAGTTACTCTTCCAAGTACATTATCTAGAAGTAATAGAATGTCATGTTTTAGTTTTAGAACTTACATTATCATTGCTCTCTGGGTTTATAGATCTGAGAGTACTACTCTTGTATGTGTTTGACTATATAAAACACTAATTCAGCCAAATAATATTGAAGCCAGGTAAGGCATGTTCACACTCACTAACAGCTACCGGAGAAAGTAGCCCAAAGCATTTATGCAAGCAATGCTGATTTTCTGTAGACAGGACCTTATGAAATTGAACTCATTTTTTGTATTTGTTTTTGTTTCTTTTTTTTTCTTTTTTTCTTTGAATGCAAGAATACTAAACATACCATGTAATAGAGTGAATCTGACAAATAAGCATTGAGTAAAGTCATGTTTTCAACAGTTTTCAACAGTTTTCAATACGTAAGTAAAAATGAAAACCAGGTTAGAAACTAAATGTTTTATATCAAATGCATATTTGTTGTCATAAAAAGTGTGATTAATCAAAGGCTCAAAGCTATGTGCAAGATGAAGCACTCACAATTTTGCAGATCCTAAAATTATTTCAAAGCAAGCCTCATGTATATTATCATCTATAATATTTTGCAGAACCAAATGATCCACAGAAACTGCTAATAAAAATTTGAAAACAGAACCCAAACTGATGGAGAACGTAGTAATAGGATTTATGATCATACTTGGTAATCTCTCATTCAATAATGATCTCATCGCAAGTTCACAAAAATGCAAACCAAGGAAGATTTATTAGCACTTACTGAATAGAAGTTTGTCAAGGCTCTCATTAGAAACGTACTCATAAACAAGCAGCTTCTCCACATCATGGACACAATAACCCAACAAATTTACAACATTACGGTGCTGCACGCATGCCAACAAATTGGCCTCATTCTTGAACTCCTCTTTCCCTTGTCTTGAGTTATGTGACAACTTCTTTACTGCAATCTCTCTCCCATCATTCAACTTCCCCTGTAAGAGAACACATCCCACAAGTTAGTATAACTCTTACTTGCAGTGTTTGGCTCCCCATGGGAAAAGCTTCTCTCCTCTTGGAGAGTTCATATTCATAATCTAGCTAGCCAAGAAGGCAATTCGTTACTGGAACACTACTGTTTATTAATCAGAATATAAGACACATCTAGAAACAAATGAATTAGAAAATTTTCAGTTGGAAAATGACCACTCTTGGGTTAGAATTTAGAAAGAAGCGTTAAACTGTTGTTGGTGGTATAAACTCTTTCCTAGTTGATATATGCCTTTAGTCATCACAGGTGATACTAATGATAACATAAACCTTAAATTCCTCTTTCTGTAGTTGCCCAAAAAAATTAATGAAGATAATTAAGTTCCTATTAAGATGGCGGGAAAGTTTGGTCTGAGGTAAAAATATAAAATAATAAAAAGAAAAGAAAAAATACAGAAAACGCATTAAGTGAATCACTTAATGCATTATCAGTTATCAGACATGACTCAAGGATTGGACAGAACTTCATCATTTTCTTCTGTTTTATCATTTGATATTATTTCGAATTTGTAAAGCAAACCAAATTCTTCCCTAGTTGTTTTAAAAAATGGGTCATAATACATTTATCTTTGTCCCAAATTTGGTAAATCTTATTTTCTTTTTCTCCAAATCCAAATAAAATATAAGCGAAGATATTAGTATCAGCAGCAAACCATGACTAGAATGTATGATTCAGAAAAACTTGTGCTGCTCGCTTTACCCTCTGACTTTCTTCGCGACAAAACAGATAAAAATTTGCAACAAGAACCGTCGACCTTACCTTATAGACTGGTCCAAAACCATCCCCGCCGAGCTTGTGATTAGGGTGAAAATCTTTTGTAGCAGCAACTAAGGTTTGAAAAGGAAAGATCTTTTGTTCCTGTGCAGCTATCCTCTCCAAGTCTTCTTCTTTGTATCCCTCTGATCAAACACAAAAAAAACAGAAACACAGTATCCAATTATTGTCAGACACTCAGAAAAACAAGATAAATGTAAATACAGGAACTGGGTTTTGTTTGTTACCATTGCAATAACCAAATTTGCAGGATTTGATCAGATTCTGAAGAAAACTTTTGGATTTGGCCATTATTTATTCAATGGTTTCTAGAACCAGCCCATGAAATAAAAATAGATAAATTCTTCAAGGAAACTTCGAAGTTTATTTATTTTTAATTTCACAAATTGGTCAATGAGAACTGAGAATTGCTTAGAATTTCAGGAAGAGATAAGAAACGTGAAGATGGTGAATAAATTATTATTTGAAGTTTTTCCGTACTGAAATCGGTGGTTGTTATCTGGAATTAATAGTATAGCTGAGCAGGTTGTTTACACTGACACATACTTGACTAGCTAGGGATATCAGACATTTCTTGATTTCACCATGTATCATGAATCAGAAAAGTCTCTGAAATTGAGTCCAATGTAAAAGCCGAAAGGAATTCAAAACATTTCTTGCATTCAGGTTTTTTTTTTTTTTTTTTTTTTTTTTCCCTCTTTCGGGACAAAAATAAAAAATATATGTATAACAAATCAATTGGAAACAAAATAAAAACATAAGACAAATAAACAAACCAGTATTCATACAATTAGAACTACAAAACACCTTACAGAAATTATTCAAAACACAAAATGAGTGATTCAGGTAATAAGCCCATCTTAAGCTCAGCAACTAAGAAGTCTCTATAATATCAAAAATTTAAGCTAATAAAAAATTCCTTGTGAGAATAGATAATCATGAATCCTTAACGATTAGACTCAAACTCAAAAAGAAAGAAAAAGAAAATTTTTATTCGAACTCAAATTCATTGAACCATTCCATGGTTTATGCGTTACTCTCTTTATCAACCCTTGTTTCAAATGTATCAATTAATTCACATTTTTATTATGATTATTTAATTTATAGAGTGCAACTCTATTGGACTCTAATATTAATTTTAGCCTATTAAAATTAATTTTGTAGTTTTTAATTTTATACTTCAAATTTTAATTAGGTTATAGTGTTGTGAAGTTCAAATTTGAATAAGAATACAAAACATAATGAGCATGAATATATCAATTTGAAGTATTAGCATCCTATAAAAGTAACTATGACATTAATCACGTGGGTAAAGTGTTTTTTATAATTTTTTTTGGTCAAAATTTTCACTAATTTTTTAATGCTTAATAAAGAATTGTAATATTATTTTAAGTTTCGGTTTTAGTCATCCAAATTATTCTCAATTTTTTTCACCATTTTTACAGCTTAATAAAGAATTGCAATATCTTATTCATGTTTGGAAATGATACTTTAAAATCACATTATATTATGAATTATTTAAAAAAAAATTTAGGGTCTATTTGGATGGAAGGAAATGGATGGAGGGAAAAGGAGATGAGAGGGTAATATACTTTTTTTCCCTTGTTTGCAAATTTTTTTTTAATGGAGGGAGAAGAAATGAAAGGGTATACGTGTCCCTCTAAATCTCAAATTTTTAATTCCTTCAAATTAAGAGAATTTGGAATGAGAGGATAAATAATTTATAATTTTTTACTTCAGTGTCTGTTAGAAAATTTGAGTTGCTACAGCAGAGCTCTAAAAAAGAAGAGTTTTTTTATTTTTTTTTATGATGAAATGTAATATTCCTTTAACTTTTCTGAATGCAAATAGTACAAGAGAAGGTTCTATTTATACACCTCTAATGACCTTTTTAGAAATACAAATACATGAACAATGAATATTCACCATGCACTTACATTAATTGATGAATAGATAAAATAGAAATGTATATGAATAATTCATGAAAGTGCATTAATTCCAACACCCCTTAATGCGCTTTCTACACAACTCTAATAAGCTCCCGGAAATAGCAGAATTTTTCTTTAGGAAGTGCTTTTGTCAATATGTCTGCAAGTTGTTCTTCAATTCTGCAATACTTGAGATGAATAACTTCTTTCTCAATTGCATCTCTAATGAAATGGTTTTTTATTGCAATATGTTTGGTTTTGTCATGACTAATTGGAATTTTCCAATTGCAATTGCAGATTTGTTGTCACAAAATAACACAATCTTTCCTTCTTGCTTTTCACCAAGTCATCTATGATCTTTTGAAGCCAAATAGCTTGAGAAGTAGCTTTTGCAGCAGTTACATACTTAGCCTCAGCAAATGATTGAGCCACAATATTTTGCTTTTTAGAAGCCCATGAACATACTCCCGATCCAAGAGAGAAAACATAGCCAGAAGTACTTTTCATGTCATCTTGGCATCCAGCCCAATCACTGTCTGTATAGCTAATCAATTTTGAATCTTCAACAGTTCTATAGAAAATTCCATAGTCTAGTGTACCTTGCAAGTAACTTAACACCCTCCTTGCAACTTCCATAATGAATTTGACTTGGTTCCTGCATATATCTAGACAACAAACTTGCAGCAAACATAATATATGGTCTAGTAGCTATAAGATACAGTAAGCTACCAACTAGACTTCTATATTTTGAGGCATCAACCTTCTTACCACCATCTTCTTTCCTTAGTTTTTCATTTGCAACAAGAGGAGTAGAAACTGCTTTGCAGCCAAGCATATTAAATTTCTTTAAAATTCCTTCAGCATACTTTCTTTGAGAAATGAAGATCTCATCTTTTGTTTGAGAAACTTCAATTCCCAAGAAATAATTAAGTAAGCCCAAATCAGTCATTTCATAAGTACGCATCATGTCTTCTTTGAATTCATGAATCATATTTTCATCGTTCCCTGTGAATAATAAGTCATCAACATACACAAAAATGATGAGAATAGAAGAGGCAGCTTTCTTTACTTAAAGTGTAGGTTCACTTTTGCTTCTATGAAAGCTTTTTTTAGAGAAATACTTGTCAATTTCACTGTACCAAGCTCTTGTAGCTTGTTTCAACCCATAGAGAGCTTTTTGAAGCTTTAAAACTTTATCTTCTCTCCCTTTCTTCATGAAGCCTTGTGGTTGTTCTACATAAATTTCTTCATCCAATACTCTATTAAGGAATGCAAATTTTACATCAAGCTAATAAATTTTCCATTGTTTTTTAGTAGCTAAAGCAATTAGAGTTCTTATTGTTTCAAGCCTAGCAACGGGAGCAAATGTCTCATAAATATCAATACCTGACTTTTGAGTGAACCCTTTTACTACAAGCCTCGCTTTGTGCTTCTAGATGCTTCCATCTTGATTAAATTGGGTTTTGTAAATCCATTTAACTCCAACAATATTTCTTCCTTTCGGTCGATCTACAAGTTCCCAAGTATCATTCTTTTCAATCATTTTGATTTCATCTTTCATTGCTTGCTGCCACACTTCTTCCTTTTCTGCTTGTTCAAATGATTCTGGTTCAACAATAGCATAATTGCAAGTTGCATATATCTCACCAAGCCTTTTAGTCTTTCTTGGAGGAGTTTCTGGAGATGAGTAAATTTGTGATGATGTTCCTTCACCTGAATTGAGACTTGAAGGAGGTGTTGGAGACAGTGATTAAATTTCTTCTTCAATTGTTGGTGCTTTGTGCTTTTCTTCAAAGACAACATACAGGAGCTCCTTCACACCTTTTTGTTTCCAATCCCTAGATGCATTTTCATCAAAGGTAACATCTCTACTCACAATTAACTTGTTATTTTCAACTTTATACAAACGATATCATTTTGTTTGAGAACTATACCCAACAAAAATACATTTTTTAGCCTTTTTATCAAACTTTGTTCTTATTTGTGAAGGAATATGAGCAAAACAAATACATCCAAAAATTCTGAAATGCCTTACCGAAGGCTTAATTCCGGCCCATGCTTCAAAAGGCGTTATGTTTTTGACAACTTTAGTTGGACATCTAGTAAGAATATAAACAGTCGTATGAACAGCTTCCGCCCAAAAAGATTTTGGCAAACCTTTCTCAGTCAACATAGAGGTTGCCATATCCACAATGGTTCTGTTTTTCCTCTCAGCGACTCCATTTTGCTGTGGACTATAGCTTGCTGTCAACTGCTTCCATATGCCTTCATCTCTGCAATATTCTTCAAATTCTTTTGAGGTATATTCTCCATCTCTGTCACTTCGAATCATTTTAATAGCACTACCACTTTGTTTTTAAACATACTCTTTGAATCTTTTGAAAACAAGATAAGTTTTTAACTTTTCTTTTAAAAAATACACCCAAGTCATACGAGAGTAGTCATCTATAAAAGTCAGAAAATACCTTTGTTAGCTTAAGGAAGGAGTTTTCATCTGGCCACAAATATCAGTATGAATGAGTTCTAATGAAGCTTTGGCTCTCCAAGTGCTTTGTCTTGGAAATGAGGCACGATGTTGCTTTCCCATGATGCAATTTTCATATGGATCCACCTGAGATTTAATGTCTGGCAAGCCAATCACCATATATTTTTGTTTGAGAAGCTTTAACCCATTGAAATTGAGATAACAAAATCTTTTATGCCACAGCCAACTATCCTGCACAATTTCAATCTTCAATGCAAGAAAATTAGCATAATGAAATTAGATTGGAAAACTTTTATGCTCCATGTTGACTTGGGCAGTGACAAGATTTTTGTCCTCCCAATCAAAGATAGTGCATCCTCCATTTTCAATAAGCTGTCTAACACTAAACAAATTTTGATTTAATTCAGGAACCAATAAAACATCATGAATGAACTTGGTCCCTTTTTAAGTTTCAATTGAAATTCTTCCTTTTCCTTTCGATTCAACAATATCTCCATTTCCCAAAGGCACCTTTGGGGTGAGAGAATTATCAACTTCAATAAATATTTCTTTGTTTCCAGCCATGTGGTTAATGCAACTACTATCAAGATACCATACATCATTTTGATTTTTAACATTAGAATCATAAGCATAAAATAACTTCCCTTCACAATTATCATTATTTTCTTCACAAAAATTTGCTTTGTCTTTTTTCTTAATCTGCAGTTTTTTTAACATGGCCAAACTTTTTGCAATTGTAACACTGTAGCTTACCGCGAAACCAGCATTTGGAAGTTGAATGATTTGAATTTTTGCATATTTTGCATGAGAAATTAGAATTATTAGAAGTCATACCTCTTTTATCTTTTTCATCCTTCACCTCATTTTTATCTTTCCACCATCGGCTTCCCTTGCTTTGATTTTCATCTTTCTTGAAAAATGCTTTGGATTTAGAGAAGTGTTTTGTTTGGAATGCTGACTCTGTCTGCTCATCATTTCTTTTCAGTCTTCTTTCTTCATGTGACTGCAATGATCCCATCAACTGCTCCATGGACAAGGTAGAAAGATCTTTTGATTCTTCAATTGCTGCAACAGTTGGATCATACTTCTCCGGTAAACTAATCAGAATTTTCTCAACTATTTTTTTATTAGTAACTTTTTCTCCAAAGGTTCTCATTTGATTAACAATTTCAATGACTTTTGAAAAATAATCTTTTACTACTTCATAATCCTTCATCCTTAAATTGTCGAATTGCCTCCTTAGAGATTGAAGTTTCATAGTGATTGATTTGCTATCACCATGAAATTCTTTTTCCAATATTTCCTATGCCTCCTTTGCTGAATTGGCTCTAATGATTCTTTGAAAAATTGCTGGTGCAACTCCATTCTGAATTTTTGAAAGAGCTTTAGCATCCAACATTCGGTCTGTATCAAGTTTTTGTTTTTGTGTAGTTGAGAGTTCGTCTTCATTATCTGGCATATTGAAACCAGATTCAACGATATTCCATAACCCATCAGCTAAAAGAAGGGTCTTCATCTTCACCTTCCAAAATTGATAGTTTTCTCCCGAAAAGATTGGAATAATAGAGTAAGAAATATTAGATACTCTAACGGAAGACTCCATAATAAGAGCGCATAGATGAATTGATCGAAACACACTCTGATACCACTGCTGGAAATTTTGATTTGCTACAGCAGAGCTCTAAAAAAGAAGAGTTTTTTTTATTATTTTTATGATGAAATGTAATCTTCCTTTAATTTTTCTGAATGCAAATAGTACAAGAGAAGGTTCTATTTATACACCTCTAATGACCTTTCTAGAAATACAAATACATGAGAAATACATGAACAATGAATATTCACCGTGCACTTACATTAATTGATGAAAATATAAAATAGAAATGTATGTGAATAATTCATGAATCTAGAAAAACTAAATTCATGAAAGTGCATTAATTCCAACAATGTCAAATATAGTCATATCTTTCTTATTAAGTATCTACTAATACTCAATTAAAACATTTGAAGGACAAAATTATAAATATATAAATATTTCATGCTCTTCTCTCATTTCTCCTCAACTCCCATAAGAAAGTTACCTTACCATTTCTTCACCTTTCCCTTCATTTTTTTTAACTTCCAAATAAGAGAAATGATAAGTGTCACTTTTCCTCCACTCTCTTCTCCTTCGATTTACTCTTCCCTCATTTTCCTTCAAACTCTCAAATAGACTTAGTCATCCACATTTTAGATGTTCCTAAGTGAAAATCAATAATAAATAATTCAAAGGATTTGGTCAAGTAATTAGAACGAGTATTCCCTTCATTGTGAGAAGTATAATTCTTATAAATTTTCTAGTTTCGGTATAATATAATCTCCCCTTTTTAAGAAAGATGGATAATAAAGAATATGATTAGAACGAAGAAATAATTATTTATTCATCCCTTAAAATGATCGGAATAGAAATATAATTTATCAAGATGTGCATAAGTGACTGCGAACACATTTTATTATTTAATGATGAAAATTCAATAATATATAAAATTAGGTTAAATCCTTGTAAATTAGGAAAAAAATAAAAATAAAATCTATGACAAACCAATTTCAGACTTTTAATAGCCGTTTGTTAGTTGAAGCAATTATCAATGTTGGGCTCCATCGTGGGTCCACTTGTAAATCGATTGGAGGACACCCCAAAAGGTGGCAGAGGCCATCACGACTCAGACGAGCAAGTCTACACCTTTTGTACGCTATAAGACCAATACTTCTCATGGCTTACACACGTTAAATTCTTTTTCCATATTGGCCAACATCCAGATCTTAATTACCTTTTCTTTTGGCTACTACAAGTCAAGGAAGTCTTGTCTCCTTTTATTTGTATTTGTATCATTAATAATCAAGACAACTTCTCTCTCATTTGGCATTAGAAATCAACCTTTGGTAATTTGAAAGACTCATTATGATTGTATTGAGGTGGGTGCATGCGGCTATGCCCCATTCTAAAATTGGTGGATCCAGATCTTCTTCTTTTTCTTCGAGAAAAAGACCATGTTAGAGAGTATCTTTATCTCAAAAGTAAAATTATCTTTTCACATGATATATTTATTGAAGTGGATATGAAAAAATTATTTATCTCTGAAGATGTGTCTATCAACTTTTGTTATTCTTATTATTTTCTACTCTAAGGTTGAGCATGTGTTTAACATTATATAACTAATATTAACACCAAAGAAATTAATAACATCATACACACAAAAACTAATCACTTTCAGTTATCTCTAGCTAATAATAATTAATAGTTTTACTCCACTCGTATAACTGCTTCTTTGATGGGATCAACATTTTAAGTGGGGTTGTACAGGATTTTTTGACCTAATCTAAAAGTATTTTTGTCATTATATCAAGTATTGCTTAAACGCTATTATTATTTGCGGATGTGATTTTGTTGTTTCGATAAGAACGATGGAGGTATGTTATTTATTTTGTAGCATATGTGAATTGTTTGAATATGCTATCACCCTTTCCTCCTCCTTTTGACGCCCTGCCTCTCACGTGATTTATGTAGCTTCTTTCCTACTGCAACTTATTTTGCAAACAGTTAAATAGCATAGCATTCCTATCCCTCCATCTCAAACACTAGGTCTATCACTTTGGGATCTAACACATACCTATTAAAATTGACAGCTCTCTTTAGCCACCTTGTTTGACTTTCTTCTAGCCATTAATTGGCCTTGCAATTAATAGCATGAAAAGACTCTATCTCTTCAAAGCTAAGTGAAAGCATTTATTTTTCTTTTGGTGATCTTGGGTCAGAGAGAAAGTACAAGGTTATTGGGTTTGGATTTAGTTGATGATTTCAAATCAAAATGTTGGCACGCTCTAATTTTCTCACACTTGATATGTGAAAAGCTCCATGCACATGATTGTTTGAAAAATTGAAAGATGAAATTTCCTTCACAAATCCCTTGGTTTCTACCAATAAATAATTATTAATATACCAGCTTCTTGTTGAATTATGTTACATTGGGAAGTCTTTTTAATAATATGGGATTTATAAACTATTAGGGAACACAAGTAAATACAATATGAAAATACTAATCATTTAAACGTTTTAGTTTGAAGTTAAGCTCAAAGTAGAAGAGAATAAAATGTTAGATGATTCATCACAAAGAAATACTTGTCGGAAGATTAATTCAACTAGTATAATTATAACCATTAAGAAAAAGATGTACTACATATTCATTAAGAACTTGATTACATATCAATTTGATGAATTGTTTTCATACGTACATGTTTGTTCGTCATGCCAAGATTCTTGTCCTCATGCAAACTCCAAATAGAATTTTATAGGCAATGGCAGAATTAGACATTTATTCTTGGGGGAGTAAATTTTATATAAATGTATTCAACTACAGTAATAGAAAAAATTAATTATAAAAAACTCAATAACTCATAAGACATAATAAAAATTTATAAGCTACAAAAGTTAAAAGACAAAATAAATATCCTTTAAATATATATTGAATTGCTTAAATAAAATCTAAAATTGTGAGCGACGCTCTTTCAAATTAACAAACTAATATTGATTTTTTTCCCATAGTTATTTATTTTGAACTAATAACAAATCCTAACTAAATAGAATATTTAAAAATTAAAATATAGAATTTACTTACTTGTTATTTGTTCAATTCACAAATTTTGTCGATCAAGCAAAAGCATAATTTCTTCTACATCAGTGTTGGACACAGCCAGTAATTGTCTTGAAAATAAAACTTAAAATAAAAAGAAATTCCAATTATATTAAATTTTTATATACTTTGGGTTTAATTAATAATATAATCTTTAAAATAAAATTTTACATATTTTTTTAGGCTGATTTCTCTTCTCTCCTTTAAACCTAGATAATGGTCTCTCTCTAATGTCGAGAGAGTTTTACTCAAAATTCTTTTTGGTGTGGTTGGCAGCAAACCACACAAATTATAGGATGGAGACAAGAGAAACCCTAACTTAATAAAGAATTGTAGTATTTTTTTCTTTTTGGTGAATAATATTTGCAACATGCATGCACGTATGTAAGTAATCCTCGTTCATATGACAATAATTTTTCTCTAAGTTTCTTTCATAATTAGAATAATTTTTAATTTACTACAAGAAAATTGGCATATAACATTGATAGTGAGAAAATTTCTCTGAACATTTTTAGTGATGATGGTTCATTTTCACATATATTCTGTGGTTAAAGGTTCAGCGAGACAAACAATTGTTGTAACTAAAGAAAGACAACATAAAAAGTTACTATAATTTTGTCACTAAAAAGACTTTAATTCCAAAATTCTTTGTTATCACTAAAGATTGAAAATTGTGACAATAATAGTTGGGAATTACATGAAAAAAAATACAATTTCAAATTGAAAGAATTACGATTCAATGATGACTTTACTTATCACCTTAAGTAATATTAGTTACAATATGCAAAAGTTGTCACTAAAAGTAAAATTTATTGATTTTATGAATTTATTTTAGAATTTGTTCAGAATCTAAAATTAAAATATGACTTTTTATTACTTTTTTACTACAATTTTTGATTTAAGAGACTATTCTCCCTTAAAACAAGTAAAATCAATCTATTTTTTATGTAACATGTGAGTTCCATCTAATTGAGACCTACCTATTAGTATAGAGTAAAACTAATTCTCTTCAATGAAACTAGTACTTTTCTTTTTAGTCTAAGTAGCCATATCCAAAAAATTAACCATCTTAACTTTTTAATGATAGTTTATAACCCAAGCCTCTACATACAAAGATTTTGCTTTTGTGTTTGGTAACAAATGTTTTTTTTTAAAAAAAAAAAAATTCAAATAGAAACTTACGTGAATAAGAAAAGGAGAGTGAGAGAGAAAGAAATTTTTAAGAAAAAGAGAAAAGAAAAGAATGAAGAACATTTTGGAAATTATAAGAAATTCCCCTTCAATCTTCAATGAAATATAGTAAAAATAACAGAGAATAATAACCACAAATATAAATAGAAGAGAAATAGACACAAACACAAGAAATAACTTGGTTCGGCCATTTGCCTACATTCACGGATGAGAAAAGAATTCACTAATATTCCAAAAAAAAATTACATAGAAAGAGTACACTCTATATATAGTGTTCTCACTCACTCAGTCCATATCTTTACTAATTTCTTTTGCACCCCTACCTCTAAGGGGGTCTCACAAATATTAGATTTCTCTTTTTCTCATACCCACATATCACGGTCTTGGAAAATTCCAATGCTTCGATATGACACTTAGACACTCAAGCCCCGTGCTAGAATGCTAAGTCAGCCTAACCTTCACTCAAACTCAAGAGAAGGAAAGTTGAGACGGAAAGCACATAAGAGTATTAAGAGATGGAAAGCACATAAGAGTATTAAGAAAGGAACTCTTTATTGAACACTAAAAGACTTTTACAATAGTTTTCTTGCTTAAAATGCTTGGATTCTCTTGGATTGCTTACAAATGAACTCCCTACTTCTATTTATACTATTCCAATTCCTCAACCAATGGTGGAGATCTATTTCATCTAACGACTCTCATTAGCCATCTAGAAACCTCCTAGAAAATATCTAGATATTTACATATTTCTTAAAAACATCTAGGCTTACTAGAACTATGTATAATGTTCTAGAGTATTCCACACATTCTTAAATCCTTCCAAGATCTTCAAGGATGTTCTACAACCTTGTAGAACCTTCTAGAGTGTTCTAAAATCTTTTACATCCTTTTGGACCCTTCAAGAACCTTTTTGAATCTTCTAGAACCTTTTAAAACCTTCTTGAATCTTCTAGAGCCTTACAAAACTTTCTTGAACCTTATGAAACCTTCTAGAACCTTATAGAATCTTCTAGAATCCTCTATGTTCTAGAACCTTCCAGACCCTTATAGAATGTTCTGGAACCTTCCAAAATCTACTGGATTATTCTAAAATGCTTCCATGAACTTGTATGAGTGCATCACGCAGACCTTCCTATCGTTGTCCAAGTGGCATTAAGTCGGCAATGAGTTAGCGGGGCGTGACATTCTCCCTCACCTAAACCAGGAGAAGCCCTCGTTGTAAGCTCATCTTGAAGTTTGGCAATCTTACCTCGGAACTGACATGAGGATTTTTCATGCACCCAGCTCACCTAATTGTTCGGTTGACCTTTCCATTTGGATTGATATTCGACATGTCCCTCTTTAACCCTTTGCCTTGGGGTAACTCGGCGAGCACGAATGTAGTTTACCTCTTTATCCTTTGAGGTAGTGGTGGATGTAGGAACCCTTTCCTTCATCTTCTTGGCCCCCTTTGGCTAAGTGTGACTTCGCCTTGCCCCTTCTCTTGTGCATCCCTTTGGCACCCTTAGGATTTCAGCTTGTGTCTTCCATAGGTGGTGATGGTTATACCTTGGCAAGCTTCTCCTTCTGAGCTAGTGCCTCCCCCACTAAGTTAGTCTTACCTTGCTTCACCTCAGTCTTATGACCATCTTCCTTCCTAGGTGGCAATCTCTCGGCTATCTTAGCCTGCCCTACGTCCTTATGCTCATTAAAGACGCTAGGAATTCCCTTAAGAAGAGCCTTACCTTGGATGTCTGTCAAGAGTTTTATGCAAGATAATGTTTTTGTCTTGATGGCAATTTCTCTAGCCATCAACACCATGCATTCATTCCCCTCCCCCATAATACATATGGAGTTTACATGCGGCATGATAAGAGCATTGACACAATCGACGAACTCCATGCCAAGAACAATTAAATAATCGTCCATAGGCATAACAGACATATTCACCATACCACTCCATTCACCAAGGCGTACCTTCACACTAGCTACACTATAAATAGGCTTAGCCTTAGAGTTTACTGCCTTGATCCACCCTTGTTCCTCTCTAAATTTGATACCAAGTTTCCTAGCCTCATTTACTTTTAAGAAATTATGGGAAGAACCAGTATCCAAAAGAGCTTTAGTCTTGGTACCACTTGTCTCGGCAATTATGATCATGTGTCCTTTCTCGATTTTTGGCACCTCGACTTTTCCCTTAATAGCATTCAAGAGTTGCAGCGAACCTACCTTTGCTTCCTTAGTTGTTTATGGCTCTTCATCCTCTTTCATCAACACTGAAAGCTTCGGCCTTTTTGGACACTTCATGGCTTGATGTGGACCTTTACAAAGGAAATAAGATACCTTTGTTGTATAACCCCTATTCTTACTCCATTGGTTTGGCTTACCTTTGGAATGAATGGGTGGTTTAGAACTTTTCCCTTTATGGTGACTACTATGATCTCCCCCACCATTGCTATTATGTTCTTTCCTACCATCCATTGGTTTAGTTGACTCAGGCTTCCTGAACTCCATTAATGATTCCACAACGGTTATAGCGGAAGCCAAGTCTTATACACCACGCCTTTGTAGCTCCAACCTGGCCTATGGTTGAAGGCCATCCGTAAAGGCGAACAAAGCTTCCTTGTCGGGTATATCAAGAATCTCTAGGAGTATCATGATGAACTCCTTCACATAGTCTTGCACATCCCCTTCTATGTGAGACGTTGCAATCTTCCATGTGCTTCTTTCTTGACATTCTCGGGATAAAATTGTTTCTTAATCTCAGCCTTTAATTTATCCTAAATATAGATGATACAAGTGCCCTTCTTGATATCATCATGCCACCTCCTCGACCATAACATTGCCATATCAACAAGGTAGTTAGGAGCGGTATTGATCTTCGTGGCATCCTCTCTAATACCACTAGCCTCGAAGTATTGGTCCAGGCTCTAGAGGAAGTTCTCTAACTCCCTAGCATTTCTTGACCCATTATAACTCGTAGGTCTTTGAATATCCACCTTAGGAGTGGCTTGAGTTGTGACAACCTCTTGTATCATAGCCAACTTACAAAGAGACCAATCCGCCTTGACCTATTTGATTTCCTCTTTTAGGCCACCATCTTGGCCAATACCATCTCCTTAAGAGAATCCAATGCAATTCTCCAAGAGTCGGACTCAGAATTGAGAGCAACTTGCATCTCGCCTTGCACTTTCTCGTTGGCATTTGTAAGGTTTTCGATATATTGGTCGACCTCTTCAAATCTGTCTTTTCCATCGGCAACTACAAGCTCCACCTTAGCAAGCCTAGACTCAAGAGCTAGACTTACCTCTCCTTCCCTTACCACCATTAAGATCCTTCTCATGTTCTATTACATTAGTAATCTCGAATGCCATTGTAGTTACGTCCCCTTCATAACCTTTGGCTCTGATACCAACTATCACGGTCTTGGAAAATTCCAACGCTCTAGTGCAACACTTAGACACTCAAGTCTTGTGCTAGAATGCTAAGTCAACCTAACCTTCACTCAAAATCAAGAGAAGAAAAATTGAGAAGGAAAGTACACAAGAGTATCTTTAAGAAAGAAACACTTTATTGAACATTGAAAGGCTTTTATAATAGCTTTCTTGCTTACAATGCTGGATTCTCTTGGATTGCTTACAAATAAACTCCTTACCTCTATTTATACTATTCCACCTCCTCAACCAAAGGTGGAGTTCTATGTCATCTAACGGCTCTCATTAGCCATCTAAAAATCTCATAGAAAATATCTAGATATTTACATATTTTCTAGAAACATCTAGGCTTACTAGAACTATGTATAATGTTCTAGAGCATTCAACACATTCTTAAACCTTCTAGGATTTTCTAGGATGTTCTACAACCTTGTAGAACCTTCTAGAGTATCCTAGAATCTTCCACATCCTTCTAGACCCTTACAGAATCTTCTTGAATCTTCTATAGCCTTCCTAGAACCTTCTTGAATTTTCTAGAACTTTCTGGAGCCTTCCAAAACCTTCTTGAATCATTGTGGAACATTCTAGAACCCTCAATGTTCTAGAACTATTTGAAATCTTCTAGAATGTTCTGGAACCTTCCGAAATCTCCTAGATTCTTCTAAAATGCTCCATGAACTTGTATGAGTGCATCACGCAGACCTTCCCATCTTTGCCCAAGTGATGCCAAGTAGGCAACGAGTTAGTAGGGCGTGATACACAACTCTCACAAGCCTCATATTTATACTATATAAGACTTGCCCAACAAGCAAACTTTTTTTCCACTTTTTGGAAACTCTACAATTATCTAATTGGACTTACTTACCTACCAATGTAAATCTAATTAGGAATCTCATCAATATCTAATTAGTTATTTCTTGCCTAGAATAAACAAATTAAGATATCTACATCAAAATCTAATTAGTTGTTTCTTGCCTACCGAGAATAAACTAATTAGGAAACTACCAAATAAGAATTTGGGTTCAAAATCTCTACCTTAACTCAAATCCTTCTAAGCATTCTTCAATCTTTAATCTTCTTCAATACCCATATAATGCATCATTTACCATCAACAGAAGAATTATCAAAACTTTGCATGAGCCTCACTCATTAAGAGTCACGCTCCATCACAAGTCTCTACCAGCTCATAGTGAACAAACCATCATATCCCGCAACATCAACAATGCTTATGTATGTGACCATCTTTTCTTACCTAAAACCATTGATAAGCCCTTTCCACGTCGTCTCATCACTAGATTAGATTTCTGTAAAAAGCTACAACTCCACCTCACCTGTCACCATTGATGAGCTCTTTCCAAGTCATCTCATTGCTGGATTAGGTTTTTGTAAAAACCTACAACTCCTATCTGACCTATCACCATTGATGAGCCATTTCCATGTCGTCTCATCACTGGGTTAGGTTCTGCAAACACTACAACTCCCTATCTCACCTATCACCATTGATAAGCCCTTTTTGTCATCTCATCACTAGGTTAAGTTTTTGCAAACAACTCTATCTCACCTATTACCATTGATTAGCCATTTCCACTTCGTCTCATCAATGGGTTAATTTTTTACAAACAACTCCTCCTCAACAAATCTCAATAAAAAACCTAGCCCTTTTTTTTTTTCTTCTTCTTCTTTCTCTTCCTTCTACACAATTTCAATAATCTTTTTTTTTCTTTAATGCCTTTAAGCCATCCACATCCCAATTGAATTTGACTTTGATATCACTTGTTGGAAATTTACGAAATTCACTTTCAATCTTCAATGAGTTACAATAAAAATAGCAAAGGATAATAACCACAAATATAAGTAGAAGAAAAGAGAAATAGACATTAATACAAGAAATAACGTGGTTCGACCCTTTGCCTACATCTACGGATGAGAAAAGAATTCACTAATCTTCGAAGAAAGATTATATATAAAGAGTATACTCTACACATAGTGACTCACTTAAGCCACATCTCTACAAATCTCTCTTGCACCCCTACCCCTAAAGGGGTTTCATAAATATTAGATTTCTCTCTTTCTCATACCCATAATTCTCACAAGCCTACATATTTATAGTATCTAGGACTTGCCTAATAAGCAAGCATTTTTTCCACTTTATGGAAATCTTACAATCATCTAATTAGACTTACTTCCTGTTTACAAAATATTTTTCTATGGATATCAGCCGAGGTGACTCAGCTAACTTCACAAATCTTGATTTTTATGGTCAAGCGATTCGACTAAGAAAGAGACTTTGTTTCTTAGACAATGGGTTCCTATAATACTAAAGAAAGCTCTTAGTGGTTTGGTTTGGGCATGAATTTGTAAAGGAGAGCAATAAATAAGTGCAATAAGGCATGTAAAGAAATACTGTAAATAAAGCATGTAAAGAAATGTTATAAATAAAGTATTAAAGGTTGAATGTAAAATAGGAATTGAATTGAAGTTGAATTATTGTTGTTTGACATTGGAGTGTTGTATTGTGTAAATGATAACTCTAGTCTTATTTATACAAGAAAACTGGCTGTTAACCTACTAAACCTATCTGCCACATTTTCCCTTAACTTTCTAACTAAGCATCCACCAATGTAAGAGCATAGCTAACAACTGAAGTGGGTTACTGGTTAGCTGAAATGTCCTGATTTTTAGCAACTGATTTCTACCTCAGTTGGCCCAAATAACAATTTTCTGGTGCTTTTTAGCAACTGACTTTTACCTCAACTGGCCCAAATAACAATTTTCTGGTGCTTCATATCTCTATTATCCCTTAGAAATAGAGTTTGACGTTGAATGTGGTTTGGATGCACCAAATTACCCTTGACTTGGTCCAACTCAGCAGACCCGATAACCCTGCTTAGCTAACTGGCCCGATTTTGCTTCAACGAGTCCATAAGCCCAATAAATGTCCAAGCCCGTTGAGATACCAATTCTGAACCAATTTGGATAAGTTCTATCCTCATCCTTTCCTTTGAATCATTCCCTGCAACTATTTTTTCTCTTTTAACATCCTTAACCGAAAATTCCTATTTTAATGGGATTCTAATCTAAGCCATTATCTTCTCTTATCTCTAAATAACAACACTAGATAAGGCTTGATTTCACTAACCAGATGGCACACTAAACAGGTCTTAACTCAATTAACATTATTTGAGTCAGGCCTAAATTTTTTTAGCCAACACTATCTATTAGCAGATCGAAGCTCAGCTAACCAGCTCAAATGAACTTGGCTCACACCTTGCATATTTTTTGGTGTTAACACTTACCCACTAAGGTAAATCTAATTAGAAAATTCTATTAACATCTAATTAGTTATTTCTTTCTTGCCTGCCAAGAATAAACTAATTAGAAAATTTTCATTAACATCTAATTTTTTATTTCTTACCCATCAAGAGTAAACTAATTAAGAAACTACCAAAGAAGAATGAAGAACAAAGAGAGTGGGAGGGAATATAATATAACAAAGAGAGAAAAGAAAAGAATGAAGAACAAAGAGAGTGGGTGGGAATATAATATAACAAAGAGAGAAAAGAGAAGAATTAAGAACAAAGAGGGATTGGGTGGGAATATAATGGGATATAATATTAAGTCCGTTCACATTAGCAGACTTCAAAAACAACTCTTAAATTTGTTATATTTATTTCTTGCTGCAAACACTCTTCTCAATATTCGTTATGCGCTGCTTGTCATTTCTCTTAATCTCTTCTTGCTCAATTTTCCTATATATGTTTGTGTTTGGTCTTTGAATCCTTCAATTAGTTTGAGTATTTTTTCTTTACGTTTATGCTTACTTAGACTGAGAGAACAACACTCTTCTTTTAATTACTTGTTTTCATTTCTCTTCCAATACAAAAAATTAAAAAACAAAAAAAAAAGAAAAGGAAAATTTTTTAAAAGTTAGAAAAGAAATATATATTTTGAATTCCACCGTTGCGTCTAGATCGAAGATGCCGGCCAAGTCCTAGTGGGTATTCAGATGTGAACAACACATATTCTGGATTTCTTGAGTTTTAGAAGCATTCTTATCTCTTATGGTCGGGTAACTGTTAATTTTTCTTTTTTCTGCGAAATAGGAAATTTCTTGAATTTTAGTTCTTTTAGAGGAAAAAAATTGAGAGATAAAGGGTATGTTCTCGATGCATATTAAAGAAAGAGATATGTAATTTAAAAATCAATGAATAATGGATATTTTTTCTGTTATACCAAATTTTAGTTTTCATATTGCCAGAAGATGTTAAAGATTCATTTTCTCAGTTTATTTTCAAGATCATATATTTTTTTATATTATTATTAGAATAAAGTCTAAATAAATCAAGTTAGAAAGAAAATCTTCTAAATAATGTTTTGCATGGTGTTTGCCTCACTTTTATATCTAGAAATTTGAAAAACAAAATTTAGATAGTTCATGATTTGGCTTGTAGTGGCCCAAAAAATCCCAAAGTCTCAAGTTGGCACATGTGTGTATTCATTTTTCTTGGTGCAAATTCTCATACTTTTACTAACATTGGAGTATTGGTTAATTGTGAAAAATTATTGGTTAGTTTTCAAATT
Source organism: Quillaja saponaria (assembly GCA_029379385.1). Taxonomy (NCBI): domain Eukaryota; kingdom Viridiplantae; phylum Streptophyta; class Magnoliopsida; order Fabales; family Quillajaceae; genus Quillaja; species Quillaja saponaria. The sequence continues at coordinate 12,312,602 of CM055614.1, read as the reverse complement.
GTTTTTCTTCCTTTGGGACCAATGGAAATACGAAATAAATTAGAAGATAGAAATAAGAAAAAAACAGAAAATTGAAAAAGAAAGTAAAGTAGATATATTCTCCTTGTAAGTCATATAAGATAGCAGCTATTTTTAGTGGAAAAGAGGAGGAAAGATTTAAAGAGGTGAACTTTTTTTTTGCATATGTCTTTAACTGGCTCCTTTGTTGAGTTTCTTAATAGTATCCGAAAAGGAGTGAGTTAAGAAAGTGAAGCAGTAACCAATAAAGGGTAAACAACAAAATTAAAATTTGACAATGAAGGGAAATGAATTTACAATTTTGACTATTCTATAGGTTTAGCCTGACAGTGTGAGGAATATAAGATTGTTGGTTAGAGAGGGTGTTATCATGTTCCTCTTTAGCAAAGAGTGTGGAACCTTTGGATTAGATAAAGTATGAACCTTTATTTAGACTTAATTGGTGGTCGAGAAGTCAATTGAACTTATTTTGACAATGAAGGGCAGATAATTAGCGCTACTACCTTGTGATATTATCAGCATGAACAATATGGACGCAGATACATTCTTACTGATAATTAACTATGTCCACTCTGTGTCAGACATAAGTGGACATTGATAAGTTTAAAACTTATCAATGTCAGCCTTGCAGACACAGAACTTTTCAATTTTTTGTTTATTTATATCAGCATTTGCATTATGCTATCTCACTAAGATTTAAAACTAACATTCCATTGAACAAAAAAACATTTTACAAGTAGAAATTCGTATATGAAAACAAAATATAAAAATATAAATTTTTAAATACAAAAAAATATAAAAATAACGTTAAGGGGTCTCATATATCCTCATCGTCATCCTTTTTATCATCATTCATCTAGCCTGAGTGTGATTATTTAGCACCCAAGGAAGGACAAATATCTTGAAATAAATCACATAATCAAGTTATACGGTTTAGTTTTTAAAAAAATAAGAATTCAAGTTTGTATGAATGAACGAATATAAGACAATATTAAAGTTTTCAACTCTTGTAAATAAATTCTTAATTTTTGATCCAAATTTGAAACTTTTTTCCCTTATAAATCTTATTTGTCCCTACAAATGTGTCAGTATTCCTGGCTCGTCAAACTGAAAAATATTTTATGATTTTACCCCTTCCCTCTTGAGGCCTAACTTTCAATATTTTCAACTAGAAATACACACTTATGCATAAATTCTTAACATTTGATCAAAATTGCAAATCATTTCTTCCAACTATTCTTGTCCGTCCCTACAAATGTTTTAGTTCTCCTAGTTTGTCAAACAGATATGTATTTTATGATTTTATCCCCTAAGGCCCAATTTTCAAAACGTTCAATTAGAAATGCACCCTTGTGCATAAATTTTAAACGTTTGATCCAAATTGCAAACCACTTCTTCCAACAATTCTTATTCGTCCCTGTATAAGTGCCGGTTCTCCTAGTTTGTCAAATGGATGTGTATTTTATGAACTTATCCTCCTAAGGACCAATTTTCAAACCTTTAGACTAGAAATGCACACTCTTGCATAAATTGCTAACAATTTACTTCAAATTTCAAACCGTCTCTTCTTATAAGTCTTATACGTCTTAGTGGGCATGCTGGTACTCCCGACTCATCAAACAAATCTGCATTTTATGATTTTACCACTCGAGACCCAATTTTAAAAGTTTTCAACTAGAAACGCACACTTGTGCATAATTCTTAACATTTGATCAAAATTTAAAACTATTTCTATCTACAAGTCTTATGCGTCCCCATGGTTGTTCTGACACTACCAGCTCATCAAATGAATGTGTATTTTATTATCTTCCCCGAGACGTAATTTTCAAAGCTTTGAAATAAAAACCAACTGTTGTGTATAAAAGTTTAACATTTGACCCAAATTGCAAACCGTTTCTTCCTACAGGTCTTAGTTGTCCCCAAATGTGTCAGTACTCTTAGCTCGTCAAAAGGATATGTATTTTACAATTTCAACAATCGAAGCCTAATTTTTAAATTTTCAACTAGAAACTCACACTTATGCATAAAATTAGAACGTTTGATCCAAATTACAAAACGTTTCTTCCTACAACATTTATTCATCCCTGTGCATATGACGTACTTCTAGCTCGTCAAAAATAGATTATTTTACGTTTTTACTCCATGAGGTCCAACTTTCAAAGTTTTCAACTAGAAACAGACACTTGTGAATTAATTGCTAATGCTTATCCAATCTACAAATTGTTTCTTCCTATAAGTCTTATATGTCTTCATAGCCATGCCAGTGCTCATTTTTGGTCAAACAAACATATATTTTATAATTTACCCATTGAAGTCTAATTTTCAAAGTTTTTTTTTTCTAACTAGAAATACATATATGTGTATAAATTCCAAACGTTTGGTTCAAATTGTAAATCATTTCTTGCTATAAATTTTATTCGTTTCAATGAAAGTGACATACTTCTACTTTATCAAACGGACATGTACTTTATAATATTAGCCAACCGAAGCCTTATTTTCAAAATTTTCAACTAGAAACGTACACCAATACATCAATTCCGGACATTTTATTCAAATTTCAAAATGTTTCTTCCTAAAATTCTTATTCCTGACGTAAATTTAATCACTATACATACCAAGGCCCAATTTCCAAAGTTCTCAATAATAAAAGCATAGTTGTTCATAAATTCCTAACATTTTTCCAAATCACAAACCGTTTCTTCCTACAATTTTTATTTGTACCCGCAAATGTACAGGCCCCCCAACTCATTAAATAGATGTGTAATTTATAATTCTATCTACCGAGGTCCAATTTTTAAAGTTTTCAACTAGAAACACATACTTATGCATAAATTCCTAATGTTTTATCTAAATTCTAAAACATTTCTTCCAACCTATCTGATACATCCTTACACATGTGTTGCAACTCCTAGTTCCTCAAACGGACATGTAATTTATGACTTTAGACCTCGTAGCCCAAATTTCAAAGTTTTCAACTAGATGCACACTTGTACTGAAATTCCAAATGTTTGATTAAAATTGAACATTTTTTCTTCCATGAATTCTTATTCATCACCACGGACATGTGGATACTTCAAGCTCTTCAAATGTAGATGTATTTTACGATTTTAACCATTAAAGACCAATTTTAAAATTTTCAACTACATATATGAACACTTGTGTAGAAATTGCAAAGCATTTCGTCTTACAAGTCTTATTCTCATATGGTTTTACCCATGAGATCCAATTTTCAAAGTCTTCAACTTGAAATGAACAGTGCATAAATTCATAATGTTTGATCCAAATTGCAAACAATTTCTTCCTACAAGTCTTATTTGTCACCACATACATCCCGTTTCTCTCGGTTGGTCAAATGAGTCTTTATTTTATGATTATACTGCCGAGACCCAATTTCCAAAGATTTCAACAAGAAATGCACACTTGTTCATAAATTCCAAAAGTTTAATTCAAATTGCAAATTCTTTCTTCCTACAAATGTTATTCGTCCCTGTAAAAGTACGAGTTATCCAAGCTTGTCAAACAAATGTATATATATTTTTTTACCCCCTGAGGCGCAATTTTCAAAGTTTTCAAGTAAAAATGCACACTTGTGCATAAATTCTTAACATTTGCTCCAAATTCAAAACTTTTTTTCTCAAACTAGTCTTAAAATTTATCCCCACAGAAGTGTCGGTACTCCTGACCTGTCAATGGACTTCTATTTTATGATTTTACCTCTCGAAGCCCAAGTTTTGAAGTTTTCAACTAGAAATACACGTTTGTATAGAATTTCTAAACATTTGTTCCAAATTGCACACCATTTCTTCTTTTGAGTCTTATTGTTCCCCATAGACGTGCTGATACTTCAAGCTTGTCATACAGACGTTTATTTTATGATTTTTACCTCATAAAGTCTTTTCAAAGTTTTCAACTAGAAATGCTCACACTTGTACATAAATTCCTAACATTTTATCCAAATTGCAAATAATTTTTTGCTACAAATCTTATTTGCCCCAAGATGTCTTTGTACCCCCCGACTCGTTAAATGACGTGTATTTTAAGATTTAACTATTTTACCAATCCAATCCAATCCAAGTTTTTAAAAATTTTCAATTAGAAATGCATACTTATGCAGAAATTTCAAACATCTGATCCAAATTGCAAACTGTGTCTTCCTATAAGCATTTTTCGTCCCTATGACCGTATCTACATTCCCGATTCCTCAAACGGACATGTATTTTATGAATTTACCTCTGAAAGTCCTACTATCAAAGTTTTCAACTAGAAATACACACTTGTGCATAAATTCCTAACGTTTAGTACAAATTGAAAACCGTTTCTTCATACAAGTCTTGTTCGTCCCCACAGATGTGCCTGTACTCCAAATCATCTAACAGACTCATACTTTATGATTTTTCACTTGAGGTCCAACTTTTCAACTAGAAACACACATTTGTACATAAATTCTAAATGTTTGTTCCAAATTGTAAACCATTTCTTTGTACAAGTCTTATTCGTTCCCGTGGATGTAGTTGTGCATTAAATCATCAAACTAACATGTATTTCATGATTTTACCCCACTTGAGCCCAAATTTTCAAAGTTTTCTACTAAAAACACACATATATGCATAAATTCCTAACATTTGATCAAAATTACAAACTATTTCTTCATACAAGTCTTATTCGTCCAAGCAAATGTGCTGGTATTCATGAATCATCAAACGGACATGTATTTTGTGATATTACAGTTAAGGCCCAATTGTCAAAATAAAAACTTTAACTAGAAACAAACACTTGTGCATAAATTCTTAACATTTGATCTAAATTGCAAAACGTTTCTTCCTACATCCCCATGGGCATGCTAATTTGCTTGACTTGTCAAACAGACAAGAATTTTAGATTTTACCCTTAAGGTCCATTTTTCAAAATTTTCAACTAGAAATGCACACTTATGCATAAATTCCCAAGGTTTATCAAAATTACAAATTGTTCCTTTCTACAAGTCTTATGTGTTCCCGAAGGCACGCTAGTTTCACTAAACAAAGTTGTATGTTACGATTTTACCCTACCGCGACCCAGTTTTCAACTAGAAATGGAAACTTGTACATAAATCCCTCAGGTTTGATGCAAAGTACAAATTATTTTTTTTGATAAGTGTTATTCGTCCCCACGAATGTGCCGATACTCCCAGCTTATTAAACACACATGTATTATATGATACTACGCCTCAATACCCAGTTTTCTAAGTTTGCTAGAAGCATAGACTTGTGCATAAATTATGAACATTTGATCCAAAATTACAAACAGTTTCTTGTTACAAGTCTTATCTATCCCTGCATACTTTATGTTCTCCTGACTTGTCAAACAGACTTGTACTTTACGATTTTACTACCCGAGACCCAATTTCAAAAATTTACAACTAGAAGTTCACACTTAAGGATAAATTCATTATGTTTGATCCAAATTACAAATTGTTTCTTTGTACAAGCTTTATGCATACCCATGGGTGTGCTAGTATAGCTTGCTCGCTAAAATGATTTATATTTACGAACGAGGATTAATTTTTAAAATTTTCAACTAGAACACACACTGTGCATAAACTCATAACATTTTATCCAAATTGCAAACATTTTCTTTCTTTATGTTTTATTCATTCTCATGGTCATGTAGGGTTTCCTGACTAGTCAAACGGATGTGTATTTTACGATTTTACCTCCCAAGTCTAATTTTCATAGTTTTAAAATAGAAAAGCACACTTATGCATAAATTCCTAACGTTTGTTCCAAATTGCAAACTATTTCTTCCTATAAGTTTTATTCATTCTAGCAAGTGTGATGGTACTTTTTACTTGTCAAATGAACGTGTATTTTATGATTGTACCCCTCGAAGCCCAACTTTTGAAGTTTTCAACTAAAAACACACACTTGTGCATAAATTCCTAACATTTGATCCAAATTGTAAATTTTTTCTTCCTACAAGTCTTATTCATCCCTGCGAATGCCCAAGTTCTCCTAGCTCTTCACACAAACATGTATTTTACCATTTTACTCTCGACACGCAATTTTCAAGGTTTTCCACTAGAAACGTACTCTTGTGCATAAATTTCTAAAGTTTGATCCAAATTGCAAACTGTTTCTTCCAATAAGTTTATATGTTCTAGCTGGTCCACCCGAATGGTCTAATAGACTTGTATTTTATGATTTTACCCTCCTGATGCCTAATTTTAAACATTTTCAACTAGAAACGCACACTTATGTATAAATTCCTAATGTGCGTTACAAGTTGCAAATTGTCTATTTCTACAAGTCTTATGTGTTGCCACGTGGATGTCAATATGCCTGGCTCATCAAACGAACGAGTAATTTACCATTTTACCTATTTAATCCTAATTGCAAACATTTTCTTCTTACAAGTTTTATTCGTCCCTATGGATGTGACAGTACTCCTGGATGCTCAAACGAATGTGTATTTTATTGTTTTATCCCAAGAAGCCTAATTTTCAACTTGTAAACTTAGAAATTTAAAAATCAAAGGCCTTGAAAAATAAATCATTCTTATTTACACAAATGAGCAAAATAAAAAGTTAAAAATAATGTTATACTTACGTATGATGGAGGTGGTGGTGATGACTATTGATATTGTCTTGCCAATGCCTGGAACTCCTATCTAACCAACTGCGCCACCAATCTCCTTATTTCTTTGATCATCTCAGGTGGTGGGCCAATTGAGGTCCCAGTGCTATAGACTATATTCGAACTCTTTGGGCTGTTGACTTATGCATTCATGCAACCACCAAATCTGTAGCAATACCCATGCTTCTTTTCTCTTGTGAATGCAGTCAAAAACCTCTACCTCGTAAGGTTTTCAATCAGCTTTGTCTCATGTACAAAGAAAATATTAAGAAATAACTGAAATGAATAAAAGTCAATGCAATAAACCAATGAAAAGGTGATTGTTGAGTTACCAGTATCTTCTCATGTACAACGGAATTAACGAATCCAAACACATGATGACTAAGCTCGCCATTAGCTTTCCTGTTGTCCGACCTTGCCTCGTAGCATTTCTGAAATTCACAGCTAGCCTACATATCACATAATGTCTCATGACAACCTTATGGAATCCTTTGTGGTCATCCAGATTCTTTCTCTTCTTAGGTATTTAACCCAAAAAGTTACTTTAATTATTTCTTGGCTTGTTATACAAGTCTGAAAGTCTCTTAGAAGCACATTTATAGTAGACTTTAAGTAATAGGTAACAGCACAATTTGTTACTAGTGTTTAAACATAATTAGGTTGAATTAAAATTAATATGAGATAAAAGAAATATTACTTATCAAAAAAATCCCTGTAATATAACAATTTGGTCTCAGGTGTATACTTTGAGTACACACTAAAATCATGTGAAGATGGTTCCAAATAATCTTGGTAATAATGGTGAACACCTTATCATGTCCATAGAAGACAATACGATATTAACAAATAGTTACATTAATAGTTATACTAACTGTAATATATTATTCATAAATAAAATTCAAATTATAATCACTTATGCTTCCCCTGATATTTGAATGATGGGATGATCCATCTCTTTTGAAAGAAAGGGCTAGCTTATTAGGGTGCCCTCCCTAGTCGTGTCCTAGTGGTACCACACTCAGTATTGCTCGTATCTCCCATTTTCCTGCATCATCATCCTCATGTCCCGATGTGGAAAAGGATGGCTGTCAGGATGAAACTACAAAACAAAGTAAATATTTCAACACGATTATTGATTTAAATGATGAAATGATGTAATAAAATAAAAGTATAAATATAAAATTACGTGGAAAAACGGATGGTGATGGAGAGGCTAAGATGGTAATTAGTGGAGAGGCCGATATCGGAACTGAAAGACTCATTGAAGTCCCCGAAAAAGGAGACTCAGACATCCTCCTAAAGTGAGATGATGAAGCCCTGGTCAAAGCATCATTAGAAGGTCAACAGAAGTACTCTAACCTTTTCAAATGGAGGTTCTCCGACCCCTAGAACCATGCAGGCATCCTCTAACAGTCATGATGTATATATGATATAGGGAATTCACGGTTATGGTATTGCTTGTTGTTGTTTAGGCCAGCTATTGTCCAAAAGGTCCATGGCTTTATGCCCTAAGTTTTGGTAGAGAGGATGAACTTCATACACTATTTTATGTAACTTAATTTGGTCTTCATTTCTGTTTCCTTCACTTTTTGTTTTATTTTCTTTTATAATTGAAGGGCGGGTTTAGTTAGCCTAGTTCTTTTAGCTAGAAGTCGATTAAAACCAAAATAAAGGTTTATCCATATTAATTCAATGCAACCTACAAACAAATATATATTATTCTTTTTTTACAAATTAAAAAATATATATAGGCAAATAGTTTTTATTTTTATTTTTTTACAAAATTATATAAGGAACAAATAAATTTGCTAGAGACCTAACCATCAGGGCAGATGAAGGCCAGGTTAAATTTGATATGATTATAATTTGATATTTTCCTTTAATTTGTATATCTATGTTAATGTTTTTACTCCAATATGAATTCATGAGGATTCTATGTACTAAATTAATCATATTGGATAATTACAATTACTAAAATATTCATTTTATTATATATGAAATTACTATAATATGTGTTTTAATAATATATATTTTTACTTTTAATCAAGAATTCCCTTCCTAACTCACAAAGTCATTGTGGAAAATGATCATCAATGGATGCTCTACCTAAAAGTTATACCATATGCAGGAAAATCAATAATCGTCCATAAAAGAGTAGGTTTCATAATGAAGCTTTTTAAAGATTTATCAAAAGTCAAGACTCTCACTCTATCCATAACCTTTTCAACTCATTTATTAAAGGTTTTAAATAAACATCTAAATTTTTACCCAGATGATTCGAACCAAGAAATAGAAAATCCAAGAACTAGTTATGCTCTTCCAACATATCTAGTTAAAAATTATAAGGAGTTACAAACACCAGCCAACAAGAATATTGGGAACCAAAATTACCGAATGGAGTATTTCCATCTGTTGAGAGGCCAAGTATGTTACTTCATGTTTCTTGTGCCTAAAACTAATAAATGCCATCAAAGTGTTTCCATGCCTCACCATCAGATTGATGTATAATCATGTCAGGCATCTTCCACTTTCTCTTTCTTATGCCATCTCATGTCTTTTGAAGTGGCCTTAGACATATAAAACCTTAAAAGGCTCTTCATTATCAGAAGGTGGTGCAATATCTCCTAAGGTATGTTTCTTTATCTTATTAGAAACAAGTCACTTCACAAACATCACACTCAAATTTTGTAAGTTGTGGCAAAACCTTTCTGATACAAGTGAAATGTAACTTCCTCTCTGTTTAGGAATTTACTATAGTCACAAATCTTGCATGGCCACTGAATTATTCCGTCAAACACGTAATTTGTATTACCAAATGCAAAGTCAAGAAAAACATTAACTCTATACCTAAATTCATTCTGATGGTTCATCTAACTTTGATCAACTGATATCGTCTCTGTGTTAATTACTAAATTACCTCAACTCAATAAGATATGTACTATAGAACAATAGAATAAATTTAATTGAATGCACCAAGTATGCTCTTACCACCTACAATGCCATCATAAGGGTAAGATAATCCTATATCCCATTTAGAAAAGCTACACATGCATTCCAATGAGTAGCTTATTCTTTTTGTCTCAATTCAATAAGATTTAGACAATATTTCCCCTTATTGTCTCCTAAGTGCATGATGCAGATAAGGTGAAACCATGTCACCTAGTCTAAGTATGTACCTGAAGAACATAGAAAAACATAATTGAAATTTCAACCAAATGAATGAAAAGTTAAGAATACCACCATAACAAGTGGTGTATTCGTTTTTCTAAATTATCCACTTTAAACAATTCAAGAATCATTTTCAAATGAAATCAATATATATTTAGCTAGACGAACATATATTAGTTCACTTGAACTGATTCTCAAATGGTTTCTTTCTAAAGGCTAGTTTAGTACGCATAATGATTTTTGCAGAATAGGAATGGGAAAGGGAATGGGAGTGGAATGATTATTCCATTTTATTGTTTGGTAGCATCGGTGAGAAAATAATTATTCAATTCTATTTATTTATTTTCTATACAGTTTTCAGACATGAAATAATATAAAAATTATGCTAAAATGACAAAAATATCTCTCAATAGATAAAGTAATTAAAATGTAACATAATTTATGAAATATATTTTTTTCTTAACTTTTTAATTAATAAAAAAAAAATATATTATTAATTTATTTATCATTATTTACTTAATTATAATTATTACTTATACTTATTTTGTTATTAATTATGTTTATTTTATTATTTATTTATTTATTAATATCAATATTTTAGTTTAAAATTAGTTAACTAATTTATTTATTTAACATAATTATTTATTTACTATGATATGAAGGGTATTTTTGTCATTTTACTAAAATGAATTGATTTATTTTTTATATATATAATTTTTATTTTATTTTATATTATTTAATGTAATATGAAGTGTATTTTTTCATTTAACTAAATTAAATATGTTTATTATTTTATTTATTTATTTATAATATTATTATTTTATTAATATTCAAATTTTTATTTAATTATTTATTTTATGTGATAGAATGATTTTTTTTTTGTCATTTAACTGAACTAAACCAATTATATAGAAGTAGGAATGAGCAATCCCACCCTCCTAGGTGAGTTTGAAGATTCCTACTTCTATGGAATAAAATGGCTTGAATAGAATGACTATTCTGAGGCTAAAAGGTCTAGTTTGATGAGCAGGAATGGCTATTTCATTCCATGCATGATTCTATAGAATGAATATTCTTTCTTTTGATACGTTTTTAGCTTCAGAATACTCATTCTATTCTATAGGGGGGTGGAATTGCTCATTCCCACTTCTATTGAATTAGTTAAGTTCAGTTAAATGACAAAAAAAATCATTCTAACACATAAAATAAAAAGTTGAATATTAATAAAATAATAATATTATACATAAATAAATAAAATATATATATTGTTTAATTTAGACAAATGATAAAAACACCCTTCATATCACATTAAATCATATAAAAATAAAATAAAAAATTTGTATATAAAAATAATAATAAATCAATTCCTTTTAGTCAAATGGCAAAAATACCCTTCGTATCGTAGTAAATAATATAATTATAAATAAATAAATAAATTAGTTAAGTAATTTTAAACTAAAATATTAATATTAATAAATAGTAGAAATAAAAAATAAAAAATAATTAAATAAATATAATTAATGATAAATAAATAAAGAACTAATATAATTTTTTTTAAATTAATTAAAATATTAAGAAATATTTATTTTTCATAAATTATGTTATATTTTTATTACTTTATCTACTGAGAGATATTTTTATTATTTTAGCATAATTTTTATATTATTTCATGTCTAAAAACTGTATAGAAAATATATAAATAGAATGGAATGATTATTCCCCACTAACGCTACCAAACAATAGAATGGAATGATCATTACATTCCACCTACATTACATTCCCATTCTAATTCCATAAAAATCATTTATGTATACCAAACTAGTAAAAAACATATCAAACGAAAGAATGTACATTCAATGGAATCATGCATGGAATGGAATGGTCATTCTTGCATACCAAATTAGCCATAAGAGATTATGAATATATGCTTGTGCTTAATTTGAGTAATCTAATCCATATTAGGTAGGGCTTAATAATCCAAAACTTACCACTACCACTTTGTGAGATTTACCCCTACTTTATTAAAGCAATCTAGCAAGTCCAAAATGATAATTCAATCTAAAAAGAAAACAAAAACCCAAGAAACATAAAAACCGTAAGACAACAAATAGTTAAAAGAATACCACCAAAACATATAAAAATCAACTTCCTTCCAATCCTCTTGAAATGGCCATTTAATGTTGATGGATGCCTAGAAGGACATTAAGACTATTGTGAGGTTGTGGGATCTTTAACTTTGTGTTTTGATAAGGTTTCTACACATAGAATTAGGAAATTGTTCCATTTTTAATGAGCAACATCATTATGCAGGGCCTCCTGGCCTCTTAGCCTTTCAAAAGCCACTTTCTAAACATCGTATAGGTCTAACTTGTCTATTAAGAATACTAAAACAGGGAGATTTGGTGGATTTTCTACTTAATGGATATTCACCTTATGTGAAAACAATTAAGAAGGAAAGAACTGAACAAGAAATATAGTTCCCTTATTGTAATAGCATCTTATTCACATACATAACTTTCTTTTATGCTACCATCTCACAAATCTTTTGGGTTTGAGTTGCTTTGTTTTATTTTATTTTTTTACCTTCTTTGTTGACTATGTAGTACCATATCATGTGCTTTACAACAGTCCAAAATACTTAGAACCTAACTCATTTTTTTACACTTGACAAGAATGAAAAAGCAGATTAGAACCAACTAATTAATCCGGCTTTGTGAAAGCCATATACAAGAACAATTAGGGCAGCAAATCAAGAATACTAAAACAAACCGAATAACATTTAATTCCCTATCATTTTTTCTTAACACATATCCTTTCACAAATCTCATTTTTTTTTATAATGCAAAACACATTAAGATCCAACATTTGTGGATCCCTAAACCACTAATCCATTTATGACATATAACAAGTTATACTAAATAGATAACTAGGACTAGATTGACTCTCAAGTTTGAGAAAACACGACAAAGGAAATAGCATTTTAGTGTTCTAGCTTTAGAAGCTATAAGAAAACAAATCATAAAACAAGTGAATCTCGTTTCTTGCACAGCTTCCGTCCTTAAAAGTTAAAATTGCAAAACTCCGGCTTGAACTCCCAAGGTTCATCAACCAAAACTCTGAGCTCGTTGGCAACGAATCAAATCAAAGAATCAAAAATCATCCAAAAAAAAAAGGTACCTTTTGGGTGGCGGCAGAAAAAGGCTGTATACCAGAGCAATGGTGTGGTTCAATCGTTGGTGGTAAGGTAAGGTGGCACAGCAATGATCAGCGGCAAGGTCAAACAACGCAACAATGACCGGAGGGAAAGAAAGGGAGAGGCGAAGCTAAGGAGATAGGGAAGGAGAAATATTTTTTAATTTTTTTTTAATTTTGAGGAAGGAGTTAAGGGAAATTTGGACGCAAATACCATAATTGCGAATGCAAATAAGTTTGCACAATATGGTGACAAAATTGAGTGATTACAAGCATCCACTTGATATTATCAGTGACAGTATTTTATTTTTAAGATCTATTATCAACAACAGCTAATTTGTTGTTGCATATATGCAAACGTAGATAACACTAATATGTGACAATGCTTCAGAGGCAGCATTCCTTATGTCGTTGATAGTCCAATTTCTTGTAGTGTATCTAGCTGTAGCTTGCTAGCACAATAAATAAAATTGGAATCATTGGATTTGATACCCTAGTTAGCGGGGTGTGAAGCTGTATATTTGTGTATTACGAGTTAAAAATGCTTCAGTTTTGAATTATCTCCAATAACAAATTATTGTTTTTGTTACAACCTTTTAAATATATATCTTTCAAATAGCTGAGCTGTTATAAATTGTAACGTCATTGTGGGGAGCTCTTTGACCACCTTGATTTTTGGTGAGCCCAACCTTTATGTGCAGATTTCATTTTGAAAACGTGATATGGAAATGTTGTCGTTTTTGAATCTCTTTTATGAGTTTTGATACTATTAGACTCCACCGTTAGCTAGATTCAAGATTTGTTGTCATCGTTATTAATTTTGACAAAAATCATACAGTTGTGTAAGGTATTGTATGATACTATTGCTTTTGTTGCTTTTGTTAATGATTTTCTCTTATAACTACATAGGTAAGTTAGTGTAGTTGGTTCGTGAGAGTTAGGACGGACCTTAATTTGCCTTAGTTCTTATGTTAGTTACGGCCCCAATTTGGGTTGTAACAAGTTTACTTTATCTGATTGATTTATTGGAATATGGAAAAGAGGAAGGGAAGGGGAAAAAGGAACAAGAAAAGTTAAAAAAAAATAAAAAAATTTCCCATCTTTGCTCCTAAAATATTCTTTAAGAAGGAAATTGCTGAAAAATATTACATTAATTACCGATCAAGGAGATGAAGTTAATGTTTTTATTTCTTATGTTGTATATGCATTTGGCAATTGTTGAATGTTGTTGTGGTTGTCTCTAATACAGGTAGTAATTCTTCTAGAGCTACAGAAGGAAACAAAGAATCCCAAGAGTAAGAATGGAAATTGTTACTAGTTTTGCTGGAACTGTAGTGGAATATACAGTCGGAAAGATTGGACACCAGCTGAAGTACTTGTATTGCTACAAAGACAATGTTGAAGGACTTCAATCAATAAAAGACCGTCTACAAAACTCAGTTGAAGTTGTTAAAAGAAAAAACGAAGATATTGATGATGCCCTCGATTGGTTGAAAGATGCCGATGTTCTCCTTCAAAAAATAGAGGAGTCCAATGGAGATAATGGTCAAACAAAGACAGGATGTTCAAGTGGTCATGTCCAAACTTGTGGTCGTGGCATCAGTTGAGCAGGAAGGCTACAAAGATGATGGAAGGAGCTCCTAAATTTCAGGTTGGAGGGAAGCTTGAGGGGATTTCACAACCCAAAGATCCACAGAAATTATCAGCACTCTCTATGACAGATTTCAAGGTCTACAAATCCAGAGAATCAACTTTCAACCAGGTTGTGGAGGCACTGGCTGATCCTAATGTGAACATGGTCGGAGTATATGGGTTGGGGGGTGTGGGTAAGAGCACCCTAGTCGACCATATTAATAAGAAAGTAGTGGAAGACCAACTGTTTAGTGTTGTGGTCCCAGCAACAGTGAAACAAAATCCAGTCCTGGAAAAAATTCAAAAGAAAATTGCTGAAACGTTGGGCTTTGAGTTAGGAGGGGAAAATGAAATTTTAAGAGCAACGAGTCTACATGCAAAGTTGAAGGAGGAGAAAAGTATCCTTGTAATCCTAGATGATCTGTGGGAGGTGCTTGATTTGAAAAAAATAGGAATACCAATCGGAAATGATCACAAGGGGTGGAAGGTATTGTTGACTTCTAGAAATTTAGATGTGTTATCTACTGGAATGGGTTGTAAAAGTAACTTTGAGTTGAAAGTCTTATCTAAAGGGGAAGCTTTGGAGCTATTCAAGAATATGAGTGAACTGGAAAATTCTGATAAAAATGCTGAATTGCAGACTATAGCCACTCAAATTGTTGAACTTTGTGGTGGGTTGCCAATATCAATTGTTACAGTTGCTGGGGCACTGAGAAATAAAAAGGATTTGCACCATTGGGAGGATGCCTTACAACGTCTGAGTAACAATATGGGAATGGAATATGTGAATGCATCGATGCGGTTGAGTTATGATTTTTTAGGAAGTCCAGAGCTTAAGTCAATTTTCTTGCTTTGTGGTATGATGCCATATTCGTCTTTTGATGACTTGCTGAAATATGGTAAAGGTCTGGGTCTATTCCGGGGATCCAACAGTATGGAAGATGCTCGAATTAGATTATACACGTTGGTTAGCAATCTAAAAGCCTCATGTCTGTTGCTAGAAAGTGATTCTGGTAATGATTATGAAATGCATGATGTTGTTCGTGAGTTAGCTATATCAATAGCGTCTAAAGATAAGCATGTTCTTTTGAAACTAGATGAATGGCCAGGTGAGGAGAAAATGAAAGAATGCACAAAAATCTATCTGAGTTACAATGATATTAGCCAGCTTCCTGAAGAGTTAATCTGTCCAAATATTAACTTCTTTTACTTAGGTTGCGCAGATCCTTCTTTGAGCATAACTAATGATTTTTTCAGGGGAATGCAGAGCCTCAATGCATTGGATTTGTCTCGAATGCATCTTAACTCATTACCTACTTCAATTCGTTATCTAAGCAATCTTCAGACACTTTGCCTCGACCGCTGTATATTAGGGGACATAACCTTAATTGGAAATCTAAAGAATTTACATGTTGTCAGCCTTGTAAGTTCTGAAATAAAACAATTTCCATTTGAAATGAAGAACTTGACCAAACTTCAGCTGTTGGATTTGCGCGGCTCTAAGATCAGAGAGATCCCATGCAAAGTCCAAGCTAGTTTCAAGAAATTAGAAGAATTGAATATGGAGAACTGTTACATTCATTGGGAGGCTGAAGCAGTACTGGGCAATCAAAGTACTAATGCTAGTCTTGCAGAGTTGAGGAATCTGGAACAGTTGACAGCTTTAAACATACACATTCGATCTGATCATTTATTGCCAAGCGATTTACCATTTTCTAAGCTCGTTAGGTATAAGATTTTGATTGGAGATGTGTGGAATTGGTCAGGTAAATTAGAAAGCTCAAGAACATTGAAGCTCAAACTAAACACCAGGAATGTTCATTTGGAACGCGGAGTTAAAATGTTGCTAAAAGGAGTTGAAGCATTATACTTGGATGAACTGATTGGGGTGAATAATGTTCTCTATGATCTAAATGAGAAAGGTTTTGCAGAACTAAAGTATCTCAGCATCCAAAATAATCCTGAAATTCAATACATAATTGACTCGTCAATAGAGCCACCTGATCATCATGCTGTCTTCCCCAAATTGGAGTCTCTCATTCTCAACGACCTAATCAAATTAGAAAAAGTCTGGCACGGTCAATTTAAAACTGCAGAGTGAACTAACATTGATTAGTGTGAGAAACTGTAATCTCTTGAAGAATCTCTTCTCTTTTTCCATGTTTAGAGCCTTTCCCCGACTAGCAGAGATTGAAGTTTGTAATTGCAACTCCATGAAGGAGATTATTGTAAAGGCAAAAGGAGATGAGATTTTCGCAGAAAGCACTGAAGAAACGGATCATATTGAGTTTACTGAAATACGCTGTCTGTCACTGCAATGTCTGCCAGCGCTTCTTGGTTTCTACTTTGATGAGAAGACATGTTCCACCACTCAATGTGCAAGTAGTAGCCAATCCAAACACGAAATTTTTATTGAAGATGAGATTGGTATGGCTTTGCCGCTTTTCAGCGAGAAGGTAGGTTATGTAAGTTTTAAGAATTAAGAAGTGTCCTAATTTGTATGCTCTGGTTAAATTAAGTTACATATATTTTAGGCAATATAAAATATTTAATCTTGTAGTTAAAAGAAATAGTATAGATATTCAATCATAATTACTACATGTGAGCAAAATTAATTATGAATTTTGGATATCCTATTACTTTTCTCGGGTTGTTTTTCCCAATTTGGAGATCCTAAAGTTGTCTTCAATTAATTTTGAAAAGATATGGGATGATGGAGTTTCAACAACTCGTATTCAGATTCAAAGTTTGAAAAGCTTGACAGTGGAGAACTGTGATAAATTGAATGTCTGTTTTCGTCCACAATAGCTAGAAGCCTACCAGAACTCAAGAACCTTGTTATTAGTAAATGTGGAAAGATGGAGCAAATACTGATCATTGAAGAAAGGTTGGATGATCCTCGTTTCAAATTCAATAAAGAGGTATGTTAGTTACACTGCAATCGACTATTGGAGCCTATGCGAGAGAGTTGAAAATGGAAAGAAAGAGTGACAAGAAAATAAGAGGAGAATAAATATTACATAGGTATGATTTTGAAGAAATTTGTTTTTTATATTATAAATTTTTTATGTTAAGCTGATATAAATGAATTCCTCCCAAACAGAGAGAAAACAGAAACCAAAAATGGTGCTAGATGTGATATACAATTTTATCTTTGTTAAAATTTACGGGAAGTGACTAGAAGTGAATTGAGGATCTTCTTGTAATTTTATTCATGAGTAGAAGTAATTAAATTTGATTCCTTTCACTTTCTTCCCTCCCTTTATTTGTTCCTAAACGTAAAATAAATGTCCATTTAATTTCTACAATCTTAAAAATTGAAGATGGTACGGGAAATACTAAAATTTACTATTGTTGTGCCCTATTTGTGTTTGTCTTCAAGCTACTGTACTACTTAACTATGTACTTGAGTTAATATAAAACTTCACTTTATTTGTCTTCTTAATGAAATAATAAATTGCAGGATGTATTCTCTAAATTGGAGACTCTGGAAATCTCGAACATGGATAACTTGAAGAGCATATGGCAACATCATGAATTTATTGGTCCAAATTCATTTGGCAATATGAAGAAAATGATAGTTGAAAATTGTAAGAAACTTGCGACTATCTTACCATCTGACATGCTGAAAAGATTTACGAGTTTGAAGGTTTTAAATGTCTCAGAATGTGATTTATGTGAAGAAATATTTGATCTTCAAGGTCTTGATAATAAAGAAGCATGTGGTGAGATTATTATGCAGTTGAAAGAATTGAGGCTGGTTCGGCTTCCTAAATTGAACCATATATGGAACAAGGATCTCCAAGAAGTTGTTAAGTTCCAAAATGTACGGGAAATACGGGTTGAAAAGTGTTGGAGCTTGAAACACCTCTTTACAGCACGTGTAGCTAAGGATCTTTTGAAACTTAGAGAACTTTATATAAATGATTCTGGGCTAGATGTGATTGTTGCAATGGAAGAAGGAATCTAAACTCAAGTTGTTTGTAAGTTCGAGCTTCCACAACTGACTTCTTTTTTAGGTTACAATTCTCATGAACTCGAGTTTCTATCCCGGAAAGTATGTTTTAGAATGCCCACGATTGAAAATACTCAAGATGATGTACTGTGAGAAGGCAGAGACATTTACCATGGGGTTGACAACCCTTCAAGAAGAACGTGACAATCACCAACTAGTCACACATCAACAACCGTTTTTTCCCATGAAAAAGGTACAATTAACAAAAGTTAAGAGGGAGATGGACACTATCTATTTTCTTTTTGTGAAATTAGGATTTGCATCTCTTGCAAAAATGTCACATATGCTCACATTCTATTTTACAGAAAAAGTTTATGCAACAGTAGAAAATAATGTACGTCAGATTTCTTCTCACCTTTTTTTCTAATTGTATTTCTTCTTCCAAACAAAGTCATTCAAAAAAAAAAAAGAATTGGTTATGCTGTTTTACACTTCAACTACTACTTTTACGTTCAGACATCAATGCTTTTAGTAATATCCATGAAATAATATTAAAATTGCATTTCTTGCATCAAATACTAATTAAGTGATCTATATGCTTTACCTGAACATAAAAGTAGTAGTGATCTAAATGCAAATAATGACTGTCTAAAGATGTTTTTCTGTCTCAAACAATAAACAGTGCTATATTGCTTGGCTTTGCAGGTTATCCCTAACTTAAAGGAATTGGCATTGAACAGCAAGGAGGCATTGATGATTAGAAATGGAAATATCCAAACAGAACTTTTTCATAATCTAGAAGTTCTATGGCTGTGTGGCTTTAAGCATGAACCAACTATTTTCCTGTCTTGGTTCCTTCAACGAATACCAAATCTTGAAAGTATTTCTGTGAGAAGTTTTGATGTGAAGGAAATTCTCTTTATTGATGGAACTGATGAAAATGGAAGAGAAGGCAGGACAGTTGCAAGGCTAAAGGGCTTGGAGTTCTGTTTTCTTCCAAATATAAATCATATATTTACCGAAGGTTCCAGATTGGATTCTATTCTTGGATCACTTGAAAGTTTAAAAGTGTTGGGAGTGTTCTGGTTTGACCAATTTGTTGCCTTCATCTGTATCTTTCAATTGTTTGAGGTCTCTGGTGATCGAGCAATGCCATGGATTAATAAATTTATTGACATCTTCCACAGCCAAAAGTTTTGTCCACCTTAAGGAAATGAAGGTAGATAACTGCAAAAAGATTGAAGAGATTATAAATGTCAATGAAGAAGAAGATGAGATCACTTTTCAGTTGAGTTTCTTGGAACTTAGAAATTTACCTAGCCTCAAAGGCTTTTCCATGAAGTCTAAATGCGTCTTCAAATTTTCATTCTTGGCATTGATGATCGTCACACAATGTCCCAGTTTGCAAAAGTTTTCTGATGGAGACATCAGGACACCTCTGCTAAATAAAGTACACATAATGCATGGAAATAGAAATGAATGGTTTTGAAAGGGCAATCTTAATGCAACCATTCAGCAATTGTATATAAAAATGGCATGTATCGGTTTTTCAATTGTTCAATTCCCACAAATTTAATATATCTATCGGTACAAAACTTTTGGTTTCCTTGAATTTACATCTATAAAATTTTTTAACAAAGTCAAAATTGCATATCCCTAGATTTAGTAACTATATGCTTATTTACTGTTTTGGTCTCTGAGAATTACATCATTTTCTATTTTGGTCCCTAAAAAATTATGTTGTCTAATGAGGTTCTCTATCTAGGATTCAATTGTTTCTATTATGTCTACCTAATCTTGCATGCAGTTACTTTCTAAAAACTAATTAAATGACATACAATTCTACTGGTTTTTCAGGTTGGATTTTGTGGAATCGAGCCCCTGCGTATATCAGAATATCCTCAATTGAAAGAGGTATGGCATCACCAAACTACAATTAAGTGTCTCTTCAATTTAAGATCCTTGGTGATAGATAATTGTGAGTTTTTGTCAAGTGCACTACCATCCGATTTACTAAGGAGCTTGAGCAACCTGGAAAGTGTAGTTGTTGACAATTGCCATTTCATTGAACAAGTAGTGGATTTGGATGGGCTAGACATTAATGGACATGGTGGATTATTGTCACGGTTAAGATCTCTTAAAGTTTCTAAATGCCACAATTTGAGGAGCATATTTACATCCTCCATGGCCTCTGCACTCTTCCACCTAGGAAGAGATGAGAATTGAAGAATGTTCGATACTTGAAGTAATAATCACAGAGCCAAAAGAGGGAGAAGAAACTGATGCAGTAGGAATTGGTTCTGATATCGAATTACCACTGTTGAATGACATTACTCTTTCATCTTTGCCTGAGTTGAGAAAGTTTCATGGTGGAAATGGTATTATCCATTGTCCATCATTAGAATGGTTTTCTGTAATTAATTGTCCAAAAATGAAGACTTCTGTTTCAAGTAAGAAAGACGATGACATTCCTATGCCTCCAATTGCGGGCAAAAAGTCAAACCACTATAAATCTTTATTATTTTATTTTATGGAGTTTACTCACCAGTTCCCTAAGAGCATTGGTTAAGAGTTAATTATGCTATTGAAAATCTACCCACATTACAATTCTCAATAAGAATTTAATACAATTAATTTCTCATTGTAATTAATGAGAATAAAAAAATTGGTTATCACTTTGTCTTTTTATTTGATAGACAAAATTACCCTTAGGAACAATAAAATTTTGATTTAGGGTTAGGGTTAGGGTTTAGGGTTAAGGGTTAGAATGAAGGGTTAGGGTTAGGATTGGGGTTGGGTTAGGATTAGGATTAGGGTTAGGGTTAAGGGTTAGGGTTAGGATTAGGGTTAGGGTTAGGGTTTGTGTTAGGATTAGGGTTAGAGTTAGGATTCGGGTTAGGGTTAGGAGTAATTTTGTCTATCAAATAAAAAAGATAAAGTGATAATTAATTGTTATATTATTAATTATAATTAGAAGTTAATTGTAATAAATTATCATGGAGAATTGTAATTTGGGTATATTTCTAATTTCTTAATTAATTCTTAACCAATACCCTAAGGGCACTGGTTAGCAAGACCCTTATTTTATTAATTATTTCAAAGAGAAAAAAAAAAAAAAAAAAATCTTCCATATTTGTTTACCTTAATTAATTGTGTTCGTTTTTCTATTCTTGTTATTATGCTTCCTTTAAATTTTATAAATCATTTTATTTCCAGATTAAGTTTAAATTTTATAAATCATTTTATTTCCAGATTAAGTTCCCCAACTTGAAATTTATGAGATTAGGATGGGAAGATGCCGTGAAGTAGATGTGGGATGTTCAGTTTTCGGAAGACTTCTATAGCAATATCAAGGGGCTCGCATTAAAAGGTCCTGATGATGCATCCATTCCTTTTCCGTCCAGTTTCTTCAAGAGATTATGCAATCTTGAGGATCTTCATCTTCTCAATGCCTTTGTGGAAGAAATATACCCATGTGCAGGACCTGAGGATTTTGATGAGGAAGAACAAGCAGTTTTCATTATATTGGCGCGGTTGAAAAAATTAAACCTGGAAAACCTACTCAACTTGAGAGTTTCTTTTATATTCTCAGCAGGTTCTTTGAAACATATGACAGTATTAAGAGTATCAAAATGTCATTAGTTCACTAATTTATTAACTACTACAGTTGCTAAAAGTTTAAAGCAACTCAAGTTCTTGAGTGTATTAAACTGTAGAAAGATGATTGAAATCATTGTGAAAGAGAGAGGGGAAGAAGAAGTACAAGACGAGATTGTCTTTTCCAAACTGAGATATTTGGTTCTTGATAATTTACCAAGCTTCACAGGATTTTACTCAGGAAATTACCACATCAAATTTCCATCATTGGAAAAGTTGCTAATTTTTCAGTGTCCTAAAATGAAGGTTTTCTCCAAAGAAGTACCGGCTACACCCAAGTTAGAGAGAATACAATTTGTAGTTCGTTCAGATTCTACTTGGATAGATGAATGGGAAGACATTATTGACGAGAAGCTTTGGTTGGAGGAACTAAAGGAATCAGATTGGTTTTGGAAGGATAACTTAAACACCACCATTAAATTGTTACAGGAGACTGACTTTACCCCAAAGCAACAAGTCATTACAAAATTGGTATGTTCTACTTTTTTCACAATGCTTTCTTTTTTCTTGCATAATAGCAGCATTAATTTATTTTATGTTTTGGTTGCTTCGGTTGGAACTCGGAATATATGTGGCCAAGTTGTTTAATAATAACAAAATTACATCGAAGTGCATATAATATAAAGAAACAGAAAATAACTCAATAGATGATATGTATGATTAATTTGCAGATGTCATAAGTTATTTTTGGAGTAGAATTACTATAATGGGCATTCATAAATTAATTAAGGTATTTGGTGTTATTGCATATCTCAAATTGATTAGAAGAATAAAGATAAATAAATACTTGTAAAATACTACTGTGATACTAAATTTTTTTTATATTACCTAATAATACAGTCACAATTTAATCAAGTATAAAAGCTTGATTGGTGAAGATACTAATTAAGAAAGCACGTTGAAGAAAATTAGTAATAGGATTGGGGGGTAGAGTTGATTACAGTAGTTGCAGTGAATAGGATTTTTACGCTGTGAATTTATTCCTTGCTAGTATAGGCTTCACTACCGACCTAACATTATTTCTTTTAGATCAATCTAAGAGAAAGTGTGTCCTTTATAACGTAGTATAATGTATCTTGTGCACAATTCATTTTAGAAAGAATTATTAATTACGTAAGTTTAAACAGAGTCAGGTTGTGATAAATATTTGTTATAGTATATAATTTAGGAAGGGATTAATTTCACTCAAAAAGTGCTACTAGTCTCACTTAGATTCCAGTTTCCACTCACCAAATTAAAGAGAAACAGGCTAAGATCACTTTTGCGTGAAAAATGGCTCAGCCCTATAATTTTTTAGTAGAACCAGCCTGCTTTGTTATTTGTATTTATTACACTTTAGGTGATGATCCTTCCTTTCTTTTTCATTTATATATAAGTAATATTTATATTATTATAAAGTGGGATTTTCAATTCACCAATATTACAAATTGAACTACACTAAGGTGGAAAAGGACTTGCAATTCATTAATAATACAACTTGAACTACAAATAATTCACAATTAAGAAAAAAATTATCACACATCAGTTGATAGTGGAATTTAAATATAAAATTATTAGATTCTCAGTACCAATGTTTTAACCAGTTGCGTGAAGATGCTCATCAATCCCAAATTAGTTTAATAAAAAGAGAAAAGACTTATATGTCGTTTTAATTGTTAAAATGCCGAACACAGAGCTACTAACTTTTCATGAAAACTAGTTGTAATATCTGATGTGTTTGAACTTGAAACGCAAAACAAAAATTGGAATAGCATTCAAAACATTTGAAAATGTTAATATGAAGATCCAGCTCTATTACCAATATATATATAATGGTATTCATTTCTTTCTCTTTCTTTTTTATCCTAATACTTGCTTGACTATTGATCATGTTGATAGCAGGAAGACGAAAAAAATAGGAGAGGTGATAAGATGATGAAATCGGAAGAGGATACTTCAAGAGACCATGAAGGACAGGCCACTGATGAATATAGAAAAAGCTATGTAGAGTGCTCGCCTGAGATTGATCGTGGAGTTAAGGAGCCCACTGTAACAACCTTGCCTATGGAGCAATCAGGTTTGATACTCCCTGCTATTGACACCAGTGTGTCCATATTCATCTATAAAGGATGCAACATTAAGTACCTAACACCCGTGCATTTACAGTCAGTCTATTGATGAACATGAATGCTTATAAATTTGCAGTTGAGCCCATTCCTGTAAAAGTTTCTTCAGAAATAGAGCTTGCGGATATATCGAGTGATGATGATAGCTTTGTGTCATGCTATGCACCAGATGAAGTAAGGAAAAACATTTAGTATGAAAAAATTGAATTTCCTTTTAAATTTTATTCAATTAGTTGACACTCTTGTTGAAACTTAAGGATGATATGTTCTCATGGGTTTCAAATGAAGATCTTATACCTACATCTTTCACTATGCAGTCTCAAATAGGTTTTGAAGAGCATGTTGGACAAAGACCTTTTCTTAATGAAGATCCTCTATTCGTTTTCAAAGACAATACATTGCCCACTATAAGTTCTCCTAACGAGCACTCATTAGAAAGTATAATAGCTAGCTTGACTCCCCAGCCCTCAGGGGAGATGGTGGACTTCCATGGTCTATGCCAAGTGGATAAATCATTCCTTACCCTCCTCGAGGAGGCTTATGCAAGGAATCGTCAACTGATAGACTGTCAAATGTGACACCCTCTGACATTCAGGCAGTGTGCCTATGCTTCTTTGGGCCAAATGTTGTTTTTGCTGAAATATATTAAGATACAGGATATGGTCCATCATAAAGATGAATTGGAGCTGTGCTGGGAGGTGACAAAGTCCATGAAGTTTGATGTTGAGTGGTTGAGACCTATTGTTGAAAGGGCTTCGTCTTCAACAATACTTCAGCAGAAAGCAATTAAAACTGGGAAGCGCCTCAATGTACTTGAAGAAAAGGTTACTGACACTAAGAATGAGATTGCTTTCATAGAGTATAAGTTGAAGAGCCTAGGAGCTCACCATGTTTCTGGTTATTACCTTAATTAATTCAAATTAATTACATAATAGTTTCAATTAACGTTAAATTCTAATGGTGTCTACTAAAAAAGTACACATATTTATCTATGTAAACGTGAGTTCCTTCAATTAAAAAATAAAAAAGTACATGAATACTTATTCCAGTTCATTCATGATTATTAATTTTCTGTATCAATTCATGTTGTCTTGTGAAACACGTTAATTTGTTTGGCATCTTGATTTTGTTTTTCTAAAACAGAGTAAAGTTTTGCGTTTTGTTTTATACTAGAGAGAAATTTGCATTGATCTATTTGATTACCAGAAAAAAATTGATGCAAAAAAAAAAAAAAAAAAAAACATAAAAGAGAGTGAGGATTAATTAATTATGAGGGAACAAGATGATAGAATCTTAATGATTTTTTGAAAACACTCATTTTTTCATTAATTATATTGTAGATATTAGTACTTGTTAACACTAAAAAATATGCAAGTTGTGGGCTGAATTTGTCTGGGCTGGTTAGCTGAGCGTTAATCAGCTAGTGAACTTGGTCTATTAATTAAGTTTAGGCCTAACTCAAATTATGTCAATTGGGTTAAGATCTATTTAGTAAGGCACCTGGTTAGTAAAATCAACCCCTGTCCGGTGTTGTTATTCAGAAATAAGAAAGGATAATGGCTTAGTCTTAAATCCCTTTAACACAGAGATTTTCGGTTAAGATTTGAAATGGAAAGATAGAGCTGCTGGAAATGGTTCAAAAGAGAAAATAAAGATAGGACCTATTCAGATTAGTTCAGAATTGGTCTTTCAACGGGCTTGGATATTTATCAGGATTATGGACTCATTGAATCAAAATTGAGTCAGTCATATGATTGGAGCTATTAGATTTGCACAATTGGACCAAATCAAAGGTCATTTGGTGCACCTAGATCGCTCTCAAATGTCAAATCCTATTTTTAAGGGATTATGAAGATATGGGGTATCAGAAAATAGTTATTTGAACTAGCTGAGGCAGAAATCGGTTGCTAAAATTCTAACAAGTCAGCTAACAGGAGTTGTAACTCACTCTGGTTGTTAGCTATGCTCCTATATTGGTGGATACTTAGTTAAAAAGTTATGGGAGAATGTGACAAATAAGCTTAGTGGGTTAACGGCTAGTTTTTCTTGTATAAATAGGACTAGAGTTATCAATTGTAAACACACAACACTCCAATGTCAATCACAAACTTATCAATTTAATTTAATTCCAATGTCAATCACAAACTTGAATGTGGGAATTAAGAGTTGCGAAGTTAGCCTATTCAACTCAGTTGATCTCCATCGAAATATTTAGCAAACATACTTTCTAGCATGCTTGGTGGGACCAAAACGACTAATCTCTGGGGAGATTCGTTATTGGTCATGATTTTTACTGGCGCATGCAACTGCTTTCTAGGAAGAATTCATCTGATATGGATATTCCACAACAAAGAGCTAGGAAGAATGCTGGCCGGAGACAAGATGATCCTCAAGTTTCACAACCTACTGAAATTTCTACTTTAGCAGTACCATCTCCTCAGCTAAGGATTGTTGCATCAACTATGAAAGAAGATGGAACTTCTAGCCAGCCTACAGTGATAACCATTTCTTTTATTCGTTAGCAGATCAATTTGGGACTTAATGATTTGATGTACCAGATGTCAAAACAGTTAATCGAGATCGTGAAGCCAATGGTCTATAATGAGGTGCACAATGTCCAAGAACAAGTTCAAATGACTTCCCAATAGCCAAAAAAGTACTCTGTAACCTCTTTTAAAGGCGAGCAACCAGGTCAGTAGCCACAGACAGTCCCTTTCTTGATTACACCCAGGGGGCAAATGGTTATTGAACCTATCAGTCAAGTGGCACAGTCGACTCCACAATACGGGTAAATCCAGATGGCCAGAAGACCACCAACTATGTCAAGTACTCTTGGATTACTATCTATACCAACTGTTTCTAACTCAACAGTTTCCAGTGCTATACCACAAATAGGTTCAGCTGCAACTTAGCTACTATATCCAATTACTGTATTTGGGAGAGCTAAGTACAAAACACCAAGAAGTTACGGAGTAGAGCAACCATGGGTCAACCTCCACCTATTACTCCTAATCAGCTATAGTACGCTGAATAGCAGAATTGCATGCAGAACCAAGGACCACCTAGACAGATACTACCGTTAGGGTCCACTACCGTTTAGATGCCACTACTAGAAAATAACAGTTTAGCGACAAAATTTAGTAACAGATTTATTCCGTTATAATTCCGTCGCTATATAGCAACGAAATTGTGAAAAAAATAATCTATCGCTACATAGCGATAAAATTGCGACTAAATATTATTCCGTCACTAATTTGGTAGGAAAATATCAATTTAGTGCGTAAATTAATGGTGCGCAAACATTGCGACATATTAGCGATGGATTTTTCGTCTCTTTAATGACAGAATAGTAACGAAATATTTTTCGCTAATTTAAAATTTTTGATATTGTGACGGATTTGTGAGGGAAAACATTCTGTCGCTAAAAGAAATATGGTACGATGGATTTGCGACTGAAGATCCGTCACTAATCAACAATTTGCAATTTTAACACATTTTTCTCTTAATTTTTCCATTTTTTGCAAAAAATAAAAAATAAAAATAGATATCCCTCACCTCTCTCTATGACTCAATTTTTTTTCCGTAATTCTACTTTTTTTCTATGGTGGAGTAGTACAACATAACTTTGGTACTGTCGCCTGCCGACTAGCGTTATGTAATTGCGATGGAAAGATTAAAAAGAAAATGTATATTTTTAATTCATCAATTCATCTTTTTATTAGACTGAGAAAGATTATACTGAATTACAATAAGGATGTAAAATTATTGTTTATTCTAAATTTGCTTTCTTTTCTCCTGTTTTTCTTTTCTTCAATCAAAGTTGTACACAATTTTCATTTATTGAGTATTTTACTAAAAAAAAAAAAAACATCATTAGTATACTAATTTCTTTTTTATATATTTTCTTGAAGAAAAAGATTTAATCTATATTATATATAAAAGTGGTTTCATGGTAGAAATGTTTGATTTTCTTAATTACTCTTTTGAGTTTTTATTATTGTTATACACATAGCCTTTAGTTGTTAAAAGCTTCAAATAGAGAATTATTATTATTTTTTTCAAATTTTTCTTCATTTTCATATCAATAGGTTTGTAATTATTTTATGACTATTAATTTCTTATATATATACTAATTCTTCTCAATAATAAGAAATTTATAATTTTTTTTAATAATTATACGTCAATAATAATTAAAATTGAATTTTTTATATATAATTTTTGTTTAATAAACTCCTAAAAATCATAATTTTTTGAAGTTCTTCTCAAATTTATGAATTAAAATTAA
Source organism: Quillaja saponaria (assembly GCA_029379385.1). NCBI lineage: Eukaryota > Viridiplantae > Streptophyta > Magnoliopsida > Fabales > Quillajaceae > Quillaja > Quillaja saponaria. The sequence goes on along the minus strand of CM055614.1, from coordinate 12,283,979 downwards.
AAAAAATTATTATAAATTAAAAGAAATATTAAGAGTATACTTTTTCTTATTATAATATTGTTTTATGACTATTGATTTTTTTTTAATTCTTTTCAATATTAATAAATGTATAATTTTTCAATAACTATAATATAAATTTCTTAATTTTTTTATTTAATAAATTATAAATAATTATAATAATATAAATTTTCATTAAAAAAAATACTATAAATTAAAAGAAATATTAAGAGTTTAATTTTTATGATTATAATATTATCGTGTTAATTTTTTTTCATCTTTAGAATATTTTAAAAAATATAGATATATTATGAATTAAAAAAATCAAACTGAAACTAATACCCAAATTTAGTAATCTGTTAAAAAAATAAAAAAGCCATTTTAATTAGCATAAAAGGCAAAAAATTACAGTAGGGATGTAAAATTATTCTTTATTCTAAATTTGCTCTCTTATCTCTTGTTTTTCTTTTATTCAATCAAAGTTGTAGACAATTTTCATTTATTGAGTATCACACAAAAAAAAAAAAAATTCAAAATTTGTTTTACAATTTTATTTTGAAAATCTCACCCAAAAAAAAAAAAAAAAAAAAAAAAAACACCATTGGTATACTAATTTCCTTTTTATATATTTTCTTGGAGAAAAAGATTTAATCTATATTATATATAAAAGTGGTTTCATGGTAGAAATTTTTGATTTTCTTAAATACTCTTTTGAGTTTTTATTATTATTATGTACATAGTCTTTAGTTGTTATTTTCTTCAAATAGAGAATTATTATTATTATTATTTTCAAATTTTTCTTCATTTTCTTATCAAATGGTTTGTAATTATTTTATGACTATTATTTCTTATATACTAAATATTCTCAATAATAATAAATTTATAATTGTTTTTAATAATTTTATGTCAATAGTAATTAAAATTGAATTATATAAATATATATATATATATATATATATTGTTTAATAAACTCCTAATAATCATAATTTTTTGAAGTTCTTCTCAAATTTATGAATTAAAATTTTAAAAAATTATTATGAATTAAAAGAAATATTAAGAGTATAGTTTTTATTATTATAATATTGTTTTATGACTATTGATTTTTTTAAAATTCTTTTCAACATTAATAAATGTATAATTTGGCAATATCTATATATTTATTATGTACTGGGAAAGTGATTAAAATGTAAATAAATATAAAACTTGATAAACTGAATAAATTGTAGAAAAATAAGTGGGGATAAATTATTGATGATTAAGTTGTTTTAAGGCTTATTGAGATAATTAGGAATATAAATAAATAAGTTAAGTGATCATTATGGAATAGAAAATATTATGGAAATTATGTAAAAGTTAAATTGTGGAGTAAGGATTAAATTGAAAAGATTAAGGACTAAATTGAAGAAACATAAGCCACTTGCATTAAATGCAAGGAATGATTATGCTTCTTCAATCTGTGGGTTTAATTGGTGGTTTCATGATGTTAGCACTTTCGGCCATAACCAAGAAAAGGAGAAAGATGTTTATATTATGAATTAAAAAAACTCTATTTTTTTTAATTTCCTTTCCTTCCTATTTTTTTTTCCTTTTTCTATTGAAACAAACTCAACAATAGATCTTTCAAATCCCTAGCCCAGATAAAAGCTCTCTGAATCCCTAATCTAAAACTCCAATATTCCTCTCTGACATCCAAGATCAAAATCAAAAAATACTCCTAGTGGTGGATGAACATGAGCCTGTTGCAACAAAAGATCGAGTCAAAGATTAGAGATTTGTGAAATTGGTGGTTCAAAATCCTCTCTTCATTTTGTCTTCTTCAGGGATTGTTACAGGTCTACACTTTCTTGCTTTCTTTTATTTTCTTTTAACATTTTTTACTTGCTTGCCTTCCTCTGTCTTAGGTCTGTTCTTAGCTTTTTGGAAGCTTGTTGTAATGATATTATACTACAAGTCTTTATACAAACTGATTTATTTAACAAAAAGTCTACAAGTCAGTTGCTTACCTTCCTCTGTCTTAGGCCTGTTCTTCTTGTATATGGTTCAATTTTAGTTGCATGGTCTAAAGTCAATTAAATAGTCTATCAATTTCAAGTTGGATAACATTAGTCAGCTGTTATGCAAAGGAGGATGTTTTTAGGCAAGTTAAATGGGCTAGCAAGGTTTATGGATTGTTAACTAAAACTAGGATGTTTGCAAGGAATTTGGTTTGTTTAAGAATCTACAAGGAAAAGCATTCTAATGGCTCTGAGATGTTCTAATGTAATATATGTTGCTTACAAGGAAAAGGTCAAATTGTTATAATTAATATAATATATGTTACTTACAAGAAAAAAGTCAAATTGTTATAGTGAAAAGTAAATCTATAAGTGCTGGCAGGGAATATATGTTTCATTCTATAATCCAACGATTTGCCATCAATTCATAAATAGCTTTTAACTCTACTGTTGCAGAGAAGGCTATTGGATGAATTAGTACTTAAAGCATTCTAGTATACCAAGATGACGCTTAGAAGGAGCATATTTCCATGACAGAAGTAGTATTTGAAACTTTGTTGAATTGATGTAATTTTCTTTTGTTAATGGAACATGTTCATTATAATTTGGTTTCTGAATTTATTGATGTTACATTATCAAAACAGGTGTAAAAAATATGAAAAAATGAATTAAAATGCATAAATATATTAAAAACTGTTACAATTAGCAATAGAATAATGACAATTTTGTGACATAATATGCACATTATATTTTCAGATTAGCGACAAATTTGTGACGGAATAGCGACGAAAATATTTTGCAAAGGATTTGTGACGGGAATAAATTTCTTAATTAACTTAATTTTGTGACGGATTTGTGATAGTTTTGCAACAGATTAAAATTTCTTAAGTTTTACAATTGCGACGGATTGAAATTTCTTAAGTTTTAAGATTGCTATAGATTTGCGACATATTTATGACGAAATTTTGCAAAGAAATTATGGCGGACTTGCGACCGAATTATGATCTTAATTTGTGACATATTTGTGACATATTTGCTATGGAATTAAAAGTTGTTCATTGTAAAATTTGTGACGGATTTGTAACAAAATTTGTGACAGAATTTATTATCGTAATTTAACGATAGTTTTGTTGAATTTTTTGTGAATGATTTGCTATGGAATAGCAAAGAAATACTCCTCTCGCTATACATTTGCAACGAATTTACAACTAAATTATTATAGTCGCAAAATTACGTCGAGAAATTTACGATTGACATAATCCATCACAAGTTCGTCGCAAATCCAATTTCGAACTGATTTATGACAGATTTGTGACAAATTGAGCCCGTCGCTAAAATGGTTTTTTCTAGTAGTGTGCAATATTCAAATACTGGATTTGGAATTAAGTACAGAATACCAGGAGATTACATAGTAGAGCAACAATGGGGTCAACCTTCACCTATTACTCTTAATCAGCCAGTGTATGCTGAATAGCCAAATCATATGCAAAATCAAGGGCCACCCAGACAAACAGGACCAGTAACCGCACAAATACCAAACCTGTATCCACCAATGATGACTAAGGTGAGGCCTATGGTATCACCCTTGATTGATTCCAATATGATTTCTGAAGTGATGAGAAGACAGTTCGGTATAGAGCTGAGGCATCTCGATAGGCCAGTTTTTAGGAAACCACATCCTGAATGGGTGGACAAAGTTATGCCCTTGCCGAAGGGTTTCAAAACTCCAAATTTTACCACCTTCTCAGGCGAGGATGGAAAGTCTACCATTGAACACATTGGTAAATTCACTACCCAATATGGCGAGGCAAACCAAATAAGTATTTTAAACTTCAGTTGTTTCCTTTATCTTTAACTAGTACTGTTTTCATATGGTATTCTTCTTTGTCTCATAATTCTGTACATAATTAGTCAGATATGGAAAGGCTTTTCCATGATCGTTTTTACAGGCTGCAACCAGATATAACAGTAGCAGACTTGATGAACCTGAAGCAATATGTGAATGAACTAGTAGCTGAATATATGGAGAGATTCAGGAAGCTGAGAAGCAAATGCAATGTGCAATTACCAGAAATGGAGTATGCTATTATGGCAGTGGGAAACATGCATCCACTGCTAAGGGAGAAACTAGTTGTGCAAGAATATACTGATTTGACTCAACTAGTATCTAAACTCACTATAGTCGAGCAATTTATTTTTGAGAAAAAATAAAAGAAAGCTAACATAAGTGGAAGGGGTCCACACTTAGTGTCAGTAATGGATTCAGCTCACCTTGATCTAAGGGAGATAGCCGATAGTGAAGAGGAGCCATCAGTTGATGTGTTAGTGGCTGAGATCTTAAGAGGAAAACCTTACTCTTACCCAGCTCTCAAACTAAATAAGGAAAAGGAGATTCCTAAGGTGGAAAATAAAGAAGGTTACTTATTTGACATCTCCAAAGTCGATCAGATCTTCGACTACCTGTTGAAGGATAAGCAAATCAAGTTGACTGACGGACATAAGATCCCATTAGCTACTGAGATCAAGGACAAATAGTACTACTGTAAGTAGCATAATTCATACAATCATACTACTATGAACTGTTTAATCTTTAGGAATGCTATCCAAACAACCTTAAAATATGGAAAGTTCAAATTAGCTGATAAGGAAACACATGAGATATCAGGTAATACTGATCTATTTCCGACCGTATCCACCAACACGGTTACTATATCAAGTCCACTACCTAAATCTAAATCATATTCAAAAGATTTAGAGTATAAATGGCCTGTATAGAAATAGTGAAGAGTCAAATGAGATGTAAAGGCTAAGATATTGGCTACCGTTGGGGGGCAACTAGCTATATAGCCAAAGCAGCTGAAGTCCGTAGTCAAAAGGTCAAATGTATTTGAAATACTTCCTTCCAGCAAACTTAGAAAGAGTTAGTAATAACGTCTTTGACAAGTTAAAATTCCCAAGGATTGATGATGAACCAATTCTAGAAAGGAAATGAAAAGTAGTTAAGTTCAACATTGAAAATGTAATATGCACACTAAGGATATCTACTTGAAATGAAAAGCAAATGAAGTCTCAAAAGATGATCAAGCCAAAGACATTTGTAGAAAAAGGACAATGTTTCTTAAACAAGTACGTTCAAAAAGAGCCATTTTAGCCGACCTCAACAGGAGAAGTCAAAAGTAAAGGAAACAAAGGCAAATATCTAACTAGAAGCTGAAACAGATGCTAAAAATGCTGGGAGAAGCTAAAATACTAGTAAGGTAAGAGGTAGAGTCTCCTAAGAAAGTTGACACAGCTACATCAAAAGCAAATGACCTAGTGAAAATAGTCGAGGTAAACTCAGTATAAGCTGATAATCTAGTTGCAACATCTGAAGTAGATTAAGCAGAAGCATGTGACTTAGCTGAAGTAGCTGAGGCAAACTCTGCAAAAGGTGATGATCGTGAGGTTACAGCCTCGTTCAATTTCGATGAAGTTGATAATCTAGATGAAGAAGGTGCTGAAGAACCCTCAGCAAATATTGACATCATCAGCATCCTGCCAAGAGAATTCTCAGTTGAGCATGAAGCATTAGTGGAGAAAGAAGGAGATGTTTTTGTCGAAGTAGCTAAATGGGTTACCTTACTGGAGACGAAGAAGACTAAGCCAATCATGATACAGTTTGAGAAACCTTCAGAGGCTATAACTGACCATCTTAAGCCTTTGTACATAAAAGCTAAGATTAATGGCAGGTCAGTCAACCTAGTCTTTATAGATGGCGAAGCAATTTTGAATATTATGCCTATTTGTACAATGTTGAAAATAGGTAAGTCAAAGACTGATTTTATATCTACCAATATGAAAGATGACTAATTTTACAGGAGAAGCAACCACTGCAGTCAGATTATTGGTAGCCAAGATTACTGTTGGAAGCAAAATCACAAGTTCAACATTCTTTGTGATGGATGTCAAACCCACTTATTCTGTTTTGTTAGGCAGAGATTAGATTCATTCCAATCAGTATGGTCCTTGTATGTTGTACCAGGTGTTAATGTTTTAAGAAGGTGACTAGATAGAAGTAGTAGTAGCTGATCAGAATCCATTCACAACTGATATTAAGATGGTAAAGGCTATTATCTACTCACCATGAATGGAAATAATTAAATTGCCAAGCAACTATGAAGAAGAGTCTCTGGAATCTTGCAATTTCACTTTTGATGGTTTCCAGATAATGATCCAGTCAGCAACTGAGGCCGAATCACGACTTCTCTTACAAGATTTTAATGGATAAAAACCTTAAAGTAGTCAAGAACATCCTACAACAGCTTGCTATGCTTTTAACTGAAACTAGGAATATGGATCAAACCCCTAGCATGCTTGGGGGGCATGGAGAAGAACATGATCAACTAGTAAACCAAATGCAAAAAAAAAAAAAAGAGTTGGAAGCTCCGTTCATAGAAGAGTAGCCTAGTTTTGAAGCTCAAGATCCTTTGATTGATGTCAACTTGGGTATCGATGAAGAGCTAAGAACAACAAAGGTTAATGGCATATTAGCTGAATTTGATAGGTATCGGCTAATCGAGCTCATCAAAGAGTACAAAGACTGTTTTGCCTAAGAATACCACCAAATGCCAGAGTTATCTAGGCAATTAGTTGAGCATCTATTATCGATAAAGGAAGATTTTAAGCCTCATAAACAACCAACTATAAGGCTTAATCCCGAGTTGATACCAAAAATCAAAGAGGAAATTGAGAGGCTTTTAAAAGCTGGATTCATACACACTGCCAAATATGTGGAATGGCTATCCAATATAGTTCCTGTTATAAAGATTAGAGTGGCAAAATCAAATCTATACAGATTTCAGAAATTTGAATTTGGCTATCCCTAAAGATGAGTATATGATACCAGTAGCCGATATGCTGGTGGATGTAGTTTCCAATCATGGGATTCTTAACAATCAAATATTTATAGTTGAAGAAGATATTCATAATACTACATTTCGTTATCCAGGTGCATTAGAAATTTTTGAATAGCTTGTCATGCCATTTGGCTTGAAAAACATAGGTGTAACATACCAACAGGCGATGAACGCTATTTTTCATAACCTACTTGGTCATAGCATAAAGAACTATATAGATAACATGATGGTAAAGTCAGAAGGGGTTAATCATCTAGCCGATCTAAAACAGGCCTTCAAAAGAATGAGATTCCACAATTTGAAGATGAATCTAACTGAATATGCTTTTGGAGTCTCGGCTGAAAATTTTCTCTGCTTTCTTGTACATTAGTAAGGAATTGAAATCGACAAGAACAAAGCTAAAGCAGTGTTGGAAGCAAGACCACCACAAAAAATAAGAAAGAATTGTAAAGGTTAATTGGCAAAATCAACTTTATGAGAAGGTTCATTACTAATTCGGCTAGCAAAATGAAAGCTTTTTCACCTTTGCTGAAGTTAAAAAGAGCCGAGAAGTTTATCTAGAGAGAAGAATAGAAATTGGCATTTGAGTAGATTAAGCAGAGCTTAGCCAATCCAATAATCTTTGTGCCTCTAATACCAGGTAGACCTTTGAAGCTCTATATCTCAGTTGCTAAGGAATCCATCGGCTGCTTACTTGCACAGGATGCTAAGGATGAAATCGAAAGAAGGCTTTTAAATGATGCTGAATGTAGATACACTTCAATTGAAAAGTTATGTCTTTCTTTATACCATGCTTGCATCAAATTGGAGTATTATCTCTTGCCTAAAGAGGTGTTGGTCATATGCAAGATTGACATAGTGAAACATTTACTCAATAAGCTTGTTTTACAAAGAAGATTAATGAAATGGGCCACTAAGTTAAATGCTTTTACTTTGAAATATGTCCTACTAAGAGCTGTCAAAGGACAGGCTTTAGTTGATTTCTTAGCTCAACATCTATGTGTTGAGGTAAAAGATCCATTAGTTATTTGATAGGTCTAGGACTCAGAAAGGAGTAGGTGTTGGAGTTATTTTCAATAGTTCTACTGGAAAAATTGGCAAATTCATGTTTCAGCTCGAGCTTGACTATTCCAATAATCAAGCTAAGTATGAAGCTTTGATTCTTGGGTTGTGTTTGTTGACTTCTATGAAGGCTCAGTTTGTTCAAATCATAGGAGATTTTCAGCTAATGATTAGACAGCTAACTGGGAAGTACAAATGCAATAATCTAAACTTGTTAATTTATTATGAAATTGCTAACACTTTACTCCAGCAATTTACCGATGTAGTAATAATGCATATATTGAATGGAGAAAATAAAGATGCAAATAATTTAGCACAATATGCTTCTGGGTTCAAGACTGATCTTGAAGATGTTGCCTTTCATCTTCCTAACATCGCAACAATCGAATAGCAAACAATAGTCGATGATTGGAGATTTGAGTTGATCAGCTATCTAAAAGATCTTTCCAGTCTAATGGACTTCAAGCTCAAACTGAAAGTCTTAAGATATATCCTAGTAGATGATGAATTGTTCAAAAGATAACATGAAGGTTTGCTGTTGAAATGCTTAGAAAAAGGTGAAGCTTTAAAGGTCATGAGAGAGGTCCATGAGTGAGTTTGTGGAACACATAAATCTAGGCCTAAAATGCAATGATTGATTCATAGACATGGCTACATTGGCCAACTATTATGTCTTATTGCTACAAGTATGCTAAAGGATGCGAAGCATGTCAACTACATGGTCTAATTTAGAGAGTGTCAGCTGAGGAACTTCATTCTATCATCAAGCCGTGGCCTTTCAAAGGTTGGGCTATGGACTTGATTGGTAAGATATATCCCCCTTTATCTAAAAAGCATTCTTTTATCATTGTAGCAACAAATTATTTCACCAAGTGGGTGGAAGATGGTGAATTTAACACAAGATAAGGTGATCAGTTTCATTAGAAATCAAATTATTCATTGATTTGGTATTCCTCAAACTATAACAGTTGATCAAGGTATAGTTTTCACTGCTGATAAGGTAGTAGCCTTTGTACAAGAGTTTAGTATTAAAATAGTTCATTCAACAACATTCTATGCACAAGCTAATTGGCAAGCAGAGGCTACTAACCGAATCCTAATCGATATGATTAAAAGATCTTTAGAAGAAAAGCCTAAGAAATGGTATAAAGTATTATTAGAAGTTCTTTGGGCATACAGAAAAGCCAAGTGAACGGCAATTGGTCTTACTCCATATTGGCTAACATGTGGTCAAGATGTTGTGTTATCTTTAGAGATTATAGTTTAGTCTTTAAAGGTAGTAAAGCAAAATAACTTGGAGCCTAAAGAGTATTTGCAAGCATTATTTATGGAATTAGATTCAGCTGATGAAGATCGGTTAATGTTACTCGATAATATTCAGCTCAACAAAGCTAAGGTGGCCAAAAACTACAATAAGCATGTCAAGGCAAGGAGGTTTGTAAAATGTGATCTTGTTTGGAAAACTATTTTACCAATTGAAATTAAATATCCTAAGTTCAGTAAATGGTCGCCAAATTGGGAATGACCTTTTATTATTAGCTAAGTTATTCCAGGTGATGCTTATCGGCTAGTTAACATGCAAGAAAAAGAATTAAACAAGAGCATCAATGAAAAATACTTAAAGTTTTATTACCATTCCATCTGGGAATGAAGTTTTTAAAGAATCCTAAAAGTAGCTACAAGCCAGCTACTTAGCTTTAAAAAGAAAAAGCCACCTAATAGAGTTGAGTAAAACATGTTTTTTTTTTTTTTTTTTTTTTTTTTTTTCATTTTGGTGGTGGAAGGATCATTACCAAAGGGACAACATCTTCAAGTAGCAGCAGATGGTGCAGTATCGACTTAGCTTAGAAATACAATAACAAGCTTAGAACTAGCAACAATTTGTTCCTTCTTCGTCTCAGATAACATTTCTTTCAGTTGAGCCCATGACTTCTAGGCTTCAGCTAAACCAGCCTCTCCAGCACTTAGATCACTATCCAAAATAGTCTTCTTTTTCACCAAATAAGTAATCTCAAAATCCAGAGAAGTGCTTTTATTGTACAAGTCGATTCTAACATTTGTACTGGTTTTAAGCTTAACCAAGATTAATTTTAGCTGAGGCTGAAGGGAAGCTATTTCAGTTTGAATCTGAGCCAGTTCTTTGTTCAACTTAACCAACTTTCTTCTGATCCTAGCTTCCTTAAAAAGATTTTCCTGTCAATCCTTTTCGATAGCTTCAAACTGGATCGGAAAGGTGCTCTTTTTAGCCTCAAGGTCGGCTTGCTTTGCTAACTAAGAAGCCCTGGTCTCTTTACGCTCTTTATTAACTTTGTAAAGAAAATCGACATTGTTGAAAAGCAAAGCCACTTAGTTGAAGACCGCCTTCATAGCAAGGGACACTAAAAAAGTATCAGCAGACATAACCACCTTAACATTGATAGTTTAAAGGTCTCGGCTATTTTAGGATCAGAAGGGAAGCCTTTAAAAAATTGATTTCAACAAACTCCATATGAATGGAGATAGGAGAGTGTCTTTTATGGTGGGACAAGAAAAAAGGGTTGAAGACTTGAAGTACTATTCCAGGACTTCATCAAAACTTACAAGCGACGCAGCCAAGAAAAAAGCAGTGGGAGGTGTTACTTTTTGGGTACTGAGAACCTTGGCAAACTCAAGTGCTTGAGTCTTAACCTTCTTTTTCTGCAAAAACAAAGGAGAATGATCAGTTGGCCAAATACATTAAGTAATTAAAATGAGATTATTTGAGAAGTACCTTAGGCGAAGGTTATGGCATAGCTAGTTATCTTTTAGATTTTGCTGCGGAAGCAGGAACTGGTGAGGCATGAGAAGATTGTCAAGTAAGCCTTCTGACATTCCAGCTTTAATACCTCCAGGAATTTCATTAAAGGTCTCTACATCAATAGCCTCAGATGGCTGAGTTCCTAATAAAGGAAAAATCCATAAAGTCAGAAAAAAGAAAGAAAGGAAAATTGAAGTTGATATAACTTGATATACCTTTGAAAGAACAACGAGTTTTACCTTTCTTTGGAGGAGTCTTGGTAGCCTATGTTATTGTCTTTTTTTTAGGCTTAGTTGAGTTATCTGATTGCTCATCAATCAGCTTTGTCAAGTAAGAAGCAACAGAAATCGAAAAGAAAAGAGACTGTACAAGCGGTCATTAATTCATGAATTCAATTGACTCCCTAGGTGACGTCTCAAAGGGGAAGTATTCAAATAAGTTCAACTTCATAGAATTGTCTTCAGCCAATTGTTGCAGCTGAGACAAAGGTAGATTTGGTCGAGTCTTGTATTTGGCCAATGAAGTAAAGGGTAATGGAATACCCTGAGTCAATCCAAAATTTCGAGAAAAGCATTAAGGATTGTATGGTTCTGGAGAAAACTTGTTGTGCCTAGCAGTGGGCTTTAGCCCATGAATAAAGTCTCTGGCTGTTAGCATGCTGCACCAGCCGAGCACCATCTCAGAAGAATGAGGAGAATTGTCAAGGTCTAGGGTGTCAGCTACAAGCCAAGTAGGATCATACTGCTTTTCAAGATAAGGGAACAAAAAAAGGGGAACTTCTAGAAGGCAAAATGAAAATCCTATTCGCCACATCAAATATAGAGAGTTTAGTCCAGGCAATTAATTGCAGTAAGTGCCAATAGATAGTTAGGATTTCAGGTGATGAAATATTAGCTAAGAAGGAGGCATGAAATTCTGGAAAATAATGGTGAATCCACAATTACAAAAACCATAAGGGCCCAGGTAGTGTTTCTAAATCTTAGTTGTTCTTTAGCCAATCCATGACTAAAAAGAGGCTTTTATAGAGTAAAGCAAGAAACAACAAGGTAATGGTTGTTATGAAGTATGAGAACTCAGAAACAATAGTAACAGAGCTGGGGCAAATGAAATATTTACATAGCCAATACAACAAGAAAGCATTGTGTTCAGCATCCATAACAAGGCCTTTGTTTTTGGCATTGGCAGAAAGGAAAGATGAGTATGAAGAAGTATTTTTATTAAAGATAATACCAAGATTGTTACTTGAAAATTCTCTAGACAAAGTGGAGAGTTCTTCACAATCGATTGGTAACCTAGTAATAGCCACAACATCAAGCTTATCAACGCAAATGACAAGATAAACCCATTGATGAAGGTGGAGCAAAATCCAAAGAAACCGAAGAGCAGGTTGATATCAAGGGAAATATCCTAATACAAGAGGGAAATGATATCAAAAATTCCCCAATTCTTCCAGTCTTCTCCACAGGCAGCCAAGACGCAAGAGAGCCACGTAGTATATGCAGGGGTTTTATGAGGCCAAACTCGAAACTCACATGGACATTTGTATAATAAGTACCAATCTGAGGTGATGCACAGTTGAAAACCCTTGGGAGTGAAACTATGGAGAATTAGAGAGCCCTAGGCAGGATCAGAAGTTGTTGGCCCTATAATGAAGGAATAAGGTCTAGTGGTGTAGGGAACTAGGGTTTTTCGGATCACTGTTTCAAGTGGTGATGATGGCGAGGAATTGTTAGTCGAAGAACTTGAATCAACTAAACCATTAAGGGGTGAGTAGGATTTGTTCTGGGAATCTAAAGCTGAAGAAGCCACGGAAGCAGAGAGCATAAAATTTAAAGGAGCTTGGAGAATTCAGAAGAGAATTGAAGATGTACGGTAGAAAGGAAAATTTTTAAGCCAGCCTATTATAAAAGAAGATAAAGAGCGTAAGTGATATAAGGGGGCAAAGTGTTAACATCAAAAACTATGAAAGGTGTGGGCTAAATTCGTCTGGGCTATTCAGTTGAGTGTCAATCGACTAGTGAACTGGGTTGGCAAACTAAATTTGAGCCTACCTTAAATTATGTCAATTAGGTTATGACTTATTTAGTAGGCCACCTAGTTAGTAAAATAAAGCCATATCTAGTATTGTTATTTAGAAATAAAAAAGGATAATAGCTTAGTCTTAAATCCCTTTAAAATAGGGATTTTCGATTAAGATTTGAAATGGAAAGATAAAGTTGTTGGAAATGGTTCAAAGGAGAAAATAAAGATAAGAACTATTCAAATTGGTTCAGAATTGATCTTTCAACGGACTTGGATATTTATCAGGCTTATGGACTCATTGAAGTAAAATTGGGTCAGTCAACTGATTGGAGCTATTGGATTTTCCGAGTTAGACCAAATCAAAGGTAGCTTAGTGCACTAGATCTCTTTCAAACAGTCAAATCCTATTTCTAAGGTACTATAGAGATATGGAGTATCAGAAAATCGTTATTTGAACTAGCTGAGGTAGAAATCAGTTACTAAAAGTCCTGGTAAGTCAGCTGACAGAGGCTGTGACTCACTCTAGTTGTTAGCGATGCTCCTATATTGGTGGATAGTTGTTTAGAAAGTTAAGGGAGAATGTGATAAATAGACTTAGTGAGTTAACGGCTAGTCTTTTTTGTATAAATAGGAATAGAGTTATCAATTGTAAATGCACAACACTCCAACGTCAAACACAAACTTATCAATTCAATTCAATTTAATTCCTATTTTATATTCAGTATTTATTACTTTATTGACAGCATTTCTTTACATGCTTTATTTATCACATTATTATCACCTTTTATTTTAAATCATAAGACACAACTTTTTTGTTTTAAATCAAACAAACATAACCTTTGTCTAAACCATACACAACTTTCTATTTTAAACCAAACAGACATAACCAGTGGTACTACAATTTATCAATTGATAGTCATTTCCCACATTGATCTTCCTTCTGTACCATTAAATTAACAATTTCCACTTAATTTTAAAAAAAAATTCAGGCAGTCTCTTCGGTTCAACAATGTGCTTGGTGAGTCAGGAAAATCATAAAAGGATCGGCAATTTTCTTTTATATGGTTGATTAGCTTCACTTCGAATTAGTTAGTCCAAAGCAGATCTGATTGAAAAAAGATTGACATATAGGTATTCTTCTTCTGGTGAACTTTACTTTATAGGTAACTATTGTGCCTTGGCTCCTTAATCGAATGACAAAAAAAAACCCTACAATGGGAGCATTTCTTATACTCCTTATGCAGTTTGAAAGTGTTTCTCCCCAAAAATTAATGTGTGCAGATTCTGACTAATGAGTAAAGATGTTAAGAAAAAATTAATCGTTTCTATTGTTTACTTTTATTTTTCTTAAGACAAATTCAAATAGAGTAGTAGTGGGATATTGATAGCCATATCTAAATCATAAGCAGAAATTAGAAAACTTGAGGCTGCAATTAAATGCAAATTTAAAGTCATCTATCTGAATAGTGAAAGTCCCATCATGAGGAAACTTCTGGGACTTATTATTTCATGTTAGTTTATTAGTTAAAAAAAGCAGTTACTTAGATTACATTTGGTTATATACTCAACTCAACTCAATCTTAAATCTTAAATTAGTTGGGGTCGGCTATATGAATCATTTTCCTTCATTCGCATAGATCCAAGACAACATTTTTCAGTAATCCCTCGAGTAGCCATATCTTTCTCGATGACTGTCCCCTCATGTAAGTTTTGGTCTCTCCTTACCACATCTAACACCTAACACCTAACACCTATACCAAGTCACCTTTCTTAACTATTGCGTCTATTGGCTGACGTTAGATATGTCTAAACCAACGTAGGCGATTCTCCCTCATTTTCTCCTCAATAGGTGCTACTTCCACTTTCTTACGGATCTCCTCATTCCTTATTCTATCATTTCTTGTATGTCCAATCATCCATCTCAACATTCTCATTTCGGCTACTCCAATCTTATGCGAGTGTTGCCTCTTAACTGCCTAATATTCGATACCATACAACATAGATGGTCTCACTGTCATCTTGTAAAATTTTCCTTTCAATCTATTCGGGATTTTAAGGATCACATAAAACTCCCAAAATACTTCGCCACTTCACCCACCTTGCCTTAATCTTATAGTTTACATCATGCTCAATTGCGTCATCTTTTTGAATAAATGAACTTAAATACTTAAATACATCCTTTGTATAGATTGTCTGACCATCCAAAATTATTTCATTCGGGCCTCCTCTAGTTTCACTGAAATCGCACTCCATATACTCAGTTTTTGTCCAACTCAATCTTAGGCCTTTAGATTCTAACGCGTTCCTCCACACTTCTAGTTTTTAATTTAAACCTTCTCTAGTTTTGTCTACCAAAATGATATCATCGGCAAACAGCATGCACCACAAAGCCCTATCTTAAATATTATAGGTAAGTTCATCCATGACTAAAGCAACTAGGTAAGTGCTTAAGGATGAACCTTGGTGAACACCTATCGTGATCGGGAACTCTCCAGTCATACCATCTACGGTCCGCACCCTAGTCATTACTCCCTCATACATATCTTTAATAACTTTTACATATTTAGTTGGGACATTCTTTTTCTTAAGTACCCACCACAAGACTTGTCTTGAACACTCTATCATGTTTTTTTTTCTAAATCAATAAATGTTAAGTGAAGATCCTTATTAGTACTAGAACTTAAGGTTATCAAATAGATCTTTATTACTTCCATGTTGGTTAATGCTCTGTTATTTTCCTGTTTGATCGTGGCTGAACTTTGATAACATTATTAAGCTCCTATTAGAAAATAGTATATGGACAAAACAATTTTTCTTTTCCCCTAAGATATGAACAAAACATAATTAGTAAGACTTTGAAGCATATTGTTGTTACAACACTATCCTAAAAAGATATTGCATGCATACTCTAATAACTTGGGGATTGCAATCAAGTTCCTTCCAGGATCCAACAAAAGCTCTTAGAATCTTATTTTAGAAATTATCCTTAACTACTTATGGATGCCATTTATATATAAAAGATGAGTAGTCATATATTCAACAGTCATAACTTTTGACATAAGAAACTATAACTTTTAATTCATTAATTGTGTCTCTTGGTACAAATAAATTATAACTATTAAATCCAATAGTTATATCTCTGGACATATATTACTATTCATAAAAGACATTCCAATTTAGGACTTATATTATAATCTATTCAATAGCTCCTTTGTCTGAATTGGAAGTTTGGCTAGAAACTCAACTAGGAATCGAATGAAACAGTGAGGAAAGTGAAAGAGTTTGAGAGAAAGAGAAAACTAACAACTAACTAATTTTTAACAGAGACTAACAAATTTATTATCTGAATATTGGAAAACAAATACAGGGAATGAAGACTTCTATTTATAAGCTAATTCTAACAAAATTTCAAATTAGCCCTTAATTTTAATTTAGGCATGTAATATAAGGGAAGGAGATATATACCATTAGCAAAGACATGACGTTGGTCCATCGTGACTGTGGAATTAGTGCTGGGGAGGGGAAGAGAGAAAAACAAAGGACCGAATGGCTAGCAATGGATAAGAGCATGAAGGTTGAATTTAAGGAATTGACTATGTTTTAATGTCAAAATAGATGTGTAAATAGTCATGCTAAGATATCAACTGCTCATATTTAGCCTTGTGTAGAAGTGTTGGTTGAAGAGGAATAACAATAAACAAAACAAAATAAATTGAAGATAAAAAATAAAAATAAAAATAAAAATAAAAACTAGCTATATATGAATGTATGTTGAATGAATATAAAGTGTTAAATAATAATAAATTGATTAATATAATAAAATGATTAAATTATATTTTTGGTTCATTTAATTTGACTCGGAATTTACTTTTGTTCATATCTTTTAATTTATTGTAGTTGGATCCTTATAATTATAAAATTATTTTAATTTAGTCCTTACTGTCAATTTATGTCCAAATTAACTTAACGAAAGATAACAATTGATGACATGATCAATGCACATGGATTAACAAACAAATAAGAAATTTCACATGGGTTGTATATATTATTTAAAAAATTAATTTTTTTTGGTTAAAGAAACATTATTTAAAATTAAAAAATAAAATACACTTTCTCTCTCCACTGCATCATCTCTTCATTCTTTCTCTCTAAATTTGAGACTAAGAATTAATAACTCATCGAGCAAAGACAAGCTTAATATGAGTAAAAATATGATCAAACTGGCCAAAGCAATTCTTAACTAGATAGAGATGAAAAGGTACATGAGTGTACTAACCAACCCTATTTTTACTGATTGAGAATCCAACCATTAATGAGCTAACACAAAATGGGAAAATAATTGAGTACATTCTTATAAAACTCACTTTGTTCCTCTAACATTGACTATGCAAGGCTCAACATAATTTCCAAGGTTATCCAGAGAAGTACCTTCAACATATAAGTTATCATTAAACAGTTTGCAAAAGACATTGGCAAAATTCTTAACCCAATTACTGAGTTTGAGCTTAAGATAAAGGATTAGGAAAACCTATTCAAGAGCTATGATCCAAAAGCAACCACATCAACTCCAGTCCTACTATTTCTAGAGAAGTCCTAACAATAGTTTGCTTAGCTCTAAACTCTTAAACTGGTGGAATCAAACACAAGGAGATCATGGTTCAACTAAACAATATTAGCGTGGCAACTGATAATATTTTTGTGAAACAACAAAAAGTGTTAACTACGGAAGAAATGAAGGCTTTTGCGAAAGTTATTGGAGAATTAGTTAATAAACAAAATAAGAAGCAAGTCTGAATGACCAACAGTATCCAAAAGAACCTCAAAACCTTTATTGTTACTTGGCTCTTCAAGGTAAAAGAGTAGAGTAGTTAGCCAAACGGTCAGAAGAAATAAATGTTAAACTTTTAGCGCAACCAAATCCCAAACCAAAAGTGGAATTGGATGTCTCCCCGATATTAAGAGCAAAATCAAAAGGAAAAGCTGTAATGATGCACTTTCCTCAATAGTTCAATCTATTGTTACTTGGTTGACATACTAAATTGATAAGTTGTAAGAAGCAGTAGTTAGTCTAAAATCCCAAATGGAAGCCATGGATATGTGCATTTAGAAGAACTACATAATATTTTCCAAGGTTAGGATGGCTCATTTATGAAAAATCAAACTAAATACTCAGAGACCTACCAAGCTCAAGTTCAGTACCTTCCACCTCCTGATGTTTCTTTTGAAGCTCTTCTTGCTCTTTAAAGAAAAATGATGTCAATTGGCTTTTAGCTGAACAATTTAGAAGTGACCTATATTCCTTATCCAAGATGAGTTGGAAAATATCAATGATAAGTGTTGTTCTGTGGGCTCTAAAATTGAAAATCATTCACAAGAACATCATCAAGATATAGATATTTTAATGGCCTAACAATCGTGTCAAATTTTTCGTTACCAATTTCAATCAAAACATCAACTACTGTAAAGATGTTGTTCACAACACTACTGATGGTCTGGGTTGGTTCGTAAAATAAAAAGGAAAGCATATAAAGTTCAAAGAGAAAAATTTTCAATTGATAATAATTATCTGAGACGATTGTGTCATTATTCTAGACGGCCCTTTCTACCGTGACCATCTTAGATAATTTTTGGCACCGTTTTTTGCAAATTTAATTATCCAAGCAGGTTTCTTATCCGAGACGGTTACTACCCATCTCGAATAATAGGATGAACCGTCTCAAATAAACGAAGCTTATCTAATACGACGAGAACTATCTCGGATAATAGGATAAATCGTATAGGTTAATATATTTAATTTTTTCCATCGTAGATCATTATCCGAGACGGTTGGGGCTGTCTCGGATAAGTAATTGCATTTGTGCTCCATTTTCAATTTTTGGTCTCCCGAATTGTATTAACATGTTACATATCCATAAATTATAACAAATCATTTAAGAAATTCCCCTGTTCACCAAAATATTAAAATACGAAATTCATTACAAAGTATTAAACTTCACAAGATGTGCAAAGTTACCACAACTCCATAAATCTACGTTACCATTAAACTTCATGATATTCTTAATAAAGTGTCAAAATACAAAGTTAACTAGAAATTCAAATAATTTTTTTTCAAAAAGAGTACCTGAAATAATCAACTATCACTACGATGTGCATCAATATCATCATCTTCATAAATATTATCATCGACTTCAACATCATTTTTAGCTTCAAAAATGTCATCAACTTGAGGGTTGAGAGCCACAAAAGAGGATATAAGCAAGTTCTAGAAATTCAATTTAAAACACAGCACTTCTAATTAGTGAGCAAGTTAAACATATTGCATATTGAAAACATTCACATTTGAAATTCATAACTGCAACACAAGCCAAAGCCATGTATTAAGACTTCTAAGTCAACAATTTACTTACATGGGATTGAGGTTGTTGAAATCCAACTCTGACAAAATAAGAAGCTAATTGTCGCATTGCTTCGCGATCTTGCTCACTCTATTGAGACGGAGGAGCTATATGGTGAGGCTATAGAAACATAGAAGATAGAGGTTGTGAAATGTAAATAGTCAAAATCGTGTGCAAATAAAAATTTATTAAATTTATAGATTAAATGGTTACAATATTTGAATTAATATTCTTTACAAGAAAAGAATAAAATCTTCAGATTCGATCTCTTGAGGGATTTGATTTGATCTAAAGGCTATGAAGCTTGATATCGGATAAAATGAAATTTGCTTCTTCAAGACGACGTTGTGGAAGGTCATTTGAGAAGGATGTTGGATGATCTATGCTAGCACCTAGTCTTAAATGCAGAGAACCTTTTTGTTGATTCAAATCTCTGATTTGTTAAAGAGTGAAAGCAGGTGAATTTCAAAATTTTTGTGTCTTGAATTTTCTGTGTGTCCCCTTTTCTATTGGCTATGTGAGCCTATTTATAGGAGAAAACTAGGGTATAGTAGGAATTGGAGGCAATTTGGGTAATTGAGTGTTTTAACATGATTTAGGGGTAATTCAATGTGATTAAAGATGATTTGAGGAAGATGAGTTTTGACAATGAATAATTGACATTTGAATGGTGTTGATTGAAATGCTAATTGGCATTGACTTGGTGATTGAGGTTGATTTGTGGTGATTTAGTTGTGATTGAGGTTGATTTAAGTGTGATTTGGTTGTGATTTGTGTTGATTGCCAATTTGCACCTATTTTGTCAATTGATCAATTGTTGTCTAATTTGCCAATTTGTCTTTTGACTAATTAGTGTCTAATTTTTCAATTCAAAATTTAACTAATTGACCAGTTATTTCAATAGAAAAAAATGCCAAAATTTTGGTGTCTACATAAAGGTGAATGGAGCTATCACAAAGGGTGTCTCAAATAACGTCATTTCTTGTAGTGTAACCTAGACCCAGAACTCACTAATGTATATAACTTAGTTGCAAATTAAAAGTTTTAGGCCTTCAATCTTTGAGTTTCATGTAGTCATTTGTAGGGTTGAATTTTCAAACTATAAACATGAGTTTGAGGTCTTCTTTTCTTCCCTAAAAAACAATGTGTTGACTCCTAATCTCTAAAAATTCATAATCGAACCCTAAACAAACAATTCGAGTGGGGCCTTGGATGGCGATATTATCTCACATATTTTGTATGGTATTGTACCACTGAATTTTATGCTACTTAATTCAAGCTTGTTAATGTTCTTGCACTTGCAAATTGAATTTGCAATATCACCAAACACTAACAACCCAACACCAACACAACCCAATCAGACCCAAACCTACACAAGCAAACCCAACACCAACAACATAGCACCATCCATTTCAATTTATTTTTTTCTTCTTCTTTTACTCTCTATTATTTTTCTTGAGAGAAAAGGGAAGGGGAACGGAGGAAGAGAAAGGAGTTCCTGACACTGTTATTAAGTAATTAATAGAAAATGTGAAGAAAAAAAGGAATTTATATATTTTATTTTTATAATTGTCAATTTCTTCAACACTTTGTCCACATGACAACAATTTATGTGATGTCAATGTCATGTCATCTCATATTTCTCTTTAAACATGATAATATCCAATATGAGAAACAGATACAAGGAAAAAAAAATTATTTTAAATTGATTTTAAAATTAAATATATTTTAAGAGGGGAACTAGTGTTTCTTGTATCTCTTACAAGTCTCTTGTAATATGAGAGAATCCACCTCTTTAGTCTGTATTTCTGCCTGATACTCACATGACCATTAAGGAAGCAAGATCTACATCCCCTGCCTCATTCTATTTGCTTTTCGGATTTGTACAATGATTAAACAACCCCCATCTCATGCCGAGTGTTGACAATCCTAAGTTGTAAATTTGTCCACAAAAAATTTACATCTCAAATATATAGGTTGTTTTCAATCTTGGATAGTTCTCGACTTGAGTTCGATTTAGAGTTCGGTCTTTTTAAAGCTATAACTAGAGAATCTAATCTCGTCAATAAGAAAGTCTATTCTTATGAAATTAGTGGGTAGCACTAAGTAAAGCTAGCTCATGAACAACTCTTGACCTACTCATTAAAGGCTTGAATCAAGCTCAGCTTATTTTCTCGTTTAATAAAATAAGCCGAGCTCAATATTTCCAAAGCTCAGCTCGTAAACTCGTGAGCTGGTTCATTTAATATTATTTAATAATTTTTACTATTTATATATAAATTTATAATAAATCTATTATATACAAAAAAAACTAACATAAATTGTAATTTGGTTTAACAGTAAGTTATACAAATACTTACGAAGTGATATTGGGTTCAACTCTTCTTGATTATAAAATTTTTGAGAATTCTCAAAAAATCTTAAGAGCCTTTAACGAGCCTAGCTTGAGCTTGAAGTTAGGCTCATTAACCCTGAACGAGTTTAGGCTCAAGCTTGTTCAAAACTTGACGAGCAGAGCTCAAGCTTGTTCAAAACTTGACGAGCTGAGCCACCCCTACAAAGCTCGGCTCAAGCTAGACTAAATTTTTAAGAATTCTCAAAGAATCTTCAAGAGCCTATAATGAGTCGAGTTTGAGCTTGAGGTTAGGCTCGTTAACCTTGAATGAGTTTAGGCTCAAGCTTGTCCAAAACTTGACGAGCCGAGCCACCCCTACAAAGCTCGACTCAAGCTCGACTTATTGCCAATGTAATGTCCCAACTCGCTCAAGCTCGGCTCATTGCCAATGTAATGTCCCAACTCACTCTATATCATTATACATAAAATGATCTCTGAGAGAGAGAAAGAAATAAAAGAAAAATTAAAATTAAAAATGTTTTGGAAGAGAGAAAACAATCTTTATTTATCTCTCACACAAATCCTGAACGAAACGAGTGAAAAGAGAGTAAAATTGTAAAATTGTAAAATTGTAAAATTGTAAAATTGTAAAATAGTTTGAATGGTAAATTTGTCCAAATAAAATGTTATTGAAAGTTTTGTAGATATGTACATTGATATACAAAAAACTAAAAATAATAATAATGAGCAATTAATGTTCAATAATTGGTGCCCTAATTTTAGGGCACCCACTAAAAAAAATTTATTATAAAAATAAATGACAACATACTCTACCAATAACGGACAATGAGTGTGTCAAGAGTTTAAAATTTTTAATAGGGGTATAAAATGAGTAAGGATAGAGTGTAAAGAAATGTCAATAAGATAAATTTAGCGAAAAGCTTGTAGGCAAAATTTCATATTCAAGAGGTGCTTGAGTCAAGCTTTTAACAAGAAGTTTACAAGTTATAGTATAAAGTTAAACTCAACTTATTAGATTATGAATCGAGTTTGAGTTCAGCTTTTAACAAGTTTACAAGTTATTCACTAACGATTAGATCAATCTTTTATGAAACTTTTGGTAATTACTCCAAGTCATGTACAAAATTAGTCACAGTATAAAATAATATAAAGAAGAGTATCCAAACATCAAAAACTACAAACTGACCAAATACTCTGCCTGCAGTAAAGTTCTAAATAATATTTGCTAAATGGAAATCAAATTCTTTTCATTACTGTATTATAAGGTCACAGATGCGATTGAGTTGCTTAATGCATTGTTTGACAAATGATTCAGATTCTCTTATTCCTCATTGCCCACCTGCGTAAGATAGTTAAAAAAGATAAGCAAGTGAAATAGTGGGGGAATGAGAGAATTGGTGAATTGGTACACATACCCTGTCATTGGACATCTTTTCTATGGTGGCATTCAGGTTACTCTCCCAATACCATTCATCTCCATTTTCTCCTACTTTTACCTTTTGCAACTTAGGTGTGGTTGAGACTCCACTGGAGAACACCTGCATCTAGGAGCATTTTGTCACAATTACTTCTCCCATGGATGGGGATCTGAAATCAAGATTTTTGGAGCTACAAGAATTCAAGAGATTTGGTAAATATTGAAGTTTCAAGGTTTTCAAACTGTCGAAGACAATGTCATCTCTTCCTTCATCTCCGTTGTCCACTACTATCTCTTCAATCATGTTGCACTCGGTTATCTTCATTTCTGTGAGTAGACCAAGACTTTGTGCTGTTGAGGATGTCACTAGATTAATCATCCTGTTGCATCTCCAGACTTCCAAATATGTCAAATAATTGAAAGACACAGAGGATGGCACAAATTTACTAAGCCAAAGCATTCAATTCCTTCACACCAAAATTTTCTAGAAGATTAAGAGCTGGATCTAGTTGAAAGCCTTCTCTACATATATACTCCAATCTAGGCAATGCCCACAATACCAGAAGTCTAAGATGCATATTAGTCTTGGCTTTTTCCTCACCTACTAGTGTTCCACCAGGAAATATCACTTTGAATGAACATTTCACAGCTAGTCTCAACAAACTGGGAATTTTCTGAAGGAATCAATATGGGAAAGTAGATGTATGTTCATCAAATAATTGTAGCCGAAGAAGTGTAAGGTTGCAGACATCATCAACAATATATTGGTCATCCCATATCCTCATTGCATCTTTTCCATCTAATGACAAATACTCCATGTTCGGGTACCTGAAAAACAGAACAAAGTACAGAATGCAAAATTTGAAGTAAACATATCATTTTATTTTCTTTTAGATAGAGACAAGGGGAATTATCAGATATGGGATCTTTCACAAACGATATACCTTTTCAATAGAGAACATTGGTTATTTGAATCGCAACAGGTTGACATCCTCTGGATTTGTTGAAGTTTCTAGAATATGTGATGAATATCTCCAGCTTGCCACAAAATAGCGCATATATCTTTTTAAGCACTGGCCACTCTCTGGTATGTGGTCAGTCTCAGTAGATGACTTACTGTCAATAATCTCAAATTAGTAGCTAATCTGTTTCGGCTGTTAACTTCATTATCATCGGTGCCCTCCAAGTCAAATATTGCTTCTACTAGATAACAATTTACTACTTTTAGCTCTTCCAAGTTGCTTAGGAGAAGTAGTAACTTCAAAAAGAAATCACATTTGATAAGAAGTCGCAGTTTTCCACTACCAGTGTTCTCAATTTGGAGAAAGAACAGTCCGGAAGTTGACCGTGCCAAATTTTTTTCAGCTCCGGGAATTCATTTAGTTCCAGATGCTCCATGGTGCGGAGGAGCACAATCTATGGAATCGAATGGATAAAATTTTCAGTATTCAAAACACGAGCAGGCATAGGCATCATGGACCAGATGCTGCTTGTTATAGAAAATCATAATCTGCATGTGGTTTACAAGTACAGTATATAGATAAATTATTCACATTGGTTGTGTTTATTTGGTGAAATTTAAGAAGATAAGTAAAAGGCATGTGTGGATCAATATATACCTTCTCGTTAAACAACTTTACTATAGTAGCATTGAGATTTCCTTCCCAATACCATTCATTCTCCGTTCCTTGTATTTGTACCTTTTGTAGATTCGGTGTCCTTGAGATTCCTTTAGAGAATGCTTCATCCTCTATAACTGAATAATAAATACTGTACACAATTTTTTAACACAAGATACTTAAAAACAGATTTTTCAAGCTCATGCATTTATGACGATTCAACTCTGTAAGCTGATGCAAGTATTATACTCATTATAACAGCATAATGGAATACAATATTATCATCTTAATTAATTAGCCTTCTTTTCAGGTGTTTTTTTATTTTTTTTATTTTTTTTTGGAATTTGTCCCAAGCAGGGATGTTTTTGACAAATATCAATATATTTTTGAAATTTTACATTATTAATGAAGTTTAAAAGTTTCCCAAATCTAGCAGAGTGGGGTTAAGAACAGCACCTTAATTTGTTTCTCAACATTTTTTCTTACCTTTTTTTTGGAGAAAACTGGTTGTTGGATCTCTACATCTTGTCGGTCAACTCCATCAATTTCTTGAGAATCTAAAGATTCCATTCCTAGTAGCTCCAATTTGTGGCAACCCACCACATCCAGTTTTTTCAGCCTCGGGCATTCTATAGTATGTACCTCTGGGCAGAAGCTCGAGTTCGAATAAATGTCCTAGTATTATGAAGGATAGTTGAGGAAAAACAAACTTAGCAGTTTCCTCCACTCTTCCCCTCCTGTGCAACAATTTCCTCCCAAATATGTCACAGTATCTTATTCTTACATCAAATTCTTCCAGATGAGATAGACATTTGGCTATAGAAACAGAAAAGATATTTTTCAAATTTTGACAACAAACAACTTCTACTACTTGTAGCAATAGGAAGTTGAAAATTCCTTGTGGGTCTCTATTCCATATATGCTTCAACTTTGATAACCGGCTCAAACTCAATTTTTTCAACCGTGTATTATTCACTCGCCATGAGTT
The DNA here is from genome assembly GCA_029379385.1 of Quillaja saponaria. NCBI lineage: Eukaryota > Viridiplantae > Streptophyta > Magnoliopsida > Fabales > Quillajaceae > Quillaja > Quillaja saponaria. The sequence goes on along the minus strand of CM055614.1, from coordinate 12,258,458 downwards.
ACATCAGCAGAATCCATTCTAAATATCTCATTCAAAGAATCACAATTACTAACCGTCAGTATCTCCAAACTCTGAAATTCCTTCAGCATGTAAGATGGAACAATTGTCAGGAGTTTCTCACAGTATTTGATTTCCAGTGATTTCAACTTTCCAAAAGGAATTTGGAGCAACTTGATCACTACTCCATTTGTCTTCAAGTTATCCATGCGGGAAATTACCAAAGTCTCCGAGTTGGGGAACAAAGCCTGCTATATATAGGTATACACTGATCAGTTCAGTGCATTAGGTCAACATAGTTTTTTCTGCTTCGTAATTAAGTACAATCACATATATAATATAATATAATATATAAGGAAGAGTTGAAGGAATGAAAAAATTGGTGGAACTGGTATTATTTCCACGCTTCTCTCTCGTGGGTGGGATCCACCTGAGTGGATATTACCCACTTAAAAGAGTAGCGCTGAAATAATTTCCACTTTCATGTCCATAAAAGAGTGGATATAATATAATATAATATAGGGCACGCCGGCATGCCCTATATGCCGTAATTTAGAAAATTAAGTTATATTAGAAATAAAAATATATAACTATATAATCGAAGAATAAATTAAAGTAATAAATGGGTCAGAAAACCTACCTACATTGTTGATGACTGAAATGCAAGAATCAGAGCTTCTATTTGTTCAATCTACTACAAAATGCAAAATACCCAACAAGAGTGAGACCAAAGACAAAAATTTTGAAGAAAGTGTACTTTTTTCATTGACTTCATAGGAGGTTGTGAAAAATAAATTACATACTTTAATGAAATGCACATAAACTCATTCAAGCATCATCTAAATGCTAAACTAAAAAAAGAAAAAGAAAAATACATTGTTTTATGTTTAAATTTGTGACAATTTGAGCTCCTTCTAATTGTATTTTAACACTTTGGTATATCTCTACTTTATGACTCGGTATCACTCGGTTAACATTGATGAATATTTGGATTATAATTTTGATGTTAATACAAAATATATTTATATGATGATATACTTTTGTCAAAATTGCTGAGATATAACTAAAGTGCCTGTGTTACAGATTCTTAACAGCAACTAAAATCAATAAATCCTTTAAACCTATTGCTTAACTAGTTACAGGAGTTTCTGTTTAGCTGCAAGTTTTTCTTTTGATAACAGTTAAAAATGCAACTTTCAGACCCTTAAGAGTTCCTGTGTGATAAAACCAAACAAGTTAAATTGTCAAACAAAATAAATGCAACAACAAATGCTGATACCACCAGCCTCTTAAAAGGGTATGAAATTCTTTCTTTCTTCCTTTTCAAATTTTACTGAAAGCATTCATAATCTTAAAGAGGCAGCTCAAATCTGAACATCCTCTCTCACCTATATCTCTCAAAAAATCATTTAACTAAACCTTAGCAGTCATAAGTCATAACCTATCATCTTAACATTTACATGCTAACATTTATCAAACATTTCATCATAAACAAAAAGAATACAAATCTCCTACATATGTAAGAGTAAGCTTAACATTGCATCGGACGTTTTCCATGAGGGTCCGATCTTGGTGTAGCTGAGATGGTTGCACTTGCGCTAGTATAGGAACTTTAATCAAAAGTATGGGAATCTGACTCCCCTAAAGTACCAGCAGTAGAGGACAATGCAGCAGACTTCCGAGTTCTTCTATATCTTGATCCAGGTAATCCTGGTCTGGTTGGTTCTTTCATGTTGCCAGGCTTCTTTGATAGCATCACCACAACACGTCGCATGATGGGGCGTAGCTGTGGATCACCTTGAGTACATAGCAAACCTATATGAATGCACATTGCTACTTGTTCAGTTGCTGCAGAAGTGGCTAATGAGGGGTCCATGATTTCTAAGCTCCGGCCTTTCTTGTAAAGCTTGTATGCCTGAACCAATAGTAGACCACAAGCATCTAAGGAATCTAACCCATCATTTTAATTTGAAGGTGGAGATCAAGTCATCAAGCAAAAATAATATCCCAAGAGCTTCGTTTTGGCATTTGAATGTTGTAAGTTTTTATTTTAGTGAGTTATGTAACAAGTGTCCTGAGGGATTGACTTTCTTTACTACCTAATTTCTTTATCACAGAAGCTCCCTAAGATGAAACTGGGACAAAGGAATTTATAATTATATCCTCTTGAAGAGTTCTCATGAACAAATCTTCCTCAGTGTAATGTTGGCTTTTTGAATTTCCTTCTAGGTGGCTTTTCCCAAACTAATACAATTCAAAATTCTAAGCATGACATGCTGGATGTGATCCAAGTCTTGTGAAGCGCAAAGTCATTGGGATATGGCCCACAAGAATGAAAACAAAGCATCAAGCAACCAAGACTTGACTAAGCTAATACCAAACCCTCAGAAAATACCACATTATCTGATTAGATAACAATTTGTTATTACAATCTTACCCAATCAAGTAGATTCTGTGCGTCCACCTGTAAGTTAAATGCTGAATTTCGTTGGCCGCTGATCAGCTCCAAAATCAAGACCCCAAAGCTAAATACATCTGCCTTCACTGACAGATGTCCATGCATAACATACTCCGGAGCCATATATCCACTGCATATTTAGAAGTTCCAAAAGATAATAAGGAGTCTGTATCAGATAAGCATACAATTGTATTATATAAACAATCTAAAGGAGCTGGATGGCATACTTGGTACCAGCCACTCGGGTATTGACATGTGTTTCATCTTTAGCGAAGAGGCGGGCCATGCCAAAATCAGCAATCTTGGGGACCCATTTATCATCAAGTAAAATATTGCTGGCCTTAATGTCACGGTGAATAATGCAGTTGTGTGAGTCTTCGTGAAGGTAGAGCAAGCCCCGTGCAGTGCCTGTGATTATGTCAAATCTCCGCTTCCATTCAAGATTCTCTCGTCTATTGGATTCTGCAGTATCATGAACAATATTAGCATGACTATAGAGCCCCTAAACATTATTTTATGTCATATACATGTAGATAAAATAAACCTTCAGATATCTTCCTTTCTCTTTAAAAAAAAATAAAAAAAATTCTGTTCTAATTTCTCAATTATGTCATCAGCAGTTAAAGCAATCCAGCTACAGAAGAAGGAAAACATTACAAGACTTTAAATTTTATGATAACAGATTGTGGAGCAGGTCATAGTTACTCTTCCAAGTACTTTATCTAGAAGTAATAGAATGTCATGTTTTAGTTTTAGAACATACATTATCTCTGCTCTCTGGGTTTATAGATCTGAGAGTACTACTCTTGTATGTGTTTGACTATATAAAACACTAATTCAGCCAAATAATATTGAAGCCAGGTAAGGCATGTTCACACTCACTAACAGCTACTGGAGAAGGTATCCCAAAGCATTTATGCAAGCAATGCTGATTTTCTGTAGACAGGACCTTATGAAATTGAACTCATTTTTTGTATTTGTTTTTGTTTCTTTTTGTTTCTTTTTTTCTTTGAATGCAAGAATACTAAACATACCATGTAATAGAGTGAATCTGACAAATAAGCATTGAGTAAAGTCATGTTTTCAACAGTTTTCAATACGTAAGTAAAAATGAAAACCAGGTTAGAAACTAAATGTTTTATATCAAATGCATATTTGTTGTCATAAAAAGTGTGATTAATCAAAGGCTCAAAGCTATGTGCAAGATGAAGCACTCACAATTTTGCAGATCCTAAAATTATTTCAAAGCAAGCCTCATGTATATTATGCTCTATAATATTTTGCAGAACCAAATGATCCACAGAAACTGCTAATAAAAATTTGAAAACAGAACGCAAACTGATGGAGAGCGTAGTAATAGGATTTATGATCATACTTGGTAATCTCTCATTCAATAATGATCTCGTCGCAAGTTCACAAAAAATGCAAACCAAGGAAGATTTATTAGCACTTACTGAATAGAAGTTTGTCGAGGCTCTCATTAGAAACGTACTCATAAACAAGTAGCTTCTCCACATCATGGACACAATAACCCAACAAATTTACGACATTACGGTGCTGCACGCGTGCCAACAACTTGGCCTCATTCATGAACTCCTTTTTCCCTTGTCTTGAGTTATGTGACAACTTCTTTACTGCAATCTCTCTCCCATCATCCAACTTCCCCTGTAAGAGAACACATCCCACAACTTAGTATAACTCTTACTTGCAGTGTTTGGTTCCCCGTGGGAAAAGCTTATCTCCTCTTGGAGAGTTCATATTCATAATCTAGCTAGCCAAGAAGTCAATTCGTTACTGGAACACTACTGTTTATTAATCAGAATATAAGACACATCTAGAAACAAATGAATTAGAAAATTTTCAGTTGGAATATGACAACTCTAGGGTTAGAATTTAGAAAGAAGCGTTAAACTGTAGTTGGTGGTATAAACTCTTTCCTAGTTGATATATGCCTTTAGTCATCACAGGTGATACTAATGATTAGGGCTGTTAATGAGCCGAGCTTTGGCAAAGCTCAGCTCAGCTAGAGCTCGTGATCAAATATTCAAGCTCGGCTCGTTAAGAGCTCATGAAGATTGTTTAAAAAGGGCTCATGAAGATTGTTTAAAAATAGATCAAATATTCAAGCTCGGCTCGTTAAGAGCTCATGAAGATTGTTTAAAAAGGGCTCATGAAGATTGTTTAAAAATACTAAAAAAATTTGTAGGCAAGGAGAGTTGAACCCAAGACTACTTAATAAGTATTTGTGTAAATTACCACTAAACCAAACAATAATTTATGTTAGTTTTTTATATATAAATAGATTTATTATAAATGTATATATAAATAATAAAAAATTTATTAAATAATATTAAACGAGCCAGCCTACGAGCCGAGCTTTGTAAAGATTGAGCCTGACTCGTTTCATTAAATGAGTTTAAAATAAAGCTCAAGATCGGCTCGTTTAAAAAATGAGTAGAGCTTGATCGAGCCCTTAACGAGTAGCTCACGAGCTAGCTCGGCTCATTGCCACCCCTACTAAAAATAACATAAACCTTATAATCCTCTTACGGTAGTTGCCCATAAAAATTAATGAAGATAATCAAGTTCCTATTAAGATGGCGGGAAAGTTTAGTCTGAGGTAAAAATATAGCATAATAAACAATAATAAAAAGATATTATTTCGAACTTCATTATAGCATAATGCATAATGCAGTATCAGTTATCAGACATGACTCAAGGATTGGACAGAACTTCATCATTTTCTTCTGTTTTTATCATTTGATATTATTTCGAATTTGTAAAGCAAACCAAATTCTTCCCTAGTTGTTTTAAAAAATGGGTCATAATACATTCATCTTTGTCCTAAATTTGGTAATTTTTATTTTCTTTTTCTCCAAATCCAAATAAAATATAAGCGAAGATATTAGTATCAGCAGCAAACCATGACTAGAATGTATGATTCAGAAAACCTTGTGCAGCTCGCTTTACCCTATGACTTTCTACGCGACAAAACAGATAAAAATTTGCAACCAGAACCGTAGACCTTACCTTATAGACTGGTCCAAAACCACCCTCGCCGAGCTTGTGATTAGGGTGAAAATCTTTTGTAGCAGCAACTAAGGTTTGAAAAGGAAATATCTTTTGTTCCTGTGCAGCTATCCTCTCCAAGTCTTCTTCTTTGTGTCCCTCTGATCAAAAACAAAAAAACAGAAACACAGTATCCAATTATTGTCAGACACTCAGAAAAACAAGATAAACGCAAATACAGGAACTGGGTTTTGTTTGTTACCATTGCAATAACCAAATTTGAAGGATTTGATCAGATTCTGAAGAAAACTTTTGGATTTGGCCATTATTTATTCAATGGTTTCTAGAACCAGCCCATGAAATAAAAATAGATAAATTCTTCAAGGAAACTTCGAAGTTTATTTATTTTTAATTTCACAATTTGGTCTATGAAAACTGGGAATTGCTTAGAATTTCAGGAAGAGATAAGAAACGTGAAGATGGTGAATAAATTATTATTTGGGGTTTTTCCGTACTGAAATCGGTGGTTGTTATCTGGAATTAATAGTATAGCTGAGCGGGTTGTTGACCCAGTGACACATACTTGACTAGCTGGGGATATCAGACATTTCATGATTTCCCATACCATGTACCATGAATCAGAAAAGTCTCTGAAATTGGGTCCAAAGTAAAAGCCGGGAGGAATTCAAAACATTTCTTGCATTCCGTTTTTTTTTTTTTTTTTTTTTCTCCTCTTTGGGGACAAAAATAAAAAATATATATATATAACAAAGCAATTGGAAACAAAATAAAAACATAAGACAAATAAACAAACCAGTATTCATAGGATTAGAACTACAAAACACCTTACAAAAATTATTCAAAACACAAAAGAAATTTTATAATATCAAGAGTTTAAGCTTATAAAAAAAATTTTGTGAGAATGAATGGTCACGAATCCATAACGATTAGATTTAAACTCAAAAAGATAAAAAAATAAAAAATTTATTCAAACTCAAATTCATTTAACCATTCCATGGTTTAGGCATTACTCTTTTTATCAACCCTAGTTTCAAATGTATTAATTAATTCACATTTTTTATTATAATTATTTAATTTATAGAGTGCAACTCTATTGGACTCTAATATTAATTTTAGCCTATTAAAATTAATTTTGTAGTTTTTAATTTTATACTTCAAATTTTAATTAGGTTACAGTGTTGTGAAGTTCAAATTTGAATAGGAAAACAAAACACAATGAGCACGAATATATCAATTTGAAGTATTAGCATCCAATAAAAGTAACTATGACATTAATCACGTGGGTAAAGTTTTTTTTTTTTTTTTTTTCAAAATTTTCACTAATTTTTTATGCTTAATAAAGAATTGTAATATTATTTTAAGTTTCGGTTTTAGTCATCCAAATTATTCTCAATTTTTTCACCATTTTTACAGCTTAATAAAGAATTGCAATATCTTATTCATGTTTGGAAATGATACTTTAAAATCACATTATATTATGAATTATTTTAAGTTTTTTTTAGGGTCTATTTAGATGGAAGGAAATGAATGGAGAGAAAAAGAGATGAGAGGGTAATATACTTTTTTTTCCCTTGTTTGTAAATTCTTTTTTTAATGGAGGGAGAAGAAATGAAAGCGATATGTGTCCCTCTAAATCTCAAATTTTTAATTTCTTCAAATTAAGAGAATCTGGAATGAGATGATAAATAATTTATAATTTTTTACTTCAATGTCAAATATAGTCATATCTTTTTTATTAAGTATCTACTCCTACTCAATTAAAACATTTGAAGGACAAAATTTAAAAATATAAATATTTTATGCTCTTCTCTCATTTTTCCTCAACTCCCATAAGAAATTTACCTTATCATTTCTTCCAATTTTCCTTCAAACTCTCAAATAGACTTAGTCATCCACATTTTAGATGTTCGTAAGTAAAAAATAATAATAAATAATTCAAAGGATTAGGTCAAGTAATTGGAACGAGTATTCCTTTCATTGTGAGAAGTATAATTCTTATAAATTTTCTAGTTTTGATATAATATGATCACCTATTTGTAAGAAAGATAGATAATAAAGAATATGATCAGAATGAACATATAATTATTTATTCATCCCTTAAAATAATCGGAACAGAAATATTATTTATTAAGATGAGCATAAGTGACTGCGAACACATTTTATTGTTTAATGATGAAAATTTAATAATATATAAAATTAGGTTAAATCCTTGTAAATTAGGAAGAAAAAAAAATCTATGACAAACCAATTTCAGACTTTTAATAGCCGTTAATTAAACTTGAAGCAATTATCAATGTTGGGCTCCATCGTGGGTCCACTTGTATATCGAGTGAAGGACACCCCAAAAGGTAACAAAGGCCATCACGACTCAGACGAGCAAGTCTACATTTTTGGTACGCTACAAGACCAATACTTTTCAATGACTTACACACATGTTAACTTCTTTTTCAATATTGGCCAATGTCCAGATCTTAATTACCTTTCTTTAGGCTACTACAAGTTAAGAGAAGTCTTGTCTCCTTTCATTTGTATTTGTATCATTAACAATCAAGACAACTTCTCTCTTATTTGGCATTAGAAATTAACCTTTGGTAATTTCAAAGACTCATTATGATTGTATTGAGGTGGGTGCATGTGGCTATGCCCCTCACTAAAAATGGTGGATCCAGATCTTCTTTTTTTCTTCGAGAAAAAGACCATTTTAGAGAGTTGTCTTTATCTCAGAAACAAAATTATATTTTCACATGATATATTTATTGAAATGAGTATGGAAAAAGATGTGTCTATGAACTCTTCTTGTATTATTATTTTCTATTCTAAGGTTGAGCATGTATTTAACATTTATAACTAATATTAACACCATAGAAATTGATAACATCATACACACAAAAACTAATCACTTTCAGTTATCTCTAGCTAATAATTATTAACAGTTTTACTCCACTCGTATAACTGCTTCTTTGATGGGATGAACATTTTAAGTGGGGTTGTACAAGATTTTTTGACCTAATCTGAAAGTATTCTTGTCATCAGATACATTTTATCAAGTATTTCTTAAACGCTATTATTCTTTGCGGATGTGATTTTGTTGTTTGGATGAGAACGATGGAGGTATGTTATTTATTTTGTAGCATATGTGAATTGTTTGAATATGCTGTCACCCTTTCCTCCTCCTTTTGACGCCCTGCCTCTCACGTGATTTATGTAGCTTCTTTCCTACTACAACTTCTGAAATTTTGTCATTTTCTTTTCTTCTCCTAGTTTCTTCTAATCTTTTTTTCCTCTCTCTCCTCAGTCTTCATAATGTGACACCTCAGTCTATGATGTGTGGGATTGGCATGTGCTGAATCCCACATCACATATATAACATATATATTAAGTTGATTTTGGTTATATAAGTTATAAGAACCAACTATCAAACACCTTCCAACTAACATTTTAACTCATTTTAAAAATAAACTAGATTGTACAATTATTTTCATAGAGGAAGAATTTAAACAAGATTGGACTCATTCTCATGGTAGGAATGAAACTTACAAGTTAATATACATAAGAACAACTTAGATGGCAATGCCTTTGAGGAAAAATCAAGAATTGGCTATGTAATTTCTACGCCTTCACTAGTAGCCACTTTGCCCTCCATAATCACTATATTGGAGATAATTAAAGAAACTAGCATTTGCTGCTTGTATGCTCTTGCGTTCTTCATTTTTTGGACCTCAATTGTTTCATGTATAGACCCATTTCTTATTTTCACTGCCATCCATATATGTGCTCAATCCATACCTGTTAAAATTGGTGGCTTAAGACTTTATTCTAGTCATTAATTGGTCTTGCAATTAATAGTATGAAAAGACTCTATCTCCGCAAAGCTAAGTGAAAACATTTATTGTTCTTTTGGTGATCTTGGGTCAAAGAGAAAGTACAAGGTTATTGGGTTTGGATTTAGTTGATGATTTCAAATCAAGAGGTTGGCACGTTCTAATTTTCTCACACTTGATATGTGAAAAGCTCCCTGCACATGATTGTTTGAAAAATTGAAAGATGAAATTTCCTTCACAAATCCCTTGGTTTCTACCAATAAATAATTATTAATATACCAGCTTCTTGTTGAATTATGTCACATTGGGAAGTATTTTTAATAATTTAGGATTTATAAACTATTAGGGAACACAAGTAAATACAATATGAAAATTCTGATCATTTAAACGTTTTAGTTTGAAGATAAGCTCAAAGAAGAGAATAAAATGTAAGATGATTCATCACAAAGAAATACTTGTCCAAAGATTAATTCAACTAGTATAATTATAACGATTAAGAAAAAGATGTACTACATATTCATTAAGAACTTGATTACATATCAATTTGACGAATTGTTTTCATATGTACATGTTTGTTCGTCATGCCAAGATTCTTGTCCTTATGCAAACTCCAAATTGAATTTTATAGACAACTAGACATTTAATTTTGTGGGAGCCAAATTTTATATAAATGTATTCAACTACAGTAATAGAAAAAAAAAATTATAAAAACTCAATAACTCATAAAACATAATAAAAATTTATAAGTTACAAAAGTTAAAGGACAAAATAAATATCCTTTAAATACATCCTGAATTGCTTAAATAAAATCTAAAATTGTGAGCAACACTATTTCAAATTAACAAATTAATATTGATTTTTTTTCATAGTTATTTATTTTGAACTAATAACAAATCCTAAATAATTAGAATATTTAAAAATTAAAAGATAGAATATACTTACCTATTATTTGTTCAATTCTCAAATTTTGCCAATCAAGCAAAAGAATAAATTTCTTTTATATCAGTGTTGGACACAGCCAGTAATTATCCTGAAAATAAAACTTAAAATAAAAATATATTTAAATTATATTAAATTTTTATATAATTTGGGTTTAATTAATAATATAATCTTTAAAATAAAATTTTACCTATTTTTTTTAGGCAAAAATCTCTTCTCTCCTTTAAACATGGATAATGGCCACTTTCTAATGTCAGGAGAGCATCACTCAGAATTCTTTTTGGTGTGGCTAACTAGACAAATTATAGGATAGAGACAAAAGAAACCCTAACTTAATTTTTTATAAGAATCCTATTGCCTATTAGGCTTTAAGGGCTAGCTTGGTATGAATAAATGATTTTTAAGGAAATGGAAAGGGAAAGGTAATGAGAATGGAATGCAAGTGGAATGGAATCATAATTCTATTTTATTGTTTGGTAGCGTCAGTAAGGACCTTCTATTCCATTTATTTATTTTCTATCCATTTTTTAGGCATGAAATAATTTAAAAATTATACTAAAATGACAAAAATATCCTTCAGTAGATAAAGTTATAAAAAAGTAACATAATTTATGAAATATTTATATTTCTTAATTTAAAAAAAATATTTATATTATTTATTTATTATTAATTAATTCATTATTATTATTACTTATATTTATTTTATTATTGATTATATTTATTTTATTATTTTATTATTATTTATTAATATTAATATTTTAGTTTAAAACTACTTAAGTAATTTATTTATTTAACATTAAATATTTATTTATAATTATAATTTTTACTATGATATGAAGGGCATTTTTGACATTTGACTAAAATGATTTCATTTATTATTATTTTCACATAGAAAATTTTCATTTTTATATTTTATATTATTTAATATGATATGAAAGGTATTTGTGTTATTTGACTAAATTATATAATATATATATATATGTGTGTGTGTGTGTGTGTGTGTGTGTGTGTGTAATATTATTATTTATTAATATTCAACTTTTTATTGTATGTGATAGAATGGTTTTTATGTCATTTAACTAAATTAAACTGATTTCATAGAGGTAGGAATGAGCAATCCCACCCTCTATGTGGGTTTGAGGATTCCTACTTCTGTAGAATAAAATGGCTGGAATGGAATAAGTATTCTAAAGCTATAAAACGTACTAAACGAAAGAATGTTCATTCAAGCATAGAATGGAATGATCATTCTTGTGTACCAAAATAGCCTTAAGTTTTAACCCATTAATCTTCCTATAGAGTTATAGTCTTGCAGTATAAAAAGTAAAAATATTATTTAGTTTTTACTTTTAGAGGGGTCATGGCATTAAATAAGAGAAAATAAAAAGCTAAAAGTTAATTTTAAATTATAATATTAATATTTTTGAAAAAATTTGAGGGGGCCATGGCCCCCGCTGGTCCCTCAAAGACTCATCCCTCCCGGCAACAGAATTTAAGATATTGGTTTTTTTTTCTTTAACAGTCAGGTGTGTCTAGGTCAGCTTACATAATCAAAGAAAAACAAATCATGAGAATTTATAAGGAGTTAGCTTCTATAGCGAAAGTTTGTTAGTTATTAGTATCTCACCAAGTAGAATACAGTCCATTTAGTTTAGCAGTGAGGCGGAGATCATAGTCTCAAACCTTGTCTCAACTTGAGTGTATGTTTGGGTTATCCAAAACCTATAGTTTGTGATCATGGTCTGAAAAAAAGTATTTGTGTACAAATTACCAAAATGACATCATTTTATGTTGTTTTAAAAATATACTAATTTATGTTTAGTTTTGATTTTTAATTGAAATTATATATTAATTTCTATTCAATTTTATTTTTAATTGAAATTAAACTATTTTTATTCAGTTTTGATGTTTTATTCAAATTTAATCATCTTTTATTCAGAATTGCGGTATTTCTAAAGTTATAATTAAGCAAAAAAAAAAAAAAAAAGTTGAAAATTCTTATCGTTGGCAAAAGGAAATAGTTGGAATTAAAGGAAAGAATGAGGGTAAAATTGGAATGAGGCTGGTATTACAAAGAAAGAGAAAGGGGAAATTTGAACATAAAAGAAAAAAAAAAAGACATTGAAGGTTTGGACCATGCAACCCAAAAGCTGCCCAACGATCATTTCTTGGACACACAAACTGGGCCGTGGCGACCCAAACAGGTGGCGAGTCCAAGGCCTTACCAAAGGTTAAAACTTTTATTCATGTAATGAATAGAAATTGAGTTAAAATTTTATAGTTGAAAAATCTAGAATCCATAGCAATACTTCATATTTGATATTGTTGAGGTCTGGGCTGTACCTCGGCAATTCGACATCTTCGTTATATGGTCCGTGAAATCCTCCCTAATCTCATCTTCATCTCCTAAACTAAAGTTCTTGAAAATCGCTACTCCACATCCGTCATTAATAAACTTGGCTTTACTTAAATCATCCTTGTAACCCATTAAACACATCAGGTGGTCTTTGTATTGCCTTGCATTCCTCCATCATTGCTAATCTCATCTCTCCCTTCAAAAACCTCATCCATCTATCCATTCACTCTTCCCTACAAAACAAAATCTAGAACCTTCTTGCTATCTATGGCCTACCATACACTGATAAAAAACAAACCTTTTAAGAAAGTCTGTGTCTTCTTCACTAAACTTTCACCGACCTTACCCTTCTCATTGATGATTTCAACAGCTATATGATGCCTTCAGAAAAGAATAGAAATAATAAAGTTGGTTCATCCCTAACATATATGAAAAAAGTAATGAATGAAATTACTGCTATTGACCTTGGCTATAATGGCAATCCTATACCTGGTCCAATGATAGAGAAGGCAAAGGCAACACCAAAATTTGCTTGGATATAGCTCTAGCTAGTTTTGACTGGCAACCCCTTTTGTTCTAAAGCAGTTATCACCCACCTTGCAACAATTTGTTTTGACCATAATCCTATTGTTCTTAAAACTGAAGGTTAATCAAATTTTCTTCCACGTCCATTTAAGTTTGAAGCAAGCTGGGCAAGGGATGATCACAGTAATCTAATTGTGGAAAATGCATAGCCAAATATTATTAGTGGTTTTCTAGCCTTTTCTCTAAATCACAAACTGAAAAAAACTAGATTTGTCCTAGAAGATTGGAATAAAAATCATTTTGGCAAGCTCAATCAAGGATTAAGTTTATAAAACAACAAATTGATTTCTTACAACAAAAAGAGCTATCTCATTATAATCATACCACCGAGCACAATTTAAAAGTTGAACTGGATAAGTGGCTCCTTAGAGAAAAAATTAAATGGAAAAAAAAAGTCATGAGTTTAGTGGCTCGAGCAAGGTGACAAAATTACTCGCTTCTTTCACTTATCAATTGTCATTAGAAGATGCCATATTTCCATTGAATTTCTTAAAACAAGACAAAGGAATTAGACCTCTAGACAAGATGACAACGGTCAAGCTTTTGTAGACCACTTTTCTAATATATTCATCACCTCTAATCCTGCATTCCCAGCTGACCTTAACAACCTTTTTCCACCTTGCATCACTGAGGAAAATAATGCTTCTCTTTGTGTAATACTAGATGAAAAAGAAATTCATTCTACTATTTTAAGCATGAATTCTAATAAAGCTTCGAGGCCATATGGGCTTTCACCTTTGTTCTACAAGCATTATTGGCCTATCATTCATTTTGAAGTGGTGAAAGGAGTGCGGCATTTTTTCATGCATGGATATATACTCATGAGAGTGGAATTTTACAAATATTGCCCTCATTTGTAAATCGGATTTTGTCCACATGGTAAATCACTTTAAACCCATATGCTTATGCAATGTTGTTTACAAATGCATTTTAAAAATTATTGTTAATAGGCTCAAGCCTTTCCTCCCAACCATCATTTCGCTCATCAGAAATTTCATGTTGGATTGAATAATAATTGTATAATTACTTTGTCTTGGATTAAGCTCATAAGAAACTCCCGTAGTTGTTTACTTGATTAGTCATTGCCCAGATCTTCGCATTGGACTTACTTCATTTTGCTTCTGCTGTGAGTTTATGATGCCTAGTATAGTAATTATGTTTTGAATTTTGTCATGCACAATTATGTTTATAATATGAAAATCAAATCTTCGTTATACTGGTGATTTTTCTCAACTTGTTGTATGAATATTTTAGAAAGATCATTGACTTGTAATAATTTTCTAGTAATTTATCAAATTTTGAAGGTCCTCATTGCAATATTATAATACACTAAAATATTAATTGTTACAGAAATTCTACATGTATAGTTGTACGCCGGCTCAGTAACAAGCTAAGTTTTTTTCTTGTAACGAAAATGTTTATTGATAGAATTGTGATATATGGATTCGAACATATTTGGAAATGTATAATGTTTACTATTTTGATATGGATTTTGTTATGATATGTTGTGTTGAAAATAGTGTTGGGTAATTAATTCAATGGATACAAGTGATGTTGGAAATATGAATTATGAAAATAATTTTGGTCATGTGTAAAAGATTGATTGAAAGAATTATGCATTGATATCTTACTCTATGTTTTGTGTATTATTTATTTTAATTGTCTTTTTACTAAATAGGTTTTGTCAAAATTCATTAACTAATGAGGTATAGTTAACCTATGTTACATCGATGATTATTATACATGAATTTGTACTTATCCTAGTTAATGGTGGTTTGATGGTATCTTGTTGTGGCCTGTGGGCATGATGATAGGAATTGGAATTGATGAATTTACTACCCTAGTTAGTGGTGGGTGTGGGGTTAACGGTACCTTGTTGTGGCCTACGGGTGCGAGCACAATGGTTAAAATTGAAATTGATATATTTGAAGACCATAGTTAATGAGAGTTTGGCACTATTTTGTTATGGCTTGTAGGTACAACGGTTGAAATTGGAATTGATGGACCCTAGTTTGTAGGAGTTTGATGTTATCTTATTATGGCTTGCGGGTAGAACGATTGGAATTGGAATCAATAGATTTGGTACGTTACTTAACATGGTTTTACTCTTTTCCGTTGTGGCTTATGAGTACAATGGTTGAAATTAATTTGTTGGATGTTACTCTGATTAATGGAGATTTGATGCTATGACTACAAGAGATTAAGGTTATGAGTGGACGCATATGTGTTTGTTGAAAATGGCAACATCTGTGATAGCAGGACGCAGATAATTAGCGTTACTACCTTGTGATATTATCAACATGAACAATATGGATGCAGATACATTCTTACTGATAATTAACTACGTCCACTCTGCTGTCAGACATAAGTGGACATTGATAAGTTTAAAACTTATCAATATCAACCTTGCAGACACATAACTTTTCAATTTTTTGTTTATTTATATCAGCATTTGCATTGTGCTATCTCACAAAGATTTAAAATTAACATTCCATTGAACAAAAAAACATTTTACAAGTAGAAATTTGTATATGAAAACAAAATATAAAAATATAAATTTTTAAATACACAAAAATATAAAAATAACACTAAGGGGTCTCATATATCCTCATCGTCATCCCTTTTATCATCATTCATCTAGCCTAAGTGTGATTGTTTAGCACCCAAGGAAGGAAAAATATCTTGAAATAAATCACATAATCAAGTTATATGGTTTAGTTTTAAAAAAAATAAGAATTCAAGTTTGCATGAATGAACAAATATAAGACAATATTAAAGTTTTCAACTCTTGTCAATAAATTCTTAATTTTTGATCTAAATTTGAAACTTTTTTCCCTTATAAATCTTATTTGTCCCTACAAATGTGTCAGTGTTCCTGGCTCGTCAAACTGAAAAAATATTTTATGATTTTACCCCCTCCCTCTCGAGGCCCAATTTTCAATATTTTCAACTAGAAATACACACTTATGCATAAATTCTTAACATTTGATCGAGATTGCAAATCATTTCTTCCAACTATTCTTGTCTGTCCCTACAAATGTTTTGGTTCTCCTAGTTTGTCAAATGAATATGTATTTTATGATTTTATCCCCTAAGGCCCAATTTTCAAAACATTCAATTAGAAATGCACGCTTGTGCATAAATTCTAAATGTTTGATCCAAATTGCAAACCGCTTCTTCTAACAATTCTTATTCGTCCCTTCAGAAGTACCGGTTCTCCTGGTTTGTCAAATGGATGTGTATTTTATGAACTTATCTTCCTAAGGACCAATTTTCAAACCTTTAGACTAGAAATGCACACTCTTGCATAAATTGCTAACAATTTACTTCAAATTTCAAACCGTCTCTTCTTATAAGTCTTATACGTCTCAGTGGGCATGCTGGTACTCCCGACTCATCAAACAGACCTGCATTTTATGATTTTACCACTCGAGACCTAATTTTAAAAGTTTTCAACTGCAAACGCACACTTGTGCATAAATTCTTAACGTTTGATCAAAATTTAAAACTATTTCTATCTACAAGTCTTATGCGTTCCCGTGGCTGTTCCGATACTACCAGCTCATCAAATGAATGTGTAATTTATTATCTTCCCCATGACCTAATTTTCAAAGCTTTGAAATAAAAACCAACAATTGTGTATAAAATTTTAACATTTGACCCAAATTGCAAACCGTTTCTTCTTACAAGTCTTAGCTGTTCTCGAACATGTCAGTACTCTCAGCTCGTCAAAAGGATGTGTATTTCACAATTTCGACAATTGAAGCCTAATTTTTAAATTTTCAACTAGAAACTCACGCTTATGCATAAAATTAGAATGTTTGATCCAAATTGCAAAACTTTTCTTCCTACAACATTTATTCATCCCTGTGGACATGCTGTACTTCTAGCTCATCAAAAATACATTATTTTATGTTTTTACTCCATGAGGTCCAACTTTCAAAGTTTTCAACTAGAAACAGACACTTGTGAATTAATTGCTAATGTTTATCCAATCTATAAACAATTTCTTCCTATAAGTCTTTTATGTCTTCATAGCCATGCAAGTATTCCTTTTTGGTCAAACAAAAATATATATTTTACGATTTAGCCATTGAAATCTAATTTTCGAAGTTTTTTTTTTAACTAGAAATACATTCATGTGTATAAATTCCGAATGTTTGGTCCAAATTGTAAATCATTTCTTGTTATAAATTTTATTCGTTTCAACGAAAGTGACATACTTATGCCTCATCAAACGAACATGTATTTTATAATATTAGCCACCCAAACCCTTATTTTCAAAATTTTCAACTAGAAACGTACACCTATACACAAATTCCGAACATTTTATTCAAATTTCAAAATGTTTCTTCCTAAAATTCTTATTCCCGACATAAATTTAATGACTATACATACCAAGGCCCAATTTCCAAAGTTCTCAATAATAAAAGCATAGTTGTTCATAAATTCCTAACATTTTTCCAAATCGCAAACCGTTTCTTCCTACAATTTTTATTCGTACCTGCAAATGTACAAGCCCCCCAACTCATTAAATGGATATGTAATTTATAATTCTATCTACCAAGGTCCAATTTGTAAAGTTTTCAACTAGAAACACATACTTTTGCATAAATTCCTAACGTTTTATCTAAATTGTAAAACATTTCTTCCAACCTATCTTATACATCTTTACAAATGTGTTACAACTCCTAGTTCCTCAAATGGACATGTAATTTATGACTTTAGACCTCGTAGCCTAATTTTCAAAGTTTTCAACTAGATATGCACACTTGTACTGAAATTCTAAATTTTTTATTAAAATTGAACATTTTTTCTTCCATGAATTCTTATTCATCACCACGGACATGTGGAAACTTCCAGCTCTTCAAATGTAGGTGTATTTTACAATTTTAACCATTAAAGACCAATTTTAAAATTTTCAACTACATATATGAACACTTGTGCAGAAATTGCAAAGCATTTCGTCTTACAAGTCTTATTCTTATATGGTTTTACCCATGAGATCCAATTTTCAAAGTCTTCAACTTGAAATGAACAGTGCATAAATTCATAATGTTTGATCCAAATTGCAAACAATTTCTTCCTACAAGTCTTATTTGTCACTGCATACATCCCGTTTCTCTCGGTTGGTCAAATGAGTCTTTATTTTATGATTATACTGCCGAGACCCAATTTCCAAAGATTTCAACAAGAAATACACACTTGTTCATAAATTCCTAAAGTTTAATTCAAATTGCAAATTATTTCTTCCTACAAATGTTATTCGTCCCTGTAAAAGTGCGAGTTATCCGAGCTTGTCAAACAAATGTGTATTTATAATTTTATCCCCTGAGGCACAATTTTCAAAGTTTTTAGGTAAAAATGCACACTTATGCATAAATTCTTAACATTTGCTCCAAATTCCAAACTTTTTTTCTTAAACTAGTCTTAAAATTTATCCCCACAGATGTTTCGGTACTCCTGACTTGTCAATGGACATCTATTTTATGATTTTACCTTTCGAAGAGTTTTGAAGTTTTCAACTAGAAATACACATTTGTATAGAATTTCTAAAAATTTGTTCCAAATTGCACACCACTTCTTCTTTCGAGTCTTATTCTTCCCCGTAGACGTGCTGATACTTTAAGCTTGTCATACAGACGTTTATTTTATGATTTTTACCTCATAAAGTCTTTTCAATGTTTTCAACTAGAAATGCTCACACTTGTACATAAATTCCTAACATTTTATCCAAATTGCAAATAATTTTTTGCAACAAATCTTATTTGTCCCAAGATGTCTTTGTACCCCCAACTCGTCAAATGGCATGTATTTTAAGATTTTACTATTATACTATTTTACCAATCCAATCCAAGTTTTTTTAAATTTTCAATTAGAAACGCACACTTGTGCAGAAATTTCAAACATCTGATCCAAATTGCAAACTGTGTCTTCCTATAAGCATTGTTCGTCCCTGTGACCGTGTCTACATTCCTGGTTCCTCAAACGGACATGTATTTCATGAATTTACCTCTGAAAGTCCTACTATCAAAGTTTTCAACTAGAAATACACACTTGTGCATAAATTCCTAACGTTTGGTGCAAATTGAAAATCGTTTCTTCATACAAGTCATGTTCGTCCCCACAGACGTGCCTGTACTCCGAATCATCTAATAGACTCGTTCTTTATGATCTTTCACTCGAGGTCCAACTTTTCAACTAGAAACACACATTTGTACATAAATTCTAAATGTTTGTTCCAAATTGTAAATCGTTTCTTTGTACAAGTCTTATTCGTTCCCATGGATGTAGTTGTGCTTTAAATCATCAAACTAACATGTATTTCATGATTTTACCCCACTTGAACCCAAATTTTCAAAGTTTTCTACTAAAAACACACACATATGCATAAATTCCTAACATTTGATCAAAATTTCAAACTATTTCTTCATACAAGTCTTATTCGTCCAAGCAGATGTGCCGGTATTCATGAATCATCAAACGGACATGTATTTTATGATATTACAGTCAAGGCCCAATTTTCAAAATAAAAAATTTAACTAGAAACAAAAACATGTGCATAAATTCTTAACATTTGATCTAAATTGCAAAACGTTTCTTCCTACATCCCTATGGGCATGCTAATTTGCTTGACTTGTCAAACATACAAGAATTTTAGATTTTACCCTTAAGGTCCATTTTTCAAAATTTTCAACTAGAAATGCACACTTGTGCATAAATTCCTAAGGTTTATCCAAATTACAAATTGTTCCTTCCTACAAGTCTTATGTACGCTGGTTTCATCAAACAAACTTGTATTTTATGATTTTACCCTACCGCGGCCTAGTTTTCAACTAGAATGGAAACTTGTACATAAATCCCTAAGGTTTGATGCAAAGTACAAATTATTTTTTTTGATAAGTGTTATTCGTCCTCACGAATGTGCCGATACTCCCAGCTTATTAAACACACATGTATTATATGATACTACGCCTCGATACCAAGTTTTCTAAGTTTGCTAGAAGCATAGACTTATGCATAAATTATGAACATTTGATCCAAAATTACAAACAGTTTCTTGTTACAAGTCTTATTTATCCCCGCATACTTTATGTTCTCCCGACTTGTCAAACAGACTTGTACTTTATGATTTTACTGCTCGAGACCCAATTTCGAAAATTTACAACTAGAAGCTCACACTTAAGGATAAATTCATTATGTTTGATCCAAATTGAAAATTGTTTCTTTGTACAAGCTTTATGCGTACCCACGGGTGTGCTAGTATAGCTTACTCGTTAAAATGATTTATATTTACGAACGAGGTCCAATTTTTAAAATTTTCAACTAGAAACACACACTGTGCATAAACTCATAACATTTTATCCAAATTGCAAACATTTTCTTTCTTTATGTTTTATTCATTCTCACGGTCATGCAGGGTTTCCTGACTAGTCAAACAGATGTGTATTTTACGATTTTACCTCCCAAGTCTAATTTTCATAGTTTTAAAATAGAAAAGCACACTTATGCATAAATTCTTAACGTTTGATCCAAATTGCAAACTATTTCTTCCCATAAGTTTTATTCATTCTCACAAGCGTGATGATACTTCTGACTTGTCAAATGAACGTGTATTTTATGATTGTACCCCTCAAAGCCCAACTTTTGAAGTTTTCAACTAAAAACACACACTTGTGTATAAATTCCTAACATTTGATCCAAATTGTAAATCGTTTCTTCCTACAAGTCTTATTCACCCCTACGAATGCCCAGGTTCTCCTAGCTCTTCACACAAATATGTATTTTATCATTTTACTCCCAACGCGCATTTTTCAAGGTTTTCAACTAGAAACACACTCTTATGCATAAATTTCTAAAGTTTGATCCAAATTGCAAACTATTTCTTCCAATAAGTTTATACGTTCTTGCTGGTCCACCTGAATGGTCTAATAGACGTGTATTTTATGATTTTATCCTCCTGATGCCTAATTTTAAACATTTTCAACTAGAAACGCACACTTATGTATAAATTCCTAACGTGCGTTACAAGTTGCAAGTTGTTTCTTTCTACAAGTCTTATGCATCGCCGTATGGATGTCAATATGCCCGGCTTATCAAATGAGCGTGTATTTTACCATTTTACCTGTTTAATCCTAATTGCAAACATTTTCTTCTTACAAGTTTTATTCGTCCCTATGGATGTGACAGTACTCCTGGATGCTCAAACAAATGTGTATTTTATTGTTTTATCCCATGAAGCCTAATTTTCAACTTGTAAACTTAGAAATTTAAAAATCAAAGGCCTTGAAAAATAAATCATTCTTATTTACACAAATGAGCAAAATAAAAAGTTAAAAATAATGTTATACTTACGTCTGATGGAGGTGGTAGTGATGACTATTGATATTGTCTTGCCAATGCCTGGAACTCCTGTCTAACCAACTGCACCACCAATCTCCTTATTTCTTCGATCATCTCAGGTGGTGGGCCAATTGAGGTCCCAGTGCTATAGACTATATTCGAACTCTTTTGGCTGTTGACTTATGCATTCATGCAGCCACCAAATCCGTAGCAATACCCATGCTTCTTTTCTCTTGTGAATGCAGTCAAAAACCTCTACCTCGAAAGGTTTTCAATCAACTTTGTCTCGTGTATAAAGAAAATATTAAGAGATAGCTTAAATGAATAAAAGTCAATGTAATAAACCAATGAAAAGGTGACTGTTGAGTTACTAGTATCTTCTCATGTACAACGAATTAACGGATCCAAACACATGATGACCAAGCTCACCATTAGCCTTCTTGTTGTTCGACCTTGCCTCGTAGCATTTCTGAAATTCACTGCTAGCCTACATATCACATAATGTCTTCTACCAACCTTATGGGATCCTCTATGGTCACCCAGCTTCTTTCTATTCTTAGTTATTTGACCCAAAAAACTACTTTAAATTATTTCTTAGCTTGTTATACAAGTCTAAAAGTCTCTTAGAAGCACATTTATAGTAGACTTTGAGTAACAGGTAACAGCACAATTAGTTACTAGTGTTTAAACATAATTAGGTTGAATTATAATTAATATGAGATGAAAGAAATATTACTTATCAAAAAAATCCCTGTAATATAACAATTTGGTCTCAAGTGTATACTTTGAGTACACACCAAAATCACGTGAAGATAGCTCCAAATAATCTTGGAAATAATGGTGAACACCTTATCATGTCCATAGAAGACAATACAATATTAACAAATAGTTACATTAATAATCATACTAAATGTAATATATTATTCATAAATAAAATCAAATTATAATCACTTATACTTCGATCCATCTCTTTTGAAAGGAGGGGCTAGCTTATTAGGGTGCCCTCCCTAGTTGTGTCCTAGTGGTACCACACTTAGTATTCCTCGTATCTCCCATTTTCCTGCATCATCATCACCATCCTCATGTCCCAATGTGGAAAAGGATGCCTGTCAGGATGAAACTACAAAACAAAGTAAATATTTCAACACGATTATTTATTTGAATGATGAAATGATGTAATTAAATAAAAGTATAAATATAAAATTACGTGGAAAAACGGATGGTGATGGAGAGGCTGAGATGGTAATTGGTGGAGAGGCCGATATCAAAACTGAAAGACTTATTGAAGTTCCCAAAAAAGGAGACTCAGACATCCTCCTAATGTGAGATGATGAAGCCCTGGTCAAAGCGTTAATGGAAGGTCAACAGAAGTACCCCAACCTTTTCAAATGGAGGTTCTCTGACCCCTAGAACCATGCAGGCATCCACAGTCATGATGTATATATGATATAGGGAATTCACGGTTATGGTATTGCTTGTTGTTATTTAGGCCAGCTATTGTCCAAAAGGTCCATGGCTTTATGTCCTAAGTCTTGGTTGAGAAGATGAACTTCATATACTATTTTATGTAACTTAATTTGGTCTTCATTTCTTTTTCATTCACTTTTTGTTTTATTTTCTTTTATAATTGAAGGGCGGCTTTAGTTAGCCTAGTTCTTTTAGCTAGAAACCGATTAAAACCAAAATAAAGGTTATCCATATTAACTCAATGCAACCTACAAACAAATATATATTATTCATTTTTTACAAATTAAAAAAATATATAGGCAAATAGTTTTTATTTTTATTTTTTTACAAAATTATATAGGGAACAAATAAATTTGTTAAAGACCTAACCATCAGGGCAAATGAAAGCTAGGTTAAATTTGATATGATTATAATTTGATACTTTCCTTTAATTGTATATCTATGTTAATGTTTTTACTCCAGTATGAATTCAAGAGGATTCTATGTACTAAATTAATCATATTGGATAATTACAATTACTACAATATTCGTTTTATTATATATGAAATTACTATAATATGTGTTTTAATAATACATATTTTTACTTTTAATCAAGAATTCCCTTCCTAACTCACAAAGTCATTGTGGAAAGTGATCATCAATGGATGCTCCACCTAAAAGCCATACCACATGCAGGAAAATCAGTAATCATCCATAAAAGAGTAGGTTTCATAATGAAGTTTTTTAAAGATTTATCAACTCATTTATTAAAGGTTTTAAATAAACATCTAAATTTTTACCCAGATGATTCGAACCAAGAAATAGCAAATCCAAGAACTAGTTGTGCTCTTCCAACATATCTAGTTAAAAATTATAAGGAGTTACAAACACAAACCAACAAGAATATTGGGAACCAAAATTACCAAATGGAGTATTTCCGTCTGTTGAGAGGCCAAGTATGTTACTTCATGTTTCTTGTGCCTAAAACTGATAAATTCCATCAAAGTGTTTCCATGCCTCACTATCAGATTGATGTATAATCATGTCACGCATCTCCCACTTTCTCTTTCTTATGCCATCTCATGTCTCTTGCAGTGGCCTTAGACATATAAAACCTTAAAAGGCTCTTCATTATCGGAAGGTGGTGCAATATCTCGTGAGGTATGTTTCTTTATCTTATTAGAAACAAGTCACTTTACAAACATCACACTCAAATTTTGTAAGTTGTGGCAAAACCTTTCTGATACAAATGAAATGTAACTTCCTAGCTGTATAGGAATTTACTATAGTCACAAATCTTGCATGGCCACCGAATTATTCCGTCAAACAAACAATTTGTATTACCAAATGCAAAGTCAAGAAAAACATTAACTCTGTACCTAAATTCATCCCGATAGTTCATCCAACTTCGATCAACTGATATCATCTCTGAGTTAATTACTAAATTACCTCAACTCAATAAGATATGTACTATAGAATAAAGTAAATTGAATGCACCAAGTATGCTCTTTACCACCTACAATGCCATCATAAGGGTAAGATGATCCTATATCCCATTTAGAAAGGTACACATGCATTCCAATGAGTAGCTTATTCTTTTTGTCTCAATTCAGTGAGATTCATACAACATTTCCCCTTATTGTCTCCTAAGTACATGATGCAGATAAGGTGAAATCATGTCACCTAGTCTAAGTATGTACCTGAAGAACATAGAAAAACATAATTGAAATTTCGACCAAATGAATGAAAAGTTAAGAATACCACCATAACAAGTGGTGTATTCGTTTTTCTAAACTATTCACTTTAAACAATTCAAGAATCATTTTCAAATGAAATCAATATATATTTAGCTAGGCGAACATATATTAGTTCACTTGAAGTGATTCTCAAATGGTTTCTTTCTAAGAGCTAGTTTAGTATGCATAATGATTTTTGCGGAATAGGAATGGGAAATGGAATGGGAATGGAATGTAGTGAAATGAAATGATTATTCTATTTTATTGTTTGGTAGCATCGGTAAGAAAATAATCATTCAATTCTATTTATTTATTTTCTGCACAGTTTTTACACATGAAATAATATAAAAATTATGCTAAAATGACAAAAATATCTCTCAATAAATAAAGTAATAAAAATGTAACATAATTTATGAAATATATATTTTTCTTAACTTTTTAATTAATTTTTTAAAAAAAATTATATTATTAATTTATTTATCATAAATATCTTCATTATAATTATTACTTATACTTATTTTGTTATTAATTATATTTATTTTTTATTATTAATATCAATATTTTAGTTTAAAATTAGTTAACTAATTTATTTATTTAACATAATTATTTACTTACTATGATATGAAGGGTATTTTTGTCATTTGACTAAAATAAATTGATTTATTATTTTTTATAAATATAATTTTTATTTTATTTTATATTATTTAATGTAATATGAAGTGTATTTTGTCATTTGACTAAAGTAAATATGTTTATTATTATTTTTATTTATAATATTATTATTTTATTAATATTCAAATTTTTATTTAATTATTTATTTTATGTGATATAATGAATTTTTTTGTCATTTAACTAAACTAAACCAGTTATATAGAAGTAGGAATGAGCAATCCCACCCTCCTAGGTGGGTTTAAAGATTTCTACTTCTATGAAATAAAATGGCTTGAATAGAATAATTATTCTGAGGCTAAAAGGGCTAGTTTGATGCACATGAATGACTATTTCATTCCATGCATGATTCTATAGAATGATTATTCTTTCTTTTGATACGTTTTTAGCTTCAGAATACTCATTTCATTCCATAGGGGGGTAGGATTGCTCATTCCCACTTCTATTGAATACGTTTAGTTCAGTTAAATGACAAAAAAAATCATTCTAACACATAAAATAAAAAGTTGAATATTAATAAAATAATAATATTATACATAAATAAATAAAATATATTTATTATTTAATGTAGACAAATGATAACAACACCCTTCATATCACATTAAATCATATAAAAATAAAATAAAAAATTTGTATATAAAAATAATAATAAATCAATTCCTTTTAGTCAAATGACAAAAATACCCTTCGTATCATAGTAAATAATATAATTATAAATAATTAATTAATGTTAAATAAATAAATTAGTTAAGTAATTTTAAACTAAAATATTAATATTAATAAATAGTAGAAATAAAAAATAAAAAATAATTAAATAAATATAAGTAAGAATAATTAATTAATGATAAATAAATAAAGAACTAATATAATTTTTTTTAAATTAATTAAAATATTAAGAAATATATATTTTTCATAAATTATGTTACATTTTTATTACTTTATCTACTGAGAGATATTTTTATTATTTTAACATAATTTTTATATTATTTCAGGTCTAAAAACTGCATAGAAAATATATAAATAGAATGTAATGATTATTCCCCACTAACGCTACCAAACAATAGAATGGAATGATCATTCCATTCCTATTCCCTTTCCTATTCCAATTCCATAAAAATCATTTATGTATACCAAACTACTCAAAAACGTACCAAACGAAAGAATGTACATTCAATGGAATCATGCATGGAATGGAATGATCATTCTTGTATACCAAATTAGCCCTAAGAGATTATGAATATATGCTTGTGTTAAGCACATTAGCACAAAAACTTAGGTAATTTGAGTAATCTAATCCATATTAGGTAGGGCTTAATAATACAAAAACTTACCACTACCAGTTTGTGAGATTTATCTCTACTTTATTAAAGCAATCTAGCAAGTCCAAAATGATAATTCAATCTAAAAAGAAAACAAAAACCCAAGTAAAATAAAAACCGCAAGACAACAAATAGTTAAAAGAATACCACCAAAACATATAAAAATCAACTTCCTTCCAACCCTCTTGAAATGGCCATTTAATGTTAATGGATGCCTAGAAGGACATTAAGACTATTGTGAGGTTGTGGGATCTTCAACTTTGTGTTTTGATAAGGTTTCTACACATAGAATTAGGAAATTGTTCCATTTTTAATGAGCAACATCATTATGCAGGGCCTCCTGGCCTCCTAGCCTTTCAAAAGCCACTTTCTAAACATCGTATAGGCCTAACTTGTCTATTAAGAATACTAAAACAGGGGCAGATTTCATGTTCTTTACAACAGTCTAAAATACTTAGAACCTAACTCATTTTTTTACACTTGACAAGAATGAAAAAGCAGATTAGAACCAACTAATTAATCTGGCTTTGTGAAAGCCATATACAAGAACAATTAGGGCAGAAAATCAAGAATACTAAAACAAACCGAATAACATTTAATTCCTTATCATTTTTTCTTAACACATTTCCTTTCACAAATCTCATTTTTTTTTATAATGCAAAACACATAAAGATCCAACATTTGTGGATCCCTAAACCACTAATCCAATTATGACATACAACAAGTTATACTAAATAGATAACTAGGACTAGATTGATTCTCAAGTTTGAGAAAACACGACAAAGGAAATAGCATTTTAGTGTTCTAGCTTTAGAAGCTATAAGAAAACAAATCATAAAACAAGTAAATGTAGTTTATTGCACAGCTTCTGTCCTTAAAAGTTAAAATTGCAAAACTCCGGCTTGAATTCCCAAGGTTCATCAACCAAAACTCTGAGCTCGTTGGCAACAAATCAAATCAAAGAATCAAAAAATCATCCAAAAAAAAAAGGTACCTTTTGGGTGGCGGCAGACAAAGGCTGTATACAAGAGCAATGGTGTGGTTCAATCGTTGGTGGTAAGGTAAGGCGGCACAGCAATGATCAGCGGCAAGGTCAAACAATGCAACAATGACCGGAGGGAAAGAAAGGGAGAGGCGAAGATAAGGAGATAGGGAAGGAGAATTTTTTTTTTTTTTTTTTTTTTTTTTTTAAATTTTGAGGAAGGAGTTAAGGGAAATTTGGACGCAAATACCATAATTGCGAATGTAGATAAGTTTGCACAATATGGTGACAAAATTGAGTGATTACAAGCATCCACTTGATATTATCAGTGATAGTATTTTATTTTTAAGATCTATTATCAAAAACAGCTAATTTGTTGTTGCATATATGCAAACATAGATAACGCTAATATGTGACAACGCTTCAGAGGCAGCATTCCTTATGTCATCGATAGTCCAATTTCTTGTAGTGTATCTAGCTGTAGCTTGCTAGCACAATAAATAAAATTGGAATCATTGGATTTGATACCCTAGTTAGCGGGGTGTAAAGCTGTCTATTTGTGTATTACGAGTTAAAAATGCTTCAGTTTTGAATTATCACCAATAACAAATTATTGTTTTTGTTACAACCTTTTAAATATATATCTTTCAAATAGTTGAGCCGTTATAAATTGTAACGTCATTGTGGGGAGCTCTTTGACCACCTTGATTTTTGGTGAGCCCAACCTTTATGTGCAGATTTCATTTTGAAAACGTGATATGGAAATGTTGTTGTTTTTGAATCTCTTTTCTGAGTTTTGGTACTCTTAGACTCCACCGTTAGCTAGATTCAAGATTTGTTGTCATCGTTACTAATTTTGACAAAAATCATACAGTTGTGTAAGGTATTGTATGATACTATTGCTTTTGTTGCTTTTGTTAATGATTTTCTCTTACAACTACATATGTAAGTTAGTGTAGTTGGTTTGTGAGAGTTAGCACGGACCTTAATTTGCCTTAGTTCTTATGTAAGTTACGGCCCCAATTTGGGTTGTGACAGGTTTACTTTATGTAATAGATTTATTGGAATATGGAAAAGAGGAAGGGAAGGGGAAAAAGGAACAAGAAAAGTGAAAAAAAAAAATAAAAAAATTTCCCATCTTTGCTCCTAAAATATTCTCTAAGAAGGAAATTGCTGAAAAATATTACATTAATTACCGATCAAGGAGAGGAAGTTAATGTTTTTATTTCTTATGTTTTATATGCATTTGGCAATTGTTGAATGTTGTTGTGGTTGTCTCTAATGCAGGTAGTAATTCTTCTAGAGCTACCGAAGGAAACAAAGAATCCCAAGAGTAAGAATGGAAATTGTTACTAGTTTTGCTGGAACTGTAGTGGAATATACAGTCGGAAAGATTGGACACTAGCTGAAGTACTTGTATTGCTACAAAGACAATGTTGAAGGACTTCAATCAATAAAAGACCGTCTACAAAACTCAGTTGAAGTTGTTAAAAGAAAAAACGAAGATATTGTTGTTGATGTCCTAGATTGGTTGAAAGATGCCGATGTTCTCCTAAAAAAAATAGAGGAGTCCAATGGGGATAATGGTCAAGCAAAGACAGGATGTTCAAAGTGGTCATGTCCAAACTTGTGGTGGTGGCATCAGTTGAGCAGGAAGGCTAAGATGATGGAAGGAGCTCCTAAATTTCAGGTTGGAGGGAAGCTTGAGGGGATTTCACAACCCAAAGATCCACAGAAATTATCAGCACCATTTTAGTGTTCTAGCTTTAGAAGCTATAAGAAAACAAATCATAAAACAAGTGAATCTCGTTTCTTGCACAGCTTCCGTCCTTAAAAGTTAAAATTGCAAAACTCCGGCTTGAACTCCCAAGGTTCATGAACCAAAACTCTGAGCTCGTTGGCAACGAATCAAATCAAAGAATCAAAAATCATCCAAAAAAAAAAGGTACCTTTTGGGTGGCGGCAGAAAAAGGCTGTATACCAGAGCAATGGTGTGGTTCAATCGTTGGTGGTAAGGTAAGGTGGCACAGCAATGATCAGCGGCAAGGTCAAACAACGCAACAATGACCGGAGGGAAAGAAAGGGAGAGGCGAAGATAAGGAGATAGGGAAGGAGAAATATTTTTTAATTTTTTTTTAATTTTGAGGAAGGAGTTAAGGGAAATTTGGACGCAAATACCATAATTGCGAATGCAAATAAGTTTGCACAATATGGTGACAAAATTGAGTGATTACAAGCATCCACTTGATATTATCAGTGACAGTATTTTATTTTTAAGATCTATTATCAACAACAGCTAATTTGTTGTTGCATATATGCAAACGTAGATAACACTAATATGTGACAATGCTTCAGAGGCAGCATTCCTTATGTCGTTGATAGTCCAATTTCTTGTAGTGTATCTAGCTGTAGCTTGCTAGCACAATAAATAAAATTGGAATCATTGGATTTGATACCCTAGTTAGCGGGGTGTGAAGCTGTATATTTGTGTATTACGAGTTAAAAATGCTTCAGTTTTGAATTATCTCCAATAACAAATTATTGTTTTTGTTACAACCTTTTAAATATATATCTTTCAAATAGCTGAGCTGTTATAAATTGTAACGTCATTGTGGGGAGCTCTTTGACCACCTTGATTTTTGGTGAGCCCAACCTTTATGTGCAGATTTCATTTTGAAAACGTGATATGGAAATGTTGTCGTTTTTGAATCTCTTTTATGAGTTTTGGTACTATTAGACTCCACCGTTAGCTAGATTCAAGATTTGTTGTCATCGTTATTAATTTTGACAAAAATCATACAGTTGTGTAAGGTATTGTATGATACTATTGCTTTTGTTGCTTTTGTTAATGATTTTCTCTTATAACTACATAGGTAAGTTAGTGTAGTTGGTTCGTGAGAGTTAGGACGGACCTTAATTTGCCTTAGTTCTTATGTTAGTTACGGCCCCAATTTGGGTTGTAACAAGTTTACTTTATCTGATTGATTTATTGGAATATGGAAAAGAGGAAGGGAAGGGGAAAAAGGAACAAGAAAAGTTAAAAAAAAATAAAAAAATTTCCCATCTTTGCTCCTAAAATATTCTTTAAGAAGGAAATTGCTGAAAAATATTACATTAATTACCGATCAAGGAGAGGAAGTTAATGTTTTTATTTCTTATGTTGTATATGCATTTGGCAATTGTTGAATGTTGTTGTGGTTGTCTCTAATACAGGTAGTAATTCTTCTAGAGCTACAGAAGGAAACAAAGAATCCCAAGAGTAAGAATGGAAATTGTTACTAGTTTTGCTGGAACTGTAGTGGAATATACAGTCGGAAAGATTGGACACCAGCTGAAGTACTTGTATTGCTACAAAGACAATGTTGAAGGACTTCAATCAATAAAAGACCGTCTACAAAACTCAGTTGAAGTTGTTAAAAGAAAAAACGAAGATATTGATGATGTCCTCGATTGGTTGAAAGATGCCGATGTTCTCCTTCAAAAAATAGAGGAGTCCAATGGAGATAATGGTCAAACAAAGACAGGATGTTCAAGTGGTCATGTCCAAACTTGTGGTCGTGGCATCAGTTGAGCAGGAAGGCTACAAAGATGATGGAAGGAGCTCCTAAATTTCAGGTTGGAGGGAAGCTTGAGGGGATTTCACAACCCAAAGATCCACAGAAATTATCAGCACTCTCTATGACAGATTTCAAGGTCTACAAATCCAGAGAATCAACTTTCAACCAGGTTGTGGAGGCACTGGCTGATCCTAATGTGAACATGGTCGGAGTATATGGGTTGGGGGGTGTGGGTAAGAGCACCCTAGTCGACCATATTAATAAGAAAGTAGTGGAAGACCAACTGTTTAGTGTTGTGGTCCCAGCAACAGTGAAACAAAATCCAGTCCTGGAAAAAATTCAAAAGAAAATTGCTGAAACGTTGGGCTTTGAGTTAGGAGGGGAAAATGAAATTTTAAGAGCAACGAGTCTACATGCAAAGTTGAAGGAGGAGAAAAGTATCCTTGTAATCCTAGATGATCTGTGGGAGGTGCTTGATTTGAAAAAAATAGGAATACCAATCGGAAATGATCACAAGGGGTGGAAGGTATTGTTGACTTCTAGAAATTTAGATGTGTTATCTACTGGAATGGGTTGTAAAAGTAACTTTGAGTTGAAAGTCTTATCTAAAGGGGAAGCTTTGGAGCTATTCAAGAATATGAGTGAACTGGAAAATTCTGATAAAAATGCTGAATTGCAGACTATAGCCACTCAAATTGTTGAACTTTGTGGTGGGTTGCCAATATCAATTGTTACAGTTGCTGGGGCACTGAGAAATAAAAAGGATTTGCACCATTGGGAGGATGCCTTACAACGTCTGAGTAACAATATGGGAATGGAATATGTGAATGCATCGATGCGGTTGAGTTATGATTTTTTAGGAAGTCCAGAGCTTAAGTCAATTTTCTTGCTTTGTGGTATGATGCCATATTCGTCTTTTGATGACTTGCTGAAATATGGTAAAGGTCTGGGTCTATTCCGGGGATCCAACAGTATGGAAGATGCTCGAATTAGATTATACACGTTGGTTAGCAATCTAAAAGCCTCATGTCTGTTGCTAGAAAGTGATTCTGGTAATGATTATGAAATGCATGATGTTGTTCGTGAGTTAGCTATATCAATAGCGTCTAAAGATAAGCATGTTCTTTTGAAACTAGATGAATGGCCAGGTGAGGAGAAAATGAAAGAATGCACAAAAATCTATCTGAGTTACAATGATATTAGCCAGCTTCCTGAAGAGTTAATCTGT
Organism: Quillaja saponaria; assembly: GCA_029379385.1. Classification (NCBI taxonomy): domain Eukaryota; kingdom Viridiplantae; phylum Streptophyta; class Magnoliopsida; order Fabales; family Quillajaceae; genus Quillaja; species Quillaja saponaria. The sequence goes on along the minus strand of CM055614.1, from coordinate 12,225,992 downwards.
CCAAATATTAACTTCTTTTACTTAGGTTGCGCAGATCCTTCTTTGAGCATAACTAATGATTTTTTCAGGGGAATGCAGAGCCTCAATGCATTGGATTTGTCTCGAATGCATCTTAACTCATTACCTACTTCAATTCGTTATCTAAGCAATCTTCAGACACTTTGCCTCGACCGCTGTATATTAGGGGACATAACCTTAATTGGAAATCTAAAGAATTTACATGTTGTCAGCCTTGTAAGTTCTGAAATAAAACAATTTCCATTTGAAATGAAGAACTTGACCAAACTTCAGCTGTTGGATTTGCGCGGCTCTAAGATCAGAGAGATCCCATGCAAAGTCCAAGCTAGTTTCAAGAAATTAGAAGAATTGAATATGGAGAACTGTTACATTCATTGGGAGGCTGAAGCAGTACTGGGCAATCAAAGTACTAATGCTAGTCTTGCAGAGTTGAGGAATCTGGAACAGTTGACAGCTTTAAACATACACATTCGATCTGATCATTTATTGCCAAGCGATTTACCATTTTCTAAGCTCGTTAGGTATAAGATTTTGATTGGAGATGTGTGGAATTGGTCAGGTAAATTAGAAAGCTCAAGAACATTGAAGCTCAAACTAAACACCAGGAATGTTCATTTGGAACGCGGAGTTAAAATGTTGCTAAAAGGAGTTGAAGCATTATACTTGGATGAACTGATTGGGGTGAATAATGTTCTCTATGATCTAAATGAGAAAGGTTTTGCAGAACTAAAGTATCTCAGCATCCAAAATAATCCTGAAATTCAATACATAATTGACTCGTCAATAGAGCCACCTGATCATCATGCTGTCTTCCCCAAATTGGAGTCTCTCATTCTCAACGACCTAATCAAATTAGAAAAAGTCTGGCACGGTCAATTTAAAACTGCAGAGTGAACTAACATTGATTAGTGTGAGAAACTGTAATCTCTTGAAGAATCTCTTCTCTTTTTCCATGTTTAGAGCCCTTCCCCGACTAGCAGAGATTGAAGTTTGTAATTGCAACTCCATGAAGGAGATTATTGTAAAGGCAAAAGGAGATGAGATTTTCGCAGAAAGCACTGAAGAAACGGATCATATTGAGTTTACTGAAATACGCTGTCTGTCACTGCAATGTCTGCCAGCGCTTCTTGGTTTCTACTTTGATGAGAAGACATGTTCCACCACTCAATGTGCAAGTAGTAGCCAATCCAAACACGAAATTTTTATTGAAGATGAGATTGGTATGGCTTTGCCGCTTTTCAGCGAGAAGGTAGGTTATGTAAGTTTTAAGAATTAAGAAGTGTCCTAATTTGTATGCTCTGGTTAAATTAAGTTACATATATTTTAGGCAATATAAAATATTTAATCTTGTAGTTAAAAGAAATAGTATAGATATTCAATCATAATTACTACATGTGAGCAAAATTAATTATGAATTTTGGATATCCTATTACTTTTCTCGGGTTGTTTTTCCCAATTTGGAGATCCTAAAGTTGTCTTCAATTAATTTTGAAAAGATATGGGATGATGGAGTTTCAACAACTCGTATTCAGATTCAAAGTTTGAAAAGCTTGACAGTGGAGAACTGTGATAAATTGAATGTCTGTTTTCGTCCACAATAGCTAGAAGCCTACCAGAACTCAAGAACCTTGTTATTAGTAAATGTGGAAAGATGGAGCAAATACTGATCATTGAAGAAAGGTTGGATGATCCTCGTTTCAAATTCAATAAAGAGGTATGTTAGTTACACTGCAATCGACTATTGGAGCCTATGCGAGAGAGTTGAAAATGGAAAGAAAGAGTGACAAGAAAATAAGAGGAGAATAAATATTACATAGGTATGATTTTGAAGAAATTTGTTTTTTATATTATAAATTTTTTATGTTAAGCTGATATAAATGAATTCCTCCCAAACAGAGAGAAAACAGAAACCAAAAATGGTGCTAGATGTGATATACAATTTTATCTTTGTTAAAATTTACGGGAAGTGACTAGAAGTGAATTGAGGATCTTCTTGTAATTTTATTCATGAGTAGAAGTAATTAAATTTGATTCCTTTCACTTTCTTCCCTCCCTTTATTTGTTCCTAAACGTAAAATAAATGTCCATTTAATTTCTACAATCTTAAAAATTGAAGATGGTACGGGAAATACTAAAATTTACTATTGTTGTGCCCTATTTGTGTTTGTCTTCAAGCTACTGTACTACTTAACTATGTACTTGAGTTAATATAAAACTTCACTTTATTTGTCTTCTTAATGAAATAATAAATTGCAGGATGTATTCTCTAAATTGGAGACTCTGGAAATCTCGAACATGGATAACTTGAAGAGCATATGGCAACATCATGAATTTATTGGTCCAAATTCATTTGGCAATATGAAGAAAATGATAGTTGAAAATTGTAAGAAACTTGCGACTATCTTACCATCTGACATGCTGAAAAGATTTACGAGTTTGAAGGTTTTAAATGTCTCAGAATGTGATTTATGTGAAGAAATATTTGATCTTCAAGGTCTTGATAATAAAGAAGCATGTGGTGAGATTATTATGCAGTTGAAAGAATTGAGGCTGGTTCGGCTTCCTAAATTGAACCATATATGGAACAAGGATCTCCAAGAAGTTGTTAAGTTCCAAAATGTACGGGAAATACGGGTTGAAAAGTGTTGGAGCTTGAAACACCTCTTTACAGCACGTGTAGCTAAGGATCTTTTGAAACTTAGAGAACTTTATATAAATGATTCTGGGCTAGATGTGATTGTTGCAATGGAAGAAGGAATCTAAACTCACGTTGTTTGTAAGTTCGAGCTTCCACAACTGACTTCTTTTTTAGGTTACAATTCTCATGAACTCGAGTTTCTATCCCGGAAAGTATGTTTTAGAATGCCCACGATTGAAAATACTCAAGATGATGTACTGTGAGAAGGCAGAGACATTTACCATGGGGTTGACAACCCTTCAAGAAGAACGTGACAATCACCAACTAGTCACACATCAACAACCGTTTTTTCCCATGAAAAAGGTACAATTAACAAAAGTTAAGAGGGAGATGGACACTATCTATTTTCTTTTTGTGAAATTAGGATTTGCATCTCTTGCAAAAATGTCACATATGCTCACATTCTATTTTACAGAAAAAGTTTATGCAACAGTAGAAAATAATGTACGTCAGATTTCTTCTCACCTTTTTTTCTAATTGTATTTCTTCTTCCAAACAAAGTCATTCAAAAAAAAAAAAGAATTGGTTATGCTGTTTTACACTTCAACTACTACTTTTACGTTCAGGCATCAATGCTTTTAGTAATATCCATGAAATAATATTAAAATTGCATTTCTTGCATCAAATACTAATTAAGTGATCTATATGATATACCTGAACATAAAAGTAGTAGTGATCTAAATGCAAATAATGACTGTCTAAAGATGTGTTTCTGTCTCAAACAATAAACAGTGCTATATTGCTTGGCTTTGCAGGTTATCCCTAACTTAAAGGAATTGGCATTGAACAGCAAGGAGGCATTGATGATTAGAAATGGAAATATCCAAACAGAACTTTTTCATAATCTAGAAGTTCTATGGCTGTGTGGCTTTAAGCATGAACCAACTATTTTCCTGTCTTGGTTCCTTCAACGAATACCAAATCTTGAAAGTATTTCTGTGAGAAGTTTTGATGTGAAGGAAATTCTCTTTATTGATGGAACTGATGAAAATGGAAGAGAAGGCAGGACAGTTGCAAGGCTAAAGGGCTTGGAGTTCTGTTTTCTTCCAAATATAAATCATATATTTACAGAAGGTTCCAGATTGGATTCTATTCTTGGATCACTTGAAAGTTTAAAAGTGTTGGAGTGTTCTGGTTTGACCAATTTGTTGCCTTCATCTGTATCTTTCAATTGTTTGAGGTCTCTGGTGATCGAGCAATGCCGTGGATTAATAAATTTATTGACATCTTCCACAGCCAAAAGTTTTGTCCACCTTAAGGAAATGAAGGTAGATAACTGCAAAAAGATTCAAGAGATTATAAATGTCAATGAAGAAGAAGATGAGATCACTTTTCAGTTGAGTTTCTTGGAACTTAGAAATTTACCTAGCCTCAAAGGCTTTTCCATGAAGTCTAAATGCGCCTTCAAATTTTCATTCTTGGTATTGATGATCGTCACACAATGTCCCAGTTTGCAAAAGTTTTCTGATGGAGACATCAGGACACCTCTGCTAAATAAAGTACACATAATGCATGGAAATAAAAATGAATGGTTTTGAAAGGGCAATCTTAATGCTACCATTCAGCAATTGTATATAAAAATGGCATGTATCGGTTTTTCAATTGTTCAATTCCCACAAATTTAATATATCTATCGGTACAAAACTTTTGGTTTCCTTGAATTTACATCTATATAATTTTTTAACAAAGTCAAAATTGCATATCCCTAGATTTAGTAACTATATGCTTATTTACTGTTTTGGTCTCTGAGAATTACATCATTTTCTATTTTGGTCCCTAAAAAATTATGTTGTCTAATGAGGTTCTCTATCTAGGATTCAATTGTTTCTATTATGTCTACCTAATCTTGCATGCAGTTACTTTCTAAAAACTAAATAAATGACATACAATTCTACTGGTTTTTCAGGTTGGATTTTGTGGAATCGAGCCCCTGCGTATATCAGAATATCCTCAATTGAAAGAGGTATGGCATCACCAAACTCCAATTAAGTGTCTCTTCAATTTAAGATCCTTGGTGATAGATAATTGTGAGTTTTTGTCAAGTGCACTACCATCCGATTTACTAAGGAGCTTGAGCAACCTGGAAAGTGTAGTTGTTGACAATTGCCATTTCATTGAACAAGTAGTGGATTTGGATGGGCTAGATATTAATGGACATGGTGGATTATTGTCACGGTTAAGATCTCTTAAAGTTTCTAAATGCCACAATTTGAGGAGCATATTTACATCCTCCATGGCCTCTGCACTCTTCCACGTAGAAGAGATGAGAATTGAAGAATGTTCGATACTTGAAGTAATAATCACAGAGCCAAAAGAGGGAGAAGAAACTGATGCAGTAGGAATTGGTTCTGATATCGAATTACCACTGTTGAATGACATTACTCTTTCATCTTTGCCTGAGTTGAGAAAGTTTCATGGTGGAAATGGTATTATCCATTGTCCATCATTAGAATGGTTTTCTGTAATTAATTGTCCAAAAATGAAGACTTTTGTTTCAAGTAAGAAAGACGATGACATTCCTATGCCTCCAATTGCGGGCAAAAAGTCAAACCACTATAAATCTTTATTATTTTATTTTATGGAGTTTGCTCACCAGTTCCCTAAGAGCATTGGTTCAGAGTTAATTATGCTATTGAAAATCTACCCACATTACAATTCTCAATAAGAATTTAATACAATTAATTTCTCATTGTAATTAATGAGAATAAAAAAATTGGTTATCACTTTGTCTTTTTATTTGATAGACAAAATTACCCTTAGGAACAATAAAATTTTGATTTAGGGTTAGGGTTAGGGTTCGGGTTTAGGGTTAAGGGTTAGAATGAAGGGTTAGGGTTAGGATTGGGGTTGGGTTAGGATTAGGATAAGGGTTAGGGTTAAGGGTTAGGGTTAGGGTTAGGGTTAGGGTTAGGGTTAGGGTTAGTGTTAGGATTAGGGTTAGGGTTAGGATTCGGGTTAGGATTAGGGGTAATTTTGTCTATCAAATAAAAAAGATAAAGTGATAATTAATTGTTATATTATTAATTATAATTAGAAGTTAATTGTAATAAATTATTATGGAGAACTGTAATTTGGGTATATTTCTAATTTCTTAATTAATTCTTAACCAATACCCTAAGGGCACTGGTTAGCAAGACCCTTATTTTATTAATTATATCAAACCGAAAAAAAAAAAAAAAAAATTCTTCCATATTTGTTTACCTTAATTAATTGTGTTCATTTTTCTATTCTTGTTATTATGCTTCCTTTAAATTTTATAAATCATTTTATTTCCAGATTAAGTTCCCCAACTTGAAATTTATGAGATTAGGATGGGAAGATGCCGTGAAGGAGATGTGGGATGTTCAGTTTTCGGAAGACTTCTATAGCAATATCAAGGGGCTCGCATTAAAAGGTCCTGATGATGCATCCATTCCTTTTCCGTCCAGTTTCTTCAAGAGATTATGCAATCTTGAGGATCTTCATCTTCTCAATGCCTTTGTGGAAGAAATATACCCATGTGCAGGACCTGAGGATTTTGATGAGGAAGAACAAGCAGTTTTCATTATATTGGCGCGGTTGAAAAAATTAAACCTGGAAAACCTACTCAACTTGAGAGTTTCTTTTATATTCTCAGCAGGTTCTTTGAAACATATGACAGTATTAAGAGTATCAAAATGTCATTAGTTCACTAATTTATTAACTACTACAGTTGCTAAAAGTTTAAAGCAACTCAAGTTCTTGAGTGTATTAAACTGTAGAAAGATGATTGAAATCATTGTGAAAGAGAGAGGGGAAGAAGAAGTACAAGACGAGATTGTCTTTTCCAAACTGAGATATTTGGTTCTTGATAATTTACCAAGCTTCACAGGATTTTACTCAGGAAATTACCACATCAAATTTCCATCATTGGAAAAGTTGCTAATTTTTCAGTGTCCTAAAATGAAGGTTTTCTCCAAAGAAGTACCGGCTACACCCAAGTTAGAGAGAATACAATTTGTAGTTCGTTCAGATTCTACTTGGATAGATGAATGGGAAGACATTATTGACGAGAAGCTTTGGTTGGAGGAACTAAAGGAATCAGATTGGTTTTGGAAGGATAACTTAAACACCACCATTAAATTGTTACAGGAGACTGACTTTACCCCAAAGCAACAAGTCATTACAAAATTGGTATGTTCTACTTTCTTCACAATGCTTTCTTTTTTCTTGCATAATAGCAGCATTAATTTATTTTATGTTTTGGTTGCTTCGGTTGGAACTCGGAATATATGTGGCAAAGTTGTTTAATAATAACAAAATTACATCGAAGTGCATATAATATAAAGAAACAGAAAATAACTCAAAAGATGATATGTATGATTAATTTGCAGATGTCATAAGTTATTTTTGGAGTAGAATTACTATAATGGGCATTCATAAATTAATTAAGGTATTTGGTGTTATTGCATATCTCAAATTGATTAGAAGAATAAAGATAAATAAATACTTGTAAAATACTACTGTGATACTAAAATTTTTTTATATTACCTAATAATACAGTCACAATTTAATCAAGTATAAAAGCTTGATTGGTGAAGATACTAATTAAGAAAGCACGTTGAAGAAAATTAGTAATAGGATTGGGTGGTAGAGTTGATTACAGTAGTTGCAGTGAATAGGATTTTTACGCTGTGAATTTATTCCTTGCTAGTATAGGCTTCACTACCGACCTAACATTATTTCTTTTAGATCAATCTAAGAGAAAGTGTGTCCTTTATAACGTAGTATAATGCATCTTGTGCACAATTCATTTTAGAAAGAATTATTAATTACGTAAGTTTAAACAGAGTCAGGTTGTGATAAATATTTGTTATAGTATATAATTTAGGAAGGGATTAATTTCACTCAAAAAGTGCTACTAGTCTCACTTAGATTCCAGTTTCCACTCACCAAATTAAAGAGAAACAGGCTAAGATCACTTTTGCGTGAAAAATGGCTCAGCCCTATAATTTTTTAGTAGAACCAGCCTGCTTTGTTATTTGTATTTATTACACTTTAGGTGATGATCCTTCCTTTCTTTTTCATTTATATATAAGTAATATTTATATTATTATAAAGTGGGATTTTCAATTCACCAATATTACAAATTGAACTACACTAAGGTGGAAAAGGACTTGCAATTCATTAATAATACAACTTGAACTACAAATAATTCACAATTAAGAAAAAAATTATCACACATCAGTTGATAGTGGAATTTAAATATAAAATTATTAGATTCTCAGTACCAATGTTTTAACCAGTTGCGTGAAGATGCGCATCAATCCCAAATTAGTTTAATAAAAAGAGAAAAGACTTATATGTCGTTTTAATTGTTAAAATGCCGAACACAGAGCTACTAACTTTTCATGAAAACTAGTTGTAATATATGATGTGTTTGAACTTGAAACGCAAAACAAAAATTGGAATAGCATTCAAAACATTTGAAAATGTTAATATGAAGATCCAGCTCTATTACCAATATATATATAATGGTATTCATTTCTTTCTCTTTCTTTTTTATCCTAATACTTGCTTGACTATTGATCATGTTGATAGCAGGAAGAGGAAAAAAATAGGAGAGGTGATAAGATGATGAAATCGGAAGAGGATACTTCAAGAGACCATGAAGGACAGGCCACTGATGAATATAGAAAAAGCTATGTAGAGTGCTCGCCTGAGATTGATCGTGGAGTTAAGGAGCCCACTGTAACAACCTTGCCTATGGAGCAATCAGGTTTGATACTCCCTGCTATTGACACCAGTGTGTCCATATTCATCTATAAAGGATGCAACATTAAGTACCTAACACCCGTGCATTTACAGTCAGTCTATTGATGAACATGAATGCTTATAAATTTGCAGTTGAGCCCATTCCTGTAAAAGTTTCTTCAGAAATAGAGCTTGCGGATATATCGAGTGATGATGATAGCTTTGTGTCATGCCATGCACCAGATGAAGTAAGGAAAAACATTTAGTATGAAAAAATTGAATTTCCTTTTAAATTTTATTCAATTAGTTGACACTCTTGTTGAAACTTAAGGATGATATGTTCTCATGGGTTTCAAATGAAGATCTTATACCTACATCTTTCACTATGCAGTCTCAAATAGGTTTTGAAGAGCATGTTGGACAAAGACCTTTTCTTAATGAAGATCCTCTATTCGTTTTCAAAGACAATACATTGCCCACTATAAGTTCTCCTAACGAGCACTCATTAGAAAGTATAATAGCTAGCTTGACTCCCCAGCCCTCAGGGGAGATGGTGGACTTCCATGGTCTATGCCAAGTGGATAAATCATTCCTTACCCTCCTCGAGGAGGCTTATGCAAGGAATCGTCAACTGATAGACTGTCAAATGTGACACCCTCTGACATTCAGGCAGCGTGCCTATGCTTCTTTGGGCCAAATGTTGTTTTTGCTGAAATATATTAAGATACAGGATATGGTCCATCATAAAGATGAATTGGAGCTGTGCTGGGAGGTGACAAAGTCCATGAAGTTTGATGTTGAGTGGTTGAGACCTATTGTTGAAAGGGCTTCGTCTTCAACAATACTTCAGCAGAAAGCAATTAAAACTGGGAAGCGCCTCAATGTACTTGAAGAAAAGGTTACTGACACTAAGAATGAGATTGCTTTCATAGAGTATAAGTTGAAGAGCCTAGGAGCTCACCATGTTTCTGGTTATTACCTTAATTAATTCAAATTAATTACATAATAGTTTCAATTAACGTTAAATTCTAATGGTGTCTACTAAAAAAGTACACATATTTATCTATGTAAACGTGAGTTCCTTCAATTAAAAAATAAAAAAGTACATGAATACTTATTCCAGTTCATTCATGATTATTAATTTTCTGTATCAATTCATGTTGTCTTGTGAAACACGTTAATTTGTTTGGCATCTTGATTTTGTTTTTCTAAAACAGAGTAAAGTTTTGCGTTTTGTTTTATACTAGAGAGAAATTTGCATTGATCTATTTGATTACCAGAAAAAAATTGATGCAAAAAAAAAAAAAAAAAAAACATAAAAGAGAGTGAGGATTAATTAATTATGAGGGAACAAGATGATAGAATCTTAATGATTTTTTGAAAACACTCATTTTTTCATTAATTATATTGTAGATATTAGTACTTGTTAACACTAAAAAATATGCAAGGTGTGGGCTGAATTTGTCTGGGCTGGTTAGCTGAGCGTTAATCAGCTAGTGAACTTGGTCTATTAATTAAGTTTAGGCCTAACTCAAATTATGTCAATTGGGTTAAGATCTATTTAGTAAGGCACCTGGTTAGTAAAATCAACCCCTATCCAGTGTTGTTATTCAGAAATAAGAAAGGATAATGGCTTAGTCTTAAATCCCTTTAACATAGAGATTTTCGGTTAAGATTTGAAATGGAAAGATAGAGCTGCTGGAAATGGTTCAAAAGAGAAAATAAAGATAGGACCTATTCAGATTAGTTCAGAATTGGTCTTTCAACGGGCTTGGATATTTATCAGGATTATGGACTCATTGAATCAAAATTGAGTCATTCATATGATTGGAGCTATTAGATTTGCACAATTGGACCAAATCAAAGGTCATTTGGTGCACCTAGATCGCTCTCAAATGTCAAATCCTATTTTTAAGGGATTATGAAGATATGGGGTATCAGAAAATCGTTATTTGAACTAGCTGAGGCAGAAATCGGTTGCTAAAATTCTAACAAGTAAGCTAACAGGAGCTGTAACTCACTCTGGTTGTTAGCTATGCTCCTATATTGGTGGATACTTAGTTAAAAAGTTAAGGGAGAATGTGACAGATAAGCTTAGTGGGTTAACGGCTAGTTTTTCTTGTATAAATAAGACTAGAGTTATCAATAGTAAACACACAACACTCCAATGTCAATCACAAACTTATCAAATTAATTTAATTCCAATGTCAATCACAAACTTGAATGTGGGAATTAAGAGTTGCGAAGTTAGCCTATTCAACTCAGTTGATCTCCATCGAAATATTTAGCAAACATACTTTCTAGCATGCTTGGTGGGACCAAAACGACTAATCTCTGGAGAGATTCGTTATTGGTCATGATTTTTACTGGCGCATGCAACTGCTTTCTAGGAAGAATTCATCTGATATGGATATTCCACAACAAAGAGCTAGGAAGAATGGTGGCCGGAGACAAGATGATCCTCATGTTTCACAACCTACTGAAATTTCTACTTTAGCAGTACCATCTCCTCAGCTAAGGATTGTTGCATCAACTATGAAAGAAGATGGAACTTCTAGCCAGCCTACAGTGATAACCATTTCTTTTATTCGTTAGCAGATCAATTTGGGACTTAATGATTTGATGTACCAGATGTCAAAACAGTTAATCGAGATCGTGAAGCCAATGGTCTATAATGAGGTGCACAATGTCCAAGAACAAGTTCAAATGACTTCCCAATAGCCAAAAAAGTACTCTGTAACCTCTTTTAAAGGCGAGCAACCAGGTCAGTAGCCACAGACAGTCCCTTTCTTGATTACACCCAGGGGGCAAATGGTTATTGAACCTATCAGTCAAGTGGCACAGTCGACTACACAATACGGGTAAATCCAGATGGCCAGAAGACCACCAACTATGTCAAGTACTCTTGGATTACTAACTATACCAACTGTTTCTAACTCAACAGTTTCCAGTGCTATACCATAAATAGGTTCAGCTGCAACTTAGCTACTATATCCAATTACTGTATTTGGGAGAGCTAAGTACAAAACACCAAGAAGTTACGGAGTAGAGCAACCATGGGTCAACCTCCACCTATTACTCCTAACCAGCTATAGTACGCTGAATAGCAGAATTGCATGCAAAACCAAGGACCACCTAGATAGATACTACCGTTAGGGTCCACTACCGTTCAGATGCCACTACTAGAAAATAACATTTTAGCGACAAAATTTAGTAACAGATTTATTCCGTTATAATTCCGTCGCTATATAGCAAAGAAATTGTGAAAGAAATAATCTATCGCTACATAGCGATAAAATTGCGACTAAATATTATTCTGTCACTAATTTGGTAGGAAAATATCAATTTAGTGCGTAAATTAATGGCGCGCAAACATTGCGACATATTAGCGATGGATTTTTCGTAGCTTTAGTGACAGAATAGTAACGAAATATTTGTCGCTAATTTAAAATTTTTGATATTGTGACGGATTTGTGAGGGAAAACATTATGTCGCTAAAAGAAATATGGTACGATGGATTTGCGACTGAAGTTCCGTCACTAATCAACAATTTGCAATTTTAACACATTTTTCTCTTAATTTTTCCATTTTTTGCAAAAAAATAAAAAATAAAAATAGATATCCCTCACCTCTCTCTATAACTCAATTTTTTTTTTCGTAATTCTACTTTTTTTCTATGGTGGACTAGTACAACATAACTTTGGTACTGTCACCTGCCGACTAGCGTTATGTAATTGCGATGGAAAGATTAAAAAGAAAATGTATATTTTTAATTCATCAATTCATCTTTTTATTAGACTGAGAAAGATTATATTGTCATCTTTAACCAAAAAAAAAATATTATATTTCTCAAATTGAAACTAATACCCAGTTTTTATAATCTGTTAAAAAAATCATTTTAATTAGCGTAAGAGGCAAAAAATTACAAGAAGGATGTAAAATTATTCTTTATTCTAAATTTGCTTTCTTTTCTCCTGTTTTTCTTTTCTTCAATCAAAGTTGTACACAATTTTCATTTATTGAGTATCTTACTAAAAAAAAAAAAAAAAACATCATTAGTATACTAATTTCCTTTTTATATATTTTCTTGGAGAAAAAGATTTAATCTATATTATATATAAAAGTGGTTTCATGGTAGAAATGTTTGATTTTCTTAATTACTCTTTTGAGTTTTTATTATTGTTATACACATAGCCTTTAGTTGTTACTAGCTTCAAATAGAGAATTATTATTATTTTTTTTCAAATTTTTCTTCATTTTCATATCAATAGGTTTGTAATTATTTTATGACTATTAATTTCTTATATATATACTAATTCTTCTCAATAATAAGAAATTTATAATTGTTTTTAATAATTATAAGTCAATAATAATTAAAATTGAATTTTTTATATATATTTTTTGTTTAATAAACTCCTAAAAATCATAATTTTTTGAAGTTCTTCTCAAATTTATGAATTAAAATTAAAAAAAAAATATTATAAATTAAAAGAAATATTAAGAGTATAGTTTTTCTTATTATAATATTGTTTTATGACTATTGATTTTTTTTTAATTCTTTTCAGTATTAATAAATGTATAATTTGTCAATAACTATAAATCAACAGTAATTAAGATTGAATTTCTTAATTTTTTTTATTTAATAACTTATAAATAATTATAATAATATAAATTTTCATTAAAAAAAATACTATAAATTAAAGAAATATTAAGAGTTTAATTTTTATGATTATAATATTATCGTGTTAATTTTTTATCATCTTTAGAATATTTTAAAAAATATAGATATATTATGAATTAAGAAAATCAAACTGAAACTAATACCCAAATTTAGTAATATGTTAAAAAAAAAAAAGCCATTTTAATTAGCATAAAAGGCAAAAAATTACAGTAGGGATGTAAAATTATTCTTTATTCTAAATTTGCTCTCTTATCTCTTGTTTTTCTTTTATCCTTAACTACTTATGGATGCCATTTATATATAAAAGATGAGTAGTCATATATTCAACAGTCATAACTTTTGACATAATAAACTATAACTTTTAATTCATTAATTGTGGCTCTTGGTACAAATAAATTATAACTATTAAATCCAATAGTTATATCTCTGGACATATATTACTATTCATAAAAAGACATTCCAATTTAGGACTTATAATATAATCTATTAAATAGCTCCTTTGTCTGAATTGGAAGTTTGGCTAGAAACTCAACTGGAATCGAATGAAACAATGAGGAAAGTGAAAGAGTTTGAGAGAAAAAGAAAACTAACAACTAACTAATTTTTAACAGAGACCAACAAATTTATTATCTGAATATTGGAAAACAAATACAGGGAATGAAGACTTCAATTTATAAGCCAATTCTAACAAAATTTCAAATTAGCCCTTAATTTTAATTTAGGCATGTAATATAAGGGAAGGAGATATATACCATTAGCAAAGACATGACGTTGGTCCATCGTGACTGTGGAATTAGTGCTGGGGACGGGAAGAGAGAAAAACAAAGGACCAAATGGCTAGCAATGGATAAGAGCATGAAGGTTGAATTTAAGGAATTGACTATGTTTTAAGTCAAAATAGATGTGTAAATAGTCATGCTAAGATATCAACTGCTCATATTTAGCCTTGTGTAGAAGTGTTGGTTGAAGGGGAATAACAATAAACAAAACAAAATAAATTGAAGATAAAAAATAAAAATAAAAATAAAAACTAGCTATATATGAATGTATGTTGAATGAATATAAAGTGTTAAATAATAATAAATTGATTAATATAATAAAATGATTAAATTATATTTTTGGTTCATTTAATTTGACTCGGAATTTACTTTTGTTCATATCTTTTAATTTATTGTAATTGGATCCCTTTAATTATAAAATTATTTTAATTTAGTCCTTATTGTCAATTTATGTCCAAATTAACTTAATGAAAGATAACAATTGATGACATGATCAATGCACATGGATTAACAAACAAATAAGAAATTTCACATGGGTTGTAAATATTATTTAAAAAATTAATTTTTTTTGGTTAAAGAAACATTATTTAAAAGTAAAAAAAAAAAATACCCTTTCTCTCTCCATTGCATCATCTCTTCATTCTTTCTCTCTAAATTTGAGACTAAGAATTAATAACTCATCGAGCAAAGACAAGCTCAATATAAGTAAAAATATGATCAAACTGGCCAAAGCAATTCTTAACTAGATAGAGATGAAAAGGTACATGAGTGTACTAACCAACCCATTTTTACCGATTGATAATCCAACCATTAATGAGCTAACACAAAATGGGAAAATAATTGATTACATTCTCATAAAACTCACTCTGTTCCTCTAACATTGACTATGCAAGGCTCAACATAATTTCCAAGGTTATCCAGAGAAGTACCTTCAATATATAAGTTATCATTAAAAAATTTGCAAAAGACATTGGCAAAATTCTTGACCCAATTACTGAGTTTGAGCTTAAGATAAAGGATTAGGAAAACCTATTCAAGAGCTATGATCCAAAAGCAACCACATCAACTCCGGTCCTACTATTTCTAGAGAAGTCCTAACAATAGTTTGCTTAGCTCTAAACTCTTAAACTGGTGGAATCAAACACAAGGAGATCATGGTTCAACTGAACAATATTAGCGTGGCAACCGATAACATTTTTGTGAAACAACAAAAAGTGTTAACTACGGAAGAAATGAAGACTTTTGCGAAAGTTATTGGAGAATTAGTTAATAAAAAAAATAAGAAGCAAGTCTGAATGACCAACAGTATCCAAAAGAACCTCAAAACCTTTATTGTTACTTGGCTCTTCAAGGTAAAAGAGTAGAGTAGTTAGCCAAATGGTCAGAAGAAATAAATGTTAAACTTTTAGCGCAACCAAATCCCAAACCAAAAGTGGAATTGGATGTCTCCCCGATATTAAGAGCAAAATCAAAAGGAAAAGCTGTAATGATGCACTTTCCTCAATAGTTCAATTTGTTGGTAATTGGTTGACATACTAAATTGATAAGTTGTAAGAAGCAGTAGTTAGTCTAAAATCCCAAATGGAAGCCATGGATATGTGCATCTAGAAGAACTACATAATATTTTCCAAGGTTAGGATGTCTCATTTATGAAAAATCAAACTAAATACTCAGAGACCTACCAAGCTCAAGTTCAGTACCTTCCACCCTCTGATGTTTCTTCTGAAGCTCTTCTTGCTCTTCAAAGAAAAATGATGTCAATTGGCTTTTAGCTGAACAATTTAGAAGTGACCTATATTCCTTATCCAAGATGAGTTGGAAAATATCAATGATAAGTGTCGTTCTGTGGGCTCTAAAATTGAAAATCATTCACAAGAACATCATCAAGATATAGATCTTTTTATGGCCTAACAATCGTGTCAAATTTTTCGTTACCAATTTCAGTCAGAACATCAAATACTGTAAAGATGTTGTTCACAACACTACTGATGGTCTGGGTTGGTTCGTAAAATAAAAAGCAAAGCATATAAAGTTCAAAGAGAAAAATTTTCAATTGATAATAATTATCTGAGACGGTTGTGTCATTATTCTAGACGGCCCTTTCTATCGTGACCATCTTAGATAATTTTTGGCACCGTTTTTTGCAAATTTAATTATCCAAGCAGGTTTCTTATCCGAGACGGTTACTACCCATCTCGAATAATAGGATGAACCGTCTCAAATAAACAAAGCTTATCTAATACGACGAGAACTATCTCGGATAATGGGATAAATCGTATAGGTTAATATATTTAATTTTTTCCATCGTAGATCATTATCCAAGACGGTTGGGGCTATCTCGGATAAGTAATTGCATTTGTGCTCCATTTTCAATTTTTGGTCTCCCGAATTGTATTAACATGTTACATATCCATAAATTACAACAAATCATTTAAGAAATTCCCCTGTTCACCAAAATATTAAAATACGAAATTCGTTACAAAGTATTAAACTTCACAAGATGTGCAAAGTTACCACAACTCCATAAATCTACGTTACCATTAAACTTCATGATATTCTTAATAAAGTGTCAAAATACAAAGTTAACTAGAAATTCAAATAATTTTTTTTCAAAAAGAGTACCTGAAATAATCAACTATCACTACGATGTGCATCAATATCATCATCTTCATAAATATTATCATCGACTTCAACATCATTTTTAGCTTCAAAACTATCATCAACTTGAGGGTTGAGAGCCACAAAAGAGGATATAAGCAAGTTCTAGAAATTCAATTCAAAACACAGCACTTCTAATTAGTGAGCAAGTTAAACATATTGCATATTGAAAACATTCACATTTGAAATTCATAACTGTAACACAAGCCAAAGCCATGTATTAAGACTTCTAAGTCAACAATTTACTTACATGGGATTGAGGTTGTTGAAATCCCACTCTGACAAAATAAGAAGCTAATTGTCGCATTGCTTCGCGATCTTGCTCACTCTATTGAGACGGAGGAGCTATATGGTGAGGCTATAGAAACATAGAAGATAAAGGTTGTGAAATGTAAACAGTCAAAATCGTGTGCAAATAACAATTTATTAAATTTATAGATTAAATGGTTACAATCTTTGAATTAATATTCTTTACAAGAAAAGAATAAAATCTTCAGATTCGATCTCTTAAGGGATTTGATTTGATCTAAAGGCTATGAAGCTTGATATCGGGTAAAATGAAATTTGCTTCTTCAAGACGACGTTGTGGAAGGTCATTTGAGAAAGATGTTGGATGATCTATGCTAGCACCTGGTCTTAAATGCAGAGAACCTTTTTGTTGATTCAAATCTCTGATTTGTGAAAGAGTGAAAGCAAGTGAATTTCAAAATTTTTGTGTCTTGAATTTTCTGTGTGTCCCCTTTTCTATTGGCTATGTGAGCCTATTTATAGGAAAAAACTAGGGTATAGTAGGAATTGGAGGCAATTTGGGTAATTGAGTATTTTAACATGATTTGAGGTAATTCAATGTGATTGAAGATGATTTGAGGAAGATGAGATTTGACAATGAATAATTGACATTTGAATGGTATTGATTGAAATGCTAATTGGCATTGACTTGGTGATTAAGGTTGATTTGTGGTGATTTAGTTGTGATTGAGGTTGATTTAAGTGTGATTTGGTTGTGATTTGTGTTGATTGCCAATTTGCACCTATTTTGTCAATTGATCAATTGTTGTCTAATTTGCCAATTTGTCTTTTTACTAATTAGTGTCTAATTTGTCAATTCAAAATTTAACTAATTGACCAGTTATTTCAATAGAAAAAAATGCCAAAATTTTGGTGTCTACATAAAGGTGAATGGAGCTATCGCAAAGGGTGTCTCAAATAACGTCATTTCTTGTAGCGTAACCTAGATCCAGAACTCACTAATGTATATAACTTAGTTGTAAATTAAAAGTTTTAGGCCTTCAATCTTTGAGTTTCATGTAGTCATTTGTAGGGTTGAATTTTCAAACTATAAACATGAGTTTGAGGTCTTCTTTTCTTCCCTAAAAAACAATGTGTTGACTCCTAATCTCTAAAAATTCATAATCGAACCCTAAACAAACAATTCGAGTGGGGCCTTGGATGGCGATATTATCTCACATATTTTGTATGGTATTGTGCCACTGAATTTTATGTTACTTAATTCAAGCTTGTTAATGTTCTTGCACCTGCAAATTGAATTTGCAATATCGCCAAACACTAACAACCCAACACCAACACCAACATAACCCAATCAGACCCAAACCTACACAAGCAGACCCAACACCAGCAACATAGCACCATCCATTTCAATTTATTTTTTTTCTTCTTCTTTTACTCTCTATTATTTTTCTTGAGAGAAAAGGGAAGGGGAATAGAGGAAGAGAAAGGAGTTCCAGACACGGTTACTAAGTAATTAATAGAAAATGTGAAGAAAAAAAGGAATTTATATATTTTATTTTTATAATTGTCAATTTCTTCAACACTTTGTCCACATGACAACAATTTATGTGATGTCAATGTCATGTCATCTCATATTTCTCTTTAAACATGATAATATCCAATATGAGAAACAGATACAAGGAAAAAAATTATTTTAAATTGATTTTAAAATTAAATATATTTTGAGAGGGGAACTAGTGTTTCTTGTATCTCTTAGAAGTCTCTTGTAATATGAGAGAATCCACCTCTTTAGTCTGTATTTATGCCTGATACTCACATGACCATTAAGGAAGCAAGATCTAAATCCCCTGCCTCATTCTATTTGCTTTTCGGATTTGTACAATGATTAAACAACCCTCATCTTATGCCGAGTGTTGACAATCCTAAGTTGTAAATTTGTCCACAAAAAATTTACATCTCAAATATATAGGTTGTTTTCAATCTTGGATAGTTCTCGACTTGAGTTCGAGTTAGAGTTCGGTCTTTTTAAAGCTGTAACTAGAGAATCTAATCTCGTCAATAAGAAAGTCTATTCTTATGAAATTAGTGGGTAGCACTAAGTAAAGCTAGCTCATGAACAACTCTTGAGCTACTCGTTAAAGGCTTGAATTAAGCTCAGCTTATTTTCTCGTTTAATAAAATGAGCCGAGCTCAATATTTTCAAAGCTCAGCTTGTAAACTCATGAGCTGGTTCATTTAATATTATTTAATAATTTTTTAATTATTTATATATAAATTTATAATAAATCTATTATATACAAAAAAACTAACATAAATTGTAATTTGGTTTGACGGTAAGTTATACAAATACTTACTAAGTGATATTGGGTTCAACTCTTCTTGACTACAAATTTTTTGAGAATTCTCAAAAAATCTTCAAGAGCCTTTAACGAGCCGAGCTTGAGCTTGAAGTTAGGCTCGTTAACCCTGAACGAGTTTAGGCTCAAGCTTGTTCAAAACTTGACGAGCCGAGCCACCCCTACAAAGCTCGGCTCAAGCTAGACTAAATTTTTAAGAATTCTCAAAAAATCTTCAAGAGCCTTTAACGAGTCGAGTTTGAGCTTGAGGTTAGGCTCTTTAACCTTGAATGAGTTTAGGCTCAAGCTTGTCCAAAACTTGACGAGCCGAGCCACCCCTACAAAGCTCAACTCAAGCTCGACTTATTGCCAATGTAATGTCCCAACTCGCTTAAGCTCGGATCATTGCCAATGTAATGTCCCAACTCACTCTATATCATTATACATAAACTGATCTTTGAGAGAGAGAAAGAAATAAAAGAAAAATTAAAATTAAAAATGTTTTGGAAGAGAGAAAACAATCTTTCTTTATCTCTCACACAAATCCTGAACAAAACGAGTGAAAAGAGAGTAAAATTGTAAAATTGTTTGAATGGTAAATTTGTCCAAATAAAATGTTATTGAAAGTTTTGTAGATATGTACATTGATATACAAAAAACTAAAAATAATAATAATGAGCAATTAATGTTCAATAATTGGTGCCCTAATTTTAGGGCACCCACTAAAAAAAATTTATTATAAAAATAAATGACAACATACTCTACCAATAACGGACAATGAGTGTGTCAAGAGTTTAAAATTTTTAATAGGGGTATAAAATGAGTAAGGATAGAGTGTAAAGAAATGTCAATAAGATAAATTTAGCGAAAAGCTTGTAGGCAAAATTTCATATTCAAGAGGTGCTTGAGTCAAGCTTTTAACAAGAAGTTTACAAGTTATAGTATAAAGTTAAACTCAACTTATTAGATTATGAATCGAGTTTGAGTTCAGCTTTTAACAAGTTTACAAGTTATTCACTAACGATTAGATCAATCTTTTATGAAACTTTTGGTAATTACTCCAAGTCATGTACAAAATTAGTCACAGTATAAAATAATATAAAGAAGAGTATCCAAACATCAAAAACTACAAACTGACCAAATACTCTGCCTGCAGTAAAGTTCTAAATAATATTTGCTAAATGGAAATCAAATTCTTTTCATTACTGTATTATAAGGTCACAGATGCGATTGAGTTGCTTAATGCATTGTTTGACAAATGATTCAGATTCTCTTATTCCTCATTGCCCACCTGCGTAAGATAGTTAAAAAAGATAAGCAAGTGAAATAGTGGGGGAATGAGAGAATTGGTGAATTGGTACACATACCCTGTCATTGGACATCTTTTCTATGGTGGCATTCAGGTTACTCTCCCAATACCATTCATCTCCATTTTCTCCTACTTTTACCTTTTGCAACTTAGGTGTGGTTGAGACTCCACTGGAGAACACCTGCATCTAGGAGCATTTTGTCACAATTACTTCTCCCATGGATGGGGATCTGAAATCAAGATTTTTGGAGCTACAAGAATTCAAGAGATTTGGTAAATATTGAAGTTTCAAGGTTTTCAAACTGTCGAAGACAATGTCATCTCTTCCTTCATCTCCGTTGTCCACTACTATCTCTTCAATCATGTTGCACTCGGTTATCTTCATTTCTGTGAGTAGACCAAGACTTTGTGCTGTTGAGGATGTCACTAGATTAATCATCCTGTTGCATCTCCAGACTTCCAAATATGTCAAATAATTGAAAGACACAGAGGATGGCACAAATTTACTAAGCCAAAGCATTCAATTCCTTCACACCAAAATTTTCTAGAAGATTAAGAGCTGGATCTAGTTGAAAGCCTTCTCTACATATATACTCCAATCTAGGCAATGCCCACAATACCAGAAGTCTAAGATGCATATTAGTCTTGGCTTTTTCCTCACCTACTAGTGTTCCACCAGGAAATATCACTTTGAATGAACATTTCACAGCTAGTCTCAACAAACTGGGAATTTTCTGAAGGAATCAATATGGGAAAGTAGATGTATGTTCATCAAATAATTGTAGCCGAAGAAGTGTAAGGTTGCAGACATCATCAACAATATATTGGTCATCCCATATCCTCATTGCATCTTTTCCATCTAATGACAAATACTCCATGTTCGGGTACCTGAAAAACAGAACAAAGTACAGAATGCAAAATTTGAAGTAAACATATCATTTTATTTTCTTTTAGATAGAGACAAGGGGAATTATCAGATATGGGATCTTTCACAAACGATATACCTTTTCAATAGAGAACATTGGTTATTTGAATCGCAACAGGTTGACATCCTCTGGATTTGTTGAAGTTTCTAGAATATGTGATGAATATCTCCAGCTTGCCACAAAATAGCGCATATATCTTTTTAAGCACTGGCCACTCTCTGGTATGTGGTCAGTCTCAGTAGATGACTTACTGTCAATAATCTCAAATTAGTAGCTAATCTGTTTCGGCTGTTAACTTCATTATCATCGGTGCCCTCCAAGTCAAATATTGCTTCTACTAGATAACAATTTACTACTTTTAGCTCTTCCAAGTTGCTTAGGAGAAGTAGTAACTTCAAAAAGAAATCACATTTGATAAGAAGTCGCAGTTTTCCACTACCAGTGTTCTCAATTTGGAGAAAGAACAGTCCGGAAGTTGACCGTGCCAAATTTTTTTCAGCTCCGGGAATTCATTTAGTTCCAGATGCTCCATGGTGCGGAGGAGCACAATCTATGGAATCGAATGGATAAAATTTTCAGTATTCAAAACACGAGCAGGCATAGGCATCATGGACCAGATGCTGCTTGTTATAGAAAATCATAATCTGCATGTGGTTTACAAGTACAGTATATAGATAAATTATTCACATTGGTTGTGTTTATTTGGTGAAATTTAAGAAGATAAGTAAAAGGCATGTGTGGATCAATATATACCTTCTCGTTAAACAACTTTACTATAGTAGCATTGAGATTTCCTTCCCAATACCATTCATTCTCCGTTCCTTGTATTTGTACCTTTTGTAGATTCGGTGTCCTTGAGATTCCTTTAGAGAATGCTTCATCCTGGGGCTTCCCTTCACACTTACCTCCTTCAATACTGGGAATTTGAAAGAACAACTTGCCGAACAAAAACTTTGTGAGCTTTGTTAAACATAGAAGCTCCAAAACTTGCAATTCTCTGAATTCAATCTCCTCTTCTGCTTCATCTCCTAATTCATTTTCTACAATTTCTTCTATCATTTTGCATTTATATATTCTTAATACTGTGAGTTGAACTAAGCTTTTTGCCGTTGAGGATGTTATTAGGACTACCAACCTGTTACAGTTTTCAACTCCCAAAGCTGTCAAATATTTGAAGGACACTATAGAGGGCACTAATTTGATCAAACTAGAAAATTGTCGGACCCATAACTGAATAATAAATACTGTACACAATTTTTTAACACAAGATACTTAAAAACAGATTTTTCAAGCTCATGCATTTATGACGATTCAACTCTGTAAGCTGATGCAAGTATTATACTCATTATAACAGCATAATGGAATACAATATTATCATCTTAATTAATTAGCCTTCTTTTCAGGTGTTGTTTTTTTTTTTTTTTTTTTTGGAATTTGTCCCAAGCAGGGATGTTTTTGACAAATATCAATATATTTTTGAAATTTTACATTATTAATGAAGTTTAAAAGTTTCCCAAATCTAGCAGAGTGGGGTTAAGAACAGCACCTTAATTTGTTTCTCAACATTTTTTCTTACCTTTTTTATGGAGAAAACTGGTTGTTGGATCTCTACATCTTGTCGGTCAACTCCATCAATTTCTTGAGAATCTAAAGATTCCATTCCTAGTAGCTCCAATTTGTGGCAACCCACCACATCCAGTTTTTTCAGCCTCGGGCATTCTATAGTATTTACCTCTGGGCAGAAGCTCTGAGTTCGAATAAATGTCCTAGTATTATGAAGGATAGTTGAGGAAAAACAAACTTAGCAGTTTCCTCCACTCTTCCCCTCCTGTGCAACAATTTCCTCCCAAATATGTCACAGTATCTTATTCTTACATCAAATTCTTCCAGATGAGATAGACATTTGGCTATAGAAACAGAAAAGATATTTTTCAAATTTTGACAACAAACAACTTCTACTACTTGTAGCAATAGGAAGTTGAAAATTCCTTGTGGGTCTCTATTCCATATATGCTTCAACTTTGATAACCGGCTCAAACTCAATTTTTTCAACCGTGTATTATTCACTCGCCATGAGTTACATCAGCAGAATCCATTCTAAATATCTCATTCAAAGAATCACAATTACTAACCGTCAATATCTCCAAACTCTGAAATTCCTTCAGCATGTAAGATGGAACAATTGTCAGGAGTTTCTCACAGTATTTGATTTCCAGTGATTTCAACTTTCCAAAAGGAATTTGGAGCAACTTGATCACTACTCCATTTGTCTTCAAGTTATCCATGCGGGAAATTACCAGAGTCTCCGAGTTGGGGAACAAAGCCTGCTATATATAGGTATACACTGATCAGTTCAGTGCATTAGGTCAACATAGTTTTTTCTGCTTCGTAATTAAGTACATTCACATATATAATATAATATAATATATAAGGAAGAGTTGAAAGAATGAAAAAATTGGTGGAACTGGTATTATTTCCACGCTTCTCTCTCGTGGGTGGGATCCACCTGAGTGGATATTACCCACTTAAAAGAGTAGCGCTGAAATAATTTCCACTTTCATGTCCATAAAAAATAACAGAGTAGAGTTGCTTATCCATTCTTCTGTCAGAAATATTTTCTCCATAATATTGCAATTACTAATCTTAAGGTGGTTGATTTCACAAGTCTTCCAGCCATAGAGTACGAGAATAGATACTTTAGATTTTCGCAACCCTCCATAGTCAAAGTTTCTCAAATTTTGAATCCAAGTACATGTTGAAGTTTGGTCATGCCAGATCTTCTCGGAATTGATTGATGACAGCTTTCTTGCTAGTACTAGTACATCTGAGAATTCTTAATTGTTTAGTTGTAATAGCCCCAGACTGTGGAACAAAAGAGTATCCCGGACCTACACCAAGATATTGACGGCGATTCTTAAATATCGCAGAACAGAATGTGATACGATGAGATAGAATGCAATAGAAACAAAAACATAGAGAACGGGTTACCTACTCTTAACGGTCAAAGCGAACCCTTTCATTTTGAATTCTTTAAGGCCTCTAGTTTCCGAAAAATGACCTTACAAATTCACTTCCATCTTCAAGTTTTAGTCCCAGCATGTCAGCAATTTCTTTTTGAACCTTGTCCAACTCTGACTTCTGTGTCACAACTGCCATAGACATCAAATAGCTTTTCTTCTTGAGCTTTCATTCCAATATTTTTGACAAGAGTGGTTTTACCCACTCCCCCCAACCCATAAACTCCAATCATTTTGACACTAGGGTCTTTGAGCTCCTTCATAATCTCATTTGAAATTTTAGCCCTTGTTTCAGAAAACCCATAACCGGCTACAGTTGTTGCCATTTCTATCCAATTTGGCTTCGTGCTGTAAGAAATTTTTTCGAAATTCCTTTCTGCATGGATTTCTACAACATCCTGCGCCATCTTCTTGACCCGCCTGCTGAGCTGATATCAGGACCATAAATTAAGACATGACCAATTGGTACACCCTGCATTTGCATGCCCTGCATCATCTCCTAGAAAGTTCTCCACCTTGACGGTGATCTCATCCACAGTTCCCAGCCAGTTCACCACAGCTCTCTCAATTTCCTCTCCGTTGTTCCAAGCAGTATGAACTGAATGTTGCAGACTCTCTTTGGCTTCCTGAAGCTTATCTGCATTTATTGGTTGACTCACCCACGTTGCTTCTGTAGCACAACAGGTAGCCCAATTGCCGCCCTATTGGTGCCATAGTATATTGCACAACTTTTGCAGCGAAAAAAAAATTTATTTAAAGTATTACAAAGGTTTATCCGGACCCTGAAATATACTGTGAGAAACTGAATCCAAATAAAATGTGAGCCAAAGATTTTTAAAAAAATATATTTGAACGATAAAGTTATAGTTACTCGTGAAATTAAGGAGAAAAAATGAAAACAAGTGGATCTAGATTCATTACCTGGTTTTTCCGATGTCAATGACTGACAGAAGATTGAAAGTAGGATATGCGTGATCTTTTGTATTTCTGCATGCACAGCTGTTGCTTTCTATATGCTGTACTTCAAAAAATTAAGGAACATTAGAAAGGAAAAAATATTGAAGTGAGGAGAAAAATTTTCAAATATGATTTATTGGACTGATTGAAGTGAAACAAGGATGAGATCCAATGGGAAAAAACTTAAGTGAAGCAGAGAAGGAATGCCACACCTCTATCTCAAACAGAAATTTGATTGTCTTGAAAAGAAAACTTCAATAATAATGAGAGTAAACAAGAATGGTTTTTAAACTTCATTTTCTATTTCTTTAATTGTATTTTCTTTTTTCTTTTTTCCAAGGAAGAAAGCAATGTAAAGGGATAGTTAATAACAAGACAGGGAAGTTGTTCCAGTGCATAAGAAAGATAGACAAACAGAGACTGCACAGATCAAAGGAGGCAACAAAATGAAGAGTCCAAAAATCTAGGACTAGTAGACAAAAAAAACTAAGTATGAAAAGTTGGTGGAGATTATGGTGTTTGTTTTAATAATTTGGAAACTTTCTTTTCTAAATGGGAGAAAGTTAGTAGACATTACAAAACTTCCTAGAAGTGGTTATGAAGATATACTAAAAATAACAAGTTGGTCTTGTTTTCCAATTTTTCATATATTATTATATTTAAAAAAAGTTGTTTGTAGAAAATAAAAAACTATGCTTCGTAACTAAACACGTCCTCAATATTTCTTGTTAATACAATCCGTTAGACATGAATAACACATGTCATGCACCACCCATTATGGGAAACTAGAAAGTGAATCTTTTTTACTAGTACATCTACCGTAGTTCGAATCATCAACATATTTGATTAAAAAAAGTTATAATGCATCAAAATACATATATATATATTTCCACTAGCCTTGAAATAACATATCACAACAACTTAGACTGAAGAATGATGATATAATTAAAGTTTTAAAAAGACTCCTTAGGTAAGACAACATCCAACATTAATTCCAGTTAGCAATTATAATTATCAGTTATCATTAATATGTGACTGTGAAAGTGCTACCTATAAAAAAAAACAACCTCCACTCTCTTTAAGCTGCAATGTAAGTAACAAAAATCAAGAACGAGCAGAAGATAAACAAGTTACAAAAAATAACTAATAAAATTACCAAAACAAAAACAGGTGGATCAAGATACAATACCTGGTTTAATTTTTCCAAGTCCACATAATGAATGAAGATTGAGAAGTATGAACTGTGTAATCTTGTTCATGCACGCCGGCATGCCCTATATGCCGTAATTTAGAAAATTAAGTTATATTAGAAATAAAAATATATAACTATATAATCGAAGAATAAATTAAAGTAATAAATGGGTCAGAAAACCTACCCATATTGTTGATGACTGAAATGCAAGAATCAGAGCTTCTATTTGTTCAATCTACTACAAAATGCAAAATACCCAACAAGAGTGAGACCAAAGACAAAAATTTTGAAGAAAGTGTACTTTTTTCATTGACTTCATAGGAGGTTGTGAAAAATAAATTACATACTTTAATGAAATGCACATAAACTCACTCAAGCACCATCTAAATGCTAAACTAAAAAAAGAAAAAGAAAAATACATTGTTTTATGTTTAAATTTGTGACAATTTGAGCTCCTTTTAATTGTATTTTAACACTTTGGTATATCTCTACTTTATGACTCGGTATCACTCGGTTAACATTGATGAATATTTGGATTATAATTTTGATGTTAATACAAAATATATTTATATGATAATATACTTTTGTCAAAATTGCTGAGATATAACTAAAGTGCCTGTGTTACAGATTCTTAACAGCAACTAAAATCAATAAATCCTTTAAACCTATTGCTTAACTAGTTACAGGAGTTTCTGTTTAGCTGCAAGTTTTTCTTTTGATAACAGTTAAAAATGCAACTTTCAGACCCTTAGGAGTTCCTGTCTGATAAAACCAACAAGTTAAATTGTCAAACAAAATAAATGCAACAACAAATGCTGATACCACCAGCCTCTTAAAAGGGTATGAAATTCTTCCTTTCTTTCGTAATCTTAAAGAGGCAGCTCAAATCTGAACATCCTCTCTCACCTATATCTCTCAAAAAATCATTTAACTGAACCTTAGAAGTCATAAGTCATAACCTATCACCTTAACATTTACATGCTAACATTTATCAAACATTTCATCATAAACAAAAAGAATACAAATCTCCTACATATGTAAGAGTAAGCTTAACATTGCATCGGACGTTTTCCATGAGGGTCCGATCTTGGTGTAGCTGAGATGGTTGCACTTGCGCTAGTATAGGAACTTGAATCAAAAGTATGGGAATCTGACTCCCCTGAAGTACCAGCAGTAGAGGACAATGCAGCAGACTTCCGAGTTCTTCTATATCTTGATCCAGGTAATCCTGGTCTGGTTGGTTCTTCCATATTGCCAGGCTTCTTTGATAGCATCACCACAACACGTCGCATGATGGGGCGTAGCTGTGGATCACCTTGAGTACATAGCAAACCTATTTGAATACACATTGCTACTTGTTCAGTTGCTGCAGAAGAGGCTAATGAGGGGTCCATGATTTCTAAGCTCCGGCCTTTCTTGTAAAGCTTGTATGCCTGAACCAATAGTAGACCACAAGCATCTAAGGAATCTAACCCAGCATTTTAATTTGAAGGTGGAGATCAAGTCATCAAGCAAAAATAATATCCCAAGAGCTTCGTTTTGGCATTTGAATATTGTAAGTTATTATTTTAGTGAGTTATGTAACAAGTGTCCTGAGGGATTGACTTCCTTTACTACCTAATTTCTTTATCACAGAAGCTCCCTAAGATGAAACTGGGACAAAGGAATTTATAATTATATCCTCTTGAAGAGTTCTCATGAACAAATCTTCCTCAGTGTAATGTTGGCTTTTTGAATTTCCTTCTAGGTGGCTTTTCCCAAACTAATACAATTCAAAATTCTAAGCATGACATGCTGGATGTGATCCAAGTCTTGTGAAGCGCAAAGTCATTGGGATATGGCCCACAAGAATGAAAACAAAGCATCAAGCAACCAAGACTTGACTAAGCTAATACCAAACCCTCAGAAAATACCACATTATCTGATTAGATAACAATTTGTTATTACAGTCTTACCCAATCAAGTAGATTCTGTGCGTCCACCCGTAAGTTAAATGCTGAATTTCGTTGGCTGCTGATCAGCTCCAAAATCAAGACCCCAAAGCTAAATACATCTGCCTTCACCGACAGATGTCCATGCATAACATACTCCGGAGCCATATATCCACTGCATATTTAGAAGTTCCAAAACATAATAAGGAGTCTGTATCAGATAAGCATACAATTGTATTATATAAACAATCTAAAGGAGCTGGATGGCATACTTGGTACCAGCCACTCGGGTATTGACATGTGTTTCATCTTCAGGGAAGAGACGGGCCATGCCAAAATCAGCAATCTTGGGAACCCATTTATCATCAAGTAAAATATTGCTGGCCTTAATGTCACGGTGAATAATGCAGTTGTGTGAGTCTTCGTGAAGGTAGAGCAAGCCCCGTGCAGTGCCTGTGATTATGTCAAATCTCCGCTTCCATTCAAGACTCTCTCGTCTATTGGATTCTGCAGTATCATGAACAATATTAGCATGACTATAGAGCTCCTAAACATTATTTCAATAGTCAAGCATAAGAAAAACAACGGCAAGCATTATAACCATCACATCTATATAATTATTTTGGAGGTCAGAATACTAGCATTAAAAAAATTGGAGACTTTTTTCCAATATGAACCATCCTATAACTGTGCTACGATTGTGTCAAAGTGATCTACAAGTCAGAACAGTCAGTAGCCTGGCCAACTAATGAATCCTTCAAAAATAGTATTAACTCAGTTGAATTTAGAAGAAGAAGCTAAATTTACCTCTTCATAACATACATTTTATGTCATATACATGTAGATAAAATAAACCTTCAGATATCTTCCTTTCTCTTTAAAAAAAAAAAAAAAAAAAATTCTGATCTAATTGCTCAATTATGTCATCAGCAGTTAAAGCAATCCAGCTACAGGAGAAGGAAAACTTTACAAGACTTTAAATTTTATGATAACAGATTGTGGAGCAGGTCATAGTTACTCTTCCAAGTACTTTATCTAGAAGTAATAGAATGTCATGTTTTAGTTTTAGAACTTACATTATCTCTGCTCTCTGGGTTTATAGATCTGAGAGTACTATTCTTGTATGTGTTTGACTATATAAAACATTAATTCAGCCAAATAATATTGAAGCCAGGTAAGGCATGTTCACACTCACTAACAGCTACTGGAGAAAGTAGCCCAAAGCATTTATGCAAGCAATGCTGATTTTCTGTACACAGGACCTTATGAAATTGAACTCATTTTTTGTCTCTGTTTTTGTTTCTTTTTTTTTTTTTTTTTTTTTTCTTTGAATGCAAGAATACTAAACAAACCATGTAATAGAGTGAATCTGACAAATAAGCATTGAGTACAGTCATGTTTTCAACAGTTTTCAATACGTAAGTAAAAATGAAAACCAGGTTAGAAACTAAATGTTTTATATCAAATGCATATTTGTTGTCATAAAAAGTGTGATTAATCAAAGGCTCAAAGCTATGTGCAAGATGAAGCACTCACAATTTTGCAGATCCTAAAATTATTTCAAAGCAAGCCTTATGTATATTATGCTCTATAATATTTTGCAGAACCAAATGATCCACAGAAACTGCTAATAAAAATTTGAAAACAGAATGCAATCTGATGGAGAACGTAGTAATAGGATTTATGATCATACTTGGTAATCTCTCATTCAATAATGATCTCATCGCAAGTTCACAAAAAATGCAAACCAAGGAAGATTTATTAGCACTTACTGAATAGAAGTTTGTCAAGGCTCTCATTAGAAACGTACTCATAAACAAGTAGCTTCTCCACATCATGGACACAATAACCCAACAAATTTACGACATTACGGTGCTGCACGCGTGCCAACAACTTGGCCTCATTCATGAACTCCCTTTTCCCTTGTCTTGAGTTATGTGACAACTTCTTTACTGCAATCTCTCTCCCATCATCCAACTTCCCCTGTAAGAGAACACATCCCACAAGTTAGTATAACTCTTACTTGCAGTGTTTGGTTCCCCATGGGAAAAGCTTCTCTCCTGTTGGAGAGTTCATATTCATAATCTAGCTAGCCAAGAAGGCAATTCGTTACTGGAACACTACTGTTTATTAATCAGAATATAAGACACATCTAGAAACAAATGAATTAGAAAATTTTCAATTGGTAGAAAGAAGCGTTAAACTGTTGTTGGTGGTATAAACTCTTTCCTAGTTGATATATGCCTTTAGTCATCACAGGTGATACTAATGATAACATAAACCTTATATTCCTCTTACTGTAGTTTCCCATAAAAATTAATGAAGATAATCAAGTTCCTATTAAGATGGCGGGAAAGTTTGGTCTGAGGTAAAAATATAGAATAATAAAAAATAATAAAAAGAAAAGAAAAAACACAGAAAACACATTAAGTGAATCACTTATTGCATTATCAGTTATCAGACATGACTCAAGGATTGGACAGAACTTCATCATTTTCTTCTGTTTTTATCATTTGATATTATTTCGAATTTGTAAAGCAAACCAAATTCTTCCCTAGTTGTTTTAAAAAATGGGTCATAATACATTCATCTTTGTCCCAAATTTGGTATATTTTATTTTATTTTTCTCCAAATCCAAATAAAATATAAGCGAAGATATTAGTATCAGCAGCAAACCATGACTAGAATGTATGATTCAGAAAACCTTGTGCAGCTCGCTTTACCCTATGACTTTCTTCGCGACAAAACAGATAAAAATTTGCAACAAGAACCGTAGACCTTACCTTATAGACTGGTCCAAAACCACCCTCGCCGAGCTTGTGATTAGGGTGAAAATCTTTTGTAGCAGCAACTAAGGTTTGAAAAGGAAAGATCTTTTGTTCCTGTGCAGCTATCCTCTCCAAGTCTTCTTCTTTGTGTCCCTCTGATCAAACACAAAAAAACAGAAACACAGTATCCAATTATTGTCAGACACTCAGAAAAACAAAATAAACGCAAATACAGGAACTGGGTTTTGTTTGTTACCATTGCAATAACCAAATTTGAAGGATTTGATCAGATTCTGAAGAAAACTTTTGGATTTGGCCATTATTTATTCAATGGTTTCTAGAACCAGCCCATGAAATAAAAATAGATAAATTCTTCAAGGAAACTTCGAAGTTTATTTATTTTTAATTTCACAATTTGGTCTATGAAAACTGGGAATTGCTTAGAATTTCAGGAAGAGATAAGAAACGTGAAGATGGTGAATAAATTATTATTTGGGGTTTTTCCGTACTGAAATCGGTGGTTGTTATCTGGAATTAATAGTATAGCTGAGCGGGTTGTTGACCCAGTGACACATACTTGACTAGCTGGGTATATCAGACATTTCATGATTTCCCATACCATGTACCATGAATCAGAAAAGTCTCTGAAATTGGTAAAAGCCGAAAGGAATTCAAAACATTTCTTGCATTCCATTTTTTTTTTTTTTTTTGCTCTTTGGGGACAAAAATAAAAATATATATATATATAACAAAGCAATTGGAAACAAAATAAAAACATAAGACAAATAAACAAACCAGTATTCATAGGATTAGAACTACAAAACACCTTACAAAAATTATTCAAAACATAAAAGAAATTTTTATAATATCAAGAGTTTAAGCTTATAAAAAAAATTTTGTGAGAATGAATGGTCATGAATACTTAACGATTAGATTCAAACTCAAAAAGAAAAAAGAAGAAAAAATTTATTCAAACTCAAATTCATTTAACCATTCCATGGTTTATGCAATACTCTCTTTATCAACCCTAGTTTCAAATGTATCAATTAATTCACATTTTTTATTATAATTATTTAATTTATAGAGTGCAACTCTATTGGACTCTAATATTAATTTTAGCCTATTAAAATTAATTTTGTAGTTTTTAATTTTATACTTCAAATTTTAATTAGGTTACAGTGTTGTGAAGTTCAAATTTGAATAGGAAAACAAAACACAATGAGCACGAATATATCAATTTGAAGTATTAGCATCCAATAAAAGTAACTATGACATTAATCACGTGGGTAAAGTTTTTTTTTTTTTTTTTTTTCAAAATTTTCACTAATTTTTTATGCTTAATAAAGAATTGTAATATTATTTTAAGTTTCGGTTTTAGTCATCCAAATTATTCTCTATTTTTTCACCATTTTTACAGCTTAATAAAGAATTGCAATATCTTATTCATGTTTGGAAATGATACTTTAAAATCACATTATATTATGAATTATTTTAAGTTTTTTTTAGGGTCTATTTAGATGGAAGGAAATGAATGGAGAGAAAAAGAGATGAGAGGGTAATATACTTTTTTTCCCCTTGTTTGGAAATTCTTTTTTTAATGGAGGGAGAAGAAATGAAAGGGATATGTGTCTCTCTAAATCTCAAATTTTTAATTTCTTCAAATTAAGAGAATCTGGAATGAGATGATAAATAATTTATAATTTTTTACTTCAATGTCAAATATAGTCATATTTTTTTTATTAAGTATCTACTCTTACTCAATTAAAACATTTGAAGGACAAAATTTAAAAATATAAATATTTTATGCTCTTCTCTCATTTTTCCTCAACTCCCATAAGAAATTTACCTTATCATTTCTTCTAATTTTCCTTCAAACTCGCAAATAGACTTAGTCATCCACATTTTAGATGTTCGTAAGTAAAAAATAATAATAAATAATTCAAAGGATTTGGTCAAGTAATTGGAACGAGTATTCCTTTTCATTGTGAGAAGTATAATTCTTATAAATTTTCTAGTTTTGATATAATATTATCACCCTTTTGTAAGAAAGATGGATAATAAAAAATATAATCAGAATGAATATATAATTATTTATTCATCCCTTAAAATGATCGGAACAGAAATATAATTTATTAAGATAAGCATAAGTGACTGCGAACACATTTTATTGTTTAATGATGAAAATTTAATAATATATAAAATTAGGTTAAATCCTTGTAAATTAGGAAGAAAAAAAAAATCTATGACAAACCAATTTCAGACTTTTAATAGCCGTTAATTAAACTTGAAGCAATTATCAATGTTGGGCTCCATCGTAGGTCCACTTGTATATCGAGTGGAGGACACCCCAAAAGGTAA
This sequence comes from Quillaja saponaria, assembly GCA_029379385.1. Classification (NCBI taxonomy): domain Eukaryota; kingdom Viridiplantae; phylum Streptophyta; class Magnoliopsida; order Fabales; family Quillajaceae; genus Quillaja; species Quillaja saponaria. The sequence goes on along the minus strand of CM055614.1, from coordinate 12,192,403 downwards.
CAAAGGCCATCACGACTCAGACGAGCAAGTCTACATTTTTTGTACGCTACAAGATCAATACTTTTCAATGACTTACACACATGTTAACTTCTTTTTCCATATTGACCAATGTCCAGATCTTAATTACCTTTTCTTTAGGCTACTACAAGTCAAGAGAAGTCTTGTCTCCTTTCATTTGTATTTGTATCATTAACAATCAAGACAACTTCTCTCTTATTTGGCATTAGAAATTAACCTTTGGTAATTTAAAAGACTCATTATGATTGTATTGAGGTGGGTGCATGTGGCTATGCCCCTCACTAAAAATGGTGGATCCAGATCTTCTTTTTTTCTTCGAGAAAAAGACCATTTTAGAGAGTTGTCTTTATCTCAAACAAAATTATATTTTCACATGATATATTTATTGAAATGAGTATGGAAAAAGATGTGTCTATGAACTCTTCTTGTATTATTATTTTCTATTCTAAGGTTGAGCATGTATTTAACATTATATAACTAATATTAACACCATAGAAATTGATAACATCATACACACAAAAACTAATCACTTTCAGTTATCTCTAGCTAATAACTATTAATAGATTTACTCCACTCGTATAACTGCTTCTTTGATGGGATGAACATTTTAAGTGGGATTGTACAGGATTTTTTGACCTAATCTAAAAGTATTCTTGTCATCAGATACATTTTATCAAGTATTTGTTAAACGCTATTATTCTTTGCGGATGTGATTTTGTTGTTTGGATGAGAACGATGGAGGTATGTTATTTATTTTGTAGCCATATGTGAATTGTTTGAATATGCTATCACCCTTTCCTCCTCCTTTTGACGCCCTGCCTCTCACGTGATTTATGTAGCTTCTTTCCTACTGCAACTTCTTTTGAAATTTTGTCATTTTCTTTTCTTCTCCTAGTTTCTTCTAATCTTTTTTTCCTCTCTATCCTCAGTCTTCATAATGTGACACTCGAGTCTATGATGTGTTGGATTGACATGTGCTGAATCCCACATCACATATATATTAAGTTGATTTTGGTTATATAAGTTATTAAGAACCAATTATCAAACACCTTCCAACTAACATTTTAACTCATGTAATATAAGTTGTGAATTATTTTAAAAATAAACTAGATTGTACAACTATTTTCATAGAGGAAGAATCTAAATAAGATTGGACTCATTCTCATGGTAGGAATGAAACTTACAAGTTAATATACATAAAGAACAACTTAGATGGCAATGCCTTTGAGGAAAAATCAAGAATTGGCTATGTAATCTCTACGCCTTCACTAGTAGCCACTTTGCCCTCCATAATCACTATGTTGGAGATAATTAAAGAAACTAGCATTTGCTGCTTGTATGCTCTTGCGTTCTTCATTTTTTGGACCTCAATTGTTTCATGTATAGACCCATTTCTTATTTTCACTGCCATCCATATATGTGCTCAATCCATACCTGTTAAAATTGGTGGCTTAAGACTTTCTTCTAGTCATTAATTGGTCTTGCAATTAATAGTATGAAAAGACTATCTCCGCAAAGCTAAGTGAAAACATTAATTATTCTTTTGGTGATCTTGGGTCAGAGAGAAAGTACAAGGTTATTGGGTTTGGATTTAGTTGATGATTTCAAATCAAGAGGTTGGTACGTTCTAATTTTCTCACACTTGATATGTCAAAAGCTCCCTGCACATGATTGTTTGAAAAATTGAAAGATGAAATTTCCTTCACAAATCCCTTGGTTTCTACCAATAAATAATTATTAATATACCAGCTTCTTGTTGAATTATGTCACATTGGGAAGTATTTTTAATAATTTAGGATTTATAAACTATTAGGGAACACAAGTAAATACAATATGAAAATTCTGATCATTTAAACGTTTTAGTTTGAAGATAAGCTCAAAGAAGAGAATAAAATGTAAGATGATTCATCACAAAGAAATACTTGTCCAAAGATTAATTCAACTAGTATAATTATAACGATTAAGAAAAAGATGTACTACATATTCATTAAGAACTTGATTACATATCAATTTGACGAATTGTTTTCATATGTACATGTTTGTTCGTCATGCCAAGATTCTTGTCCTTATGCAAACTCCAAATTGAATTTTATAGACAACTAGACATTTATTTTTGTGGGAGCCAAATTTTATATAAATATATTCAACTACAGTAATAGAAAAAAAAAATTATAAAAACTCAATAACTCATAAGACATAATAAAAATTTATAAGTTACAAAAGTTAAAGGACAAAATAAATATCCTTCAAATACATCCTTGAATTGCTTAAATGAAATCTAAAATTGTGAGCAACACTATTTCAAATTAACAAATTAATATTGATTTTTTTTCATAGTTATTTATTTTGAACTAATAACAAATCCTAAATAATTAGAATATTTAAAACTTAAAAGATAGAATATACTTACATATTATTTATTCAATTCTCAAATTTTGCCGATCAAGCAAAAGAATAAATTTCTTTTATATCAGTGTTGGACACAGCCAGTAATTATCCTGAAAATAAAACTTAAAATAAAAATAAATTTAAATTATATTAAATTTTTATATAATTTGGGTTTAATTAATAATATAATCTTTAAAATAAAATTTTACCTATTTTTTTTAGGCAGAAATCTCTTCTCTCCTTTAAACATGGATAATGGCCACTTTCTAATGCCAATAGAGCATCACTCAGAATTCTTTTTGGTGTGGCTAACTAGACAAATTATAGGATAGAGACAAAAGAAACCCTAACTTAATTTTTTATAAGAATCCTATTGCCTATTAGGCTTTAAGGGCTAGCTTGGTATGAATAAATGATTTTTGAGGAAATGGAAAGGGAAAGGAAATGAGAATGGAATGCAAGTGGAATTGAATCATAATTCTATTTTATTGTTTGGTAGCGTCAGTAAGGACCTTCTATTCCATTTATTTATTTTCTATCCATTTTTTAGTCATGAAATAATTTAAAAATTATACTAAAATGACAAAAATATCTTTCAGTAGATAAAGTTATAAAAAAGTAACATAATTTATGAAATATTTATATTTCTTAATTTTAAAAAATATTTATATTATTTATTTACTATTAATTAATTCATTATTATTATTACTTATATTTATTTTATTATTGATTATATTTATTTTTTTATTTTTTATTTTTTATTATTTATTAATATTAATATTTTAGTTTAAAACTACTTAAGTAATTTATTTATTTAACATTAAATATTTATTTATAATTATAATTTTTACTATGATATGAAGGGCATTTTGACATTTGACTAAAATGATTTCATTTATTATTATTTTCACATAGAAAATTTTCATTTTTATATTCTATATTATTTAATATGATATGAAAGGTATTTGTGTTATTTGACTAAATTATATAATAATATATATATATATATATATATATATATATATATATATATTTATATGTGTAATATTATTATTTATTAATATTCAACTTTTTATTGTATGTGATAGAATGGTTTTTATGCCATTTAACTAAATTAAACTGATTTCATAAAGGTAGGAATGAGCAATCCCACCCTCTATGTGGGTTTGAGGATTCCTACTTCTGTAGAATAAAATGGCTAGGAATGGAATAAGTATTCTAAGACTAAAAAACGTACTAAATGAAAAAATGTTCATTCAAGCATAGAATGAAATGATCATTCTTGTGTACCAAAATAGCCTTAAGTTTTAACCTATTAGTCTTCCTATAGAGTTATAGTCTTGCAGTATAAAAAGTAAAAATATTATTTAGTTTTTACTTTTAGAGGGGTCATGGTATTAAATAAGAGAAAATAAAAAGCTAAAAGTTAATTTTAAATTATAATATTAATATTTTTGAAAAAAATTTGAGGGGGCTATGGCCCCCGCTGGTCCCTTAAAGACTCATCCCTCCTGGCAACTGAATTCAAGATGTTGGTTTTTGTTTCTTTAACAGTCAGGTGTGTCTAGGTCAGCTTACACAATCAAAGAAAAACAAATCATGAGAATTTATAAGGAGTTAGCTTCTATAGCAAAAGTTTGTTAGTTATTAGTATCTCACCAAGTAGAATACAGTCCATTTAGTTTAGCAGTGAGGCGGAGATCATAGTCTCAAACCTTGTCTCAACTTGAGTGTATGTTTGGGTTATCCAAAACCTATAGTTTGTGATCATGGTCTGAAAAAAAGTATTTGTGTACAAATTACCAAAATGACATCATTTTATGTTGTTTTAAAAATATACTAATTTATGTTTAGTTTTGATTTTTAATTGAAATTATATATTAATTTCTATTCAATTTTATTTTTAATTGAAATTAAACTATTTTTATTCAGTTTTGATGTTTTATTCAAATTTAATCATCTTTTATTCAGAATTGCGGTATTTCTAAAGTTATAATTAAACAAAAAAAAAAAAGTTGAAAATTCTTATCGTTGGCAAAAGGACACAGTTGGAATTAAAAGAAAGAATGAGGGTAAAATTGGAATGAGGTTGGTATTACAAAGAAAGAGAAAGGGGAAATTTGAACATAAAAGAAAAAAAAAAGACATTGAAGGCTTGGACCATGCAACCCAAAAGTTGCCCAACGATCATTTCTTGGACACACAAACTGGGTCGTGGCGACCCAAACGGGGTCGTGGCGACCCAAACGGGTGGCGAGTCCAAGGCCTTACCAAAGGTTAAAACTTTTATTCATGTAATGAATAGAAATTGAGTTAAAATTTTATAGTTGAAAAATCTAGAATCCATAGCAATACTTCATATTTGATATTGTCGAGGTCTGGGCTGTACCTCGGCAATTCGACATCTTCGTTATATGGTCCGTGAAATCCTCCCTAATCTCATCTTCATCTCCTAAACTAAAGTTCTTGAAAATCGTTACTCCACATCCGTCATTAATAAACTTGGCTTTACTTAAATCATCCTTGTATACCCATTAAACACATCAGGTGGTCTTTGTATTGCCTTGCATTCCTCCATCATTGCTAATCTCATCTCTCCCTTCAAAAACCTCATTCATCTATCCATTCACTCTTCCCTACAAAACAAAAGCTGGAACCTTCTTGCTATCTATGGCCTACCATACACTGATAAAAAACAAACCTTTTAAGAAAGTCTGTGTCTTCTTCACTAAACTTTCACCGACCTTACCCTTCTCATTGATGATTTCAACAGCTATATGATGCCTTCAGAAAAGAATAGCAATAATAAAGTTGGTCCATCCCTAACATATATGAAAAAAGTAATGAATGAAATTACTGCTATTGACCTTGGCTATAATGGCAATCCTATACCTGGTCTAATGATAGAGAAGGCAAAGGCAACACCAAAATTTGCTTGGATATAGCTCTAGCTAGTTTTGACTGGCAACCCCTTTTTTTCTAAAGCAGTTATCACCCACCTTGCAACAATTTGTTTTGACCATAATCCTATTGTTCTTAAAACTGAAGGTTAATCAAATTTTCTTCCACGTCCATTTAAGTTTGAAGCAAGCTGGGCAAGGGATGATCACAGTAATCTAATTGTGGAAAATGCATAGCCAAATATTATTAGTGGTTTTCTAGCCTTTTCTCTAAATCACAAACTGAAAAAAACTAGATTTGTCCTAGAAGATTGGAATAAAAATCATTTTGGCAAGCTCAATCAAGGATTAAGTTTATAAAGCAACAAATTGATTTCTTACAACAAAAAGAGCTATCTCATTATAATCATACCACCGAGCACAATTTAAAAGTTGAACTGGATAAGTGGCTCCTTAGAGAAAAAATTATATGGCAAAAAAAAGTCATGAGTTTAGTGGCTCGAGCAAGGTGACAAAATTACTCGCTTCTTTCACTTATCAATTGTCATTAGAAGATGCCATATTGCCATTGAATTTCTTAAAACAAGACAAAGGAATTAGACCTCTAGACAAGATGACAACGGTCAAGCTTTTGTAGACCACTTTTCTAATATATTCATCACCTCTAATCCTGCATTCCCAGCTGACCTTAACAACCTTTTTCCACCTTGCATCACTGAGGAAAATAATGCTTCTCTTTGTGTAATACTAGATGAAAAAGAAATTCGTTCTACTATTTTAAGCATGAATTCTAATAAAGCTTCGAGGCCATAGGGGCTTTCACCTTTGTTCTACAAGCATTACAGGCCTATTATTCATTTTGAAGTGGTGAAAGCAGTGCGGCATTTTTTCATGCATGGATATATACTCATGAGAGTGGAATTTTACAAATATTGCCCTCATTTGTAAATCGGATTTTGCCCACATGGTAAATCACTTTAAACCCATATGCTTATGCAATGTTGTTTACAAATGCATTTTAAAAATTATTGTTAATAGGCTCAAGTCTTTCCTCCCAACCATCATTTCAGCATAAGCAATCAGCATTTGCAAAAGGAAGGCAAATAATGATAACAACGTTATTGATCATGAAATCTTCCACTCTATGAAAAAGATGAATGGTAGAAATGGTATCATGGCTTTGAAATGATATGGAAAAAGCTTTTGACAGAGTAGAATAAAAATTGATATGAAAAAGCTTTTGACAGAGTAGAATAGACTCTGTCATTGCTATTTTCAAGAACCTCGGCTTTTGTGACAAATGGATTAGTCACATATCTACTATTGCATTTTCTATCATGCTTAATGGTGCTCCTTTTGGTAAATTTAATGCTCAAAGAGAAATAAGACGGGGGATCCACTCTCACCCTATCTTTTGATTTTTTGCACATAGCTTTTTTCTAGATTATTGTAAAAAATATCCTTGGTGGTCATTTTCAGGTTGCCAAGATTTTCATAAACAAACCATAATTTTTTCCATTTGCTTTTTGTAGATGATCTCCTCATTTCTCCAATGTCTCTCAACATCAAGTAGACACAATTGAGGGCATCCTCAATACATATTGCCTTTGGTCAGACAAAAAATCAACTTCACCAAGTCCAAAATCTTTTTCAACAAGAATGATGAGAGAGGTTTAAAGCAGTCTCTCATTAATTCCTAGCAACTTTCTCAAGGAGATTTTACTACAAAACAACTTAGTGTTCATCTTTCTATACAAAGATTAAAGAAAGCCACCTTTTCGGAAGCTATCAATGGAGTGCAAACTAGAGTGGCAAGATGGAAGCTCATTCACTGTCCAAGGCACAGAGGACAACACTTATTAAGGCAGTAGGACAAGTTGTCCCTTATTATACCTCACAAACTCTTCTCTTTCCAAAATCTATTACCAATGAAATGAACTACATGCTAAGAAAATTCTAGTAGGGGAGTCAACTACTGACACAAAATCACACTCTACTTATAGGTTTGGGACAAAATTTGCATGCCAAAATTTTATGAAGGATTAGGAATTTGAAGAATTCAAGACACCAATATAGCACAGTTAGCTAAGATTGATTAGAGAATTTTAAGCGAGACAAACTCACCCTGGGTTCAAGTACTTAAACACAAGTATAGCTTCAATAAAGGATGGAAAATTCTCCATCAAATTTGCATATCATATTGATTAATCCCAATGTTTCAATAGTGTGAAGTCTTTCAATAAGAAAACATGGTTGGCTCTGCAGAACTCTAAGCTTCATGAACGCCTCAAGCTATTAAGATGAAATTCCTTTTTGAAATATCCTTCCAATAAGAATTGTTCTTGCAGCTCACAATGCAACATCCCTCCAACTAATTGCCCTTTCTGCTATCATTTTGAAGAAACATGAGAACATATTTGCTTCAATTGCCATTTCATGAAGATGCTTGTCACACTCCCAAACAGAGGCATGACTGGCCGGAGGAATGGATAACCAAACCTCCGTAACCCTGATTTTATCACTACTAAATACACAAGACTCTCGAAGCAATTATATTTAAAACCAAGAAAATCTAAACTTAATTAAAGTAAAAACATAGACTTGTTATTGAATAGTTAATATTTACTAAAATTTTGGCTGAGGTTCCACACAAGGTAAAACATGCCCAAAACAAAAGCAATTCATATTCCTATTTTTACACAACAAAGAAAACAAGATCAAGGAGCTCTGTTTCGTTTCTTATCATAATAACAATCAACTAGACTATTATCCCTCATAAGACCAGACGCCCCACAACTCTAGTGTGACAGCAAACTTTCACCCATTTGACTTCAAGATTGAGATTCTAATGTATTTCCTTATCGTCAAATACTCGGTAAAATCCATTATCGGTAATAGCTGTCCTCGAGATCCTATTAATCATTTAATATTCCTATGTAATACATTCCCAAACTACTAAGATTACACATATATAAATACGAAAATATAAAACTTAGCAAGCACAGTTCAAATAGTATAATGTATAATCAACTTAAAAAAATCAAGTCAATCAAAGCATACAAAGTAAACAAATGGCCAACAGAATAACTCAGCCATGCACAACAGTATCACCCCCACCGGACATTTACGCACCCGCACAACAGGTTAACTAGGGCTGAGCACTCATTTCTTTTAAAATAATTGTCAGAATCAGAGTATCTCATATCAAAATATCAAATCAAAATATTCTAAATGTACCTGGAATTCAGTTTCAGAAATAAAATTACTTCGAAAAACATTTTACTTCGTTGGCCCTTATCAACCACAAATAATTTCAAGCATTAAACACAATTCAATTAACTCAATGCAACATTGTACTTGCTTATTATTATTTTTTTCATATAACACATCTATTCAAATACACACATAAATACATATAATAATCTAGTCACTAAAGGGTAACAATTAACCACTCACATTTAACCGATTTCATTTGTCACTTACACTTGCGGGAATGCGCGTCTTTGATTCAACCATACTTTTCAAAACTACAATTACATTTTCCAAGTGTTACTTAGTTTGACAATTCTTAAGTCATAACCTTTTAGTTACGAACATATAGAGTTAGTCAGTTTCAAGTATTTATTTAAAGTTAACTCTTTTTTTAGGCATTTTCACAACCCTCTTAAAGATATATTTATTTTCAACTTACACGCTTAACCAAATTTAATAAAACCAAATTGAAACATTAACTTTAGGAAGTTAACTATCTTTCTTATTTATGAACTTTTCCTAAAATTAGTCCTAAATCACTCAATTCCTTACATGGACAAAAGCAAGGCATTGCACAAATTTTTGGTTGCCAACCTCTGATTTAATGCTTATAGAATTCTCATACTTAGGAGTTAAATTACAAAACTTTTCAGTCTAGTATTTCAAAATGTTACGAACATTTCATCTTCATCACTCTTCTCCTAATTCATCCTTTAAGAACCTCTAATATTAATTACTTCAAAACAGGTACAGTTAAGAACCGAAAATTACAGCTATGAATTTTAATACCTCCAAAATACACACAACTAAGAATTAAAACATGTACCACTCTAGATTTACTCTTCATCATGTTAGGAACAACTTTTAAATAGAGAACCTAGGCTAATTTAAATTATAACCTATGACAAAGTCTCCCGAACTGATTGAAGCTCTCATAAATCTTACATGGATCTAGCCACAGTTCAACCGCTCTAATGATAAATGTACTTGAAACAAAGTTACAAAAATTTTCATATATCATTCCAAGATAATAAGCTACACTTTCTCTTTAAAACTCTTAAATTAATTCAATCTATAAGACACCCGAAATACTAAATTTTCTCTAACTTATAAAATTTGACCATGTTTACGTTTAATACCCACTTAACTCCCATTTTTATGTCCTTCCCCTTAATCCTTACTGTAATAGTTTGATGGATATTGGATGTTCTACAACATGAAATAAATGTTCCTTCATTCTCTTCTCCTTTTTGCTACTTAATTAGAAAAATTGGTGGTATTTCCCTAAGGACAATATCAAAATAAAAGTGAAAGAAAAGGACGTGGAAGTATAGCAGAACATGAAATCCAACAGCCTATTCTTCTCCTTTCTTTATCATTTTTTTTTTTTTTTTTTTGAAAGATGAGAGAGGTGAATGTAAAATTAAGGGATAGCAACTTTCGAAAATTTCACACTCCAATAGCCTAGCCATATTTTAGAGACATGAAATCCTTCTTAGGTCTACACCCTTAATCCATAACCTATTCATCTCTAATTCATTACCAACCTTTCCTTTTTCTCATACCATGCTCTTAACCCATTGAACAAAAGGTTTCATGATCAGTGAATACTTTAATCTTAACTTCTACCCACCAGTCAATAAGCCGCACGAGTTCCAGCCACAACAATTCTGCCACTACCCTGTTAATTCTTCTATAGATATTCTTTGATAGTGGTTGTACAAGGACAGAGAATATTACCTGAATAAGATTAACAACGAGGCCTAATGCGAAGAAAAGCAAGCCTAATAGGACAATGATAGCTGCTGCTACAATAGCCATGGACACGAACTCCCCACATTTCCATAGAGAAACAAAGTGATTCAGAAAAGTAAAGAGAAGAAACTAAATGATTTTACTGTCATGTCTTGAGATCACAAAGTTCAGGTTGCTAGTGTAGTTCAAAGGGATGATGTGGGTGGCTGGGATATTATCATTAGATGCAAAGTGGGCTACAATAGTGTTGATTCTATGTCTGATCACTTCGCTCTCCATTTCTTTCAATGCCAAAGAGTTAAATTTTGAGGGAGTGTGAAGGTGAATCAATAGCAAAAATAGTAAGAGAGTGTACAAGTGGGCAGAAGCAAAGAAAGCCAAAACAAAACAGTCCCTTAGAAGACTCTGGAACCAATAGAAAGCAAAGAAGAAGAATGTGGTGGAAGAAAGAAATTTTTTTTTTTTTTTAATTTGTGGCTACAATTTAATCATAGTTTTAGGGGTATATGTTAAAGATTTATTAAAATTTTTGTATACTGAGATATCAGGTTACATAAAAAAAGTTCTTAAATATATATTATTTTATAACTAAAATTTATACATTACATCTATGACGCAACTTTCATGATGTCAGGTTATAACAATAATTTGGTTTAGTTCACCGTGGAACATACATATTGATGCAATTGCTCATCTTTCAGTCACTAATTGGTTTGGCTTTCTCACCAACAAGAGGCTTGTAAATGCTTCTCTTAATCTTGATAACAGAGACTTACTGTGCTTTGCCATTATTGCCCTGGATACTTACTGGTTTTACAAGAAGCAAATGATTCATGATTACAACTATTGTGTGCCTAATCCGGACTGGATATGTTTTCAACTAAGAAAAAGGTACGATGAACTAGTCATAATTTCCTCTCCCTCCCCAAAGCTCCTTTGGTTAGTTTCTTAGTCCCCATCATCGGAAGGTTTGATCGAAGTTAATTTTGGTGTTACCTCCTCTGTTGATTGCTCATGGGTGGCAACTATTGCTAGAGATCACCATGGTCATTTTCTATTTGCGGCCACTGTCCAAACTAACACCCTTAGTTCCTCTTAGCTACACCAGTAGCTTGCAAGCTTGCTTCTTTAAGTCACCAAAGCATTGCAAGTTCAAGCTCTATCATTCTAGAAAGCGATAACTTTATTGGCATCAATGCTTGATATCCAAAATAGGAGTTGGAGCATGCCATTCGAGATTCGTTATTTCCCTCTCTTTTACTGTAGTTGGGTTGCTAAAAAAGTAAATTACAATGCCAACGTAGTTTCCCACAATCAAGCTAAATGGGCTTCATGTAAATTTTTTTTTTTTTTTTTTTTTTTTTTCTGACTTTAACTCAATGGAATCTATTGTACCTCTTGTTTTTAGTCAATGAATTACATTTAGTAAAAGAAAAAAAAAATCTAATTTAAAATTCTTACATTTTCTACTGGACTAAATATAATTTCTTTAATTTAAATATATATAAAAGTATAATATACATTTGTATGGTAGCTGGCCATAAAATTCTAAACTCATTTTAAATTTTATACAATTAACTATACAATACCCCATTGTAAAAATGGTGCATTAAGTACCCGCTAAGTAGACAGATGACACACTAGTTATATTTTATAAGCCACATTTCAGCATTACCTGCAATGATAGGTATATACAACTAACTAAAACAATTTAGTATTTATATTTTTCACTTAAAGTTTCATTGATATTTTTAATTTCATCCTTTTCTCTTTCTTCAACCTTGGGGCTTGGTGTTTCAAGTCTGATGGATTGTCTAATTTGGTTGAATGAGGATGGAAGAAGATATCGTTATTATCGAAAATTAAGTATAATAAAAACTGAACAATGGTAAAGCCCACAACTCTAATAAAAACCCAGACTCTTTAAACAGCTAAATCGCCGATTAACTCCGTTTCATTCTTTCTCAATCTGGTTCTCCAATAACAGATCGAGAGATGATTTGGTTTCAATGTGAGGATTGTGGAGATAATCTGAAGAAGCCCAAGTTGCTTAATCACTTCAGCAGTGCTTAACCTCATTTTGTGGAACTGTCATTAAAATTTTGAACCAGATCAGCATAAAAAGTAGTAAAAAGTAAGGCACCTGCCCTGATGATGATCTGGGTTCGGGTCATTTTCTAATGTTTATGGGTGGAGATGAAAACTTCATATAAATTTTTAGGCCACAATATAATTATTTTATTTTTCAATAATTCAGGTAAACAGGTTATGTATGGGGGTCGGTTGATTCGGATAAAATTTTATCCCTTAGGAGCCGTAATGCACCTTTTGATGTATACGGTTCACCAAAAATCGCCAAAAAGAGTCCATGTGTAGATTTCAAACGTTATTTCTTTCTTCACAAAGGGCTCTTTGGAATTTCTAATAAAAGGTCTTTTTCTTATATTTATCAAGAAAGAAGTCTTTTGACTCGTTTACCTATTAAAAAAAAAGATTAAGAATTTACTTAAACTTATCAAACTAACTTCTAATTGATGTATTATTTTCATAGGACCGAATCCAAATCACAATGTTATTTTCTTGTTTCTAAATGGACTTCATCAATTCTTTTAGGCTTATGCTCAACTTCAAGTAACGATATGCCCAATTTGAATTTTCACATATAAGACAAATACTTTAATACCACATCTTATCTTTTTGCTTTGACTTTTTTTTTTTTTTTTTCAAATTTCAATTTATTTCATGTTTTACGCCAAATATATGATAGAAGTAGTAATATATTACCAATTGGGTTTTTTTCTAAATAGAGCCTGGATGCTTCATTTTATTAGTCCAACCAAGCCAACCATAAATTATTCTGAATGGAGAATATTAATCCAGATAATGGTTGTGATAGAATCAATTGAAATTCATGGTGTATATTGCAGCCACATCAGATTGGGTATTTAAAATCTCACAAAATAGATGGGTTATTATATAATCTTGTATTTTATATGAATATTAATAATACATATTATTTAATATTTTATTGTCTTTTGCATAATTGTTTTAATTAAGTAAATAAAATATGCACACACAAATACATAAAAAAAAATAAGTTGTAAAATCTAAGAGGGCGAGTTGCACTACAGATTACAGAACAATAAAAAAAAAATTATTTAACATTAACTGCATCATGAAAAAAGTTTTTTTTTTTTTTTTCTGTTAGACTAAATTACTGCTTTTGGTCCCCTAAAAAAATATTAATATGTTTAATTTCGCAATCACAACTGAACTCTCATCTTTCCTTCGTTTCTACCTCCGAGTTCGAGAGTTCAATCACCGACCAAAGCTAGCAATCGTCGTTGTTGTAGAACACCCAACAGTCACCGATCGTGAAGTAAGCCATAGCTCGAAAGCTCAAGCTCTGGTTAGTGGTTTTTCTCGGTTCAACTCTTCAACTTCAAGATCTGGTTTCATCTGAAAAAACCTTTTCAGACTCGTTCAACTCCGATGGATTCCTTCAAACCTCTGGAACCAATATTAGCTTGTCCGGAAGCTCTGGTTAGAAAGTGATATTCTGAGTCTCTGACTGGATATGTCCTGTTTTCACTTTTCCTCTTCACCTTGCAAAGTTGCCATTATTATCTTGTTTTTTTCATGATTTTTTTTTGGGTCAAGCGCATAGTTATTATATTTTCTTATGGATCAAGTGCAGAAATTGGGTCAAAACTTTGTAGTTTTAAAATAGAAATTAGATTTTGACAACTAAAAGGATGAACATAAATGGTTATGATAAATACTCTTAATTATAAAGAAGATGTGCTTTTGATTTGTTGAGCATAAAATGCTTCTATCTTCTATGTGGATATAGCTGTCGTAGACCCCCTTTAGGCTCATTTACCTACATTAAGGTAATTGTTATGCTCTAAAAGGATCTGCTAGAACTTTTTTCTAGTGAAATTGATTTGGCTTGTAATTGTAAAGACTTGAGAATGAGAAGAGGCTGGTATTCCTGTTGTACTTATATATTTTTCTTGCACATCTGATATTATGGCAGAGGACACGTTGGCATAACAAGAAATAACCTTCATGCAGTCATTGGTTGTGTTCTGCAACATGCATACCTTTTAAAATATTTATATCTTTTTTTATATATAGTAAAATATTTCAATGTATCCTGGACGTATCCTATCCTAGTTTTTTAGAAATTGACATATCACTGCTCGTATCTGTATCCATACTTCACAGTGTGCTTCTCATTAATTGCATTTGACCCAATCTGTAATATTGTAAACTTGCAACTAGCTTGTGTGGAAACAGAATTTATGGGAGGTTTTCTTCAGGTCTAATATAAATTTACAGTTCTGATGTTTTCCTTTCATTCTTTTTAAACAATAAATTATTTCTGTTGATGTGTCCATCATTATAGTTGTAACTTGTTGTTGAGAATTTAAGTATTCTTCTTTGATTAAAAGTTCAATTATTTCATTCTCTGGAATATGTTACTTTACTGTAGAGCAGTCTTATCAAAGGCCCTAGGCAAACCTACGCATTAGGGGTCCTGGAGCCTTGGATCTAGGCACCAAGCGTAGGCATGCCTGAGTAAAGATAGGTGTCCTGCTAATGCAAACAGAAAAGAAATTGCTACATGCAAGAATCCAGGCTTCCAGCAAGTAAAAATGAGTACCAATATGTTTATAAGAGTAAAAATTGAAAAATAAAAATAAAAATCGCTATAGACAAGAATTCCAGCAAGTAAAAAGTAAACACAGAAAAATCTAGCTAAAGGCAAGAGGTATAACAAGTAGTCTACTAAGTTCAGCAAGTAAAACCTAGCTCTTAAGACAAAAACAATAAAATTTAATGCTTTTGCTTTCTAAATTCCTAAGAGGTCAAGCAAGTAGTCCATTAGTGGTGCACACCTGAAGGGCCTAGGCATCACCGGAGTGAATGAGTCTTGCCTAAGCAGTGTAGAGGCAAGAGGGCTGTAGTCTCTCACCTTTTGAGCCAGAGGCCGTCTTTAATAACACTGTTGTAGAGTGTTTGTGACTTTTGAATTCAGACAGCACTGAGATAATAAGATACATTCTTCTAAGAATTACTTAAGTTATATATCCCTCAATCCTTAAAACTTAGATGATTATTAGGATTTACTTTAATTGAAAATAAAAAACTACTAAGTCTCTTCATGATCAAATTGTTATTTCATTACATCCTTTTGGTCACTAGTAATGGCAATTTGAATATTTGTATTAGTTCTTGAGTTGGAATCTAATGTTTACTTTTCACTTTTAGTTCTTGAAAAAAAGCAGTCATAGTGGATAGAATGGTAGATTAGGTGTGATCTTTGTTGATGATTTAATTTGTTTTCCTGTAATAGGAATTTCATTGATTGAGTTGTGAACCTTTCTGAGATATGAATAAAATCCATTTCAAAAGAGCTTCGTTTGCTTTCTAGGCTTAGTTATGGTTTTCAAATGTATTGCAGTTTGACCTAATTTTGGGTTGAAATTTGATTGCCTTCTTCAGTCCATAGAGTCTATTTGATTTGATTTTAATTAAGTACAACACAATTTTCTTGACCCGTAAAGTTGTTTTTGTTTTTTTTATGTGAATGATTCTAATATGTTCTTTGTGTGTTAGGTATCGGCAACTCAGCAGTTTCCCGTTTGATGAGTTCAACTTTAAAAGTTTCTGAAGAAAATTAGAGTCTTATGTTATCTGGGGACTGGCCCAAACACACTGTCAGATCAGCTCATTTCTTGGTTTGATTCAAAAGAAGACACTTGTCAACGGTCTCTCTGTAGGAATGGCATGGCCTTCACCCACTTCTCTGTCAAAACCTCTGCTCTCACACTAACCCTTCTCTCCATTCTTGTCTTCTTCCTCATAAACCCACCTTTCTCTCCCTCCTTTTTCCCCACAACCCCCCGTAGATCCCTTCTCACTGACACCACCACCACCAAGACCCTTGCTACCACATCTTGCTCCTCTTCCAATTACCATTCCGATGGGCTTGTCAACTACTTGTCCCTTCATTTCTGCATCTTTCATGGAAACTTGTTTCTCTCTATCCCTTCTCTTGCTCTGTTTCTTCTTCTACAGTTCTATATCCTCATCAAAACTGCACAGTGCCATTTCTCTGTGGTCACGACCAAGCTCTCAGGTCACCTCAATTTGTCGCCAAGCATGGCTGCTGTAACCCTCTTAGCCTTAGGCAATGGCGCCCCTGATGTGTTTGCATCTGTTGCTGCTCTCCGCGGAGGCCAATACCGAACTGGATTTGGTGCAATACTTTCTGCAGGAACATGTGTTTCTGCATTTGTGGTTGGGTTTGTAGCGATTTATGCAGCACCATTTTCTGTTGATCCCACGCCATTTGTAAGGGACATATTATTTTACTTGATTGCGGCATTGTTTTTGTTCTATGTGTATCTTAGTTCCGAGATTTTTCTATGGCAAGCAGTTGGGTTCGTTGGTTTCTATTTGTTTTTTGTTGGGTTTGTGTTCTATATGGATCTGGGAATGGGTAGCAGTGGAGGGAACAGTGGGAGTCAGGTGGGTTTTGCTGGAGATGTTGAGGAGCAGAGAGGGGCAAACTCCAATGTCAAAGTTTCAGTGACTCTGGTGGAAAAGAAACTCAGCTCTGGATTGCATCGAGCTCTTGAAATGGTATGTGTGAAACCAATGAACGATTTTACATTTTCATGCTAACATTTTGCAACTTTAGATAAATTAGTGTCCGATATATATATCTCATGCTCAAGGGTGTCCTTAATTCGATTCCTTACTTCTATATAGATTATTAATGCTTTTACAGAATCAGATCTGTGTTTACTTGGTGAAACAATAGCTGGGAAAAGAAGATTGTAGTTAGGACGTGGAAAAAGTTGAAAGAGATGGATGAAGGATGGCTTCCATAGGCTGTTAGAGTATCTTCCTCCCAGTGGTAAAATCGCAAAAAATAAGATATAGGCCAAAGATAGCTGTCTGACATACCTCGACAACTTGAAGAAACTGATTCTCTATTTTTTTTGGCCTGAAAAACTGATTGTCTTCAAAGCAGACATTTATATCTAGGAAAATCTCCATAATTATCTTCAGTATGATAAACTGTACATGTTGTCACCAATTTCATCATGCTTGGTTTGTGTCTTAAACTTATGTTTCCAAACTCGTTTGTTTGTTCTTACTTCCTTAAATAAATAATAAAATGGAATCTGACAATATAAATTGTCACTTGACGAAGGAGAGGAGAGGTAGAGGGAAATTGGAAGTTTATGTGTAGGTTTTTATGACAATTATGCTTCAGACACCGGAACTTCTGACTTTGGTGGCTTGAAGACCTTAAGAATAGATAGTTGGTAATATGTATGTATGCATATAGGCGGCATAACAGGTGAGAGGAAATAACTATGACCACTGGATGAATTTCAATTGTCCAAATAGCTAAAATAGTCACATGACAATTAATCTTCCTTCTCAAGCGCATCTGTTCTCAGCTTCTTATCTCTTTCAGTTCTCACTGGGAACTCTCTCTCTCTCCCCAGTCTATTTGGTTGGGTCCTGCTATCTATGTCGCCAGTCTATTTGATTCACAGTTGGATCCTGCTATATCTCTTTCCATTCTATTTTATTGACAGTTGGCTCCTGCTATTAGTTATGTTCTTTCATCCTTCTTCCTCAGTTGCTTGATGTCTATATTGGAAAACGGATTAATAAAATACAACATAAATTGGCTTTGAAGACTGAAAACATGAAATCAATATCAGGTAACACATTAGAGATTCTAAAAAGAAGAAAAAGGGTAGCTTATATTGGGTTTGGTGTAATAGTGATATGCAGCATGCAAGATCATTTTGTTTTGATTATTTTTTCTTCCTAGATCAACTAGGTTTAATAAAATACAACATAATTAGCTTTTGAAGACTGAAAACATGAAATCAATATCAGTTAACCCATTAGAGATTCTAAAAAATAATAACAAGAACAGAAAGAGGGTAGCTTATTTTGTGTTTGATGTAATAGCGGTATGCGGCATTTCCTTGATCTATTCTGCACAAGAAATATATCATAGCGGGAAGGCCCAGAGATCATAAAGGATGGAATGGGAATGGAGTTATTGAAATTCTAAATAAATTTTTTCAAATATTTGGAACTATTATAATGGGTTTATTTATAGACTGGGAAGTTTGGGGTTCTATGCAAATTCTTTTTCCTTTTAAATCTTAAAACATTCTTTCATTTTAGAGTTGAACCTTTTTTGCAGAAATCAATACCTGTGGCCTGATTTGAGAGAGAAAGCAATAAACCTCCTTGCAATTTGCATATGGCTGAACTTATTAAATCTTTCTTCCATTTGCACTTGAATTCCAAGTTGTTCATACTTGATAAATCAAAATATTTTGGTTCCATACATCAGAATTGAGTTTTTGCTCTTTAAATCTGGGATTTGAGAACTTTTCCAGTCATCATGGTTCAATTAATTGAGCACCTCGCCATCTACTGATGATTGGTGTCATTTCAAAAATTTAAGACGGCTGTGGTCTTCATTCACTTGCCTTTCATAAAAAATAAAACAGAAAAATAATGCATGGGACAGCCACTTACCTGAGGCGATTGCAGAGTGAGGAACATGTGAAAGGAAATGTAGAGACAACAGATGGAGAGAGAGAGACAGAAAAGGGAAGTGCGTGAAAGAGGAGAAGTAGTGTCACCTGACATCATTTAAGTTTTATATTAATCTAGGCCGTCCATTTTGATGTAATGGTCATAGTTATTTACTCTCATCCCTCACAATAAGCTAGTTCTCTCCTCTCACCATATATAAATATTTATATACATACCCCAACTAGTTTGGGATTTAAGTTTTCATTTCATTGAGTATAATATATATATATATATATATATATATATTAGTGGGATAAGTTCTCAATGGCTAATTGAATCAGCTTTGGTGGAGCAACTAAGAAACCAATGTGACTTTGAGGGAGGAGGAGAAAGGGGAAAAGTCACCACACACACAGAGTCTCACAACCACCAAATACCTTATTTAACTCTTGGAATTGAATGAGATTCCTCCAACAGTCCCTTCCAACCAACACTAGGCTCAGCATCCTCCCTGTGTCAGTTCATTTCTGCAACAATCACCGCCTTCCTGAAACTTCTGCAAACTTTTCTGGTATCGGAGTACTGTTTTGCCCCTCAACACTTCTCAGTATTACCCTCAAGGCCTCGAGCACTCTCACCATTGTGTTCTGGTTTTCTGACAACTAACAGACAGATGGGGTGTCTGCGTAATTCCTGAAGGACTTATATTTGTTGTTAGTAGTTAGTACTGAAACAATACCATATGATGGATTAGGTTAATGCTTCAGGGAGACTCTTCCCAGGAAATCTGTGTTGATTGCAATGAGTTGCATTATTATTTTGTACACAATCATGACTCTGCAATTCCAAAGGATAGAATTGATTCAATTTGAGCATATTGGATAGAATTGATTCAATTTGAGCATATTGGTCTTACATAACATAAATTTTTAATTGCAATTGTTGACAATAGATATTTTTAGATCATCTTATTGTATGTGATCTTTGTTGCTTGGGAACACTCTTGTTGAACAACCATCTTTAGAACCTTTGAGCACCTGCATAGTGTAAGTATCATTGGCTAAAACATCATTCGCTAGATTTGAGGTAAAGACAGCTGATGAGGCTGGAATCTGATGTAAACTTGTTCAGCCTCACGCTTTAGAAGGTTATGGCAGAGTCATGGCTACATTTTCCCCTGGAGTTTTCTGGCCCTCGGATCTAAAGTAAGTTCTGGAGGGACCCTACTACTAGAAAGATAAACCCCAACTGTCCGTCCCACCAAAAAATAAAAAATAAACTATTTTGCATAATCCAGAATGGTCTCTTTGTCTTTCCGGTACTTAAGGAGCCTATGCATAACCAACCTAGTATACTTTCCTCTTGTAATAAGTTATTTTGCCTACATCCATTTATTGTATTGCATCATAAGCTAGACTGACATGTATTAGATTATGGGTATATATATGTATATTTATTCATGCATCTCAGCCTCACCCGTTCATACCTTTTTTGCCAAGTCTCATGCAAAATAACAATTACATATGATTGAGCCCTTCGGTTTAGATCCAGCTGATTTTATCTGTGTGAATATCATTCTACGTAGCACTATTGTAATAAAAAATTTGACCTAATTTGTTCTTTTGTACGCTTTTACAGGTTTCAGCAGTATGGAAGCTTCCTGTCTCATTTTTCCTAAAACTCACAATCCCCCAACCTGCACCCTCAGAATGGAGCAGATTTTATGCATCAGCCAATATAGCTCTCTGTCCACTAGCCCTCTTGTATGCTTGTAACTCGTTCATGCCCTTCAATTATCCCATAGTTTTTCTCCTTCCCAACACTCATTTTCCTCTCTGGTTGGTAGTGCTCTTCACAGGCTTCTCTCTTGCATTTCTTCATTTTATAACAGAAAGAGAACCCCCAAAAACCGAGCAAATGCTCGTGGTGCTCATTGCATTTGTTATGAGTGTGTTTTGGATATCCACTACAGCTGGAGAACTTCTGAACTGCCTTGCAGCACTAGGGGTACTTCTCAAATTGCCACCAGCACTCCTTGGCCTAACAGTACTTGCATGGGGAAATTCAGTGGGGGATCTTGTTGCTGATGTGGCAATAGCCAAAGCAGGCCATCCAGCAATGGCAATGGCTGGATGCTTTGCAGGGCCGATGTTTAACATGCTTGTTGGGCTTGGAACAGCTTTAGTGATGCAAACAGCGAGTGTTTATCCCGAAGCTTATGAGCTTCATTTCCATGTGGGTATTGTGATTGCATTTGTGTTCCTGCTTTTGAGCCTGATGGGGTCTCTCTTGGTGATTACTTGGTGCAGATTCCGGGTGCCTAGGTTTTGGGGATACTGTCTTGTTAGTCTCTATACTATTTTCACAGCTGTCAGCTTGCTGATAGCCATGTTTTCTAGGTGATAGTCCAGTCTAGGATGGATTTATCATCAATGGAAGAAATGCAGCTTCTCAAGTTTGCTGCTGAAGCATGATAGTGTGTGCGAAATTTGCTCAGCATGAACAACCATTCTAAAGAAATATATAAAGGAAGACATTGAAGTAATTCTGAGTATTAAAGCTCACTGCCCTTTTTAGCGTGTGCTTTGTTTTGTTTCTCCAATAGGCATACAATTTTTTTAGTCGACTCCATCAAATCATATGATTTTTATATGGCTGATTTCATGTGATTATAAAATGTTGACATAGCACAGGTCGCAATACTCAAGTTTTAATCATATGATTGCTACTTTTATGATTTATTTAGGATGACAGAATTCTCTCTCTTTCCCTGAGATTAGAAAATGTTGATATCACTCATGTTTTAAGTGGTAAGTTATGTTTGAGTTTAAACGAAATTAGGCTTACACTCTTGTGTGGAGATACTTGTGGGAAACCAAAAAGAAGAACATGTTATAGCTCTGAACTAAACAACTATCATTTCTTAACAAGAATTACACATTGTATTTTCTAATTAGTTAAAAGCTAAGGCGTTATACTTGGCACAACTAATTCAGAAGGTCTAACCCTAAAATGGAATCCACCCAAAAACTCTGATACAAGAGAAGGGGGCATAGGGCATCTTGAATCATATATACTATTGAAAGAAAAAAAGCAAGAGCTAGCTACCTAACCTTAATCTCTTCATCATTAGTCTTATAAACAGCGCCGAAAGTCACTAATCTTAGCGATTAAATTATTAAACAATACAGCTGACTGGCTGCAGTTATAACAGAGAAAGGGACCATGAACATGATTGATTTAGTGAAGTAGAAGGAGAAGACAAGAAATTGGGAGAAATGGCTGTCATCATACATGTGGATTGAAATACTATGAACTTGATAATGCACGTGGGAAGAATAAGCTATGCTTGTGGGTGTGTTAGTATAAGAAGTCGCACTAAGACAAGCCACCATTTACTCATTATGAAGAGAATAATTGTTAAATGTAAGAATTGCCAATTCTCTTTATCCGACATAATATCATAAATTGTTGCTTTATTTTAAAATTTAAATTTATATGAACCAATCTGAATATAATTCACTTGGCATGATACTCAAGGCTTTAGGCTTCTCTCCCACCCCCATATCGAGGGTTTGATTTCCAACCTCCCTGTTTACAAAAAATGAAGGCTATTTTCAGCCAAATAACTTAACAAATTCTTAAATACCATGCTAGTTGGGACCTAAAGTATAAATGTGGCGGAGTTTGTTTCTAGCCAAAAAACAATATGGTAGAAAAATAAGGTACGACTGCTCATGAGGGTGAGTTTGTTGCATACACATATTTGGGGAATTTCTGTCATTGACAACCAGGCTTACTACATTATTGCACTCATGCTCTGTTCAAAAGCAGCTGCTAGGCCATTCTTCTCTTCGTTTGTTTTGTTCGTATTATTTTTGTTTGTTTGTACCAATCAAAAACATGTTGTCTGCTTAAAGCACAATCCATTATGACAGCAATCCATGCTTAATTTCCTCACTATTCTATTTTATAATTTACTGTTTTTGAACAGCAACAAAAAATCTTCTTTGGCTTATAACACTCATGACAAAAGAATATAAACAATCACTCACTTTATGTACTTACAAATGGATACATGCAGTATACAAATAACTCTTCCCTCTCAAGAATAAACAAACCTCATATGATGCAATAATGCAAATATGAGAAAGAGAAAAGAAAAGGGTTATTTACCTCTTTCTTTAATCTTTCCTTTCCCAAAAGAAAAATAATAAATAAAAAAACAAAAATAATGGCCTAATACTATCTGTCTAAATGAACTAATGCTATGTACCTGGCACTGGAATCTTTGTTTAACCTCCCCAGCTTCGCAAGCCAGGTCTTTCCTCACAACATACAAATGACAGAGTGTCTTCACCTCACTAGCCTACACACACAAACATTCTCCATCTTCCTTTCTTTCTTTCTTTTTCTAACAAAAGGTGTTGATGATGGGCACCAACCCACAAAAATTTGGGCTTGCTTGAACACAAAAAAAAAAAGGACAGACTGCAGTTTTTTTTGTAGTCCACCATGGTCATCAGACAAACTATACCAGGAGACTCCCCTCTCGATCAAGGGATTCCATCTTGAATTCTTGTTAAAATTGGAGTGATGCATACTGTAGTGATGCGCCATCATGTTGCAGATTTAGATCAACTCCAATAGAACAATCTGAATTTTAAAAAAACGCACATTAATCTACAAATGATATTCCCCAAGAGAAAATATAACATTAACTGTGGAAGAGAAGGGTCAGCACCTCACCCATTATATCTTTTTTGGGTATAGTTGAGCAGAAACTCATTATAGAACACCATCCCCCATGTTCTTGACTCTGAGTTCTACACTCCTAAGATCGCGTAGATGTTGTAAAATCTCTTTGAGAAGATGTAATCCTTTGTCCCCTTTCCTCAAGGAGCTGATGCAGTTCTTTAGAAAATCCCTATCTTCCTCAAGTGCTTGTAGTCTCTCATAAACATGATCCACCTCCTCTTCTATAGCAATCTTACTCTTCTCCAATTCAATCTTACCAACTGGGGAATTTTGCAAAGATGCAAAATGTAACCCATTTTCATTTCCATTAAGCAACCCATCTTCTGTTTCTGTATCAATTGCATCAAACAGTGGGAGAAGCCTCTTGGCCTTTGCATCCATAATTTTCCTCTCATGATGATGATGGTGACCATTGATTTCCTTGGAATGGCCATTTGAAAATCCATTAACCTCATGGCTGTAATCAACATTGTCGTGATAGCCATTTCCATTTTCTTCACAATGCTCCATTGATTCCATGTCATCATAATGTTGTTCTTCATCATCATTCAACACAAAAAGCTTATCTTCCAACACCTTTAGCTGCTCTAGAATCAAAAGTCTCTCTTCCTCAAAATTTGCCAATGATTCCTCTACATATAGAACTGCATCTACTGGAGTGTTTTGATCACTACTTCCTTGATGGCTTTCGAACTTACTTTCTTCCTTCGCTTCATAATTTAAATCAATAGATGCTCCATCACTATCCTCGGAATTGCTACACGAAACGGAGGATGTTCTGCTTCTTGTGCTATCTTCTCTCTTAGACATTATCATTTTATCTTTAATCTCATATTCATGAACCTTTTTTCGATATATTTCTAGTTCCTTTTCTAGCTCTAGCTTCTCTTTCTCCCTCTTTACCATCAGCTCATTTAAGAGCTGTAATGCCTCCTGGTCATACTCAGATTGTTCTTCCATCATTCTCTGATACTGCAAAGCTTCCATCTGCATGGCAGCTTTCTCCTCCTGCAGCCTATTTATCATTGCCATTGTCTGGTTGGCTGCTACAGCATTTGCATTTCTCTCTTCATCTAGTTCTGTATATAAATCATTTAAGGCCTTCCTTTCAGATCTCAATGCAGATTTTAACTTCTCAATAGTCACCTCACCACCTTCTAAATCACTTATGAAACTTCCGTCCAAGGACTCTTCTGTTCCTGATTCCTTCCTCTCAAGCAGTAGCAATTTCTTATGCAACTGATGAACACTTTCCACAGAAGTGGGTGTATCAGGAACTTTCTCTTCCTCAATCTCATGCAGCTCCAAACATGATGAAAACTGGTTTTCAACAATTTGCATACTTGTTGTAACTGACATGGCCTTAAATTCTAGAAATTCGTCCTCAGCTTTGTTGGAACCTAATTACATTTTTAAAGAGGAAAGAACAAATGAAATCCAATACCAGATATAAAAAAAACCTTAACTTTTCAATTTCTAAAATGAAGGTTTTGTAAAAAGTTTGAGGCTTACCTTTATCTTCCTCTTTGTGAATCTTGATAGAGCTAGTAGAAGGATCTTCGTGTATGTGTTGATTCGAGTGCACAAGAATATCTCGGGTTTCATATTGATGCATTTGCTCCTGCTCAGGAATTTCTGTCCCTATTGAAACATCTGCCTCATATTCATCCTGCTGCAGTTGTCCTGATTCTTCAGATTCTGCATATAATGGAGAACTGTTAAATCTAAAAGATAATATATGAAATAAAAGATATAAGTATATTGAAGTAAGTACCTATATAAACTTCTGAATCTACTCCCTCATTTCTTTTTGCATTTTCATTAACATTATCTTCAATAGTTAGAATTTGAGTTGCTTTGGTAGTATCAATTTGTTGGTGTTCCTGCTCCTCCAACTTTTCATCTTCTGCTTGTAGAACTAAGGAATTCACATTCTCCCTTAAATCCATTGTTTCAACAAAAGCTTCTCTCAACACCTCTCTTCTCTCATGGGTTGAAAATGTTGCCACTCTGTCACGTGAAGTATGCCAATTCTCCGTAACCGGCTGCTCTTCTGCCTCAAAGATCATATCAAAATCAAAAATTACATCATCATTTCTTTGGTCTTCCACCTTATATCTATTTTGGTTTTGGTTTTCTGTGGTAGTAGAGCCAATCAATTCAACAGGGACCAAGTGACAATCATCACGATCAATGTAAAACTCCAGATGCTGAGGTAGAAATTTCTGGGTTGAAACCTTAGTACAATCAACTTGAGTTTTGGTCTGCTCAGAAGCAGCTTGGTCATCCATGGGGGCATTCAAACTTTCCTCTTTATTGTGTTCTTGGTCCTTTTCTATTGTCCTATCCAATTTATAATCTTCATCAGCTACAATTTCTTTGCCTCCATCACATACAGAACATGCACAACTGTCATCTGCATCCTCTCCTCTTATGCCTGAACCCCCATCAACATCAGAAACCATAAGGATTCCCCTGTTTTCTTCAGTACTCTGTTCATCTTCAAGGTGATCAATCGCAAAATCCGATCTGCTTCGATCTGAATGATCAGGTTCATCAATCTCTGCATCAGCACCTGGTTCTGTAATCAAATTCTGCTTCTGGGTATAATCCAAAACCCCCCCAATAAGGCTTAATCAGACTACAAGGAGAGTACAATTTGCTGTCCAAGTTTACACCACAGCAAGAACAACTCAGACTCTCCTCCCCATTCACAATTGCCTTATCACCAGCTTCCTGAATCATACCAATCTGATTAATCCATGGAAAGAAACCAAAACTCTTGGACAATTTAGCATGATCTGTTTGAATTGAGGAAGAGCAATCCTCACACATATCTTGGGATTCAATCAGTTTCCTATGATTCAAGCAGTAACCCAGTTTGGAAATCTCAATGGCATGAGCTTCACAAACAAGATCTACATAAGAAATCTTGTCCTTTCCTTTCTCAACAATATGATCAAGCCTAGAACACCACAAGCAAGGTCTTTTAAGGCCAAAGTAATCGGCGAATTTGATGATCAAATATGAAAACAGAGAATTTAGAAGAAGAAGAATGATCAGAATCCATTCAAGGATAGCATAGATGAGAACAAGGGTGATTTTGTTGGTATTTCTATGCAACATGGTTGCAAATTTTTTGGCAGCCATTGATGATACCTTGGTCTGGGTATGTACAAAGAGTGATTTTCTATAGGAAATGAGAGAGAAAATTGTATGGAAGTATTATACAGAGAGACAGAGAAAGCAGATTGTAACAAAGAGAGAAGAATTTTCAGGCAGGCTTTGAGAGAGAGAAAGAGAAGTAGAAATAAAGTAGACGAGGAAGTGGTTTTTATTTAGACTAGGAAAGGTGGTCTGAATGGAATGACAACCAAAGAAGACTGGTGCTGAATGGAAAATTTTGTGACTGTCAAAGGAAAAAAAAACAATGTTTTTTTCCCCCTCTCCAAGCATTCATGTGCATAAACATTCAAGAACTATTAACACTAGATTGTCGTGGAAAGAAGTAGATTTTTCTTTGGAATATGCAGTATTAATTCTATGATCAAATTCTTAATGATGTATAATGACTTTTACTAAAAGGATTAAAATTTTTCTATGTAGGCAAACACTATCTTTGATATTCCTTCCAGCTCCACCCTGTTATTTTTCAAATTGAGCAAACAAATGGATTGGCCCACCAAACCGCTCACATGAGTTGGTGGACCAGTCCCAAAGTTAAAGGTGGGGCCTTTCATTGGTGCAGATGCTTGAGTTCATCATGGGGGTCTATTTCTTATGAAGTTTTGTGTTTTTATATGAAAGTACTCTCTCCAACTGATTCCTGAACCATTTATTAAATCAAGTTTTTCATTTTAATTTTGGATAATTATTTTTATATTCTTCATTTGAATTTTGTAATTTTAACACTAGAGGAAGAGGGTAATATTTCTTTTCCAAAGAAAATGAAAATTTTCATTAACATAAACCTTAAACCGTGTTTATAATAAAATATATTATTGAAATACTTCTACTTAATATCATAATTTAAATTCTAACTTGATTGCTTTACTCCTTAATATGGTATGTGTATTGCTATAAAAATTGATGACAAAATATCTTTATTTTTGAAAATCTTTATAACGTTTGTAGCAACAATTCAAAAGTGATTGTTCTAAACCATAGACTCTAAAATAAACAAAGAATCTCATTCGAAACACTACAATAAACTCAAGATCTTTCATTAAAATGATACAAATTTGATACAGATTTATTCAAAAATAAAAATAAGAAAAGGGGCAAGATTTAGGGGTGCCGTCAAGAAGAGGCATGGCGGCAGCCCTGCCACGAAGTTTCTTGAGAGAGCTTGGAGAAAAAGGGAAGGAAAGAGAATTATTAATATAATGGACACTTTAGGGAGAGGGTTCTGTTAGAAACTCCATATTAAAAATAAAATAAAAAACTAAAAAAAAAAAAAAAAAAAAGGTTGAAACCAAAAAAAACCAATAGTGCATGTATCTCTCTCTTATATGTTTCTAGTGAATAAGAGAAGATCGAATTCAGTTTTATGTATATGTCCTAATAATTTTATTTATTACATATTAAATAATTGTTTAGGACACGTATTCTCATTCATATATTAATAAATATCATATCATAATTCTTGCACATAATAACAGACATAATAATTAACCAATCAAACACGAAATCAAGCATGAAATTAGACACAATTTTACTTACTCTTTAATTTACTCTTTCTCTTGTATATAAAGGTGATGATAGGATGTCTTCCATTCCAGTTCAATATCATTAAATTTTAAATCATGGAGAAGAGGGGAAAAAAAAACTCATTCAGTATTCTTTAACCCAAATTCCTCCACATTCGTTCACAGTCCAAATAATTCCTTTCTCCTTTTATTACAAACATCTCAAAACTCACTTTTTTTCAATACATTCCATACAATCCCACTGAATTGCCTAATTTTTTTTATTTTTCTACATACTAATACCTAATTATTAGCATTTCAATTCATATAGACTAACTTCAATTTATTTCAATCTAAAAATTGATTGAATTATTTTCTCAAATCAATTGCTAGAGCTGCAACGAAATTGAGATTTCTCACATGTCGAATTTGATTTTTTTTCAACAATAAATACACAACTTTCCTTTTACTCAAGTTCTACTCCTCTATTCACGGAATCTAATTGATATTCCATCTCACCTTTCGAATTTTTATTTTAACACAGAATACACAACCAGTGTATTTTTTTCTTTTCACCCATGCACGAACCTAATTAAAATTCTATCTCACGTTTCCATTTTTCTTTTTTAAAAAACCAAATACACAAAATCTTTCTTTTTGATCTAAATCTACTATTATTTCGGTAACCCAATTAAGATTCTATCCTCCCTTATCATATTATTTGTTTTTTTCAATACCAAATACACAACTTTTATTCTGATAAAAATTCACTAATTTTCAAAATCACAATTTGTGATGGGTTCATTTAACATCCATAAACAAAATTTATGGATGCTTTTACATCAATTAATGAAATTTACGAATTCTCTTACATCCGTCACCAAAAACTTTTGGATTCATGTGAAAAAACAATGATCATCTTTATTGCCAAACACATTTCACCAACTCGAGTGAGTTTACTTTTACGATTTAAGTTGGACATTCTCAATCTAAATGCTCTAATATGAGATTATGGAAAGTATGATTATGTTGTATATAAACTACAAGTAACAACTACAAAGTTCCTTTGACTAACCATTCCAGGTCATGTAATTTAGTTCTTACCTCAGGTCACTTGGACCACTTGCACCGGCTAATCTTCCACCCTTGTGATTCGTACCCATATCTATATATATAGAAATGCTCATTAAAATTCTAAGTTCATCCTCTGAGCTGAGTAGGTTTTCAATTATAATTTGATTGAACGAATCTCATTTTGGTATACAAGATTGTGACTTCTTTCATTCTCTCTCCCCCTCATTCTTTCTTCCCTTTTAGCTTGTGTTGTAATCCTAAAGTGCCAGCGCCAAAATCAGCAAGCAAAATCCTGCAAGATATTCAATAACTTAATGTAGAAACTAGAAAGTATATTTCAGTGTCTCTTTAATTTGGTCATCTATTTTGACACAGAAGGTTGGGGAAGGCGCAGCCTTAGAATTGAAGGCTACCTAACTGAGACTGAGCTATGTTGGGTTAAGTCCAAGCTGCACCGCCCATCACTACCTATTCCAATCCCTTCTCTAGTGTCCCCAATAATGGTGGGTCCCACTCGGATTTTCCGATCCAAGAATTTTTACTACAAGCCACATCCCCGTATTTATGCACATATTAATTTTTTTAAAATATAAAACGATAATTTCAAATTTTTAAGTGTTATTTAAAACATAAAAGATGAAGTTAGTGATGAGTTGGTCGTTTATAAGAAATTAATATTTTTAATTAATAAAAAAAAATTAATTTATATGGGGATTGGATAGTGGACAGTTATTGAGAGAGAAAAAAAATTATATATATTTCATTATAAAATAAGAGACCATCAAATTCTGAGTTTTGGAATAGTGTAAATTATTCTAGACACGTAATCTCATTCTATGTTAATTTATATAACAACATAATAAAAATATATATATATATCATTCTCAAATTCACTAGTATCTATACTTTTTCATCTTTTGAGAGAAATTTTTCTTAGTATATGTTGTGCGCCTTTGCTCCTTCATGTTGCTTTTGCTTTAATTAGCCCATACCGTAAGTTTTTCATCTTTCATATTTGTCCCTACAATTGGAACCTCATGCTGCCAATTAGAGCAAAATCAGATATTATATCATATAAATGTAGAACTGATACATGCAAGTAATTTAGGAGGATGAATGTTACAAAACCAAAGTTTACAATCAATAGTTTAAATAAAAAAAATACAAAAATTTGTAATCACAACATATTTTGAACAAATTAATATCATTTTACCAAACATGCAGTTTTTGCTTGATTTTTACTTCATAGACTTATGGTTTCTAAAACTTTAATTTTACAATGGAAGGAAGGAAGATGGGGGCCCCTTATATATGGTATAATTTGATTTGAATTAAAGTGCAAGAGGTAAGCAATAAAAAGAAGACAAAATTGTTTAGGATTCAAAGTTTATACCTTTTTTTTGTGTGAAAGAAGATCAATGATAAATTCACTTTGTAAAGCTAATTACAGATGTCCTTTTCCCTAAACCACTCTTAATTAAACCTTTTCTTTTTCAATTCCTCTCATTATCTTTTTTATTAATAAAAGTATATATCAGGCCAAAAGGCAATATTCAAAGAATTTAAATCATTCTGAATTTTGGTCGTCTCTCTTTTAAAATGGTCCAATATTATGTACCCCTAATTGATTCATTGTTTACAATATTTTTCAAATTTGGTGACTTTTGCATACATTAATTAAAAGGTAAAGAATATGAATATATATTAGTGTTTTCAAGTTTACTCATTAAGATGGGGGCCTGTGGGTGTCATCTAAATGGCTGGCGTCGACACAAAGATATCATCCAACAAAACTATAGTAAAATATGAACATAAACTAAAGTTATATAATTTTGCTTAGTTGTATACAAGAATCATACAATGGACCCTACTTAAAATTCCAATGATGATAATTACACCTTACATTTAATCATTTTAACATTAGATATTCCAAATGAGAAGCCAAGCCCAATTCGATTATTGCTTGCTTGATCTCAAGAAATGAATTCTCTTTGAGGGGTCTATAGTTGCTCAAGGGTTGAAGTATATATAATATGGAGTTATTATTTCTACATCGAATTTGTTGATGCAGAATTTGTCTGCCTTCGAAAGCTTTCTTCACGTACGTGATCTTCGATGCATAGATGATCTTGTAATAATGTTAGCACTAGTTAGTATATTTTAAAAATATATATAAATATAAAATTAAATAGAGATTTTAAAGCCTGAATATAAGAAGCTTATAAGTTCCTATATATAGATTAGAGCTATCGATCATTTAGGACAAGTGTCTCTCCTTGAGTACTGGTGCCACTTGTTACGTTTGTATTGGATTGTGACAAATTCTGTACTAACAGGAGTGAAAAGGATGGACTTTGAATCTACCTATTTTATAAGCTTTTTGAGTTCAAATTTATTCATTTTCATGTTATACATACGTGCTCTTTACTACGTGACTCCCCCACTCATATAGAGGGTCAACGGTAGAGTTAATGTCAATTATATGGATGTAGAAAAATATTTCCTTATCCACAACACAAACTTTATCATTGCTAGGAGGACAGTTTGGTTATTTAGACAAAGAGGGCAGCTTGAAACTAGGGTTTCCTAGAGGACGGCACGTCGGCACCTTTCCATATCTATTTCCTGTGCAATCCATCTTTTCTTGGTGTGTTGTCAGTTTCCTAATTGTGAATTATTCAATTTATTTTTATGGTTGGTGATTAGATATATTTTTACTAATAATCGATGAATATTGTTTGCTGGTGTTTTAATTTGGGTGAATTAGTGCTCAAAGTTTCAAAGTTCAAAGTAAAAAAAAGCACGTATGGACAGATTTTATTGAATGATAGCCTTTAAGCTATGGTCCCAAAAGGCCTAAATGATGGCTTGAATTTGTACTAAGCGTGATCAGTATGTAACATCGGTTGTAAACGTCAATGGTATTTTATTTTTCTTCCTTTTTATTTGAAAAATCCTTTCTTTATTTATTTAAGGTACTGGCTTTGTGCATGTAAAATATATTACAAACAAATTCTACAAACAGTGTAAAAATATTTCACATTAGATAAATCATATAAATGTGTGTGTATATATATATATATACATATATATAACATTTTTTTAAAAATAGAGAGAAGCATTTATCATATTCTTGTTTGAATGCTAAACATGAATTCATCTATTTGTTATCATATTTATCTATGTGAAGCAAAAGAAAAAATAAAGTAAAATGCTAGGGATGTTAATTAAATCACTTTCGATGATTTTTTTTTTCTCTGACCCATTAGTGGCATCGACCCATTACTTGTCTAATTAACTGTTATAATTATTCTTAATTAATGTATACACATATAGTTTATTTTGTCTAAAAATACTTCATAGAGTTTGGACCATGTTATCTTTGACGTTATCTGTTAAATCTAATCCAGCAAGACATGTGCACAGCATGTGAGTGTGTCATTAGTGTAAAACGCGAGCTTCCTCTCCTTTAAGTCTCAAATCCGTAATTTTTGTTTTTCATAATTACATTCCAAAATTCTGAAATCCATAATTTCTTCATCCTCTCTTAATTTTCTAGTGATTGTTCATACTTCTCATCTCTTCCATGATTTCTTCTCATTTTCACAAAAATTCCTAATTCTTTCTTAAATAACCAAATTATTATATCCTTAATACTTTCGATCGTTCATTCTTCTTTACCCTAGTTTTTCTCCTCTTTCCATTTCTTTCACCAGAAAATCGCTTCCCACAATTCAGTCTCCAATTATTTTTGGTTCTTCGTTTTTGCCTCTTTCCACTTCTTCTAAAGATACATGGACAACTATTTTGTGCCTGACAATAACAGACAATAAAACGTGTACAAAAATAAGAATTCTATTAAATTTGTAAAAAGATTGTTCAACCTCTGAATTAATATTATTTATAAGAAAAGAAAAAAAAAATCCTCTTATTCGATTTCCTTGGAAGCTTTGTTTGATTTAAGGGCTATACAACTTGATCCCGGATGAATTGATGAACCTCTTTCAAAACGACATTGTGGATGATCATTGAGAAAGGTCTTGTGATCTTTGCAGGCACTGGGCTTGATTGTAGAGATTTGTGGCTTGCTTGAATCTCTTTTGTTTGAGAGAGAAAAGAAGGAAGTTTCAAGAGCTTTTGTGCCTTGAGTTTTCTGCCTCTTTTTCAATAGCTTATGTGAGCCTATTTATAGGATAGGGGTAAGGTGGAAAAGTTTGAGAGTTTGAGGTAATTGTGGTAATTGAAGAATTAAATGTGATTTTTGTCCCATTTAAATGTAATTGGAAGTGATTTGGGATGACGATGGAAATGCTAATTGTCATTGATTTGGTGATTGAGGTTGATTGCCAATTTGTATCTAATTTGTCAATTTTTTGACTAATTAGTGTCTAATTTGCTAATTAACCTTAATTTAGTCAATTATTTCAATAAACAAAAACTCCAAAATTTTAGTGTCTGATGCCCCCATTTTGAGACTTAGCTTTATATGCATGCTCATCATGCATTAACTGTTGAGGCTTGAAGTATCTTGTACTTTGAGACTTGAAATTTTCTTGGCTTTTGTGGTCTGATTTTTTTTTAATCAATTTTAGTTTGTGCCAAGGAAACATTCGAGAATTTGAGGTAGTTTCACTTTGTGTCAATGAACTTTAAAGATTTGGAATAGTTTCATTTCATGCTGAGGAAGTTTGAAGATTTAGGGCAGTTTCTATTCGTGCTGAGAAATCTTGAAATTTTGGAGCTGTTTCACTTCATGTTGAGGAATATTTTTGAAGCTTTCGAGCAGTTTCATTTCATGCTGAGGAAACTTGAAGATTTGGAGCAGTTTCATTTCGTGCAGAAGAAGTTTGAAAATTTAGAACAGTTTCAATTTGTGCTGAGGAATCTTGAAGTTTTGGGAAAATTCACTTAGTGCTGAGGAATTTCGAAGCTTAGGAGGCAGCTTTCTTTTGTGTCAAGGAAATTTTCTTGAAGATAGTTTAATCTCGTATCAAAGGAGTATTGATTTTCTTTCTTTTTTATAATCGTTGAAATTTTAGACTCGTATAAAGGAGTGTTGGTGTTTCTTTTTTAGGATCGTTGATAGTTTAAACTCTTATCAATGAGTGTAAATATATTTTTATTTATTTTTTTGGAACGTTCGATAATTTAGACTCATATCAAGGAATATTAATATTTCATTCTTAGAACAGTTGATAGTTTATACTCATATGAAGGAGTATTGATATTTTATTCTTTTTTTGGAACCATAGACAGTTTAAACTCGTGTAAAAAAGTATTGGTGTTTTTTTTTTTTTTTTTGGGAACCATTGGCAGTTTAAACTCTTATAAAAGAGTATTTGATTTTCCTGTTTTTTTTTTTTTTTTGGGAAACATCAACGGTTTAAACTCGTATCAAGGAGTATTGGTGTTCCTCTTCTTTTATTTATTTTTTTACAATCATCGACCGTTTAAACTTGTATAAAGGAGTATTAGTGTTTCTTTCTTTCTTTCTTTTTTTTTTTTTTTTGTGTAACCATTGATAGTTTAAACTCATATCAAAAAGTATTGGTGTTCTTTTTTGTTTTTTGGAACCATTGACAATTTAAACTCATATTAAAGAGTATAGGTGTTTTTTTTTTTCTTTTGTTTGAACCATCAACAGTTTAAACTCGTAATGATGTTATTGGTTTTTTTATTTTTTTGGACTTTTAAACCATTGACATTTTTTTTATTTTTTTGAACCATTAACATTTTAAACTCGTTTTAATGAGTATAGTTTTTTTTTTAGAATCATTAATAGTTTAAACTCCTATCAAGGAGTATGGGTGTTCTTTAAGTCAATGATTTTTCAAGTTATGAGAAATTTGTTTTGTTGCCCCCTTCATTTATACTTGTTTTATCTACAATCTTCAACATGTTTCACTGATTTGGCAAGGAAGGTTTGTAATTTTCATGGCTCGCTATGCTTAGCTCCATGTCATGTGCTCGGATTGCAAGCTCTTCAAATGTTTGAGGCTTGATTCTCTTAATGATGTATAGAAGCTCCAATGCATGCCTTGAGTGCACATTTCAATTGCAGAGATTTCTAATACTCACTCTTCACAATCGAAGCTTAATGCTCTCCACTGGTTGATGTAGTCAACGACGAGCTCATCTTTCCATTGTCTAGTGTTGGTGTGTTCCATCAAGGTGACCGTACGTCGAGTACTGTAAAACTAGTTGAGAAATTTTTTTTCAATTAACCCCTAACTTTTGATTGACTCAACTTCCAACTCAGTGCACCAATCGAACACAATTCCTCTTAGGGATTGAACAAATTGCTTGACAAGAAAATCTTTCCAAGTCCTAGCATTTTCACAAGTTTCGATAAAGTGTGCAATGTGTTGTTAATTAAGGATTGCCCTTTCCGTCAAATTGATTGAATTTTGGAGATTGGTATGCATTGGGGCAAAATAAATAGATTTTAACCGTTATTTTAAATAGATTCTTTTCAAATATACCTTAGTTTAAATTACAATATGATACTTTTAGACAAAATAAATTACATGTATTAAAAAAAAAAAAAAAAAAACCCAAATTATGTGTACTTTTATTCTCTTTTTTATCATATAGAATCATAAGTTTTAAGAAGCAAAATAATTAAACCAAAAGATTAAAAGGAAAAAAAAATTGAGAATCTTACGATAACATAATAAAAATGAGGATTAAAGAAAAAAATTAAATCAAGATGTGATCGTAATGATAATGAGTTGAAAGTGGTGAATAGGCGGGACCAGTATTCCTTTATTCATCTTGCTGTCCTGCCCCCTCTTTCAACCTTTTCCTTGCTACTGCTTTATTTTTCTTGCCTTACCATGTAGCCATCCACATTCTCTTTAGCTTTTAATTTTTTTTTTCAAAAAATTTCCCTCTCCCTCCCAACTACTTGTAGAACTGTGCATTGTTCATGGGATACTCATTTGTGTTCATGTGCTATAGTACTGAAGGGCAACAGGCATGCCTGCCAAATAATTGAATTTAATTTGACTTTGAGGAACTACTTTCTTTTCTCTTGACCTCTTTTTTCCTTTAGTTTGGAAGGGGGAGAGGGAATATATAAAATCTTATATATATTTTTACGGAAACCGAATTTTAAATTTATAACAAGAATTTCAAGATGTCATTGAATTAAGTGATTGTCATAATATATGAATTTTTTTCTAATCTCTAAATAGTAAACTCAATTTATGTAACTCACATATCAAGTGATATAGCTCTAGGGAACATGTTCAATTGATTTCTTGTTGACCGTTTGTGGCTGAGTAAAATTTAGGGTAATGGAGTAAAAGTGAGAAAGGAAGAGCCTCAACAGATTAAGTGAAAATTTTACTTAACTCACTCACACTACGCTGGATTATTATTTTGTCCTTGTGTTATTTTCATTAATTTTTTTATCTTCGAATTCTATGGTTACTGATATTTCACATCAAGTATTAATTTCTCCAATCATATTCATTTCAGTTTATTAAAAATTATGGGAAAGACATGTCACATTTCCAAAATCAACCTTAATTTTTTCTCATTTGCAAACTCTTGACCTCTGCCAGAATTATTAAACCTTATCTGAGTCCTATCTGCATGCAGTTTATACTGTCATAAAATATAAAATATATATATTAAAATGACAAACTTTTACCTACAGAATGTAATATAGGACATGAGTGACATAAACAAATTTGAGAGTTCAATATAATAAAAAATTACTCATACTATCATGTTCAGTATTAATCAATTATAGCATATCTTTTTCAATTATTGTATGACATACGTTTACAAGCAAAACAAGTGCATGCCAAACCATCTACCTAACAAGAAATACAGAAGCCATGTAACTTTACTCACTTCAAATGCACCAAAACCATCTCCGTCTAGATTACATTTTTACATCACCCCACAGATTGTTCTTATAGCAAGCCTGCGCTTCCAAATGGATTGTTAGCTTGTGGGTGAGAACCAGAATTCACAGGATATGCCCCATAACCTGTCTCGCCAAAGGGATTCATTGGGTTCATCAACATATGCTGTGGATGCGGCTGCGGCTGTGGTTGCAGCTGTGTATGTGGCTGGTAAGGTTGAAATTGACCAAAAGGATTGGCCTGTTGTTGAGCCATTGCTGCCATTTGAACAGCAGGAGGGGGACCTATGCTGCTTGATAAAGCAAATGGATCATGCACCTCAAATGGATTTGGAGCTGCTGGTGCGCCATACACAGGCTGCCTTGCAGCTCTATATGCTGCTTCGTCATATAAACTGTTAAGGGTGAGAGAGTCGAATCCACCAGCCTGACATTTCAATAGCCAAAATATATTAAAACAGTTGAAGCATACGCAAAAAGGCAATACACTACATTTGTTGGTGCTTTTTCTCCCTTCTGTCCTCTCCCCCCCACCCCCACCACCAGAAAAAATGATCTCCTTGCAGTACTTATTCCAAATTATGATCGTGAAAGGAATAGATGTTCTCATGTTGAGAATAGAGACCAACTTACACAGTATCTTTAGATAACTTATAGTGTTGCTTCTTTTTTCGTTTTCTTTCTTTTCCTTCAAAATGATCGTGAAACATTTTATTTTAAAAATTCTTTTTGTTATTTATGCACACAATATTTGTGTGCTCATGCTAGTATATCAAAAAGGAAAAGTAACACTGAGAAAAGTGAAACAATGAAGTGAAGGGCATACCAATTGTCTCTCATTGACCGACGAAATGTTGTCACTTGGAGTGGTGACCAGGGCAAGCTCCCATCCAGTAGGATCAAAATCTTTTCCTTGAACAGCACTTGAAGCAAATGTTGATGTAGGACCTACATATATATGAACACATTTCCTAGGTAAACAAAAGAACCTGCCAGACATTATGTCATTAAGTAATGAGAAGAGAAGAAACCCAAAAAGTAATTTCTTATCACCAGTTTCAGTTGGAACTATGGCTAAAGCCAAAGCATTTCTTTCCTCAATTGTAAATGCTGCAGGTGTACTATCATTCAACCCCTGCACCCAAGAAAAAAATATGGAAAATCCTTGAAAACATAATCTGAGATAATGAAACCCAAACAAGACTTACCAGAAAATCTCCAGTTCCAAGGTTGTTCTGAGGGGGAGGAGGAGGGGGAGCAACCTCAGTAGTGGAGGGTGCTGGTTCTGCAGGCTCAGGCTCCTCACCAGATAATTTGACATCTTCACTTGGAGAAACTTCTTCAGGTTTATATGTCAATTGAAGCTGTTCAGGTTTATATGTCAACTGAAGCTGTTCATAATAGACACCTGTTAATGCTCTATCGTCTAGACCATAGAACAGAAAGTAACATCTCCAAGCAAAAATAATTTAGTAAGTGTCAACCTAAAACAAAATGAGGACACAGATGACAAATGCGCTAGTGAACCAAGCTGACCATTAAGTTTTAGAAACCTATACAGACTGCAACAACCTTCTTGTCAACCAATAATAAATATACTTACCAATGGCTCACTTGGAACTGTAACCACTCGCGGTGCCTCTCTTATGTACTCTTCCATGGTTGTGAGAAACGATTGTGGAGGCTGGAATTGGTCAATGAAGTTACAACAGGGGCAAAGGAAGATAATAAAAAGTCTGTAGTGGATTAGAAAACTGAATTATTGCAAATTTAGAAGTATACCTCTCTTAAGGCAGGAAACTGAAAATTCCGTGCAAGTTCCAATCCTTTGCAAATTTCATAAAAATCAGAGAGGCTTGCAGCCTGTAGAATCCTAGCTTTTTAGTAAGTCTAACATTGAAAAAAGTTTCTGAGACTTATATCTTACTGCATGGTGCATATTATAACAGTCAATCTAAATTTTTCTATTTGTAAAGCAGTTACAAAAGTAAAAATAAATAAATAAAATCATCACCACCTGCTGACCAGCACGTTTATAGACATCAAGGGCCTTAACAGCTTCATGTCTTGGCATCTCAAAAAACTGCAATCAAATTATGATACAACCACAATTATATAGAAAGCCCAGATAGTAAATTAGAACTCAACAAGCATCACATAAATCATATACCAGTTTACCTTATCAACAAGATTGATGATTCCATCATTAATAGCACAATAAATCTTAAAGCTCTCCTTCAATACCTAGAATGTGGGTTGCACAAGATTGGTAATAAATCCAGGGTATGTAAACAAATATTCAATAAAATGGAGGGTTCTAGATAATAGTAATTCTTAAAAAAAAATTTGATTGCAGCACAAATCCCAGAAATATTTCCAATCCATGAGGTAGTTTTTACCATATTCTGATTATTTTGCAATCAAACCAATTTCCACCAGAAATGCCATTCTTTTTCTAAAGCAATGTATTAAGGAAAAAAAAAAATTAAACCTCAACATTCATTTGGATCTCCAGGTCCCCCAACGGGATGGTTATCCCTTCATCCCTGCCCATTAATTGATGAGACTCTTTCCACTTGTTATTTATGTTTCTGTTTTTCCTTTTTTTATAGCACATAATATTTATGTGTATGAAATAAAGCACCTAGCTAGTGCAAGTGTGCAACACAAGTACGGGCCGTATAAACTAAGTAACATTTCCAACATGAAAGAACCTGAAGGAATGAAAAGAACAGTAAAGAAAGGTGGCTGACTGCGTCTTAAAATTATGGGAATCAAAGAAATCAATAAAAGTAATCTATGAACTAATGCTTGCTGAAATCAGCAAAACTCCACGTCATAGATGTTTTATGTTATGGTTGCAACTCAGCAACCATTGCTTTAGACTAAAAACTTAGCTATGTTGTAATTCACATATAAAGATATAAAATGGAGACAGTTTAGAAGTCAAGGTTCAGGATCTTGCTAAGAACAACAATAGAATAAGTTTCAGTCAACATCTTGAATCTTCTACTTGTTGCCCTAAATGAAAACACTTTTTGCACCTATTATTAAACACTACCTTTCAACTTCAAGATAATATATTATTTTGTTTCTTTTTCTTTTTCTTTTTCTTTGTTTGGTACAGTCTTCTGCCCATTTTAAGTTGGTTTTGAACACGTGCACTGCCACTCAATGAATATTCATAGGGATGAAGAAAAGATACCATGCAATGCGACTTCAATGAACATTAGAAAAAATGTCTTTATTATTAGAAGTATCGAAGGATTCTATCTATGGAATCCAAACAAACCAATTCATAAAAATAGAGAGTACACAAGAAAACAGACGCCAAACATACCAGAGCTAGTGCATATTGTATGACATAATTGCCGACAGCAGCTCCTTCTGGCTGAAAAGTTGTAACAAAAAATCAATTTGCTATTCTTGGCTAGAGAAACTAGTAAAACAAATAATTGAATTGTTGGTGTAAATGCATGTATAGGTAAATAAAAAGAAATAGAATCCATATGTAGATGGCAATTACCCGGCAACCAATAAGACGATAGAGCAGCTGCTGAAAAGCAGGTAACTGATCCAACAATTCCTCACTGTCCAAATCCCTGGTCCTGCTGTATCCCTGCTCAGAAGCATATTGAAATTGGAAATTCTAATAGAAATGTAGGTTGTATAAAACAAAGACACTATTTTTAAAAACTGCTACAAAATAATAAGTTCATTACATGCTTAAACTTCACAACTTATAAGATGATAGTATGAATCTTGGTAAAAGCACAATAACATTCTCTGCAGTCGAGCCTCCATAATCAGTTCAGCTTGTTACAACTTGCAAGACCAAAAAATTTAAACTATCACATATTCACATAAATAAACACCTAAGCGATAGAACAAAACTCAATCATTTTACAAGAGGTCAGGACCTAAAGTTTAAAAGAGCATCCTAATTTCATTTCGCCTGGCAAACATTCTCAATCAACCAGTCCACTTTATTAATATTCTAAGTACAGCTTCCCATCAGAAAGGCCACCATACCATGACTTCTTTCATTTGTCTCATCTCCTTTCTTTTCGTACCACTCATCAATCTTTCCTTCCTACATTCTACTAGGGAATGACTGGGCAGTCTTAGGAAAAGTACAAATCCACAAATGAAAGGTACCATTTAACATCACAAGATATTACCAAGAATGTAGTACATTTTCTGTTTTCCTTAAAAACAAAAGGAAAATATACCTTCACAGAAAGAAAAAAGGGGAAAAACAACAATGCATTCACTTAATTAATAGAAAATGCACTGACAATGCTGGAAAAAAAGTACCATTTAAAGAAAGCCAAATAGAGTCCAAGCCGCTTAGTATCCAATGGTATACAATGCAAAAAAAAATCGTATAAAAAATGAAGAAAAAAGAGGATTAAGTTCACATAACAAAGACATTAATCCAACCAAGCTATCTTTCCCTTACCATGAATTCAATCACTATCAAATCTTGACACTCACAGCCACTAATCTGTAATGTTTTGTACAAATAAACATAGCTTGCAAATTCAATTCTTATTTCTTAGAGCTTAAGTTACTCAATTTTTTCTTCTTTTAAGGGCAATACTAAAAAATCCCTAGAAGATTCCAATTGCTATCACTGAAGGTTACAATCATAGGTGCAGAAAAATACCTTCTCCTGCCCTTGGGCAGGCCTGGGCAGACGCTCGGCCTCAATATCATAATTCAGAATCCTGAAACATTCAAGTCTTTCTTCCAGAAACAATGCATAGGTACGTACCCAGGCAGAGCAATCCCAAGCTGCAAGCAAAACAAAATATGGGCACCCAAAGGGAATTAATAATCCCATCTTAAGTAACGGATGTGATCACTTAAGAACATTAGTCAGAACATAGAGATAGCATCACAAACAATAAGATAGAGAAGCACAAAAAAAGAAGATATTAAGGTGCCAAAAAATCACCAATTGGGCTTGAATCATCCTTGAAATTAGAAAGTTGGAGAATGCGTCCTCTCTGTGAAAAATTTAGAAGCTCTTCTCTAAAAGTAGGATCACCCTCTCGCAGAATCCTATGAATGACTATCAATGTCTTTAATGCTACCTGTAAGAAAATAATTAAAAGGTAACATACACATATACTCCCATTTCAGAATTATAAGCAACATACTGAGAGAAAGTAAGCCAAATACAACCTAGTGCAAAACTATGTACAGGAAAAGACTAAACAGTTAGAAAGACAATGCAAGGCGATACAACTACACCCTTAACTGGAATTTTGAAATCCAAATATGAACTCTCATGATTATAGGTACTAGTAGATAATTTTATTTTATTTTTATAGGTAAAAAATTCACTAAAACACCACTTGACAGGGGCCATTAAGCATATGTCTATTTTTATAGAAAAAGAAATTTTATTAAGAGAGAAAGAAATAGAAATAGAGGACAAGAAGTCCTCCTAAGTACAAGAAAAAATATAGAGGAAAATGCAATGCTAAAGAAAAGAGCTCCTGATGTGAGCAAAGGAAACACCCCGAAACGCTCCTGCTGTGAGCTAAAACAAGAGGACTCACCAATCCCATTAGAGAATTATAAGCAACATACGGACAGAAAGTAAGCCAAATACAACCTAGAGTGAAACTACGGACAAGAAAAGACTAAACTATTAGGAATACAACTCAAGGCAATAGAAGGGCACCCTTAACTGATATTTTGAAATCCAAATATGAACTCTCATGATTATAGGTACTACTAGATATTTTTTTTTTTTTTTTCTTTTATAGGTAAAAATTCACTAAAACACCTGTGACAGGCCAACCCAAGTGCACGAGATATATAAGGTTCACCTCCTAAAAGATTAAAGAAACCTAAACAAAAACAACGGAACATCAAGTATTGAAATTTAAAACATCAAAAACTACAAGAAAGACCCCCGCAAGAAGAATGGAGGTTGAATCGAATCCCAAGAAGAAAAGATCTCTTCAGCTCCTCCCTTGTTCACCCTAAAGCCATGAAAGATACAATCATATGATTATTTTGTGTAGTCCACAAATCCCACATTAAACAAGGGACAACCTTCCATGCAACTTGGCAAATTCTACTACCCATCTTCCAATTCCAACACCTAAGTTTATGACTATATTTGGCAAACGAGAGACTTCTAGCAATAGGACAATGAAGAAGAAGGTGATCAACCATCTCACCATCACACTCGCAAAGGCTGCACCAATTGACAAGCAATATACCACTCTTCCATAAATTGTCAGCCATCAATTACAATTCAATGAAGCTGTCCAGACAAAGAAAGCAACCATGGAAGGAATCCCAGCTCTTCAATTGGCCTTCCAAGGATAAGAGGAAGACCCCTTACTACTTAGACACTAATAGAAACTCTTAATTGTATATTTCTTTCTTTGGTCAAAACCCAAGTCATAGCACCATATCTAACCATCTCATAATTCACCTGGTAAAGAAAGTGAAAGAAGGCATTCATTGAATCTAATTCTCAATCTTGCCGTGCTCAAATGAAATGAATATTCCAAGGGCCGATGCCTTCTCCCTTTCCCCAGATTTAGCAACAGTACCATGTTTGTCTGCTGTTATGAAGTAAATATCTGGAAACTTTACTCTCAACGTGTCTTGCAAGCACCACACAACAAAGTAGTCCACACCTCTCTCTTCACTATATACCAAAACATTTCTCCAGGGGCTGTTCCTCTCTGTTGCAAATCTCCACAAC
This sequence comes from Quillaja saponaria, assembly GCA_029379385.1. Classification (NCBI taxonomy): domain Eukaryota; kingdom Viridiplantae; phylum Streptophyta; class Magnoliopsida; order Fabales; family Quillajaceae; genus Quillaja; species Quillaja saponaria. Next base: position 12,148,366 of record CM055614.1, on the reverse strand, counting down.
CATTTACCCACAAGAGCAGTATTAAAATCTCCCTAAACCCCACACCACAGGAGGTTTGCAAATATCAGCCCATCGTACCATGTTGCGAATCTCCACAACCATTAACCCATAAGAGCAGTATTAAAATCTCCCAAATTCCTCACCCCTAAACCCCATGCCACAGGGAAATCAAGGATGATTTTTTCCAATCCCTGATCAACTTTATTAAGTTGAAAGACATAAACGGTACATCTTCCATAATGAATGTAAACGGAATCAATGCTTCTCATCTGATGGATGGATTCCACAGGTTTACAGGTTCTCAGTTCTCCCACTACTTACAGGGAAAAAAAATGGCAATTACCAGCTACCATATATGAAAGGGAGGTGATAAATTTAGGATGAAATGGACAGTAAAAGATATCAGTTTCACAGTGTAATCAAATAAATTCAAGGACCCCTTTTCACTTTTATGGATATCTCACATTCATTTTTCTCCATATTACCAAAAGGAGATTGAACAAACATCCATGAACTTTTCTCTTTTTTAAAAAGTTGAGAGTTTAGTCAAGCATTTTCTGCTTCTAGATCTCAAGAGCGCAAAATTATTGAGGCATCCAGGAAATATTGTACCCTTATTCACATAACTCCCTGCTTTCTCACATAAACCACTATTCTTCATTTTAATGTGCCATACTCCCCCTCGGCGAGTAGTGGAACTCCAAAATTCTCCATTGTATAATAATTAATAACTAGAAACAAATGGATTTATTTCCCTATGCAAAACAGTAAATGGATACTGCTATCACTTGTAGCAGAGGTCGACTTAATACTTTAACAGATAACATTCTGATGGATACAAATACAATAGTGGGACAAATTATCATCCTATCAGCCAAATGTTCCACAAAAAGATTGCATGGACAGTAGAGAAAGTAAATCTTGTGCAGCAATGAAACTTACAGCAAAATTCCATTTAGGATAAAACATCACACTCCACGATGTGAATTGGATTAATTTTCTGAACTATTAATATTCGATCTCTTAATTATAATATAAAGAACCAAGGCCCTGTTAGCACATGTGATTTAAGACAAGGATAGGCCAGAACTCATCATGTTTGGTTTAATAGTGGACAGACTTACAAGAAATGTGAAACTATTTGCAATTCATACAAAAATTATAATTGCATTTAGAGTATAAATCCTGTTAACAGAACAATCTTTTTCTGATTGTTCTATCCATTCTGGAGGGATGAAAGAACCAATGGTGTAGATTATTATCCAATTCTAACACCAAGACATAAGAACTAAGATATCGTGTCCACCTAATGTCCAGTGTGCCAAAAAAAACTAAAGTATTGACTTTAAATAAATAGTAATCAAGCATAAATTTGTTTTATCACCACTTATTGTTTCTTTGGTTGTCAATGCTAAGACCCAGTGACCTGATCCTCAAGTGTCTTGCAAGGGCATCATAGATTATTTTAACCAGGGTAAATACATGATTTACTAGCTTCAATGTAACATTCAATTGAAGCAGACAATGACAATGACAATGAAATTGCATATATGCGAGTCTAAAAATTTTATGAGCCACGCACTCCTTTTTAAGTAACAAGAAGGATTACTGTCATCAACTAATTTGGTAAAATTACGTTCTGTCACTAACTCAGGCCAGTGGCTAGTATCAAGCACTCCAGAAAAGGAATAATAAAGCAAGAAACAGGGGCCCCTTCTAAAGAAAACTCATAACTTGTAACGGAGAAAAAAAAAGAAGCGACTTCAAAGGTATGTGGTATCTAGCAGTCATTTCTATATACTGAGACAAATGGACTTATTTTTCAAACAATTCACTTTAAAGACTAGACAGTTTCACATTCACATCTTTGTAAATAACTTGATCATGCAAGTAAATTACCAGGCACATGGAAGCTAGTACCCTGTCTCAAAATGCAGACACAAATGGATAATTTGTTAAAAACTTCACTGGAAACTCTAAATAGTTCAACATTCACATAATAACATATCTGATATCTGTCTCAATCTTGTGGCAATTTCCTATTTAAAACACATCAAAATCCACTTAGTTTCACAACAACATTTTTATTAACCAACATTGTTGGATGTGATTGCACCTAATAGACAGCCTCCACAATTCATACAGTACAGATATGACAGTCTAAAAGTGCACCACAAAAAGAACAATCCGCTTCTTACACCAATTCCCTTTCAAGTAAAAGCATTATTATTGAATTACTGAAGATCCAACATAAATCAAAACTACATGTACGTAATCATATAAATATGAAACAATAGAAAGATCTATAAAATCATTGTCAATACCGTCCAATTACGTGTCTTGGCCAATCTGCGAGCAAGCGCATGAATGCAGTAAGCGACATCAGCTCGGGGTCGAATTGCAGATGTGGCAATTAAAATTTCTACAAAAGATGCAATATTCACATAATTCACTATAAAAAAAAAAAAAAAACTAAGTACCCAAATGTCAAAATTGGATCTAGGAATATAAATCACTCACTTCTGAGATGCCTCTCTTTAGGGGGACACTCAACATGGTTCGTAGCTTTGACTATGGCAACGTCCAAATCCTATATTCAGCAACCAATTAGAACAAACCCACAAGAGAAAAACACATGGAAATTAAAAAGAAAAGAAAAAAAAAATTCAAATCCATGAAAGATTGCAATATAAATTGCATACAAACATTATCTACTACCCATTAAAAATCGGAGGAATATAATAATACAACAAAAGAGAAAAATATACCGCGTAATCGCTGTTGACATGGGCAAGGCCGACTTTGGTGGTGTCTTTGAGAGCACCATAAGCTTTTCTCCAACTCTGAAGCGTGCCCATTTGTACTCTTTCACCGCAGATCTCTCTTTCTCTCTCTAACTGTACAATAAGGTAATACGTGGTATGCAACCCTTGATTCTCTCTCCCCCTCAAATCTATCACTGAGATGGTTTGTTGTATTCAGGAGGAAGGGAGAGAGAAGAAGGAGAGGACCCGATCAAATGACAGGCTGCAAAAGGAAGTTATGGAATCGTTGGTGAAAATATTTTTTTCTTTCCTTTTTCATTTGGGAAGGAAAGGAAAGGAAAGGAATTCCGACCTTCTTGTCTTTCTGGCTCCTACTAAAGTATGAGTCATCATGAATTTTTTTTTTTTTTGGTCTAGTCATCATTTTTAATTTAAGTGTTAATATTATTATAAGGTCTTTGAAAAGTTGTGAGAATATTTTTTAGTTTTGATACGGAGAAGTGACTAAACTAGAGACACCTAACGGCTAATCAAAATAAAAATTATATTTAAATTGTAAGTTTACTATTATTTAAAGTCAAGATATAAAAAGAAAAAAAAAATGGTTGAATGTGCCGATCTATATGAAAATGGATGAAAAATAGAAGGTTAAATTACATATTTGATTTTCTTAATTCAATTTAAATTTTATTTTGATCTTTATTATTCACTTTATTACAATTAGATCTCTATAATTATAAAATTATACTGTTATCTTTTGTTAATATCAATATTAACAAAAGTTACGTGAACTAACAAATATCATGTTAGATAAATAGACTCTTATGTGATGATCTTATTTGACAAATATAAAATTGACGTGTGACAAAATAAAATATTATATAAAATAAAAATTAATTTTTAATGTTATATAATAAAAATTATGTTTAAATTGTAAGTTTACTATTATTTAAAGTCAAGATATAATGAGAGAAAAATTAGTTGAATTCAAGGATTCATATACAAAAGGAAGAAAAATAAAAGGCTAAAATTATTACAATCGAGTCTCTCTAACTATAAAATTATACTAATTATCATTATCTTATGTTAGTACCAACACTAATAATAATGACTTGGACTAACAAATATCATTTTACACAGATAAAATCTGACGTGACCATCTTATTTGACAAATAGACAAATACAAAATTGACACACAAAATAAGAAATTACATAAAATACAAAAAAATTCCCCTCCTTCACCCTTCACCCTTCACCATCAATGCCTCACTGCCAACTCTACCACGGCACAACCATCGCAACCTCCAATCACCCACCAAATCAAGCGAAAGTTCCTAGATCTATAATTACAAGCTTCAATTATTTGGACCCATTTCACCAATATAAGTACATTTTACTCAAATCTCCACAAAAATATCATTGCCATTTGAAAATTATTCCTTAAATTTTTACTCTTCGTAGATTTGAATTTTGAAACACTTGTGAGCTCAAAAAACTCCATTTTTAATTTCTAGGTTATGTTCTTTTGTTTATTCAGAATGTAATTTATACTTGAAAAATTTTGTGGCATTGTGCAGAAATTGGATCAAAGGGCATTAAAGCGTCGAATTCGGATGGTTCATCGTCGTCGTTTCCATCTTGATTCATGAGATTCATTTCTTCGAACCAGTCGTTTCAGTTGGCCCGATCAATTGAGGAGGTGAACATATACCTATCAAACCCTTTGTTTTGAGAATCAATGGAAGGAATCGATCATTTTCACAGGTTTGAAACAGTGGTGAGAATTGGAGCTTTCAATATTTCTTCTTAAGATTTTGAATTCACACCATTTTTGGAGGTGTCAGTGCAAATTTGCACCTTTGGCTACATCATCATTCATCAGAAGTCCAAGCAAACTATGTTTTTCTTCAATTTACCCAAAACTGAAGGTGAAATGGAATAAAAATTTAAACGATTTGATGGGTCTTTTGAGGTTGAAGGTAGTGGGTGTAGAGGGGCAAATCTTGTTTTTCCGTTTTTTTTTTTTTTATTAATTTTATTTTAACTATTTATACTTTGATATAATTTTTATTTTGTCACATGTCAAATTTGTCTTAGTCCATTTATCGCGTAAAATCACCACATCAAGATTCTATTTGTCCTAGCATGATATCCATTTATTAGGTTACGTTTGTTAGTGTTAATACTAACCGCAGGAGATTTAATTAGTATAATTTTATAATTATAAGAACTATTGTAACAAAGAGAATAATAGGGACCTAGGTGAACTCAAGAAAAATATATGAACCATAGATATAATTTATCTAATTTTATTCAAAAGTTTAATGAAAAAGAGTTGTAACTGTGGGTTGGCAGTGACTCTCACTGACACCAATCATAGCATTATTAGCTGTTCGGACATTGCAACTCTGTGACTAACTATGTCACAATCCCAAAATTATATCTGGCATTACAATAAAAAAAGAATTTTTTTTTTTAGGCTTTAATATAAACAATTTATAAGATTTATTACATTTTTTTTTTCAGTTTTATTCTGTATTTTAAGAATCAAATAAGACCAGAGCAAAAAAGACAAAAAAATGATGACCCTCCCTCTAAGTATTATGGGGAGAAAAAAGTTGGTAAAATCTTGAAGGGGGGGGGGTTGAATTTGTCTGCAAGACAATCTAATCATCAAACTAAGAAAATGACGCATGCCAAATTATTCTAATCACCTGAAAAAAAAAAAAAAAAAAAAAAAAACCACACCCTTATAGGAAGTCACTTCATATTCTAGATTGTTGATTTTAAGATCAAAGCAAAGTTAATTCAGTTATTTATCATGCGCCCTCACGATCATGCCTAAGAAGACAACATATGACATGTCCCCAACATTGAATTTATCACATAATGAAACAAAATACATATTTCAGGTATAATATTCCTCTAATACGTACACAAAACTCCCAAATGGTGTCCAACTGACTAAAAAAATGATGAGAACTACAACAAAAATTACAATGTCTCACCATAATTCTGGAGGTTCTGCTTGAACTAATCATGTAGGTAAACTTCTCAGCAAATGGAGTGCTCGTACCCATTGTGGCCTTTGTGACAAAACGATTCTCCTTAACACTGGCTACTGCTCCAGCAGCTACAATTGCTGAATGATTCTCACTGTCCATGCTCAGATTATACAATATGGCCAGGCTTGCTTCAGCGGCCCTTTCACTCCCTTCTTCAATCAACTTCACCAATCGAACTATTACCCCCTCAGAAGCAAGAGCTCTAGTGGAATCTATCATTCCTTCAGATATTACCCTGTTGAGTTCTACAACAGCAGCTTCCTGTGCTTCCAGTGAGAATGAAGTTCTGATCTGCTCTATAAGTCTTGGGATTGTCTCATAAATTGTGACTTCAATGTTGATTGGATTCTCAAAGTTTAGGTTATGACCAGACAGTGAGCTGAGTTTAAACAGGCAAGCAGCAACCCAATCTTTGTTGTGAAGGGGGATATCAGATTTCAGGATTTCACGGAGCAATCTGATGAAATGGGAGGAATTTATCTTATGGCAGAACTGGCTCAGAGTCAAGCAGCTTCGTAAATAACCGGGATGCAGCAGAGATTGCAAGACCCGCTTCTTCAATTTCAAGGATGTATTTTTCGGGCTGCCAAGCTTCTATGTCAGATTCCATATCTGCTAGATAACAAATTATGTGAAAATCAAACATCAAAGATGTAAGGATATATACAAATTATGCTCACTTCAAATTCTTATCTGCTTAATGGTTTTAGAACAATTTACAATCTAGCAATGGCTGTTATCTACTTCACTATTAGTTAGAGTTATTTGCCATATCAGCTACATCCCTGGTGTCTCTACTCCCCTTGTCCTCTCATTTCTCTCATATTTTCCCAAGAATTAGGTGCTTTACAAAAGGAACATGCACAGATGGGTGGTAATTGGTAAATCACACTGGTGATCATCTTATTGAAAGTTGTGATCCTGAGCAAACTTAGTTCATCTCTAATCTTCAACAAATACAGATCTCTCTCATCAACAATATCCATATTATTGGTATTGATATGATGACATTGATGATCACAAAGAATTTAATTATAAATCTCAGAACAATAAACACTAACGAACGGACATTTCTTACACAAACCTTTTAAAGCTTTTTGTTGAAGAACAGCAACCAAACTGGATTCAATATCTACTGAAATTATAGAGACCATGCTTGGGTCAGTAGCTGCCACAAACTCAAGCAGAGAAGCAGCTTTTCTTTGCATTTTGGGAGAGGAAGACTTCAAAATCTCAACAAGGCGTGCAATGAAAGCAGGGTCCAGTATAATTTTCCTACAGTAATTGACAAATACAGAAACTGAATTTCCAATGCAGATGCAATTGTAAAGTGTTCATTTCAGATAGTTAAACTGACAATCTAACTCTATTTTTCTTGGCCATATCAAAGGTCCAACTTCAAACTTGTTAGTTGCTAGAATTTAATTTAAAGTGAATTATGACCCCGCTTTTAGGGTCTAGATAAAACAGGAATACTGGAGACATTGACCCCAGCCCCCTTCTAAATAGGAAACTTGCTTTGCTTCACGCAAAAATGATAGAGTTCAGAAACTTAATGGGAACAATATAATACTGAAAACTGGTATGCGTGGGTCTACAAAGTGGGGAAGTTCACACTAATAGTAATTAACAATAACACCTCCCAGCAAACAAGTTTAAACGGTCTCCAATAAGAACATAATGAAGAGAGAAGGCAGAAAATCTACACCAACCCTATATCTGAGAGTCCTTTACCTAATCCCACCATAAAACTAGAACTAAAACTCAGGACTTCAGAATAGACAAAGCCCTTGATTTGATAGTCCAGAAGTCTTCCTGAAATATTAATTATATATGCTTGACATTTATGACCATTATGATTCTATATCCAATTTATATTTTCAGTAAACAGATCAAGGATTAAAATGTCATTTCTTGGTACAATATCAATTAGTCTGGAAATGGAAACGATGTATAAGTCCGACAACATATAAAACATGTCAAAATATTTTGTAATATTAATTTATAAATTATTTGAAATATATATAATGAATTAATGATTAATTATGCATGTTTACAGGTTTGATTTATCTCTTTAGACAATATATATTTTTCTTTTGCATTTGTAGTCTCCATCATTTATTAAACTTTACACAATATAACCAACACATATTAACTAAATTTAAATGATAAAATTAGAAATAACACTAACACTTAACTATATTTATTTTTTTATCATTTGATTAACTTCCATATTATAATATTTTCTCTAACTTAGAATCTTTTATACTTATTGTAAAAGATTATAACTTACTCATGGGCCCTCACCTAACAGCTTAAGCTTTTAGGTGGAATGGTTCTTTTGATATGGTATCAAAGTTGGGTTCCAATTCTAAACCTCTTTATGTGAACTCCACGTTCTAAGAGTGTCAATATGATAACTCCCACATTATTAACATAGTGGAGCTTCACACTATATATAAAATCTATAGGTATCTCCTCCTAATACCAATTAATTGGCTATAAGAGTGAGGCCATCACATGGTAACAGAGCAGGTTTGTAACCGAAACTTAATCTTGGCCTAATGTTTAAAAACCCTAAACCTCTCTTTCTTTTCTCAAACCTTTTGTTTTAGGATTTGACACCTCAAACAGTACCTGCGTGAACTTTCCCGTTGTACCTCTTTCCAACTAACATGAGTACTATTCACCTAGTACATTTGTCAGACGAATTGAAGCTTGACTAATTGTTCTTATGTTTTTGTAAGTGAAGTGAAGTGTTGAGATTGATTATTGAGTTTTACTTATACCAAATTGAGCATTATATGCTTCATCTTGAGGCAAAGTATTAGAAATATAATAGTAATGTATTGTTAAGTTACACATCGCTTAGATGTAAAAGTCTATGTTTTATTGTTTACTATAAATAAAAGTTATAGGTGTAAGTTTTAATTTACCAATCAAGCCTACAATTCTTTTCCTCATTTTATTTTATTTAAAGACAATTTAATTTGTATAACTTACTTGTTAAATATGCAATAAAAAAACAAATCTAATTTTATTAGTTATAATTTTTAAATTGAAAATATATGAACTATTAGTAAATACTAAAACCCATGTTAATAGAAACTATCCAAACTAAAATTCATTTCTTTTAAGAACTAAAAATAACATATCACTCAAAAAATTTGTTCATTCTTGACATATTTGCATTGCTTCTTGTTTCTTGTTCCTTTTTTGTATTAACATTATAGAAATCTTGAAATTCTTTCCTTTTAAAAATTAAAAATTATAAAATTTGAATGCGTAGGATACAGTATCCAAAGATATCGAAGGTATCGGATTGTATCCTTTGATACAATCTAATAACAATAAGTATCCATGAATACATTTGAATATCGGTAGTGAAATATTGTATACATAACTCAAAATATAGATACTGTTTCACCCATATTGCTGGAAAAGATACGATATTTAAGTTCCTTAGCAGATTAATGCTTTGGCCAGATGACAAGGAAAATCATACAATGGTGTGATTATAAAATCAGCTTCAGTAAAGAGCATCACAATACTAATGCAATATATGCATTACCCAAGAATTTTGCAAGGTTCGAGTTTGTCTTTGAAAAGAATAATTGAGTAACTCTACAAAAGATTTTTTAATTTTTTTTTGCATAGACAAGGGAGCAAAGGAGACGTGAAAATGTAAGTTAACTAATTATAAATTGGAATACGTGTATGTTCATCCTGGGATTACAGTTTCCATGTAGCACCTGGGAGAACAAATGAAGCACTAAGTTTACAGCAACCCCAAACCTGAAGGTTCTGTTGCAGTTAAAGCAGGTCAATAAACATTTTGATGAAAAGTGATGCTTTCTGTTTACTCCAAGGTGCAACACATGAAAGGCCAAATATGCTTGCTCCAAACTCATTTTATGTTTTCCTAATGAATGCATGAAGGAATGGGGATAATATATAACAATCATCACAACAGACTAGTATAAGAAGACGAAGTCTATTAAAAAGGAAGGAAGACAAATTTATAAATTTTAGAAATGCAGAGTGGGAGAGAGAGGAGGAGGAAGAAAAACCTGGCATTTACATCTGATATGGATTGTTCAGTGATATTTATTCCTTTAGAAACATCATGGTTTTTCCTTGCATTTAGTGCCTTTTCAGATCCATTAACTGGTCCACTATAAAACTGGAAGGCATGAAAATGCTTTGTAAGTCAGGAGGAAAACATTAGCTCCAAACATTCTGCAAGATACAAGACACGAACCTTCAATTTCATCTCTTTACTGGGGTCTAGCATCCTGTCAAGTATATTCAAGGACTGCATTACAGCATTCCATGTCAGCACAACTAAACGAGATCTTCAACAGAAGTTTGTAGTTAGCAGAAGGAGCTGTGACAATACCTTTTCCACTATCTTGTCAGAAATCTGTGAGCAATTTAGAATATCAATTAAAGGATCTATTGCACCCTCAGCTTCAATTATATGGCAAACGGAATTGCTGCATCAACGAAATCATGAAACAATTAATAAGGAATGAAAAATAGATATAAAAAAAAAACTATTTATTTTTCAAACTACTGATAACTGAGACTTGAGAGACTGTCTAATGTTAAAAAATAATATCGAATCAATCTCAGAGAATTCCCAAGTGAAACCAGGAACAAGCGAGCTGGAAAATGTATCTTGATGCAGAAATTCATAAAGGGTTCATTAACGTAAGGGAGTCAAACCAGGAAAAAAAAGTAGCTTTGGCACATTTGAGAGTCTGAGTTTGGATGAATTATTTATACATACTCATTTGGATTATAATCATTTATCAGGAAAAAAAAGCCTTTGGATATTGCTTATTGACAGAATATAAACTGTACAGAAGCTATGATGAAAGCTGATGTCATCAGCTTATACAGTTTGTTTATTATTTTTATTTTACAAAACTTACTTTATGATTTTGAGAATTTCCATTATTGTCACTATTATAATTATAACCTAGCCCCGCTCTTTACCCAACATCACCTTCTGCTGTCTGCTGCCAGCCAAGTATTATTTTATGTCATTTTCTTCTTTTTCCAAATTTAAAGTGTTTGATTTCTTGTTTCTTTTTCCACTCTACCCCTTTCATCTTACATGATTTTTCTCGACATGTGCAATTGACAATCTTAGATTGGGGATTGAATTGATAACACTTAAGGTTGTTCCACTACCCCTTTCCACTCTACGTCGTAAACACGATATGGTGACTGCACTATGTCAAATGCACTCAAAATTCATCAATAAGCTGAAAATTGACCATCTGAAGTCAGCATAATGCACTGATTCATAGCTTAACTCTTTAGATCAGCTGGTACTTTTATCAAGGTATCAAACCAGGAGAAGTTAAGACCATGCTTGAGGGGAAGTCTTCAAAGTTAAAACACATCAGTTAATAAATAGACATGCTCCTCAATAGCTTATGTCAGTTCCTAATTTATCAGCGGGTATTCCATTCCATTATAAGGAAGTAACGTAGATGAAAGCACCAATATAGGACTGCTATTCCCTAGGCCAACCTCTTACTCTCCCCATCCCCCAGGGTTATCTTCATTCCCACTGTCGCATCAATAGACATATAGCAGTACATAGTTCAGCACCCAATACCAAAATGAGCGAGACATAACAGTCTTTATCCAATTCTATGCTATGACTAAAGAATTCAAAATACACAATGGAGACAAATACCATCTGTTATTAGGAGGATTTCTTATCCTCCATTTGTACTCTACTAATAATATTTCTTTTTCCTATTAAAAAAATAACATAGACAAGATTAAACTCTTACCATTCCCTGCTATTCAAAACTTTACTTTATATTGGAGAAAGAAAGAAAATCTGAAAATTAGTGAAAGATATAAAATTGTCTGAAAATTTTATTTGAGCCACAAACAGTATCTAGAGAATCGATTTTTTTGGTCCTAAATGGAAATTTGAGAATTTTGTAAATGCTTGTTTTAACTAGAAGGGCGTAAAAACGTAAATTATAAGTTTCATGATAAAAGAACAAATGATAATAACTGAAAAAATTTAAATATATGGTATAAGCAGTACTATTATCCAACTAACCCTAGAATGAGGATGGACAAGTAGATTATTCAACAGTTCGTCAGAATTTTAATAGGTAAACAATATAATAAAAGCTTCGCTCGAAGGATCGTGAACAGAAGAGATAGGATACATAAAGTAGCAACTCCTCAATAATATCTAATGCCAGAAAGTTTAAACATCAAACACTTCAAACAAAAGTTGGTAAGAAATATCTTTTTAAAGGCCAAACTTATGATTTATCCAGGTCTTGTGCACAACCTCGACAGTAGTTTAGTTTTTGCTGATAGAAAAAAGCAGCATTATTAAAAGAAATGTGTACGTTAAGGAGGATAAGGAATCCTCCTCCTATAAAGACAGAAAAAAAGGAAATTTGCTATCAACCAGAGGCTCCAAAGTCTTGCTAGCCATTTGGAAAAGACAGATCTAAGCAAAAGAATTTCACCCAAAAGGAAATCCGAAGAAATGAACTGATCATCACTGAAGATTCAAGTTGTTATGCTTCAACCAAAAACATCGAACAATTGCAAACGTGGAACATCTTCACTGAAGCCAACTCCTGTCTCTCTAAAAACCAAACCCTGAACTACATCTGCAAAAGTTTTTCCAAGTTCCAAGGGCAAATATACTGCTCACCAAATATCACTCTATTATTAGGGAAATTACCAAATTCCTCTTTCTTTATTTCTTTTTTTGTCGGTTTGTTATGTATAACTGAAACTTCAAAAGCTAATAAAAGATTTGCATCGACTAGATTTGCAATTTTACTTATTGGGAATAACTCCCTACACTTAAAATCTATATTTGAATCCCTGCTACTCTTGGCTCATCATAGCCCCACACAATTTCTTGGTAACTCAATCAAACCCCACCTCCATCTATATATTTTTAACTTTTAAGTGAGGCAATTTAGAACTATTGTACTTATTTCTTTTTATTGGTAATTATTCCTAAATTTTTGAGAAACAATTAACTGACATGAATTTTGTTGAGTATGTAACGGCAGTTGGCCCCATGACATGTATATACCTTTACAGCTACACATAGAATCATAGACTGGAGACTGAGAAAGTCAAATTACCTAACAGACAACCTCTCTAGAGCTCGAGTTACAGCGAATCTGACAGCATCAACATTGTTGTTCAAAAGCTGAACCAAATACTTGATTGCTCCAGCTTCCTTGAATGCAATACGCATATGTTCATTAATAGATGCATCAGCAATTGACCTTGCAGCCCTTAAGATGGCTGACTCATCTTCCAGTTCAAGCATCAACACCAACCGAGCCACACCATCCATCCATGGCAAAAGTGTAAGTCGCTGATCAGGGGAGTACTCAGATTGAGATAGACTTTTATCTTCCATTTCTATAGCCCCAATACGAGCAAGGAATTGTTGTTGTGTCCGTCCAAGTTATTGCATTCATCTTCGCTTCCTCTATATTTATATTTTTGTCATCAATATTTAAACCAAGAAGTAACTCTGAGGCTCCAAACCTGGAAGGTTCTTTTGAAGTCTGTTCGATCTGTGTACCATCGGGTAATGTGGGCCATGAATGCAAACCTGGTCTGAAGGTCTTATAGGCAGCTGTGCCAATTATTGGGACAGGAATTAGACCTTCCTCAATGACAATAATTCTATAATATTCATCCTTAGCAAGTTCCAATAATGCATTTCTTGCTTCCTTTCTCATGATTTTAGATCCATCCTCATCAGACTTTAAGAACTTCGCCTGCAGAAAAATCCAGGGTATTAGGATTCAGAGGATTTCATGGTAAAAACACAAACGGAATGTCCTGCAGATAATTGAATTGCTTCACCTAAATTTCCTATTTCTTTCGTTTTGTCTCCTCTTTCTTTCTTTTTTTTCCTTCCTTTTTAATTCATGGCAAGCACTTAATTCAAAATTGATTTTCCGAGTTCATCTTGACTTCTTTACAAATTTCCTCCAGCATAAACATGTAAAAGAACCAGTATCACATCCAGACGTTTACTTAAATAAATAAAAACCACCTTTATACATTACAAAAGCTATACAAAGGAAGTCTCACCAATTTTGGTATAACGCCCGCTTCAACCATGATTTCATGGTTAACATGGCTCAATACTAAGTTTGCTAAAACGCCTCCAGCAGCTTCCTTCACTTTTACTTCCTCATCATCAAGGTACTTAATAACTAGTGGTAAAATATCACTGTTTGCAATTTTCACTCGAATCTTCTCATCTACAGATAAGTTCCATAATGTACTCATACTTTGCTCCTTTACCTGCAGAAATGATTACCAGATATTCCTCAATTTTCTACCAAGAAATAAGAGGAGATAAATCCAGTAAGATACCTCTGCTATACCTCAGGAGTCAAGGTAGGCCGGCTCAACAACCTAGTAATCTCTTCTACTGCCCCACTATCTGCTACAGAATCCCTGTATAGATTGATAGAAGATAGCGACCGCAAAAGGCCTGCAGCTGCTTCACATGTAGAACTAGACTCTGATCGAAGAAGGTTTACGACAAGATTTATGCAACCAGGAAACTGCATTATAGCATCAATATACTTCTTTCCTCCAAGAGAATATTTCCATAGAGCTACTATAGCCTGATCTCTATCCAGGGGATCATGATCTAGTCCTAGCATACGAACAAACAAGGCGACATAATTATCATCCAATTCTAGGAGAAGTGCTCTTTGTTTCTTCAGTATCCTGAAAGAAACATTTTAAAATGTTATGTTATCTAGCAAGTAGACAACCTTAGCCACCGCAATAGAAGATATAAACAACAAAAATTACACGTAATGTGCATATCGCACACTATCACTTGAATAAGATATCATCCATGTAGAGTCTAACAAAAACCAATGAAAAGGGCGTTCAGGTAAAGGGAACCCCTGAAACTCTAAAACTAACTTGGACCGGTCAGGCCTCCAGATATACTCTAGGAGAGCAGTCTAACTAAGCCCATGGCTCAAAATAAAAGTGAACTAAGGTCCTTAAGTTTTGTTCTGCATTTCAGGTAATAAACTATTTCATTACTACCAACCAAATGTGACCTCTCTAATGCATACAGTTCACACCAGAAAAATGAGAGTTGGATTAATTAGGAAACATAGAGCAATTTACTTTATACCTGCCATTCCTTCTAGTAATTCACTTTTTCATCATGCATGCACATATACATAATAAAGAGGGAAAGATCAAATTACTTTAGATGTAGACTACTTGACTAGCTTACATAATAAAATCAACAGTTTGATCAGGATCCATATGCATCCCAAATTTCAACTTGTTTAGAATAGATGGATTGTTAGAACTACAGTATCCACAACGGTACCATTTTTAACTTTCTAAATGTTAAAAAGTAATCAGTGCTACAATCAAATACTGTAAACTCTCCAATCATATTGCAATTACGCATGTGTGCTCAATGAAAGAGAATATCAGTAGCTAGCATCCACTCAACTTTTCATTTATGAATATCCCATCCCCTAAAATGCAGAATTTAATGCTGAAACCAGACTGTCAAATAGAGAGTCATTGTCCCCCTACTTCCTACACGCAAGCTTGAAGAAGTCCAATCTACCTTGATGGCATGTAAAAAGAGAAATTTGTCTAACCCCTCAGTAAGTTTCTTTGGATCTTTCAACAATCACAGAAAACAGGTTCCCATTAAAGTAGAATTTCTATCATAGCAAAAGGTTTGTCCGTTTCTTTCCATACCATAAAACAATAAGTAACATCCGACCAACTCACTAGAAGATTTCCCTTGCAACCACATATATTAACAGGAATTGCAATGCTATTAATACTTGTCGATAATCATTTTATAGAGGTGGAAGAATAGGGAAATAAAGTCCAAAATCAAAAACTTGAAATTTACTCTGCATTAAAAAGCACCCACGACACTCTTCCAGAAGAAAAGCTTATGTCAAAGCATTATTAGTACTATCATTTATGCTTGAGGCCACACAAAAACAATTGTCACACATAATTAAAAAGAAATAAAATTTCTACTAAGTTTGTAGCACTAGCCCATAAGTCATAAACATCGCATGAGCACTATCAAAACGTAATTGAAAAAGACCCATGTCAGAAACAAAGTAGTTTATCACGTACAGGAGGTGAAGACTGTTGCGAAGTAGCATCCATGGCACCCCCACCATCACCTGCTGACCCTTGTGACAACCGCAGGTTTAGAGCGTGATTCTGGGTTGAGGCTAAAATTGCGATGGGTTAATTGCGAAAAGACAGCGGTTCTGCTTCTCTGTGTTTTTCTAGTTCGAAGTACAATTTCAATGTGGGTGCTTTGGATTATATGCTGGAAATGGGAAAGCCTCAATTTAGAAGGCGTTGGGATAACTGTGGCCAACATCTTAGTCTAAATATGATGAAAGCCAATATTCAAGGCAACAGAATTGTGAAGTTTACAGAAAGAATCCCTACTTTGGGGAGTTTTCTTTTCTTCAAGACAATGGTCTGGGTTTGTTCCTCACCAGCTGAGCTACAGGCCTACAGTACTGTTGGTGTTTATAGCCAATTTTTCTGTCATTCTCCTTCAATTTTTTTAACTGACTTATCTATTGTTTTGGCCAATTAAAAAATTTTCTCCATCAATTTATTTTTTAAAATTTAAAATTTCTTAATTAAATTTTATTTTTTTGTTTATATATTATGAATTACCGAAATCTATTAAAATAATAATATATATAAATTATTTTATATCGTGTAAATTGTTTTTTGATTTTTTTATTATTAAATTATGTATAATTATTTTATTCATGTATAATATTAGAATGACAGAATAGTAATTTGATTAAAAGATTCTAGGATCATAAAAGATGAAATTGACCGAAAATTTTTAGAGATAATTAAATTAAAAATGGATGTAATCGTTAGGGCTAAATGAAAATTTAATCTAATAAAAAGTGAAATGGTAGTAATATCATTAATAATATTATTTATTTTATTTTTATTATATATATTTTTGAGTTGGATAAATTTTATATACTTTATTTAATAATATTACCACCAAAATATTATACTTTGAATTATTTATTTGTGTTCTAGATTTTAATAGTAAATTTAAAAATATCAAATTATGATATACTAGATAAAATGTCCGTTGCTTTATCTTTTATAGTATTTTAAAATTTATAATTTTTTAGGTTATAAAATTATATATTTCTTATTTTATTTATTTATATTTTTGTCTTGGATGTATGACTAAGTATTTTATTTTTACAAAATTATTATAAAATTATTTATTTTTAATTCTCTCAACCCATACAATGAATATGTTAACTGGTTTATATTTTATATTTCATTTTTTATTACTTAAAATCACTGGCTCTATTAAAATATAATTCAAACATTTTAATAACATATTTTACATATTTGTCATTTTTAGCCAATAAAAAAAATAAAAAGTTTGTAAGACATCAAATTTTAGTTAAGTATATAGTTTGAGAATAATGTGTTTTCTACTTTTTGGTATAGGAGTTAAATTTTTCCCTTTTTGTTTTAATACTATTTTAGATTCTCTGGAAAAATAATTTTGATGTCTTATTTATCCATACCTACATCTCATTTTTTCCGAGGCCTACATAAAAGGTTTTTTTTGTCATCCATTAATGAAGGTTAGTTTTAATATGATTTATTTATAATTATTTTTAGTTTGTAAGATTCACGTGGTATATATTTAGTGTAAATATAAGAAAATATTATCCTAAATATTAACGGAAGAAGTTGAAAACACTAATAACTGCAGGAGGTAAAGAAACAATGAAAAATTTCTCTCTGACTAATACTAATTAATGAAAATAACTTAGTCATTAACCAAAACTTCAATTTGTACATGTTATGACTGAATTTTATCTGTTATAGCTCAATTTGTCATTAATAATTAATTAATAGTAGTGATTCCTAAAATATCTACAACTATTATTTATAACTTAATGGCATTAATTTGTTATGAATGCACTCTTAAAACCTCTCTCACTATTATTTATATTTCATATTATATTAATTTGTCATGGATTCACATTAATTTGCAAATTTCTTTATATAAGTTTGTAGAGATTTTGAGAGGTTAATTTTGTAAAATAACATTTACTAGATATGATTCAAATTTTGAGAGGTTTTATGAGTTACTTGAAAATTTTTAATAGAGAAGAAAAAATCATCACCTAATTAATTTTTCTATTAACTTCAATATAGAAATTTTTTTATCTTTTTTATAGGAAAAACGGTTTGAAAGGTATTTTTGTAATTGAAAATTAATGTACAATTATTAAATATAATTTAGATTTTCAAAAATTTTTAGGACTTATATTAAAAAAATTAATAAATAAGAGAAAATCATTATCAAATTAAGTTATATATTAACTTCAATATAGAAACGTTTGAATAATTTTTTTTTTTTTTTATGATTAATCCAATTAATTACTGCTTTCATTTCTAACCATTTGGAATTTGAGGATTTTTTTATTTTTATTTTTATGATTTAGTGGGAGGAATTGCTAAAATTTAAATTCTCTTTAATTCAAAGCTAAAGGACAATGATGCAAAAGGGCATGATGTTTTATTGAAGAAGAAATGGTAGGGTGGGAAGGTTGTTGTTTTTTTTTAAAACAAAAGTAAAATATGACGTAGCAACAACACAGGAGCTGTGTTCTGCACTATATTTCACTAATAATACTCAAAGTATCAATTTTACTATATATTAAATAAAACCTGTCACTTAAAAAAAAAAAAATAAATTCATTTCTAACACTAAAAAAAAAAAAAACTTTCTTGATATCATAATATATATATATATATCTATAGAAAACATTGTCAATTCTATTCATATTGTAAAGGAAAAAGTCATAAAATACAACTCCCAATAACTCATCTCTTAGGACAACTCTTCTAACCATGAGTTTGGTTTCCATCTATCCAAAATCTTTTATTTTTGTCTAAAAATTCAAGATTACAACGTTGTCTTTATGACTGTAAGAGAACCAGAATTTGAAATTCAAAAAAACTAGTGAAAGATTGGAGCCTTAATTTTCTCTCAATTGAAATACCATGTGGGGAATTTGGTTTGTAGAGAAAAAGAAAAGATTAGTTTCGGTATTCATATGTGTTGTTAATGAAAAACTACATAAATATAGAAGTTAATAAAACAAATATCATTTTCATGAGTATATATATCAATCACTGGTTCATGTTTTTCACAAGTGCTTACTAAATTTTTAAATGAAAAAAAAAAAAAAAAACCAAATTATTAATACTAAAATTTAATGTTACTTTGTATGTGTAAAATATTTTCTTTTCATTTTATTAGAAATAATATATTAATAATAAATTAATTGAAATTATTATTGAGAAAAAATAAATAAAGAAACATACATAAAACAAGTATTATATTTGGAAAGAGAAAATTAAAATTATGAATTTTTTTTTTCCATATTTTGAAGATACAAGTAGTACATTTTGTATTTTGTCCCAAATTATAATGTAAAATCATTAACTTTACTTACTTCTCTTAATATTTCATCTACCCAAGTCAAATTTTAAATCTTAGTATTATTTTATCCATTCTCAAGGAAGGAGAATGTAATTTATTCAAATAAATAAATCCAATAACATGGAATCCGTTTACCGATCACAATATCGTTATTTGGCAAACCTGAAGATTATTCATGAGTCTAGAAGAATCATCAATCACAACATCACTAGGGTCACCCGTAAGTCCTGCTTTCATTCATGCACCACAGAAGTGTTGATAACAAAACAGGTAATTTTAAATCAAGTCTCCCATCTATGGACTACAGAAAATTTATAGCTTTTCAATGTGCTCATGAAAAAACACAGGATATAATTCATTTCTCTGTCACGTTTCATAATATCTTTCAAGAAAAAAATGAAAAAGAAAAGAAAAGAAAGAAATATTTTAATATCTTGTAATGGAGAATGCCACTCAATAGATAACTGCAAGACTGAACAATAAATCGTTGCCTAAAATATGAATTATACTTCTTTTAAGCTATTACCACAGCATCTTCCTAAAATCTTGAAAACCTCTCGTGAAATTGATGGATGGAACACCAAGTGCAGATTGATATGCTTTGCTTACAACTTCAAACCTGCTCTAGCCATGGCCAAAGCACCGTCATAACTTTGATGTCCACCAATAAATCCACTCATATGGACGAATACACAAAGAGGGATTCCTGCCATTGCTGACAATTCATCATCCCTTAGACCTCGCCATTGAGATGGGAGAGGCTTCCGACTTTCAAAACTATCAGGAGATGTGGCAACTGCCTGCACTCGCCAATGTTTGCTCCTGTCATCCTGCAAATTGCATTGAAAATACCATATAAAATCAGTCAATTTGCTGACATATTAACAACCACACAAAAAACCACAATAATTAGCACTTGGTTAATGAGGCCTAGAAACCCACAAGAACTTAAATTGTTTGATAAAGGATGGAGATGTATATGCAAGGACGGGAGACATATATGCCATTGGAGACTGAAAACAAAACCAAGGATGCAGACAGAGGTTTTCCAGTCAACTCTTATGGTCAACCTCCAGCAGGATGATAGAACTGGTTCCTGTTTGAACGATTTATACTCAAAAACTTATAAATTACAATCCTCTATAATGCAACTTGCATTTTTTTTTTTTCTTTACAAAGTTTATGGGAATCCAAAAGTATTTTAACAAATCCCTAAAAAAAACATCACTGGCTAACAGAAACTTGGACATTGCTTTGAGAAGAAAAAGGTACAGAAATAAATTACCAAGCTAACCAACCTATTGGAAACCAGAATTTTCAATCTCGTACTGTGCTGGCCAGTATGGCCAAAATGTCTTGCACACATACAATTGAGTACCAAATACCACCCTACCATCTCAGAATTTGTCTTGGATTGCACCAGCCAAGATGGGCCAATACAGACTATTAGTCAGTTACAGGTCAAAATTTCCAGGACTGGTATGGATCAGTACAGGAAGTGACAAAATGAAAATAACATTGTCTAGACTCAAACCCAGGTCGTCCATAAGAATTGTAATGAGATTTACCACGAATCCTAGTTTGTAAAAAGATGCATATAATATTATAGTTATTGGATATTTAACATTGAAAAATGTAATATAATATATGTACTCTGGTCTCTGACAAACTAGAGGTATAAATACTACCATTTTTATGAAATATAAAATAACCATAAGTCCAGAATGGTACAATGATACTGACTGAAGCAAGTTGTACCATACCAGGAGGCAAAGAATGATGTTACTCACACTAGCATATCCTGCTAATGTGGCTACTACGCTATTTCTTTTACACTAAAGTGATTTGATCTATCTTTTCAGTTCCAGAGAATATTCAATAAAAAATCATTAACGAGCTATAACTTTTAATGTTGAAAGTGTAGACAATATATGTTTGTGTCAATGTCATCATCGGGAGGAAATCGAGACACCCTCCAATGTGATATTTGACTATTTGTAACTTCGTGGAAATTCCTAAAATTCATGAGCACTAAATAGGAAAAAAAAAAAAAAAAAGGAATACAGAATAAGTACCTGATAGAGCGCATATTTGATGGGAGGGTCAATTTTCATCTCCTCCTCAAGCTCAAATAAGTGAAGTTTCCACTAAAGAAAACAAATTAAGTAAGGATTTTTAAAAATAAAGAAAATACATTTAGATAACAACTATCATGCAGCATATTCATCTCTTGAATGCTATAAATACTGGACCAAAGAGAGAAGTAGTTAGAATACTTAAGAATTTAGTAGGAGTACAAAGTACAAACAAAGTTAGAGATATCATAGATTTATCGTGTTAAACATATGGAGTAGGACTACAAACACGAACAGCAACGGATATCAGACATTTATCGTGTTAAACATTCAACTGATAGCATCAGGGTTAAACATGACTTGTATGAATCAGCTCTATATTGTATACAAGACAGCAGAGAGAGATTAACAACTCACAGGACAAAATCTAGTCAAAACAGTGATTTCTCCACTAGGATCAATATTATGTCTTGCTGCAATGGTTTCCATCACAATTGATCGTGCTGGTAGCCACGATTTTGCATGATACTGGACTCTCTGAATGTTAAAAAAGGGTTGTTAAACATGTACACAAATAATATACACACAAAAAATTTAAAAATCATAATAGCCACAGCCTTTAAAACATCCATTATAAATTGCACATCCTTCAATCTATGTTGCAATACAAAAATGCATATCTATCAATTTCATAGGGGTTGGAGTTCATTTGGGGGGGGGGGGGGGGGGGGGGGGGGAGGACTCACATCTAAAAACTCACTACCAGCAAGAGTCATTGCTCGTTGGAAGGCCTCATTCTCTTTCTCATTGTTAAACATGTACACAAATAATATACACACAAAAAATATAAAAATCATAATAGCCACAGCCTTTAAAACATCCATTATAAATTGCACATCCTTCAATCTATGTTGCAATACAAAAATGCATATCTATCAATTTCATAGGGGTTGGAGTTCATTTGGGGGGGGGGGGGGGGGGGGACTCACATCTAAAAACTCACTACCAGCAAGAGTCATTGCTCGTTGGAAGGCCTCATTCTCTTTCTCAAGAGACTGATCAGGTTCTGTCCAATCCAAATTTAATCTTCCTACTCTGGAAGATAAGTGTGTATTATTCACGTATTTTGGTGGCTGATCTGTGTCATATCGATTGATTCCATTGTCAATTGCATCAATTGCCTGGGAGACACAAACAAGAATGTAACAAATCTCAATTACAAGCAAAAAAGAAAGAAAAAAAAATTGTGTCATAGATGATGAGGTTTTGATGAGCCCTTATTAGAGGAATTGGTAAACCATGGATGCACTACTACTTCACAAGAGTTATGCTTTCTTAAGGTATACCAGTACAGCATGGTTCATGAACTGACTTTCCCACAAGAGGATCCGGATCTCTCGCTCTCCAAAAAAAAAAAAAAAACTGTTGAACCCAAAAGTGGTTAGGGCATTGCCTCCATGGTGACCGCATCTCTTCTTATTGAGGAGAATAGAGAGTCAAGTTGAGTATTACCATATTAGCACGTATTTATGCTATCATGGGGTAAACATGAAGAATCTAGAAGACTGACGACGGAAAAACAAGAGACATATTAAAGTTATCCACGAGACCAGTTTATCAGTCATTTTAAACTCTGACAGAAGAAATAAAAAAACTAGTGGGAAAAACCTTAACAACATCAGTGTCATTTGACTTCCACAAATGCTATAACATTTCATTGTTATCATTAAAACTATCTAAAAATTAATTTCCAAAATTTCTGACACATCAATTCCTCGAATAAAGTTTTAAGAAACAAAGGCTGCTTCTACTGAAAATTTGGTAGAGAATGAAGATTAAGGACGTTCATGGTCCGCTTCCAATTTCCTAAATGATGAATTCTTGGCTAGTTAATTTAAGAATCAATTTTTCCTGTGAGGTTCTCCACTCTCCCCATTCCCCTAATCAGTAGATTATATATTGAGAAATAAATAAACATAGATACCACATATATTAAGGAATTAAACCTAAGCAGGTTGGCAGGGGAAGGTAGAAAAACAAATAAATAAAGAATTTTAGCACCTCCATGAAACTTTTGTAAATAGCCAAAAATAAGCGCTGTACATCAGGGTGCCCTTCCTCAACTTTAAGCTCCTTGGCTATAATTTCCTTACCAAAATGCTACAAAAAAGAATAAAAATTAGAAAAAGAAAGAAATAAACAACATAATCACACTCATACATAATAAAGGCAGTCTCTCAATCAATGCATGAACTAAATTGTCATAATTTTTTTTTTGGTGCCAAACCAAAATTTTCTTGGGCAAATTTGATGTTTAAACAATATAATTTATTAAGCACAGAAGGATGGCACCAGAACAAATTGTTCTGCACAAAAAATTACCTTATAAACAAGACCCGCACTACTTAGTTTAGTGGAAAAACCATGACCAAATACCTCACCAAAACCTTTTTGGTGATGATCATACCGATCACGACCAGGATCATATACTCCTCCAACGTCAAGAACAGCATCAAGACCCTCTAGCACCTGTGGACGCTCAACAGATTTGAACAGCGTCTTATCAATTAAAATATGTACATGAACAAACTGCCACTCTATTTGGCAGGTAAAAATATCAAGAAAAATTATCAAAAGTCAATACTTAAAAAAACAAACTTGAATGTGATTAATTATATTCTTTTCATACCCAGTTGAATAATAATTGATACTTTGAGAGTTGAACCTAAAGTACAGGATTTTCCCTCAAGAATAAGAAAAATTATGTAAAAAAAAAAAGGAACTTTACCAAAAAAAAATATACATCTTTTCTTTCCTAGTATACTTCACCATTGAAAAAAAAAAGTACATAGATTTCAAGCAAATTGATGCATCATTTAAATGCAGATTATTGGTTACCAAGTAAAAAAAATGTAGAAAATGCAATTGAGGGTAGGGAGAGTTCGGCAAAAACCTGGCTGTCTCGAGTGCGAACAATTTCAGCGTTGGAAAACTTATCGGTGAGGCGAATCATGAAGCAACCAAGAGCCTCGTCGCAATGGAAGCTTCCGTTATGAGTACCCACGCGCTTAAGAGGTATATTATTGGGAGAACCAGCGGAGAAGAAAGCAGAGACCCTACTACCGTCAGCCATCAGAAGACGAACTAGGTGCCTCTGGAACAACAGTAGCTTCACTCTTGTCAATGCAAACATGCGAACAACTCCGAGAGGCGAGACCGCTTTCTTGATTATCGATTGTATTTTGACTAGTTGTCTATGACGAATCTCAGCCGTAGATTACATCAAACTGCTCTAATTTCTAAATATTTTAAAATATAACTAGCATATAATTTATGTATATATATATATTTTTTTTATATTTTAAATTATAAATTTATAAGCAGAATAATAGAAAATGATAATAAATCTAGGATAATAATACGTAGACTACTCTTTTTTGACAGGTGAACGAAATGGGCTCGCTGGACTGAATTTCTTCAATTTTGTTTTCATTTCCACTTTTATTTTGTCCTTTTCTTTTGTCACCCTGCAAGTTTGCATATTCTCTCTTTCTGACTCTTTTCATGTCACAGTTGGAGATAGATACATTTATTTCACAATTCACATATGCGTTCAAATCATTCGATCACAAGTTGCATTTTAGGCTAAACCTTTCTCCTGCATCTGACTCTATAGTGGAATTTCAGGCCCATTCGAAACAACTATTTCTACATCAACTTCCTTACCCACTTCCATTCTCATTGGACATTGGTTTTGCAGAGTATAATTGAGTAATAAAATCTGGATTCGGCGGCGTTGAGAGACGTCGTGATCAATACCTTTGAACAAATCCATATCATCAACACCCAATATCATAATTTTTCCCTCAATTGTTTCTTCGATTTTTTTACTATCCCAACTAGTAAGATTTTAATGCTTAACCTTCTACCAAAATACTCTAACTCAAGGTAACATTTTAAGTTCAGTCAAGACTAAAAATAAGAAAGAAAGTAAATGTCTTCCGTTATCCTCATAGACCCATACATGAAATCCTCACATGCGTTTATCACATATTTTATCTTATCAATGAAAATCGAGAACTTGTAGTGAAGCAAAGATCGGCAGAATCAATGGTAGAACTTGTTCTGAATTTTAGTTGGGAAACAACTTTATACAAACCAAAATTTATAGAGTAAGAGTTGTGCAATTTCATCAAGATCTGATTTATGAAGAATCAATCTTTGCGTTCAATGAACGTGCATACAATACCTTGATGTCAGAAGATAAAAGTGGATGTGTTTTTAGATTAATTATATGAGATTTGAGAACCCAGTATTTATTTGAAGCCTTGAAATGAGATTAGTAAAAATTGAAAGCGAAAAAGGGAAGCCATTACTGGTCTTGAGGTTAGAGACGAATACAAAAAGTGATAAAATGGCAAAACTTGAAAATTGAGACCTTGAAAAAATGAAAATTCAGAAGAGTGAGGTGACATTTTGTTTTTTCTCAAGCACTGGGGCCCATTCTCGTTCACCCATCAAAAATGGGTAGTCTACGTATCATCTTCCTAAATCTATGTAAATTATCAAAAGAATAATTTTAAATGAGAATAAGCACACATATATTTCAATACCATATACCATTTTTTATGTTTTTTTCTTCATATTGTGAAATATAAAAAAGTATGGTATACTGATATTTTTCAACTCTAGAAAACTAAGAAAAATGTAACAAAATTTGAGATGAAACTCACTCTTATATACTGCAGCTTATAAGATGAAAAGCATACGGAATGGGAAAAGTTGGAAAAGGAATATAAAAGATGAAATTTTGAGTAGATGTAAAGTTGGTGCAATATTGAACGGTTATAAAATATTCATCAAGGGTGAGAGATAAAAAGATATTCCCCACATTTCAATGGCAGAAAAATAGTTTTGATACATCAACATGTGACATATTTTGATGCTACGTCAATAGTAATCTAACATAGTAACAAAAATCTAATTATATTTTGATTGCAACATTAATTAATATGTCATCATTTTATTTTTAAGAGGTTAACAATCACTTTGAAAAGCTAATTGTTTCTTCAATTAAGGCAATAAAAATATAAATTAGCATATATTGAATTGTAATTAAAATAAAAAAGTTAATAGGTTTAATTAAATAACTAACTATTTATATTTTTATACACAATCTTTTTATTCAAAAATTCAAATAAAAATTCAAAAGCAACAATAAAGAAAAAAAGAAAGAAAGACCATATAAATTTACGGTAATTTAATCTTTTACTCTCACTATTAAAACTTAAAATAAATAAATAATTTGAGGTATAATTTGCTATCAATCAAAAAAGAATATAAAGAATTCATACAACATAAAAATATACAAAATAAAATTTACAATATTATTAATAATTTTATATTTTTACATGCTAAAAAATAGTTTTTTAAAATTTGGAGATCTTAAAGCTGTAATAACTAATTCAAAAATAAAATAAGAAATAGAGTAATTTGTGCATCATCACGAGACTGAATACATCTAGCTTAGTGTCTTGTGTTTATTTATGTTATTACGTTGTTACATTTACATTTCAATCAAGAAAAAAAAAAAAGGAACAAAAGAAAAAGAAAACATATAAATTATGTCATGGTATTAGGCATTGTCCTGTGCTTATTCTCGTAAATCCAAAGGTTTTATAATAAGACACATATTGATGCTCTATTGAAAATTTTTCCATTGATTTTCGGATAATCACATTTAGTGATGGTCTAGGAGTATCAAAATTCAGGAAAGTGTCCCTACATCATACATCTAGGTCCCGAATACCATAAAATTACATGTGTCATATATTCATTATGGGCCATGTGTATTTGTAGATTGTTGGTTTTTTTCTCAGTACGATCCTTATGTTATTTACTCATATTTGATTTCTATTCTTTATTTAAAAATTTAAGAGAATGGGTATTCTTCGTTTGAGCTTATAGTTGCGTTGACCTATTACCTTAGTTACAACCATCCAACCTACACTCACAAATTGAAATCAAAGAAAGTGGTATAGAAAGGAAAAAAATAAATAAAAATCTAACATGAAGTCTTTTGGCTATTTGGTTTTCATTTGTTATCCTATGATTTTAGTCAATCTTCGAGTTTATTTTAGTAATTTGTCAATATATCATGTTTTTCTTCTCTCTTTTTGATTTGGGAATTAGGATTTGATAACCTACCTTACTAAGGATTTGACAATTTTTTGTGTTAAAACCGACCATCCAATCAGTTGACCCTTAACCAATAAACTTGTCAACAGATGAAAATTTTAAAACGCCGATATTTTTCAGTTAAACAAGCGGGTGATAACTTCAAATAATCAACATGCTCAGGTCAATTGTCTAAATATTCAAAACAAACTGACCCAATTCTGATACACACCCAATTCTTAATATTAAGGGATTGATTCATGATGGTTGTGTGGTTTGCACTTCGTTGCAGAATTCACATTCGACACATTATTTCATTACACAGATACACCATATAAATACACTTAAAAAATTAGTCATCGCTTAACATAGGAAAAATATATTAAAATCTAAACCAAATAGACTAATAGTTTTTCATCTCCACGTACAGAATAATATCTAAATTAAAGTTGCGAAATATCATAATTTATACTTCATATATATTGTAAATGTTATAATAGAACATCATGCTGAATTCAGGTGACGCCAAGCTTCACGAGCAGCAACAATTTGGTTTGCATATCCATGTTGTGGCAATGGCCTCGGACGTATCGGAGGTGGAAGATACCTTCTCAACCCATTAGGGTAACTATTTATCAAGATAGCCGGAAAGTCACTTGGATGTTTTGGAGACTTCATCCAGTTACAATTTCTTGATATATCATCTTCTTTCTTGCGAAAACCCAAAGAATTTTTTATCCAACCACACTTTTGCTTACCCTTTTGCCCAATATTTTTCTCCTTATTTTTTGGATGTTTCCAAGTGATAATATTATTAGTATTAGCGACGTACCATCTTCATCATTATCATGACTATGATCATTGTTGTCGTGGTGTTGACAGTCTTCCTTGTTGTCATTATCATCATCATTGGTATGATCATTGTGATAATGATGATCACAATCTTCATCATCATCGTCACCATCATTCGTATGAACATTATTATGGTGGCAGGGGTAGCAATTAGAATATTTCAACTTTGGATGTGAGTTACAAGGAGAAATTTTGCACTTATGAGGTGGTTCTTTATAGAAAGACCACATTTGTGCTTCTTCACCAATTTTCTCAAAAACCTTCAAGAGTATCATGGGATTTATTTCCCCGATGACTGTTACAAGTCCTTGATTTAGATCAATGGAGACAGATTCCACCCCTAGTTTGATAGGAGAAAAAACAAGAAATAGAATGTATTTAAAGCTATTAAAAAAAAATGTGTACGCTATTTAAAAGAATGTTTTTAATGCATGGCAAATTTTTTTTGAAGCTTCCAAAATATAAATTTAGTTATGAAACATTTAACATGAAGTTTCTTAGAGAGTAATATATCGAATTCAATGTCTAGCTGTATTAAGCCCACGTTTTTGAATCTGTCTAAAATGTCAAACAAATTTTTTTTTTAAGATTTATCAGCGAATATCAAAAGTTGAAAACTCTTTTTTAAGTAGAAATTTACCTAAAATACATAAGAATGTAAGAAAACAAATTAAAATGCCTAGAAATTTATTGTTTTTACAGAAAATAAGTATTGAAAAATAAAACATGGAAAAGAAAAATTAAACAATTTTCACATATGATAAGCCATATAAATCAATGAGTTAATCAAGAAGAGCAAAATATTAAGAAAACCTTAGGTACCTTTGAATTGCTGCAAGTTTTTCTTCACATCTTTTGCACAGTTGGAGCACTTGAAAGCAACTTTTAGTTTACAAATCTAAAAATGATGGTCAAATTAAAAGATAAAAAAAAAAAAAAGTAAAAAAAGATTAAATTTTAATTAGACTTACAGGAGATTGCCCATGAGAGTGGTCCATTGATTTAAGTGAAGAAGAAGAAGAAGGAAGACTCCTCTTCTCGTAGACATGAAAATATTGTTTGGAGAATATAAGGTTTCGATGGCTAAATAGGGTTTTGTCATTATTTTATTTTATTTTATTTATTATTATTATTTTTTGGCTTCGTATGATTGGAGATTAGGTTAACCTTAAACATGTGTGATTTTCTTGGGTTATATGTCTCACAAGTCTTATACCCTAAGCCCACATTTGGAGCCCATTACTGAGAGCACCGTATATGTGTCAGTCTCCGTCTTGCTGGGTACACAAATTGGAGAATCTCAGCCGTAGATTACATTAAACTGCTCTAATTTCTAAATATTTTAAAATATGACACTGATATAACTAGCATATAATTTATGTAAATATATATCTATATATATATATATAGATATATATATATTTTTTTAAATTATAAATTTATAAGCAGAAAAATATAAACTAGTAATAAATCTATGTAAATTATCAAAAGAATAATTTCAAATGAGAATAAACACACATATATTTCAATACCATATACCATTTTTTATGTTTTTTTCTTCATATTGTGAAATATGAAAAAGTATGGTATACTGATATTTTTCAACTCTAGAAAACTAAGAAAAATGTAACAAAATTTGAGATGAAACTCACTCTTATTTACTGCAGCTTATAAGATGAAAAGTATACGGAATGGGAAAAAGTTGAAAAAGGAATATAAAAGATGAAATTTTGAGTAGATGTAAAGATGGTGCAATATTGAACGGTTATAAAATATACATCAAGGGTAAGAGATAAAAAGATATTCCCCACGTTTCAATGGCAGAAAATAGTTTTGATACATCGGCATGTGACATATTTTGATGCTACATCAATAATAATCTAACATAGTAACAAACATCTAATTATATTTTGATGCAACATTAATTAATATGTCATCATTTTATTTTTAAGAGGTTAACAATCACTTTGAAAAGCTAATTGTTTCTTCAATTAAGGCAATAATAATATAAATTAGCATATATTGAATTGTAATTAAAATAAAAAAGTTAATAGGTTTAATTAAATAACTAACTATTCATATTTTTATACACAAATCTTTTTATTCAAAAAATTCAAAAGCACCAATAAAGAAAAAAAAGAAAGAAAGACCATATAAATTTACTGTAATTTAATCTTTTACTCTCACTATTAAAACTTAAAATAAATAAATAATTTGAGGTATAATTTGCTATCAATCAAAAAAGAATATAAAGAATTCATACAACACAAAAATATACAAAATGAAATCTACAATATTATTAATAATTTTATATTCTTACATACTAAAAAATAATTTTATAAATTTTGGTGATCTTAAAGCTGTAATAACTAATTCAAAAATAAAATAAGAAATAGAGTAATTTGTGCATCACCACGAGACTGAATACATCTAGCTAGTGTCTTGTGTTTATTTATGTTATTACGTTGTTACATTTACATTTCAATCAAAAAAAAAAAAAAAAAAAAGGAACAAAAGAAAAAGAAAACATATAAATTATGTCATTTTATTATGCATTGTCCTGTGCTTATTCTCGTAAATCCAAAGGTTTTATAATAAGACACATATTGATGCTCTATTGAAAATTTTTCCATTGATTTTCGGATAATCACATTTAGTGATGGTCTACGATTATCAAAATTCAGGAAAGTGTTCCTATATCATACTTCTAGGGTCCCGTTTACCATAAAATGACATGTGTCATATATATATTATGGGCCATGTGTATTTGTAGATCTGTTGGTTTTTTTCTCAGTATGATCCTTATGTTATTCGTTCAGTTTTGATTTCTATCCCTTATTTAAAAATTTAAAAGAATGGGTATTCTTTGTTTGAGCTTATAGTTGCGTTGACCTATTACCTTAGTTACAATCATCCAACTTACACTCACAAATTGAAATAAAAGAAAGTGGAGTATAGAAAGAAAAATAAAAATATATCAAACATGAAGTATTTTGGCTATTTTGTTTTCATTTGTTGTCCTATGATTTTAGTCAATCTTTGAGTTTATTTCAGTAATTTGTCAATATATCATGCTTTCTTCTCTCTTTTTGATTTGGGAGGAATTAGGATTTGATAACCTAACTTGCTAAGGATTTGATAGTTTTTATGTTAAAACCGACCATCCAATCAGTTGACCCTTAACCAATAAACTTGTCAACAGATGAAAATTTTAAAACGCCGATATTTTTCAGTTAAACAAGCGGGTGATAACTTCAAATAATCAACATGCTCAGGTCAATTGTCTAAATATTCAAAACAAACTGACCCAATTCTGATACACACCCAATTCTTAATATTAAGGGATTGATTCATGATGGTTGTGTGGTTTGCACTTCGTTGCAGAATTCACATTCGACACATTATTTCATTACACAGATACACCATATAAATACACTTAAAAAATTAGTCATCGCTTAACATAGGAAAAATATATTAAAATCTAAACCAAATAGACTAATAGTTTTTCATCTCCACGTACAGAATAATATCTAAATTAAAGTTGCGAAATATCATAATTTATACTTCATATATATTGTAAATGTTATAATAGAACATCATGCTGAATTCAGGTGACGCCAAGCTTCACGAGCAGCAACAATTTGGTATATTTTAGTTACAAAATAATAAATATACAAACAAGTTAAAATAAATAATAACGTAATTAATTAAGATATAATTTGATATATTAAAATATGTTTTAGAATGTTTGAATATATCTGGTTGCAATGTGAAAACTAACTTATATCATTACTTGAATAAACTTGTATACATATACGTATATGTCAACATGTGTGTAATAAAAGAATTAATTTCCTTCACATTATTGGTAAATTAACTTGTGAAACTTTTATTAATAAGTGTAATAAAGGTGTAAATATATATATATATACCCACTATAATATTTATGGCTTGACCTTGACTTTACTTTCCCATTTCTTTTCTTTCTTTCACGTTTCCTTCTCCATTTTTCACGATTTCTTCTCCTCCCATTCTTGGCTATTCTAGACTCTTCTGCTTTGCCTTCTTCTCTTGCTTGTCCGAACTTGTTGCCCTTCCTCATGAAGAGTTGAAGCTCGACCAGTGGATGTCATCCTCCCTGCCATGAGAACCCCTCCCTTTAGCTATGGTTTAGCTTGCGTTTCAGCCTTGCTCTACCTCCTGTCATTGAGAATCTTCTTCTGTTTTGCTTGCCGAGAGTCCTTATCCTTGCAGCAGCTTCATTTAGCTCACTATAAGTTGTTGACCAGGCTAGATAGCCACGGAACCTTAACCACCCTCTGCTGCCATGGAATTCAGCCGATAATGGAAGATGTGGGTGTCATGGTATGCAGCAGGGGATGTTCCTGTTAGAGGTGTTTTGGCTGGATTTTGTTTTCTTTCCTCACTTGGCTGTAACTCACGTTGAAGGGGCTGAGATGTTCCAGCTGCTGATTGGGGCAGCAACACTCCTGTTGTTTGACAGTGTGGTTTATGGTAAGTGGTAAACGATTCCCTTGTTTTCTTTTGGTTTACTTGCTGATTTTTTTTATGTCAATTAAGAAGTTAGATTGTATGTTGGGTAAGTTGTGAATGATAAGAACTTAAAGCTAGGATTTCTTTTTGAATGTGTTAATTAAAGATTAGAAATTTAGGAAGTTGGGATGGATGAATCAATTATAGGTTAAGGTTAAACCATGAAGGTTGATGTGGATTATTGTGAAACCTTTGTGACCTAAGTATTTTTAGTATATTGATTAATTGGAATTGTCCACATTGATTAACATTGGAATTGTTAGTATTGTTGAATTGATATAGTATACTGAGTAATTGGGATAGGTATATATATGAATAGGTAGATATACATACACATAGCAAGGAGAATTAATTGGTTTTGAAGGGTGCAGGGGACAGATTCCGTGGGTAACAGAAATTAGGTATTTCGAGTGTCTTTGGTGCAGAATTAAATTAAGAGTTCAAAATATAAAATGTAGCTTATAGTCTTGAAATATTTTCTGTAAAATTTCGTAACTTGGTTCCAAGTATGTTGCGAGTTATAGCTATTAGACTCCAGCTAGGTCAGACAGGATTTTCAATGCCTTATTTTCGGATCATGTAAGAAATTGAGGGGGTTAGAGACTAATTTGAGGAAAGGTTTCTAAATAACAAAGATATATATACTTGTCTATTAATAAACCTAATAAACAGAATCGGATTTTGTTTTTCCTAGAGAAATTTATGTTCAATTAACTAAGGTAAGGTCAAAGCTGTCAAAAATTCTGCGTGCTACACAATTTGAGGCAACTTCAAACAATAAACTGTATTGATATACAAATGTAAAAATTACAAATGATATACCATTATAAAGCTACATGTTTCTAGTATTTTATAAATTTTACGGAACTGGATTCGGAGTTTCTTGAGAAAAATATGACCGTTAAAGTGGACACTAGTCCAAACCTAAAGTTTAGACAACTTTAATATTTTTAACTCACAAAATGCTTTCTATTCTTTTCCAATGTTTTCTCCTATCATATGCTTTGTCAATATATTTAAAAGGCCTCTTCATTGTTAACCTTATCACTTAAAGTCTAATCCATATTAATTGACATGTAATAGTTTAAATGAAAACTTTCATAAATAAACCTATATAAGTTGAGATATAAGTTTAGTAAGCAAAAGAATATAACAATAACGTTATAAACTAAGTAGTATTTGGAATTATGAATTTTAGTTCCGGATTCTAATGTGAACCTGATGAGACGCATAGACGCAAGTGTGAGTGACGAATGGAATCGATCACAAGTGAGTGGTTAATTGAATACTCTGATTTGAAATCACGAGAAATTCTAATAAATGTTTTCTAAATTGAGTGCTCAGCCCCGGTGGGATGTATTGTGTACGGAGATTAATTTGTTGTGCGGGCGAGTAAATGCCCGGTAGGGGGTGATACTGTTGTGCGGGGCTGGGTTACTCGTTGGCACTTTGGTTGTTTTGTTTGATATCATTGTTATGATAAATTTGTGATTTGTGTATCATATGAATTGTGAATTTGTGAAACCTACAATGTGTATGTGTAATGTGAAATGTTATGTGAATCATGTTATATGATGATAATATATATATATGTGATATGCTTGTGTTGTGTGATGCTAGTACCCTTTGGGTACGATTTTCCACTCACTGAGTCCGTATGACTCACTCATTTCCTGTGGTTATCTTTTTTAGTAGCAGGACCTCAAAAGAAATTAACCTCTAATATGAGGTTTTGTTAAGGATTTGACGACAAGGTATGTCTCAGAATCTCATACTTGAAGTTAAGGATGAAAGTTTGCAGTCACATTAGAACTGTGGGTGTCAAATGTGGTACGATGCAATATTCTAGTACTTGTTTTGTTAATAATGTGAACGGAGCAAAGCTCCTTATGGTCTTTATATTATGTTAAGTAATAAAAAGAGTTTACAGGACTGTATTTTAAGGCATGTTCCATATTGTAAGGGACCTCTGCCGAAATTTTCAGTAAGTATGATTTGTTGTAATCAACCAACTTTTAATGTTAACTTTTGTCTTTATAATTTCTTGGTTTTATTCATTAGTTAGTCAAGAGTCATGGTCGTTCCGTTATTTGAGTTAGGGTTACGGATGTTTGGTTACCATTCCTCCGGACCAGTCATGCCTCCATGAGGGGTGTGACATTTGAGTAATAGACATCCAATAAACAGGTTGTGGAACCATATGTTACTTAAATATTCTGTCAAGCATCTTTACTCAACTCAACTAAACTAAGCCTTAAAATTCCAAGCTAGTTGGGGTCGGCTAATGAATCATTTTCTTCCATTCACATTAGGTCCGAGACAATATTTTTATTAATCCCTAGTACAACCATATCTTTCTCGATGACTGCTCCCCTATGTAAGTTTCGGTCTCTCCTTTCCCCATCTAATACCTGACACTTGAACCAAGTCACCTTGCTTAACTACTGCGTCCATTGGATGATGTTGGATGTGTCAAAACCAACGTAGATGATTCTCTATCATTTTCTCCTTAATAGGAATCGCCTCATTCCTTATTCTATCCTTTCTTGTGTGTCTTGTCATCAATCTCAACATTCTCATTTCGGCTACTCCCATCTTATGCAAATGTTGCTTTTTAACTGCCCAACATTCGATACCATACAACATAGCTAGTCTCACTTGCCAACTTATAAAATTTTCCTTTCAATCTATTCGAGATTTTAGGATCACATAAAACTCCCGAAACACTCTGCCACTTCACCCACCCTACCTTGATCCTATGGTTTACATCATGCTTAATTGCACCATCTTTTTGTATAAATGACCTTGAATACTTAAACACATCATTTGTAGGAATTATCTGACCATCTAAAATTATATCATTCGAGCCTCATCTAGTTTCACTGAAATCGCACTTCATATATTCAGTATTTGTCCGACTCAATCTAATGCTTTTAGATTCTAACGTGTTCATCCACATTTCTAGTTTAGAATTTAAACTTTCCCTAGTTTCTTCTACCAACATGATATCATTGGCAAACAACATGCACCATAGAGCCCTATCTTGAATATTATAGGTAAGTTCATCCATGACTAAAGTAAATAGGTAAGGACTTAAGGATGAACCTTGGTGAACCCCTATTATGATAAGGAAC
The DNA here is from genome assembly GCA_029379385.1 of Quillaja saponaria. Lineage (NCBI taxonomy): Eukaryota > Viridiplantae > Streptophyta > Magnoliopsida > Fabales > Quillajaceae > Quillaja > Quillaja saponaria. The sequence continues at coordinate 12,112,165 of CM055614.1, read as the reverse complement.
TCTCCAGTCATACCATCTACGGTCCGCACTCTAGTCATTATTTCCCTCATACATATCCTTAATAACTTCTACATATTTAGTTAGGGACCTTCTTCTTCTCGAATACCAACCACAAAACTTGTCTTGACACTTTATCATATGTTTTTTCTAAATCAATAAAGACCATATGAAGATTATTTTTCTTTTCTCTATATTTTTCCATTAATCTCTTAAATAAAAAAATAGCATCTATTGTAGATTTTCTTGGCATAAAGCCAAATTGATTCTCAAAAACTAAAGTCTAATTCCTAAGCCTATGCTCAATCACTCTCTCTCACAGTTTCATTGTATGGCTAATAAGTTTTATTCCTCGATAATTCAAACAATTTTGAATATCTCTTTCATTCTTATAAATATGGATCAATGTACTCTTCCTCCACTCATAGGACATTTTCTTGGTTACTAAAATCTTGTTAAAAAGATTTGTAAGCCAAGTTACTCCAATATCTCATAGGCATCTCCACACTTCTATTGGAATATCATATGGGCCTAATGCTATACCATTCTTCATCTTATGCATAGCTTCTTTTACCTCATGTGCTCTAATCCAATGAACAAATCGGCGGTTTGTATTATCAAATGTGTCATCAAGGTCTTCAAAATCACCCCTTACTCTCCATTAAATAAAGTATCGAAATAGGTTCGCCATCTCTCATTAATCTCATCTTTCTTAACTAAAACCCTATCAGCCTCATCCTTAATGCACTTAATACGATTTAAGTCTTTAGTTCGTCTTTCCCTTTGCTTTGCAATCTTATAAATATCCTTCTCTCCATCCTTTGTCTTTAACTTTTGGTAAAGTCCTTCGTAAGCCTTGCCTCTGGCTTCCCTAACCGCTTTCTTAGTATCTTTTCTAGCTTGTCCAAAACATTTATAATTATCTTCATTTCTACACTCGTGTAATATTTTATAAGTACTCTTTTTTAACTTTAATAGCTTGTTGAACTTATTCATTCCACCACCATGTCTCCTTAGTCGGCGGTCCTCGTTGTCCTACTTTCTCCTAACACCTCTCTAGTCGTATTCCTGATACGACTCGTCATCTCATCCCAAACTTATGTTAGGCTCACCCTCCACCTTCCTAAGGATCACTCTGTAACATTTTATCTTTAAAAAGAGCCATATTCCCCCTCATTCAAATTCCTACCTATCTAGTCTTAATATACTTACTATTTCTATGCTTTTGCTTCTGCCACTTAACACCAACATTCCACAACCATAAGTTTGTGCTGAGACACTAAACACTCGCCAGGATATAACTTTACAATTCTTACAAACCGCTCTATCAACCTTCCTAGTTCATAACAAAATCTATTTGGCTCTTATTCGGCCCGCTAAAGGTGGACTAAGTGTAACTCTTGTTTCTTAAAAAACATGTTAGCTAAAATCAAGTCATACTGCAACTGCAAAATCTAAAATAGACTCTCCACCCTCATTCCTAACTCCATAACCATATTCTCCATGTACGCTCTCAAAACCCTCAGTTAGTACTTCCTACATGACCGTTCAAATCAAGCACTAACAAACAGTTTCTCACCTAACGGTACTCCTTGGACTATCTCCTCTAAATCATCCCCAAAAGCCTTCTTAGTAGATTCTTCCAATCCTATTTGTGGAGTATAGGCGCTAATAATATTAAAGGTCTACTCGTCTATCATCAATTTCACTAAAATTATTCTATTACTTTTCCTCTTGATTTCAACAATCTCGTCCTTTAAATTTCCATCTATAATAATCGCCACTCCATTCCTATTTCTAGTCTTACCGGTATACCACATATTGAATTCCTGTTCTCTCTATCTCTCTAGCATTTTCTCCTACTCACTTAGTTTCTTGCAAACAAGTAAGTATTAATCCTCTTTCTACTCATAGTATCTACAAGCTCTTTCAATTTACTAGTAAGAGTCCCTATGTCAAGCATCTTTACTATGAAAATTAAATGTTTTACATATGTTTTTGTGTTTTCTACTTATTTGTTGCAAAGACATAAACTTAGATGTGAAAAAAAGAATACATAGGAATTCTTGACCTTTTATGATTCTTTTGAAGAAGTATATGTTAAAGATAACATTTGATATTAATAGTGTGAGTGCTGCAGAAGTGATTATTAAGATATTAATCAAGGCAGTGACAATATTAATCAAGATTGTAAGGATATTGATCAAGGAAGTAAAATATAGTGCAACCCTTGAAAGAATAGTATGATAAATGAATATTGTATATATGTGTTCTATTGTTTAATTAGTTCTAAATTATGTTCCAATTTCTTAATAGAAAATATTATTATTCAAGATATTTGTATTTTTCTTGTTCTCAAATGAAGAAAGTCTGTTTAAAAATGGACATAAAATGAAGAAAATGATGAATTTGAAGTGAATTTGTGTTTTTTTTTCCCCTTCTAATAAAGAAATTTCAATTTTGCACTACTTGATATTATATTTTTATTCATTATCATATGATTAAATAGAATAATAAATTTTTTATTTTTTATTAATCTTTAAATCTCTAGCAATTATGATTAATATTTAACAGGTTAAACCTTAACTTACATTTGTAATTACCAACAAACACAATTAACATTAATCATTCCAATCTTAATATATGCACCATGATATTATCTCCATAGAATCTAACCCCCTACCAAACACACCCTTATATGCTTAATAGTAATATTTAATTGCAAAGCTGGATTGAGTTATATCATCTGTTTCACAATCTTAAATTTTTAACAGCACCCTCACTGATTCCAATTAAAATCCCGACTTTGACAACTTTTAACAAGAATGAAGCAAATATATACCCAGGATGAGGGGAAGAGAGGGAGGATGAGATTGGCTGATTTGAGGATATTTGTGCATAGGACTATAGGAGGATTATGAAGGGTATAAACATGGAACAGGGTATGTATGTGTGTGATTACTTGGATAATATTGTGGTAGTTTATGTGTTCTTTTTAAGCATCATCTGGAGGCTAGTTATATGAATGCGGATGTACATATTGAGTGATTGGTGTTATTAAGAAGTAATTCTTGATAACAATAAGTAACAATTTAATGAGCATTTAGACTGAGAGAAGAAGACAAATTAGTGATGCAGGAAAATTTGTAGGGGATTATTAGTTGCAATAGTAAATGATGAAAAAGTAGCGATTTAGCATCTGGTTTAATGTATATCTGTGAGTCTTCTACTTACTAATATACCTGTAGCAATGTTGTCAATGCCGAAAGGCGCGATAGCTTCCTAAAAATAGCCTAAGGTGCAAAACGTAAAAAAGGCGATATTCTAAATAAATTGAAGAAGGCAATTCTCAAAAATACTATTAATTATATTATATTAACGACTATATTATATATAATTAAACTATAATATAAAATTAATATTTGACACAAATATTAAAAATATGTAAGGTGATTCATTATTAGATCATTTTCTTAGTATTGTTAATAATATATTTTATAATATTAAAAACTATAAAATTTTATTTGTAATTAAATAATAACTTGCAAAATTTATAAAATATTTTATAATATATTTGCTTAATTTTTTATTTATTTTTTTCTATTTGTATATTTTGAAAAGAACACATTAACAAAATTTTATATATTTTTTTATTATCAGTATTTTTATTATTATTTTATTTGAACATAAAGACTAGTTTGTTTATTTAGACAAGAGTGTTGGGCTGAGATTGTTGGGCTGGGCTTAACATTCAAAATAGGCAAAAAAGAAATTCAGAACATCTTTCATTAAAACGCATCTTTTCTTCTTCCTTCTGTTATTTTTTTGTGCGTGTCTTCCTCCCTCCTTCTTCTGAAGCAGCGAAGCACCTGCAGATAGTGTCTTCCTCCCTCCTTCTGAAGCAGCAAAGCACCTGCAGATAGATCAGATCTGCGACTGCTAAGGAGCGACTTTCGCCGGATCTTCTTCCTTCCTTCATTCTTTTTTTTTTTTTTTTTTGGTTTTTTGCTAGTCTTCCACCTTCCACCTTCTTCCTTCTTTCTTTATTTTTTTTTCCAGCCTTCCTCCTCCTTTGTAGTTAGGCGCTCGCCTAAACCGACTTTCGCCTTGGTCAAGGCGGCCTCCCAGGCGAGAAAAGCGTTCGCCTGACTTAAGTGGACTCGCCCAAGGGTTGCAGAGGCGGTAACCCTCCCAGAGCGCCTTTGACATCACTGTATGATACTACCATTGCCGCTACTACTAGTTGTAATCCATGTCCGGCTAATGCTACTACTGCTAGTTATAATCCCTGTCCCCGACCCCTAGGTTATCTTACAGCCTATGCTCATTTTCTTACATATTTTAGCTAAGCACCTACCTTTTTTTTTATTTCTATGCCTGTGCCTAGGCATGAAATGAAATCTTATCTGATATGTTCTATAATTTGTCAAGAATGTAAGAAATTGGTAACATGTTTGAATGTTTAATTGCCTGCTTGATATTTTTAATATACTTAGCTTAACATGCCATAAATTCTTGAATGCAGAGTCCCAAGATGCCTCGTAGGCCAAAAAGGCATCGCCAACTAGTGAGAGCTCAGCCTTTGACGTTCTCACCTTTTGCTCGTTCAGTTGCTCGAGTTGCCTCTCTTAATATGGTCAAGCGTCAAACACGGGGCTCAAAATTTGAGAGAAAAAGTTCCTCCAGCTGTGCTGGTAATAGCATATAGCTAAGCTTTCATCTTCATCAAAGATATTCTATGTTTTAATAGCTTTCTTTTGGAACAATTTTTTGGTAGTTTACTTATTGGTTTTTGTCCCACTAGGTAATAATGGTTTCACTAAGCTTACCTATGTAGAGAAGAAAGTCAAAGAACAGACTGAGTCATCGGATGAAGAGTTTGAAGTGAGAACACTTTCTGTGGTATTCATTACCAATATAATCACTTTGGATTCTTATCATTGTTTGTTAAATGCTGATTTAATAATTAAATTTAATGGAATCTGCTATCATCGATGAAGGGAGTTGTGCAAGCAGATTTTGCCTTTTTCGATCCAAAGCCTGATGACTTTCATGGAGTGAAGACATTGTTACAGACCTATCTTGATGACAAGCAATGGGATTTGAGTGGCTTTGTGGACTTAATATTGGGACAGACTACGGTGGGAACTGTGGTAAAACTAGAGGGTGATGAGGATGAAGGTGTTTTCTCTCTTGTGACTGCTCTTAATCTTGGGAGATATATGGTAAGCTATATACTTCTATAACCCTAATAACATGTGCATTCTGATTTTTTTTATTTTTTTGGCTTCAATTTCTGTGCCTTTGCTACAAATGCAGTTCTATGTGATACTGACCCCCTCATTTTGTCACTTGACACCCTGTTGATACTTATCTGCAACGGTGCTGTGTTGTTTGTTAGGTTATACTGCAATTGTGCATGATGTGTGCTGTCATCAGGATCCACTTAAAGGCGTTCTTTAGTTGTCATCTTTTCTTTTCCTTACTTTTTTGCCTCGGTGTGTTCTTTTTAATACTTTTTAGAGTAGAGAATTCTTTACCAACTGTTTTCGAAAATCATAATGTGGTTCATTTTGAATCATAGCGTCCTGTATAGTTTGGACTTTGGAGTAGTGTTGTTGGATTGTTTCTGCCCAATTTAACAGAAAACAATATTTTTTGTTTGCTTTTCTTCCTTCCTCCTCATACTCACCTATCTCTCCCTGTTTCTGTTTTTTGTTTCTTCAAGATTTTACACTAGATATGTTCTTCCTATCTGCAAATCAAGCTTAATATATGAACTCTATTAGATAGATTACAAGACAATAAGCTTACTGTACTGACTAAAAACTTAACCTGAGTGTAGCTGTTCCATATTTACAACATTCACACAAGACAATAAGCTGCAACATTGAAATCTTTCTTCTACTTTGTCTCAGGTAGACCAAACTGGGTACAATACCAGTTTTAGAGTCACAAAATAAACCTTTAGGTTTCAATGTGATATAATCATATTTAGTTATAAGACAATAAGCTAACTGTACTGACTAAAAACTTAACCTGAGTGTAGCTGTTCCATATTTACAAATTCACACAAGACACTAAGCTGCAACATTGAAATCTTTCTTCCACTTTGTCTCAGGTAGACCAAACTGGGTACAATACCAGGTTTAGAGTCACAAAATAGATCTTTTGGTTTCAATGTGATATAATCATATTTAGCTAAAGTGTTTGGTGCCATCTTCAAGGTTGATAGTTAAGGCATATAAGTTTCTTCCTTAAGATGGATCATCTATTCACCAGAATCGACCTTTCATATTATTATCCGATCTTGGGAGTTGTTGAAATCCCTTCAAAGACGTTTATAATCTTAAACTTGGGAGCAAAGAATTTCAGCCTCGTTATCGATAGTAACATATCTTGTGGAATGCATTTCCATTACCAATAAATCCAATGTCATATAAGAGTGGTCAATGCTGAGAGTGCAGAGGGGTTAGACAAGGAAAGCTTGGAGTAAAGTAAAGGGATTCATACATGTGGTTCTTTTTGTATCAAAGCACCTCTACTTAACTGCATATTTCCTTGGTGCATGAGGGGTTGGACAAGGAAAGTTTCCTCATTAGCATGGTTGAAATGTATCCTTTTTATTATTTACTGAATGGATAGATTTCTAAATCAATATCATATCCTTTGTTTCAACCTTAAGCAGTTGGGTGCTTAAAAGCCAATCTGCACCAATTGGCTGGTGATGTTTTATCATTTCCACAACTGTAGAAACATGATGTTTGCCTTTGTCCAGGATCATAAATGTATTAAGGAAATCAAGGACTTCCTCCTTAAAGTATGCCAAGAAAAGGGAGTACTAGGTGACTTGAGATCACTTTTAGGAGAGTATGCACATGATGTGGGTCTCTTGGTGTCTCAGCGTGTGGTGAACCTTCCTCCCCAGCTTTTACCACCTCTTTACGAGGCCCTCTTTGATGAAGTCATATGGGCTACAGAAGATGAGGTTAGATGATGGTAGTAATAGATGGCTGACCTTGATGAATATCTGTTTAGGTGCAAGAGACAAATTTTCTCTGCGAAGACTTAAGTTATCTTGTTTCACTTTTGAAGCCAACAAAGGAGCTCCGGAGGTCCTTCCAGTTTAAGCATTATATAGTAGTTAGTAAAATTTACAAGGTATGCTGTTGTAGGATCTACATCCTCCTCACTCTGCTTCTGTTACTGTTCTCCCAAGTTGTCGTTAACTTCAGCAATTTATTCTCCCCTTTATCTCTAATATTTTGTTCTTCTTCCATGGTTTCTTCTGTTCTGGATGGAAAAATACAGTACAAAAATGCTGACCAGAAAAAGAGAATAAGTAATGACAACGATGAAGCGGTAATATATATAAAGCCTGAGGATGAAATTTTTCACAAGGTACTAAATTCTTGATTTGGTCAATAGTTCAATTGCTTTTTTGCCCTCACTTATCATTGGTCATTTTACAGCATAGCTCGTGGTCCTTCAAATTTTCACTGCAGAGTCAGCGGCTTGCAACTAGTGAGGCATGTTTTTCTGTCAACCTACCATATTTATAACCTTCTGAATTGGTGGATGACCCGTTATATTACATGATATGATATATTTTTGCATATGGCCCTGACATTCACTGGACTGCTTGTTGACATGGTTCCTTGATTTTAAAATATATCTTTGATATTGAAAGTAGCGTGATTTCAAAGGGCAATATTTGCTCAGATGTTAATGTTTACTATATACTTTAGATATTTATATTTCTTTCTTGAGTTTGTTTATATCTTTATGTTCAATATTCATTAGTCATTTGATTGTTTTGGTTTGTACCCATTTTAGAGCTTCACGATTGTCATATATCCAAGATTCCATCTTTTTTTTTCTTTCCCTTTTAAAAAAATATATAAATTTGTGCACCAGATTTTAAGTTGCACTTTTTACAGCCTTAATAGAAATTCCTTCAGTAAACATCATTGGCAAAGCCAAATCATTGTTCACAAAGCTTTTTCTTTTATCATTTAGAATTATGTTCTCTTTCTTTCTGATGTAGTTATTGATCAAGAGGGGAGAACTGAGTAGAGAGTAGGAAAAGGAATCCTAGTAGCCAGTATTGTGAATTATTTTCTGCCTTCTTTTGCATGGTGTAATGTAGATGATCACTATTATGGAGGAAAACTAAAGTAAGGATTACAGATAACTTTTTTGGATTTTCATTTAAGACATAATACCTTTAAACAAGACCTCTGTGTTTTCTCTCCTTTTTCTGTAGCAATTGATAGTAGCACTTACTACTTGGTTAGGGAAATCAGAAATTCACAACTGGAATTCCAAGGTGTCAATTATGTAAAGGTCTGAGTTGACATGGTATTAAGTTGTTGCTTTGTTAGTTCATGCAATGAAAATAAAATTCTATATAAGTCCATCTCATTCTCATTAATGGTGCTGCCGTATCACGGCCTTTCTGAAATTTTTGCTTGTGTTTGGTTGATATACCATCTGCAAATTTCTTTTAGTTCCTTCACTTTCAATTGAATTTTTCTGCTTTTAACTGATGTTGCTTACCCTGCCTGTCTTTCTTGCCCTGATGGAAATATGCGCCTCTTCTGTTCTTGCCATCCTGCAGCTTAAAAATTACAAGTTAACAGGATTAGTCATGGCTGTTGAAGCAGACAAAATCTCTACATTCCGTCAAGAGTTGCAATCTTTAATTAATGAATCCTAATAATAACCCAAAGGTACATATCTTTTGGTAATACACCCTTGTTTTTATGTCTTAGTCTTTCAAGTTTGCTAACCCCGTCTCACATTTATTGGCAGATGTTTGAGGTGCCAAATTTTATTTTATTTTTCTCATCTACCAAGCGAAAAATATTTTGTTCGAGGACCTTGTCCCAATGCCAGATTCCCTCAATTATTAACCAGACAGTTTGCTATTGTTGATGCTTTAGATAGGAAAGCAATCCAGCAGATGTAGGAGATAACTTTCTTTCTCCAGTTTTCTTGGTTTTCTGTCGTGTGATATATGCTGAAATGATACCCATGTTTTCTCAAGTCCTGTGATCTTAAGTAAATGCCAATGTAGAAAGCTGGGAAGAACAAATATGAAAGATCCAATGTTTGCAATTTTTTATTGATTGATCATTACTTAGAGGGATGGAATATTTCATAGAATGTCTGTTCATTTAGCCCAAGTGACCCCAACCACAAGAAGGACCAACCAAAATCTTATACTGTTTCTCTAAACTAGTAATTTTTGTTTTCTTGGTTCATGAATTCTATGTTGATTTATTGGACCTTCTAGCGATAATAAGATGATTATGGTGCTAAAGCCTGATATGCCAACTCGGGAATAGATTTTGGTTTTTGATTTTTAGATGTATATATATATTTTTTGGCTGAAGCTAAATAGGAGATATCTCTTTGGGTTACTTAGGGGAAGGATTGGGGGTAATGTTTCTCACCCAGAACACCTACAGTTTGAAACTTTTTTAGTCAGATATTATTTACATGAATTATATAGGTTATGATACAAGAATTCAATAATCAATAATATTATAATTTGAAAAATAAACACATCAGGGTGGAAAGTACTTGTTCTGCTGTGGATAAGGGGTTAGTAAGAGTATACAGTTCCATATCTGATGTGCCAATGTGGGTGTAAGGTGGGTAAGAGATTTAGTAAAAACCTTAATGTTACTCGTCTTACCCTTCGTTTTTATTACCCAATATTTTGTATTATATATATTTTTTAAGTTGTTAAACAAAAGGTTTTTAGGCTCAATTATTTGAATGCAAAAATGATTGATTACATGATATTTTTGTATTGTTATTATAAATAAATCAAGAATTATAATATTTTATCAATCTTAACCGACCCTAATGAAGTGTAAAGGATCGGGTAAGGATTTAAAAAAATTTCTGGAGGTAAATTAGGGTAAATTACTCCCCTAAGAAGGGTGGGTAGGATACGGGATTGGCTAAATCGGCTCTAAACTTATCCCATTGCCATCCTAATAAGGAGATACATAACTCACAAATACACCACACATCTCTAAATGATGAGATTTAAATCTCAACATTTTTATCTTGTTAATTACACTAAAATTTCATTCACCCTAGAATTTAAACCTTAATAGACAGAATGACGATGTGTCAATTAAAGTTTGAACCCTAATAGTGCTGAATGACTATATGTATTTATCAATTAATTAATGACTAGTGGTGGAAATCTGATGATTTGAGATGGCAAAAAGTCGGAAGTGAAGATAAAGAGTGATATGAGTGAGACCATCTTTAGATAAAATAGACGTGTTTTGAGCCTCACCCACAATTTATTTTTATTTGGCGAAAACAAGAGAAATTGGATTGATCCTAAATGTGTAATATTAAAATTGTTACTATTTGTACTACCAAAAAACTGAGTGTTACTATTTGTAGCTTCTATCCCAGTCCTTTTTGTGCACTATTTGTCTTAAAGAAGGCGCCATTTTAGGGGCCATCGTAACCATTCTTTGACAAACCCGGGAGTCCATAATCACATGCATAGACATGTTGAGGGTAGTTTTCAAGCTAAGCAAAGATTTGAGCCTACTCTCCTTTCTTTGAAACTTGCCCAAGGGCAAAAATGTCCTTAAAATAGGTTTAACCACTAAGCCATTCATGAACAGTGAACACAATTTGGGACCTGTCTACTCAGCCCCCTAAAAAAGCAAATACTTGTTTTGGGATCTATTATTGGTATCTATCTAAGCTAGAGTTCAAGGGGCAAGGTGCAGGAAAAGAGCATAGAGCACGTGGTAGATGCCTTAGCACTCACTGTCTGATGGTCCCAAACAGATATGATCCCCTGGCCTTAAGAAAAAAGAGAAGAAAAGAGAAGAAGTGAATCTCTGGAAGGTGCAAGTATGCGTGTCTAGTGGTAACTCCTATTTAGTTTTTTAACTTTTTAGATTTGAATTGTTGGGTAAGTCGGGTGAAGTAATTTTTTTTTTTTTTTAATTTTCTTAGTCTCGACGTAGATCACGTCTTTAAATAGATTAATAAGTGATTAGTTAAGTTGTGCATGAATTAGTTTCATAATCTAATTGACACCTAAATAAAAAAAATGTAGGAACATGTTGTGGTCCAAAATGTAATCTTATTTCTTCAAAATCTTGCATGTAAGGGATGATGATTGTGAATTCAGATCTTCATTAACCAAAAACACATTTCATAACTGAAAACTTCGTTCAAGCTTTAGAATTTGTTTAACATGGCATCAATAGTACTTTTTCTTTACCAAAATACTCACGTAAAATACACATAGCAATCTCATCTAAATCGAGGGCGGATCACTCACTTGATATGTGACCACATCTCATAGCCACTTATCACGTTATAAAAAGAGTTAAGCTCAAAATATAAAAATATCATCATTCTCACTATTTTAAATTTATTATATGTTACTTGAGCTCTAGTGTGCTGTAAGATATAGTAGTTAGTACTGCACTTCTTAAAGTTCTCAGTTAGTAAAGAGTAAAACTAAACCACTTAACTTAATTCACTCCATCTCTCGGACGACTAGTGTTAGTATGATATTACACCCTAACCAATTCAAACACGACACGTAACAGCCTCATCCAATTGAGGGAGGACCACTCACTCAACACTTGGCATAATCTCATTGTCCACTTAATAGTGGTTATGCCCCAAAAATAAAGTGATCATTATTCTCTTTATTTTACACTCCCACACTATCATTTATAACTTGTCTTTTTGAAAGGACTAACCCAAAGCTTCAAAGAGGTATTGCAGATAGTGTCCAGTCTTCCTTTTCTCTAGTCTAACTTCGTGAGTCACATGTTGTACCAAAGAAAAAAAAACTCTGTTGAGTCACATGAAAGTAATCTCGACACGTAAATCCAGACAAGTCTAAACTTAATAGTAATAATTAATGATTAATTACCATATGTTTCAATGTCTGTAGCTTTGTCCACAATTTACTGCATATAGATAAAAGGTGAATAAAAGAGGTGCCATCTATAACGTGAAAACAGGTATGATTGTAGTTTGTAATGCATGCATAAGCTTTTTTCTACTTTTCTGGAAAGCTCGAAGTCGCTTTCCCAGGAAACCGAGTTTTACAAACTACACTTTTTTCTTTTCCTTTTGTTAATGATGAATTGATTATGACTTTTTGGCTACTGGAGAACTTTCTAACATCTAGAAAAAACACTCAAGGAGAGATTTTACTTTCTTTTACTTTGAAAAAGAAAAGAAAAAGAAAAAGAAAACCAGCAAAATGGGGGATTCAATTGTGAAACTCTGAAGTGTAAAGTCCAAAATCAAAAGTATTGGCAACATGTGTCAACGAGACATTCACTCACTTTGATGCAATCCAGGTGCCGGGAGTTACTTAGTATCAGATTTTCTCATACACGCAGTAAAAGCGCGTGAAAGTCACATGTTCTCTTTCTGCTCATTTGGCTGCTTGTAGCTTGGTGATTGCCACTATTCAAATGGAGAAGAAGTTTCAAATAATGACTACTAAAACATGAAACAAACTGAACCAGACGGAAGTATTAATGGACCGGATGGATATGGATAAACATAAACTCATTTAGTGAATTGGTTTAATAAAAATTCGTTTGGTCTGAATAGTAAGATTTGAGTTTGAGTTCAAATTCGAGTGCTAAATTTAAATAAAAATCCATAATATCTTGATTTGAAAGACAAACTATTTACTCTTACTTTTTAATTTTTGTCAAAAAGAAAATAAAAAAACTAAAGTCCACACGGATCTTAATTTCAGTGTGTGCCACTCAATCTTTTCTTCCTTGCAACTCAAACAAATGCTATTACATTGACAGACCGACCAAAGTTGGTGGGGTAAAAACAAACCCCACCCACAATGCCACTGTGTCACCATCATATTATTGGAGACGTACGTCCTTGGCCTAGTGGAGATTTGGAACAAACACCTACTTGAATCTTACATTTTCTTTTTTTCATTCCAAGCCAATTGATAATTGAAAATTGATTTGACACCATTATTGAATTACTTTGATATATATATATGCCAATCCACTCAAAATCTTAGATATATATGCTAATCAATCTCAAGGAAGAAAAACAAAATAAAAGAAGCAAAAGCTAATATATATAGCCCTCCTCAAACTATACCAATCTTTGCAGAGACGCATGCATGGCCATCTTTGTGTCATATTCAGGTTCCTTTTATACATAGAAAGAGGTAAACACTATGCATAGGTTCTAATTGGAATCAGATTCACGCATGCATGTGTACTTTCAATTGATTGGTTCACCATATATGCTTATTTAGTCATCTAGCTAGCTAGTATTGCTGGCCATTGTTCTTGTTGGATTGGCCATAGAATTGATGTTATAGTGCACCTTAGTGACCCAAAAGAAAAAACAAATCAATCACTATTTTTTTATGTGTTAGAGATGCATTAGGGGGTCTAAAATCTCGTTCTGATACTATGTTAGAGTCTCACTCTTAAAATCAATCAATTGGTATTAAGAAGAGTGACTCATATAATTATATGTAATATTAAACTCTACTATGTTAGTAGCAATGTGGAAAATTACCACATATACATTGACACTACCCTCACGTGAAATGTAAATCAAGTTCAAGCACGCAAATTTGAGGCACTTGGGCCGAAGCGTTGGAGCATTAGAGGGGTGCCCAACTCTGATGCCATGTTAAGACGTAAGACCCATTATAGGGGCTAAAACCTCACTCTTTTACCATGTTAGACATAATGTGGAGCTTCACATTATATATAAGTAGATGAGACACTCTTCTTGTCACCCATTGAATGGTTTTAAGAGTGAGACTCTAATATAATATCAGAGCTGGGTTCTAGGCCTCTCTAATGCGTCTTTAACATGGCATTAGAGTTGGGTTCTTTCTAGGGTCCTCTAATGCTCCAACACTCTGGCCCCAGTGTCTCACAAATTAAACCATCTGTGTGCTTGAACTTAATTCACGTGCCATGTGAGAGAGTGTCAACGTGGTAATTCTCCACATTGCTAATATAGTGGAGCTTCACATTATCTACATTGACTAATAATTTTTATTCAATTTTTTGTTTTTTTGGGTACAAGACTAGCAGAGTCCAACAAAACATAAACTAAGTAAGGAAAAACAATATTTAACATTCTTTCAGTTAACATAAATGGATAGAATAACCTTAAAGGTTGTATGAAAAAAATAGTTTGGAGATAAGAGTACTACCCTAGGGCAAACACTTTGAGGATCAACCCAATGATAGGGGTGGACAATGAGCTTAGTTAGTCCCCTTAAAGGCTCGGATTGAGTTTGACTCGTTTTATAAACTAGCTGATATTGAGTTTTATTTTAAACTCATTTAGTAAAGCTGAATACAATCTCTCCAAAATTTGGCTTGTAAACTTGCAAGCCGACTTATTTAATATTATTTAATAAATTTATTATTATTTACATATAAACTTATCATAAATATATTTATATATAGAAAGTATCATAAGTTGTAATTTGGTTTGATAGCAAGTTTTTCAAATGGTTTTTTATTTTTTTTTAGGTTTTGGGTTCAATTCTCATTAACTACAAAACTTTTAAATTTTTCAAAAAAACTTTCAATACCACTTAACGAGCCGAGATCTAGTTTGGATTTCTAAACAAGCTTAAACTCTCTGAGCTCTTGGCAAGCTCGAGCCGAGCAGTGTTGCCTCCCTTACCTATTGATCCCTAACAAATTAAAGTTTTATAAAAATTAGAAGTTTGGTACATTAGGTAACATACGAATTAATAGAAACAGGAAACTCATATTTGCACGGTGGAACACCCTAAAAGGGGAGCTCCACTATGTTTTCATGTGCAAATTCATGTAAGCTGAAAAAAAAAATTGCTAGGTGCACTTAACATACACCTACAAATTCTAATTGTATATAGCCAAAAGAAATAATTAAGTAGTAGATTGGTCGATATTACATATATAATAAACATGATAGTCTATCCCAAGTGGTTGGCCTAGTTAGAGATTAAGGTATACTATTTTCATCAACTTCGTAATCTATTTTTAATTAAAATTAGAGAAAAATTAGTTTATATGAATATAAATTAATCAAATAAGTCGATATGAACAAACTTAATATCAAATATCGCTTAATCAATAATAATTTGTTTAGCTAGTCTTATATTTTAATTTATTGGTAAAAACTGCAGCACTATGAACTCGTCCAAATTCTTTACTGCCGGCACATGTCTTTTCATGCATTCATTCACGACACAACTTTAATTTCTTAATTATATAGGAAGTCCATTATCAACCTAAGATTGGAAACAATTTTTTCTTCTTTTCTTAATATTATACGATTTTAATATATAGTATCTTATAGATACAGGATGATGTGGACTTCATTAAAAAAATTGATTGGTTTATTTTAATATTAAATATGCTGGAAGAATGTTAGTTTATTAAGCTTAAGCTAGCCTGCAGAAGCTATGCATTATGAGTGATTATAAGTAATGAACTGAAAAAAGATTTATTAATTAAACAGGTACAGTTGGATTTATTAATAATAAGTTAACTTCTGACAATCATATATTCGTGAAGTTAGCTAATGCGTAGACAAAGTCTAACATACACATATATAATTTAGGTTGATAAAATGGAAAAATAGGCAGAATATTTTATATTATTTGGCAAAGATTATTGCACTCACATCATCATCACTATTAATTTGGAAGAACTCTCACCACCCTATGGCGGGGCCGAAGTTTAGGGTTATCCTTTAAGAGTGGCTATGATCATTTGTGGGAAATATAAAGTTATCACTAATTACATGTTGTAGTCAAGAAAACTTGAACTCTCAATTTCTTGAGAATGTTTCTTGATATCTTTGCCAAGTAGTACTCAATGTTAAATGTTGAACTAAAAAGTAATTTATCAAATTTTGAGTAATGTGACCACAACCAATGTTGATAGTCTCGTACCATCCAAAAATCTCACTAATGTCTATGTGTGCCTAGTCATATATTCATACATTTAGGGTTTTGCAAGAAAATCAAAAATATCAATATCTTTTTATGGTATTTTATGTATTTGGTTTGGTTTCGAGTAGTATGTTCAAATATCTTTTTATCAGTTCGATTACGAGTCACGTGATAAAAAATTAGCAGTTATCTGACCCAAAAATTGATATATTTTAATATAATATTTTTGTTGATTTATGACTTAATGTTAATTTATTTTTGTTGACTATGTTGTTATATTATACTTTTATGTTCTTCTTCTATATTAATTGATGAATCTTAAAAATATTAGGTTTCAAAACTCATAAATAAAATAAATTATCTTCTATTTAATTAGTTTTAGAGTAATATTAATAAATTTCGGGTAATGTACTATTTGAACCGAACCAATCATTTTTTTTCCAGCTCAATTAATTTCAAATAATGTTTATATTTGTTTGGTATTGGTTTGAGAATTTTGATACCCGAATCAAATCGACTCATATATGTATAACCCTACATGCACTAGCTAGCTACCATTTTGATGCGCGCTATCTTTCTATATATATAGAGGGAAATCATCTCTCGAGTATTTACGTACTCTAGGTATTTTCAATAACTGTATATTGGTTTGGTGGACTTAGTGTAACTTAATTAAGACCCTTTCCCTCTTTCATGCAGTTTTATATATCTACAAATTTTATACGTGTTTGTAGGTTTGACACTTTGAACACTTAGCCATTGCCTTTGACAATTATTTTACCAGTTTTTGTATTTTACATTTCACCATCAAATTTTCCTGACTCTGTAGGTAAAAATTTGATCTTAACTCACAATAACATACAAAATGCCATCTCTTGTCCGGGCAAAAGAAGACTTTTTGGTGCTATAATTGCAGTAAATTTTATAATGAATACTAGTGGATCACTACAAAAAATTAAAGTTTATGCGTACTCTCGATGATAAGTCAATTGATGTCTCTAATAGATAGACGTAGATGCATTTTTTGCAAATAACATTATTAGTAACAACCGGATGCAGATAATGATCAACGACAATGTTGTGGACACAAATAAGTGAATGTTAATAAGTTAATTATTTGCGACAATAATTAGCACACAGATACTTGGACACAAATAACTTTTTTTGTAATTTGTGATTTTACCAGCATCTGCGAATCGTTGTTGCAGATCAGTCTAAAGAATTTTATTTTATTTCTTTAAATTCATCTTTTGCTTATTGAACAAATGGGAAATGGAAAAAGGAAAGGGCAAAAAGTTTATGCTTAACTTGTAGGCATACCCACTTAGAAGTTTCTCTACAAATTACATCCTTGTATCTAATAAAGCAGTCGGAGTCGAAACTATTTTCAGTCAAAATAAAAATAGTCCCACACTATTCTCTTAGGGTGGAACTCACACTCTCGTGTTAGAAGGTGGCGAGGAACTACCTTCAAGATCAATTATCATTATCAATCAATCACAAAACTCCAATAAGTTTTCATGTACAATTCGAATACTTAACTTCTGAATGCATTAAACATGACATACATAAACTACCTTTTACTAATAAAGCTTGAACTATCTCCAATCACAAGTTTAACATCTACTAGGTGAGCCTTTTGCTCCATCTTTCAAACAACTGTCAACCTTAACCACAACTGAAAACTACAAAGGCTCATAACCACAACTCAACTCTATCACTTAACCATAAGCACAATCTCAACAAAACCCTTCTTTGAAAATCTATGCTCACAAAAATATTCAAAATGCAATCCAAACACAAAAAAAAACTGCGAGTCATACCTCATTTTCTTGCCATGGATCATGGCTAAGGTTGCACACAGTGCCGATCTAAACATTTGATTAATGTGGGGTTAGCTTAGAAATTATTTTTTTGAGTAGATAGTTCGTTATGTCCAATGGGTAAGGACGTCATGTGTCTCTACCTACAAATTAGTACGAGAACATTAAAAATTTACACCAATGAGATTTTACGGTAACCCAAACATAAAACTTAATGTTTGAGGTTGAACGAGCTTATAGCACCTCATTAAAAATCATAAATTAATTATAACGTATATTATTTTCTTTTACAAGAATATTCACCTATTTTATAATATAAAAAATTAATTACTCAATAAATTCAAAATATCATAAATAAATATTATGAATTAAAAATTTATTATTCAAAAAAATAAAAAATAAAATATTTCTATTTAAAATAAAATGTCAAGACAAAAGAAAAAGAGTGAATAAAAATAAGTAAAATACAAAATGAAGGTAAATTTTTGTGTTAATAATTACAACATATTTGAAATTCACTTATTTAACAGATTTGAGTGGGGAGTTCATTTTTATTTGTGTATTTTATTTTATAATTGATAAATTTAATATCTCTACTCAAATTCAATTTACTCAAATGAGTATTCATTTATTAAAGATTTATTTTATTATAAATAAAAATGTTTTATTTATTTTATTTTTTTATCAATAAATATTTGATGCATTTTATTTCTGTTTTGTGGTATTTTAAATTTTTTAATAATATTTGATGAATAGATTGTTATACGTGAAAATGAAGGGACACTAAGCTGGCCTATGAATTTTTCTGGCCTTAAAAAATTAGCGAAATAGCTCAGAAGAGAGAGACCCGAAAAGAATAAACCTAGCCACGTGTCCAAGTCACATGAGGTTGGGCCCCATTACAGCTTGGACTGACAGTTCTAGGGGAAAGGATGGTGGTGGTTATGAGTGTAAGTTCAGTTTGGGGCCTTTGGGTTTTTCGCCAAATGAATGCTTGTTTAATACTTTAATAAAGAAAAAAGAAAAGTGACTCAATCCAAACACGTCATATATTATTAACGCCGTTAAGAGTTTCTCCAATTTTTTCGCCTTGATTTTAGATAGGGTGGTGTCTAACGTTGACGGCGGGGCTGATTTAGTCAAATGCTCTCCCTTATGTGGGACAGGCTGCGATTAAATTAATAATAAATGAGACGTTGTGTACACGCGCTCATTCGGTTGCTTAGGTACTTACCATTAACTCATTAACCCAATTGAGTACTCCCTTTAATTATATTATTATTATTATTTTTTAGATTCTATATTTAGATAATTTATAAAAATAGTATTCTAATGGTAAGAAATCTTAATTTATTTAATTGATTTATGAAATGTGTATAAATATGACAAATGAGTTAAAATTCGATTTAAATTTCACATGATCTAACAATTTGAAAAATCAGTCTCATCCAAAGCTAGAAAATTCAATTTGATTGAATCTGCACAACAATATCTTGCATTATCTTTCTCAACTTCATACACAGCTTTGCTTAAGGTTGATGCAACTCAATATGATCCTAGTTGGTTTAAATTTATCTTCGTTTTAAAATAAATAAATATATATATAAATTATTTAAAAAATATATATTAATTTATGCTTATCAAAAATACAATCTATTCAACGAAATATATCAAATTGTCAGTATTATATGCAAAGTTAAAATGATTAAATGATAAAAATATAATTCAGGATTGTTTTTCATAGTGAAAATGAGAATGAATGTAAATATGGGAACTAATACATTACTAAATTGAGCTATCCCCATCCCTTCCAGCAATAAAAGTAATGATGAGCAAGTATAAGTGCATTGTTAAAGAATGCTTCCATACCAATATGTACTTTGCCTTTACCTAAACTTAGCTCATTTTCTACAACATCAACATTAGCATTACCTTTTCTTAGCAAAAAAAGAAAAAGAAATTAGCATTACCTTTTAGTAAACCTAGTAACTCAAACAGTCTTCCAAAATTAAACTCCACTCGAATTCAACCATATTCAATTTGACTGAAAAGGATATAAAGTAAAATCAAGCCCACCTCGTAAAAACTGTATGAAGTTGAACATCCAAGAAATTGACCCCCTTCAATATTTCTTTTTTTATAAAAGTAACCATAAAATTATATCTTTTGAATCTTATCAACTTTGAGCTGTACCTCATCACGAGCTAGTTTTTATATTTATTTTTTGTATTTTATTTTTTCAACTTTAATGAATTTATTTTAGTTTTCTCTGATGAAGTTGCAGTACTACTAGTGACAAAAACCAAGCAAAGGTTCAAAAAACAAGACCCCATTCCCCAATGGCTAGAATCTCCAACCATTACATAGCCTCTCACCTTTTTACCCTTAACCCTGGCTTTTCTGAGAACCACCACTCCCAAGTCCAAACCCTGCCCAAATTCCCCAAAAGATAGCTGGTAACCATGAAAAGAGAGCATCATCAACTTCTTCTTAACGCAGCAGACACATCTATGGCTTCCAGCTTTACTGGCGGCGGCGGCGGAGGAACCAGTGGGTATTCCATGGTGGCCACCACCACACCCACAACCACTGGAAAATCAAAGCTTTGGGATGATGAGGCACAGCCAGGTGGTGGCATGGATGAGCTTCTTGCTGCGCTTGGGTACAAGGTAAGGTCATCGGATATGGCTGAGGTTGCTCAGAAAATTGAACAGCTTGAGGAAGTTATAGGTAATGTGAAAGATGGTTTATCACATCTTGCATCAGATACAGTCCATTACAATCCCTCTGATCTATCAACTTGGATTGAAAGCATGCTTTCTGAGCTCCACCCATCACCCAGTTTTGATCCCATGGCGGCGGCTGCACTTCCTCCACCGCAATCTCTTGATGATTCGTTCTTAACTCCGGCCGAATCTTCCACCATAACTTCCATTGATTTCACTGATAGTAGCCATCAACACCACCAGCAGAAGAAGAATATTATGCAGAAGCGTCAGGATAACATGGTTTTTGAAGATTCGTCTTCTTCGGAGTACGATCTCAAAGCTATTCCTGGCAAAGCCATCTATAGCCAAATCCAACAAATTGAATCGTCAACCTCTAGAGAGACCAAGCGTTTGAAACTCTCATCTGGGTGCAACCCAGAATCGTTATCACCCTCTTCTATTGGGGCTTTTGGTGTTCCTACCGAGTCAACTCGGCCAGTGGTACTTGTTGATTCACAAGAAAACGGAATTAGACTCGTCCATGGTTTAATGGCTTGCGCAGAAGCTGTGCAACATAACAATTTCAATCTAGCAGAAGCTTTAGTGAAGCAGATCGGGTTTTTAGCAGTTTCTCAAGTTGGTGCCATGAGAAAGGTCGCCACCTACTTCGTCCGAAGCTCTTGCTCGTCGGATTTATAGGCTTTACCCAGAACACCCACTTGACCATTCTTTCTCAGATATGCTTCAGATGCACTTCTATGAGACTTGCCCATATCTCAAATTCGCTCATTTCACTGCAAACCAAGCCATTTTAGAAGCCTTTGAAGGTAAAAAACGTGTCCATGTCATTGATTTCAGTATGAACCAAGGTATGCAATGGCCGGCTCTTATGCAAGCACTTGCTCTCCGACCGGGTGGTCCACCAGCTTTTAGGTTAACAGGGATCGGACCTCCGGCTTCGGACAATTCTGATCACCTTCAAGAAGTGGGTTGGAAGTTAGCTCAATTAGCAGAAACGATTCACGTTGAGTTTGAGTACAGAGGGTTTGTTGCAAACAGTTTGGCAGATCTCGATGCTTCAATGCTTGAACTGAGACCGAGTGAGGTTGAGTCTGTGGCCGTTAACTCGGTGTTTGAATTGCACAAATTGTTAGCTCGTCCCGGAGCGATTGAGAAAGTTTTATCAGTGGTAAAGCAAATGAAGCCGGAGATTTTGACACTGGTTGAGCAAGAAGCCAATCACAATTGTCCGAGTTTCTTAGACCGGTTCACTGAGTCACTACACTATTACTCAACTCTGTTTGACTCGTTGGAGGGATCGGTTAACACTCATGATAAGGTTATGTCAGAGGAGTATTTGGGTAAACAAATCTGCAACGTGGTGGCTGGTGAAGGGGTGGACCGGGTCGAACGACACGAGACACTGGCTCAATGGCGATCCCGGTTGAATGCAACCGGATTCACTCCGGTTCATCTCGGGTCCAATGCATTCAAGCAAGCCAGCATGTTGTTAGCTCTGTTTGCTAGTGGAGATGGTTACAGGGTGGAAGAGAACAAAGGATGTCTAATGCTTGGTTGGCATACACGCCCGCTTATTGTCACCTCGGCTTGGAAACTCGGCAACAAATCGGTAATTGCCCAATGAGTTAACTCAGCGAGTCAAAAACTAAACAAAATGAGAATTGGCATGTGCATGTGGTATGCTGAGCTGTTTGCACTGATACCATTATTGCTGAGTGCTGAGACCCACCATCAAAACCCCAAAACCTGTCTCTGCCCCCACTTCTCTCTGTTTTTTCTTTTCCCGTTTACCATTTTCTTTAGGTAATTTTGTTTAGGTACTTTTTTGGGTGGTTGGGATCTTCTGTAATTTAATGGGTGACTGAATCAAAGGGAATATGTGTATTTATATAGCTTTGACCTTGTTGAGAATAAATTTAGTAGCTTTTTCATATTTTCTCATTTCTATTTTGTGGGTTTTTAATTTTCTTGCACTATATAATTTGGGTTATTATTATTGTTTATATGCTCATACATTTTTCTTCTTCTATATAACATCATTAAATTAATTACTTGTGAATGGAATTTTTTTTGGGTGCATTAAATACTGAATTCTAATTTGTGATTGAAAATAACCTATATCTTATAGTCATAGGAGGAGTGACAGTTTCCTTTTTTATTGAACAAATAGAAAGGTAGTTAAAATTTAGTGAATCATATCATCACTATTTTTTTATTTAAAAGAATTGGTACCTACCAAGGGTTATAGTTTTTCACTCCATTCACAACTAAAATTGAGAATGTGCTTTTACTTTTGCATTTTCATGATGTGTATGTGAAATATATTGGGGATAGATATCAATTGAATCAAATAAGTAGAAAAATGTACATTTCCACCAAAACTACTCCTATTTGAGAATCTTCCTTATGTTTAAAAAGCGTAATCATCAGAAAGTTAAAAAGGCTTCTTCTTCTTCTTCTTTTTTTCTTTTTTAATAAAAAAAAAATTTCAAGAGGATTAACTCAGCTCCATTATAATGGAACTTTATTATTTATTTGTGAGTGCTAAATACACTTGATTAACAATCTGTTAATAGTGAATAACTAATCGAACTTTATTTATTTATTCTCCCTCCACTTAGCAATCTCTTTATTTATCTGTCTTCTAAACAAATTCGAGAGAGAGAAATTTCACGTAAGAATAACAAAATCTACAACTCAGTTAATGAAATGAAATAGTTTACAGATCATCAGTCAAGAGTAAGATTCTCAAACCCTAATACTATATTAATTGTTTGTTAAATAATTTATAATTTTGGTGTGTACTTGCCAAGCCAACTGCAGAATATTGGACTCTCCAGGAACATAGAGTTCTGGATCAGATCATTTGGCAGTGTAACCAATCAAATAAAACATTAATTTTTTAAGATTTGGTGAACAAAACTTTGTAATTATTAAATTTATATATAAAATATGAAACACAACGCATGCTCTTGCATGTTTCAAATATTCCTATATGTGAACAAAATAAGATGCTTTCCTCAAAATTCAGATGCAAACTTTGTGGCAATGTTGTTGTTAGTTCTAACTTATAGCATTTGTTCTTTACTTTTGGTCAAACACAAGTTGGTGAGTAGTTATTAATCATTTTATTATTATATAATATAAAGGATATGTTTGGATATTAGTCCTGAAATGCCAAACACAATAGAAAAATTTGTACATTTCAAGGCTTGAACTTAATTTGTAATGTTGGAGTATCCATACTGATCCTAAAACTGTTAGGTTTGGACTCAAAAGGAATGATATTGGATACAAAGGTTGCATTTTGAATAGAAAGAAAACTGAAAATTTTCATTGATTTTTTTAAGAACATATTTTATGGGTGATCTAGAGGTTGATATTTTTTGGTTCAATTGTCAATTATTAGTTGGAGTATTCAGAAAATGGTGTGTATATACTTAGAGCAGGGATGGATCCAGGATTTTGGATAAGTGAGGGTACTGGTATTATTAGTTTATTTATTTTAATGATTTTTAATACACACAGTTATCCAAAATATATACTTGAAAAACATATCATGTAATATGATAACAGGACCAAAAAAAAAATCAATCACTGTCATATATAAACTAAGAAATCTTTTACACAATTGTTCTCGGATGTGTTTCCATATTTTGATAGCATTGTAAATTGTTTTCATTATCAAAGTTATAATATATATATCATTTTCAAAGTATGTTAAGCAATCATCATTCAAGAGTCTCCCATCCGATTTCACAATCAATTTTTTACAATCTTTATAACAGAAAATTATTTTTCAACTATACTCCAATAGAAATATAATGTATTTCTTTGTCTCAACAAATTTTTAAAAAATATATCCAATCCCTTTTAACTTCTGAAAATGTACCACCAAGCCTCATGACAAACATGCAAGTTAATTTTCAAGAAGAATAAGATTCATAGATGAAAATTCAGATGGATAAAATTGAGTAAGGTGAGCAAACTTTTCTTTATCAAAAGCAAAAAATGAATCATTAGATCAAAACTAGCAACACAATGATGTAATTCTGTATTTAACTCATTAAAACAATTGTTATGAGAACTAAATATTAAGGTACATTGTTAAGTATCAAGAAGCTTCAAATTAGTAGAATTCAGATCCAAAAGGTAAGCGAGTCCCACGGATATAAGCTAAATATTAAATTATGATGGGGCATATAGTTTTCAAGCTATAGGTTTAAGTATCAAAAAATTGAGAATTAGTAAAACCTACATCAAAAAGCAAATAAATCTATGTAACAAGCCAAAGAAGAACATGTCAAAAACGCCAAATAATTTAAATGGACTGATTGAATAGCCACTCGGGTCTTCGGACCGGATTAGGTATAAGACCTATTTAGGCGGTGTCATGAACCGGTGATAATTTCAAGACCTAGTTTGGATGTAAATTTGGAGAAAAATTAAAATGTTTACTTGTAAGAGTTTAACTCAAAACCTAATGGTTGTGAAAATTTTCTTTTGTTATTTGTGCCTTCTTTATGCCTTCTAATTTAAATATGTATTATGTTTATATTATAACTTTTAAAACAAATACTTATATTAAATTTTGACATCATCCGGATCAATCCGAATCAATTTGACAGGTTGAATAGGTGATTCAAACTGTTTTCTGAGTTAGTCTCCGAATAGAGTTATAAAACAATGGTTAAAAATTAAGAATTGAAATTAAACTTGAAAATGTTAAAGAGAAGAGACAAACAAAAGAGAGAAGGGAGGAGGTGGAAAGACCGAGGGGAATGAGAGAAAAGATGAGCATGTAAAATTTATTTGAGAAGTCTCTTATATCATTATTATATTTTGACCTTATTAGTATATGAAGATTATTTAACTACTAGTTTATTTACAATGAAAAAAATTGAAAAGTTAGTAAGACAATTTTAATATTTAGTTAGATTGAGAGGGAGACAATTAAAATGTCTAGGACTTAATTTTTTTTAATGTAGGTGTAGATGGCCTGTATTTAATTAGATCTAATTAGATCGGAGATGTAATTAGTGAATGAAATATTAACCTGGTCTGAACATATCTCATTACTAAATCGACAATAAAAAATATTTTAGAAAGTCACTCAGTAGATCCCTTTGTGACCCATTGTGCCTATCCAGTTTTGAGTTTGGCTCTTATCTTTGTGAAATTATGCTCTATTTCTTTTCTAAAATCAGAACATGGACCCTTTCATTCTCTTTAGTTTCTTCTTCCTCCATTTCATCTTCACATTTGCAGGTAATCTTTTATTCTCCCCAAGCACAAAATATCACTATCAATACCGTTGATCTTTGGTGTTTACCATTCGGTTTAATTGTCAATTATATATTGTTGGAGTATATTCAATAGTATTTCTTGACATAAAGATTCACAAAAGTCCAAAACCTTGAGCAATTATTTGAAGAGATTGAAAATTTGACAAGCCATGGATCAACTGCTATAACATAAACATAACTGATCAGGACACCAAGGTCCAAGAAAAATAAATTCTCACTACAAATGCTTTTGACTTTCACAACCCACTATTGGCCATGTAGAAAAAGAAAAAAAACAGGACTTTAAAATTGTGTTCCCATGGAAGAACTCGTATAATATACTTCAATTTTCAATTAAGTTTGTGAGAGTCAATTACTCTTACTCACTTTTGTGCATCTTTTATCTCAAAAACTATTACTATACTAAAGACTTTTCTGGTTTGACATAATCATATATGGTGGAGTTTGGACAGAATTCAAACGGCTGTGTGTACCAAGAAACAGGAATTGCAGAGGTGAAGGAGAAAAGGGTGAAATTAAAAATATCAATAAAACTATGGGTGAAAAATATAAATACTAATTTGTTTTTGGAAGTTGCATGTACCTGTCATATCTTTATTGGCATAATATGTATAGTACATAAATGTTAAATTGAAAAAAAAACTAAAAATAAGATCTCAATTAGACATTTTTATTATTATTTTTTTATCTAAATTTGTTGTAGTAATTTTTTTTTTAATAATATTTTAGTGGGAGCAAACTTTTGTAACAATATTTTTAGTGGAGGTAAAAGTGAAAAAATTATTACTTTTTATGAAGGCAAGACTGAAAAAAAAAAAAACTTTTTGTAGAGAGTTGGAGAGAGAGAGAATAATCTACCTACATTTCTATTTTTTTTTATTTTTTTTTTAATAAAGAAAGTATCATCTTAAATAGATGACCCTTTATTCTGATGAGACATTTCAAAAAATCAACCCTTATCAAATAACTAAATGAAATAGGGTTTGGAGTCTGTACATCGATTTTTTTTCATGAGTTTTGGTCAACCTTATGGGCTAAAAGGTGTATGCCCGCATCTGCAACTTGCAGCACATCAAGGACGCTCAATTTCAAGTACGGGTCACATATGACAGTGTACATCATAACCAATTGTTCTATAAATTGACTAATTGACTTAGACTTTTCACTCTACCTACTCCTACACCTACATTGTATGCCTTCCCTGTCTAAGTAGCGAATAGTGCATAAGGTTCAAATGTATGAATATACTCAAAATCCGTTTTTAGTGCTTAAGGTTCATTTTAGCGCATATATATATATATATAATAGGGAGATATTATAGAAGAACAAAGTCAAACTAAAATTTCTGCTACATTTTCTTCATGAAACAAAGTAAGATCTAAGAATGAGAGTGAGATTAAATAGTCAAACTACAATGACAGGCTAAGGATGTTTCTGCATCTTGTGTGATTGGGAAGCAAACAATATGTATAAAACTCTAATATATCACCAATAGATGGGGGCCTGATGAGGACGCTGTAATTTTCATATTCAAGAGGAAAAATGATTGTGTTTGTGTTGAATTTGATTTTGACATGTTAAAAAGCATTCAGTAATTGTTCCAAAGGGTCTGAATCACATCACTCGTGTGGTTGAAACAGTTTGGCATGTCGGGGACCTGAATATGACCCCCCATCTCCCCTCATGTTCACCATAACCCTCTACTCCAAGCAAACATTTTTACTTTTCTTTCCTGTGAATTTAGTCTTTTCATATTTTTCAGGATTTCAATTTAGTGCACTAGTTTTGCTGCCGACATTCAGGTTAGATCTCACTAGTTATAAGAGCAGTGCGTATAATAAAGAATGATTAGAGCGGTAGCCGAGCTTTCAACTTGGAGGCTCGAGCTTAGCTTGATAAGGGTTTGAATGTTTTTTCAAGTTTTGTAGTGTTGAATATATTAACATATTACATATTAAATAACAATTAGAGCAAATATTATCAAATCAAATTATAGTTTATGTTATTATGTTCACATAAATATATGTTATTATAATTTTGTATATACCTAATGAAAAATATTAAACTAGACAACTAGTGATTGTACTAGCCTAACTATAGAGATATTGAGTTTGGCTCGTTTTATTAAACGAACTCAAAATAACATTCAAGATGGGGTATATTTAAAAAATGAGATGAGCTCAACTTAAGCTATTTATAAGTTACTCACGAGCTAGCTCGCGACTTATTGCCATCTCTAATAATAAGCATAAACTGACTCTGATACAATTTATCTATTAAACAACAAGAAAAAAAAATCCAACTTCTTAAATATGTATTAATCCTATATTTATTAATTATTAGATTTTTTATGGGTGCTCAAAAGATACTTGTTAAGCTACGATAAATATAGTCATTGATAATTGAAACTTTCTACAAGTAGTAATTTATACAATAAATAACACTAAAATCATGATCAACTATTATAATAAATGTTACAAACTTTCTTTTTATAAAAACTTAATAAGTGCGCTTTGGGCATCTGTTAGATAAACCCTTAATTATTTAGTGATTACTAGCTAGTTAAGAAATTTTAATTATAAATCTCAACGAATACAGGTGATTCACCACCTAATGGTCATATTAACAATTAACATGGACCTTCTGGACAACTAATCCATGTACATCTACTGATCTGCAATAAACAAAAATGGGTTAGACCAAAAGTACCAATTAATATAGAATACAGTTACAAGTTAGTAAGCCTAATTAATGACTTTGCCCTGAGATAGGAGTTTAAGCCCAAACAAGAGTGTCTTCTAATCTCAAAAATTGTAAAACTGTTCACATGCAACTTTCATTTTTGTCAAGCCTATATAAAGCTCATTAAGGATTAATACTCTACTCTGGTCTATTTGGGAGTTTGAGTAAAAATAAGAGGAGAAAATATGAAGGAGGAGAATAGAGTAAAGAAAAAGAAAAAAAATTTATATGTCTTCTCATTTGAGTTTTAGAAAATGAAAAGAGAAGAAAGAAAATGATAAAATATACTTTTAATTTAAGAGTTAAAATATATAAAATGATATAATATTACACATTTTTGCAATTATGCTCAAAATATTCTCTTTGAGTATTACTAGTAGTTATTTAATAAGGACATTAGCATATTTTTTACATAGTAAAAATTATAATATATCTTATTCTCTTTCTTCATATTATCCCAAGAAGACTAGCAATTTAGATACCACCGGATTGTTAAACCCACAAAAAGAAAAAAGAAATTTGGAGTGATTTGGAGGGTTGGGTAAATATGCCAATGCATTTAACGAATGACACTACAATACTATTAATACATCAAGCAAAATTTAACCAACAAACTTGCTCAATTTCATGATTAATGGATAATAAATTTATATTAATTATTAAAATTTTATATATATTTCGATTTAATTATCAAAGCTTAGTATATAATTTTAACATATTAAAAAAGTCATTTAAATTAGTTTTTTATTGTATTTTATTATTATAAAAAATAACAAATCAGATACAACATAATAATTACGTACCATTTTTGGTAATTTTGGAAGAAAACAATCAATTAAATGTTTAATTTATCAAACACAAACTAAACCTTTCATCAATTATATTACACATTATAAGTAATTGTTACCAAATAATTTACACAACTTATAACATAATCTAAAATTCACTTATAATAATAAATTAATAATCTGATTATTAATTATAATTAGATAAATATGAGGAAAAAAAAAATTAACAACTCAATTGATCTCTTGAGGAAAAAAAAGTTAATTGGAATATGAGAAGTCAAAACTTGAGGAATTAACACCTTTATCAAAACGGCTTTCAGAAAATCCAAATTAGTTTCTATCAAATTGATTGCATGCTTCTTTTATGTTTAAATAAACTCTGAAATGTCATGCCAACATATTATGTCATATCATTCTAATATAAAAGATTAATCTAACATGAATCTCTAGCTCTCTTGATTGGGTGTGGTTCGTATATAACTACTGAGTCTGTTGTTAGCAATAGTTACATAGCAATAATATTTTCTAAACTTTTGAAACAAGATCTCTCACAGGCTTGGTATAAAAGGTATTAAAATTTTCAATTCAATTCATAAAATACCAAAAAAAAGAATAACAATGTCCTATAAGTTTATGTTAAACGAAATCTCCACCTCCCCGTATACACATTCCAAGTCATTCTAACATTGCTAATATGGCGTCTGGGGCCGTGAGTCCTAAGGTCCTAAGATGCCCGGATGCTTGTGCCCCGTATACACGTTACAAGTCATTTAACACTACAATAAAGGTCTACTAGGGCTGGCGTCTGGGGCCACGAGTCCTAGGATGCCCGGAGCGGCTTAATTGCCGCTCCCTTGCGCCGAGTACAAAATGCAATCCCACCCATTTTTTCTTTTATTTTTGCTCTGTATCATTTAATTTTATTTTCTTTATGTCCCTCATCCAATAAGTATTTGGACAACCCAAATAAACCCTAAGGACAAATACGGAAGACTCATACATGAGCTATTACTGATGCTAATCAGTGACAGATCCTCACTTGCGTGTCATGTGAAGCAAATCAATACAGCAAAGATGAAGCCTAAATTCACTAAACATACTGGCAGTAATTGCAACTGCAATGCAAATTACAATGTTTGAAACCAACTAGCAGCCTTTCTTACAGAAGGGCACCACCGCCCATAAACTGCAAGAATTCATGAACAGCACACATGACACACGAACATGGCCATTTAATGTTTCTTAACACTAGAAGGCCAGAAGCGAAATAAAGCTAATGGACAAAAGGTTCCTTCCTTAACGTCACTTTTTAGGTGTTCAAAATGAGTAAGACTTCCTCAGACCACTAAAATGCCAAAAACCCAAGCAAAGCCCTATCTTACCAACCCAAATCATTCATAACCTGTCTTAGAAATACAGACAGATCAAACAAAGACAAAGATGAGCCGAACTTGCTAAAAACAAATGACAGCTCCTAATGAACTCTTAACCTTAATTTGTTTAACCAACCATCAAACTAAATTTGGTCCTGCATCTCATAATTGGTTGACTAGTCTACCAAATAGAATAATCCTAAACTAAAGGACAATTACCACCTAATAACAAATTAAGCAGTGCATATCGTCAGGTCATTAAAAGCATATTTTATTCACATCAATTAAAACAGATTAAAAAAAAAAAAACTATCACCCATTAATCATTAAAATTATATTCCAACCCCATATTAATGTGTATACCATATACACATCATGCGAACATTCAAGAATAGCTCACTGAAGTAGCAAAAGTTTTTTACACTTATATAGCACACATGATAAAGAGAAAAAAGATAAGAGAGAAACCACAATCTCTATTTTACACTTAAACTTCAAAGTACAATTCATTCATGATTCTCAGACTAACAAGAACAGGAACCCAAATGAAACATTACTAATAATCTTAAAACAAGCATCAAGAAAATAACTTAAATTCTCAGCAAACAAATAACCAAGGTAAAATTATCCAAGTATTTAATATGAAATTAATCAGTGCGAAGAAATCTTAAGATTGAGGGACTTATTAATCCATGCCTTCCAACTCCCATTCCCCTTACGAGAAATAGTTGCTGCCAATCTTTCATAATCTGCCTCCTTCACAGGCTTTGGCTTCTTGCATAGCATGAAATTTCCGAGCTCCTAGTGATCCAATTGTTTCCCATGGACTCAAAGCTGCAACATTTCACATACAGAATTTAGAAAACAGTTTTGCTTATAGATTCTACATACAAAAATCAGATGGGTATCGAAATTGACAATGATTCACAATCCAATGAAAAGGGCAATAATTTCATAAATTTTGTTATTACCGTCTTGTCCAACATAAGGGCAATACAGCAAGAAGTCATTGAAATCAGAGCCCAGAACAGGAAGTCGACCCTCACGGGCATAAGATTTCAAGGCAGTATGAATAACTGCTGCAACAAGTTCCTCCTCATTCACAACAAAACGGATCGGACCGGCGCTGCCAAGCACATTGATGCTAATCAAGATCCTTTTACCCTTGGGGCCCTGGTTCTTCTTCTGCTTGTACAGCAACATCGTCACACAAATCTAAACGACGCTTATACCCAGAAAAATTTGAGAATCACCAATAAAAAAAAAGGACCCAAAATTGTTGTTCAAGAAGAATCGATACAGGGAATGTGTTTGGAATCGATTACAAAAAAAAAAAAAAAAAGAGGAAATATTCTAAGTTTTCGTGGGTGGTTTAGATTTGAATTTACGGGCCAGGGCCGAGGCAACGGTAGTACCAGCCTTCCTTGCAAGAACCGAAAGCGAAAGCAGAGGCAGCAGAAACAGGAAGAAGAGCGCTCACCCTTGATGGTAAAGGGTAGAGCATGAAATCAAAATTACTCAAGGTTTCTACCATTCACAACAAACTTGAAAATCGAATTGAATTATGGGCAAAAGAAAAAATTGAAAAGCATAAAGCTTTTGTGGGTTTGATTCAGATGAATTCGACGAGAGGGAGACTGAGATTGAGAAAATTAGGGAATTGGGTTTGTGCAAAAAGGGATATTTAAATCGGAGGAAGATTCTAAATTGTGAATTAGGGTTTTCTACTTTTCTTTGCTTTGTTTATGAACAGCGCCGACGCTCCCTCTCGCTCTCCGAATCAATACCTCACGAAACTTCGGAATGGTTCGCCCAATCCATTGGATGTAAATAGCAATACTATTGCTACCTAATTTTGTAATTCCATATTTTCTATAATAAATCTAAAATTAACTTTTTCTAATTTTCTTTTGCAATAATAAATAATATTCTATTTTCTTTGTCAAAAAAGAGTTTTTAATAATTAAATACATTTTTAAATTATTGATTTAATGTACCCAAAATCTATTTTTAGAATTAAAAGTTTTCACTTTTTAGCCACGTCCAATTTCATATAGAGTATTAAATTAATTTGATAAAATTACCCAATCTAAGTATTCTTGAAACTAGTTTTAAATTTTCTGGCCCAAAAAAAGTGGTTGGTATGCAAAATAAAATGAAGGTAATTAAATATTTAAAGTTACTAGACATTTCTTAAGTGGATATAAAATAAAAAAAATCCTCATATAATTAAAAGTTTTAGACTTAATTATACTTATAATTTCAATAATTTTTTATTTCACAATTCACTTTAGTCCCTCTAATTTAAAAGATTAAAATGTCATCTTATACTTACAAAAACCATATAATATGGTCCCTTCCGTCATGTACAGTCTATTTTAATTAGACGAAAGCTGACCTAGACTAGCGAGTTCTCATGTATGTCTAATAGATCACTATATTCTTCTTTAAAATAACATCTATCAATACTAATGACAAGGTTGCAAATTGCTTAAAACCCTTTCTTGTATGTCTAATAATTACTATTATGTCACGCTAAACGACACATGAAAGTTCATTAGTTCAGATTAATTTTTACGACATGGACCATATTGTGTAGTTTTTATAAATATAAAGATGATATTTTAACTTTTTAAATCGAGAGTATTAAAGTAATTTATGAGAAAAACTATGGGAGCTATAAGTGTAATTAAACCAAAATTTTATAAGACAATTGTGTGGCAACATCTTCAACAAATGGGTTTGATGAATGAAATCCATGAATGGAGAACATGGTTTGAACTCTCAAGTCAATAAAGTAAATGAGATTAGCATCTTTCAGTATTCACACTCATCTTCCTTCCAATCTTATTTTTTAATTAATATAATAACTATATATATTAAGTTGTTGAAGGATTGCATTAGTTTTGCAAATATTTCAATATCCAATATCACAATCTACTATTATGGTACTTATTCTCAAAATTCTCTCTAGCAAATACTCATAACAATACAAGTATTCCTCAGAGTTACAACTGAAATTGCTTGTTCTTCAAAGACAAGGGTCAACAAAATGCTGGGCATGATTTGATGCCTCCAAATCCTATGCTCCTCTTATTAAGTAATAACCCAATTATCACACTCAATTTCTCAAAAATATTTCCAAAAGACAATTTTTGCAACAGAAATCTCAAATTTGTCAAATTTGCTTATAGTTCAAACAAGTAGGAGTATTTTCAGCATCTGAAAGGAAATAGTTTAATTTTTTCATATGAATGATGAAGTAATATCTACAGCTCCAAAAGTAGCACAAAAACCAGTCTCTAATTACTCTTCAAAAATTTTAAGAAAGTTCACGTGACTATGCACAATCAAATGAAGATGTTTGCTACAACATCAACCTTGCAGATAATTAAAGCAATTCTCTACAAAAAAAATCAAAAAATTAATATTCACAGACATTGTAACGATGTCGGTAGAATACTAGTAGCAAACTATGGTAGAACAATATTCACTATAACAGGCATTGTAACAATTATTGTAGCAAATAAAAAAAAATTCAAAATTTGTCTATTTAAAGAGAGTTGTTCTCTCATTCAAGACACTTGGTTTGAGCGAGAAACCTCTTAGATAATCTTTATGGAGCTTCCTTTCCTTATTATACGATCTTGTAGTTACAAAATTACTTTCAATAATTCTTTTTATGAAAAATTATATCTTGCATTCCTTGTCCCTGGTTTAGTTATGGACTATTGCTGTTTTACCTTCCCTTTTTAATTGCTTTCCTTTATTATTGTATTTCATTTTGTGCATTTCATAGCATAATCTCTCATAGCAGTCCTGCTGCTTCGTATTTCATTTTCCCTGTGATCTTCTCTTGTTCATATTTTAAAAATAGTGTATATATTAATAAAAAATAATATTTAAATAAAAAGAATTGGGTATATACAAACAAAAGTATAATTGTTTACTCCCATTGAATTTTTATTTTTAGATATGCTTGAGTGGTGAATTACTTTAAATATTCAGATTCGAATTCTTTTATATTCTTCAACAATAGGAGAATGATCTATTCTAAATTTAAATACTAAATTTTTTCTACAAAGAAATATATTTTAGGAGAAAAAAATTAGCAAGGGTTGGATGAGAACAAATCATTTATATTACGAAACAGAGAATATCCAAATCCCAAATATTCATACTTAATCTGGTGTCCTTAAAAATCCAGTATCACTAATTTACAGAAAATTTTCAACACTAACATCGAAAGGTTTTACTCCTAAATTAAAATATAAATCATGTATCAAAAATAAATTTTGTTTGTTTTGTAAAATTATATTTATACAGGGAATATTCCAGAACGTTCCTGATTTGGTTAGAGCCTCCTAGGTATCTATATTTATTATATTTTTTTTTTCTCCATACATTAGTCAGATTCATATATTATTAAAAAAAAAAAAAAAAAAAACGAATTTCAGATATTTGTGATCCTACGAGCTTCTGGAGTTAGTGGAAAGCTGAGAACAAAGATGAGCCACAAAAGGCCACCCACCTTCATTGCCTGCCAAATATGTTAATGCCACGTCGCCTTCAAACAAAATCGAGAGGATTCCTTAAGTGGGCCAAGTTTATTTGTTTATAGTAACCATTCGTTTGTCTATACTATCCTATGTTTATTCCAATTAATTTGGTTTTTTAGGTACGACATAGGTGGCCAAGATTGAGGAAAAAGGGGTAGCTTATTCTTCTTCTTCTTTCATTGTTCTTTTAGTTTCTGGGTCTGTCTGAAAATACATGAGTTGAGTTCCAATGGAGAATCTTTTGGGTCTTCTAAGACTTCGTATCAAAAGAGGCATTAATCTTGCAGTTCGCGATACACGTAGCAGCGATCCTTATGTAGTTGTGACTATGGGCGACCAGGTCAGTGACTTTGCTCTTGATTGTTTTTAATGTTCTCGTTGCTGGTTTTGGATTTTATTTATTTTTTATTTTTATGTTTTATGTTGGTGAAAATGGTGCATTAAAAGAAACTAGTTAACAGATACATTCCTTGCTGAGGTGCAGTTTTCCTGGAAATCATAATACAAAACAGAACTCAAAAAAGGAAGGCAAAGTAGAAAAAACATTGAAATCAAAGGTTTTGTTATGAGCCTCTGAGCTAGCAAATCTGTAATTTTTTTCCCTTCTCTAAGATGAATAACAAGTTTGGCATCAATTGATACATCCAAGTTCCTCATTGCTGTTTCAGATCATATTTGACAAAGTCATTTTTTATGGGATTATTGCTTTTTTTCATGCTTTCTTTTCTTTTTCATCTTGAGAGGGGCATTCAGTACAATCTTCTTGATTTTCATAAGTGATTTTAATCTTGGTTAAAGAAGATGAAAGTGATCATCTGTTTAGAACATTCATTCTTGTGATTTTAATAACAAGGGAAAAATTCTTTTTTGTTTACATGTAAGGCATATAAAGCAATAATACAGAAAATCTCAGAAATGATTAGGAAAAATATGATCTGAATTTAGAGGAGGATCTGGAGATTGGATCATTGGGGTAATGGCTAAAAGAAGAAGTTCATCTCAAAGTGCTATTTTTGGACTTTGGTGATTTATCGGCACAAATCCGGGGAAAGCTGGTTCCAAGCATTGTTGGCTTCCAAGCTAGCATGCACCTCTTAACTCGGAATACAGGTTTAGTGACTACTTATGACGAGTACACTATATAATATGAGTTTGTTTTGTCAAGTGTGAAAAACATGACTGCCTGTATAAGAGAAAGTATATCACATGACTTGCATCTTTAGAACACAGGATAGAGATAACATAACTATCTATCACCTTTCAACTGTCATCAAAATCTGGTTTCGCTTAACAAGGAAACAATGGTGGACAATCCTAAAACAACTGCAAACTCTAAAAGCATTTCATGATCTATGTAGGTTCTGCAAAGCTTTGGTCCTGCCTTTAGTTTTAGGATTTTGATTTGTTTTTATGGATTCTTCCTATCATTTCAAAGTTTGAGGAGCATCAAATTGACATTGGACATTTTCTGCAAAACATATCAGGTTGAATATCAAAATTTTCATTTCATCTGCGAAACATTATTAGTCAATGTTGCAACTTGCAACCTAGTAGACACATAGTTTCTCTTTTCCCATCATGCTTGGTTTGAAATATTCAACATATAATCTTCTTGATGCAGAAATTGAAGACTCGTGTCATAAAAGATAATTGCAATCCTGAGTGGAATGAAGAACTGACTCTTTCTATGAACAATCTTCACACCCCAATTCATCTAGTAAGTACTTGTTACCAATTTCACTCTCATCTCATTAGCAATATGAAATTTTTTTCCTCCATGTTGCTTGTAAGTTATAGAGAGAAAGCAAATGATGCAAATTGAAGATATTAGAGATGGGAATATGTGGTAAATTGTTGACATTGCCATGTTCTGTGTCCTTCGGCAGACGGTTTATGACAAAGACACCTTCACTGTAGATGACAAAATGGGGGAAGCAGACATAGATATTGAACCATATATAGAGATTCTGAAGATGGGCTTGACTAACCTCCCAAACGGCTGTGCAGTCAAGAGAGTTCTACCAAACAGGTCAAATTGTCTTGCTGATGAGAGCAGTTGTGTTTGGAACAATGGAAAAATCATACAGGAAATGACTCTCAGATTGAGAAATGTAGAGTGTGGGGAAGTAGTGGTGCAACTTGAGTGGATCGACATTCCTGGTTGTAAAGGCTTATCAAGTGTTTGAGCTAAAAGTGCCTGACTTGCTTGAGATGTATATATATATAGGTTTGAAGCTTCATTTCCCTATGTGTTCCAAACTGTTAGCTTTGTAATATTACTCTTATCTGTGCTGTCATAAGTCTCATTGGTGAAGTTGGCGACCTACCTAATATTGTACTATTAATCAGGTATGAATGGTCTAAATTTTGTAGTATCAAGAATCTTATATGATCATTATATTTCTTTGGGGTACGAAAATGTGAGGAGATTCATGTTTAACAGATCAAAGAAAACTAGAGAGAGAGAAAAAACTATATGAGTAGAAGTGGTGGGAAGTACATGAGTATAAAAGGCTAAGAAAATTCTTAGTCACGGATATAAATAAATGTAGAAAAATAATTCATGTGGAGGATATTAAATAGATTTGTAAGGATCAATGTAGTGGACCAAACGATTTGGGATTAAAGCTTTATAATGGAAAATGAAAGACAACACCCAGAGAGTTATTTTAGATGGAGGCACTGCAAAAATTGGCCATCGATGATGTTAATTGTTCTATATCTGCAACTGCAAACAAAACTGCTGTCAAATTCTCTGGTGCATATTGTGCAGAAACTTGAGAGCACATTACCTGGCTAATCATATTATCCTGTCGCTGTAGTGTTATAGGCTATTCTATACACTGACAGGGTAGTACACGTTATGGATTACGTCTTTTATTTTAGTTTTTTCTCTAAACACTCCTCTTTAGGTGTCTTTCAATCATTTAATTTTTTTTGTTGATGTGGGATACAGAGGAAGGTTATCGTGTGGAATTGCCATGTTTGTGCAAATATATTATTTGATTATAAATATTGTTACTAAAAGTGATACCTTAGATCGATGCAAATGGAATTAAATGATTTATGTAGTCGATCCAAGCTAGTTTAAAATTTAAAGATTAACTAGTTGAGTCTAGTCGAGTCGTTTTTCTTCTGATTTTAGCTTCCTCGCCTCTAAGAGAGAGGAAGAAAAAGGTCTGAGAAGTTAGAAAGGATCACAGGGAGGACAAAGGAAGAGAGTGCAAATTGATTCTCAGTGGCTATCAAAGTTTACTTGTAAGAAGGTAATATAGTATACTCCAAGATATGAGAATCAGTAGTTTATGTGTTAGAGCTGTTTATTATGAATAAAATTTAAACTCTTTTTGCCCAAGAATTTGAATTTTAGTCCTAAATCAGTTTAAATTTTGGATGACTTGTATAGTTGTACTCAATTCTGTTGTAATTAATGATAGTTCAAACCATTCCCAGTTCTGTTTCCTCTAGCAAAACGTTTAATAGCCACACGCTTTTCTTATTTTGTTTTTATTATTGTTATACCATTTTTCTCTGGCATGATTTAAATGCATACAAACTGAGATATTATCCTATAAGAATATACCATGTTCTTATTTCACTCTAGAAAAATCAGTGCAGCTTCTGAAAGCTTGGAGAGGCATATAGACAAAAACAAGGAAAAGATCTGGGCGTTTGAAAGTTTATTTCCAGATATTTTTTTTTTGTCCTGAATGGATATTGATCTGTAAGGTTATGGTTTAATGCGTATAGGGTTTAATCTTATCTCCCTTGCATGTTTGGCCCAAATATCTTCTCTTAAAACTTAGTACCTGACCAAAAGTCCTCCCTAGAGTAAACAATGGCTTCCACTTCTTCAGCATCCTCAATATCTTTGCAAGGCAATGGCCAGAAAACAAGCCTTCCATCATTGGCAGGAAAAAATGCATTACAAATTAACCTAAGTTTCTCATTTGCAT
The DNA here is from genome assembly GCA_029379385.1 of Quillaja saponaria. NCBI lineage: Eukaryota > Viridiplantae > Streptophyta > Magnoliopsida > Fabales > Quillajaceae > Quillaja > Quillaja saponaria. The sequence continues at coordinate 12,072,913 of CM055614.1, read as the reverse complement.
TGCCATTAAGTAAAGTAATATGTGTTAAATCTTCCGGAACTGTAAACTACAATGAAGTTGTTGTTGATGAAGAAATGGACAAGATTAGGAGGCTTCAAAACGGATCAGATGTTAGAGGGGTGGCATTGGAAGGTGAGAAAGGCAGAACGGTAGACCTCACGCCACCGGCTGTGGAAGCAATTGCAGAGAGTTTTGGGGAGTGGGTTATAAACGGATTGGAGAAGGAACGGGGATATCCAGTTGAAGATGTTAAGGTGTCCCTTGGGCGTGACCCTCGAGTCTCTGGTGCATCATTGAGTGTTGCTGTATTTGCAGGTCTTGCTCGAGCTGGTTGCATTGTGTTTGACATGGGTCTTGCTACTACTCCAGCTTGTTTCATGAGTACATTGTTGCCTCCATTTTCCTATGATGCTTCAATAATGGTAACTCAGACCAGCTTTACTTTAGCTGTTTACTTTTTGTTTTTGTCATTTTTCTCTAGTTGCCACAGAAATCAGTGATGGCATTATTAACATAAGAAAATACATGAGAAACTTATTTGGCAATATCCTAGTTTAGTAGGGATAAAATTCGTTCTAAATTAAGGTTCCAAGAATTGGTGTCTTATGGTGCTCTGTCATCCTTAGGCGTGTCATATCTAAAAAAATTGTGTTGCAGATGACAGCATCACACTTACCTTACACCCGTAATGGTCTGAAGTTTTTCACAAAAAAAGGGGGACTGACCTCCCCTGAGGTAGCTGAAATATGTGATAAAGCTGCTCGCAAGTATGCAAATAGGCTAGCGAAAGTGTCCACCATGCTGAGAACCCCTCCAACCAAAGTTGATTTTATGAGCAGCTATGCGAAGCACCTCCGTGATATCATCAAGGAAAGAGTCAATCATCCCCAGCATTATGATACACCACTTGATGGGTTTCAGGTTTGATAGCAACTCGGCTTTATCTCTCTTTCTTTCTTAATCATGACATATTCATTGTCACATGCCTTTTTCTACTCCTTGCTCATGCATCTCAGAAAATTCTTATCCAATAAATTAACTATCCGTAACCTTGGAGGTGGTTTGATCCTCTGTTCATAGGTTTACTACACTAATTACATAGCAGAAAAGGTCTACTATACTAATTGAATCCTCGATTCTTTGTTCTTGTTCAAGAAATTCTGCATGAGAAAAGAAACTTCATTCCTATGTACAACAATCTGCAGATAATAGTAAATGCTGGAAATGGATCAGGAGGATTCTTCACATGGGATGTCTTAGACAAGCTTGGTGCAGATACCTTTGGCTCTCTACACCTCGACCCAGATGGGATGTTTCCCAACCACATCCCCAATCCAGAGGATAAAACTGCCATGGCACTGACGAGAGCTGCAGTATTAGAAAACTCAGCTGATCTTGGAATAGTATTTGATACTGATGTAGATCGCAGTGGTGTGGTTGACGACAAAGGAAACCCAATCAATGGGGATAAGCTTATTGCACTTATATCTGCAATTGTGTTGAAGGAACACCCCGGGACAACCATTGTCACTGATGCTCGTACTAGTATGGCACTTACAAGATTTATAACTGACAAAGGGGGCCAGCATTGTTTGTATCGTGTTGGTTACCGGAATGTCATTGACAAGGGAGTTCAACTAAACAAGGAGGGCATTGAAGCACATCTTATGATGGAAACATCTGGTCATGGTGCTCTTAAGGAGAATCATTTCCTTGACGATGGTTAGTTTTAGCACTTACACACTTAGTTTTTCTGCCTTCTATTTTCAAGTATAAACCTCAAAATTTTGTAAACCTTGTAGTCTATCTTAGCTTTCACTTCATAAATGCCAAGCGCATTGATATTTATTTATTTTTCTTTCCATGATTCTCTTAAAGGAGCATACATGGTGGTAAAAATCATAATTGAAATGGTGCGAATGAAGCTTGCTGGTTCAGATGAAGGGATTGGTAGTCTTATAAAAGAGCTTGAAGAACCATTGGAATCCCTAGAACTAAGGATGAACATAATCTCTGAACCCAGACATGCAAAGGCTAAAGGATCCGAGGCCATTGAAACATTTCGAAGCTACATTGAGGTGTATATATATATATATATATACATTCTGCATGCAAGGAATTACTCTTAACTTTATGCGAATTTAATTTTCGGAAATCAGTTACATTGAAATTCTTGTTTTATGCAGGAAGGGTGCCTAAAAGGATGGGAATTAGACTCATGTGGGGATTGTTGGGTGAGTGAAGGCTGCCTTGTGGACACAAATGACACCCCTGCTGCCATTGATGCTCAAATGTACAGGTAAAAGAGGGTTTACACTAAAGCAAAAATTTCTTATAGTTGATCACGAATTCCATAGTGTATTTAATTTTAATAAGCAGGATTGACTTACTTTTCTACAAATTTAGGGCTAAAGTTTCAGACAAAAAGCATGGACAACATGGTTGGGTACACATTCGGCAGAGTATTCATAACCCAAACATTGCTGTAAATATGCAATCTTCCATACGAGGAGGCTGCCAATCGATGGCAAAAACTTTTAGAAATGAGTATGTTATATTGCACTCTGATGTCTTCACAAGCGTTCACCAGAACTATAATTTGCATAGCTGATCTGTCTTGCATGTTTAAATAATTGCAGATTTCTCCAGGCAAGTGGAATGGATAAAATCCTTGACATTACTCAAATTACTAAGTTCGTCAACAGTGGATAAATCTAAAATGCAAGTATATTTTTTAGATGTAGAGCCCAGGATTCAGGTTATATCCAGTGTTACAGTTCATATCATGAATAATTTCAGTTTGATTGCAATGTACAGTGAGGATATGCCATAGTTGCGAGGAAAACAGAAAAGCACAGGAAGTAAACAATTGAGAATACATATACCACTGCGGATTCCGCACTGAATCCAGGTGCATTATACATTTATTGTTGCTAATTCAAGAGCAGTTAGTGTTTGAAGTTCGGTACAAAAAATCCGGTAAGAAAATCTTAATCTGTACATCAAAACTTAGTGCCTGTGAGAGTGAGAAGGCATGGATGCTTCAAAGCTCATAGAAGAGAGAATTTCTGAGGGTATTCTCAAATGTACAATCTATTGTTGCTAGTAATGTCAAAAAGCCATTCCAATCGAGAAAATACGAAACAAAGTTATGCACAATAATGGTAAGTATTGTGAATCCTCATCTTTTTCATATCAACTGGACCTGAGTCCTAAACATTCCTCAATTCTCATGTTGTATATTTCCTTCAATCTGCATTACTGCCATTGTTTGAAGAGAGCCAAAAAAATGTTGGCTATTGCTAGAAGCCTAGAACAAGGTCTTCATCTCCTGTGCTTTGGGAATTCAAGAACCTGAAAGACAATAACTTTTTATATGCTCTCCTTAAGCAGGTTTTTGGGTGGATGCCACCGGATTTGAAGCACATGGGCATTATCCTATTCCTAACATAGGAGACAATGACCAACATAGATGATAAGTAGGGCCGGGCCCGGGCTAAATTTTCTAGTATGCCCAATAGCTTTCGGACTTATTTCAGTTAGTGAGCTCCTGTTTAGTCCATTTTTAGAATCACTAAAACATTAGAAGGTCAAGGAACTCGAGTATGCCCAATAGTTTTAGGACTTAATTTTAGGTAGTGAGCTTCTGCTTAGTACATTTTAAAAATCACAAACTAGAATTTGATTTTATTTTTGCATATAAATATATAAATAGTATGTAAAAAAAAGAAAAAAGGGTTACGGTCTCCTCTTTTAGAACTAGCTTTTATGGTACAGAAGTTGAACCCGAATTGTGTTTATGTATATATTCATCAACAATTAATATAAATATCAACATTAGATATAAAATACTAATTTATACTATTCTAAAACTAAAAAAAAAAAAAGGTTACGGTCTCCTATTTTAGAACTAGCTTTTATAGTACATAAGTTGCACGTGAATTGTGTTTATATATATATTCATCAAAAATTAATACAATTGTCCAAGAAATTATTATTAAAAAATAATTTAAACATATAATTATTTTTAAATATTCTAAAGATGGAGGAAGAATTAATATAATAATAAAAAAAACTATACTCTTAATATTTCTTTTCATTCATAGTATTTTAAAAGAAAATTAATTTATAATATTATAATGATTAGTAACTTATTAAATTAAAAAAATTGAGAAATTCAATATTAATTGCTATTGATATATAGTTATTGAAAAAATTATAGATTTATTAATATTGAAAAGATAGGATAAAAAAAAAAATCAATAGTCATAAAATAATTAATATTATATTATTTAAGAAAATAAAATTTCTTCCATTAAAGTTAAATCAACAATATATAATCATGCAAACTATACTCTAAATATTTTTTAATTCATAATATTTTAAAAAATTATTTCATCATGGAAACTAATTATTAAAAACTTAATAAAAAAAATTTGAAAATTTTAATATTAACTATTACTGACAGATAATTATTGAAAAAATATAATTTTTTATGATATAAAAGTAAAAAAATAATATTATAATCATAAAAGCTACACTCTTAATATTTCTTTTAATTCATTGTAATTTTTAAAATTTTAATTCTTACATTTGAGAAGAATTAAAAAAGTTAAGATTATTAGGTACTTATTAATAAAAACAATTAGAAGTTTAAATTTAATTTCTTTTGACATATAATTATTGAAATATTATAAATTTTTTAATATTAAGAATAATTAGTAAAAAAGAAATCAATAATGCTAAAATAATTACAATTCTACTGACATTAAAATAAAGAAAAATAGGAAAAAAAAATAGTTTATTTGATGCAAAATAAAAACTAAACATAACTATATAATAATACAAACTCACAAGGGTATAAAAGAAAATAAAATATTTATGCCTCTAAGGCTCTTTTATATATAGTATAAATAAGTATAGATTAATTAATTTAAATTAATTAAAAATATATAATTTAATTTATCTCTTAATAAATACCCATCCACATAAATTAAATATTTTTTTATTAATTAATCAATAAATTAAAAAAATTAACTTCTTAATAACTATATCTCAACACACGAACTCATTTATTTATTTTTTAATATTTTAAATAGACTCAAAATCTTAAAATGACCAATTTATATTTAAAATAAAATTATTTAGTATGTGTTGCTAGTAAACATACATTATAAAGTATCAAAAATTTGACTTACGAGTTTATGGGCCGAGTTTTCAACATTGTCATCCCCTTTATGTGATGTGTTTGCAATATGTATTAATGTGAATATTTTAATTGTCTTACCCACACACACACACACATATATATATATATATATATATATATATATATATATATATAAATTATAATTCTTTAGATTCCAACGACAAAGAACTAAATTCTCTCTCTCTAACGTATCAGAACTCGGAGAGAAATTGTTTATGCAATCATCAAAAGTTTATCTCCAAAATGATGTCTCTCATTTCTTTTAATTTAGTTATCTTCTATTTTCTTTCCTCTTATATGTCACTTTATCCAGATGAAGCAATAAGAAACTCAATTTTGTCTCCATTATGAATTTGATAACTAGATAGTAAGAAACTGAAATATTATATGTGACTAGCATTGATGTCAGAGTACATTATACAGAATATCAGTAACAATACCAAGGTTTTTCTATGTGGTGTTGATGATCACAAAATTAAATTAAATAAAAGATTTGACAAGTAAATTAACATATATGAGCAACTATGAGTTTTAAATACACTTATTGACATCTTTCTATTTATAAAATAAAATATAATTGATATTTGATAATTAAGAGAATACGGAGTTGACATATCTTCAATAAACCTGTATAATATTTTGACACATAATCTTGTTACATCACCTATTAATTTCTTCTATTTTTCATAAATTATATCATTTATAGCCACACAATATCACCAACTAATTCTTTCACAGTAACTCTAATAAGTTAATTATTTAAAATATTAATTTCTTAATTTTTCAATCTAATTTCTACTCTCTTTTCTCTCTCATTTTGTTACATAGATTTTTCTCTACTTATGTTCAATCTTTCTTATCTTCACAGTTTTGTTTTATTCCCACTCTCTATACTTAATAAATAATAATGATATACCTTACACTTATATGAATAAATCTAATTTAGTTTGTTTTCATTTATAAACAAAAAAATATAAAAATAATAATAATAATAATTTCAAGAAAAATAATATCAAATTAAAAATTATTATTATTTCTAATTTCTTGGCTTATTAGAGACGCTCAATTGAAAAAAATAAAAAAAAAGTAAATCTATGTTTAAATCAACTCAACAATTAGTATTGATGTTCAATTTTAATTATTTTTTCTTAAATAGAAAAGATATATGTATATTCAAAATTAAAATAAAAAACCTATGTAGCAAATTTTTTTTTAAAACTTAAAAATTCACGGTATATAATATAATTATTAGGAGAATAATATTTAGATTTAAAGGAATCTGGATCCAGTGGAGAGGTCTCTAGAGAAGACCAAAACGGCATTAAAAAAACAAAAAACCCAAATTCAATGCATGCCAAGATTCATTAAGCCAAACGAACGCTGTCCTCTTATTGAAGAGGGAAACATCCTTCAAAAGTGTTTTTCACTCTCTTTTTGGCGGGCAGCTCTTCTATCCTCTGCAAACCTTTTCAATTTGGTGGAGAATGATGTATAATGAGCCCATTGAGTCTACCATGGGTGTAAGTGTTGGAAATATAAGAAATGAGACTTGTGGCTTTTTTTTCTTTTTGATTACATGAGACCCGTGGGTTTTTTTTGTTGATTAAATGAGACCTGTAACTTTTTCTTTTAGATTACATGAAACTTTTGGCTTTTTTTTTTTTTTACATGAGACTTGTGGCTTGAAAAAACGAAAAAGATGATCAAATGAGACTCGTGGCTTTTTTTTTTTTGATTAGATGAGATTTGCGGCTTGAAAAAAAAGAAAAAGAATTAGTATAATAATAATACTGGTTTTTTGTGGGGATGATCAATCACGCTAGAATTCAAATGATTTTGACAAACCAAAAATGGGAATGCAATTTAAATCAATAGATGATACTTTTCAATTCTTTAATAAATATGCCACAAGAGAGAGATTTCGCATTTGAAAAGGGTATGTCTATAGGAGGCCGAGAGATGTAAAAGTCACAATAAAGTAGCTTGATTGTTCAAAGCATGGTGTTCCATGAAAATGATTCAAAAAAAAGTCAGCATGTGAAGAATCTTAAGGTTCACACAAGAACTGATTGTCCTGTATTCATGTGTGTTCATAGGGCAGTAGAAACTAATGACAAACTTGCTATATATAAGTTAGAATTGAAGCAGAATCATGTTTTGCACAGTGATAAAATTGCACACATGTCTAGAAGGAAAAGTCATGATTTGAGTAGTATAAAAGAAAAAAGCAAAAAGATATGTATGTGATCTCATTCGTTATATATTAGTAAATATGCTGATCTCACTGTCAGTTATATAAAAGTCTTACCATATTTTTTATATACAAAATCCATAATGGAGCTCTACAAGCAAACAAGAATGATATGCTTTGAATAATTATTTAACCTAACTCTTCCAAAATAAATTGAGTGACATGCTGATCACCCTAGTGTGATGTGGCATGCTGAGTATGGTTGAAGTATCAAATGGAAGCAATGTTTTCTGCAACAATCAAAGTTTCCTTACTCAGTTTTCTGTAGAAAATTGTCTTTCAATGAAGAAAAATGTCTCAGCTTGGTACTAAGCTGGAAATTGAAGGACATAAATGCTCCTCCAAACTCTTCTGCAGCAAGAGACACCGCATAGCCAATTTTTCCCTGGAAACGTACAGAGTTTGCTATACATGAAAGTGAATAGGCAGTGAACAGGGTAAGGCAAATAATTCAGTATGCAATGATTGATAATGGCGGTTTCCATTTATCGGTTCCTTAAAAGCAACTTTTATTATTTTATTTTATTTTATTTTTAAAAAATAGACAACTCTGCTTACATCCAAATCAAGCAGCTAGTTGAAACTTGAAATATTCATGGGTGGAGAAAATTTGCAAAATTTTATTTAAAACTTAGTAAGTGGATCAATATAATATTTGTATATATAAAAACTGATGTACACATCGAGGCTTTTCCTGAGAAGTTCTATGAAATTTTCAGCTGTTGGACACACCACATTCACACTGTACAAGGACATGAAGGTGAATGGGGCACTGTAGGAGCTGTCGTCTCTTGGAATTATACTGTTGGTTGGAAGCTAATTCAATACCTAGCTATATCTTACGTTTAAATTCTTTTACATATTAAAATATTGATATCATACAATATTTTATGGTCGAATAAATTGTAGAATTGTTTATAGCTTGACTTAAGTTATATAGTGAGACTAATAATAAAATCTCCAGCAAAACGTTTGAAATTAGACACATCTCTACTAACTAGTTAACTCAACTCACTAAGTCAGTCACACTCTCAGATCAGGCGTTCTCTCTGATCTCCATCAGTTTCTCTCCTCTGCCCCAATCCTCTTGTCTCTCTCCATACCATCCAATAGCAAATTTAGAAGGGAGTGGAGACAAATAAATTTTCAAGGAAAGCTTTTCCTAATGTGACTCAAGTTACACACATAATATAAATTTTATCATTCTGATTTCATTGTTTTTTCTAACAATCTTAAGGCTTTATTTTAAATTCATTTGTAACAATGGAGTCTCAATCAATCATAGTGATAATCAAGATTTGGTGAAACTAGATCGTTATGATGGCAACAAGTTTTACACGTTGGCAGGATCAGATGATGTTTCTTTTGATTGTACTAAATATTTCATACATTCTAGATCATAATCTATAGCCTGTACAAAAAGACCCTGCTCCAAATGCTCTTGGGAATAGTACCGTTTGAAGAAAAATTGAACAAGTCAGGCAGGCAAGAAAGAAAAGGTAAGAAGATGAATTGGTGCGCGGTAGGCATATTTTGATTACTCTGTCAGATCGTCTATATGATCTGTTCACTAAAGTCTAGTCTCCAAGAGATATCTGGACTGCACTAGAATTCAAATACAAGGCTGAGAAAGAAGATACGAACAAATTTTTGTTTTCTAAATATTTAGATTTCAAAATGGTTAATAACAAGCCTATCCTAGAACAAGTCCATGAACTGTAAGTTATTGGTAACAAGATTCGTGCCCACAAAATATTCTTCCTGAGGCTTTTCAGGTGGGAACAATAATTTCCAAATTATCCACTTCATGGAGTGACTATGGGAAGAATTTGTTGCATAAGTCCGAGGACTTTAGTTTGGAACAGATTCAAAAACACCTCTGTATTGAGGAGGGGACACAAATACGTGATCATAGGATTTTTTTTCCTTATGAGTATAAAATTAATTATGTGGAGGGCAGTGGGTCTAGTTAGAAACAGAACTTGCAAGTAAAGAAGAATGGTGAACAATTAAAAAGAAGAACCCACAAAAACCTAGGGTAAAAAGAAAAAAAGGTATATGCTATGTTTGTGGAAAACCTGGACAATACAAAAAATAGTAAGTTATTTTAAACGAGTCATGCTCGTGAGCTTATAGATCCTTGAAAAAATTAACATTCGCTACAAAATATATAAATTTAAGATTGACTAGTTTACAAAATAGTCGAAATTGAATGTTATTTTAATGCTCGTTTAATAAATTAATTGAGTTCTAATTTTATAAAACTCGACAAGTAAACTTGTGAGATTAACTCACTTGATACATCCTTAATTCATGTATAATATGAATAATTTATTATAAAACATAGTGAGGATGAATATAGTGAAAGTAACTTAAAAAAATTATTTCTATAACTTTCTTTGGTTCCATTTCACTTTTTTATCTTCTATAATTTCACTTTCAAATAAGGGGAACGAGTGCTCAAACCTTTCAATTTATTTTTCTCTCTGTTTTCTTTCATTATAAATGAAGCTCAATGATAATGAGCAAAACACACCCTATACAAACAGAAAGAAGAAAAAAAATTAATATTTCATCTTATCATCAACGATTAGTAGATGTAATATTCACACATGAGCAATAAATAAAAATGACAAATCAAATAATAAACCAATGATATTTTTTTTTTTATTGATACAAATAGATATTCATATATTAATATTTGATTCATTGTAATATATAAAATGTTTATATATTAGTGTTAGTGAATTTAATAAATTTCGTATGTCATTAATTAACATCAATAACCAAACTTAATTTTAGTATAATGAGTTAATGTATTATAATTTTGTTTTTCAAAAGACTCTTAACAATCATCTCCGCAAATGTAATTTAGATGATATTTAGACACCTAAACCCTTTAATTCTTTTATTTTTAATTTTCAAAAAATAATAATTTTTTTTTAAGTGTGTAGTGGACAATATTATTTAATTTTTAAATTATTTAATAATATATATATTTTTAAATAATTAAACTTGTTTAATAATTGAATTGCAAATATGTGCATACAATAATTAGATGCTTCAACATTAATGACAAACAAGATACAACCAGATCTTTTATTATAAACAATATATAAGAGGAAAACACACATACACACATTACATAATGCCATTAATGGTAGCATGTATAGACAAGCCACGTATAAATAATTGAACTTGTTTAATAATTGAATTGCAAGTATGTGCATACAATAATTAGATGCTTCAACATTAATGACAGACAAGATACAACCAGATCTTTTATTATAAACAATATATAAGAGGAAAACAAACATACACACATTACATAATGCCATTAATGGTAGCATGTATAGACAAGCCATGTACTACCTTTTATTTGAAATATAATATTAATACAGTTTGCAAACATAGAACATATCATGGCCTTAAGGCAACCATGTCTACCCCTCTGTAAGATGAACATCAATATCTTTGCTCAGATCAACTGTCATCTGCAACAATGAGTGAGGGTCAGGAATTTGATCATGTAGCTTCTCATATTCCATTGTCCAATGAACCACGCTACCTCCATCCTCATCCTTTCCAGTTACTTGAATAGTAGCCTTGAAGCTTTTGTAGTGATCCAGGACATCTCCTTCTATAACTTTGAATGTGATTAAATTTTTCTATTTGTCTATGGCTTCAATCAGCTCCTTAGCAACTGCAGGTTTCCCATCTAGGATTTCGAACAATAATAATTAACCTTAAATTAGTTGGTTGAATTTAACACCTTATCAGGATAAAAAAAAGTTAGATCAAAGCAGATAATTAATTAATCTTTCATCTCATAAACTCTTCCCCTCTCACATGAAACGGATCTGAAATTGTGAGGTGGAGCCCATTAGATATGAGTAGATTAATTGTTAGGTGTGAACGTAATGGAGCGAGTGAGCGTAATGGAGTGACCCGTCAATCTTGAACCTAGTTCTAATACCATATTAGAATCTTATTCTTACAAACTAATTAATGGTTGACAAGAGAAAAGATCTATTTAATTATAATGATTATGAAACTCTGTAATCTTAATCATGTTCATACATTGACATAAGCAATTTTATAATTAGTTGGACCATAAAATATTCTATGATATCAATAAATTAAAATATAAAAGAATAACCTTCTTATCTTACCAACGGTATAATTCCAGAAGATGACAGCGCCTACAGTGCCCCATTCACCTTCATGTACAACAACACCTTGTATATTTCCAGGGGAAACATTGGGAATATGGTGTGTCCTGCTGCAGAAAATTTCATGGAACTTCTCAGGGGAAGCCTTGATGTGTACATCAGTTTCCACCTTACCAAACTCAGACATTTTCAAAGAAAATACAAATTAATTCACAAGATATATATATATTTTTAAAGAAAAACTACTAACTCAGTGTGGTTGCCACACAGTAAATTCTTGGCTTCCTATGAGTATCTATTCTACAAATAATATATATATATATATATAAATGAATTATCAAATTCAATTCATATAGGTCGCATACATATTTATTAATAGTATAGATCATCATACCTACTTAACTATTTAAGTATCTAGAGGTATATTACAAAATTCAAATATGTAAACAAAATACATATATAATTAAAAAATATATACATATAAAATTTAACTATGTAAATAAAGTATGTAAAAAAAAAAATTTTTTATTTCTTTTTTTTGTCTTACTATTGTGTTCCCTCTCATTTAAAAATAGGGTTAATACTTTATGCATATTCTAAAGGTTAATTATTGTTTTAGTTTCTCAGAATTGCCTCATTTTATTTATTTATAAATTTAGTTATTCATAAATATTATCGGTTAATTTTAACTTCTAAGATTAAGAATATTTCAATCATATTACATTTTTCATTTTCATGTCATGCATAAATATAGTAATTTTACATAATTTAATGATGAGATGATCAAAAGAGTAGTTATAACCCGATAATTAAACATACTGTTATAATTCGATATTGTGACGTATAAAATATTGGATGTAATAATATTCAATTTAAGGTAATGTGTAAATTATAATTATTAAATAATCATAAATAAATAAATTAAGTAATAATAATATTAAATTTGTGTACAATTTAATAATCTAAAGTAGATAAGATTATAATCAAATAAATTAAAGTGATATAATGATAAATTTATATATATATATATAAATATATACAAATCAAGGAAAAATACCCATCATACATTTAGAAATTTTGACCTTGAATCTAATTACACTTGTATTATGTCATTTATCCTTCTGTTTTGGTTTTTATTTATTTATTTCCTACCCCTGACGGACTTAACTTTCTATCTTTCCCTTGCTTTATTCTCAGTTAATCCAGAAAATTCTACCTCCTCTGCTTGGCCGAACGGTTCTTTCTTTTCTGTTCTTAGTCACTCGTCTCTCCTTGATTTCCCTGCGGCTTTTGTCTTCTCTGCTATGCTTTTGGTTTTACTTAATCTTGCACTTCCGTGACTTCCCTTTTTCTCGCCTATTTCATGATCAATCACCTCCCCTGTTGTGTTATTTTGTTTTGGGGCCGTGGAACACTCTCCTTGCAACCTTAAATCCCCACCTCCTTTCTAGTGCTACTTGCTTTCTTCCATTGTGGCGTGACATTAGCTGTGGGTGTGAACTGAATTTTGGTAGAGGCAGCAGCCCTTGTTCAGCCCAGCCGTGCCCTGTTCCCTGTTTCTTGTTTTGGCAGTAGAGAATTTCTGGGTAGCTAAGTGAATTCCTTGTATTTTTTTTCAGCCATTTGTTTTCCACCTTCCTCGCATACCTTCATGCTAGTGTGGTTGGGTTTGGGTCTAGCTGGTTAAGTGTGGCTGGTAGTCTCAAAAAGCGTAGACAGCAGCTGTGGGTTAAAATTTGAGCAGCGGAATAGTGAGCTTTGCATTTAGCCGTGACTCGGGCGTTTTTTTTGGTGGGTTGCCGTGAGCTTGAGGAAGCCTAGAATATGCTATATTCCTGCAGCAGTAGGTGATGATTAAGGGCCTGAACATGCTCTGTTTTTCAGCCTCTTGTAGTGGAATTGAGGAAGACAATTGGGTTGACAAGAAACATGATGAATATGGAGTGGAAACTTGAGCGAGAGGGACTTGGTACCGTGGCAGGATAGGCAAGGTCTTAGGCAGGGATTTAGGATAGCTTTGTGTGTGATGCAGCTGGACAAGTTATTTGCTTTCTCAATTTGTAAAACTCGTCCCCTTTTCGAGAGGCATAGAGACATTAACAATAAAAATCCATGACTACATCATTAAATCTCAAGCTTAAGTGGGTCTTTTCACCAGTTTTATCCTTTGATGTCATACTCACCAAATATTGAACTTCTACGCTCCAGGTACGTGGGATTATGTAAGCAAATATACTAAGCTTTGAATTTATTGTGCTTGAAAGTGCTGGATAGTTTGTATTTGTTTGGGAATTATTGGTGATATGTGTCTATAATGGCATATAAGAATATAATTTCTACCATTATATCCTATCAAAGTCACATAACAATTATATAATATGCATATCAAGAACTTGAATACCAATGTTTAACATGCGAAAGATTTCTAGGCCATGATCATGGTTGTGAGAATCTGGCTAGCATAGTAGATGCTATGAATGGTCAGCTAGGAATGTGTAATCAATTAGATGATCTATATAGAAAGAAAACAAAGATTGTTAAGATCTAACTAGTTATATCTAGAGTTATGAATTGAAGCTTGAAAGTGGTGGAAAATGAGAGTTAAGTGGTTTTGGAGGTGATGCAAGGGCAGATTCGTGGATGAGAGAAATATTGTATTTTGAGTGTCTTCGGGACTGAATTAAATTAAGAGTTCAAAAGATGAAATGTAGCTTATAGTCTTGACATATTTTCTGCAAAATTTTGTAGCCTTATTCCAAGTATGTTATTAGTTATAACGGTTAGACTTTGGCTAGGTCAGGCAGGATTCATACTACCCGGTTTTTGGTTCATGTAGGAAATTGAGTGGGTTAATGACAGATTATAGGAAACGTTTCTAAATAATAAAGATATATATACTTGTCTATTAATAAACTTAACAAACGGAATCGGATTTCCTTTTTCCTAGAGAAAGTTATGTTCAATTAACTAAGGTAAGGTCAAAGCTGTCAAAAATCTTGCGTGTTGTAGAATTTGTTGCAACTTCAAACAATAAACTGTATTAATATATAAATCTAAAAATTACAAATGATATACCATTAGAAATTTACATGTGTCTAGTATTTTATAAATTTTACGAAACTAGATTCGGAGTTTCCTAGAGAAAGATATGACCGTTAAAGTGGACACTGGTCCAAACTTCAAGTTTGGGCAGTTTTAACATCTCTAACCCACTAAGTGCTTTTTATCTTTTCCAATGGTTTCTTTTACCCTATTTATTGTCAAGACATTTAAAATATCTCTTTAATATTAACCTTATCACGTAAAATCCAATTCTTATTAATTAGCTTGTAGTAGCTTAATGGAAAACTTCATAAAGAAACATATACGAGTTTAGATATAAATTTAGAAATTAAAATATTATAACAATAATGTTTATAAACTAAGCATTATTTGGAAATATGAATTTCAGATCTGAATTCTAATGTGATTGATGAGACACGTGGACTCAAATATGAGTGACGAGTAAAATCGGTTACAGGTGAGTGGTTAATTGTTGCCTTTAGGGGCTAGATTAGTATATGTGATTATATGTTTATTTGAATATGCATGATATATAGAAAATAAGCAAGTAGAGTACTTCAGTAATTTATTTGAATTATGTTTGTTTGAGATTAGTGGTTGTGTTTGACATTGGTTGTGGTTAATAAGAGCAACTAGTGAACATTTTTTGGAAAATGATTTTTATCTCTGAAATTAAGATTCAAGTGCACCTAGGATACCCTGATTTAAAATCATGAGAAATTCTGATTCTGATAAATATTTTTTTTAAATTGAGTGCCCAGCCTCGGTGGAATGGATTGTGTACGGAGATTACTTTGTTGTGCGAGCGCGTAAATGCTCGGTAAGGGTTCATAATGTTGTGCAGGGCTGGGTCACTCGTTGGCCCTTTGATTGCTTTGCGTGATATTGTTACACTGACTTAAATTGTGATCCTGTGTTATATGAATTGTAAATTTGTGAAACTTACAATATGTACGTGCAATGTGAAATGTTATATGAATCATGATAAATGATGTTAATATGTATAGTATATATTTGTGCTGAGTGATGCTAGTACCCTTTGGGTACGATTTTTCACTCACGGAGTCCATAGGACTCACCTCTCTTTTGTGGATATATTTTTTTAGTAACAGGACCTCAAAGAAAGTTAATCACTAATACGAGGTTTTGCTGAAGATTTGACGACAATGTATTCCTCGAAATCTCACACTTGGAGTCAATGATGAAAGTTTGCAGTCACAATAAACATGTGAGTGTCAAATTTGTGAACGGAGCGGAGCTCCTTATTGTCTTTGTGTTGCTGTTGTGTAAGAACGAAAGTTTATAGGTTTGTATTTTATGGCATGTTCCATATTGCAGGGAACCTCTGCCAAATTTTTCAGTTAGTTGTGATTTGTTTAGGTTTATTAACTTTAAATGTTAACTTTTTTTTTTGAAAAAAAAATAAAAATACTTGGTCTTATTCATTGGTTGGTCAAGAGTAATGATCGTTTCTTTAGTTGAGTCAGGGTTACGGAGGTATGGTTACCATCCCTCCGGCCAGTCATGCCTCCGTGAGGGGTGTGACAAAAATTTTAAAAGATATAAAAATGAATTTTGTTTGTTTTTTATAATTATGTCAAGTGTGGCTATTTCTTTAATTAATTATATGTAAATGAAAGAATAATTTGATTAATAAATTATGAATATTGAAGGGTAAAATTGATTAAGAAAATTCTTAGAGGACTGAAATAAAAACTGATATAATCTTGAAGGGGCTAAAGCAATAAATTAGCCTAAATATTATATTGTCAAATAACTATTTAATAAATTTTTTATTTGCTTAAATAAATTATTAAAGTACTTATTTGTTGCTTGATGAGCTATACGCCCATACCTTCGTTTTCCATATATGTTAAACCGTAAAAGTCATTTACATATACTAGATTTATTCGCTATTCTCGGAATGAATGAATTATTTTATTAAATTTTAAATTTTTTAAAATAGTTTTAACTTTTATAATTTTATTTTAATTTTTGAGATATATTATTAACTTATATGTATTTTTTTTTATTTTAAATGTATTAGTTTGCAAGAGAAGATTAAGTTGATATGACATTAAACTATTAATCGATGCAGTATCCTATCTTGTTATGAGTCACTGTATAAATATATTATTCTCCTAAAAATTATATTATATTATTTGATCTATACATATATTATTTATTTTATGTATTAAATGCATGTGTTGAGTGATGCTAATACCCGTTAGGTATTTTTTTTTATTCACTGAGCCCGTAAGACTCACTCCTCTTTTGTTGACATTATTTTAGTAATAGGATCTCAAGGGACGATAATTATGAATACTAGGCTTGCAGAGTGTTTGGCGGCAAAGTATATTCGAAATCTCATACT
Organism: Quillaja saponaria; assembly: GCA_029379385.1. Classification (NCBI taxonomy): domain Eukaryota; kingdom Viridiplantae; phylum Streptophyta; class Magnoliopsida; order Fabales; family Quillajaceae; genus Quillaja; species Quillaja saponaria. Next base: position 12,055,844 of record CM055614.1, on the reverse strand, counting down.
TAAAGTAAATGATGAAAGTTTGTAGCCACACTAAAGCTATAGGGTGTTTGATTTTGTGTTGTGTAATAGTTTAGTTGTTTGTTATTGTTTATGATATTGCTAGAGCAGAGTTCTTTTATGCATACTATAGTCATTGTGGTCTAGTTGTATGTAAACAAGATTATGTGGTTGTATTTTTGGCAAATTCTATATTGTAGTGAATTTCTGCCTAAATTTTTAGTAAATGTTATGTATTCAATAGCAAGTCTATGTTTTTAATTTAATTCAGTAAAGTTTTCTTGGTTTTAAATATAATTGTTCGAGAGTCATATGTGTTCAGTTGTGGTAAAGTCAGAGTTACAGAGATTTGGTTATTCAATCTTCCAACCAGTCATGCTTCTGTGAGGGTGTGACATGCAGTCTGCAAACATAGAACATATCATGGCCTTCCTGCAACTATGTCTACCCCTCTTTAAGATGAATATCAATGTCTTTGCTCAGATCAATTGTCATCTGTAACAATGAGTGAGGGTCAAGAATTTGATCATGTAGCTTCTTATATTCCATTGTCCAATGAGCCACACTACCTCCATCCTTATCCTTTCCAATTACTTGAAAAGTAGTTTTGAAGCTTTTGTAGTGATCTAGGTATTTCTATAACTTTTGAATGTGATTAAATTTTCTGTGTCTATGGCTTCAATCACTTCCTCCTTAGCACTGCAAGTTTCCTATCTAGGATTTCAAACAACAATGACTAACCTTAAATTAGTTGGTTGAATTTAACATCAGGATCAAAAGAAAGTTAAATCAAAGCATATAATTAATTCATTTAATATTCTGCCCAACGGTTAGGGTGTAATTTTCTTTCATCTCATAAATTTTCCATTATTAGATTACAATTGGAATTTGATCATAACTACTTGATATCAACACTAATTGACTTTACTAGTTAAACCAATGGGCACATTCGATAAAGAGGGTTTTTTTTTTTTTCTTCGCCCAAATACATTTATGGCCAAGCTAAGTTAACTAGTTAATAGATGTTTCTTTTCAAACGTTTTGTTGGAGTTATAAGCAATTCTATAATTTGTTGGACCACAAAGTATTGTATGATATCAATAAATTAATATATAAAAGAATTAGCTTCTCATCTTACCAACTATATAATTCCAAGAGATAACAGAGCAGGCAGTGCCCCATTCACGTACATGTACAACAACACCTTGTATATTTCCTCGGAAAACATTGGGAATATGTTGTGTACATCAGTTTCCACCATACCAAACTTAGACATTTTCTTGTGTGTTTTTGTTTTTGGCTGGTTGTTAATTTGATATTGCACAAGAAAACTGAATGAGGTCATAACCCTTATATAGAGAATTAAAAATATAAATTTATTTTTCTATTTTGAAATTAGACTAAAGATTTTTATTTTGAGAGGAAAAGATCATCAATACAATGAGTTTATTCATCTACTACTCATTTATTTAGTACAATTATGTGATAAGACATATCAAGATTTCGTATAAAATTGAAATTAATCCATAACATTTTTTGTTTTTTTTTAAAAGAAAAACTACTAACCTACAACATGGTTGCTAGACATAGTAAATTCTTGGCTTAACTACTATTTTAGTTCCTTAACATTGTCTCATTTTTAAAGTTTGTTCATTATGAATGTTTTCAGTCAATTTTATCATTTAAGATTCAGAAATTTTCAATTTACATTCTTTCATTATCATGTTATTCATAAATACAATAATTTTACATCAATTAATGATAAAATGATTATTAATTTTTTTTTGCAATATATAAAAACATCTTATGTTTGTTATTATTTTTATATCAAGTGTGGTTATTTTGTTAATTCATAACATGTAAATATAAAAAATGAATTTAATTGAGAAATTTTGATTCTTGATGGATAAAACTGAATTAGATAATTATATTATATTATGTGATTTTTACCTTTTAAAGAAACATTTTGTTACATAATTTTTTTTTATTTTTTATTTTGAATATTAATATCTTTTCTATTTAAGGAAAAAAAAATATTGAAACTTGGCTTCAATACTTATTGTTGATTTAAATTTAAAGATTGCTCTAATTTTTTCATAATTGATTAGCTCTAGTAAGTAGTGAAGAAATCATTCAAACAATTAGTCAATAAATTAATTAGTCTTATAATAAATTTTTGACATTCTCTTTCTTGAAATTAAGTCATTTTCGTTTATAAAATAGAGATACTTTATGTCACAACACAACCAAGGCCATGACCAACGAGGGAAAATTGGACAAGCATTAAGGCCTATCTGAATCTCATTAGCCACTAAATTAATAAACATATATAAAGGAAAATGAGATACAACTTTCAATTTAATTCAAATTACAACAAGTCCACATGCATTGGGAAACTAATTAGTTGTTTATATAAGTCATAAAGATTTCAAAATACAAAGTAGAGTGGACAAGGTTCGAACAAGCAGCGTACCAAATCCAAAAGAGAGTAGCTTCCTCTAAGCTATAAGAATTAGTTTCGAGCCAATCAACAATCTAAAAGAAATAATTAACTACAATAATGAGTCATATATAGACCTAGTGAGCAGACAAGGCAAACTATAATGGAAGTGGGACAAACGTAAGGCAAGAGCTTTTATAAAGGGTAAAACAATTTAAAGAAATAAATATGACATACTAACATGATTCCAATTTAATTTCGAGGAAAATATTCATAAAATGTTTTTTTTTTTTAAAAAAAATAGTTTCGTTTCATTAAAAGTCTAGCCATAAGAGTACATGAATAACAATAATTTGAAATAAATAGTCATCTTTCAATTGAGAGAAAATTATAGCATAGAGAAAAATGGAGGATTCCAAGATAGAATATTATAATGAACCAATGGGTTTAAACCTAAAAGGCAGCATTAACCCTGTTGTACTAGGCTTCCAAATCCATGCCATTTTATATAGTCTAAGCATCCAATCCATGTGTTTAGCTTAACATAGGGCTAGCAACATCAATCCCTATTAGTTGGGGTCAAACCAAGATACACCAAGGCTAACATCACCAGTGTTAGCCACGGTATTCTAGCAAGGTTTCCTTAAAAAACAATATAACATATCCAATAAAAAGTTTCAACATCCATATCATATCTATATCAAATCCAAACATTTTCGTAAATAAGTTCTCAATAATCATATTATAATTCGTATATACTCAACAAAAAAATTTCCATCATTTACCACGCAACTCTACTTTACAAGTAGGTCTTATAATCATATAAATCTAAATATCAAAATTATCAACCATGTCAAGATAAACCACTAAATCAACATATATTTTCATAACATTTTTAAATGAAAACTAAGTAAATTGAAAGACTTGTGTCCCACGAGTTCCTAAGTTCTATTTAAGGATACAAATAAAATAAGTATTTTCCGTTTTGATTATTAATGAATAATTAAATAAATATTATACTTTATAATACATTCTAACCTTGCTTAAAATATGAACACAAATTTAAAATAACAAGCAAGAGCTCACTAGAGAATTCCTATTTTCATATACTTTAGTAAAATTAAGGATACAAATAAAATAAGTATTTTCCATTCTGGTTATTAATGAAAAATTAAATAAATATTATATTTTATAATGCATTCTAACCTACTTAAAATATCAACACAAATTTAAAATAACAAACGAGAGCTCACTAGAGATGTCCTATTGAACTAGTGGCAACACTACAAGCTAGACTCAAAATTTCAGTTTACTAGCAGACACAGTGTCTTCACAAATCAAATTAGGTTTATTCATGACCTGTATGATATATTATTGTTTGTAAAGTATAGAAAGTGAGAGAAAAAGAAGAGTGAAAAATATTTTTAAGAATACCAAACAAAATTGTGACAATGAGAAAGATTGGAGAGAAGATAATAGGAAAGAGATTGAAAAAGTATAAACTTATATTTTACATAATTAAGCTAGGAGAGATGTGAGAGAATTAATTGGTGATGTGGCTAAATGATATAATTTAAGAGAGATGAGAGATAATTAATAAGTGATGTGGTAAGATTATGTGTAAAAATATTAAATAGGTTCATTTGTAATGTGTCAACACTATATTCTCTTAATTCTCAAGTAAAATTCTTATTATATCTTATAGAAATCGTGTGGATGGTTTCAATCTCAAATATTAGGGTAATGGTTAACTTGCTAGTTTAACTAGCAATACCTTAGTTGGAGAAAGATAAAGGTCCGAAGTTTGAGCAGCAAAGAATAGGTAAGTATGAAAATTTAGTAATAGGGACCTCCCTCCTCCCTGATTTACAGTTTTTCATTAAAGGAGCTCAAAAAGTGTTCTCCAGGAGGTTGAGAGTTTGACTCTTCTCTACTGCAACCTACAATTGATGACCTCCATGTATATGACCATTTGTTTCATGCTCATTATATTTAAGCAGGGGCTGGTATTCGTTTCTCAACCTTTAAAATGAAAGGATCCATGGTAGTAGATAGAGATTGTATCGATCTCAATAAGGGCTTCAACACTACTTTTTTTATGGTGGGCCTAGTAAAAAACGTCCGCTGTCGTTTACAATGTATACACAATAAACATAGGACTAGCAATAATTAATAACATAGTATAAGTCCTTTTCCTGAGTACAGTTCGATAAAAATATCATGAACTTTTATATTGCAAGGTTGTGGATATAAACTATTCTCCAACTAATAACTATATGCAATTTGAATTTCAAGTAATTCAGCTGTTTTTTTCTTTACTAGGAAGTAAAGTGTTGAGGCTGATAATTCCATCTGAGGCTTGTTGCAACTTGCAAGAGCCATTTTTGCATATACTAGATATGATTTGGTGAGATTAGATTATAAAGTTGTCATCGAATAGGGCATTACTAAAAAGAAAAACCAAAATCATTGTCTTAATATATCAAAATAGAAGACTTAAAAAGCAAAGTCAATTCCTGTCGCTGATAATTGAATAAAACACAAACTCAATTGTGACAGTTTATCTGCTGCCTCACCTTGATGATAGAGAAGTTCATCATTATCAACAATGTAGTGGCTAATAGTTGTTGCTGATAATTTTCATAGAGACATTGATGATTGCATCCACCGATCAGTGACAACATTTATTATTACTGGTTGCACAATTTCTTATAGTAAAGGTTGTGGATGGCTTCACACTCAAATAGAATTAAAATTAATTCTATTTGAGGTTCTCTTTTTATGTAGGCATTTACCTTTTTTTTATTTTTATCATTTAAGACACACTATCTAAAGGCCAAGTGAGTTTATTCGGAAATCCCCTATGTCAAGTTTAAACATCACTATTTATTTTCCACTAAGCATTATTGTATCCAATTTTTTTTCTTTCATTTTTTGTATCCCTAAATTATATATTTTTATTTTATTTTATCTGTGGAGTTGTTCGGGCTAGCTTACATGCACTTCAACTAATCATTTTTCCTGTCTGGCCATAGACAATCCATCCACATCAAGACTAGAAATTTATGTAAATTTTACTCTTTAGTGTCTCTTCCAATTAGATGTTTCTTTTAATAAATCTCTGAAAATGAATATTGCTAAGCATGGACTAACATGACATTCATTTTTCTTTTATTTTCTATCTTTTTTGGGTCTTTACCCATGAGACAGCTTGCGAAATTTGTGAAAGATTGGAAAAGAGTTTCACATATTTGTAATTTTTTTTATTTTTTAAAAGAATGTCATGTTAATTGATATTCTCCAAATATTCCCAATATAATTTAAGATATTTTGAAAATAAAAGAAATAGAAAAATGCTGGCATGAAGGAGAAACAAAAATATAGTTATATGATTATAAAAGAAGTTATCATATCATCATTTTCTGATCAAGTTTTTTCAGTAAAACACCTCAAACAATACCAAAACAAAATAAATACATATTTAAAAATGACGTACCTAATATTACAAAAAGTTTTGGTCTCAAACTTAGTTTATATTATAATAAAGCACAACTGAACAGTTATTCTTATGGACACCAGATATAGCAGATCAGCCGCTATATGTACTTTATGCCCATAAACAATCAACGGAAAGACAAACCCAACAAACAAACGGAGACAATTTCTTTTACACTAGATCCTGCACTTCCACAATTTCACAATAAGAGAAACACACAAGTAAGCCACATTTCAATCGCATAAAACCCTTTTTATTTTGATTTGGTACGTTTATTAACTAAGCCTTGATAAGATGTGCTTCAATTTTTTTGGTAAGATTAACCAACAATTCCAAATACTTAGTTGGTTCAGGAGCATCGTCATTTAGTTTCTCATACTCCCATGACCACCTCACGAGCCCAACCACACCTTTTGTAGTAACTTGAAGGGTAACTTTGTAGCTGTTGTAATGCTTTAATAAATCTCCTTCAAAGACAGTGTAAGTTATGATTTTGTTTCCATCATCAAAATGGATCTTCTCTTTTAAAGTCTCAACAGTGTCTCCTGTTTTTATCAGAACCAAATACATATATTAGAAAAAGTTTGTTTAAAAAATCTCACTATGTACTGCATATGTATTGAAATGTTGAAAATTAAACTGTTACGTGAGATCTCAAAAAAAAAAAAAAAAAAAAAAAAAGCTTTATTTTCTACAAATTTAATATGCATGGAAGCATGAAACTTACCGACTTTAAAAGTTAATTGCTTGATTGAGCCAGAAGTCTCCCCATCACCTTCATGAACATCCACCTTGTGTAAATGATCAGGGGCTATGTCTGATACAGTAGTTTGTGTCTTCCCTTTGAGAGTATTGTAAAAATTTTCAGCAGGGGTCTTGATATCAATCTCAACAGCCAAAGTACTTAGTTGAGCCATTGTTAATTTCTTTCACAAGTTCTTTTTCTCAGATGGATAGATACCTGTGATGTTAGTCACACTTGCCCATAAGATTCTATTTATAATGAGGTCAGAGACCAAAGCTCAAAGAGAAAGACTCGTGATATGTCTCTTTTAATTTTTCTCGTTGCAAAAGTATGATTGCAATCTCTTAAAGAATTTTTTAAGTTTCAATTTAGTCCTTATATTTTCAACTAATATGTCTAGTTAGTTCTTTAATTTTATCAGTTGTGTATATAGCAATGTGTTCAGACTTCAGAGAGGTTAAACAAATTAATAAAAATTGCTGACATGTTTTATTTTTTTATTTATTGGTTTTGATATGTGAAACACGAAGTTTTGCAAATTAACTTATAGGATTTACTTTCCCCCTTCAAGTTTTCTTTCAATTTGGGGACTAAAAGAAAAGAGTCTTGTCAAGTGCATGCATATCTCATTAGGCGAGAAAAGAAAAAAAAATGAAAATAGTATGTAAGTTAAAAGATTCAACCTTCCAAAGAGGCTATTATATAATTCTATATATTGTTATTAAATTAGACACAACAATTCAACTAATTAAGATCAATGATAGTGATTAGTGTTAGTTATACGTATTAAACTTTAATTTATTGAGAATGTAAAACGTAGGTAAAATGACAATCTAACAACTATTAATTCTTTAAAAAACAACGAGCACAATCAATCATTAATTTTGTTCAATTAGTTTAACAACTAAACACTTTTAGACTTGTTCAACATAATCAATAAAATTAAAAAGATTAAATAAACACAAACAAAAATATGAGAGAACTTTGGGGACCAGAAGGATATTTGCCTTTACTTTGTTTTCATTTCATACTATTATGAATCACATTTTCTGGGTTGGACGTAGACCTAACAGAAAAATTGTATGTTGTAGACATTTGACACTTGGCGCGGATAGTATCAAGAAAGTCACATGTTCCCATTGGAGATAATTATTTCGAGATAATTATTTCAATTAATTATAATAACTATTTTTAATAGTTCCGCTTAAATCATAAAAGTGACATATTCCTTGTGAAAAAATATCCAGTCCCAACATAAAATAATTGAGGGTACTTACTGGCAAACATTGGATATGGAATTAAAGCACAGCTAACTTAGGTACAGGTGGGGAATAGATTTTCTGACATGGACATCCAACACATGATTTTGTTGGTTTTCTTTTTAAAGTGTTGGAATAAGTCTCTTTGGCATAATGTTGTTGAAGTCTTGAGGATATATTCCGAACAAAAAGAACCCACCCCCCTCTCGTGTCTCACATTGTGCTGGAATATATAAGGTTTTGACAATGCTAAGGTTACTTGTATATATTTATTGTTTCAAATATTTTTTTTAAGGATATTGGAGAATTTGGAGTGAGTGAAAAATATAAAAATTTTGCACCTAACGATAAATATACCATAATTCTTGTTTCTTCATTGAAAATATTTTGTCATTTTATTAATAAATGATGTAATTATTAAAAGTATACCGTTATTACTGTCACACTCTACATGGAAACATGACTGGCCAGCGAAACGGGTATCTAAATCTCCGTAACGCTGACTTCAAATCAAAGAAACACATATGACCATTGACCAAACTACAGATTAAAGGTAAAATTTAGAAAACACAACTTAAATAAAATACTTATTTACTAAAATACATAACAATTTAACTAAAAATTTCGACAGAAGTTCTCTGTAAAGTAGAAACATGCTCAAAATACAAATATAGAATACCTAGATACATACAACCGGTCCACAATATCAACAATACCCACAAGGAGTTTCGCTCCATATTGAATCATAAACAATAACCAATAAACTATTACACAAAACAAAATCTGACACTTAAAGCCCTAATGTGACTTCAAATTTTGATTCCTTGGTTTCAAGGAAATGATCTCGGAGGAATACCTTGTAGCACACTATCAATAAGTCACGTGTCAATCAATGATGTATGCTAGGGCTCCTGATACTAAATAAAAAAAATGAATAAACGAGGGGTGAGTCGTAAAGGCTCAGTGAGTAAAAAATGTACCCAAAGGAAAATCAACACATAATATAAAACACATAGCTTGAATATTATGCATGTTAGCATGAACTACAAAAACAATTCAAATTAATACATATATAAATATGAAAAATGTAAAATCTAACAAATACAACTCATAGAATACATTGTACAAACAACTTAATATAAGTAGACAACAAATCAATCTAAGTACACAAAATGGCTAATTGAAGTAACTCAGTACCTGCACACAAGATAAATATCCACATCGAGGCATTTTTTTGCTTCGGCACACCAAGAATATATATACTCCTCATATATCTATCCCCGGAACTGAGTTACTCTAATATCTTTAATTAAATAAACAAAGCAAATATATCCTAGGTGCACCTGAATTCTAGTTCATATATAAAAACAAAATCATTTGGCCCTTATCAAACATAAATAAAGTCATACATCAAACACAACACAATTAATATGAGAATATCAACCATATAGCATATAATCAATTAATTCAATTATAGTACTAAACATATTCCTTTGAAAACTACATGAACATATTCATAAAAATACACCAAAACAATTACTCACAACACACTAGCAACTCAAAATGTAAAATTTCCACTCACAAGGTCATGGATCTTGCTCGTCGCTTCTTCTTGAATTCACATGTGTCGTTGGCTCGACCATATATTCATGAGCTGAAAAGCATATTCCCAAGTACTACTTAGTTTATTAATTCATAGGTTATAATCATCTAATTATTAACACCTATATACCTTAACTTTCATGCATTTTCTAAAAGTTAATTTTTCTTAAGCATTTTAATAAATACCTTGAAGGCAACTTTAATTCCATTTCATGTATGTATATATTATATATGCATACTAAGAAAATCAACACTAATTTCTTAAGTCAACAATACTGTCATGTCCCTCACGGATGCATGACTGGCCGGAGGGTTGGATAACCAAGCTTCCGTAACCCTGACTTCACAACAAAGTAACAATCATGACACTTGTTGAAAATTTATATAACACACCACGAAATACAACCTATGTGTTCCTAATTCTACACGACGACACGAAAACAAATATATAGACTATCACAGTATACAAAATTAGACGTTCCACCATTTTAGTGTGACTGCAAACCTTCATCCTTGACTTCAAGTCTGAGATCCTGGAAAAATACCTTGCCGTACTCTGTCGGCAGGTTAACAAGCTCAATGACACCATATATTGGATTCCTGAAAAAGAATTCCACGCATATATTGGATTCCTGAAAAAGAATTTCACGAGAGGGATGAGTCCTATGGATTCCGTGAGTGGAAAATCGTACCCAAAGGGTACTAGCATCACCCCACACAATCATATAATATATTAAATTCACGTAACATTGTTCATATATTAACTCACCTTACACGTATACATTGTAATCACATAAAGTCACAATTTACATGATCCACACTATTACAAAACAATCAGAAAAATAATATCAAACAAAGCAACCAAAGGGCAACGAGTAACCCAGCCCCGCACAACATTATCACCCCTTACCGGGCATTTACGCGCCTGCACAACAAATTAATCTCCATACACAATCCATCCCACCTGGGCTGAGCACTTAATTTAAAAAAAATATTTATCAAAATCAAAATTTTATTATGATTTCAAATCAGAGTATCCTAGGTGCACCTGGATTTTTAATTTCAGAAATGAAAACCATTTTTCAGAAAATGTTCACGAGTTGGCCCTTATCAAACACAATCAATGTCAATCAAAGTAACCAATATCAAGCAAACACTTTTCAACAAATTACTGAAATACTTCACTAGCTTACTTTCCATGTACCACGCATATTCAAATAAACATATAATCACACATTAATCTCGCCCCTAAAGGCAGCAATTAATCACTCACCGTATTATGAATTACATTCCTCGCTCAATCCTCGAATTCACGCGTCTCATCCGGTCCACTTTAGAATCCGGAACTGAAATTCATAATTTCAAATAATATTTAGTTCATAAACGTTATTGTTATACTCTTTTACTTACTAACTTATATCTCAACTTATATAGTTTGATTTATGTAAGTTTTCCTTTAAACTATTACATGTCAATTAATATGGATTAAACTTTAGGTGATAATGTTAATAATGAAGAGGCATTTTAAATATCTTGACAAAGCATATGGTAGGAGGAACCATTAGAAAAGAATAGAAAGCATTTAGTAAGTTAAAAATGTTAAAGTTGTCCAAACTTGAGGTTTGGACTAGTGTCCACTTTAACGGTCATATTTTTCTCCAAGAAACTCCGAATTCAGTTCCGTAAAATTTATAAAATACTAGACACATGTAGCTTTATATTAGTATATCATTTGTAATTTTTACATATGTATATCAATACAGTTTATTGTTTGAAGTTGCATCAAATTATGCAACACGCAAGATTTTTGACAGCTTTGATCTTACCTTAGTTAATTGAACATAACTTTCTCTAGGAAAAACGAAATCCAATTCCGTTTGTTGGGTTTATTAATAGACAAGTATATATATTTTTATTATTTAAAAACTTTTCCTAGAATCTGTCATTAACCCACTCAATTTCTTACATGAACCAAAAACCGAGCAGTACGAATCCTGTCTGACCTAGCCAGAGTCTAACAGCTATAACTAACAACATACTTGGAATAAGGCTACAAAATTTTGCAGACAATATGTCAAGACTATAAGCTACATTTCATCTTTTGAACTCTTAATTTAATTCAGTCCCGAAGACATCTCGAAATACAATATTTCTCTCATCCACGAATCTGCCCTTGCACCACCTCCAAAACCACTTAACTCTCATTTTCCACCACTTTCAAGCTTCAATTCATACTCCTCACTCCACCTAATTCACTAACATTACTCTTAGTCCAATAAAATTCAAGATTGTATTAGTGGTTTACAATTAATCAAGAACTTAATTTGTCACTTTCCAATATCAATCCAATTAATTCTAATTCATTAAAATACAATTATTTTCTTATAGCCATTTCATCAACCACCTTATATGCATGTTTTTATTTATCTTATGAGCAAGTATATATATATATATATATATTCACCATGGGACTTACACAAGTCCATCAAATTACATTTTATTCATATTCCACTTACTTCCTTAATCCTCTACTTCTTGTGTTCTTTGATTATCATCCTTAATTCAGCCCACATCTACACCATAAATTGCTGCCAATTCTATCCTCCCCTACGGCTACCAAAGGCTGAAAACAGGGCACCAATTAACCCAATCTCAGCTAACTCTTTGATTGGTTATCCACCCTTATTCAGGCAGCCTCTGAACACTCCCAACCACCCACTTACACGGCAGCAAGCTAAGTTAAGATTGCACAACCAATTCCCCCCCTTGCCAACGCCTATACCCACACTCAGTAACCCCAAATAATCTACGTAGCTGAAATTTAAGGAATAGGAGCAGGATTCAACATTAAGGAAACAAAACAAAGCAATTAAATCAAACCCTCTCTTAACCAAATTCTTAACAGCAGGAAGTTAAGGAAATCAAGGAAAAGAAAACCAAAGCAATACTTTTAACTAGAGTAAGACGATCTCTCATACTCCTTCAAATCCAAATACCCATGAATACAAGAATAAAGGAGGAAGGAGGCTCACCACCCAGCTGAGTTTGAATGCCCTAAGAAAGGATCCACTTCACGGCCAGCAAGAAGAAAACATAAGAAGTCGCAACAGAGCAAGTCTCCAAAGCTTATCAGCTGCTGTCTCAAGCAACTCCCATGGCAGCCCACGCTAAGCAAGGAAGAAAAATAAGGAAATTTGATACCAAGGGCTCAAAGGTCGGCTGCAAGGAAGGAAATCATGACAGAAGAAGAAAAAAAATGGACGCAAGGTTTTTCTCTAGAAAGCTCGGTTGGCAGGGATGGAAAAAGAAAAATAGAGGTGTGAGGGGAGGGATAGAATAATGGAAAAAGGAAACAATATAAAATAAAATAATACAATTAGGTTCAAAGTAAAAAAGTCATATTTGTGATGTGTATATTTGGGATTTGAATTTAAATAATATTACTTGGGTATATACCCCTATATACATATATAGATATATATATATATATATATATATATATATATATATATATATATTTTACGCTCATATTTAAACAATTATACAAAAATTTATTCTTGCACTATTTCCATATTTATATAAGTTTTCAATTACGTGTATTTGTCTTAATACGAAATTTAATTATTGAGTCGTGAAAATTTCCGTACAAGATTCCTAGAACGCAAGTTAAAGTATCGGGTTATCACAATTACTCACCTTCCAAGCATTGAATTCTAATTAAGTTAATTGTTTAAAGTCAATCAAGAGCTTAAGTCATGAAATTCCAATATTAATCCAACCAAGTTTCAAGATTCCCCCTTCCCTGCACCACTTGACCAATAATCCTTTACTCTTATTCTTAGATTTCTATTCAAATTTAAATAATCCTTAACCACATAAATTTGAATATACCAAGTTTTATTCATTATATTATAACTAATTCCTCTTAGACATTTTGTCACACATCTTAAGGGGATAATTAATTTCATTTCATGTGCATGAGTGTTTATATATATATATATATATACCCCAAAAGAGTTAACACAATTCCATCAATTCCTATATTACTTATATTCTAACATCAACCTTGAAACTAGTTTAGCTAATCAAAGTAATTAAAATTTGAATTACACATACTTCCAACAACATTCTACTTCATCCAAGTTTTCCTTACACTCTTAACTATCACCTATTTCATCACTTTTAAGCTCTAACTCTTCCTCCTTAATTCCCTAAACTTAACCTTCAACCAATTACTAGATGAAAATAATCCTAACTCCCAAGAAAAAAAAATTAATTGAATTGAAACAAAAAAGCATTGAATTTTACCATACTTTAGCTACCCAACCAAGCCAAAGTGGCAGTTGTGAGTATGGCTGCAATTTAGAGCAGCTCCAATCTACCATTAATCAGCCACTACAAGCTACCCTTGAACGCCTCCCAAGTTCAGCCATAGCTGGCTGGCCAAAGGAGGAAGGAAAAGTGACTTAGCCACTGCCAACTTCTACTCACGGTGAACTAGTTGTTGTTTTATGATGAAGACTACAAGGCTATAAAGGAAGAGGAGTACAAGGTCTGAGCAAGACTTCCATATGCACGGCAAAGGTAAGGAGGACCAAGCAAAATCAGAGCAGCAACTTAGCCAACACAAGCTGAACGAAGGCTAGAAGAAGGGAAAAATTGAAGTTCCTATAGTTGGAAATAAAGAATTGGATGGACAACAAGTAAAAAAGTGCTAAGTCAAGCACCAAACTCCACTAAGATGAGAGTAAAACTCTTGGCTACAGCAGCTTAAACCAGGGCAGCTAACCTTGTAAGGTTTAAGCCAAACAAAAACAAGAGTAAAACAAGGAAACAAGGAAGAAACTTAGGTGCAAGAGGGCTTAAGTGATCGGCTACAAGGTGGAAGCTTTATGGTAGAACAAATTAAGGAGTAAGAAAGACTTGGAAAAATCGAGAACATGGGAGCAAACAAGAACCTGCCAAAGTGAAAAATAAAAGGGAAACAAGGAAAATAAAAAGAAAAGAAAATGATAAGGTCAATGGTAAACAAAGTTAGTTAAAATTGGTGGTTTATATTTGTTCTTCTTGTACATGTGTACATTGATATATATACTAAATATTTATTTACTCTAATTCACATTATTTATTGATTTAATTTCTTTTATACTCATGTGATTTACCACCACTCCTAAACGTACACATTGATACTTATTTATCTTTATAACTAAAAAGTTTCATGCTACCTCAAACTTAATGTTATTACATCAAATGTTCCTAACATTGAAATATCGAGTTATGACAATTACATTATGTTTCACTACACATTTTTTAGCATTCAGAATAATAAGAATTGTTTTTCCTCTTTGATCCTCATCTCTTTATATCTTTTTTCTTCTTTTATGTCCTAAACTCCAAAATAGATCCTTAATGCACATTTGTTTTGCTGATATCTCTAGAAGTAATTTTTATTATTACAGTTGTTGATAATAATTTTTTTTTGGTTATTGTTAAATTTTGATTTGATCAAATTTGAGAAAACTTGATGATCAAGTTAGTATAATCAGAGTAAATAAGTTGAAAAGAGTATGAGTTAGGAGATACCAGCTGATTTACCTTTAGGGTTTCAACCTTTTTATATAGAATATCATGGCTAATAGGGTTGTGTCATGTATCATAGTATTAATCGGATAATAATGGACATGGTTATAGTTGTAATGGGACAAGATTACGTTCGTTATAATATTAATAGTATAATAATGGTGGCAATAACAGTTCATATTAGACATTTATATCTTGATCAGGCCACGTGTCCTATTATGATTGAATTTGTACAATCCGATATTATCACTAGTCCCTTAAAAACAAGTTTAATAGGAGTGTAGGAACTTGAATTAGATGTTTAAGAAATCTCGATTAGAATAATTGCTTAAAAATAAGTGGACCATATACATGGGTCGTTTTTCTCATTTGTGGGTTGCAACTATTGTGCGTGCTATCATTGATGTGATACTCTGATAGTATAATCACTGATGTGATACTTTTATCACTTTATTTTAATGTTTTTACCACTTTTGTGACATTTTTAATTTTATGCATACATGCTTTGCTCCACCTTATAACTTACTCCTCTCTACTGCTCCACTTTACTTGTTATAACCTGATACTTTAATATATGCTTTAGAATATTTGTATGTAATTTGTTATGAATAGGAGAATAAAAATTTTATACAAAGTAAAAATTTAAATAAATGAACACTTGCATAAATATATATAAGTGTATATACATGTAATGAAAGAATTAATTTTCACCCTATTGTTAGTTGACTTGGGACTAGATTTAACTTTATGTAAATTTTATTGTTGAGTGAATCTAAGCTGTGAAAATAATAAATTAGGAAACAATTGTAATGAATATATATATATATAACTGGGAATAATATACACCACAAATTCTAACCTTTTGACCCGTTGATTTGAATTTTTTTTTCATTTTCTATCTTCCTTGTTTCATCTTTTACATTCTTCCTCCATCAACTTTGCAACCTTGTTCTTCCCCTGTTTTTAGTCCTTATGAAGCTCCTTGAAATCATGACAATTCAGTAACTTGCCTCTTGAATTTTATCCAACCTTGCTGTGCTAAGGTCTTGCTTTTACTCTAAATTTTCCTTCCTTCACCTTTTGGCCGAGACAACTTATAGTTTGGCTGCAATTCTTCCTTTTTTATGGTGTGCATCCTTGTGTTGACCTCGGTAATCTCCTTTCTTCTCTTTTTGTTCTTGTCTCATTAGTTTGCAAGAATAGGAGTGTGTTGAATTCACTCTTTCACCAAGCTGCCTTGGACTATTTCCTTGTTTTGGGGCAGCAACATGATGCTACTTGAGTTACAAGTTGTCTGCCCCTTTCTTTTGAAATCAGTTACCATAACACCTTTTCATTTCCCCCTAATGTCACACCCCCATACGAAGGCCTGACTGGCCAGACGAATGGATAACTAAACTTTTGTAACCTTGACTTCAAAACAAACAAGCACATATGACCAATGACCAATTATAGCTAAACATGAAATCTTTGCCAAACTAAATTGAAAACCGAAACTTATTTATCGACAACACATAATACTTTAACTAGAAAATTTAGCAGATGTTCCCTGTAAAGTGAAACATGCTTGATAATACAAACATATAAAACCTAGTTACAATCAACAGGTCAATAATAGTAATAGTATGCACAGAGGAAGGTCAGCTCCAATCATGTCATAAACAATAATTAGACTATCATACAACACAAAACATGACAACCCAAAGCCTAATAAGATTGAAAACTTCGTTCTTTGGCTTCAAGTGTGCAATCTTGAATATATACATTGCTACAATGTAGTCGGCAAGTCATGAATCTCTAGGCGACGAATGCTGATCTCCTAATACTAAAAAAAACTAACAACAAACGCGAAGTGATTCATAAAGACTCAGTGATCAAAAAATGTATCCTGTGCTAGCATCAACCAATGTATAAAGAGAACATATAAATTAAATAATTTCATGTAGCCATGTTTCATATCTCAATTCAATATTATACGTACGTACATATAATTATCATAAAATCAATTAAATACAATTTACATAATACACAAGATAAATAAATAAATCAGAGTATTCATAACTCAAAATTAAAACAAAGAAATCAAAAAGGCCAATTAAAGTAACTCAGCACCCGCACACCATATATCCTATCTCCAGCCAGTTTTTGTGCTCGCACACCAAATATATGTTCCTTACATATCCATCCCCGAGGCTGAGTTACTCGAATATTTTAAATCACATATTAAATCAATGTATCCTAGGTGCACCCGGATTCTATTTCAAATATAAAAATCAGTTCAGATAAAAAAAAAATCATTTTATTGGCCCTTATCAAACACAAACAATTTCACATGTCAAACATAATTTAAATAACTCAAATTAAATACTACACATTTGTATATACCTCTAAATATAAACAAATTTACTCAAATACACATACACAATTATACATGTTCATCTAGCAACCAAAAAATACGTTATTCACTCACAAAGTTTACGGATTCGATTTGTTGTTCCATCTACAATAGGAAGGTGTCAATATATCTTTGACACAATCTAGAGCTAAAAATGATAAATTTAAACATTGCTTAGTCTATAAAGTTCTACGATTATAATTTCCTACTTAACTTTTTGACTAATGAATCCTATTTAATTCAACTTCTATCCATATATTAATATTTAATTTCTCTTACAAATTTTGTCGGACACTTTGAAGGTGCATTTAGTTTCCATTAGTGTGTATGTATTTATATATACACATATACCAAGAAACTTAACACAACCCTTCAATTTCATATTATACATATTCTGAATATTGAATTATGATTAAACTAATTATTTAGAATTCATTAAACTTAAGGCATAGTCCTAAATTGACATACTTGAATCCTAAACTTCTAGTTTCAATAATTATGTACATACTACTACCTTATGTACTCATTGTTAGCAAACTTTGATTCATAATTAAGAACTTTCCTAACTTCCCTATATTCAAGTTTTAAACAAGACCTTAAGCATATCATCTGAACTAACCTAACCAACTTCACCTTCGAGCTATAGTTTTCATCATCCTAAACACTAATTTCACACTCTTAACAAAACTTATGAGTGCATAAATTTTTATTCATAAGAAACCCTTGCCTAATAACCAACCAAACTTCTCCAAAAGACACACGGCAAGTGGAAGGTTTCTGCACCCTTTTTCCTTCTTGCTGCCGTGACACTAATGAACTAAGAATCTCCTTCCCCTTCCCTTTGCTCTCCAACAACCGGCCATGAAAGGAGGATAAACAACCAAGTTGTTGCCCCAGAATATAAGACAGCAGCTTGGTTGTTTGGCTGCTTACCATGGTTGCCAAACCCCCAAACACCCCCCCACACAACATACTCACATACATGATCACACACACAAAGAAATTTTAGCCCACGATGGAAAGCTACCCTACACGGTTGGTAAATTTTGAGGGTTTTCTGCAAAACAGAGCGGCCATCTCCATAGCTAAAAGAGGCTGCATACTAAACAATAAAAAAAATAATAAAATAATAAAAAATAAAAAACATACACAGTTAAGAGGAAGAGGAAGGAAGGAAGTTATTACCTTAGGCTTGCCTTGAATAAGAAGGAAATCAAAAAATTTCCAAAGCTAAAAAGTGAAGATCAAGGAAGGTATTAAGAGACAGAAACAGGGGAAAGCATTCAACTAACAATAAGAAGGAGACAGTTGGTAGATGAGGAAAAACAAAGGAAAAAAGAAAAAGTAGAAATAAGAAAGACAAAATCTCCAAAAGTAAGTCAAAGTCTAAATAGTTTAAGGTGAAAATTAAGTCTACATGTATATATTTTATGGTGAAAATAAGTCTAAGTATATAAATATATATATTATATATATATATATATATACACACTAATTATTCCTTCACCAAATTACTTAGTTTATACAATTTTCATAAGATAAAAATCAATTTGCAAGTTAACCAATATTGTGGTGAAAATTATTTCTTGAATTGCATGTATACATATATATACTTATGTTCATTTACTTTAATTTTACCTTGTGTAAAATTTTTATTCACCTAGTCACAAAAAATTAAGTACAAACATTCTAAGGCATACGTTAAATTATCGAGTTGTAACACCTAAAGTCCAAGACAATCACCATGAACTTACTGCAACCGAGAGGGGTAGTTGATGCCCTGTATTGGCAGGTTGGCCGTGTACGTTGCTTAGGAAGTGCCAACCGTTTTAAGTTTGATTATCTTGTCCTAGTTATACATACTGCTTTGAACAACCATAAGTAAGGTAGCAAGGGTAAGAATGGTCCATAAAACAACTTGGTTCTGGTTTGGATAGTGTGGCTAAGTAAGATTTTTTAGGATTTATTAGTTTACTTTTTATGTATGTATGAGATTCTTGATAGTTAGTGAGTAAATTTAAGAATTAGAAAAGTTTAAATTAGAGGTGTGAGTAAAAGTTAAGAAAAACAAGAAATATGGATGATGATCACAGGAATTGGAAAAGGGAAGTTTTAAATTTAATTGTATTCATGGTAGATATATATAATTCAAGTTTTTGGTTAACTTTAGGTAATTAGTTTAAATTGAATTCAATAATTAGAATTTGGGCAATATAAGGGTTAATAGAATTATGTTGATTGTATTGGAAGGTATATATATAAATATATAAACATATACACATGAATTAGAATAAAATATACATACTAGGCATTCGACGAAATACCTAAGAGAAATTAAATGTTAATATATGCATAGAAGTTGAATTACATAGGATTCATTAGTTAAATAGTTAAGTAGGAAATTATAATCATAGATTTTATGAACTAAACAATGTTTGAATTTATGATTTTCAACTCTGGATCGTGTCAGTGGATACACTGATACTCCCGAATTCTAAGACAGAACAAGAAACTGAATACGTAAACTTTATGAGTGAATAACATATTTTTTGGTTGCTAGATTATCTTGGTTATTTGTTTCGATGTGTTTTACGAATATGTTCATAAAGTTGTAAATACGAATGTGTGATGCTATGAATTAAGTGTTATATTGTTGAATTTTACATAATAATTGAATTGTATTTAACGTGTGACTTTGTGTGTGCTTGATAAGGGCTAATAAAATGAACTTTATCAGAACTGATTTTTACATTCAAAATAGAATCTAGGTGCACCAAGGATACTTTGATTTGACTATTTGATATGTGATTATAAATACTCGAGTAACTCAGTCCCAGGAGATGGATATTTAAGGAGTATATATTTGTTGTGCAGGTGCCAAAATTTCCTAAGGAGGATATGTATTTGGTTTATGGGTACTAAGTGTTATAACTAAACACGATAAGTAACAAGATAACTAAACATCTTATAATATGATATCCTAGTGTACATTTTATATATTTTGTGTATAATTTGTGATTGTAAAGTGAATAAAATTTTGAACCAAGTAAATTAAATAAGTGAATGAATAATTAGTACATATATATATACATGTAAATAGATAATTAAAAATTTAGTTATTATTGACTTAAAAATTAAAAATTTTGAGGATTGCAACTAAGTGTAAATAAAAAGGAAATAAGCAAGAAAATAAATAGTTGTAAACCGGTAGTCTAACATATATTTTAGGATGTTACATGTAAATTATATTGGTTACGTAAATAATATTTTGTTCAACTATTATTGATATGTATATCTTATGAGAGATTAAAATAAAAACAAGATATTAACTGGGAAATTATTATGACTCATATATATATATATATAGTATTAAGAACCACCACCAATTTTCAATTATAGTTAAAGATAAATTTTGGGCCACAAATTCATGCTTAACTAGTGGGCTTTTTTTTTGATTAACCAACTTGCTTTCTTTCCTTTAAATTTTTTTTTCTTGGAGAAGCTTCTCAGCCATGACTCTGCTCCTCTATTTTTGCTATAACTTTGTTGCTGCATATGGCTTTTCGTTTTGGTTCTTTTGTGGCTAGTGGGTTGCTACCTTGTGAGCTGCCATCTTCACTCCCTTGGTGAGCTTCTTCTTTTCTTTTGTTGTCTGGTTGCAGTAGTTGAGATTGGAAAGATTTAAAAGCTGAAATTCAGCTTGGAGTGCTTGGTTGTTGGTGCCACTTGCTGCCGTTTTTGTTGCTTTCCCTGCTCTTGGTTTCTTTTTCTTTTTTTACAAGCTTTAACGCAACTGCTGCAAGTGTTGGAGTATAGGGATTAGGGTGCGGGGGCAGCAGTGTGGTGCCCTATACTTTGATTTCAACGTTTATTTTTTGGTAAGAAATTGGGTTGGCTGAATTGGTTCCTTCCCATGAGTTCTATGTGCCTTGAAGCTACTGGAATGTAAAATATTTCATGCCAAACTATAAATAGGAAAGATTGATTTCTGATTTCTCTTTGTCTCACTAATTTTACCTATGGAGATGCCCACTGACTTAATTTTTCAAGGATTGCTGCCTCTGTTCTTGGTGTTGATCAAGGCAGTCCTTAATCCTTCTGTTTTGGCCGGTGAAGTGTGAATGGTAACCAACGCTTCTTCCTCCTTTAGTCTTCCTGTATTAGCCTTATTGGTATCTTCCACTTGCTAAGTGAGCAAGTTCCTGCAAATCTCTGTTTTTGGAAATGGGTTAGCTACCAAATAACTCGAGTTTCAAGTGGTAAGAAAGTGTATTGAGCAAATTTACTTATAATTTAATGTTAGCCGAGTTTGAGTGAGAGGATTAGAAGGTTAATTGTTATATTAAATGATTAGTGAAGTAAATTAGGAACTAGTTGACAAGGATAAGTAAGAGTTAGGAAAAGTAGTGGTAATGGATCAAAGATTATTAACAATAAATGTATATGGTAATTATAATTACTAGAATTGGAATTCTTAAATCTTTGTTATTAGAGATTAATTGAATTTGAATAAGAAGTTTATGAACAAGAATAAAGAATAGTTGGTTAATGTCGTGAATTAAAGATTTAATGAAATTGAGTAGTGAGTATGGGCATAAGATGTTATTGGTGAGGTGAATTGTTGAAAGTGAGAGTTGAATGGTTTTTAAAAGGGATACAAGGTAGATTCGTGGGTGAAAGAAATTCAGTATTTTGAGTGTCTTCAGTACTAAATTAAATTAAGAACTTAAAAGAGAAAGTGTAGCTTAGGATCTTGAAATGTGGTCTGCAAAATTTCGTAGTGTGGTTCCAAGTATGTTGTGAGTTATAGCTGTTAGACTCTGGTTAGGTCAGGCAGGATTCGTAGTGCCCTGTTCTTCGTTCATGTAAGAAATTGAGTGGTTAATGGCAGATTCTTGGAAAAGTTTCTAAATAATAAAGATATATATACTTTTATATTAATAAACCCAACAAATGGAATCGGGTTTTGTTTTTCCTAGAGAAATTTATGTTCAATTAACTAAGGTAAGGTCAAAGTTGTCAAAAATCCTACGTGCTACAGAATTTGATGTAACTTCAAACAATAAACTGTATTGATATTCAAATATAAAAATTACAAATGATATACCATTATAAATCTACATGTTTCTAGTATTTTAAAATTTTTATGAAATTGGATTCGGAGTTTTTAGAGAAAAATATGACCGTTAAAGTAGATACTGGTCCAAACTCCAAGTTTGGACAGTTTCAACATCTCTAACTTACTAAGTGTCTTCTATTCTTTTAATGGTTTCTTCAAGACATTTAAAATGTCTCTTCATTATTAACCCTATCACATAAAGTCCAATTCATATTAATTGGCATGTAATAGTTTAGTGAAAAATTTTCATAAAGGAATCTATACAATATGAGATATAAGTTTAGTAACTAAAAGATTATAACGATAACGTTTATGAACTAAATATTATTTGGGTATATGAATTTCAGTTCCGGATTCTAATGTGAACCTGATAAGATGCATGGACGCAGGTGTGAATGACGAATGACATCAGTTACAGGTGAGTGGTTAATTGCTGCCTTTAGGGGCTAGATTAGTATATGTAATTATATGTTTATTTGAATATACGTGATATATGGAAAATAAGCAAGTAGAGTATTTCATAATTTATTGAATTATGTTTGTTTGATATTGGTTGTTTTGTTTGACATTGGTTGTGGTTGATAAAGGCCAACAAAGTGAGGTTTTTATGAAAAATGATTTTGTGATAACCTGATACGTTAATATTTTGTTATTAATATGTTAGTAAGTTATTTTAAAATTTTGGTATATAATTTTAATTTACAGGTAAAACTATAATAAATAAGAATAAAAGTAAAGTAGGTAGATAGTTACTTAGATATATATATATATATACATGTACATTTCAAATTTTATTTGATACCATTAAGTTTTCTTAACTTTGACTATGATATTTTATTTATTTATTTTGGAATTAAGGTGTCAGCAAAATAATTGATGTGAGGGTATATATATAAATAAAGATATGGAAAGTGGGAGTAATTTTGCACTACAAATTAAAAAAAATTACTTAATTATATGTATTTATCTTATTCTCCCCACATTTCTTTGCTTCCAGAGATTTCTACTTTCCTTTTCTTCCTTCAAACCGTGTGCTTCCTTTATTCTTCTCCCTAGTTAGCTGTGGAGTGAGAGCCTCTGAATTTCTTGCAATTAAGTTCATAAAAGTGAGGAGTTTTTATTCCTTTTCGTTGTGATGTTTGTGGGAGCTGGTTTAGAGTAAATATCCTTACTTTCCTTACCTATTTGGCTGCTGTTGGGAATGCAGTAGAAGTCCCCTGTTTGCTTCCCCTGCATAGGAGCTTTGGATGGTTGTTTTACAAGAACTTGGCTGGCCGAAATTTGCTGCATCCAGTAGCCTTCAAGGACGCCTTGCAGCATCTCCATCTTTTCCCTTGTGTTACGTTGGTAGGAGAAGTGAGGAAGTGGAAGGAAGCTAATGTTAAATGGAAGGGATATCAGTCCATTTTCTTATGTTCAGTCGAGATTGAAGTGTGGAGTAAAGCTGTCGCTTAGCCAAAGCAGCTTTGCTGCTGTAGGCAAAGGCAGTGGCCTTGCCGTGTGGGTTTCGGCTGGCAACTATTGACTCCTTCAGCTCAGGTGAACTTTTGTTCCTGTTAAACTGTGAGTTTAGTCTTTAGTGTTATGGAAGGTGGTTATGCTGCTAATTAATTCAAAGTGATAAGGGTAAGTTAATTAATCAAGCAAGTTGGATTGTAGGGTGATGGATGGTCGTGTAGGGGTATGGGAAGTTAAGAATTCACTAATTGTTATATAGATATTTTTAAGTATCCATTGATTAGTAAATTAAATTAAGAACTAATTGAATTTAATTAAAGGAGGATTAGGTGAATTAAAAATAATCATAATTAGAATCTAATTGTAATTTTGAAGGAAGGTTTAATTGAATTGGTTGGGTCATGGATAATGAAGGTAAGTTAAATTTTGTGGATAGCATATTAGTGGAGTTGAGTTGTGAACAATTTGGTAAAAGTTATGCATATGAATACTAACTTATGTATATAAATTAGAATAAGGTATATATATCAGTTGTTAGGTAAAGTATTTTAAAGAATTAATTAATTGAAATTGTTGTAATCCTTTTACACTTAATTAAGAGTATAAGATGAGCCAGTGGAAATGCAAGTAGGTAAATATGGGAAAAGTCAAGTGTACACATTAAAAGCTTGAATTGAGATCAGACTAATATTAAAGAGGTTGATAACTAGGTTAATTAACTTAATAATTGTCATAGGTAAGTTAAACTATGGGTAATTAGTAAGATAAGGAATATATGAATTTAGATTAAGATAAATTGAAATTATATAAGTTCTTAACATTTAAAGCATTTTTATGGAATGATTATTAATAGTCAATGTTATTTAATTAGATAATTATTTTAGAAATTGGAAATTGAATGACATGTAGCTTGGTAGTAAGCTAGTATTGAAATTTGGTAGTATAGGTTTTTGATAATAGTAATTAAAAGAGTATAACAATAATATTTAGGAACTAAGTATTATTTGGAATATGAATTTCAGTTTCAGACCTTAATATGGACCTGATATGAGGCGCGAACGCAAGTGCAAGTAACGAATATAATCGGTCAAAGGTGAGTGGTTAATTGTTGCCTTTAGTGGCTAGATTAGTATGTGTGATTATATGTTATTTGAATATGCGTGATACATGAGATGTACATGAGACGTAAGCTAGTACAGTATTGTAGTAATTTGCTTGAATAATGTTTGCTTGATATTGGTTACCGTGTTGACATTGTTTGTGTTTGATAAGGGCCAACTCGTGAACATTTTCTGGAAAATGATTTTCATTTATGACAATGATTTTAAAAACTATTGGAGTGCTCAGCCCCGGTGGCATGAATTTGTGTACGGAGATTGATTTGGTGTGCGGGTGCATAAATGCCCGGCAGGGGGTGATATTGGTGTGCGGGGTTGGGTTACTCGTTGGCCATTTGATTGCTTTGCGTGATATTGTTGCGCTGACTTAAATTGTGTTCCTGTGTGTAATATGAATTGTGAATTTGTGGAACTTACAAGATGTACGTGTAATGTGAAATGTTATATGAATTATGTTACATGATGTTAATATGTATATTATATATTTGTGATAAGTGATGCTAGTACCCTTTGGGTACGATTTTCCAATCACGGAGTCCATAGGACTCACCCCTCTTTTCTGAAATTGTTTAGTAACAGGAATGCGTTTCATGGCGTCGCCGAGCTTGTGGCTTACCGAATGAGTACGACAAAGTAATCTCAAGATCTCAGACTTAAAGTTAAAGGATGAAAATTTGCAAGCACATTAGAAGTGTGAGGGTGTCAAATTTTGAAATATGTAAGTGTCTAGTTATTTGTCTTGGTTACGATGTGGTTGGAGCGAAGCTCCTTGTTATTTTATGTTACTGTTGTGTAAAATCATGAGATTATGTATTGGTTGTTTAAGGCATTTGTCGTATTGCAGGAAATCTCTACTAAATTTTTCAGTAACTTGTTAACTATTACAGGAAATAAATTGTTATAGTAAACTTTGGTTTTAGAAAAGCTAGTTTTATTCTTTAGTTGGGTCATGAGTCAGGTCTGTTATTTTGTTTGGAAGTCAGGCTTACGGTGGATTGGTTATTCAATCCTCCGGCCAGTCATACCTCAGTGAGGGGTGTGACAGATTTTATCTCTGAAATTAAAAATCCAGGTACACCTAGGATACCTTGATTTAAAATCATAAGAAATTTTGATTCTAATGAATGTTTTTTTTTAAATTGAGTGCTCAGTCCCGGTGGGATGGATTGTGTACGGAGATCAAATTGTTGTCCGGGAGTGTAATTGCCCGGTAGAGGGTGATAATGTTGTGCGGGGCTGGGTCACTCGTTGGCCCTTTGATTGCTTATTTTGATATTATTTTTCTGCTTAATTTATGATCATGTGTCATGTAAATTATGAATTTATGATGGTTATAACTTATATGTCTAATGTGAATATATATATGTTTATGTTGGGTGATGCTAGTACCCTTTGGGTACGATTTTTCACTCACGGGGTCCGTAGAACTCATCCCTCTCTTGGTTAATATTTTCAGGAGTTTAATGAATGATGTCGCCGAGTTTGTGACTTGCCGATAGTGTATGGCAAGGTATTTTCCAAGATCTTAGATTTAAAGTTAAGGATGAAAGTTACAGTCATACTAGAATGGTGGAATGTTTAATTTTGTATGATGTAAGAGTCTAGATCTTTGTTCTTGTGTCGTTGTGTGAAATTAGGAATACATATGTTGTATTTTGAGGCATGGTTATGTAAGTTTTCAGTAAGTTGCTATATGTTTCATAAAAAGAAACTTTTACAGTAGATTTCTATTCTATAAAAGTTACTTTTATTCTTTAGTCGGGTCAAGAGTCATGGTTGTTACTTTGTTTTGAATTCAGGTTACGGAGGTTTGGTTATCCAATCCTACGGCCAGTCATGCCTCCATGAGGGGTGTGACACTAAGTTACTCTCATTGGCTATTTATGTGCTTTGAGTGCTGAGATTGATTTGTTTGTATGGTATATTACCTGAATAGTGTTTATTTAATTTTATGTTTTCTATGTTTACGTAAGTGTGAAATTTAATTGTTTTGAAATTCATGTTAATTTGAAATTATTTAATTTAAATATTCTATTCATATATTGAGTGATGCTGGTACTATTTGGGTATATTTTTCGCTCACTGAGTATTTATGACTCACTCGTCGTTTGTTGTTGTTTTTTAAGTATCAGGAGACGAGCATTCGTAGCCGATAGATTCATGAATCGTCGATTGAATTGCGGCAAAGTATGCATTCGAGATCGCACACTTGAAGCCAAAAGATGAAGTTTGTTGTCATATTAGGCTTTAGGTTATCATGTTTTGTTTTGTATAACTATCTAAGGAGTGTTGCTTATGATATGGCTGGAGCGAAGCTGCTCTGTTTATACTATTACTGTTGTTAACTGGTTGAGTGTAACCAGATTTATATATTTGTATTATTAGGCATATTCTAGTTTACGGAAAATCTTTGCCATAATTTTTTAGTTAAAGTGTCATGTGTTTTTGATAAATAAGTCTTTGCTTTCAACTTAGTTTGACTAAGCTTTTCTTTTTAGTTATAACTGGTTGATTGTCATATTTGTTTCTTTGATTTGAAGTTAGAGTTACGAAGGTTTAGTTATTAATTCCTCCTGCCAGTCATGAGAGTGTGACATTACTACTCTACTCTACCTTAAAATAACTCCACCTTATTACTCCCACATTTTGAAGTGTGTACTGAGAAGTGTGAGCTTGTTGTAATAATAATTTAATACTGAATTTTTTCTTATGAGGAGGTACTAATAAGCAGTAGTATTAACTTTATTTAAATAAATAGCACACCATGCTTTGAGCATTATAGGTGAAAACCCGAGATGGTTGCTAATGTCATAATATTTAGCCAGATCGATGTCTAAGCTAGTTTGTTTGTCCAGGCTCCTACTTCCTAGCCTGTGCTTCCTACCCTAAGTGTGATTATTGGTGTTGTAGGCATGTGTCATCTCCTTAGGCTCTCTCTTAATGTCAGGTGAAAACCTACTATATTTAGTGATTTAGTATCTGAGGGGTTCCACTGAAAAATTGCTTATTACCTCTTCTCGGGGTTGAGTTACAATTTTGCTCGATCCTTTATAGTTGTAAGAAAGGACATATTTGATATCATTTATCCCAAAAATTGTTAGCTAAAAAATTAAGTATTAGTTCGTGGAGCTATTTATGGGTGCCATGATGACGATAGCCTCCTCTGTGTTGATGGCGATAAGCTCATCTGATTTAGCTACTTCGTGCATGTCAGTAGTCCCACCCCGAGCATGACTAATCGTGTTCTAGTCGCATGTCATCTTCTCCAGCTTTTCTCACGATCAGGTGAAAAGTCAGTACCTTTAACAATTTAGTATCTGATGGATCCTGCTGAAAAGCTACTTATTGCCTCTTCTCGGGGTCGGGTTGTAATTTTGTTTGATCCTTTATAGTCATGAGCGATATCCTATTTGATGTCATTTCTCTCAAAGACTGTTAGCTGAAAAATTGAGTATTAGCTCGTGGAGCTATTTGTGAGTGTCATAACGGCAATAGCCTCTTCTGTGTTGATGGCGATGAGCTCATCTGATTTTTCAACTTTGTGCATGCCATAGTCCCACCTCGAGTATGACTACTTTTTTTAATGTTGTGTGTCATCTCCTAGAGCTCTCTTTATAACTCAAGTGAAAACCCATTTCCCTTAGCAATTTATTATCTGAGGGATCTTGCTAAAAAGCTATTTATTATCTCTCTTCGGGTCAGGTTATAATTTTGCCCCATCCTTTATATCCGCAATGAAGGATATATTTGATGTCACTTCTTCCAAAAACTGTTAGTTGAAAAATTGCATATTAGTTCATAGAGCTATTTGGGAGTATTATAATAGTGATAGCATCTTTTGTGTTGATGACGATGAGCTCATCTGATTTAGCGACTTCGTGCATAGTAATAGAACAGAGAACTCACCTTACAGAGAACTATTTGTTATCATGCTTCAAAACCCATTCCTAACCTATCATCATTATCGGAAACCACCTTACAATTTATACAAAATCAATTCTCCTTTACAAACTCAAACTGGGAACCTGGTTTATAGCCTATGATTCACCATCCACATTTAAGATTTGATAGCTCTCATGGAAGACCCTCTCCAGTTCAAAACTATAAGACACGATAAGGCACCCAAGTTGTTGTGTTCTTCGACAATAATCACAGTTTTGAGAAGAATTTGGTAAAAATTGATAAACTACCAACAAAGTAAAATTGCAACAGATATGAAGGTATAATTGTCCATAAATATTTTGATGATTTAAATGAATTGAATTCCTGACAAATTAACCCAATTTTGATAAGAATTCAAAATGGCAAAAAAGTCATAAATTATGATTTATAATGAATAAAATTCTCATACACTAAACATTCCAATTATAAGAATTTAACTAATATTCATTTAGAATGAATTGAATTCTACTAGTATATTAGTTCAAAACACACTCTTAGCTTCCAATTGTAATTTTAAATTGTAAAAAACTACATGACCTTTTTTTCTTTTTGTACCTTTCAGCTGAAAGTTTGGAAGAAATTGACAATCTTTCTATTTTGAATTCAAAACCAATTCCAGCAAAATAATAATAAATAAATAAAAGAATTAAAAACTAATATGTAGGAAGATGACACTTTTTACTATTTAATAGAAATAGCAACCTTAGTAGAATAAGGTGGAAAGGACAATTCTATTAACAATATACTGTAGTATTTTGTATTAAGTTGCACAATGTTCTTCCCAAAGTTAATAACATTCTGAAACTATTTGCATATCAAAAAAAATTGCACTATGGAACTATCTAAAGATACAAAAATCTTCATAAACAATCAATTCTATAAAATTTGCATAGTCAACATTCTAAATTCAAAAATTTGTAGTATGAATCTGAAATGTGTATCATTTGGTAACTCATTTTTCTGGCACTACTATAGAAATTACATCCCAGATAAAGTTCCTCTGACCCAAACAAGAAAAAATAAATAAATAAAGGTTGTAATTGAGATTGAAAGACAATGCTTTATTTCATTGATAATCTTATTAGTCAACAAAATATTACAACCAACATTCTACAATTATAATCAAACCTACATCACATGAAAGAAAGCTAGAACTATATACACAAATTTCACAAATTTTTGAATTATTGCCCATCTAAATGCTGCCGTGACATGTGACACTTAACTCAACTTAAAATTCTACATAAATTTCAACTTTATCCATCTTTTTCACACATCCATTTTGTCCACTTGTGCTACATTCTAAGAACCATGTACAATAATGCTTATGGTTAATTAAACGGTGTTGGCATGTGACTGAATTGAAACTTGTTCATTTTGAATGTGAACTTGCCAGAACATCAATGATAGAACAAGCCACAAGATTACCTGGATTTATGGCTTAAGTAGCAAAAAAGTGCATCCAAGACAATTTTTTAAGGTGCTTCAAAGCTTGTTTTAAGAGATGTAACAAGATGGGGAATGTTGATTGTTTCGGTTCAGACTCTTAGTCATGCGAAGCTGCTAAATAAAGCACTAAAAGGTTGTAGATACTGCTCATTCACAGTTCTAGTAGCTAATAGATCCTTTTCTATAACAGCAGTAGACCAAAGGAATATGCAAATTAATTAAAAATAATAATTTACTTACAAACAAAGCAAGAAATATAAGGACATTAAAATAAAAATGCTTTACAAAATAATACAGTAAGAAAGTTCTTTCATTCCTCATATTAAATAGATAACAGGCATGATATATGTAATATTTCATTGAAGTATTAATCATCAAACAAAGAAGTAATAATTTCTATATATCTCCAAATAATTGTGGATATAGAAGGCAAAAAAAAAAAAAAAAAAAAAGAAAAGAAAAGAATGTAGAGTCAAACATTATCCAAATAACAACTTCTATGTGACTACAACATTAGATCCAAATAATCATCGAAATATAAATAATAATATTAATAAAAATAATTGCATACCCAAAACTAAAACAACTAGATAGTTTTAAAGCCAAACCAATAAGATCAATTAGTTGAAAGATTTTATATATATATGTATTCATGTAAGCATGAAGATCACAAAGTTGACATCAATGAGGTGATAAGTATGGTGTCAAGACAAATAGGGTCAAAATTCTAACCAGCAAAAAAACAAATTGGAATTTTAAAAATAAGAATGCTTTGATTACTCACCTATTTTCATTGTATACCAGCCCATATGTTGAAGCTGTTGAGACCAAAAAAGAACAATATGGGTTGATATTGAAATAGAGTAAGTTCTTCTTGTCTTCCAATTGAGTATTAAAACAAAAAAACCAATGGATACCATAAGAGAAGGAGAAACAATTAGGACTTTCATGATAAGCGTTTTCAGAATCCAAGCTGGAAATTGAGGTTTTGGAGGCCAAAGATTTTGTCAATCATTATGGAATATTTTAGCCATCGTGAAAGAAAGAGGAAAGAAGGATGGGAGAAGGAATGTGAGAGTTAACAATATTAGGGATGAGCATATAACCCGGCCTAACTGTAAATCCAGTCCAAAATGGACCAAGATGGCCAACACAGACCTAACCTAAAAAAACCACTTTCAAATTCTAGTGAATATTTTATACATTTATTGGGTTGGGTTAGTTAGGCGGGTGAGTCCTTTTTTTACTATTCGGTCAACCGACCCGACCACTTTAACATAGCATTAGCACAAATTTGAACCAACCCACTCTAACGTAAGCCCACTTCATATACCTCTTTATGTTTAACCGAAACTTAAGTTAGAGCAAATCATAAAATCAAATACTTCTTTTTCTTTATGATGTTTAGCTACTAAAGAGAAAGCAGAGAGCTCCACTTCTCTCAAGTATCTGACTTTGTTTTTGAATTTCAATGGTAAACAATAGGCTTGTTTCCTTTCTTCCTTCCTTATCATTATTTTTGTTGAATCTATGTTGTTGAAGCCTTGATTGTAAAGCTCGCGATTTTCATCAAGTAATTGGAGGATTTGAGAAAACATTCATCAAGCTTGCAATTGCAATGGTAGATATGATATTATTATTGCTCAAATATAGTTTATGTTCCAAATTTGTTGATGAGGTAATTGTTCAATTTTTTCAATGATTCTACACCTTATATCTACTTGTTCTTTTATCTGTTGCTTGTGTTAGAAACTGACCAACCCGCCAAAAAATAGTTGAAATTTCAGGCGGCCAATGTTTTTGAAAATCAGACATAGTCGATTGATATGTTAGCTGAATTTTTTGAATAACCGCCTTGGTCAGGTTGGTTGGTGAAATGCCCAAAATAGACTCGACTCGACTGTCTACACACCCTTAAATAGAATGAAGGAGACAGTTAATAGAGTTAGTCTCTTTGAAAGCCTGAAACATAATTAGTTGAGGTACAAGATGATAGTTTACTTGTCTTAAATATCATCAATTAATACATCTATTAATTTAGTTTTTGTTTTCTTTTTGGTTGGCTCCTCCTTGTATATTTACCGGGTGATATTTTGTTTTTTAGTGGTTAAACTTAAAGACTTACAGTGTGTTTGGAACAACTAAAAAATGAAAATTTTCAATTCATTTCAAATGAATTCTAGACTTTTTATGTTTGAAACAATGAAATGGTGTATAATTTAAATGAAGTTTATTTGAAATTCACATTTTATTCAGTTATAAATTCCATTCCAAATTGGTTGGATTTCATTTTATGAAATTCATTTGAGATAAGTTATATTTTGTCCACCTCGAATGACATTTTTATCCTCAATATTACATATACTTTTTCACTAAATTGATAAAGAACTACTACCACTTCATCTCAAATGTTCAATATCCAGCCAACTATAAGTTTTTTCTTCTCAACTTTGTCTTTTGTTTATTGAACAACAATTAATCTCATTTTTTATATTTTTAGTTGACTCATGCAAGTTTTAATTGAAAATTTTGAGGGAAGTACGGGAAAAATACTTAAACTAAAATGAATTCTTCATTTGTTCTAGATAAGATAATTAGACTGAATTCCATAAGAGTAGTTTTCATTCAAAGTAAAAGAATTATTTTAATGAAATGAATTCTATTTTTTATTTTGTTCCAAACACACCATTAATAATACAAAAAAGGGAATGAATTAGAACCCACACCTAATGTATTATTGTATTTAATTCTTATTTTTATCCGTTTTTTGTTTGGTTTTGGTTGTCAATTTTATTCACGCAAGTGCACATATCATTAACAAGTAATTTAGAGTAAAGTAGAGTGTCGATCCTATGAGGAATTGTAACTCATATTTAACTAAGTACTAAAATTAACACAATCCTAATTTTATTCCAACAACCAAATTAAAGAGTCAAACTCTAATAATAAACTAAACCTAACTAATGACAAATTAAACTGGAGAGTTCAATGGATAAAGGCCTAGAATTAAAATTTCCATTAGCATTTCACTAGACTTATGATTATCTTATTTTGCTTAGTTATGGTATCGAATTATTAACCTAGGGTTCTAATTCAGTTATAAGCATATTTCTGTGTCTTACAAATATAAATCTAACTTAACCAATTGACTAGATCCCTATGAGAATTAAGTTAAGCAATACTCATTAAGATTAGAACTAAATTGGCTACAAGGCATATTCCCATATATACAAATCAAAATCACCAACATGTGTATGAATTCAATCTTGTGTTTTTTTATCAAGGTAATACTAAACTCCCTTTTTCAAATTTATTTAGGTTACCACATCAATCTAATTGGTAGCTAATCAACTAGAAACATTAAGCATAGTGTGAAATAAATAAAATCATACACCAAACCCTAAGCAATCAATAAATAATTGAAGCCATCAAGCTACATATTGAGTTCAATTATAATCCTAGAGAATAAATTAGTTCATGCTATCTAGCGTAGATATAAACTAGTATAAAATCACCATTAAAGTATACAAGAAAGACTAAAAGAGAATAAGGAATAAAAAAAAACTAGAAGGTTGTCAATATTCAATCAATTTTCATCCAAGATCCTCTTCCCTTCTTGCTCCCTTGAAGGCTTAATTCATCTTTAGAAAAAGTCAGTTTTTTTTGTATGTTTTAAACCTTAACTTTCAACTTTTATTTGATACCATAACTAAGCAAGATAACATAAAGTAAAGTGAAATGAAGTATTGAGAAAATTTGTAATTTTGAGGCATTTATTCATTGAATTCTCTAGTTTAATTTGTCATTTGTTAGGATGAGAATTGATTGAAGATTGACAACCTTCTTTAATTTAGTTATTTGAAAAAAAAAATTAGGATTATTTTAATTTTAGTATTTATTTAAATATTAGTTACAATTTTTCATTGGATCGATACTCTATTTTACTCTATATTACTTATTAATAATACGTGCATTTGCATGAATGAAATTGACAACAAGTGCATAGCCTAAGTGCCCCTTCTATTATTTATCAAAGAAAAATGTAAAATATAATACAATTATTAAAATAATCATCAGTGAAGAGGAGGGAAGGAGTTCCGGAGAAAGAAAACAATAAAATACATAATATTCACAAACTTTTCTGGACTCAAACTTAGCTTATATTACAGTAAAGCACCACGTACAAAACATTTATTCGTATGAGCGCCAGATATAGCAGATCAGCCTGCTCTTGTGGCCCTTAAACAATCAACGCAAGACAAACCCAACAAACAAATTAAAGGAGACATATTATTTAAGCACTAATTCATGCACTTCCACATTTACACATAATAAGAGAAACACTACGAGTAAGCCACATTTCAATGGGCATAAATCCCTTTTATTTTGATTTGATACACTTACTAACTAAGCCTTGATAAGATGTGCTTCAATTTTTTTGGTAATATTAACCAAAAATTCCAAATACTTGATTGGTTCAGGAGCATCGTCATTTAGTTTCTCATACTCCCATGACCACCTCACGAGACCAACCGCACCTTTTGGAGTAACTTGAAGAGTAACTTTGTAGCTGTTGTAATGCTTCAATAAATCTCCTTCAAAGACGATGTAAGTTATGATCTTATTTTCATCATCAAAATGGATCTTCTTTTTTAGATTCTCAACAGCATCTCCTGTTATTATTATTTTTTTAACCAAATCTATATATATTAGAAAAAATTTGCTTAAAAAAATATTACAATGTATTGAAATATAAAACTTAAACTGAGATCACAAAAAATGATTTCTTCTACAAATTTTGTATGTGTGGAAGCCTGAAATTACTTACCCACTTTGAAAGTTACCAGCTTGACTGAGCCAGAAGTCTGTCCATCACCTTCATGAAATTCCACCTTGTGTAAATGATCAGGGGCTATGTCTGATACGGTAGTTTGTGTCTTCCCTTTGAGAGTATTGTAAAAATTTTCAGCGGAGGTCTTGATATCAATCTCAACAGCCAAAGTACTTGGTTGAGCCACTGTTAATTTCTTTCACAAGTTCTTTTTATCAGATGGATAGATACCTGTGATGTTAGTCACACTTGCCCATAAGATTCTATTTATAATGAGGCCAGGGATCAAAGCTTGAAGAGAAAACCGACATGTCTCTTTGTCTTTTTCTTGTAGCAAAAGTATGATTGTAATCTCTTAAAGAATTTTTTAAGTTTAAATTTAGTCCTAATATTTTCAATTAACATGTCTAGTTAGTTCTTTGATTTTATCAGTTGTGTCTATAGCAATGTGTTCAGAGGTTAAACAAATTAATAAAAATTGCTGACATGTTTTTTTTTAATAGTTTTGATATGTGAAACATGAAGTTTTGCAAATTAACTTATATAAAAAGTCAGTAAGTCATACTTCATTAAATTGTAGATTCTAAATAAATTATTCTAAGAATTTTAGATTCTAAGAAAATTCTAAACAAACTTCACGGGGAATTTTTTACCAATAATAATACACTACCAATTACTTTGGGGGGGACCAGAAGGATATTTTCCTTTACTTTGTTTTCATATTTACTACTTTTAGGAATCACAATTTCTGGGTGGTAGACAAAACAGAATGATTGTAATTTGTAGACACTAGATCACGTCTCTCATACGTGTCAGCGCGGGTATCAATCCAATGCACGCGGTACTTTTTTTAGCATCTATATTTTTTGGTAGATTGAAAGTGCTCAAAATTGACAACTAGTGGATGGGGTAACACATATCAATCTTTGAGCTAAGTTTTTATAGTTTTATTACATCTATTGATGTAAGGATATGTAAGACTAGCTGTATAAAATATATTATATTACTAGTGGGTGGTGCCATGAAAGATACTATGTCACATCACCTATCATTACATTAGATGAGGCAAAAATAATAACAAGAACTATATTGTATTATTTTAAAATTTTAAGATGCATGATATTTTAACTTTTTAAAATGTAGGGATAAAATTAACTTTTTGTTAAATAATAGAGACTATGAAATACAACTAAGCCTGATTTTAGTTAAATTTTCTAGTTTTATTATATTTATATTTATATTAATATCTATATTATTATAAAAGTGAAAAACTAATTATAATTTTTTATTATATAATATACATATATTTAAATTATTTAAAAATAATTAAACTCAATAACTAAATCACATCCCGTCACTTAATAATTTTTTTTTAATTTCAAAAAATACTCCACTCACTTCACATACACAACAAAAACAACTTTCTCATATCACTTTTACTCACTAACTTATTTTGTTTTTAATTAAACGGTTATTTTATTCTTATTTTAAAATAAAAATAATCATTATATATAACTCTACTATTATAAAGGGGAGAAGACTCTCATGGTCTCTTATCTTATCAATTATTTAACTCATAACTATTTAGCCAATTAGCATAAGTAGTTAAGACGAAGATGATGGGATCACAAGATCTCATGTTTAAGTTCCCTATTTATTGAGGTGGTAGATATTGCGAGGTATGTGTAATAAGGCTACTATATATAAAGCGTGAATGTGATGAACTCTTTTGCTTTTCTATATATTCTGTATAGATTTTTAATTTTTATATTTATCCATAAATTATAGAGAAGCATACTTAAATACAATATCATTTTTAGCTCTAACTCTCTCTACAATAATTATATCCATATATATCCTTTAGTAAAAATCTTACCTAAATACAATATCATTCTTATCTTCCAACTCTCTCTACAGTAATTATATTTTATATGAATTTTATTTTGACTATACAATTTGAGTATTAGTATAACTAAAATAATGTTCTGAGCAATAATATGATAGCAATTTGAATTTCGTGTGCTGATGTTAGTTGTTCTACTCTTGTGTGGTAGCTGAATTGAGAAGTCCCAACTATAATATAATTGAATGATGTAAAATATTATCTATGTCAAAAAAAATAAAATTGTGTAATTCATGCGCCATCTGACTAATTTTCTTACTAGCAGGTTATGGTGACGGCTCTTCTCCTAAGCTATTTCTTTATGTTTCCTGGCCAATATACAATTGTTTTCAGACAATCAAACTACTATGGTATTTTCAATTCATATTAAATTTTATGATGATCTTTTTAATTTTTGTGTGAAGATCTAATATGATATTGTGAAAACATAAACACCATTAGAATTCGATATTGTGAAATAATATATACGTGTGTTAGTATTATATACCTTTATGTTATTTTCTTGGGATATATTGTGAATATTGAGCCAAATCATTTTGCCACAATCTTCCTAAAATAATATTAATATAGGGATTATAAATTTTGCTTAATTCAGATTCTCATTTAATATTAATGATCATTTCATGAATGCACATGTAGGAAGAATGTTCCCAGTAACCCACATTTTATTTATGATTATTTTGGTCGATGTAACATCATTTAATTTGCAGGTTTTATATATTTTGACTTCATCCACTAAAATGGCATCATACTTTGCTCAAGTATATATGGTTATTTGTAATTTATTTAGATCAATTGTAATAATATGGTATGGAATCAAATGGATCGATAATACTTTACACAAATATTATAAGCATTTAGATATGCCGATAACTTGAACAAAAATCTAAATGTTAGATTCCATTATTAATTAAATTCTTCATTTATGTATTATTTTCCCTTAAGGTCAATTTGGAGATCTCAGGTAAAGAAATAATTTGTATTAATTAAAACAATCAAGTTATCTGCTACTTAGGTATAAGAACATTTATAATTTCCATATCGAATCTAAGTTTGGCAATGTACTGGTTTCTATCACTTTCCTGATATCTTGCTTTCACGTATAGAAAATAATTTTTTTTAAACAAATGTCCTATGAACACTTGTTAAGATTCAATAAATAAAAAATTTACAATATTTAACATAATAGTTGACTAGTACATATTTATTTTACCTTAACAAATATCTTTAGAAGATCTGTTTGTAAAACCCTATAAATAAAAGTTTAATTCATTCATTATTATTTCGAATTGTACATTTACTCATTGGTTAATAAAATAGTTTTGAAAAAAAAAATTAAATTTATTTATCATTGAATTATATTTTGAAATAATTATTTTTTATACACATGTGAAATAACTATTAACCACAAAGCATGTATAATCCCATTGCCCACTCAAATTATAAAATTCACATGTACCTCACGTTTTGGAAAAATATCCAGTTCCAACAGACAATAATTGAAGTGCCAACTTTGAAATAGTGAACATGGATTTAAAGCATAGAAGGACATCCATATGATTTATATTACCTTTTAGGTGTCAATTAGTTAGTGGGAATAGTGAGCTATGGCTAGATTCAATCTCTTGATCCCTGTGAAATGAAAAAAAATTATACTTTTTAGGTGACAACCTGATCTACAAGTTATGATAAAGACGTGATAACTTGATAAACAGACCTACAAGATAAGGTAAAGAGGCTGTCAATAAAGAAATAAAATGCTAAGTGATGATATGTTTTTTTTTCTTGGAGGAGCTCTTTATATAATGATAAAATAAAATTGATTTGATATTAATTAGATAATAATAATGGAATATGATTATATTCTTGTAACATTAATAGACAATGATAGTGACAGTTATAGTTCTAATAAACTGTTGTCTCAATTGGTTAGAAATAATTTTGTGATATCAAGAACAAATAGAATCTCATTGCATTTCACATTGTATGTGGTGGAACATATATGGTTTTAAACCTTTATAAATGCTTAGATTACTTGAAATTTCATCTCAGTGAGCATAAATTTTAGTTATAGAGTTCACTTAATAATGAAAATAAGACTGTGCATCGATCAGTTCTACCGAAAAATGAAACTGATCAAACCGAGACTTCGGTTTTGGTATCGGTTTCATGAAACTTTCTGTTGTGTCTCGGTTTCTTGCATCAAAAACAACAATTTCAATGTCAGTTTCCCATAGATGTCGGTTTGACCAAAACGGAAACCCAACTTTAATCAAGTTCAATCCTTCGGCCCAGTTTCATTCGAAGCCTTTGTCTGATTGGAGGCCCAATTTCCCTATAGTTCGTTCTTTCCTTTCCTCGGTTCCTCTGCTTCACGATGGAACGCCTTTAGTCCTTCAACCTAGATCAGTCTCTGAGAAGCCCTTATTCATTTGAGTATCTCACATACAGCTACTCAGCACTCAGCTCTCCCTCGGAAGGGAAAAACCTTATACCAAGGCAAGATTTTCAATTCCTTCTATAGAGGCTACCGGAGGAGGTTCTTCTTTGTTGTGCCTGACAAGATCTCAATTTCGATGCCAGCATCCGAGGTCGTTTTCTTGGAACACTGCAGAAATCAAGGTAATCTCACAATTGAATGAAATTAGCAATTTTCTAATTTTTTTTTTTTAGGAATAGTGGCTTGTTGATTAATTATAATCTGGCTAGCTAAATTAGAATCCTTATATGTTCGTTTTCAATCCATCTTCTTCGCTTGCAATGGTATAAGTAAAATATAGGCAAATGGATAGAGTCAATGGAAATAGAGGTTATAGATTTCTGCTGGTTTATTAAATAGGATTCAATATTCAAACGTCTAAATAATAATAATAGAAGTCTCATTCAAGTATACTGATGGCTCATGTATGTTGGGAGGGGCACATGTATGTTGGGAACATGCCCCCCCCAACAGACATAAAGATCTCACTAAGAGCAGAGGAAATGATTTCTTGTCTTGTACACCAGGGTTCTATGAGAGATCAATTGCAATTTGAAACTTGTTCATTGATACAAGAAATTTGTAAATAGCAAAAAAAGAATTCTTTTTACTTGAAAATGTATGAACGACGGGTATTAAACTACAGTCTTGAATTGCTATTTCAGTTCAATTATATATTGTGTTTTGCTAATCTATACGCATCCGGGTCAATACTTTTTCTTTATACCTTCGAATTTATATTGGTAAATGAAACTCAAACAAACACTTGCAAAATTTTGCAGGTGGCAGTTTATTATTAACTTTTAACTTAATGACTTTGCATGTCTAGTTCTAACTTAATGACTTTTCCTTTTTACTTGAATATGTCTTCTGCTATTTTTATTTTTAAGTTAAGAAGTATGCCTCCTTCATTGTTCTACACTTTGTTGCTGCCTCTGCTATCCAATTTCAGTAGTCATAAATTGAATATGTTTGGCTGATTTTATTTTATTTTTTTTACACATAATGCAAGCTTAATATGGAAAACATAACTGAAGTTGAAGATGTAAATCAGATTCTTGATGAACCAGATGCAAATCACCCTCAAAAGTGGAATAAGAAGAATTGTAATATGGAGAGAATTTGAGCTTGTCCCCTCGTGATTGGAAGATTTAGATCCTTGTCCTGCTACTACATGTAATCAGTGTCATATTAGGTTTGATGGCACTGGTGCAATGAATAATCATCTTCCTATTTGTAAAAAATATGTGATGAAAATGAAAGAAAAAAGATAATTAGGTATAAATGATATGTTAAAGAAGAAAATTAGTGATGCTCTCAAGAACAAAGACCAAGTACATGGTGCCGATGATGTTAGGAAAGTCATAGTTGAGTACATCGTTCTTGGGGGAATTGTCTTTCAAGCATGTTGAGTCTTATACATTTTGTAGATTTCTATGTGTTAGAGTTCCATCCAGTAGAGTGTCGATCTCGAATGACCATTGCTAGGGAGATTTGGGCACGTTACATTGATGAGAAAAAGAAATTAAGAAATATGTTAACTAGGACTAGACAAATGGTTTGTCTAACTACTAATACTTGAATATCAAATCAGAACCTTAACTACATGGCTCTAACTGAGCATTTTATTAATGATGAATGGACCTTACATAAAAGAATTTTTAGAACTAGGTCACACGGGTGAGGAGATAGGTAAGGCCATTGAAAGTTGTCTTTTAGTATGGGGGATTGAGAGGGTGTTTACTGTTATGGTGGACAGGGCTACTGCCAATACAATAATTTTTGGTACTTGAAAAGAAAAATAAGTAGATGAGGGGAGCAATATTGGATGGTGAGTTCATGCATATGAGATGCTGTGCACATATCTTGAACTTAGTTGTTTTAGATGGAATCAAGGAATTGCAACATTTAATTGCTGCAATTTGGAATGTCATAAATTATGTTAGGTTTTCTCCTTCTCGGAGTGCAACATTTTCCAAGTTTGTGGAGAGTCAGAAAGTTTAAAGCAAAGGGTCTGTGTGACTTGATGTTCCAACTAGATGGAATTCCACTTATTTGATGCTTGATTGTGTCATTAAGTTCTAAAAAGATTTTGATGCAATGAAAGAAGAATATGTAAGGTATAAGAAATGATGTAAGCCAAGAAAAAATGAACGTGAAGGTGAAAATGAAGAAAAAGAAGAAGGTGGCAGAAGTGAAGATAAAAGTGAGGAAGAAGAAGAGGGGAACAATCAAAGGGTAAGGAAGAACCACCTAATTCTAAGGATTGGGATAATGCTTCAACTTTTGTGAGATTTCTCAAAGTATTTCATGATATTAGTTTAAGTTTTTTAGGAACCTTGCATGTAACATCAAATGTATGTTACAATAAAATTAAGGCAGTGGAAGTGCAATTGACTAAGTTGTGTGAGGTAAAATTGATGATATCTTACAAAGGATAGCAAAGAGCATGAAGCTAAAATTTGATAAATGTTGAGCAAATTAACCTATTGATGTTCATTTCAATTGTCCTTGATCTTCGATATAATCTTGGATATCTAAGATATATCTTTGACATTTCTTATCCATTCAATTTTGCAATGGGCATGAAGTTTAAAGTTAAAGAGCAGTTGATGAGATTGTATCATGCTTATAGTGCTGAGGTTTGGGTTCCTATAAATGATGAGTCCAAACTTGGTGGACGTGGTGAATTTAGTACTTCGCTTGACGAAAGTGAAGGTGTAGATCTTTTTGAAGATGTGGTGGGTGCATGGAGCAGCCCAACCAACAAGAGATAAAAGGCTGATTCAGTAGTTAAATCAGAGATGGAGCTGAACTTGAATGAGGATGTTATCCTTAAGGATAAGTATTTAAATATTCTTTTATGGTGGAAGCCTAATGCAAGAAAATTTAAGATTTTATCAATGGTTGCTAGTGATGAATTAGCAATCCCAATTTCCACTGTAGATTCTGAGTCTGTCTTTAGCACTGTGGGTCATGTTTTAGATGCTTTTCAAAGTTCATTGCATTGGTAGAATTGGCTAAGGCCTTCCAACTCTTATCATTGAAAGTAAAAAATTTTTAGAAGAACTCATACATTCAAAAGAGATTGCAAGTATTTAAATATTTAGTTTATTAATTTCTTTTAATTTGAATACTTAATGGAGTAATTGACTTATTGTGTACTTATTTTTTATCTTCTAATAGAGTTTTCAACTTCCGCCGACTTGTTGTGGACTTTGGACATGTTTTTCTATTTAATATTTTTTTGGTTGGACTTGGACATGTATTTCTTTTTAATTTTATTTGTTTGGATTTTGTTAGAATCAGTGCAAGACTTTTTAAATATATTTGTTACAATGAATTGTAGACTTTAGATTTATTATATTTGTTACTGTTATTGTTGCTGTTAGAAATTTATAATGTAGGTTAGGTTTATTTTGGACTGTATTTGATACAATTATCAAAAAATTGTGGGCCTCATTTTTAGCCCAAAAAATATTATAATTTACATTTTCTCAATAAAACATGAATTTGAAAGTTTTTTTGGGCCAGATTGGGTGTTAAAAAAACGCTGGGTTCAAAGGCCCACTAGACAAATAGCCTAAAAACTGAGTCAAACCAATCCACCATGGTCTGTTCGGTTTCGATTATCTCCCTTTCAAAAAATAAATAATAAAAATTTATAATGAAGGCAAAACCGAGATGCTAGGGTCGGCTAGTAAATCACTGAAAAACCTATCGAAACCAACCAAAATCAGCCATAAATGAAAATGTATTATAATTATCTTAATAAATTTTTATTTTCTTGAAAAATTAAAAAATAAAACGTTAATTATTTTTAACCCTGACTCTTACTATAAAAGTTCTATAATTTAATTAATATAGTTTAAAAAATTATATGAAAACAAAAAGCCTGAAAGCACACTTGTTTTGATGATATTTCTACAATATTTTGAAAGAATAATTATCGTTTTTC
The DNA here is from genome assembly GCA_029379385.1 of Quillaja saponaria. Taxonomy (NCBI): domain Eukaryota; kingdom Viridiplantae; phylum Streptophyta; class Magnoliopsida; order Fabales; family Quillajaceae; genus Quillaja; species Quillaja saponaria. Next base: position 12,012,073 of record CM055614.1, on the reverse strand, counting down.
CTTTTTTAACATCATCTCTTTTTCTCATATCTTCTCTCTTCATATCTTTTTCTTCTTTCTATGTCCTAAACTCAAAAATAAACCCTTAAAGCACACTTGTTTTCGATATATCTCTTGAAATATATATATATATATAGAGAGAGAGAGATTGGTTATAAATCAATGAATTATTCTGTTTAGAACGTTTTGAATTCCGATACAGTGCATTTTAACAAGAAATTAGAATTATATATTATAAAAAAATGTGCAAACATAATTTTATTGTATTGGTAAAAGAAAATGACTATTTACATAGTCAAAATGACTGAAAACAAAGTCAATTTAATATACAAAATTTAAAAATGGAAATACCCTTCTAGAGAAGAAAAACAATGAGTGGAGCTTTTAATTTCCCATCGTCTCTCTCCAATCTTCCCTTCTCTATTGGTTCCATTAGGCCTAGGGGGCACTGAAATATACATATTGAACACAATTATTGATTTTATTTTTTACTCATTTTCCTAGATGAAGTCTGACGACTCAATAATGCATAATTGTAATTCTCATCCGAGTTTTCTAAGTTACGAGACGAAAAAGACGCTAATTTACCATTTCCTCTTGTATTAGGTTTCGGAGTCCTCATTATTGCTTAGAAGCTTGATCAAATTGATAGTACAAATGTTTTAATCTCCAAGAATTATCTTCTTCGGTTGTCTTTTCATAATTTATTGGTTTGACTAGATAACCGATTCTTATATGAAAAAACATATTGAAGTGTTTAACTGAAAGAGAGCATTGAAAAACCCCTTTGAGATTGTGTCAGATAAGTAATATTCATTTTGTTGGAACATGGACAGTTAAGCAAATTTTTGGCTCTATCGGCATTTTGATACAACATTTTTGTGTTTGATTTGACATTGCTCAAATCAAATAGCAGATATAAGATCTTTCTAAGAGACAACTTAAAGAAGTAGGTATAGAACTTGTGCCTTAGAATCCAAGAGATGATCAGCTAATGCTAAAACTTATGTTATCCTTTGAGCTTTAATGACTCTTAGCTGATAAGAAGCCTTGATTGGCGGATAAGAAGATTCGACTAACTGTTGAATGAAACAAAGCATTTCATTCTTCAGCACTTGTACCTTCGATGACTCTATGAAAGAAGTTTCAATAGATAACCATTTAATGAAACGATGAGAGATTTTTTTAGTGGATCAATGTTAGTAAAGTGAGTTTATATTGGTGCTGAATAAGTATTTTAGTGGAACACTTCATCTTAGCTATATCATCTTAGCAACTGAGTGATGTATTTTTCTCAACAGCTGGGTTTTAGCATATGCATAAGAAAAATATAGATTTAGTCAGGATTTGTTTTCTTTTGTAATATATTTTATAATTATCAAAATCTTAAGATTTGAGATAATGTTAAATTGATTAGTCAAATCAAATTTGCATTTAATTCAACAATCTCCCATTTTTTATGATTACAAAATATTGAAATATTAAGTTAGAAAGAATACTTTGTGAGTTCAAAATGAATGTGTGCTTATTCCCCTGCTCAATATTTTTTTTTCTCCTGCTTTTGTTATCATAGAAACAGTCAAAATTTTGGATGGAGAGTAGAGCAAATGGACACTATATAATAAATAAGTAAGTCTATAATTTTTTACAATAATGATGCTTTTATTATTGGGAATTGATAGGATTGGATTCGTTCTGACCCAATCCAACATGTGATCCAAAGAGTTCTGGATTAGATCCAATCTAACATCATTTGATCCATGGGATCAAGATTCTTGCATCCAATTTGATTGTGATCTAATTGATTCGACCTGTTTTTAGTTTTTATTTTATTTTCTTTCTTTTCTTTTTAAATAATTAGAAAAAGTGATTGCTAACTCAAAAAATTAAAATAAATAAATAAATAAAAATACGACTAGAAAATACAAATAGAAGATAACATACACATTTGGATCAAATATGATTCATGGATCATGATGGATAAATCCAATCCATAGTAATTGTTTAAAATAATAATAATAATACATCAAGTAAACAAATGTGGGTAATCCTAATTATTTGTGGGTAACAAAAGAAGAAGGGAGGAAAAAAAAAAAACAAATGGATTGTAGATAATCTGACCAATCCAACGATCTATGGATCATGATCCAATCCAAGTTGAGAAATCAATCCAACAACTTAGACAATATCTAATATATTACCATTGGATCGGGTTGGATATATAACTCGACCCGATCTATTGCCAACTATAAATGCTTTTAACCAGGCGATTGATATCAAACAAAAATAATATTAACATTGACATCTTTGAAATCTTTTAAATCATAGTGATAACAAATACTTTTAGCTCCATTTTCTTTTGAAGTTATATCTTATGTTTCCCAATCTTTCTTTTTTATTTGTTATCAATGTAGAAATGAAGTTCTTAGCAAAGAAAATCATGTTCAAAACATTTGTATTTTAAATAGACACAAATATATGAAAATAAAATTTTTGGTAACACACAAAAACAAAAAAACAAAAACAAAAACACAAAAAAAGAAGAAGAGAGAGAGAGAAAGAAGAAAAATAAAAGAATCTCATGGAAAATTTTCAATTCTCTTAAACTCCCTTGACATTTTTGTATAATTTTTCTACATGATTCTTTCACTTGATATGCAATCATTAGTCCTTTAGAGATATAATTAATGATGTCAGAAACACCAAAAGTTATAAATTTTGCTCATTTAACATATAGACCATTTAAACATTTGATTAGAGAGGCTTACGCTTGGTTGGGTAATGCTATAGTTTCTAAAAATTTGCTATGACTTTTGTACTGTGATAAAACAACTATCAAAAAATCACAGCAACCATGTTTGGTAAATTTTTTATAAAAATTGTTGTGAGTAGTAAAAGTAACAAACAAAATGTTTGGTAAAACAAATCATAAGCTACTGTGAATCTATAAAATGACAAAAATAGACATGATTAATTAAATATATATTTAGAGAGAGAAATTTAATGGTTTATAAGTTAATTGAAGATATATTTGGTAATTTTCTAAAATTAATGAACTATTTTTGTACTTTTAATTTAAAAAAGTCATAGCTAGCCATCACTTACGGTGCTTCTAAGGCTTAGTTTAGTAATGCTCTTTGGAGAGTGCTTATGCCAATAAAAAGCATAAGTAAATTTTTTTATGTTTCGTAAAATAATAAATTAAAAAATACGGTGCTTCTACTCTAGACTTTTAAAAGCTAGGATTTGATTTGTTTTTAAAAGCTAGTTTTTGCTCTTAAAAATTTAAAATACTAGTATAATCTTAACTTTTAATGAAAATTCGTATTTATCTTTTTATTAATTAATGCAGTAAGTTTATTATCTCTCTTTTTATTATTGATATCTATTATAGTCAATTTAAATATTTGAAATAACTTTACAATGAATTTACCAAGCTCTAATTTGTGGCTTCTACTTGTTGAGAGTAGTTTTTGTATTATTTTATCAAAAATTATTATTGTAACTCTTTAAAAGCAGCTCTAAGAGAGTCATGAGAGTACAATATCTCTCAAAAAGTCACATCATTATCAAACCAAGCCTAAAAGAACTCATGACTTTTTAAAAGTAATAGAAAAAGCATCCCTAAAAAAAATAAAAAAAATAACTAAACAATAGTTAGGTGCTGTAGCTTTTTAGAAACCAAATCACTCTCTTGAAAAGCCTTATCAAACTCAACCTTAATTTATCAGTTATATGATTATCTCCAACAGTATGCTAAGAGATTGGATATGATATTCCTAAATTACAAAATTGATTTTCATTAAGAGAAATTTCAGATTTAGCAGAGTTTAGTAATTAAAATAAGGGATTGGAAATGATATTCCAAATTACAAAATTGATTTTCATTAAGAGATATTTTTTACAAAATATTTGTAAGTTGATTTTCCAAATTAACAAAATATAGAGAAATATTATATTTTTGAACAAGGCACAGTTTAGTAATTAAATTAAGAGAATAGATTTGATATCCTAATTCTTTGTTAATTTTATAAAATTAATTTTCATTAAGAGATTTTGTGAAAATATTTGTAATTAAGTTGATTATCTCAGTTAACAAAATATAGAAAAATATCTTATTTTTGAACATGATCACTAATAAAAGGATGTCTAATCTTAATATGTTTAGTTCTTGCATGTTGAATAGGATTTTTGGTTAAATTTATTGTACTTGTATTATCAAATAAGATAGGTAATTTTTAAATTACAGATCAAAATTAGTGTTTTAGGAAAAAAAAAAAAAAGATTTAATCAATTAATATGTTGTTACCATAAAGAATTTTGAGGCGGCATTTGGCAATGGGTCGAGTACATCGACTCGCCCAGTTGTTCACATATTTTTATTACCCATTCAAGCTTGGATTCTTGGGCAGGGACTGCAAGATCTAGAGATCCATTTACATAAATATGTGGTTTTCCACAATGAATCACTGGCAAAATGTTTTGATTAATATCCGTTCACATATTTTTATTATTCGGTTATTCACAAAATTTGTTATGAAACTTAATAAATATATATAAAAAATAAAATATACTATAAAAATAGAGGGAGAGAATATTTGGCACTACTAATTACATAGAATTGATGAGTAAAAGATTTCCGCATCAACTCTCCCTTTATTATTTTCATGAGTTTGAATTTTTTTTATGGAGGTCATGAGTAGTAAAATTCGTATAAATTTGTTTAATTGTAACACATATACTTAGTTTACAATTGACAAGATTAGAGAGGTTGATTAGTCGAGGCGCATAAAAATTGACAGGAACACAACTCAACAGTTGAATTAATAAATAAAGGCTTTCACATCCTACAACGACAACATTTTGAGAAAATTATGTCAATTACCTTATAATTAATTTTTTTTTTCACTCTATTAGACAAATTCCAAAATAAAATTATACTTATTCTTTCTATGGTCAGAATTCAAAATTATTCTTTAACTCCACAAAAATAAAATATTTTAGACTCCCTATATACTCAAGCAATAGAAAATATACTTCTTAATTATTATGATTGGATTAATGCTACTCTTTAAAATGTAATGTAACTTTTATAGAAACATAAAAAATAAAAATTTATATTTTTGGATCCATGGACAAGGCCAAGTATATCTGATCTGGGTCAAGTATGCCCGTACACAACATGAATCTAAAATGAATTTTTTGTTTGATATTGTATGAGTATACGTCCTTTGCGGATCCGGACTTGGTAGACTTACCTGACTCATTTTATCCCTAGGTGACAATAAGGTCACCCATAAAAATAAAAAAAAACTAATGAGATTTCGAATCAAATTTTCTGCACATCAAATTTTCATGTGCAGATGGGTTTTCCACTACTCTCCCCCTGTTTCCTTCCCGAGAAACCATAAGAAAGTGATGAATACCATGGGCTTGAAGTTTCTTCAAGAAAAGATTTTGTACACAAACTTCCCCTTGATCAATCACCAGTTATTATTTCTCTTACATTACCCTCCAACAAGGAAAAGCTTATGTAGATCATGAGTCGTTTGATTCGACATGAGCTCAATTTAATTGCTTATCCATACATAACTACATAACCCAAATGCGATGTTCTTTTAACACAACCAATGCCAAGCTCCGGTGAATATTATATATACCAAATTCCATCAATCCAATTACTTTTTTGAGAAATAAAAGACATCTAAGTTATACAAGTAAAGCGATCTATTTCTTGATAAGAAAAAGAAAAAACATGAATGGTGATCACATTGATAATAAAACAGAATCTTGGATCTCGAACAATGATTCGATTAATGATAAAGAAAGAGAATTCTTGGTTCAGTTCTTTGCCTTAATGACAGAAAAAAAAAAAGAAAAAAAAAAAGGAAAAAGACTGATCAAATTCTATTGAGTCTAACTCATAGTCATCATTTATCAAAGAAAATGACTCTTTCAGTCTTATTAGAAAGACACATTATTTGGGCTAGAAAGGAAAAAAATGAAAAAAAATAAAAATTCCACGCTTGCTAAAATTAAAGTTTGTAAACAAAGCAATTAATTTGGCAAAACTCCTTCGAAAGGAAAATCTATTAATATATCTATAATTATTTCGAACAACTCTTTCGTATAATGAGTGAGATTAGTACAGTAGTTGTACCTACATCAATTCAGGCTCCTTAGTATTTAATTCAATTAGTAATTTAGCATAATAAATTTTTTCTTGGTCAGATCAATAAGGTCATGAAATTTCAATTTATTTATCTCTTATTTCACATAGAATAGATTCGCTTGAACTGATACATGACTTTCTTTAGTCTTTTTGGTACCAAGTCTTGTATTAGGAAGTATAGGAGTTGTATTACTTCCCAACCCATCTAATCTTCATACTTAAATACTGTTACTGTAAAGGTAGATTTCGTTGTAAAAAACATATTACTAGATGATTTATGGGTAGAGCCAAAGAGTTTGAACTATTGTTGTTCGGTAAGATCACAATGAAAATGCAATTTTTGTTTTTCTTCTAAATGATTACGATATTGAGATTTTTTACTAGAGTGAGATTGGTTTTTAAGATCACTTCCAACTCTAGGCCTTTATTAGTTAGTCCTAGTAAAGCCCTAGACGACACTTTTTTAAAATGAGGCCCTCTGTAATGCGACATAAAGATTCCTACTTTAAGTTCATAAACCTAAATTGAAACTAAATATTTAATATAATAAATGAAGCAAAAATCTACACAAGTATTGTACTAAAAAGATGACTTCTATGAATATTCGAACCTTATTGTATATATAATTTAAATTAAATTAAGGAGTTCTTTTCTTGATTTGTTTTATAGAGCTAGATGCAGAGGCGCATTATAGATTGATATGAACATCATGAGCTATCTTGTAATAAAACTAGTTATTGTTGATACTTTCTTCATGGTTCCTTCTTCCACAAACTAAGCTTTGCATCGAGCTTCGAGAAATAGTGAATGGTCTTATATATAAATACATAAATATATAACTCTCTTGAAATTTTAATTGAACTTATATTCACCACTATAGGAATTGGGTTCAAGCTTTCCCCAGCCCATTTTCATCAATGGACCCCTGATGTGTGTGTGTGTGTATATATATATATTATAATATATTATACACAACTCAACTCAACTAAGTCTTAAATCCTAAACTAGTTAGGGTTTAGGGTTGGCCATATGAATCTTTTTCTTCCATTCGCATCAATCCGAGACAACATTTTCATTAATCCCTAGCGTAGCCATATCTTTCTCGATGACTGCCTCCAATGTAAGTTTCAGTCTCCCCTTATCTCGTCTAACACCTGACATCTATATCAAGTTACCTTTCTTAACTATTACGTCTATTGGCCTGACGTTGGATATGTCCAAACAAACATAGGTGATTCTCCCTCATTTTCTCCTCAATAAGTGCTATTTCCACCTTCTTACAAATCTCCTCATTTCTTATTCTATAATTTATTATATGACCTGTCATCCATCTTAACATTCTCATTTCGACTATTCCTATCTTATGCGAATGTTGCTTCTTAACTGCCAAATATTTGGTACCATATAACATAGATGGTCTCACTGCCAACTTATAAAATTTTCCTTTTAATCTATTCGGGATTTTAGGATCACATTGTCACACCCTTAAATGAAGGTATGACTGGCCAGAGGAATGAATGTCCATACCCCTGTAACCTTGAATATGCAAATAGATAAACACAACAATTTATAGAAATTTTGGCAGAGTTTCCCCATACTATAGATTGCCTATAATGAAAAACCAATAACCTGGATTCAAGTCGATAGTAAAACATAACATCAAAATATACAAAGGGGCTCCGCCCCGACAACACACAATACACCATAATAATCATTATATGTAAATATATTACAACCATGCATGACATCCTATGTGACTGCAAGTATTGCCCTTTACGCTCCATGTGTGCAATTTCCAAGATATACCTTGCCGTTGCAGAGTCGGCAAGTGGGCCTATATAGCGATCAACTGCTATCTCCTGAAAACTAAAAAAAACCACAAAGGAAAGGGTGAGTCACCGTAACTCAGTGAGCAACTCATGTACCCTATGGGTACCAGCATCATACAGCACAAAAATTATAAGTTACAACTCATAATCAAATTTATTAATACACGTGCGTGGTTACTATAATCATATAATCACAATTCACTTAACTTACAATCCCAAAATAGCAACCAACTTATATAAACCAATCAACTAAACAAATAAAGGGTCAACGAGTAACCCAGCCTCATACACTAATATCACCCCCTGCTGGGCATTTACGCACCCGCACACCAAATAATCTTCGTACACAAATCCATCCCACCGGGGCTAAGCACTCCAATAGTTTTTAAAATCATTGTTAGAAATGAAAATCATTTTCCAAAAAATGTTCATGAATTGGCCTTTATCAAACACAATCAATGTCAATCACATATCATTTAATCAAATTGCTGAAATTACTCATTTGCTTAGATTTTAGTGTAACTCATATAATTCAAGTATACACGCAATGGCACACAAAAATCTGATATCCATAAAGCACATGATTCACTCACTAGTTCACGAATGAGTCTCGTCAGTGCGTCTGATATATGACGGTGCCAGGAATATCCTCTACACGCTCGGGAGCTGAAAATCATATATCAATAAATTACTAACAATCACTTCTAAATTAATTTGACGATTTCATAATTGTACATAGTTATATCAAATACGTAAAATGATAGTAATTAACCCGTTACATTTACTGAATTAACCTTCATAATTTAACATTACCCTATATATATATTTTTTCAATTTAACTAATTATATTATCAAATAACTTAGGATGAGTTACTTGCCTAATTGTGTATATAAATATATATATATACATATTATTTGTTTAACATTAATTTCCTTTTAAATTATTTCTTCTAATGTTCACATATTCTGTTAGTGCAATTTCAATCTAATTCACTCATTTATCTTCCTAATTCCTCTAATAGTAGATTATTCCTACTCTTCCTGTACCACTGCCTTGACCAACAACCAAAGGCACTTCTCATCCCGTTCCTTCATGCTTCACAGTACAAACAATACCCATTAGTAACCAATTGTCATCGACGGTGTCCAACCCCCAACCTGCTAACTACTTCCTATGTTGAATCTAACTCCTCAGTCAAGGTAAAAGATAACCCACTCACGGTTACATAAGGTAATCAAGGGATTAAGGGCACAATCTAGCAAAAAATTTCACAATTTAAAACCACTAAGGCCAAGTGAGAAAGAGATCGGCTGGTAGCTAGAACGTTCGGCTGCTCACCATGAATGGAAGTTGACCACCTTAACTTGCTGGGCTATGCGGTGGCTGCTAACTCCTTATTGCAGCTCACGACCTGTTGCTGCCATGGTTGGAAATGCAAGCTCGGCGCTGCCAAAGGTTGAAGGAGACCAGCAGCTAGCATTGCACAGGTGGAGTAAATTCCACTGCTAAGATTGCTCACCAAGTTTGGGTGATGGGCACCAAGTACAGAGAAGAAAATGAAGGAGGTGCAGAGCAGGGGAAAGCAAGTCGGATGTCTCTCTTTTTCTTCCTGAAGAGAAGATGCTGGCAGGAAAATATCAAGCAAAAAGGAGCCCAATAAAATAATAACAAAAAACCTACACCACACAATTGCTTCAAATTTTTTATATATATATTTAACTTTCCTTAATGTAATTAAATTCATTATTAATAATTGTATGTATGTATATTGTATGTATATTGTGTAGGTATATATTACATACAAGAATTTTTTAATCTACACATTGCGTAATTGGGGTCTCATACACATAAAACTCTCTAAGCACTTCGCCACTTCACCCACCCTGCCTTGATCCTAAGATTTACATCATGCTCAATTGCACCATCTTTTTGTATAAATAACCCTAAATACTTAAACATATCATTTGTAGAGATTGTCTGACTATCTAAAATTATTTCATTCGGGTCTTCTCTAGTTTCACTGAATTTGCACTCCCTATACTCAGTTTTTGTCCGACTCTATCTAAGGCATTTAGATTCTAATGCGTTCTTCTACATTTCTAGTTTGGAATTTAAACCTTCTCTAGTTTCGTCTACTAACACGATATCATTGATAAATAGCATGCACCATAGAGCCCTATCTTGAATATTATAGGTAAGTTCATCCATGACTAAAACATGACTAAAACAAATAGGTAAGGATTAAAGGAAGAACCTTGGTGAACAACTATTGTGATTGGGAATTCTCCAGTTATACCATCTACGATCAGCACTCTAGTCATAACTCCCTCATACATATCTTTAATAACTTCTACATATTTAGTTGGGACCTTCTTCTTCTCGAGTACCCACCACAAGACTTGCCTTAGAACTTTATCTTACGCTTTTTCTAAATCAATAAAGGTCATGTGAAGATTCTTTTTCTTTTCTCTAAATTTCTCTATTAATATCCTAAATAAGAAAATAGCATATGTTGTAGATCTTCCTGGCATAAAGCCAAATTGATTCTCAGAAACTAGAGTCTTATTCCTAAGCCTACGCTCAGTCACTCTCTCCCACAACTTCATTATATAGTTAATAAAATTTATTTTATCGATAATTCATACAACTTTGAATTTCTTTATTCTTATAAATAGAGATCAACGTACTCTTCCTCCACTCATCGGGCATTTTCTTGGTTACAAAAATCTTGTTAAAAAGATTTGTAAGTCAAGTTATTCCAATACCTCCTAGGTATCTCCAAACTTCTATTGGTATATCATATGGGCCCATTGCCTTACCATTCTTCATCTTATGAATAGCTTATTTAACCTCTTGTGCATTAATCCGACTAACAAATCGGCGGTTCGTATCATTAAAGGTATCATCAAGGTCCCCAAAATCACCCCTTGACTCTCTATTAAATAAAGTATCAAAATAAGTTCACCATCTCTCATTAATCTTGTCTTCCTTAACTAAAACCCTATTAGCCTTATCTTTAATGCACTCTATATGATATAAGTCTTTAGTTCGTCTTTCCCTTTGCTTAGTAATCCTATAAATATCATTGTCTCTATCCTTTGTCTTTAACTTTTAGTAAAGTTATTCATAAGTCTTGCTTTAGCTTCCCTAACCACTTTCTTAGCATCTTTTCTAGCTTGTCTAAAATAATTATAATTATCTTCATTTTTACACTTGTGTAATTTTTTATAGCACTCTTTTTTAACTTTAATAGCTTTTTGAACTTCTTCATTCCACCACCATGTCTCCTTAGTTGGAGGTCCACGTCCTTTACTTTCTCTTAACACTTCTCTAGCAGTATTCTTGATACGACTTGCCATTTCATCTTAAATTATATTAGGCTTATCCTTCACCCTACAAGGATCACCCTGTAACATTTTATCTTTAAAAAGAACCATCTTCCCTCCATTCAAATTCCACCATCTAGTCCTACTACACTTATTACTTCTATGCTTTTGCTTCCAACGCTTAACACCAACATCCATAACCATAAGTTTGTGCTGAGACACTAAACACTCACTGGGCATAACTTTACAATCCTTACAAATCGCTCTATCAACCCTCCTAGTCAGAACAAAATTTATTTGGCTCGCTACTAAAGGTGACTAAGTGCGACTCTCATTTCTTAAAGAACGTGTTAGCTAAAATCAAGTCATATGCAATCGCAAAATCTAAAATAGACTTTCTACCCTCATTCTTAACTTCATAATCATATCCTCCATGTATGCTCTTAAAACCCTCTTCAGTACTTCCTACATGATAGTTCAAATTAGCACCAAGAAACAGTTTCTCTCCTAACGGTAATTCTTAAACTATCTCCTTTAAATCATCCCAATAAGCTTTTTTTGTAGATTATTCCAGTCCTATTCGTGGAGCATAGGTGTTAATGATATTGAAGGCCTCCTCGTCTATCATCAATTTCACTAAAATTATTCTATCACCTTTCATTTTGATTTCAACAACCTTGTCCTTTAAATTTTCATCTATAATAATCGCCACTCCATTCCTATTTCTAGTTTTACTAGTATACCACATCTTGAATCCTGTTCTCTCTATCTTTCTAGCCTTTTCTCGTACCCACTTAGTTTCTTGCAAACAAGTAATATTAATCATCTTTCTACTCATAGTATCTACAAGTTCTCTCAATTTACCCTTAAGAGTCCCTATGTTCCAAGTAGCTATACGAATCTTATCCTAGACTAGCTTCTTTACCTCCACCCGCCTTCGATGCAAGAACCCTTGCTCATTTTACACCACACCCTAGGTGCCGATATGGTACACCACTGAGGATGTGATGACCCAATCTTTGTCATATCTCACTACACCCGGGATTCGATGCAGCGCGTCGCTAAGAGGGTTACGCCCCAACGAATATTTGGTAGGATTCATTGTCATATGGTTTGACTAGTTTTATGCTAGCCGTCAACCTATCGCAATCCTCCTCCTATATCTATAGGTTAAACTATATTTTTGGTCCATACCATACACTTTGTTGCAATTGGATCCTCATACCACTTAGGTCTCTATTGTCAATACTAATACTAACCGAAGTAATTTCAACTAATGGTTGATTACATGGTTAATAATCCATAATGTGGCAAACCCATGTGAATTAATGAACTAATATTAAATATTAGCCACATGACTTTAATATATTATTTTCTTTTTAGACTATTCCTTCCTCAACAGCCCATACACCAATGTCTTTTTGTCATCACCATTATCATTAAAAACCCTCATCGCCATTTTTCAACGAGAATTAGAATAAAGTTTTCAAAAACTCAAAAACTCCCATATTGGACATGAACCTAAACTCTTCAATTATGGAGGAAAATAGAGAAATTAGATGAAGAATTATCTTTAATAAGCCATTATTTAGTCCATACAACTCCAATTCCAATCCAATCCCATCAAATTCCATCTCCTTTATACAAAACCTACATTCTTGGACTTTTTCTCATTATATTCCCATGTACTAATTTGAAAGAGATTTATAAGTTCCATTTCCTTGATTAATTCATCTGATCAATTAAATTGTAAGGGTTGTGAGAAAAACATCATATGTGTTTCAAGGGTGGGAGGAAGAAGATAGAACCAAAGGTTGGTTGGGTAGAACATAATTAGGTGTTGTTTGGAGAGTAGTATCGTCCTGAGAAGGTGGACTATAATGGAGATATATGACAGCAGATATTCAGCAAATGGTGTATGGATTGTTGAGGAAGGACGATTAGTATTCCATGATTGAGATACAAAAAAAATGATGCAAGAGTATGGGGAAGAAGATAATTGAGAGATAATGAGTTTTAATTTGTATTTATAAATATCTTTTTAATAAAGAATTATTTTTAAAAAAAAAATTAATATATTAACACCGATTCTTGCATGTTCCAATGTTAACATTAATTTAAAACAGAAGAAGTTAGCATGTACAATGTGCCCATAATTTCTCAAATTTTATCACATTATCATATTGGGCATTTTAAATAATAGAGACATGAAAAAAATTTGGGTTAAACCTGATGACAACCCATAGGGAATCATGGGCAAGCACGCACCATGACTTATTCAATCTCCAGTCGGGTCAAATAGACTTCATCTAGTTTGATTTGGATCTTTTCATTGTTTCTTAATTGTAAGTAATTTAAACCCCAATTTTTTTTATTCGTTTGATAGAAATCACTAGTCTAACAAAATCACTAAAGTAATTTCAAGTTTCAACAATTAAATTAGTCCAAAAACCATTGAAATTAAAATAGTTAGGACACCTTAACTCTAACCCAAAAGAATTTTGCTCGAATTCCTCAAAATAATGTGATTTAATTCAATTAAATGGTTCCTGATTGAGTATGGAAACACACTAGAATTAAAAACTCATAAAAAATAGGTCAAAACAATATAAAATCCAAGTTTTGAAACCAAAAATTAAATTTGATCTAAAAATAACCTGGAACTAAAAATTTAGATTTCTCAACATATAGTTAATTATACCATACAATCTATATATCAATTTAAAAACACTTATGAGATGATAAAAACCCTACCAATACAAATTCAATTTCTTTCATATAATGCTTCAATTTTTCAGTTTAAAGTTCTATTTTTATTTTTATTTTTGAAAAAAGCTATATGATTTCATGCTAATCACAATAAATAAATTCAAGATTCTAAATCATTGTATACATATTCTTGCTTTGATATATGTAAATTATTGTAGGATCTATATATGAAATTAGAACACAAACAAAATGATTTACTGCATACCTGATTGAGTCATGGTAGCGAAAACAATTTGATCCTCAAGGAAGAACACCTCTTGAATTCTTTATGTTGGTTGGGTCTTCCCTTCCATATATACTCTCTTCTTATAAGAGAGGAGAGTAGATCTAGCACATTATAATTATACCATAATGAGCTCTCCCATTAAGGACTTCACTAGGTATTCTATCATACCCCACACAGAGGCATGACTGGCTGGATGAATGGGTAAACAAACCTCTATAACCCTGACTGCAAAACAAAGAAACAAATATGACTCCAGATTACAATAACCATAGTATACACATGGGAGCTCCGTTCCAGCCACATCACAAATATTAACAATTAGGGTACCACACAAGACAAAACACTATGGCTTAGAACCTTATTGTGACTGTAAACTTTCATTCTTTGACTTCAAGCAAGTGATCTTGAATATAAATTGCCATAATACTCGGCAAGACTAGTATCGGTCATTGACGTCCTTTGAGATCCTATTACTAAAAAAAATCAGTAGAAGAGTAGTGAGTCCTATGAACTCAGTGAGTGGAAAAACGGACCCAAAGGATACTAGCATCACTTAACACATGGATATAACATATAGGTAAGCTAATGTCAATATAAGATGAATTTCAAAACAACTAAGGGTTACACCTACGCAATTATGAAAAATATGAAACTTAATAAACACAGTTCCAATAATGCACAAGATGAATAATTTAATTGGAACATTCATAATTCACAGTTCAAACAAAGCAATCAAAACATTCAAAGAATACAAAGGGCTAACAAAGTAACCTAGCCTCTCACACCATATATCCTCCCACCGGACATTTTTATGGCCTACACACCAAATATATTCTTCGTACATAATTAATCCCACTGGTACTGAGTACTTAATTATTTTAAAATACTTATCAGGATCAGAATATCCTAGGTGCACCTGAATTCTATTTCAGAAGTAAAAATCTTTTCGAAAAGAAAACACTTTTATTGCCCTTACTGAATACAAACAAGGTCACAAGTCAAACATAATTTAAATAACTCAATTAAACACTACACATGCTTATGCTTCCATAAAACTTATATCTATTCAAATACATATATTAATCTAGCAACCAAAAGGTAACATTTATCCACTCACCATTTACCAATCTTACTCGTCACGCCTTCTTGCATTCATGAGCGTCGTTGGCTCAACCAAAAGTTTCAAAGTTACAATTAAAATTTTCTAGTATTACGTAGTTTATCAATTTTATAGGTTATAACCCTTTAAATATGAAAATCTATAGATACTAAGTTTCAAGTATTTATTTAAAGTTAACTCCCCTTAAACATTTTCATAACCACCTTGGGTATATGCTTCGATTTCTATTTACATACTTAACTAATTCCAACAAAACCAAGTTCAAACATTATTTCTAGAACATTAGCTATCTTTCTTCTTTAGAAACTTATTTTAAAATTAGCCCTGAACCTACTCTAAACCACCATATAAACATAAACAGGGCATATAAAATTTTTGATTATCAGAACCGGACTCTAATGCTTATAAAATTCTCATACTTAGAAATTAAATTATGAAACTATCCAATCTAGTTTATCAAGATGTTAGGAACAATTTATAACACCCTACTTTTAATTCATCATTTAAGACCCTCTAAATCCAGTTACATTAAAATAGGTTCAATTAGGACTAGAAAATCACAACCATGACTTTAACACCTCCAAAATACACATATCATAGAATTAAAACCTAAGCTAATTCTTATTAAAAGGTCCTAAGCTAATTCAAACCACAAGGAAGAACACCTCTTGAATTATTTATGTTGGTTGTGTCTTCTCCTCCATATATACTTTTTTCTTATAAGAAAGGAGAGTAGATCTAGCATATTTATAATTATACCCTAATGAGCTCTCCCATAAAGAACTTCAATAGGTATTCTGTCATGCCCCCACATAGAGATATAACTGGCTAGAGGAATTAGTAAGTAAACTTCCATAACCCTAACTTTAAAACAAAGAAACAAATGACTCTTGATTAAGCCAAAGAATAAATGTAACATTTTGAAAACACAAGTTAACTACAAATTGCTTATTTACGGAAATACATAAAAATTTACCAAAAATTTCGGCAGAGGTTCCCCGCAAAGTGGAATAGGCCTAAAAATATAAACATATAACCCTGATTAAAGACAACCAAATCACAATAACCATAGTATACACAGGGAAGCTTTGCTCCAGCCATATCATAAATAATAACAATTAAACTACTACACAAGACAAAATACTAGTAACTCAGAACCTTATTATTACTGCAAACTTTCATTATTTGACTTCAAGCAAGTGATCTCGAATATACCTTACCACCAAACAATCGGCAATACCAGTATCGGTCATTGATGTCCTTTGAGATTTTGTTACTAAAAAATAAAAAATAAACATTAACAAAAGAGTGGTGAGTCCTACGAACTCAGTGAGTGGAACAACATACCCAAATGGTACTAACTTCACTCAACATATGGATATAATATATAGGTTAGCTAATGCCAACATAAGATGAATTTCAAAATAACTAAGGGTTGCATGTACGCAATTATGAAGAACTTAAAGCTTAATAAACACAGTTCCAATAATACACAAGACGCGTAATTTATCAGAATGTTCAAAATCCATAGTTCAAACAAAACAATCAAAACATTTAAAGTATACAAATGGCTAATAGAGTAACCCAAACCCGCATATTATATGTTCTCCCATTCAGCATTTTCTTGCCTGCACACAAAATATATTCTCCATACACAATCCATCTTACTAGGGCTAAGTACTCAATCATTTTAAAACATTTATCAAAATCAGAATATCTCATAATATCCTAGGTGCACCCAGATTCTATTTCAGAAGTAAAAAACATTTTAGAAAGAAAACACTTTTATTGGAACACTTTTTGGAAAGAAAACACATTTCGTCAAGTACACCCATTTCTGTTAGTGCCATCACCTCATAGTGGAAATGCAAAGAGCCTTTGAGTAGTTATTGAAAAGACCTAGATTGTAAATTACTTAGAAAAATTCAATGTAGGAGCCAACAATCTTTTCCTATATTTTGGTAAACTAATGATGCTTATTTCTTTTCTCAATTTGTACACGCTCGGGGAGGTAGGGGTGTCATAAGACAATATTGGAAATCTTAAATGGGGATTGTGAGGTGTGCCTGGAGGGACACAAGTTTATGGGATTTGAAGGTAGAGAAGGAGAGGATGAGGGAAGCTATGGTTTTGGAGATGAAAGTCTATTAAGGAAAATTTGTATGTGCCTTTCCATTATCTGAATGGTCTTTTTCCTAATTTGTTTACCCTAGAAATTTTGGAGCCATGGAAAGGTTTGTCTTTGTTGTTCATTTTCCATAGGTGGCTAAAAGCTTCTGGATTGAGTTGAGCTGCCACCGAAAAAAATAAAATGATTTAGAAATGCTAAAGTTTTCTAGAGCATAAGCAATGGCGGAGGACGACTTTAGAAACAAAGAAAACTACACATGGAAGGAAATAACAAGGGGGATAAGAAAAAGCAAATAAAACAAGAATTTATAAAAAGTTGAGTCAAAGTCAATTGCTTAAGAAAATTTGTGGTTGATATTAATACTTAGTATTTATATGTATGCATATATATATATATACTAGTATTTACTTTCTCTAATTTAATTTATTAACTTTATTTTACTTGATTCACGATTTTATTTACATCCCAACAACAAATTTATACACTAAAAGTTTTAAAACATACCCTAAATTATCGTGTTATAATATGTTTAATTACATTGTCACTTATTTATTTAATTTTTTTTTATAACGAAAATTTACACATTATGTATAAAACTGAACTTTACGATATGGTTATAACATATTCAGCTTACACTAACTATCATCCTACATCATATCCAATAGGTGTGCTTGAACACTAACTAATTGACCACTTAAAGCCAACTCGACTCTAACAAGCCTATTTCAAATTAACCAAATCTTAACATATTTTTAATCAAATCTAAAGTCATACAATTAATCACAACCCACATAATAAAATTTCTAACATTGTTTTGTAGGATTCTATTTTGGAAGAGGAAAGGATTGCCAACAGTCTTAAGGATTCAAAGATGGACTACGAAAGCTTCAGTTCTCTTATGGCAATTGCACAAGTCACTAACCCAAGTTGGTTACGTAATTCATATTTGCTCAATTTAATTAGTTAAGTAACTATATTAAAAACTAAACAAACATTAAACACTAGTTAGAATATTGTATGGAAATGCAATTTTGACTAAAATTTTGTGTCACACTCTATACGGAAGTACGACTGCAGGAATGTGTAATTAAACCTCCGTAACCCTAACTTCAAGACAAAGAAATATATACAATTTTTTACAAAACCAAAATATAAAAATAAATTTTAGAAAACACAAGTTAACTATAAATGTTTATTTACTGAAATGTATAACAATTTACTAAAAAATTTGACAAAGGTTCTCTATAAACTGGAACATGCCAAAAATATAAACATATAGTTTCTGGTTACATTCAACCAGTTTACACAACCATAATATACACAAGGAGCTTATCTCCATTATTCAGCATAATAACAAATAACCGAACTAATATACAATACAAAATCTGACACCAAAACTTTAATGTGACTACAAACTTTCATCTTTTGACTTTAAATAAGTGATCTCGAAGATATACCTTACCTCCAAAGTATCAATTATTGATGCTTACTGAGATTCTATTACAATATATATATATATATATATCAACAAAAGAGCGGTGAGGCTAGTGGACTCAGTGAGTGGAAAAACATACCCAAAGGGTACTAGCATTAACCAAAGGGTAATGAACACATATAAATTAAATAATCTTATGTAGTTATGTTTCATATCTTAATTCAATGGTAAACGTATGTACATATAATATTCGTAAAATCAATTAACCATAATTTACATAATATACAAGATGAATAATTCGATTGGAACATTCAGAACTCATAATTCAAACAAAGTCCAAAACACTCAAAGCACAAAGGGGCAATAGAGTAATTCAACCCTGCACAACATATATATCCTTCCATCAGGCAGTTTTTGCCCTCCATAACAAATATATCCTCCGTACATATCCATCCTACAGGGGCAGAGTACTCAATCATTTCAAATCACTTCTCAAATCAAAGTGTCTCAAAATATCCTAGATGCACCCGGATTCTATTTCAGAGATAAAACCATTTTGGAGAAAAATTCATTTTGGAAATAAAATCAGTTTTATTGGCTCTTATCAAACACAAATAAAATCACAACTCAAGAATAATTTAAACAATTCAATTATAGCACTACACATTCTCATTTATTTCTATATAAAATATTTATTCAAATACACATAAACAATTTCACATAGTAATCTAGCAACTAAAGAATACAGTATCTACTCACTGTTTACCGATCTTGTTCGTCACTTACTCGTGCGTTCACTCGTTTCATTGTCTAAATAATACTTTCTTGAGCTGCAATTAAAATTTTCAAGTATTTCTTAGTTTGTGAATTTTATAGGGTATAATCTTTAAATTACGAAATTTTATAGATACTAAGTTTCATGGATATATTTAAAGTTAACCATCTTAGATATTTTCATAACCACCTTGAAGATATATTTGATTTTAACAACATACTTAGCCAATGTCAATAAAACCAAGTTCAATTATTATTTCTATGACATTAACTACCTTTCTTATTAAGAAACTTCTTCTAAAATCAACCTTAAACTTACTCAAATTCCCATATGAATATAAACAGGGCACAGACAAAATTTCTAGTTGTTAGAATTGGATTCCGGTGTTTATAGAATTCTCATAGCTGAGAATTAAATTACAAAAATTTCTATTATGGTTTATCAAGATGTTAGGAACAATTCATCTTCAGCACTCCACTCCCAAATCATCTTTTAAGACTCTCAAAAACTAGTTACACCAAAACAGGAACAATCAGGACCCGAAAATTATAACAATGAATTTCAACACTTCCAAAATACATATAACATAAAATTGAAATCTGAAAAGGTCCATAATTGTCCCGTAGTATGTTAGGAACAATTCTTATTCAGAGATCCTAAGCTAATTTAAACCATATATTATCTCAAGACCATAAGCTACACTTTAGAACACCTAAACTAATTCAGTTCATAAGACACCTAAAATACCCGATTTCTCTAACTTATAAAATCTAACCTCGTTTCCCTTTAATAACTACTTAACTCCCATTTTTAACATTTTACCCATAGCTAACCACCCTTTGTTCATACTCGCTACTCATTTTCATTAAATCCTTAGATTACAACATTAACTAACAATTCTTTACTCTTTGTTCTCTGGCCTTTTTATTCAAATTTAATTAATCCATAAACACAAAGATTTTAAAGTTTCAAGTTTTACTCATTATGTTATAATTAGTTTCTTATAGACATTTTATCCAATATCTTAAGTACATAATTTGCTTATGTTGATGTGTGTGTATACATATTTATACAACATCAAGAATTCTAATTCTCCTCTTATTCACATTCCAAGTATTGATTTCAAATCAACTAATTACTCAATTTTTTCATTAAGACATAAACTAAACAATTCTAATATCAATATATTTCCATTTCATAACTTATTAAATTCCTAAATGCTAAATTAACAAACTATCCATGATCTTTAAAGAGTTACAATAATATGGTAAAGAATTTACAATTCAACACTTAGAGAACCAACTGCAACTAAGAAGGAGTCTTGTTGCCCCTCCTAGACTAACCTCATAGTTGAACATTGCTTAATTGGAGAAGAAGGACAATCAACGTGCAAAGCAAAACAAGGGTAGGCACATTAAGAGGATGCTATCTTATAGTTGCACCTTCCACCAAGTCAGCCACAAGTCTGTTACAATGCCCCTCACTACAAATTAAACCACCAAACACACTCTTTCTAAAGCAAGGATACACGACAAGAAAAGGCTGCAAGACAGATGACACAAGGGTTTCTGTATGTCTAAAACAAAGCATGTCTAAGGCAAGGCATTTGGCTTCTCCAACCTTTTAAACTACAGATAATAAGAAGCAAGGAATAAGGACAAGTGAGGGACTAGGCTAGCAGAGGCAACACAAAAGGATTTCAACACCAAGGGCATACACAGGGGGTTGAAGGAAGGCAGCTGACTTCCACAATTTCAACCTAATCACAACCAAAGCCACATCCCCTAGAAGGCAGCAAAGGCAGCCAAAGATCCTCCGAAATAGATTTGATATGTATCTTAGGCAATTGCTAATAATCAAAGCTAGTTGCCACAAGAATTTCCCTCAACAAACACATACACACACACGCTAAAAGAAGGAAAAGGAAGGAAGTCATCAAGCAAGAAAGGAAAGCTCTAATTCTCAACTAAGCAAGGAAGGAATGAAGACTCTAGAACAAGGATAAGGATGTGATCGGCCAACAAGGAAAAAAAAAAAAAAGAACAAAACTAGTTAATATGTCTGCCACAAGAGGGAAATAGAAGAGAAAAAATAAAAATAAGGGAAATAGGACAAAATAAGAACATAGGGTCAAAGCCAAATTAGTATAAAGTTATGGTGTACATTTTTCTTGTTATATATATATTTTGTACATGTCTATTTATATTACTTAGTTATAACTAAAAGTGACACATTATATCTAAAATTCAACTTTACAATTTTTGGGTTATAACAGTTGCTTAAAATTGATAGTTTATATTTGTTCTTATTATACATATGTACATTCATATATATAATAAATCTTTATTTACTCTAATTCACAATATTTATTAGTTTAATTCCTTTTATACTCATATTATTTATCACCACTTCTCAACATACACATTGATACTTATTTATTATTATATTTTATAATTAAAAATTTACACTATCACAAACTTAATGTTATTACACCAAATGTTCCTAACATTATAATATAGGGTTAAAATAATTTGTAACTGCTATTTTTACAAACCACACACCATTTGGATTCAAGTTACTCATAGTTTAATTATCAAACCAGTTTCTTGTTCTTTTATGCACTATCAGAAAACCTTATAGCAAAAAACTTTGATTTATAAAACACATAGTTTTCCCTTGATCACTAGTTATTTCAAAATATCAAAAAACAAAGCATAGATATATAGGTTGTGAGTTCATATATATATATATATATATATATATATTCATGAGCTTTGTTTTATTGCACTATACATGCATTTAACATCAAGCACACCAATTATTCATATATATACAACCAAATTGGCAAATCAAGAAGACAGTCATTCCTTCCAGCTTTGAGATGATGTTCTTCAATATCTTTGGCAAGATCTACCATGAATCGTATGTATTTATCTGGAGGTGAAATATTTTCATTGGCTTGCTCACATTCAAGTGTCATCTTCAATAAGCTACTTCGTTCACCCTTTGGAATACACTGATCGGTTGACTTAAAAACCTGTACTCCTTCATAACATAACCTTCCAACCCAACAAGACTCACTGTCTTTGTTTCATCATCAAACTCGAACTTCTTTTTGAACACCCTAGTAGTTCCATCTACAATTAATTAATAACATCCAAAGTTCCCATTAAACAGAAAAATAAAAAATATCCATATTAATTTTTGCATATATATAGTAAGCAGCTTAAGTAAGTTATGTCCTGATAATATTAATTAACTGAAGTGGGTACACTATCATATACGTACCTACTGTATACTTACAAATCTTGACAGAATCAACAGTTCCCCAACCACCTTCATGAACAAGAACATGCAGTATACGATTTGGAGTTGCAATTGAAAGATGGTGGCCTTCACTCTTCCAGATGATGTAAAACTTGGCACCGCGCATATTAATTTCAATTTCATTCTCTTACTTTCCATGTAAAGTCATATTGTAGATATTTTGACCCAAATCCCTATTTGGTAATTTTTTAATTAGATTATTGTTGGTGAGCAAGAAAAAAATAATTAAATATTGATAGGGATTTCCTAATTAGTTTATTCTTAGTAGGCTAGAAATAACTAATTAGAAGTTGATGGGATTTCCTAATTAGATTCACCTTGTTGGATAAGTAAGTCTAATTAGATTATTATAGGGTTTCCATAAAACGTATAGAAAGTTTGCTTGTTAGGATAGTCCTACATAGTATAAATATGTAGGCTTGTGAGAGTTACAAGTATGAGAAAGAGAAAAATATAATATTTTTGGGAGCCTCCCTCTAAGGTTGAGGGTGCCAGAGAGATTAGTAGAGATGTTGCCTGAGTAAGTGAGAACCCTCTGTGTAGAATGCACTCTTTTTATGTAATCTTTTTTGGAATATTAATGAATTATTTTCTCATATGTGGATGTAAGCAAGAGGTCAAACCAAGTTATATTTTGTGTTGATGTTTATTTCTCTTCTTTTCTACTTATATTTGTAGTTATTATCCTTTGTTATTTTTACTATAACTCATTAAAGATTGAAGGAGAATTTCGTATAATGCCCAACAAGTGGTGTCAGAGCCAAATTTAATTAGGATGTGGATGGACTAAGAGAATTTTAGAGATGGTAGAACTATTGTAAAAATACAAAGGCATTGAAGGAAAAAATAATTGAGATGTGTAAAGGGAAGAGAACCAAGAAAAATAAGAAAAGAACATGATAACTTAAAGATTAAGTTTTGTAGAAGTTGAAAGTCAAAGTTTTTTGTAGTTTGTGGAGGAATGAGTTTTGAAATTTTATAGAAATCTAACCCATTGATGAGATGACATCGAAAAAGCTCATCAATGGTGATAGGTGAGATATATATATTTTTTTGTTAAGATGGAGTTGCAGTTATTTGCGAAAACCTAATCCAGTGATGATACACACAAAAAGGGGTTCATTAATGGTAATAGGTGAGATGAGGAGTTGTAGATTTTTGCAAAAACCTAATCCAATGTTGAGACGACGTGAAAAGAGCTCATCAATAGTGACAGGTGAGGTGGACTTGTGGTTTTTGTACAGAAATCTAATCCAGTGATGAGACGACGTGAAAATGGCTCATCAATGGTTTTAGATGAGGTGGAGTTGAAAAGACAATTATATACATATGCATTGTTGTTGTTGCAAGATATCATGGTTTGTTCACTATGAACAGGCATAGACTTTCGATGAGTGAGCTCATGTGAAATTTTGATAGTTCTGCTGTTAATAGAAGATGATGCCTTGTGTAGATCTCGAAGATTGAAGAACGAAAATTGTTTAGAAGGATTTGAGTCAAGGTGGAGATTGTAGAGATTTTGACCTAAATCTTTATTTGACAATTTCCTAATTATTTTATTCTTGGTGGGCAATTAAGAAAGAACTAATTAGATGTTGATGGGAATTTTCTGATTAGTTTATTCTTGGTGGAAAAGTTGATAAGATTTTCTAATTAGATTTACTTTGGTAAGTAAGTAAGTCTAATAAGATGATTGCAGGGTTTCCATAAAATAGAGAAAAAGTTTGCTTATTGGGCAGGTCCTATGTAGTATAAATATGTAGGCTTGTTAGAATTATAGGTGTGAGAAAGAGAGAAATCTAACATTTGTGAGAGCCCCTTAGAGGTAGGGGTGCAAGAAAGATTAGTAGAAATGTTGTCTGAGTGAGTAAGAATACTATGTGTAGAGTATACTCTTTCTATGTAATTTTTTTAGAATATTAGTGAATTTTTTTCTCATCTGTGAATATAGACAATGGGTCGAACTATGTTATATTTTGTATTAATATTTATTTTTCTTCTCCTTTTACTTATATTTATGGTTATTATTATTTTTATTATTTTTTATAACTCATGAAAGATTAAAAAAGAAATTCGTATAATTCCCAACATATATCTGATTAGCTTTTATGAGCTAGATATAGTGATTACCAAAATTATATAAAAATGATCTTTAATTTTTTAGTTCTAGGCCCTCAAGCTATTGTAAATTGAAATTAGTTTGGTAGTCGTCTCGTCTGGAAGGGTAACACTGTTCAGATATATAGCTAAGTAGGCATAGACTTGGAAGTTGCAACACAGATACAGTACAACTCGAACTTAGGATACTGCAAGGCCAATAAAGTAGCTTTAATAATTTTTCAATACATTTAGTGTTACACATATCTTGTCATGTCATATCATGTTTTTGGTAAAAGAACATGTTACTAATTAGAGGCGTTTTGTCGTTGTGTATGTGCATAAGTGCGCATCATGTACTTTCTTGAGAGAGCCTGAGATATACTTACATTCTAAGACCTAATCCACGTCGATTAGGACATAATAAAAGTATTATGCAGCTAAATCACTTAGGGTTGGTTTGGCTCATAATATAATTGCTCATAATGACAATCTATTTTTATGTTGTCTCTGAAGATATATTTTGTAATTTACTTGGGTGCATTTACTCTTTACTTATCTTTATTCTGTATAATATAGTTAAAGTTCATATATTTATTTTATTATTCTTTGTTTTCGTTTTAATTTTTCTGGAAGTTGATCTATTGACTTCAATTTTTTTGGATAAGGAAAATATAAGAATTTATTTATTACTCAATATTTACAGTACACAAGTATGGAATCTTCATAACAATTCATAGAAGCTCCTGAAAATTTATGTCAATTCAACTACTACAATTCAATTTATTTGAGATATTTTTAGAATTCAGGCAATAGTTATTAAATAAGCATTGACAAATATAAAAAATTTAATTTTCTTTTATTGTAAACACAGTTTGACACAAACTAGTAAAACAAAAAGAGAAGGAATTGGAACTCACATTGAATGTAATATTTTATTTAATTAATTTTTTTATCTGTTTTTTGTTGTGTTTTGTAAAAGTAAATTTACAACAATTGTTAAAATAATCATTAGGGAAGAGGAGGGAAGGAGTTCAGAAGAAAGAGAACAATAGCATATAAAATATTACAAACGTTTTTGGTAACTTAGCTAATGTTACAATAAAGCAACAAATACTAAACATTTATTCGTAGGGCACCAGATATCACAGATCACCTGCTACATCTACTTCATGGCCCTTAAACAGTCAACGCAAAGACAAACCCAACAAACAAAAGGAGACATTTATTTAGCACTAAATTGTGCACTTCCACAATTACACAAATAGAGAAACACATAAGTAAGCCACATTTCAATCGATAAAACCCTTTTTATTTTGATTTGGAATGTTCACAAACTAAGCCTTGATAAGATGCGCTTCAATTTTTTTGGTAACGTTAACCAAAAACTCCAAATACTTAGTTGGTTCAGGAGCTTCGTCATTTAGTTTCTCATACTCCAATGACCACCTCACGAGACCAACCGCACCTTTTGAAGTAACTTGAAGAGTAACTTTGTAGCTGTTGTAATGCTTCAATACGTCTCCTTCAAAGACAACGTAAGTTATGATCTTGTTTTCATCATCAAAATGGATCTTCTTTTTTAAAATCTCGACAGTATCTCCTGCTTATTTGAAAACCAAATACATATATCAGAAAAAAAAAATTGCTTAAAAAAATCTTACAGTGTATTGAAATAGTGAAACTTAAACTGTTACTTGAGATCACAAAAAATGAGTTTTATCTTCTACAAGTTTTGTATGTGTGAAGCCTGAAATTACTTACCCACTTTGAAAGTTGCCTGCTTGACTGAGCCAGAAGTCTCTCCATCACCTTCATGAAATTCCACCTTGTGTAAATGATCAGGGGCTATGTCTGATACAGTAGTTTGTGTCTTCCCTCTGAGAGTATTGTAAAAAATTTCAGCAGAGGTCTTGATATCAATCTCAATGGCCAAAGTACTTAGTTGAGCCATTGTTAATTTCCTTCACAAGTTATTTTTCTGAGATGGCTAGACACCTGTGATGTTAATCACACTTGCCCATATGATTCTATTTATAATGAGGTCAGGGACCAATGCTTGAAGAGAAATTTTATTAAAGAATTTTTTAAGTTTAAATTTAGTCCTAATATTTTCAACTAATATGTCTAGTCAGTTCTTTAATTTTCTCAGTGTCTATAGCAATGTGTTTATTAAACAAATTAATAAAAATTGCTGACATGTTTGTCTTTTTAATAGTTTTGATATTTGAAACATGAAGCTTTGCAAATTAACTTACAAGGTTTACTTTGTAGTAAAAAGTAACAGAAAGTTCTACTTCAAATTTTAAATTCTAAAAAAATGCTAAGAATTTTAGATTCTAAAGAAATTCAAAAATAACTTCACATGATGAATAGTCATACTTTTAACTTTTATAGATATAGTACATGTAGTACCAATTATTTTGGGGACCACCAGGAGGACTTTGGGGACTGGAAGGACATTTTCCTTTACTTTGTTTTCATATTTACTACTTTTATGAACACAATTTCTGGCGGGGTAGACAAAACAAGAAAGATTGTAATTTGTAGACAACTTGATCACGTCCCTCAAGCGCGTCAGCGCGTGTATCAATCAAATGCTTCCAGGACGCACTCAAACATCTATTTTATTTTGGGTGATGATAAGTGCACGAGAAGAATTATTGGGTGATCGAAAGTGTCCTTTTTGCCCTGGGAAAAAAGGTCTATTAGTTTTTACTTTCTCATTTTGCCAATTTCTCATATTTCAGTTCAACATTTATCTTCTAAATTTTTTTTATCTTCCTTCTCATAATTAGAGATGAACACAAGATTGATTTGTTGACATGAAATGATGTAGTGAGAGAAAAATACAAATTACCTTGGGTTTATGATCAAATTGTAGTGATAACTCCAGATAGATGAAAAATTCAGCCAGAAAAACGAATTGACGAAGAAAGAAATCAAATACATTACAGATTGCTTCAATTTTCAAAAGACCCAATAATCCAAAGCTCCCAACAAAGAATTTCATACCCAGAAAAACCAAAAATCACTAAGGAATGAAAGGAAAGATGTTGTGAGAGACGAGACGAGTTCCTCCTTCATTGAAAAAAAAAATTATTTACCTTCTTCACTGTTTGTTTTTTACTAAATTTCAATTTCTTGGTATAGGGCTGGGACTCAACAAGAAAAGGAAATAAGAAAATCCGAGGACGATGAAAAAGAGGAAGAACCCTCTTCAAAGAAGTCGATGGATGTTTCAAAACTACAATTTTTGTATGATTTTAAAAAATAATCTGGGTTTGGGTCCTCCCTATCAACTTTAGATATTCACCATCAAGTTCATTATGTTGACGCCTATAGATGATACGGTCAAGCAAAGAAAAAAATATCAAAAAGTAATCTGACTCCGGCAACCAACACTGGATCGATGCTGAAGATGTGAAGAGAGGTCTGGTTGAGATTGAGTATCAATCTAAGAAACAGTTGGGCCCATATGCTGAGATGGGCATTTGTCATGATTTCACTAAGAAAATTTTTCATGTGATTGTGTTTAAGAATTGCTTGACGAAGAAAATTTGGAGGTTGAAGAAGAAATGCAGAACGAGAAATTGAAAAGATAAAGCAAGGTCTCGTGACTCGAGGAATGGGTAAAAAAATGAAAGAGAAAGAGGGAGAAGTTCAGTATTAGAAGGACCTGTCGTTCACCCATCATTTACAGGTAGTGTACATATCACTGCCCTTTATTTTTTGATATATTACAAATACTCAAAATTGGCACCTAAAAGAATATATATTAATTACTTGAACTAAATTTTTGGTGATGTCCAATTCTTAAATATTTATTGAGACAAGGGTACGTAAGACTAAATTATATTTTTAGTTCTTATAATTTACTAAAAATTCAATTTTGTCCTCATATTTTAAAATACTTCAATATTATTCTTAAAGTTTCAAATATTATACAATATGGTCATTGACTTTACTTTTTATCATATTTAACTTCACATGAAGTAACATGTCAAAAAGACATTATAATACGTTAGATAAACTATTAAGACATTATTTGTCATGTGAACTGCTATTAAGTTCACATTACATAATTTTTGAAACTACAGGAATGATACTTTAACTTTTTAAATATAGGGACAAAACTGAATTACCGGTCAAAAAATAGGAAGTAGAAGTGTAATTAAGTCTTATTATAATTAAACTTTTTGTTATTACTATATCTATATGATCTATATCTATACTATTATAAAAATGAAAGACCCCTTATAATCTCTCACTATATAATATATACTTATTTAAAAAATAAACTCATCACTTAATAAATAATTTCTATTTTAATTAAAAGAAAAAACCACACTCACGTCACATACACAAAAAGTAACCTGCTCACGTCACTTTTACTCACAAGCTAATTCATTTTTATCATTAAATGATCATTTTATATATTTAAAAAAAAAAAATTCATCATGTGGGCAAATAAATGCATGTAGCTAGTTTCCATATCTGTACTATTATAGTATTATATAAAAAAAAATTCCCTTATGATCTCCTTCCATATCTTAAACTATTTAACTTAACTATTAAAATTTTTTATTTCAAATATTAAAGAAATAATTAAAACAAACCTACTAACCCACACTTCAAGTCACTTTTTAAGGAAAATTATAACCAAATTTAAAATATTCTTTTCAATCATTACTGAGTTTTTTTTCTTTGGGTTAAAGTAATTTATCTTAAAAATACACTCACACATGTTAAATATATATAATAATAAAAAATCTCTGAGCATGCCATAAAGATGTGTGATGAGGTTAGTATATATATAAAAACATGAATGTGATGAAATATTTTAATTGTTTTAAATATTCTTTATAAAATTTTGATTTTCATATTTATCCATAAATTATATAAAATTATAATTAAATATAATATCATACCAAAAGATGATTAGTTGAAGTGATAAGCATATTGCAACTCCAAGAATAGGCCAACGGTTTTAATTTTGGGATCGATCCTCTGGGGAAGGACTAAGTCTATGTACAATAATTATATCCATAGTTATCCTTTACTAAATATCCTACCTAAATATTTTATCTTTAACTCTCTCCACAATAATTATATTTTATAACAATTTTAATTTGATTATATAATTAGAGTATTAGTATAATTAAAATTATATTATTGAGTAATAATATAACAGCAATTTGTAATTCATGCTTACCTTGTTTCCTTTCTTTACCTGTACTATTCTTTCTCCATCTGGCTATTTTTTTTTTCTTACTAGCAGGCTATGGTGACGGCTGTTCTCCTATGCTATTTTTTTTATTTTTCGTGGGCAATATACAGTTGTTTCCATACACTCAAACTATGGTATTTGCTATTCACATTAAATTTTATGATGATCTTTTTAAATTTTTTTTTGTTGTTGTGAAGCTAATATTGTGAAAAATTAAACATTATTAGAATTCTATATTGTGAAATAATATATATGTGTTAGTATTATATTCCTTTACGTTATTTTCTTGGGATATATATTGTTAATATTGAGCCAAATCATTTACTATGGTCTTCATAGAATAATATTAATTTAGGGATTATAAATTTTGTTTAATTCAGAATCTCATTTAATATTAATGATAATTCCATTTTATCTTACATGACTAAGAGTGCACATATAGGAAGAATGTTTCCAACTACGCCCATTTTAATTTATGAATATTTTGGTTGATGTCAACATCATTAATATGCAGATTTTATAGATTTTGACTTCACCCACTAAAATGACATCACACATTGGTCATCTCCCTTGCTAAAAAGTAAACTTGTTCCACAAAGAAGAGGATTATTGATATAATTTTCTAATTTTCTAAGCTTTTCTAGTTTTATAATTGTTCACGATTACTGATTTTCGTACACGGTGCATTCAATTTTTTAAATATTTGATACAATGTGTACTATGTTAATTTACAAGGAGATATTTACTTTACCGAATTAGTAGCTTTCAAAAAGTTTTAGCTCAATCCATTTATATAAAACTCAAGTATATGGTTATTTAATTTATTTAGATCAATTGTAATAATATTATAGGGAACCAAATGGATCGATAATACTTTACACAAAAATTGTAAGCATGCAGATATGCCGATAACTTGAATAAAAATCTATATGTTAGATTCCACTATTAGTTAAATTCTTCATTTATGTATTGATTTCCCTTAAGGTCAATTTGATGGTCTCATGGAAAAAAATAATTTGTATTAATTAAAACAATCAAGTGATCTATTACTTAGGTATAAGAACATCTTATAATTTTCAAGTTATTGAATCTAAGTTTGGCAATATACTGGTTCCTATCATGATAATGATATCTTGCTTTCACAAATAGAAAATGATTTTATTTTTTTTGAACAAATATCCTATGAACACTTGTTAAGAATCAATAAATAGAAAATTTATAATATTTAATACAATAGTTGACCATGACCATATTTATTTTACCTTAACAAGTACCCCTAGGACACCAGTTAGTAAAACTCTACAAATAAAAGTTTAATTCATTCATTCTATTATGACATTGTACACTTATTCATTGGTTATTGAAAAATACTTTGAAAAAAACAATAAGAATAAATTTTATTTATCATTGGATTATATTTTGAAATAATTATTTTTTGTATACAAGATTCACGGACGTTGCACCTGATAACTAGTAATCATAAAACATGTATAATTTCAATAACTCAAAAGAATGTAAAATGTTATAGAAAACATTCTATAGACAAATGTTACACAAAAAATAAAGGGAACGTGTATTTATATCAAACTCACACACAAATATATATATATATATATATAGGGATTGCTCTAACAAATGATTAACTGTTTTTCTTTACTACAAACTCAAGGTTTTAAATCAAAATATGATCTATTATGGAGTTACAACATGAGGTCCTTTTATATATGTGGCCGCAAATATATGGATAAACATTATACAAATAGTAAAGAAAAATATCAAACTCACACATGAAGAAGACAATTTTGTAAATAGCTAATTATTTAAGTATCTTTTGACTTAGCTTTGTTATGTAGCATTAATATATTATTTTATCACATAAAAAGATCCCGAGTTCAAAATTCTATATATATAATCCGCACATATGCCTTACGTTTTGGAAAAAATATCTAGTTCCAACATACAATAATTGAAGTGAACTTAATGGTAAATAGTGAATATGTAATTAAAGCATAGAAGGACATCCAAGACATGACTTTGGTGTTACCTTTGTTCAGTTACTGGGAATAGGAGGACAGTCAAGACGTAAATATAATTAGTATCAATCATTTAGTGGGAATAGTGGGGTTTTCTTTTGAAAATAAATATATAAAATTGTTTCAAATAAGTTTCTTTCGCATAATGTGTTGTTCAAGACTTGAAAGAGATGTTTTGTCATTTCAAATAAGACTTGAAGAGATATTGTTTCAAAGAAGTGAGTTATTTATCAGTTAAATATTTTTTTAATGGCTAGATTCAGTCTTCTGGTCCTTGTGAAAAGGAAAGAAATTGTCCTTTTACATGTTCCTTATTATTATGGCTAGATATAATCTCTCGGTCCCGCGAAAAAGAAAAAATTGTACTCTTTACAGGGCTATCTAACCTAAAAGGTAAGGTAAAGATGTGGCAACCTGACTGCCAACCCTACAAGATAAGATAGAGATGTGGTCACGTAGAGAAATAATATGTTGCGGAAATATGATTTGTCTTTTTTCTCGGAAGCTGAGCCACTTTATAAAATGATAAAATAAGGCTGATATGACATTAATCAGATAATTATGAAAATGTTACAGTTATAATGGAATATGATAACGTCCATTATAATATTATTAATAATAATGATACTTACAGTTACAGTTCTAATAAAACTGTTATGTCACTTGTTGTCCAATGATTATTTAGGACTAATTTTGTTATATCAGGAAACAAATAGAATCCTACTGCATTTCACGTTGGTAGTGCTGAATATATATGGTTTTAAACTTTTGTTAATGCTAGATTCAATCTTCTAATCCTTGCGAAAAAAGGAAAAAAATTGACCTATTATTTCACATGTTGTTTAATAATTGGTTCGGACTAATTTTGTTATATCAGGAAACAAATATAATCCCAATGCATTTCACATTGTAAGTGCTGGAATATATACATATACATGGCTTTAAACATTTGTTAATGATAGATTCAATGTCCTGGTCCTCGCGGAAATGAAAAAGATTGTCTTTTTATGTGTTTTTCAATCTCCTGGTCCTCATGGAAAGGAAAACGATTGTCGTTTTTACATGTTCTTTATTCTAATGGCTAGATTCAATCTCCTGCTTCCTGCAAAAAGACAAAATATTGACTCATTACATGATAACCTAACCTAAAAAGTAAGGTAAAGATGTGGTAACCTGACAGCCAACCCTACAAGGTAACGTGAAGAGGCGGTCAATAGAGAAATATTACACTGCAGAAATATAATCAGTTTTTTCTCAAAAGTTGAGCCATTTTACATAATGACAGAATAAAGCTGATATGACATTAATCAGATAATCATGAAAATGTTATAATTATAATGGAATATGATGACATCCGTTATAATAGTAATAATATTAAGAGGATAATGACACTGACAGTTACAGTTCTAATAAAACCATTATGTCACATGTTGTCCTGTGATTGGTTAGGACTAATTTTGTTATATCAGGAAACAAATGGAATCTAATTGCATTTCACATTGTAAATGCTGGAATATATATGGTTTTAAACATTTGTTAATGCTAGATTCAATCTCTTAGTCCTCGTGAAAACAAAAAATGGAAAGGAAAATGATTGTCCTTTCTATGTGTTTTCATTCTCCTAGTCCTCATGGAAAGGAAAAGGATTGTCTTGTTTTGTCACGTGTTGTCTTATGATTGGTTAGGGCTAATTTTTTTATATCAAGAAACAAATAGAATACTGTTGGGTTTCACATTGTAAGTGCTAGAATATATATGGTTTTAAACCTTTGTTATTGATAGATTCAATCTACCGGTTCTCGTGAAAAGGAAAAAGATTGTCTTTTTTATGTGTTTTCAATCTCCTGTTCCTAGTGGAAAGAAAAAAGATTGTCCTTTTTACATGTTCTTTATTCTTATGATTAGATTCAATGTTGTGTTCCTTGCGAAAACGAAAAAAATTACACTCATTTTTTGCCAACTGACCTATAAGATAAGGTAAAGATGTGGCAACTTGGAAACCAGACTTACAAGGTAAGGTAAAGAAGTGGTTATTAGAGAAATAATATGTTGACGGAGTATGATATGTTAGTATAGAAATAATATTTTGAGGGAGTATGATATGTTAGTATAGAAATAATATTTTGAAGGAGTATGATATGTCTTTCCTTAGAAGTTGAGCCCCTTTATGTAATGATAAAATATGGCTGATATGACATTAATTAGATAATTATGAAAATGTTTTAGTTATAATGGAATATGATGATGTCTATTATAATATTAACAATATTTAGAGGATAATGATACTAACAGTTACAGTTCTAATAAAATCGTTATGTCACGTGTTGTCCTCTGATTGTTTAAGATTTATTTTGTTATATCAGGAAACAAATAAAATCCCATTGTGTTTTCCATTGTATGTGCTGGATTATATATTGTTTAAATCTTTTTTAATGCTAGATTACTTGAAATTTCATCTCACTTAGCATAAATTTTAAAAAATGATATAAAAACAAAAAGCCTGAAAGCATACTTGTTTAGTGATATCTCTAGACATATTTTGACAGAATAATTATCGTTTTTCCTTTTTGATCCTTTTCTCTTTTTCTCCTATGTTCCCTTTTCATACCTTTTTCTTCTTTCATGTCCTAAACTGCAAAATAAACCCTTAAAGCACACTTGTTTTCATGATATCTCTAGAAATATTTTATTATATATATATAACAGTTTTAGTGATGCCCGCGTTGCTTGTGAATCATGTATATGATATATTCATATATGTTCATCAACAATAGATGTACATATCAAGAAATTATAATTAATAGAAAATATTACTCCATGTTAATGACATTAAACAAATACATAAATCCATTAAAAAATTTAATTCATAACTTTTTACATTAATATTTTAATCATAAGAATTATACTTTTAATATTTTAATTCATAACATTTAAAAAAAAAATTAATTTCTAATTTGATAGGGTTTGATAACTCCACCAGAATTTACTCTGTCAGTCCCAAGCCCGGGTAAAGGAGGATGGTTATGATAAGTTGACAGCCAGCATAAAAATAGTTAAACTCTATAAAGATGAATCCTATCGATTATTCATTGGGGCGTAACCCTCTTAACAACCCGCTGCATCAAATCCCAGGTGTAGTGAGAAATAAGTAATGGTTAGGTTGTCACATTCTTAATGGCACGCCACACTAGCTCCCGGGTGCGATACAAAATGAGCAAGAGTTCTTACATCGAGGGCAGGTATGGGTAAATAAGCTAGTCCAAGAAACGATTCGCCTAGCTACTTAGAACACAGGGACTCTTACTGGTAAATTGAGAGAGCTTATAGATACCATAAGTAGAAGGAGGATTAGTATTACTTGCTTGTAAGAAACTAAGTAGGTAGGAGAAAAGGCTATTGAGATAAAGAGAATGAGATTCAAGATATGGTATACTGGTAAAAATAGAAATAAGAATAGAGTTGCGATTATTGTAAATGTAAATTTAAAGGACGAGGTTGTAGAAGTCAATAGGAAAAGTAACAGAATAATTTCAGTGAAATTGATGATAGATGAGGAGGCCTTTAATATCATTAGTGCCTATATCCTACAAATAGGATTGGAAGAAGCTATGAAGAAGGCATTTTAGGACGACTTAGATAAGATAGTCCAAGAAGTACCATTAGGAGAGAAACTTTTTATTGGAGGAGATTTGAACGGCCATGTAAGAAGTACTAATGAGGGTTTTGAGAGTATATAGGGTTATGGGTATGGAGATAGGAATGAGGGAGGAGAGTTGATTTTAGATTTTGTGGTTGCGTATGACTTGATTTTAGCCAACACATTCTTTAAGAAACGAGAGTTACACTTAACTACCTTTAGTAGCAGACCTAATAAGAGCCAAATAGATTTTGTTATAACTAGGAAGGTTGATAGAGTATTGTGTAAGGATTATAAGGTTATACCTGGAGAGTTTAGTGTCTCAGCACAACCTTTTGGTTTTGGATGTTGGTATTAAGCATTGGAAGAAAAAACATAAAAGTAATAGGTGTAGTATGACTAGATGGTGGAATTTGAATGGAAGGAAGATGGCTATTTTTAAAGATAAAATGTTACATGGTGACCCATGGATTATGGAGGGCGAGCTTAATATGATTTGGGATGAGATAGCAAGTAGTATTAGGAATACGGCTAGACAGGTGTTAGGAGAAAGTAGAGGACGTGAACCACCAACTAAGGAGACATGGTGGTGGAACGAAGAAGTTCAACAAGCTATTAAAGTTAAAAAAGAATATTATAAATGATTACACGCGTGTAGAAATAAGGATAATTACAAATGTTTTAGACAAGTTAGAAAATATGCTAATAAAGCTATTAGGGAAGCTAGAGGCAAGGCTTGTGAAGGATTTTACTAAAAATTAGAGACAAAGGGTGGAGAGAAAGATATTTATAGGATTGCCAAGCAAATGGAAAGATGAACTAGAGATTTAAATCATATTAAGTGTATTATCTATGAGGGGGATAAGATTTTAGTTAAGGAAGAAGAGATTAATGAGAGATGAAGAACTTACTTTGATACCTTATTTAATGGAGATTCAAGGGTTGATGTCAGGGAACTAGATGATGCCTTCCATGATACGAACCATCGATTTGTTCATTGGATTAGAGCATAGGAGGTTAAAAAAGTTATGCATAAGATGAATGAATGGTAAGACAATGGGTCTGGATGATATCCCTATAGAAGTTCTGAGATACCTAGAAGATATTGGCATAACTTGGCTCATAAATCTTTTTAACAAGATTTTAGTGACTAAGAAAATGCCTGATAAATAGAGGAAGAGTACGTTGATTCCTATTTATAAGAATAAAAGATATATTCAAAGTTGTACAAACTATCGAGCAATAAAACTTATAAATCACACGATGAAGCTGTGGGAAAGAGTGATTGAGCATAGGCTTAGGAATGAGACTCCAGTTTCAGAGAATTAATTTGGTTTTATGCCTAAAAGATCTACAATATAGGCTATTTTCTTACTTAGGAGATTAATAGAAAAATATAGAGAAAAGAAAAATGATCTTCACATCACCTTTATTAATCTAGAAAAAACATACGATAGGGTATTGAGACAAGTTTTATGGTAGGTTCTCGAGAAGAAAAAAGTCCCAACTAAATATGTGGAAGTTATTAAAGCTATGTACGATAGAGTAATGACTAGGGTACAGACTATTGATGGTATGACTGGAGAATTCCCAATCATGATAGATGTTCACCAAGGTTCATCCTTAAGCCCCTACCTATTTGCTTTAGTCATAAATGAACTTACTTATTCTATCTAGGATAAGGCTCAATGGTGCATGCTGTTTACCGATGATATTGTGTTAGCAGACAAAACTAGATAAGGTTTAAATTCCAAACTAGAATTGTGGAGGAACACGTTAGAATCTAAAGGTCTTAGGTTGAGTAGGACAAAAACTGAGTATCTAGAGTGTGATTTCAATGACACTAGAGGAGGCCCGACTGAAATAACTTTGAATTATTAGACAATCCCTATAAAGGATATATTTAAGTATTTAGGTTCATTTATACAAAAGGATGGCGTAATTAAGATTGATATGAACCATTAGATCAAGGCAAGGTGGGTGAAGTGACGAAGTGCTTCGGGTGTTTTATGTGATCCTAAAATCCCTAATAGTTTAAAAGAAAAATTTTATAAGACAACAGTGAAATCGACTATGCTGTATAGTACTGAATGTTGGACAGTTAATAAACAACACTCACATAAGATAAGAGTAGTCGAAATGAAAAAATTAAGATGGATGATAGGACATAGAAGAAAGGATAAAATACGAAATGAGAATATTTGTAATAAGGTGGAGGTAGTGACTATAGGGGAAACAATAAGGGAGAATTACCTATGTTAGTTTGAACATATCCAACATCGGCCAATGGACACTGTAGTTAAGAAGTGTGACCTGGTGCAAGTAATAGGTACTAGGCTGGTAGAAGGAGATCGAAACTTACATGAAGGGTAGTCATTGAGAAGGATATGGCTACTCTAGATATTACTGAAAATGATGCTTTAGATCAATACGAATGGAGGAAAATGATTCACACAGCCGACACCAACTGGTTTGAATTTTAAGGTTTAGTTGAGTTGAGAATTTATAATTTGATAAATATTAAAACTTATTAAATAAAAAAAAATTGAGAATTTCAATCTTAATTATTATTGATATATAGTTATTGACAAATTATAGATTTATTTATATTAAAAATAACTAAGACTGAAAAATATCAATTGTCATAAATCAATTATATTTTGAAGTAAGACTGATTTATTTTTGATTATTTATATTTTTTAGTTATTTCTATTAGAAAAGAAATAAAATAATAATAATAAAATAAATAGTCTATTTGAAGTAAAATAACAACTAAAAAATATTTATGTTATAGTAAAATCTCATAAGGGTAACCATTTTTATATTTATAATCAAATAGATAAATTTAACAAAAAAAATTAATTTAATAAATTTATGTATATTTTTAAAATTTTTAAGATGGAAGAAGAATTAAAAGTTAAAACAGTAATCTTAGAATCATGAACATTATAATCTTAATATTTTTTTTAATTCATTGTATTTTAAAAAAAATTAATTCATAAATTTTAGAAAAGCTAAAAAACATTATAATTATTAGAAACTTATTAAACTAGAAAATATAAAAATTCAATCTTAACTATTATTGACATATAATTGTTGAAAAATATATATAAAAAAATTATGCATTAAAAGTTAAAACAATAATGTTATAATCATGAAAGCTATAATATTTTTTTAAATCCATAATAATTTAAAAAAAAAAATTAATTCATAAATTTGAGAAAGAACTTAAAAAAATTATGATTATTAAGAACTTATTAAGCAAAAAAATTGAGAAAGTCAATCTTAATTACTATTGAAATATAATTGTAGATTTGTTAAGATTAAAAAGAATTAGTAAAAAAGAAATTAATAATTCTAAAACAATTACAATTCCTATTGATATTAGAAAGGAGAAGAATTAGGAAAAAAAGAAAAAAATAGTCTATTTTTAACAAAATAACAATTAAAGGTAATTGTTAATTAACAAAAACTTCGTAAGGATATTTAAGGAAATCAAATATTTCTACCGTTAAGCCACTTTTATTTTCTAAAATAATTAAAATCCTATTGATATTAAAATGGAGAAGAATTAGGAAAAAGAAGAAGAAGTTTATTTGTAACAAAATAACAATTAAATGTAACTATATTAATTTAAAAAAACTCATGTGAATATTTACAGAAATCTAGATGAAGTTTGACAACTCATGAATGCATATATCCTCATTCTATGGTTATCGGAGTTTTCTAAGTTAACGATACCGAATAGATGCTTATATTCTACCATTTCCCCTTATATTAGATTTCGGAGTTCTTATCGAGATTGAGTTTAGAAGCTTGATTAAATTGATAACACAAAAGTTTAATCTCCAAGAGTTATCTTCTTCGATTATCTCTTCATACTTTATAGGCTTGACCAAATTTTAGCCGTTTCTTAGAAGAAATGATTTGTTGAAATGTCTAATTGAAAGAGAGCATTGAAAAATGCATTTGAGATTGCTTCAGATAAGCAATATTCATTTTGTTGCAAAATGTATTATGCAAATTTTTGCTCTATTTGCATGTTGATGCAAATTTTTGCTCTATTTGCATGTTGATGCAAATTTTTGTGTTTGGTTTGATATTGTTCAAATCAAATAGCAAGCATAGGATCTTTCTAAGAGATAGTTTAAAGTAGGTAGATAACTTATGCTTTAGAATTCAAAGAGATGATGAACTAATACTAAAACATATGTTTTCCTTTGAGCTTTAATGACTTTTAATTGATAAGAAGTTTCGACAGACTGTTGAATGAAATAGAGCATTTGATTCTTCAGCACTTGTACCTTTGACAGACTCTATGTAAGAAGTTTCAACAGATAAACATTTAATGGAACAACCTATTTTGTCTCTCAGGTAAGTTTAGTAGCTTCAGCTCTTCAATTCTTTATCTTTAGTGTTTAGCTTTAGATCTTTAGTTTCTGG
The DNA here is from genome assembly GCA_029379385.1 of Quillaja saponaria. Classification (NCBI taxonomy): domain Eukaryota; kingdom Viridiplantae; phylum Streptophyta; class Magnoliopsida; order Fabales; family Quillajaceae; genus Quillaja; species Quillaja saponaria. Next base: position 11,971,522 of record CM055614.1, on the reverse strand, counting down.
ACATTTTAGGTTTTAATTGTTTAGCTTTTCAATTATTCAACTCTTGATAATACTTGAATCTAATGATAATTTTATATTATATGTGAATGGGATGATTTAATTACATAAAGAAAGCCTGTAAATATAAGTTGTTTAAGTTGACCTAGCATAGTGAACCTAACCTAGTATAAAACTAAGTACAATAACCAGACATAAATTATGGGCCTTAATATATTCTAACTATCATTTAGTGATTAATCAACACTTGATATTTTAGTGTATCATCTTTAGTGATTTTCATTTTTCTTAGTAGATCAATGTTAATAAGATAAGCAGTGAGTTTATATTAGTGCTAAATAAATATTTTAGTCGAGTACTTCATCATAGCTATAGCATCTTAGGCCTTAGCAATTGAGTGATGTATTGTTCTCATCTAATTTTTATGCAACGACATATAGATTTAGTGTGGATTAGTTTTCTTATATAATATATTTTGAATTATCAAAATCATAATATTTGAGATAACGTTAAATTGATTAGTCAAATCAGATTTGCATTTTGTTCAACAATCTACCCATCGTTTATGATTACAAAATATTAAAATATTGGATTAGAAAGAATACCTTATGAGTTCAGAATGAGAGACCTAACTCCCCATGAATTTTAACTACCCTAAGTGTGTGCTTCTTCCCTTACTTAATATTTTGCTGCCCTTTTTGTTATCATAAAAGCAATCAAAATTATACATAAAAAGTAGAGAAAACAGACAGTATACAGTATACAGTATATAAGTAAGCCCATTCTCACAATAATGATGCTTTAAACTAGGAAATTGATATCAAAACATTGATATTTTTGAAAATCTTTTAGATCAATAGTGATAACAAATATTTTTTAGATCCATTTGCTTTTCAATGTCATATCTTTTGTTTCCTAATCTTTTTTCTCAGTTTGTTATTAGTGTAGATAAATGAAGTTCTTAGCAAAAAAACATGTTCAAAACAATTTGCATTGCAAACTGACACAAGTATATGAAAATTTAAATTATATTAATGAAAAAAAAAAGAGAACAAAAACAAAAGAATCTCATGGAAAATCTTCAATTCCCATAACGTCCTTGAAGTTTTTGTATAATTTGTCTACACGCTTCTTTCCCATGATGTCCAGTCATTAAATTACCCATGAACTTCGAGAAACATTCAAGGGATCAAAAATTATAAATTTTGCTCATTTAACATATAGGACATTTAAGGCATTGGATTGGAAAGACTTCATTTATCAGTTGTATGGTTATCTCCAATAGTATGCACATTCACCAAAGTTTAGTAATTAAATTAAGAGATTAAATTTGATATTTCTAATTCTTTTCTAATTTTACAAAATTGATTTTCATTAAGAGAGGTTTTGTGAAAATATTGGTATGTTGATTTTTCTAAGTCCACAAACTATAGAGAAATATCTTATTTTTGAACATGGAAAAGTTTAGTAATTAAATTAAGAGATTGGATTTGATATTCCTAATTGTTTTTTTTTTTTAAATTAAATTTCATCAAGGGAGATTTTGTGAGAATATTTGTAAGTTGATTTTCTAAGTTAACAAAATATAGAGAAATATCTTATTTTTGAACATGATCTCTAATAAAAGGATGTCTAATCTTAGTATGCTTTGTTATTGAATGTTGAATAGTGTAGGATTTTGACCTAAATCCTTATTTGATAGTTTCCGAATTAGATTATTCTTGGTGGACAAGAAATAACTAATTAGATATTGTTGGGATTTCCTAACCAAATTTACCTTGGTTGGTAAGTAAGCTTAATTTGATGATTGTAGGGTTTTCATAAATTGGAAGAAAAAAGTTTTCTTGTTGGACAAGTCCTATATAGTATAAATATGTAGGCTTGTGAGAATTGTAGGCATGAAAAAGAGAGATATCTAATATTTATGAGAGCCCCCCTCAGGGGTATGGATGCAAGAGAGATTAGTAGAGATGTGGCTTGAGTGAGTGAGAACACTATGTGTAGAGTGTACTCTTCCTATCAATGGGCCAAATCATGTTATATCTTATGTTGATGATGTTTATTTCTCTTATCTTATTTTCTACTTATATTTGTATGGATAACTTTTGTTATTTTTACTATAACTTATTGAAAATTGAAGGGGAATTTGTATAATTCTCAACAAGTGGTATCAGAGCCTAATTTAATTTGGATATAGATGGTCCAAGAGAATTTTGGTAAAGGTGGAGCTATTGTAAAATTATAAATGTGTTAAAGGAAAAACAAAAAGAAGGTGGAGTTTGTGTAGAAAAAAGAGAAAAAAGAGAAAGAAGAAGAAGGAAAAAAAAAAAAAGCTTAGGTTTTGCGTTGAGATTTGGTGAGATGGAGTTGTTTGCAGAAACCTAACTCATTGATGAGATGCTATGGAAAGGGCTCACCAATGGTGATAGGAGTGATGAAATTGTTTGCAGAAACCTAACCTAGTGGTGAAACGACAAGGAAATGGCACATCAATGGTGCTAGGTGAGACGGGGAGTTGTAGTATTTGAAGAAACCTAACTCAGTGATGAGACGACATGGAAAAAGCTTATCAATGGTGATTGGTCAGTTGGAGTTGCAGTCCAGTGATGAGACAATGTGGAAATGGCTCAATAATAGTGACAAGTGAGATGGAATTATTGTTTTTGCAAAAATCTAATCCATTGATGAGATGATGTGGAAAAGGGTCATTAATATTTTTAGGTGAGAGAAGATGGCACATGCATATGCTCATTAAAAGAAGGTAGAGATTTTCAATGGAGTGATGACTCTCGATAAGTGAGGCTTATGTGAAGTTTTGATAATTCTATTGTAGATGGTAGATGATGCATTGTATAGGTATTGAATAAGATTGAAGATTGAAGAATGTTTAGAAGGATTTGAGTCAAAGGTGGAGATTGTAGGATTTTGACCAAAATCCTTATTTGGTAGTTTTCTAATTAGTTTATTCCTGGTAAGCAAGAAATAACTAATTAGATGTTGCTAGAATTTCCTAATTAGATTTACCTTGGTGGGTAAGTAAGTCTAATTAGATAATTGTAGGGTTTTTATAAATTGAACAAAAAAAGTTTGCTTGTTGGACTAGCCCTATATAGTATAAATATGTAGGCTTGTGAGAGTTGAAAGCATGATAAAAAGAGAGATCTAATATTTGTGGGAGCCCTCCTCAAGGGTAGGGGTGCAAGAGAGATTAGTAAATATGTGGCCTGAGTAAGTGAAAACATTATGTGTAGAGTGTACTCTTCCCATGTGATCTCCCTTGGAATATTAGTGAATTCTTTTCTCATCCGTGGATGTAGGCAAGGGGTTGAACCATGTTATATCTTGTGTTGATGATATTTATTTATTTTCTCTTCTACTTATATTTGTATGGATGTCCTTTGTTATTTTTACTATAACTCATTGAAGATTAAAGAAGAATTTCATATGATTTCCAACAAATAGGATTTTTGGTTCAATTTATTGCACTTGCATTATCAAATGAGATAGATGCATTTTTAAATTAAAAATCAAATGATAGTGTTTTAGGAAAAAGAAAAATGATTTAATCAATTAATATGTCGTGACTATATAGAATTTGGAGGAGGCATTCGGCAGTGGGTCGAGTACGTTGACTAGCTCTATTGTTCACATATTTTTATTACCCATTCGAGCTTGGGCTTTGGGGCAGGGCTTACAAGATCCAGAGATCCGTTTACATAAATATGTGGTTATCCCGAATGAATAACTTGCAAAATGTGTTGATTTGTATGTCAAGATTTTTTTGGTTTCCCGGGTTTTTATACAAACATTGCTGTAAAACTAATCTATCGAACTCTATAACGACTAGGATGGCTCTTCTAACAATTGTTTATTTCAAGTTTCGAACTTGTATTATCATCCTAGGAGTACAACTGGCTTATCACTGCACCCAACGCTTGTTGGTAGTGTACAGAGATTTTGTTGTAGAAAGAAAGCGGATGTTGCTAGTAGATATTTCCTTCCCTAGTTGTTCATAGATCTATAAGAATTTTTTTAATAGGTGCTTCAAGTACACTTATTAAGGTACTATAAATAAAAAGTTTGTAATATTAATTATGATTTCAGTGTTATTTAATTTATTTTTGAAAATTTTCAATTTTTAAAAATCAAATTTGTTGCAGTTTAACAAGTGTTTTTATGACACCCATTAAAAAAAAAAAATTCCAATTATAGAATATATATTTATTTCATTGATTAATTGTGACTCTTAATAGGAAGGCCAACAGAATTATAAAATGATGGCTTTCATAATTTTTGACTAATTAATTAATTATCTTTGATATGGTTATAGGTGACCAAGTGTCTGATTTATTTATTTATTTTATTAAACTATATATAAAAAAAAATTGAATATACTACGGTTATTAGTATATTATATCATGAGAAAAATATTTGGCACTACTGCTTACTCAGAATTGATGAGTAAAAGACTTTAACAACAACTTATCAAAGGTATGCTCCGTTCATTATTTTCATGGTTCGAATTTTTTAGGGAGTCCATGAGTAGTAAAATTATCATAAATTTCTTAATTGCAACGCAGATATTTAACTTACCTTTAACCAAATCAAAGAAATTGATTAGTCAAGATACATATAAGCTAGCCTTGACACAACTTGACAGTTAAATTAATAATAATAATAAAAAAGACTTTCACGTCATACAACAACAACATTTTAAGAAAATTATGTCAATTACTTTATAAATAAATTTACTCTATTAGAGAAATCCCAAAAAAATAATTAAATTTATTCTTTTTTATGGTCAGAATTCTAAATTAGTATAATTGGATTAATGCTACTCTTTAAAATTTAATGTTACTTTTACAAAACATAATAAAAAAGTAAAAACAAAACACTTAAAAATTCTCGGATCCATTAACAAGGCCAAGTATATATATATATATATATTGGATTTGGGTCGAGTTTGCCCGTAAATAATATGAATCTAAAATGAGTATTTTTGTTTGATATTGTATGAGTATGAGTATTTTATGGATTGGATCAAGTCTACCAACCAGACTCATTTTATCCCTAGGTGGCAACTCTCGAGATTTCAATTCAAATTTTCACGTGCAGCTGGGTTTTCCACTACTCTCCCCCTGTTTGCTTGTTGAGAAACCATAAGAACGTGAAGAATAACATGGGCTTGAAGGTTCCTAAGAAAAGATTTTGTACCCAAACTTTACTTGATCAATCACCAGTTATTATAAATCTTACGTTACCTACCAACAAAGAAAAGCTTATGTAGATCATGAGTCGTGTGATTCGAAGTGAGCTCAATTTTATTGCTTATCCATATATAACTACATAACTCAAATGTGATGTTCTTTCAACACAACCGATGCCAAGCTCGGGTGAATATTATATACATTTTTATTAATCGATAGTTAAGCTATATCTATGTCACTTTTAAATTATGCATATATATATATAATAAAAACTTATTATAACATAATTTTTTTAATAAAATAGTTTCCAAATAATTTGTTTTTACTATGCATATATTTTTATTTTATTTATGTTTTTCATATATTTTAATATTGAAACTCATATATTATATCTTTTATTTTATGTTATAAAAAGAAAAAAACTTGGTAGAGATGAAAACTAAGAAAAAACAAGGAGTTACAATATTATTCTGTAAAATGTCAAATGCACAATCAAGAATAATTTTAATTTATAATAACAAAAAAAGAAAAAAAAAAAGTGTATTTATCAAAATTCCAATTTTTGCTTTCTTTCCACTTAGTTAACTATTAGAAATCTTGTTAAACTCAATACCAAACACACCCCCCCCCCCCCCCCAAAAAAAAAAAACTTACCTTTTCATCCTCACCTTAATTTCATGAACTTCTTAATACTTAGAAATCAATAAGTGAATTGTAGATCACAAACAAATTAAATTCATTTTTTCAACTATTAGCATTATTAAGACTTTGTTAAAAAGGAAAAGATAGTTGATCCTTTAGCTGATAAGTCAGAAACCTCAGCTACTCCATCAGCTAAACAAAACTCTACAGCAGTTGACTAACCAGATACTTCATCTGAGTTTTTAGTTATTGCCTTGACTGAACCATGCGTCCTTTCTTGCTCTTCTTGAGGATCCAGTGATTATAGTACCCACAGCTACTGATCCATCCATTGTTGATCTAGTCTCTACAGAACCATCCATCTTGGTATTGATCCACATTCACCTCCCTTCTATATACATAGCTCAACACTACATTCTCCATCCCCATTATCTTCACCCACTAGAATACCACCATCTTCACTTCCCCTTCCACATCATAACTCATAAGAACACCTGCCATACTACCTTGATCACCATTCCTTCACACCACTACTCTATTCTCTCAGACCTCTCCTTTCATACCCAATACTGCTGCTTTTGAGCATATATGCTCTTAATTTGTCATATATTATTTTGAACACATTCCCTAAAGAAAAGATACAGCATGTGAAAATGAATTGAAGTTGTTCCTAACAAGTTTGGTAGAGCTGGATGAGGACTTCAAACAAGTTGCTAAAGATTTTGTCAAGTCAAACTCAGGGAGAACCTTGAAGGCTATAGGATATCTCTTAATCAAATGCAAAATTGCCTTCTCTTTCTTCAAAATGGTATGAAAGACCAAATGCTCATGAATACAACTATGAAAATTGTGCTATCTTGGCTAGAATGAAAAATTTAGAAGAGCATGTTCAAATACATTCTTCAGCACTGAGACTCTTGCTCCCAAATTCAAAGAAATTAAAAGCTAGTGCTAGTCATTTGCAAATTGAAGAAGTCCTCAAAGCTCTCTGAGACATTTCCAACAACCTTCCTTCCTCATCCACTCAAAATACATCTTCCCAACCAACCAAAGGAAGAGGAAAGGCAAAGAGGGAGGTTGAGGCAAAGCTATCAGGGAAGACTTAGAAATGGCTAGCTATTACAGAAGATACATCTTTGGCTCTAGCAAAGATTGCTTAACATCTTCAAGATCTCACCAAACTGGTAAAGCTATCTCTAGACCAACTTCCCCAGACAGTGGAACATTAAACTAATCAGTTGTGGAAAAACAAATTAAAGAGCTGAATAACACTCACAAGGGCATTGTTAAGAATTCGAGCAACCAAATCAAAGAATCAGAAGTCAGAGTCATCAGCTCCAATGAAACCGTTTTAGAGAAATCAACAATTTGAAAAGGGGGCGCTTAAATGACATGATTAATCATGTGACTAATTAACCAGACCTCTGAAACTATAGTTCATATCATTCCCCTCCATTCAACAACTACATCAGCTAACATCAAATTCTATATCAGTTGATTTGAAGCCTCTCCAAATAATTGCCAATCATGTCTGGCCCAACATAGTTTAGATCAAATGTCACTAAGACAAGTGAAGAAGTTCTTCCAATTCAACCTCTTCACTATCATGTTGGATAGGATCTCCAGATCTGTTAAAGAAATCATCTCTTACTTTGAGAAACGTGTCTCTTGGCTTGGAGAAGAGAGCCACGTGATTTCCCCTTGCATCCTTCGTCATCCATATATTCATCATATTGCTTAAATTGTAAAATGTTTGAATTGAATGTTTGCGATCTTTTTATATATAGAGTACTTCTGTTTGGCTTGAATGTTTGCGATATTTTGTTTATATTGAGTATTTTTTGTTTTCTATTTGTTATCTATACTTGTTTATATCTGTTACATATCTACTAAATAGATTACTTGCTTTGCATGATTTTATTTCTCCCAAAGTTTTGTCTTGTTTGCTGATAACCAATAGGAAGAGAACGTTTGAAAATCCTAATTCTCATATTGGTTAAAATAGGGGGAGAAATAATTAAGATGCAAGAGTAAAATGTATTTTCAGTTATCCTTAAGGGAGCTTCTCGTTTCAATATAACTTGTGTTAAAATAAAATTTACAATGTCTTATTTCTAAAGTAATTAATTTGTAATCATAAAGAGTTCATTGAATCAAATGATCTATTTAATTTAATAATCGTTTAATTGATTTTGATGATAACTAATAATTATATACAAGTATGACAACTATATACAAATGTGGTAACACATAAATCATTTTAAAAATATTGTTTATTGCATATACGATTGACCGAATCACTCGAGTCAATGACTGTTAACAATTCTCATTGGCTATAACAGAAAAATTAACGAGGGTCCACATCCTAAAATTGTTGATGCTGACAATTGCAAGACTTCGGTCAACATAAACTTGTTAGTCAAATAAAGTTCAATCAACTTGAGGCCAAGAAGTCAGTCAACTAAAGAGTAGATTTCTCAATTAGCTGAAGATTGCACAAAGTGGATTTTATCTCAATCAGTTGAAGTTCATGGAAATGGAAGCGTTTCTTTTAGATAGTCAATTATCCCTTGATCAGATGTATTCTTTTTAATTAGCTAAATTTCTAGACAATTGGACTAGATGACATCATCCTCTAAAACAGTAAACTAAAGCTCCTCAATTGTGTATCTATCTTTCAACCTATATCTAAACGGTGATGTTTTGGAAGTCATTCAATTAAACCTTCACATCTTGAAAAAATGAACCCATCGATTGAGCTCTTTTACTCAGTCAGCTAAACATCTTCGTCTTTTTCATTAACTAGTCTACTTAACGCACTCTTTGAGTTATCTTCAGATGTAAACAAATCAATACAGCTCAAAGGATAAGATTAGTCTCTCCACCTACCCAAATCGTACAAATCACAATCTTATCATAATTATGGTGCATGGTAAAAAATTATAGAGAAAGAAGTTACATGGTTGCCCTTTTATTTACTCTTTGCTTTGTCTACGACAATAGTCTAAAATTCTTTGATATTGGCTCTAAATCATCTCTGCCAATAAATTGAAAGAGTCAGAACAAAGACATGTAGAATATAAAATGAACCACTAAGGTATAACTGTGAATTTAGATCGAATTCCTAAAAATCAGAATAAGAAAAAACTTTAATATTCATTCTTTAAGGACTCTGATTGCTTAAGAACAAGGTCGAAAACTTTCATATCCTTAATTTAGTTTTTGTCATTAGAGTGTTCGTAATTAGTAAATCACAAAATCATTATTGTAAAGTGAGCGGGTGAGAAAACTGAATTTAGGATTAAGCTTAGTACCTTTCTACTCTGTTAAGCTCATGGAACTTGTATAGGTTGTTAAGCCTTGATTTACTATGTGTAAAGGTTGTTGAACCCTGTATTTCAGCTTGTGTAAAATTTGTTAAGCCCTATAATATAGTGTGTAATGTAAAGGTTTCTAAACCTTGGAATATAGTTGACAATGTATTGTAATTCTCAAACGAAGTTCGAAGAGTGGACATAACCAAAAACTTGGTAAACACGATAAATCATTGTTTGCATTCTCTTGACCCTACTGTTTTATTTCAGTTTAAGTTAATATATTACTTATTGTTTCATGTTGTTTTTAACTAAATTAGTAAAAGTTTAAATTTGTAAAACATATTCACACCCCACCCATTCTCTAGGTTTGCCTTTTGGGCCAACACTACATATCTAATTGTGGCCTAAAAATAGGTTCACCATATGTTGAAGGGTCAACAACATGACCAACATCACAATTAATAGCACAAAATTACATTAAGAAATCATAAAAAATTGACATGCCTTCTCTGCCTTTTAGACCCTCTAACTGGTGCTTGTGCATTTGGATTATGTTGTTGATGATCTACATCGGGAATAGGTGCACAGTATCATTAGGAATAGGTGATAGAACTTCAACTTGTTCATTAACTCCCCCACCCTTATGGCATGTTCTCACCATAGGTGCAGGTGCAGTTGCTTATGAAAGAATTGGAAAATGAATGGTGACAACTTTACTTTTCTCTCCTTGACTAGTAGATGAAGACCCATCTAACTCAGCAACATTAAACTCCAAGAACTTAGAACTCTGTGATCCATTATCTTAGTTCCATGCTTGAGGCAATATAACTTGTATATTTTAGAACTCTGTCATCAAACTTCTCATCATGTCATTGAGTGAGCTATTACGCCCTTCGACAAATCATTTTGTTTAGGACTATTTCAGGAATGGTATATTAGGCTACAATTCCACACTCTTATAAATACTTGGCAAGTGGTTTCATATGTTGTCTAGCAACATCATGTTTTCTATAATACTCACCAACATGGTTAGATCTCACAATTTTAATACTTTTCCTAAATGTTTTTCAACTTCAATTTTGAAAATTTTAAATTCTTCAAGAGAATCAAATTTTTCTTTATTCAAGTATAGAAAAAGTCATCATTGAAAGTGGTAAAATATTTATTTCTACAATAAGTAGTTAATAAGGACTTAATGTCTGTGTTAATGATTTCTAAGAGACCTGAACTACGTGTTGTCTCTTTCTTTTTTTATCTTGGTTAATCTACCCATAATGGAATCAACACAAATTCCTAAGTCTCCAAACTATGTCATCCTTAATGACTCTTAAAAAATTTTCCTTCATATATGACTTAATTATATACTTATGCCAAAACATTGGGGAGTTTTCTATAATTATAGATCTTTTGGAAACAATTTTTTCAATATTGTGAGAGGATAGACATTTATAGGTGCTAAACATATTTTTTATAAACCATTAGACAAAACACACCCACTAACAATTTTAGAATTTAAAAGAAGTTTTACTTTAGAATTAGCAAAATTAAAAGAGTAACTAATTTTGTTCTACAAGGAAACTGAAATCAAATTTCTCTTAAAAGACAATATATAAAAAGTGTTTTCCAAACAAAGTGCAAAATCACTTTCTAAAATTTAAGAGATGACTTTTACTAACTCAACTTTTACCTCCACATGATTCTCAACTCTAAGTTTTGTCTGTAACTCACTTGGTTTCCTTTTGTTTATAAATCCTTACACGGTAAAAGCAATAAGAACAGTCGCACCATTGTCAAGCAACTAAAAATTTGACAGGATTAAATTGTATTCAAAACAAATGAAAGTTAGTGAGTTACCTTCTTGTTTATTTTTCTTTTTCTAACCAAGACTTCAACTTAAAGTAATTTGTCTTCACATGGCCTCTCTTCTTGCACCATAAGCATATGAGGTCCTTTTTAATCATTAGCCTTGGGACTACCTACATTAGGTTTCTAACCATTACCATGTCATTTAGTATATTTAGATTTCTTTTGATAAGTAGGTTTGGACTAACCTTGAAAACTCTTGTTCAAACTAGGTTTGGACTGAGAAACATAAAAGGCACTCTCACTCTTTTAGTTCTTAACAGTCTTCAGCCACACATTAGGTGATTAGCTTATTGATAGTCCATGATTTCATTTTAGGTGTTAGAGGTAGTTTTAATTTAGGAGATGAGAGACAACAAGGAATAAATGAAATAATAGACTAAAAACTTATCAGGGATTAGGATGTCTTCGTTTTTATGCTTGGTTTGGATGTGAACAATTTTAAGAATGTATTCTTGAACCTTAATCCCATTTTCATACCTCATAAATGCTAGTTCATTTATTAGTTTTTAGTTTTAGTATTATCAAATACTTTGTACATATCCCCTCATGAAGTTTTTGGCACTTTTCAGCTTTAAGAAAAACCATCCACGAGATGTTTAGAGATAGACATCTTAATGCAGATCAAGCTTAGCCTACCAACTTTTTAAAAGCCTTTATCTAAGCATTAGTGCTAGCAACTAGAATTGCAGCAAGCTTATCATCACCAAAAGCTAAATCACTTCCATGATTCCTAGGGAAAACTCAGTATCTTACTTCCAATTCTTAAAATGCTACCCATTCAACAACTTTAATGGTAGCAATATTGTTGTTAACAGAAAAGGAGATTGAGGCAAAGCCAAGAAGGAAAAATTTATACAAATTAAACAAGGTAATTAATAACCAAGAATAAAATTATACTCTACATCAATCTAAGATGTATCGTTACAAACTTCCCTTCGAGCAGAGAATGTAACATGCCATTAGAATTAATCTCATAATTAACCAATCAAGTCAAAACAAAAGAGCATACTAGCTTTCGAAATACCCATCCCACACACAGCAACCCCATTTCAAAAGGAAGTCATGTACCATGACCTAGGAAACATCATATACCTTTTCCTTTAAAACCCCCACAAGTCTATATAGTATTAAACCCTAATGAGTTCTCCTATCAAGGACTTCACTAAGTATTCTCCCTATACTAATCGCCAAACCACATTATACCCGATAGGTGTGCTTGAACCCTAATGAACTCATCACTTAAACTAACTTAACTCTAACAAACATGTTGCAATTGGATGAAACTTTGAACCTTTTTTTTTTTATTAAAGTCAAAATCATACCATTAATGACAGCCCACATAATAGAATTTCTAACATTGTTTTGCAAGATTCTAGTTTGAAAGAGGAATAGATGAGGAAAGGATTGCCAGCAGTCTTAGGGATTCAGAGAATTAGGCCGGGCAACAAGAACCTTAAGTTCTCTCTTGGCAATTATTTCACTCATATTAACTCAGTTTAATTAGTCTAATTAGTTGCATCATAATATTTTAAATAAAACTAAACAGACTGTAAATAACAGTTAAAAAATTGTATACATGAAAATGCAATTTCACCTAAAATTTGTAACTCTGCTATTTTTACAGGCCACATACCACTTGGATGCAAGTTACTCATAATTTAATTATCAAACGACTTCATGTGCTTTTATGCACTATCAGAAAACTTTTAATTTATGAAGTAGTTTTTCCCATGATCGCTAGTTATTTCAAAATATCAAACAAACACAGCATAGATATATAGGTCATGAGTTAATATATATGCTCATGAGCTTTATTTTTGCCCTATACAGGCCTTTAACATCAAGCACACTAATCACTCAGATATATACCACCAAACTAGTAAATCAAGGGGACAGTCATTCCTTCATGCTTTGAGATGATGTTCTTCAATATCTTTGGCTAGATCTGCCATGAAGCGCTTGTATTTATCTGGAGTTGGTATATTCTCACTGGCTCTCTCATATTCAAGTGTCATCTTCAACAAGCAGCTTCCTTCACCCTTGGAAATACACTGATACTTTGGCTTAAGAACCTTGTAATCCTTCATAACATCACCTTCCAACCCAACAAAACTCACTGACTTTGTTTCATCATCAAACTCCAACTTCTCTTTGAACACTTCAGTAGTTCCATCTACAATTAATTAATAACATTCAAAGTTCCCATTAAAAAGAAAATGAGCTCTTATATACATATGTTACCCTGCGAGTGAGAAAGAAAGAAGAAAATAAACGTACTTCGGGAATTTGAACCTTGGAGTGAACCGAGAGATAGCGTTATGATCAGGCTCATCTCTAGGCGTTGGAGTATATATATATATATATATTGATTTCTGTAAATATTCTTTATGATTTTTAAATCTTACATAATTGTCCTTTATTTAAATTTTTAGTCAATTACTTTTTTAATAAAAATAAAATTCTAATAGTAATTAAACTCTTTTTTTAATAAGTTCAGATTTTATTATAGTTTTTAACAATAATAAAATCCTAATAATAATTAAACTATTTATATTTAATAAATTTATATTTTATTAAATTTTTTATAGCAATAAATTATAATAGTTTCAAAATTATTTTTATTTAATATCTTATTTATCATATAATTTTATTTGCATAATTATTTGATTAGTTATACTTAATAAACTTATGATTTGAATCTATGTAAATATTAATCATCCGAAAAAGAGAATTAAGATGAGAGAGATCTAGAGTTATGTCCTGATAATTGAAGTGGGTAAACTGTCATATACGTACCTACTGTATATTTCCAAATCTTGATAGAACCAGCAGCTCCCCAATCACCTTCATGAACATGAACAGCATGTATACGGTTTGGAGCTGCAGTTGGAACATGGTGGCCTTCATTCTTCCAGATGTTGTAAAACTTGGAAGCAGGCATATTAATTTCCATTTCATCCTCAAACTTTCCATGCAAAGCCATATCTGATCAGCTTTTATGAGCTAGATATATTGATTTACCAAAACTATATAGTAATGATCTTTAATTGCTTAGTTCTAGGCCATCAAGCTAGCTTGATCCCCCTTTATATACAGAAGCAATTATGTACTAAATAAATTGTGCTATCATTTTTTATGGAGGACGTGATTCACATGTTTGTGCAGTAGGGCAAGCACGTGATTCACTATCAACTTGTTCTTTTCAAGGCATACTCGTCTAAAAAACTTATAAAATTAGTTTTGAGGTTTTTTATATTTTTATTAGTGTGTATAATTATAAAGACGACAAACTCATAATTAACAAATACTATAATACATATATAAATAATAATAAGAGTTTGTCATCTCAAGAATTGTACACGCTAATAGAAGAGATAATTTTTAAAAATAACTTTACACATTTTTAGAGGATTATGCCTTGAAAAGATTTTGATCCGCTGATAGTGAATATAATTCAAGAAGAACTTTACACCTTTCTCATGAAAATAACTTTACACATTTTTAAATACGTGTATGTTTTGTATATATTTTATCTTAATTTTATTTTTTAATTAATTCAATTTGATAAAAAAAAAAAAATTTGTATATTAAAATGGTGGGAGTGAATAAGAGAATGAGAAAGTGAGGAAGTTGTTGTATTGTGTGGGAAGATTATTGTAGTGAATGGATGTCAAAATCTTGAGTGGCTTAGTAGCACCTGTTATCTTAACCTATCTTGGAGGTACAAGGGTCCTTCTCTGGAAGGCATACTTGGGGATCTATTTCCCCCCTTCATCTCCCACATAAAAATATTTATAAAAAAAAAAAAAAAAAAATGGATGAAGGAATTTTATTAATTGAATTTATTTCATAAATAATTTAAGGCGTATAATATATAGTTGGAGACCATAAAAGACCTTTCACTTCTATAATAGCATAAATTTAATGGATTTAGGATAAAAGTAAGATAAGAGGCCAGTCATTTTAAAATAGTCTAGATAATTATGCATTATAAAGTAAGATAATTAAAATAATTAAATAATCATGATAATTCGAAGAATTTATTTTCTAAAAGTAAGACTTTGTATTAGAATAATACAATTCAATCATCTCATATATATTTCTCAATAAAGATCAACATCTAAGTTGTCACTACAAATGGCAATTCATTATTTATATATTGGGCATAAATGATCAGGACGCATTCAATGAAATTTGTTAGATGTAATAAATGCAATTTTTAGTAATTAATTGTATAATACTAAATTTATTCTTTTTCACTACAATAAATGTTAAAAGTTTTACATTAATTGAACAATATGACAACTAAAGCCTCAATTTGATGCTTGCAAAAAAAATTAAAATTTTTGATGCTCTACTATATGTATGAATAGATTTCTCAATTTTTTTTAAAAAACAATAAATAAATAAAAGAACCCTAATTATTAATTATTTTTCTAAATCGCGGAATTTGTTGTTTTCTAATAATAATTCAAATGCTTTTTCATACGCTTTCAAGAGTGGTTAACATAATTTTGTAGTTTTCTCTCAAAGTCGTAACCAAATCTTGGACCCAAATTTATTTAACATTTTATTTGTTATAATGAATAAAAGAAGCCGGACATATAACCCCATTTCCTGATCCAAGAGAATGATTTTATAATTTTTTTTTTTTTTTTTACAATGACATTTCTTAAAATATTATACTTTTTAGTAATTTCGATATTTTTTGGGTCAATTTTATTCCAAAACTGTACAAATGTTTGTAATTTGTTCCTCAAGTCTAACACTGTTAATATTTTAAACAAAAAATACTAACATGACTTAAAATATTTTATTAGATGTTACATGTATGTAGAGTTGGCCAAAAAAATATAAATAATTTCCCTAAGATATATTGTTTGTCAATTTCATCTTAAAAGTATCAGTTTTTTTGTCAATTTCATCATAAAACTATATTTTTCTTTTTGTCAATTTCATCCTAATATTATTTTGCTCTCTTAATCTCTCTCATTCCTATCTCACACATTTCTCTCTCAAAAAATCTAAAAATATTATGAAATTGTTCAATTTTTTTTTAAATTTTCTAGTCATCATGAAACACTCTAAATATTGCATGACTTATAGGGAGAGATGACGAATATAGGAGTGAGCATGTATGAGAAGAGAAAAAATATTTATTTTATTTGCCAACTCTGCACACATGTGGCAAAATAACTATATTTTAAGAATATCAATAATTTCCATCTAAAATGTTAGCAGTGTTAGACTTGAGAAATATGATGCAAATGTTTAAAAGTTTTGAGATGAAATTGACCGAAAAATTACTTTTGGGACAAAATTAACAAAAGTGTGGTATTTCAGGGACATTAATGGATATCATTTAATGGTCACATCATGTTCAGGCTAGTTTATGTATATATTGATTAATTTATCTCTTTAATCCTGTCAAAATAGTATGTCATCCATGTCAAGACTAAAAGGTTTATGAGAATTTTAATAATATGGCCACCCAAGAAAATTTTCACCTATAAAAACACATTATCTGTTCATAAAATTTTATTTATTTTTTAGACAAATTGTAATACCTATCACCAAAATGTTCTTACAATTTGGAATTGTTGCACAAGTTGAAAATACAATAATTGATAGAGACATAAAATATATATATATATATATATATATATATAAAGGAATTTAGAGCGTTTTAGTGCCAAATATTATTCTTTTTTATTAATCTCCTTTGTAGGTTAATATATAAGAGTCCCAATTAGGCACCTATAATCACTTCTAAACCTTCAGTTTTTTATTTTTCTAACCTTATTTGTTTTTTTTATTTATTTAGCGTGTAGCTATATCAGATCTTTTTTTTTATTTTTTTTTTCTAGTTATTAATATCTTTGTAAAATAATTACAAGTCCAAAAATTAGATAAAATAAATTCCAAAAAGAAAAATAATAATAATTCCGGATCCACAATATAATTAGGAAGTCATTTTGCACCATCATTGCACACAAATATTCCATTCCCGAAAAGTATGTTACAATGTACATGTTAATTATTGAAAATGGTAGAATGTGACTTCTCAGCCATGTAATTATAATAATAATAATAATTTTTTTTAATTTATTGGTAAAGTATATCTGAATTAGTTTATGCACACTTCTAATAATCATCTTTTCAATCAGATCAAAGCCAAACCTAATAAAATACTTGTTTATGTATAATAAATATAATCTGAAAATTGAAATTTTATTGAAATAATTATTAATAAATTAAATAACACTCAAATCATTAAACACTGTTAAAAAAAAATTAACTCTGTCATTCAAATCAAATTGAACTTTCACCAACCACTCTGTATATTGTATGCGTTGTGGCCTAGCCTGTGCAAATGATTGATTATTAAATGAAGTATATTTTCAATTCTTATTTTTTTAATTTGACATATAATATATGTTAAGAGATCATAAGAGGTCTACCTTATTAAAAACAAGGCTACAGCTCACTTAGCTAATCTTGTGTTGTACTTGCAGGAAGAAGAGTTTAATTGGTTGCAAGTTCTTTCCTCTATTTATCTAATTCTAGATGCAAATAGTGCAGGAACTGCTTGTATTGCGATTACTATTGTTTTGTTTAGTTTTGTCTGTTTTCTTTCCCTTTCAATCAAATAATAATAATAATATAGGTATTATTATTATTATTATTATTATTATTATTATTATTATTATTTTGAAAGCAAATTTATTAGAAATCAAACTCTTAAAGAGTTACAATCAAGATGATAAAGCCCATTACAATCCCACTCCAATAGAAGTTATGTCATACCCCACATGGAGACATGACTGGCCAAAGGAATAGATAACCAAACCTCCATAACCCTGACTTCAAAGCAAAGAAACAAATAGGACTCTTGACCAAACCAAGGAATAAAAGTAAAATTAAAAAAAACACAAGTTAACTACAAATGTTTATTTACTAGAATATATATAACAATTTACTAAAAATTTTAGTAGAGGTTCCTGTAAACTATAACATACCCAAAATAGAAACACGTATAACTTGGTCACATTCAATTAGGTAACAACAGTTACAGTATATACAAGAAGCTCCGCTCCATTCATATCATATATAGTAACAATTTGACTATTATACAAACAAATCACAATAACCAAAAACCTTAATGTGACTGCAAACTTCCATTCTTTGGCTTCAAGTTTAAGATCTAGAAGAAATATCTTGCCACACACTATCGGCAAGTCACAAGTTCGTCAATGATGTATACCGAAATCCTGTTACTAAAATAATATTAACAAGATGGTAGTGAGTCTCATGAACTTAGTGAATGAAAAAATGTACTAAAAAGGTACTAACATCACTCTACACATGGATATAAGACATAGTCAAATAATATCAATATATCATAAATTTCAAACAGCTAAATGTTACACCTACGTAATTATGGAAAATATAAAATTAAATAAACACAATTCAAGTAATACACTATACACAATTCAAATCAAATCAAATCAAATCAAATCAATCAGAATACTGAAAAGCACAGAAAATGCCAATAGAGTAACTCAGCCCCACATAACATATATCCTTCCCACTAGACAGTTTTTGTAGCTGCACAACAAATATATCCTTTATACATATCCATCGTACTAGGGTTGAGTACTCAAGCATTTTAAATCACATATCAAATAAGAATATCAAAGTATCCTATGTATACTCCGATTCTATTTCAAAAGTAAAAATCATTTTGGAAAATATATATATATATATATATATTTTTTTTATTGACCTTTTTCAAACACAAATATATATATATATTTTTTATTGGCCTTTTTCAAACACAAACAAAGTCAAAAGTCAAGCATAATTCAAATAACTCAAATAAACATACACATGCTTATGCTTTCATATAAACAAATCTATTCAAATATACATAGCAATTACACATAATAATCTAACAACTAAAAGGTAGCATTTATCCACTCCGTTTACCGATCTTGCTTGTAACTTCCTCTTACATTCCCGAGCATCATTGGCTTAACAACACATTCTAGAGCTGCAATTAAATTTTCCAAGTATTACTTAGTTTGTTAATTCATAAGTTGTAATCCTCTAATTACAAAAATCTATAAATGCTAAGTTTTATGCATTTATTTAAAGTTAACCCCTCTTAGATATTTTCACAACCACCTTGGAGATTTGTTTGATTTCAACTTACATACTTAACCAAATTCAACAAAACCAAGTTCAAACATTAACTCCAGGACTTTAGCTACATTTCTTATTAAGAAACTTCTTCTAAACTAAGCCTTGAACCCACTCAAATCTCCACATATACACAAATAGGGCACACACAATTTCTGGTTTCCATAATCAGATTCTAATGCTTACAAAATTCTCATAATTGGGAATCAGATTATGAACTTTCCAATATAGTTTATCAAGATGTTAAAAATAATTCATTTTCATCACCCTACGCCTAATTCATCATTGAAGACCCTCCAAAACCAGTTCATTAAAACAAGTACAATCATGACTCGAAAATTCCAACAATGACTTCCAAAAACTCCAAAATACACATAACAAGAAATTAAGACCTAAAAAAACCAAAAAATTATCCCTTGATATGTTAGGAACAATTCTTATTAGAGGTCCTAAGCTAATTCAAACCACAATGTCAGACAAAGTCTTCCGAGCTGATTGAAGCTCACCTAAAATCCTGCACAAATCCAATTGCAGTCCAACAATTCTAACGATAAATGTACCCTAATTTAGGTTACGAAACTTTTCAGATATTATCCCAAGACTATAACCTACACTTTCTCTTCAGAACTCTTAAATTAATTTTGTTATAACCTGACATTGTGAATTCAAATTTCAAATATAATGTGTAAATTTTTTTAAATAAATAATAATACAACTGAACATGTTATAACCCGATACAGTAAAGTACAATCTTAGATATATTGTGTAACATTTTATATAAATACATAAAAAAATTAAATAAATAACTAATGTAACTAAACATGTGTATATATAGATATATAATAAGGAAAATATGTACACCACGAATTCATATTTTTGACTTTGACCCATTTTAGTATTTTTGTTTTCCTTCTTTTTTTTTTTACTTTTCTTTTCCTTTAATTTCCACCACCTCTTTCTCATTTTATTCTTTTTCTTCCCGAGTCTTCTATTTTTATCGCTCTGCTTTTGCTTTCTAACTTCTGTCATTGGGTACCTGGATTGTAGCTAAGATATTTTCTTCAATCAATGGCCTAAGTCTTTGGTAGTTCCCTATTATGTCAAGGCTCCTATGCAATAACCACATCATTGTCGTTTATTTACCTAGATGCTTTTTCCATTCCTTTTAGTGATATATCTTGCCCACAGTTGAAGAACCATAAACTTATTACTCTCCACGTCTCCAGTTCTGAACTCTTGATCTCTCTGTGAGTGTTTCATAGACCAATTTCCCACATCTAAGATTATTGAGGATAAGCCTTCCATATCTAATTCTCTCATGGCTGCTATCAAACGCTCCTAAGCTAAGCAAAGGAGACACCTATATTCTTATGCAATCTAATGGACTTGGATGCTGGTCGACAGGGTTTCAACTTTCCCTTCATAGGTAGTTTTGTGTATGAAGATGGGAATTGCTCATTGCTATTGTTGGCCTTAAAGTGTCCAAGTTTCTCAAAACCAAACAAATTTCGAGTATATCCCAAGTGCTTGTGAAACAAGAAAATACTGTACCAACTTAAATTGAACATATAAGAAGGTATTTAGGACATTGGCAAGATCTAATTTCTTAACATTGTAATTATGGAAAATAGTTTGTCTTGAATCATAAGGCCTATTGAAAAAAAAAAAAAAAAAAAGTGCAAAATAATAAAGCTTAATTTTTTTTTTAGTAAAGAAGAAGAATTAATCAACTTCAAGGCTATCTTAGTCATTTCAACCACCAAGGTGGCATGTATAGGTTCTATTCTTGTTGTCACTTCCTCGAGTACCATTTTTTGTATCTTATCATTTGATTAGCATCTGGAATATTCTGCATATTTTCTTCCTTTTTTGTATTTCCTTCTCTGCTTCTTCCTTCTCACAAATCTAGACATCAATGAGTTGGCGTGGATATGTTGGAACTTATTTGTGAATTTCTTAACTATGTTGAGAGTTTACTTGATGAGTTGTACCTTCATGTAATATCTATACAAATATCCTTGGAATATATATATATATATATATATACAAGAAAAAAAATTGGTTGCTCTTAAGGTGTTAACTGAAAAGCGTCAAAAAACTAATTGTAATATAATGAATAGAACTTGAATAGAATTTGAATCTTAGGGGTTAAGCATTATTTAAATTTGAATAAAAGTCTAAGAAAAAGAGTAAAGAATTGTTGGTTAATGTTCTGATTTAAGGATTTAATGAAATTGAGTAATAAGTATGAACAAAGGGCGATTAGTTATTTAAAATAGAGGTTGAGTGGTTATTGGAAGGGATAGGGTTCAGATTTTATGGTTCATAGAAATTGGGTATTTCAGGTATTTTTGGGACTGAATTAGCTTAGGAGTTCTGAAGAGGAAATGTAGATTTTAGTCTTGAAATAATATTTGGAAAGTTTTGTGACCTGATTAGGGATATAGTTGTTGCTAGAGCTATTGGACTGCAGCTAGGTT
The DNA here is from genome assembly GCA_029379385.1 of Quillaja saponaria. Taxonomy (NCBI): domain Eukaryota; kingdom Viridiplantae; phylum Streptophyta; class Magnoliopsida; order Fabales; family Quillajaceae; genus Quillaja; species Quillaja saponaria. The sequence goes on along the minus strand of CM055614.1, from coordinate 11,949,811 downwards.
CATGCAGGATTTTAGGTGAGCTTCAGTCAGTCTGGAGGACATTGTTGAGGGTTATGGTTTGAATTAGCTTAGGAGCTCTGAATAAGAATTTTTCTTAACATATTAAGGGGCCATTTTGGAGATTTTCAAGTTTAAATTTCATGTTATGTGTATTTTGATGGTGTTGGAAGTCATTGTTATGATTTTCGAGTCATTATTGTACCTGTTTTGATGTAATTGGTTTTGGAGGTTCTTAAAAGATGAATTAGGAATAAACAGATGAATATGAATTGTTCCTAAGATCTTTATAAACTATAATGGAAAGTTTCACAATTTAATTCCCAAGTATGAGAATTCTATAAGCACTAGAAATTGTACGAGTATCCTGTTTGTGTTCATTTGAGGATTTCAGTGGGTTCAAAACTAATTTTAAGAGAAGTTTCTAAATAAGAAAGATATCTAATTTCCTAAAGATAATGTTTCAACTTGGTTTTATCGAATTTGGTTTAGTATGTAAATTGAAATCAAATATATCTCCAAGCTGGTTGTGAAAATATCTAAGAAGGGTTAACTTTAAATAAATAAATGAAACTTAGTATCTCTCGATTTTTTTTATTAAAAGGTTATAACCTATAAAATTGAAAAATTAAGCAATGCTTGAAAATTTTAATTGAAACTCCAAAAAGTGTTATTGAGCCAATGACGCTGCGTGGATGCAAGAGGAAGTGATAAGCACGATAGGTAAACTATGAGTGGATAATTGCTATCTTTTGGTTGCTAGATTAGTGTATTTGATTCTTTTGATGTATATGTATGTATATGCTTATATAGTGGTAAATAAAAATTATAGTACTGTGATTGACTTTAAGTGAATTACATTTGATGTGTAATCTTGTTTGTGTTTGATAAGGGCCAGAAAAAATGATTTTGCAAAATCATTTTTACTTCTGAAATAAAAGCCAGGTGCAGCTAGGATACTTTGATACTCTAATTTGATAAATGATTTAAAATGTTTGAGTACTTAGTCCTAGTGGGATGGATATATACAGAGACTATATTTACTTGATCTATGTATTCAATTTGTGTATTGAGTTATGATAGTACCCGTTTGGTACGTTTTTCCACTCACTGAGTCTGTGGGACTCACCACTCTCGTGTTGATTTTTTTTATTTTTTTTTAAGTAACATGATTTCAGTAGTCATCATCGACTAGCTCGTGACTTGTCGATAACGTGCGACAAGGTGTTTCTTTGAGATCTCATACTTGAAGCCAATGGATGGAAGTTTGCAATCACATTAGGATTTTGGGTCATTGTGATTTGTTTATATAAAAGTCAAATTGTTATTGTTTATGATATGAACAGAGCAGAGCTCCTTGTATATACTGTATTCTAAAGGAATACTCAAGAGCCATCTTTTCGACTCTTAAAAGTTATCACCCTAATTTTTAACCAGAGATTGGGGGAAGGATACCATACATACCTTCAAACAATAAACAATACTTAGTTACTTTAAAGTACGAGAAAAACTCGGTAGTTCTTCAAGATGACTAAGTTTTTAGTAGTCACAAAAGTCTTGCTCATTGCATCCTCTGAGCTTTTCAATATCTATCTAGAAACAAAATAACAAAATCCACCAAGGTAACTATACGTATCAACTAGTTCACATGCATTAACTCAAAAAAATAAATAAATAAATAATGGAAAAGCATAAAAATAAGTAAAATAAACATAAGTCTATAGATTAAACAAGATGCAGGAGTTGAAATATAGGGAACGAATGACACATGCCAAACCGCATAAACCATGTCAGAAGACTGACTTTTTTAGTAAATTAAATAAAAATTGGAATCACCTCAGTTCCTTCCACTAAGGATAGGTATTTGATAGCAGCTATATACCAACAGTGGCTGCAGTGATAATTCTCCACATGGATAATACCTCTTCTGAGTTTCATTTTGGCTATGTCAATGGTGATTATGGTAGTCCAAGAACAAATGGGGTTAATAAAAGAAGCAGAAGTACTCTGATGACTAAACTTGGTCCATCTTAGAAGGAATGCTAAAGGGAAAAGGGTTTTAGACACAAACATCTAGAATATCCTCATTTACACATTTCAAACTCGTACATAATAGTATAATCATCTGAAACAATCTATTATAAGTGGAATTTGGAACTCCTACCTGACAATGAATAAGCATCCCATACTCAACTATACTCATCCACAATTCACTTTGTAGCAGGCCACCTTTTACCAAATTAGTTAAGAAAAAATAAATAAATAAATAAACATATATTATATAGGACAGATCTAATTTTATAGCTAATGATCTAAATTGTAATTTTTTTAAAAGAATAAGACGAAGGTTGTTATTATCGGATTTGCCCGAGCTGGAGACCTGGCAAGGTGGTTTCCTCAATGCCTTCTCCTATGTTAATGTCAGATTTGTCCGAGCTAGAGACCTGGTGAGGTGGTCTCCTCGATGCCTTCTTCTACACTTATTTCTCGGTAAACCTCCAGAGGTGGTCCTGGAGACCTGTCAGCACTCCAAAACTCAAGTCAGTATATAGAGAGATAAGGGGAGAGCTATAAAAATAAGTATAAAGAGAAAGAGTTTTTTTGAGAGAGTGAACTAAAGTGTGAAGGCTTGTATTTGTAGGGCCTGGGCTTATTGGGCTTAAGTTAATATTTTTATTAACATAAGTCCCCCCAAAAACAAGTTCGAGGAATGAAGTGATTCGGACTTGAAGTCAACTAAGGGCAAAACCATATAGTGATAATTGAGCTTTTTTCTTAGCAGATGAGCTTTTGGCTCAAGCCTTGCAACGTTGGGGTGAGCTCGTAGCTCTAACTTCCTTTGTCTTGGGCTGTAAAATTTCCCTGTAACTACTATCAAACAGTCGATCTCAAAAGAAAATTTGTTAGCCACATATGAGGGTAAAACATGAAATAATATGCTTTACGATTAAAAATCATGCAGTACAATATAGGGAATATGATGCAATTACTTGACCAGGGTGCATAAGGCATTCCCACTACTATTGGCTAGGGTGAAAACATGTATTAAAAGATATGTTTAGAGTTTATGTAGTGTCTGTCATGTTCTCGAACCGTTAAAATGACGAAGGCTAAATTGAAAGCTCTTCGTGACATGAGAATGGCTAGGATGAGGTCGAAGTCGCCAAGTTATAAGTTAAGTTTTATCTTTGAAGATTGCTTGTTAGTGTAGCTCGGGTCGATAGCTCATTCAATGTACCTGTAACCTGCCTCATCTTGTTGAAACGTTAGATTTCTCATATAGTATAACTATGATAGATGATAATAATGTAGGAGTGAGCTATATGCTCAAAGTACCCTTTTGTCATGTTTTATAAATGTCTGTAACTTTTGTAGTTACAATGCTTAGTTGGTGTGATGATAAGAGACCTGGCTTGAGATCGTGTTACCCAAAGTGGAGCTCTTTTGGATCCCAGTGTTAATAAAAAGACATACACTTGCAAATATATGCAGTTTATAAGTAATTAATTCATAATTTTTATACCTTGATCTATTATTCTTCAGGTCATCCAGGTTCTATGAGGTTAGGCTTGTTGTGAGCTTTCAATTTATACAGTCCATCCAGACCAACTGTTTGCTAGCATCTTGAGCATGAAGGGAGGTCGGGTTCCCTATTTGAAGCAAGGATTGCCAAGGTGAACCTCAACCATTTGTTCCCCTCGGGTTTTCTTTCCAATCTTTTTGATTGGTTTTGGGGGGCTATGCCTCTCCCTAGTATTTGCACAGTCCGTCCAGACCAACTAAAGGGTAGCTCAAGACGCAGGATATGACATGTCGACCTCACTTGCTAGTATCTCGAGCACCAAGAGAGGTCGGGTTCCCTGTTTGAAGCAAGGATTGCCAAGGTGAACCTCAACCATTTGTTCTCCTCGGGTTTTCTTTCCAATCTTTTAGATTGGTTTTGGGGGGGCTATGCCTTTCCCTTTCTACTTCGCCTGTAGGAATTTCCTGCAATTATGGCCAAACAACCGATCTCAACAGAAAATTCGTTAACCACATATCATGGTTAAAATATGTAATAACATGCTTTCTGAATAAATATACAATAATATGTCAAAAATATAGTTGCATTGTAATTAACATTTTGATCCCACTATAAAGTGTAGGATGTAGGCGAGGTGAATTTCTGGTCCATTATACCTAAGACACCAATTATTTTGTTAAGTGAGTGATTGGCTCATCTTTGTTATGGCCCCACAATTATGGTGTTTTCAAGCGAGCTCATGAATCTTCAGTGAATAATTTAATATCTTCAAGACCTGAAATATTTTTGTTGTTGATTAACATGTAATCAATTAATTAAACAGATATAATTGAGCTAAGAATGCAATTTGCATGTAAATACAAGCTTGATAAGAAATTCTATAAGGACATAGAAGTTTGCTGGCAATTTGAATAAAATTTATAAAGTTTTAGGCCATTTAAAGAATTTAGGGCCTATATGCAATTTCCTAAAATTATTTAGGTCTTTTATGATAATATAAGATCTTAAGGTCTATTATGCAATTAATCTAAAGCATTTAGGCAAATAATATAGCCTTTGGGGGGCATATTTGAAAATACAAAATTATTGTGGTATTTTTATAAATTATTAAAGTCTCGGGCCAATTATGCAATAATCAAAAGATATGAGCTGATTATGAAAACAACTAAAATATTAGGGCCAAAATTATAAATTTCTAACATATTGGGCCAGTAATGGAACTGTGTAAACTACAGGGGCACAATTGTTATTATACCAAAGATTCAGGCCAAATGTGAATTTATAAAAGTTTTAGGCCGATAATGTAAACATCTTAAAATTATGGGCACAATTTAGAATATATGAAACTACCAGGGCTTAATTGCAATAGGATAAACCTGGTTGAGCTGGTATTGGGCCCAAGTTGGGGTTATGGGCCGAGGTAGACCTGAGCTCGAGCTGCTAGTCTGGACGAACTGATGACCTGGTTCAGTTGCTGTCTTAGAAGAGCTACTGCCCTTGAACGAGTTGATGACTTGGTTGAGTTGCTATCTTAAACGAGCTGCTGCCTCTTAGACTAGCTGTTAGTCTGGACGAGCTACTGCCTCTTGGACGAGCTGCTCACTCTTGCACGAGCTGTAGAGCCATTGACGAGCTAGTGACCTGGACGAGCTAGTGTGTCCTGGATAAGCTGGTGTCTTAGACAGGTTGCTGGTCTAAACGAGCTGGTGACCTGCTGGTTTAAACGAGCTGGTGACCTGCTGTACTGGACGAGCTAGTGACCTAGACTACTTATTGTCCTGAACGAGTTGATGTACTGGTCTTAGACGAGCTACTGCCTCTTGGACAAGTTGCTGCCCTTTGGAGGAGCTGATGCCTCTTGGACGAGTTGTTGGTATGGACGACCTGTTATCTCTTGGACAAGCTATTACCCTTTGGACGAGCTGCTGGTTTGGATGACCTGCTATCTCTTGGACGAGCTGTTACCTCTTAGACAAGTAGCTGCCTCTTGAACTAGCTGCTGGTCTGGACGACCTGCTATCTCTTGGACAAGCTGCTGCCCTTTGGACGAGCTGCTGATCTGGATGACTTGCTATCTCTTAGACAAGCTGCTGCCTCTTGGACGAGCTGCTCGTCTGGATGACTGGTAATCTCTTGGACGAGTTGTAGAGCCATGGACAAGCTGGTGACCTGGACGAGCTAGTGACCTGCAGGACTACCTGCTATCTTGGACGAGCTACTGTCCTGGACAAGCTGGTGACCTACAAGACTTGTTATCCTAGGTTTTTGGCCGATCTCTTAGAGGTCTCCCTGTGAGGTCTTCAGGTGCTATAATGTATTCAAACTGGAGAGCTATGTGAAGTCGAAAAACCCAAATTATATGAATTTTTCACAAATGGCGCCAATGTTAATGTTGGATTTGCCCGAGCTGGAGACCTGGCAAGGTGGTCTCCTCAATGCCTTCTCCTATGTTAATGTCGGATTTGTCTAAGCTAGAGACCTAGCGAAATGGTTTCATCAATGCCTTCTCCTACACTCATTCTTCCATAGACCTGCAGAGGTGGTCCTAGAGACCTGTCAGCACTCCGAAGCTCAAGTTAGTATATAGAAAGATAAGGAGAGAGCTATAAAAATAAGTATAGAGAGAAATAGTTTTTTTTAGAGAGTGAACTAAAGTGTGAAGGCTTGTATTTGTAGGGCATTTGTTGGGCCTGGGCTTATAAGCTTAAGTTAATATTTGTATAACAAATGTAATCCTTTTAATTAACTAAATTTTCACCATAGCCTACTGTTTTATACAATTCTTATGGTCAAGCTATCTAGGGCTTTATGTTTTATCTATATTCAAGAACAAGAATGTTTACTAGCTCCATACAATCACAAAGAAAATAAACCCCAGCTAGGATGGTAAAAATAACAATCTAGACTTCATTCGTCACTATTCAGTTTACAAATTAATTAAGAATCTAACTTAAATTAAATAAAATTCTCATTAATAGTTTTAAAGAATTAATAAAAATTAAGAACATGTCTATACTACTAACATTATAGTTGCACCACAGTTCACTTCAGGTGAGTTTAGTGTCAAACCTAGGCTTTCTATCTGGGACTTCCCGTCAGGGTCTTAATGTTCCGATGCTACAATATGATTGTAGTTCCTTGAGTGAACGCAAGAGATCTCCAAAGGAGTAAAATCAGTTGTAACGGACCAACAAAAATGTTAAGACGGGTACAGAGTCGCATTCAAGAAGCCAAATAGAATTCCCACCATTGTTTTTTGTTGAAACCCTTGTTTTTTATTGAAACCCAATCAGAAACCCATTCAGAAGCCATTACTACCGGTTAATCACCTACGAGCTTGAGTATTTGTCAAAACCCAGTTGAGAAGGAGTGAAATGAGCTTAACGAGCAAAACATGAAATTTTGAGTGCTGGGAGTAAGAAGAAAAGTTAGGGATTTAATTAGAAAGAAAAAAAAAGATTTAGGGATTTAATTTAAGGAATGTTTTCAGCTTCTGCCTATGTGGACGTTGTTGATGAAATATATGGACAATGATAGTCTTACTTTAGAAAAATAAAAAATAAAAACATATTATCAGCATCTGTAAATGTGGACGTTGTTGATGAAATAGGTGGACATTGATTTTATTTTTTATAAAAAAGTGAAAAAATTTATCTGCATACGGATGCTAATAATAATAAAAACATACTCTAATACTTTCAAGGAAAATGGCGCGAAACATTTTGCATTATTAGCATCTATTTGTTATTATCAATGTCTGTAATAATTTTATTAAAATTTATCAACCTCCACAGATTGTGTGGATATTGATAACTACACAAATTAGACGCTGATACCTGTTATCTGCATCAACATTTGTGCAGACCCTAATACTGTTATTTCTTGTAGTGCACATGCTATTAGACTCATTAAAAGTTGGCACTACATCCAAAGGGGAATGAATTGTTAGTCTCCCTATTGAGCCATCCAAAGCCTTCGCCATTGGAAAATCAAACATCTCTTTCCTTCTCTCTTAACAACATAGCTTCTAGAGTCCAAGCCAACCTCACCAGCCTATCCATTTTGTCCACCTCATTGATATACTCCACATAATCATCCCTATCAATAGAGTCCGAGACATGATTAGACAACGCTGATGTCAATTTTACAACCTTCACTGAAGAAAGACAACCGTTGAGGTCATAGGCGTTTTGATTTTCCTCCCTCATTTCCACTTATCGAATCTGCCACTTTGTTTACAGCTTCAAAGATAATCCCAATTGAGAATACGAGGCCATTTACCTTGTATCTCCAAGTTTGTGATATCTGAACCCCTACATTAGTTCTAACCAAGATTCTTGCAATATCAAATCTTTTTATATTTTCAATGTTTTCCTCAATTAAGATTAAGGAACCCCATAAATTATCAATTAGCTTGAAAAATTTTAATTCCAAGCTTGGAGAGGAATACCCAAGCATGCCAGCCATACAAGTTTTTCATTGCATACATCCTTTAGCTCCCATTCTTTAATCCGTTCAAACCATTTTTCCATCCGTTCTCATCCACCATGCAGCAATTTCCTAATCTCCTCCCTACTATCAAAAGTTAGGATCACCTATTGTCCCTCTATATACTGTAGTACAGAGTAAGAACAGAAACCTTCCATTGCAAAATGTTCCTTAAGAGTGCTAGCCAGACCAATTGATTTTACTCTACCTACTGCACTTTTATAAAGCCACTCCATATCTTCCTCCTTCACATTGAACTCCACGTTTACATTTTCATTCCACCTTTAATCTGAAAACCTACCCATCACCTTTTGCATTTTACTAGGATGGATGGAGCCTCCATCGATCAATACTTCCTTAAAGGATCTACCATCGGTAACCGAATTCTTCCGGACCTTCCTTTACCCTTTGACAAGAGATGATACAACTTTGTCAGTTCCACATACCTTATTCGATATATTCTTCCTCGATGAGGAAACAAGGGACTTCTTGCTCCCCAACCATATTTTGCTATGGATGGCCTGAGGATTCTATTTGAAAACCACAATCCATTAATCTTATATTTTGCCCGTTCAACTTCACTCCAAGTCTTCCTTTTTATTTTTCCTCCACTATGAGATGAACAATTCCACTACCTTCCCCATACTCTTCACTTTGCTTCTCAGATACCTCTAGTCAGCATTGGGGTGAATGTTTTCAATGAAAACAGTAGCAGAGTTTTCCCGCCATTTCTTTGAACATTCTTCACTTACTTGCCTCCCAAAATATTTGGTACCTTTTCCACCCCAAACCTCCTTCTTACCTCCGTCAACAAGCCGTACAGAATTCCCCCTCTGAAATCTCTCCTAGCCAGTGCACAACTCACTAACCCAAGTTGGTTACTTAACTAATATTTACTCAGTTTAATTAGGTTAATTAATTGCATCATAATATTTTAAATTAAAAACTAAACTGACATTAAACACTAATTAGAATTTTGTATGGAGATACAATTTTGATTGAAATTTGTAACTATGCTATTTTAATAAACCACATACCACTGGGATGCAAGTTACTCATACTTCAATTATCAAACCATTTCATGTGCTTTTATGCACTATCAGAAAACCTTGTAGCAGAAAACTTAATTAATGAAATACATAGTTTCCCCCTTGATCACTAGTTATTTCAAAATATCAAAAAACATAGCATAGATATATTGGTCATGTGTTCATATATATACTCGTGAGCTTTATTTTATTGCACTATACATGCATTTAATATCAAGCACACTAATAACTCACATAAATACCACCAAACTAGTAAATCAAGGGGACAGTCATTCATTCATGCTTTGAGATAATGTTCTTCAATATCTTTGGCAAGATCTACCATGAACCGCATGTATTTATCTAGAGGTGGAATATTTTCACTAGCTCTCTCATATTCAATTGTCACTTCAACAAGCTGTTTACTTCACCCTTTGGAATACATTGATAGGTTGGCTTATCACTACAAGAAAATAATTTATAAGCTACAGCTTGTAGCCTTAGCAGATAAAAATATACGCTACCGCCAAGTTTATGTGGTATGGCCAACACCATAGTGTATAAAGGGAAAAATTTCCCACTTTTTTCCATCATCTACTACGGCCCAATATTATCTACTACAGTTGGGCCGTAGGAAATAAGTTAGTCCATTTAATTTTTTTATATTATTATTATTAAAACGATTTGTTGCCTTTTTGCTACAGTGAGGTCGTAGCACATAAGTTGATCTAATTTTATTTTTTTTATACTTTAAAAAAAATTATTTCTTTTCTACTACAGTCGTGGCCATAGTTCTTATCTTATGACCATAGCATATATATTTATTTTGTTCTAAAAAGGATTTGGAGAGCAGTTCGCAAAATTCCAGAAGATAAAGATACTGGAGCTTCAATGCTTCAAACCTAGTATGTGAGTGTTGATTTTTTCTATGTAATTCGTGGACTTCACAAAGGTCAAAGCTCAATCAACGTCTATGCCCTTTATTTTTCCTTAAAAGCTTTAGTCTTTGCTCTAATTATTCTTCAATTGTTCCAATTTGTATTGGAACTTTATTTTGTCCAACTCACCGATCTCCTTCCCTCAATTTCAAATTTTAGACTTTGGAAATACCGAGCCCAAATATGATTTATTCCAATCTTTGATTTATCATAAACCCTAGGCAACCCACACCCAAACTCCTTGGAAAGGTGCTTGTGAAAGGTTAGAGCTCTGTTTTTGTTTTCATTTATGATTTGTCTCTTTATCTTTGTCTTTTTGTTTCTTTCAAACTTGCTGACTTGGGTTTATTTTTGTACTTTCTGCTTGTAAATTGGAAAATCATATTTTTCCCATCTTCTATTATTAAGGAAGTCTTTGAGATCTCCATTGGGTCTACACAAGGCTTTGATTCAAAATCGATGACCTGTTTTCCAAAAAGTTTCATTTTTTTTGGAAATTTGTCTTGCAGTCTTCTTAATTTGTTTTATTATTTATTTTTATTTTTTCTTGGTTTGTCAGAAAAAATATTGTTTTGTTTGAAATTTTGTAGTTGTTGTCACAAAAGTGTTTTGGTTTTTGTTGGGTGTTTGATTTTCTCATAGCATTTTTCCCTTTATGGGGGCTTAATTAGTTAGTAGCATATGTTCCTTTTTATTGATATCTGGATGGCTGAAAAGTTACTTATAAGGATTATGAAGCTCTCTAACCTTAGTAGTGTGGGAGTTCACGCATTGATACATTGACACCCCCTCCCCCTCATGTGGAATGTGGAGATTCAAAATAGTGAGGTGGAGCCCATTAGTCGTGGGCCAATCAATTGTCGAGTGTGGGTGTAATGGGGCAACTCGCATAATGGGATGACCTATCAGTCCTGGGCCTAGCTCTAATACCATGTTGAAGCCTCACTCTTGAAAACCAATCAATTGGTTACAAGAAGAGAGGCCCATTTACTTATTAAGATTATAAAGCCCTCTAGCATTAGTAATGTGGGAGTTCACATAGCCCATTAGTCTTGGGCTGATCAATCGCCGGGTGTAGGCGTATTGGGGTGACCCATCAGTCGTGGGCCTAGCTCTGATACCATGTTAGAGCCTCACTCTTGAAAACCAATGGCTCTATTTCACGATTTCGGATCTCCACGTTCTATATGAGAGGGGTGTGTCAATGTGTGAACTCCCACATTGCTATGGCTAGATGTCTTTATAATTCTTATAAGTAAATTTGCCTCTCCTCTTATCAGCAATTGATTGGTTTTCAAAAATGAGGCTCCAATATGGTATCAGAGCTAAGCCCATGACTGATGGGTCACCCTATTATACCCATACCTGACGATTGATCGGACCACAACTGATGGGCTCCACCTCATGATTTCAGATCTCCATGATCCACGCGAGGGGGATGTCAACGTGTGAACTCCCACATTGCTAAGGCTAGAGGGCTTCATAATCCTTATAAGTAAATGGGTCTCTCTTCTTGTAACCAATTGATTGGTTTTCAAGAATGAGGCTTCAACATATATTGGTTTTCAAGAATGAGGCTTCAACGCATGTAAAGCCATATCTAATCAGCTTTTTTGAGCTAGATATATTGATTTACCGAAACTATATAGTAATGATAAATTGCTTAGTTCTAGGCCATCAAGCTAGCTAGATCCCTCTTTAAATACAGAAGCAATTATGTATCAAATTGTGATATCATTTTTATGGAGGTCGTGATTCAAATGTTTGTGTAGTAGGGAAAGCACGTGATTCTCATTAACTAGATAACGTATATAATTGGACCAAGCCTTATCTCTTTTTTTTTTTTTTTTTTATTTTGTATACTTATTCATATACATTCTTAATTAAGAATTTCTCAATAGATGATATTCTAACACTCAATGTTTTTAAATTGAAATTAGTTTGGTAGCTGTATTGAAGGGTAACACTGTCCAGATATATAGCTAAGTAGGCATAGACATGGAGTTGCAACACAGATACAGTACAACTCAAACTTAGTGATACTGCAAGGCTAATAAAGTAATTTTAATAATTTTTCAATAAATTTAGTGTTACACATGCTTGCCATGTCATATCATGTTCTTGATAAAAAGAACATGGTTACAAATTAGAAGCGTTTTGTCGGTGTATATGTGCATAAGTGCGTATCATACATGAGACTAAGAATACTTACAATCTAAGACCTAATCCACTATGAGAAGAGACATAATAATAGTATTATGTAGCTAAATCACAATTGCTAATGATGACATACTATTTTTATGCTGTCTCTGAAGATATATTTTGTAATTTACTTTATCAGAATCAATACAATTTAATTTAGAGCACTATTAGGTGCATTTACTCTTTACTTATCTTTATTCTTTATAATATAGTTAAAGTTCATATTTTTCTCTTATTATTTCTATTATTGTTGGTTTTGTTTTAATTTTTCTGAAAGTTGATCTATTGACTTCAATTTTTTGAATAGGAAAACATAAAAATTTACTCATTAGTTAATATTTACAGTACACAAGTATGGAAAAGGTTATTCATGACAATTCATAGAAGCTCCTAAGTTAATTAGAAAATTTATGTAAATTCAACTACTACAATTCAATTCATTTGAGATATTTTTAGAACTCGAGCAATATTTATTAAATATAAATTGAATAAGCATTGATAAAAATAAAAAATTTAATTTTCTTTTATTGTGAACACAATTCATATGCTGACACAAAAACTAGTAAAACAAAAGGGGAAGGAATTGGAACTCACATTTAATGTAATATTGTATTTAATTATTTTTTTAATCTGTTTTTTTGTTGGGTTTTGTAAAAGAAAATATAAAATAAAATAATTATTAGGGAAGAGGGTAGGAGTTCCGAAGAAAGAAAACAATAACATACATAATATTACAAACTTTTTTGGTCTCAAACTTAGCTAATATTACAATAAAGCAGCAAATACTAAACATTTATTCGTTGGGGCACCAGATATAACGGATCAGCCGCTATATCTATTTCATGGCCCTTAAACAGTCAACGCAAAGACAAACCCAACAAACAAAACGAGACATTTTTTTTAGCACTAAATCGTGCACTTCGACAACTACACAATCAGAGAAACACATAAGTAAGCCACGTTTCAATCGCATAAAGCCCTTTTTATTTTGATTTGGTACGTTTACTAACTAAGCCTTGATAAGATGGGCTTCAATTTTTTTGGTAACATTAACCAAAAACTCTAAATACTTAGTTGGTTCAGGAGCTTCGTCGTTTAGTTTCTCATACTCCCATGACCACCTAACGAGACCAACTGCACCTTTTGGAGTAACTTGAAGAGTAACTTTGTAGCTGTTGTAATGCTTCAATACATCTCCTTCAAAGACAATGTAAGTTATGATCTTCTTTTCATCATCAAAATGTATCTTCTTTTTTAAAGTCTCAACAGTATCTCCTGCTTATTTCAAAACCAAATACATATATTAGAAAAAATTTGCTTAAAAAATATTAGAATGTATTGAAATATTAAAACTAAAACTGTTTCGTGAGATCACAAAAAATGAATTTTATCTTCTACAAATTTTGTATGTGTAGAAGCCTGAAATAACTTACCCACTTTGAATGTTACCTGCTTGACTGAGCCAGAAGCCTCTCCATCACCTTCATGAAATTCCACCTTGTGTAAATGATCAGGGGCTACCTCTGATACAGTAGTTTGTGCCTTCCCTCTGAAAGTATTGTAAAAACTTTCAGCAGAGGTCTTGATACCAATCTCAAAAGCCAAAGTACTTATTCGAGCCATTGTTAATTTCCTTCACAAGTTCCTTTTCTCAGATGGATTACCTGTGATGTTAGTCACACATATGATTCTATTTATAATGAGGCCAGGGACCAAAGCTTGAAGAGAAAGACGACTGACATGTCTCTTTGTCTTTTTCTTGTAGCAAAAGTATGATTGTAACCTCTTAAAGAATTTTTTGAAGTTTAAATTTAGTCCTAATATTTTCAACTAATATGTCTAGTTAGTTCTTTCATTTTTTTCAGTTGTGCCTATAGCTATGTGTTATGAGTTAAACAAATTTGCTGATATGTTTGATGATTTTTTAATAGGTTTGATATGTGAAACATGAAGTTTTGCAAATTAACTTAGGGTTTACTTTTTAGAAAAAAGTAACAAAAAGTTTTACTTAAAATTTTTTTATTCTAAAAAAGTCCTAAGATAACTTTAGATGATTTATAAATTCTACTTTTAACTTTTACATCAAACTAAGTTTTTTTTTAACCAATAATAATACATATAGTACCAATTTTGCTCTTGTTTTTTAATTTTTAATTAGACAAGATTTTTATTATCATTTTTTTAATTTACAATTTTAATAGAAAATTTATAATATTTATTGCAATTGTTGAGTTGTACAAAACCGAGTATATGGAATACAATTTCAGTGAAACTAGAAGAGGCCAAAATAAAATAACTTTAGATGGTCAAGTAATCCCTACAAATGATGTGTTTAAGTATTTAGATTCATTTATACAAAAAGATAGCATAATTGAGCATGATGTAAACCATAGGATCAAGGCAATGTAGGTGAAGTGGCGAAGTGCTTCAGTAATTTTATGTGATCCTAAAATTCCAAATAGATTGAAAGGAAAATTTTATAAGACAGCAGTGAAACTAGCTATGCTTTGTGATACCGAATGTTTGACAATTAAAACGCAACACCCACATAAGATGGGAGTAGCCGAAATAAGAAAGTTGAAATAGATGACCGGACATACAAGAAAGGATAAGATAAGGAATGAGAAGATCCATAAGAAGGTGGAAGTAGCACATATAGAGGAGAAAATGAGGGAGATTCGCATATGTTGGTTTGGACATATCTAACATCGGTTAATAGACGTAGTAGTTAAGAAATATGACTTGGTACAGGTGTCTGGTGTTAGAGGTGGTAGGGGGAGAGCGAAACTTAAATGAGGGGCAGTTATCGAGAATGATATAGCTATTCTAGGCATTACTAAAAATGATGCCTCGAATCGATACGAATGGAGGAAAATGAATCATATAAACAACCCCAAATAATATGGGATTTAAGACTTAGTTAAGTTGAATTGAGTTGCTGACCATGACCATATTTATGTACTTTTACAAATGCTCTCAGGACACCTGTTAGTAAAATCCTATAGAAAAAGGTTTAGTTCATTCATTACCATTGACATTGTACATTTATTCATCGGTTATCAAAAAATAGTTTTGAAAAAAAGTTATAAGAAAAATTTTATTTGTCATTGAATTATATTTTGAAGTTGTTAAAATTGGATTTGTCCAAGTTGAGTTATCCTCTACGTAGCTGGTATGCAAAGGGGTGGTCATTTGAACATGTGAAAAGCTATAAAGAGTATGAGTAAAAGGAATAACCGGTCTTGT
Source organism: Quillaja saponaria (assembly GCA_029379385.1). Lineage (NCBI taxonomy): Eukaryota > Viridiplantae > Streptophyta > Magnoliopsida > Fabales > Quillajaceae > Quillaja > Quillaja saponaria. The sequence goes on along the minus strand of CM055614.1, from coordinate 11,934,389 downwards.
TTTGAGGTTTTGAACCTCTTTATATATGAGTTTTGTCCATTAGAATAATAATGACGTCTGTTATATAATAATTTTTGATAATGGCATCCGTTATATATTTATGGACGATAATGACATATGTTATAATATTAATAAAAATTATTGTTGGCGGTTATAGTTCAGATCAGTCTGTTATATCTTGATCTGCACGTATGATAATATTATTTTGATTAATACATTTCTGTATTATCAAAAGTAATTATTTTTATATACATGACTTACACATACAAACTAGTAACCATAAAACATGTATAATTTCAATAACTCAAAAGAATATAAAATGTTATAGTAAAAAAAAAAAATTGTAGACAAATGTTTTACAAATAATAAAGGGAACGTATATATATCAAGCTCACATATAAGAGGGATTATTCTATACAAATGATTAACTGTTTTTCTTTACTACAAACTTGAGGTTTTAAATAAAAATATGATTGATCATTATGGTGTTACAACATGAGGTCTTGGCCACGAATACTATATGAATAAACAATATACAATATCGAACTCACACATGAATCATATAATTTTATAAAGAATTTTTTTAACAGATGTCTAAATAATATCTATTAAAGCTGTAATAAAAATAGTTTTTAGAACATAAATTTTTCAAAAGTAACAATTTATGTATCATATACCATTGAAATTATAATCAATTATTATAATAAATGCTACAAACTTTTAATTTATATAATCATAATAAGTGTCTTTAGTGCACTAGTCAGAAAAAAAAATTTATAAATAATTAATTAATTAATTATTTTTTGACTAATGTAGCATTAATCTATCGTTTAATCACATCAAAAGATCACAAGTTCAAAATCCTATATATGTCATTCGCACCTCCCATTTATGTCATAAAACCAGAATTCCCACTCAAATCGAAAAATTTGCATGGTCCTCTGGTTTTGGAAAAATATCCAGTTTCAACATACAATTATTGAAGTAAATTTGTGGAAATAGTAAATATTTGAAAAAACATCCAATTCCAACATACAATTATTGAAGTAAATTTTTGGAAAATAGTACATATTTGAAAAAAATCCAGTTCCAACATACAATTATTGAAGTAAATTTGTGGAAAATAGTGAATATTTTAAAAAATATCCAGTTCCAACATACAATAATTGAAGTGAACTTATGGAAAAAAAGTAAAAATGGAATTAAAGCACAGTTAGTGGAAATAGTGGGGTTTTCTTTTTTTTTTAAAACATGGGTGTAGCTTTTAATTCCTAGCACCTTCCTCGAACCTTCCCTTCTGTATTGGTTCCATTACACATGCATGCATCTGCATTAATATTAATTGAGTAAATAGTTGCTGCCTCAATAAAATATCACAATTACGATCCAAAATACAGAAAGTTTAATGGTTAATTGCCATATATATATAAATGATGACCATCCCAAAAACAAAACCAACTTGTTGCCTTTGAAATATTCTGTAATTAAAGAGTTGTTATAATGTTCAGGAAACTGACAGCCGTAGCATTGGAACCTGTAATGTTTGGGCACATAAGATTTAATAAAAGAAAATTCTTAAATTAAAGATTGTCACAGTAAAAGAATTGTTTCATATCTGAAAGTCAAAAAGTTGAATATTCTCAAATAGAAAAAAGGAAAAGGAAAATAATAATAAAAAAGAACAATCTTTATGTATTACATATCGATCAAATTACTAAATTAATTATGCTTGAACAATCTTCAGTAATAATTTTTTACCTAAATATAACTAAGTAAGAAGGTATTAAACCTACATGGAGGAGAGAAATGCTTCTCCAACCTCAGTTTTTAATGGAAGCAAACCATCTTAATTACATTTCACTGAGTAGGTGGACGCCATTGAATTAGAGTCCGAATATTTTGAAGTTTATAATCTTTGTAAATTTATTAGTAAATAAATCTTTTCTAATCAAATACTAAAGTTTTCTCAACTATTGAAAATTTTAACTTTCAAGCGTTCATCAAAGAATTTTCTCTAACCAAGAATAAAGCCTAGAGATTCAAAATAGGTTTCTGATCAACATCATCTTATTTGAAATCAAGATTCTCGAATCATCACCCAATAAATCAATCTTCGTACGAGCAAGCTCTAAAACCAGGAAGTCTCAACATCAACTCCAAATCAATCGATAATCTTACGATAAAAATAAACATTATAATAAACTGCTTTATTAGTGCCCCCTAGCTGATAGTGAATGCTAATAAGTGAACACTAATAAAATATAATTTGACAATATATCAGCATCCACGCAGACGATAAAACTTTCAGAGTCTCGATTGATATCTGCATCCACCTATGTGGACGCAGAAAATTAACATCAATTATATCTAAATTTATCGGCAGGTAAAAAGATGACGTTGGAGTGTGGACATTGATACTCTCAACGTCCACCTCTGCTCACATTGATAGGTAGCATCATCATCCATAGCAGTTGACTCTGATATGTGGACTCTAACGCTGGCATTGTAAAGTTTTTATAGTTATCAGTGTTCGCAAACATTGAAATGTATGCAATTGACACTTAGTAGTGTTGTTTTTTTTAGCAATTTTTTTTTTATACCTACTAAATGAAATTTCTAAATCACTTCATAAAATTGAACTTACATTTTGAAAAATAATTATCTTACATATTCTAATCACTCAGTACAAAAGTCAACAAATTATACGAAAGTACTAAGTTTGTAATTGGGATGTGCAACTGACCGGGTCAGTCCAGGTGAAAGTAAAATGTCACCCAACTGGACTAATTCGGGTGACTAAAAATTTTCACCCGTTATACAAGTCGAGTGGGTCTAATATGTTGAAAATTAAAATTCAAAGTAATAAAAACAATATCAAGTAATAGTTTTTTTAACAAAATCAACATAAATTAAAAATGTTTAACGTTACAAAATAAAATTAAGAGATGAAACAATGATGTATACTTAACAATTATAAAATATAATATTTACATACTAATATTTTATATTTAAACTTAGTATTTATAAATACAAAAATAATTTAATAAACATTTGAACATAATATCAGGTGGGTTGGGTGTACCTGAGTTCAAAAAATCTCAACTCAGTCACCCGACCCAAACCGACATAAAAAATAAAAAATCACCTAATCATAAATCAATTTTTGATGCGTCATTCGGTTTTGATTGGGTTTGGCAGATTAGCAGTTTTTTTGCACACCCTATTTATAGTGACGACTAAGTAAATCTAAACTATGAGTCCACAAGATCTAGATTTTGCTCTTTTTGCTCATCATTCAGCTGATTATGAAGTGACTATGAAGAAAATGATGAAAAAGCACCCTGAAAAATTATTTAATAATGAATATAAATTAATTATGCCTATGACTTATAAATTTACAAAGTAGAAACGCTTTCTAACTCTAGTGCACAAAACACTTTCATCCAAATGTGAAATTGTTTCTTTCAAAATTCGTCCTTGCGGATGCTAGTATCTAATTAGTAGAAACACTCCCTAATGCACAAAACGTACATCTTTCATCCAAATGTAAAAAGTGTCTTCCTGCATATCTTATTCGTCCTTATGGATGTATCAGTATCCCTAACTCATCCATCATATATGAAATTGACAATTTTTCCTATCCCATGGCTAGATTTCAAAGTTTTTAAGTAGATTCGCTTTTCTAATGTACAAGACACACACTTTTCATGCAAATGTAAACTTATTTCTTTCTATATGTCTAATATCCCAACAAACATATGACATCCCCGGCTCATCCATTGGATGTCAAATTGACAATATTTTCCTATGCCAAAATATCAAAGTTTCTAAGTAGAATAGCTCCCTAATACACAAAATTCACACCTTTCATCCAAATGTAAAATTATTTCATCCTGCATGTTTTATTCATCACCACAGACGTACCAATATCCTTGACTCATTCTTTGGATGTCAAATACTCACACTTAAATATTAAAGTTTCTAAGTAGAATTGCTCCCTAAAACACAAAACATAAACCTTTCATCCAAATGTACAAATTGTTATGTTTGATCCCACGAACATGCTGCTATTCCCAGCTCGCCCCTCATACATCAAATTGACTATTCTCCCTCCCCAAATATCAAAGTTTCTAAATAGAAACGCTTCTTAAAGCACAAAATGCACACCTTTCACCCAATATAAAATTGTTTCATCATACATGTCTTATTCATCCCCCACGGACAAATCGGTATCCCAAATTTTTTATTAGACAAAAAATTGAAAATTTTAACCCTACTATAAAATTTCTAGATATATAGAAATGCTCCCTACTGAACAAAACAAACACATTTCATTCAAATGTAAAACCGTTTCTTCTTACATGTCTTATTTGTTCTTATAGACGTGCTAGTATCCATGACTCATCCATCGAACATCAAAATGACAATTTTGCCTCCCCACTCCTAAATTTCAAAGTTGCAAAGTGGAAAAGCTCCCTCACGCACAAACTCACACCTTCCATTCAGATGTAAAAAAATAAAAAATAAAAAATTCTTCCTACATGTCATATTCTTTCGCATAGAAGTGCCAGTATCCCTCACTCGTCCATCTGGTGTCAAATTGATAATTTTCCCCTTCCACACCTCAATATCAAAGTAATTTCTAAGTAGAAACATTCACTAATGCACAAAACACTCCTTTTGCCAAGCTTTATAAGCATCACAAGTGTGGACATTGATATTTTTTCACAAAATGGTGCAAAAGTCCAACATTAGCTGTGTCAGCAAATATTATCAACGTCCACTTTGTTTAATTTTGCATCTATTACTAATGTTCACTAAATGGTGCAAAATGACAATCAAACAAGGTAATTAATAACCAATAATAAAATTTTATTCTACATTAGTTCAAGGCGCATCATTACAAACTCTCCTTTGAGCAGAGAATGTAACATGCCATTAAAATATCATAATCAACCCATGATGTCAAAACATGAGAGCATCCTCACTTGGGAGATGCCCACCCCATTTGATAGATAAAATCTTACAAGCAGGTGTACCCCCAAACTACATTTTTCATGTAATTCCCAAAATTAAAGCACACAACAACCCCATTTGAGAAGGAAGTCATGTACCATAGCCTAGGAAACATCATATACATTTTTCTTTAAAAAACCCCACAAGTCTATATAACTAGACCACGTTAATGGAAACGACTAATATAAACCCTTAGTATCTTCTCAAGCCAAAAAAATAAAATTACCAATAATTGATCCTTACCAAGTGAAATACGATTCAAAAATATCTCAAATGATCATAAACATAAGTTGCAATCTATATACAAACTTGAATTAAGAAAAATATTTTTAATCAACACATGCTCTAAAACTTGGGAGTATAATAACTTTTAGAGCTAATTAAGGATAGTACATGCTATTTCTAGTTGCAACACTTATAAAAATAAAATTCCAGCATGTTCCAATAATTATATAGGTGCATGAACACACTTATAAAAATAAAATTCCAGCATGTTTCAATAATTATATAGGTGCATGAACATTAATTTAAAACAAAAGAAATTAGCATGTACAATGCACCAATAATTTCCTAAATTTTATCAAATTATCAGATTGGGCATTTAAAATATCGAAGACATGAAAAAAATTGGGTTAAACCTGAGACCAAGGGCAGCCCGTAGGGATTATGGCCTAGCATGCACCATACCTTCTTCAGCCTCCAGTCGGGTCAAACAGATCTAGTCTAGTTCAATTTGGGTACGTCTTTTCGTGTTATCTCAATTTAAGCAGTTTAAACAACAATTCTTTTTATGTGTTTCATAGAAATCACTGGTCTAACAAAATCACTAAAGTAATTTCAAACTTCAACAATTAAATGGACCAAAAACCATTGAAATTAAAATGGCTATGAAACCCTAACTCTAACCTGAAAAGATGTTGCTTGAATTCATCAAAATAGCATGATTTAATTCAATTAAATGGTTATTAATTGAGTATGGAAACAATACCAGAATTAAGACTCATTTAAAAAAAAAAGTTGGTTAAAACAATATAAAATCTAAATTTTGAAACCAAAAATTAAATTCAATCTAAAAACAAAAATTTAGATTTCTCAACATATAATTGATTATAACATACAATCTATATATCGAATTAATAATACTTCTGAGGTGATAAAAACCCCGACAATACAAATTCAATTTAATCCAAATAAAGCTTTGATTTTTCAGTTTAAAGTTCTAATTAAAAAGAAAAGAACTCTATAATTTCATGCTAATCATGCAATATATAAATTCAAGATTCTAAATCCATGTATATATATTCTTGCTTTTGATATATGTAAATTATTGTAGGATCTATATATGAATTTAGAACACAAACAAAATGATTCACTACATACCTGATATTGTCATAGGAGCGCAAACAATTTGATCCTCAAGCAAGAATGCCTCTTGAATTATTTATGTTGGTTGGGTCTTCCCCTCCATATATACTTTCTTCTTATGGCAACTCTCAATGGGGGCAAACACTCAACTTATTAGAGAGGAGAGTGGATCTAGCATATTTATAATTATACCCTAATGAATTCTCCCATCAAGGACTTCACTAGTTATTCAGCCTACATTAACTGTTGTCATCCCATATCAGATCCAATAGGTGTTCTTGAACACTAACCAACTAACCACTTAAACCAACTCAGCTCTAACAAGCCTAATTCAACTGAACCAAATCTTAACCTATTTTTATTGAATCCAAAGTCATACAATTAATGACAACCAACATAATAAAATTTCTAACATTGTTTTCTAGGATTCTGGTTTGGAAGAGGAAAGGATTGCCAACATAATAAACACCAGTTAGAATATTTTATGGAAATACAATTTTGACTAATATTTGTAACTGGGCTATTTTAACAAACCACATACCACTTGGATGCAAGTTACTCATACTTTAATTATCAAACCTTCATGTGCTTTTATGCACTATCAGAAAACCTTATAGCAGAAAACTTGATTGATGAAATACATAGTTTTTCCCCTGATCACTAGTTATTTCAAAATATCAAAAAAAAAAAAAAAAAAAAGCAAAGCATAGATATGTACGTAGGTCATGAGTTCATATATATACTCATGAGCTTTATTTTATTGCACTATACGTGCATTTAACATCAAGCACACTAATCACTCATATATATACCACAAATTAGTAAATCAAGGGGACAGTCATTCCTTCATGCTTTGAGATGATGTTCTTCAATATCTTTGGCAAGATCTACCATGAACCGCATGTATTTATCTGGAGGTGGAATATTTTCACTGGCTCTCTCATATTCAAGTGTCATCTTCAACAAGCTGCTCCCTTCACCCTTTGGAATACACTGGTAGGTTGGCTTATAAACCTTGTACTCCTTCATAACATCACCTTCCAACCCAACAAGACTCACTGTCTTTGTTTCATCATTAAACTCCAACTTCTCTTTGAACACCCCAGTAGTTCCATCTACAATTAATTAATAAAATTCAAAGTTTCCATTGAAAAGAAAAACAAAAATATCCATATTAATTTGCATATATATAGTAAGTAGCTTAAGTAAGTTGAGAAACAAAATGAGCTCATATATAGTATATATGGTAACTCCTCCATCCTACAGCAGACTTGATTCTCCAAATAGTCAACCCTCTACTTCAAGAGCCTTTACCATATAGATTACACATCCTTTTAATACAAAACATTTTAAGGTGTATAAAGAATTAATCGATAAAAATTATTTGAATCTATGTAAAAATTAATGAATCATCTGAAAATTAAAGAGAATTAATTAGGGAGTGAGAGATCAAGAGTTATGTCCTGATAATATTGATTAATTGAAGTGGGTACACTGTCATTTACCGATATACGTACCAACTGTATACTTCCAAATCTTGACAGAATCAGCAGCTCCCCAATCACCTTCATGAACATGAACAGCATGTATACGGTTTGGAGTTGCAGTTGAAACATGGTGGCCTTCACTCTTCCAGATGTTGTAAAACTTGGCAGCAGGCATATTAATTTCCATTTCATCCTCTAACTTTCCATGTAAAGCCATATCTGATCAGCTTCTATGAGCTAGATATATTGATTTACCAAAACTATATAGTAATGATCTATAATTGCTTAGTTCTAGGCCATCAAGCTAGCTAGATGCCTCTTAATATACAGAAGCAATTATATATTAAATTGTGCTGTCATTTTTATGGAGGTCGTGATTCACATGTTTTTGTAGTAGGTCGTAGTTCACTTTTAGTTATTATTTTTTTCCTGCATAAAATTAGCTGGAGCTTCTCAATTATTAACGGTTTGAAATTAGTGGGTGAGGGTGAGTGGATTTCCATTTAATTTTAAAAAAAATTGACAAACTGATTTTTTAAATATATATGTAACAGATTTAGGATAAAGTAGGATATAAGGGATCTCTCATTTTAAAATAGTCTAGATAATAATGCATTATGCATTATACATTATGATAATTAAATAAACATGATGATAATTCGAAGACTTTCTTTTTCTTTTTCTTTTTCTCTTTTTTCTAGACATTGTACAACGATTTCAAATATCTTTCTCAATAAAGATCATTATCTGGGTTATCACTAAAAATTTCCGAATCGAAGTTAAATTGTGTAACACTAAATTCAATGTATATAACGACAATAAATATTAAATTGCACATATAATACCTTCACAATTAAAGAAAAATAATACTGAATAATTAATTAAATAAATAACAACAGCATTAATACACACACTAATAAAATACTAATGAATTAGGTTTATAAAAAAGTAATTAAATAATCAGCTTGAGCATAACTCAAATAGTATGACACCAGAGTCTAAAGTTCTCCCCTATCCTCAAAATGGTATCATAAAATCTCTCGCCTTCACTTAAAAACTGAAAAAAAAAAAAAAAAAAAAAAAAACTAATTTATTATTGAAATAACATTAATCGAACAATATGACAATTAAAGCCTCAATTTGATGATGCTTAACTAATTTTAATTTTTGATGCCCTATATGTATTAAGAGATTTCTTAATGTGCATGAAAAGCATTATGTATAAATAGGTGAGAATCATGTAAACCCACAATTATAAATTAAGTTTCACGTACGGATGGATTTTCTAGTGTCACTATTTTTATTTTTATTGCCCAAAAAAAAAAAAAAAACTAATTATTAATTATTTTTCTAAATGGCATATAGTAGCAATGTTGGACTTTTTAAATTAATTTTTGGCATTAATTAGACATGATTAATAATTGAATTTATCTATTCTATGCCTATTGAGCACATAATAGCATGTCTATAAATTTTAATTTTTTTTTTGAAATAAGAAATACTTGGACTCTTGTATTTTTATAGACAAACTTTTTTGTGTTTAATGGGTACAAAATAGACAAGCCGTTAATAATTAGATTAAAGTTGCACTTTATTCTAATAATTGAGGCATGATACCTTCAATCGAGGAATTTTTTGTTTTCATACAAGTTTCAATGATAATTCAAATGCTTTTTTCACTGGCTTCCAAGAGTGGTTAACATAATTTTTTGTTTACCATCAAATTCATAACCAAATCCTGCACCCAAACTTTATTTAACATTTTATTTGTTGTAAAGGATAAAAGAAGCTTAACATGTAGCCTTGTGTACTCCAAGAGAATGATTTTTTAATATTTTTTAATGTTAAAAATAAATAGTTCAATTTGCGTGTACATTGAATTAATTTTTCGATCTAATTAAATACATGTTAGACTAAAATATTTATAAGAATCTTACTGTTCACAGCCACCTCTAAAAAGGTTTGCAGTTATAAACTTAATGAAGAGAGCACGCGTTCTCTTTTCATAAAGCTCCTTTTCTTTTTCTAACAAATTGTAATACCTGTTGCCAAATTGTATTGTTTCCTTACAATATTAAGCATAAATTGAAAAAACAATAACTTGATGGAGAAATTATTCTTTTTTATCAATCATTTTGGTGGATTAATACAACATCTTGAGTCTCAATTGGGCAACTAATCACTTTTAATCCTATAGTTTTTTTTTTTTTTTTTTCTAACCTTGATTGTATTTTTTAGCGTGTGTAACGTATGTTAGGTACTTTTTTTTTTTTCTTTTAATTATTTATTTTTTATTAATTATACCTGTTGCCAAAAATAAAATATGTAATTAAAAACAAATTTTCATTTCCGCATCCACATTAAGTCATTTTGCACGACCATTTCACACAAATATTCCTTTCCCGAAAAGCATGTTATGGTACATGTTAATTATTGTTAATTGTAGAATGTGGCTTCTGAACCATGTAATTATTTTTTAAGTTTTATTTTTTGTTTAGTGTCTTAATCAGCTTACAAATATTTTGATTCATCACTTCTCCAATCTGGTGAACAACAAATAATTAAAAGAATTATTAAGGTATAAAAACATAGCTTATAAAAAAAATTTATTTTGCTTGTAAGAATAACGATTTAGAAATTAAATAACACTTAAATCATAAACCTAATATTTTAAGTCATGTTGTACTTTACATAATGAATTGAATGAAAATATTGCATGTTTAAAATTTTCACGCCTAATTTCTCGCAGTTTTATTTTCTAAAATAGCTAAGTTTTTAAAAGAAATTTAATAAAAAGAACAAACTTAACAAATTGTAAGATTGTCCTATATCTCTTTCTATTCTGTTATCTCTCCCTCCCTTCATTCCGTTGTTCAGATATCTTGCAAGAACAACTAATATTGGACATAAGTATATTTATTCTCAGACTTCACATTTTTATTTTACTTTCTAAACTTTCTATCTATATATTTGTTTAATTATATAATAAATAATATAATGAGTGTGGAAAAAAAAAATCGTGCCAGAAAGTAACAAACATGGCGTGTACAAAAATAACATTTTATTTTATAATTTTTTTTTTTTGAAGTACATGATACAACCTCTAACTTAATAATCTTTACAAGAAAATAATATGGTCTTTTGATTCGATCTTCTTGAAAGTTTTGTTTGATCTGAGTTTTATGTAGCTTGATCCCGGATGAAGTGATGAAACTCTTTCTAAATCACATTGTGGATGGTCATTAGGAAAGATTTGGTGATCTCTGCAGGCACTTGGCATGATCGCAAGGTTATGTGGTTTGGTTAAATCTCTGTTGTTTGAGAGAGAAAAAAATGCAGTTTCAAGAACTTTTGTGCTTTTGAGTTTTCTGCCTCTTCTTTCCGTTGCCTAAGTGAGCCTATTTATAGTAGAAGCTAAGGTGGAAAAGTTTGAGAATTTGAGGTAATTGTGGGGATTGAAAAATTAAATGTGATTTTTCCAATTTAAATGTAATTGGAGGTGATTTGGGATGCTTATGGAAATGCTAATTTTGGTGATTGAGGTTTGATTGCCAATTTGTGTCTAATTTTTAATTGACTAATTAGTGTCTAATTTTTCAATTTATAATTTTTCTAATTAATGTCTAGCTTTCTATTTATTTATTTTTCAATTTTTAATTTAGCTAATTGAACCTATAATTTAGCCAATTATTTCAATACAAAAACTCCAACATTTTGGTGCCTACAAATGCCCCCACTTCAAGACTTGACTGTGCATATGTTCTCCATTCAGTAGTTGTTGAGGCTTGAAGTATTTAATATTTTGTGACTTGAAGACTTTCACCTTTTTGTTGCTTTTGATGTCTTTGGACGTATGGACGACTTCTCATACAAGCATTAGTTCATGTCTTTGTACATTGATATGCTTTTAGAATAACATTTCTTTCTGCTTACATACCAAACAGGGATCAAGTCATGTTGTAGTTCAAAATAAACATTTATTACAAGCCGTACATAGTTTATACTCGTGTGGGCGATGAGTAATGCAACAATTTTTTTTATTTTTTTAGTAGTTTTATTTCATACCAAGGAAACTTTTGAGAAAATGAGGTAGTTTGATGTTGTGCCAAACCTTAAGGTTTTAATGTAGTTTCACTTTGGTCATTCACGCATACCAAACTAGCCTTTAATAATGTATAGAAGATCCCAATGGATGCCTTGAGTGCACATTTCAACCACAAAGATTTTTTATACTCGTTCTTTGTAATCTAAGCATAGTGATCTCCATCAGTTGATATAATCAATTAGAGACTCATCTCTTCATTGTCTAGTGTTGGTAAGCTCCATCAATGTGACTATATGACAAATACTGTAGAATTGGTTAAGAAAATCTCTTTCAAGTTGCTCTCAATTGTTGATTAAGTCAGGCTCCAACTTTGTGTACCAATTGAACATAGTTCCTTTAAGGGATCGAACAAATTGCTTGACAAGATGATCTCCCCAAGGCCTAGCATTTTCACAAGTCTCAATGAAATGAGCAACGTGTTATTTGGGGCTACCAATTCTATCAAACTGGTTAAACTTTAGAGGTTGATACCTAAGAGTCATTTTCATGTTGTCAATCTTCTTCGAGTATGGCTTTCAGTATTGGTTCAATTTTGGGAACATCCTCCATATTGTGCGCAGATGGTGTTAGTGATCATGCATGTCATGAAACTACTATATTGAGAGCGTCGCAATGGAAGCATAAAGTTGTCAAGAAACTTTAAGTAGTTCTTTCTTTTTTCCTTTGTCCATGACGATGATATTTGAAATCAAATGGAAAATATGAACTTAGCTCACCACTATTTCGCATCTCCAACTTATTCATAAGATTCAATTTCAAAGTCTCTGTCTTCAACAGTTTTGGTATTAAGCAAGATCTTCTTCCCCAATTCTAATACTTTATCTTCTATAGTAGAAGCTTCAATCTCCATGATGGGCATGCCATCTATAGAGGATAACATATATGTTGTGAAACGCATCAACTCGCCTTTCAAACTTGTAGGAAATACTTCAAAGCTGGTGGAAAGATGAGAATCTGCCTTAGAGCATATAGTGTTACCCCCAGATAATTTGAAATTCCCTGAAAAAGATGAATCTCCATCATTGACGATGTGGTTTGCTTTTCCAGTGATGTGAATATTAGAAATAATGAAAAGGTCAAGCCATGACTTGATCGACCGATCAAAGAAATTGTTGATTGATGGATTTTGACCATTTTTGTGTGATCGGTTTATTGTATATATGAGATCTTATTAGTAGAACCAACATTAATGACAAAGGAGTTAATAACTTTGGTAGTGGTGCCAATATCGTTGTTGGCTTGCTCCTTCATGGTGACCTTGAGATCTTATGAATGTAGAGATTTTCTTGGAAGGAGAATGAGATAAGAGTCACAGTCGTCATACTGGATATGCCAGAAATTTGTGAACCACAAATTCATGCCTAAAATAACAAATAAGAAAGCACTTACAAAAATAACAATTCTATTATATTAGTAAAATATATGATATAATCTCTGAATTAATATTCTTTACAAAAAAGAATAAGGTCCTCTTATCAATCTCCTTAGAAGTTTTATTTGATTAGAGTGCTATGTAGCTTGATCCTGGATGAAGTGATGAAAATTTTTCAAAACGATGTTATGGATGCTCGTTAAGAAAGGTATTGTGATCTCTGCAAGCACTAGACTTTATCACCGGAATTCGTGGCTTGCTTAAAATCTCTATTATTTGTGAGAGAGAGAAAAAATAAGGGAGTTTCAAGAACTTTGTTCCTTGAGTTTTCTGCCTCTTCCTTCCATTGCCTATATGAGCTTATTTATAAAAAAAAAAAAAAAAAAAAAGATTAGGGTGGAAAGTTTTGAAAATTTGAGATAATTGTGATGATTGAAAATTAAATATGATTTGTCCAAAAATATAAATGGACATGAGTTGGGATGATGATGGAAATGCTAATTGTCTTTGATTAGGTGATTGAGTTTGATTGTCAATTGGTGTCTAATTTTTCAATTGACTAATTAGTGTCTAATTTGCCAATTTTCTAATTTATATTTTAGCTAATTCAACCTTAATTTAGCCAATTATTTCAATAGAAAAACTTCAAAATTTTGATGTCTATGATGAGATAGACTGAAATTAAAATTTTTATAAAACTCAACACTTGGATGCATTTACACTACATTTGTACTCGCATTCATATTGCAAACTTGTCTGTGAAGTGCAAAATCATCTTAATTAAATCAATCAAAGAGATTCAATATAATTACCAAACTAAGTATTTTATGCAACAATCATAAATCCTTAGCAAATACTAATTATTAATTACACACAAATTTTCCCCTGATCATTACTTATGACAAAATTATACATACATTAAAAACAAGCAAAGCTTTGCATATAGTGCATGACTTTATATATATATATATATATATATATATATATATATATATTATGGGATCATGAGCTTTATTTTAATTTATTGTACTACGCATGATTTACAGCAAGAACAACTTATTCAACATGCCAGCAAATCAAGGGGACACACATGAATTTTTCTTTTCTTTTCTTTTTATTCATGCTTTGAGATGATGTGCTTCAACATCTTTAGCAAGTTCAACCATGAAGCTCTTGTATTTAACTGGAGGTGGAATATCCTCACTAGGTCTCTCATATTCAAGTGTCATCTTCAACAAGCAGCCTCCTTCACCCTTTGGAATACACTGATAGGTTGGTTTAAAAACCTTATACACCTTCATCACATCACCTTCCAACCCTACAAGACTCACTGACTTCGTTTCATCATCAAACTCCAACTTCTCTTTGAACACCTCAGCATTCCCCTCTACAATTGATTAATAAACATTCAGAATCACGTAAAATTATCGTCTGACAGATTTATCAATCATCAACTCAATCGTCAACAATACTAATTGATTAGTGTGATAAGGATCAGATTCAGTACACTGTGTAATTGAATTTCTAACTATTTTATTTTACACGAATATATCATTATGTGAAGAATTTAAGTACCCCGTGTGTAACACTAAGTTTATAGAAATTTCTCATACCTACAGTATAGTTTCAAATCTTGATAGAACCAGGAGACCCCCAATCACCTTCATGAACATCAACAGCTTGTATGCGGTCTGGAGTTGCAGTTGAAACATGATGGGTTTCGTTCTTCCAAATGTTATAAAACTTGGCTGTAGGCATATTAATTTCCATTTCACTCTCTAACTTACCATTTAAAGTCATGTTTGCTAGCTTTCAAGAGGTGTACAACTGTAGATAGAAAATATTTAAGAAGACTAGAAATAATGAATTGCTTAGTTATAGGCATTGCAATCTAGATCCCCTTCAATACATAGAAGTAATGTATTAATTTTTTGTTTATTGATAAGAAGCAATGTATTAATTAAACTACATTATCATTTTTATGAAGTACACTATTCACATTTGACTAGTAGCCAAATCACGTGATTCACATCAAAACATCATCATTAACTAGCTGGAGGCAATTTGTTGGTGTATTTATATGTAAATGATGTCATGCCTTCGATTTCATGTACTCTATACTTCTAAGAGGTTGTTTTATATAGGATATGATATGATTATATAATCATAATACAATTTCTGTCCGTTACATTTTTACATACTAGCTTCATTGTACGTATGTGATCACAAATTTTATTTTTTTTAATTTAAATTTTTTTGTTGAAAAGAGTATAAATAATTGTTTAATAATTATTATGTAAAAGTAGGAAAACCAAAACTATAAAAAAGTTTAAAATAATATTTTATTTTACAATAAAATTATTTAATATAATTAATAAGAAGATAATGAGTTAATGGGAGAGAAAGTAGGTGAGTGGAAGAGAAAATTAGTAGTTATTAGGAATATTAAAATTGTAAATATTTTTTTTTTTAAATAAATAAAAATATTTTTAAGTTAACATATAATATATAGTAAGAGGCCATAAGAGCTCTCATTTAGAATAATATAGATACTCTTATGAGTTTTTATTATTATATAGTTACTTTTAGTTGTTATTTTGTTTCATATAGGCTATTATTTTTATTTTTTTACTTTTTTTTCTTATACGTCTTCATTTTAAATATTAATAGGATTATAATTATTTTCGGACTATTATTTTATTTTATTTTTACTAATTATTCTCTATATTAACAAATATATAATTTTTCAATAATTATATGTCAATAGTAATTAAATTTAAAATTTTGATTTGTTTTTGGTTTAATAAGTACCTAATATTCTTAATTTTTTTAGTTATTCCCAATTTATGAATTAAAATGTTTAAAAAATTACTATGAATTAAAAGAAATAATAAGAGTGTAATTTTCATGTTAATAATAACATTAGTTTTTAAGTTTTAATTCATAAAAAAAATTATATTTTAACAATAATTGTTGGTAAATATTGAATTTCTCAATTTTATTTTATTTTTTTGTTTTTTTCCTAATAACTATAATATTTTTAGTTTTTCTCAAATTTATGAAATAATTTTTTAAATATTATGAATTAGAAAAATATTTGGAGTATAATTACCATGATTATATATTGTTGTGGAAGAAATTTTATTTTCTTAAATACCCTATGAGTTTTTGCTTCAAATATTCTATATTTATTATTTTATTTTTACTTTTTTCAAAAAATTTCTCCATTCCAATATTAATATGATTGTTCATTTTATGACTATTTTTTTTTTATCTTAATTCTTTTTTAATATTAATAAATTTATAATTTTCAATAACTACATATCAATATTAGTTAAGATTGAATTTCTAAATTTTTTAATTTAATAAGTTACAAATAATTATAATATTATAAATTTCCTTTTTTTTAAATGTTATATAAGAAAAGAAATATTAAAAATATAGTTTTTATGACATTATATTATTGTATTAATACTTCTTCCATCTTTAGAATTTTTTAAAAAATATTATATGTTTATATTATGAATTAATTTTTTTATATTGGATTATCTATTTGTTTATTGTCATTAAGATTAAGTATTATTTTTGTTTGCTATAATTTTTTTATATGTACATTAATTGTTGATGAACGTATATATACACATCATAAACATGATTCACGAATAATGCTGGTGCCACAAAAACTAGTATATATATTTCAATTGTGAATATTAATATTCTTCTAATTAGAACAAAAAAAATTTTAAAAAAATCATATTATTGTTGCATAAATTTTTGCAAGACTAATTATGTATTGTTAATTATTGTTACATATCTAACAAGTGATGTTACCTTATTGTGAATTTTTAGTTTGACTTTTGTGGATGGATGTATAAGTTATGCTAATTGACCAAGATTTTTTAATAATTAATTGAGTATAATCTTTATTTAAAAAAAAATAAAATTGGGACAATGCAAAACAGATCCCAAAATTCAAGAAATTTTTGAATCTAGGATGGGATGAAATTTATTACCCCAGTCTGGGTTCGAGGTAGGGTGAGAGACAATTTTGTACGAGTTAATCGGGATCGATTGCCCATCCACCTTGTTGTCATTCCTATAAATATATATAAATATAGATAATGATATATATATATATATATCATTATCTTGAACATTAACTACAACGTGAGAAAGTCAATGGATTGTCATTAAGATTTCCCGAATCCAAGTTACGTTGTCAATAAATTACTCATAAGGTTAACGTCAAATAATATATATAGTTAGGGTTTGCTTGTAATATCAGAGATTATATTTTCAAGAATGGAAATTTGATAATGACACATTCCTCACAGACATAATTTTGTGATTATTTCAAGGGTTATCTTAGTTATAAAAGATAATATACTCTATTCATTTATTTTATGAATTTAAATCTCATTGAGAATGCCGTAATTAAGAAATAAAAATTTTATAAATTTTTCAATCCTAATATTGATAGCCTTTTAACACAAATGATATCCGAACCAGTCACTATTACACCTTAAGTTGGCATAGACACTACCTCAACACTAAGTCAAAAATAATAATAATAATATATATATATATATAATTTTAAAACAAATGATACAATAGTTTACATTTCTACATTGGTGACTGATATCGGTTTTAAATTCATTTAAATTAAAAAGAAAAAATAAATGATTTGATCTTTCTAATTTGCAAAATCTAACATTTGTGAAGAATAAAAAAGGCATTGAGGATCAAGATTGCTTCCAAATTCATGCCAAACATAAATCCTTAGAGTCAGTAGACAATATATAATGTGTTTATATTTTAATAGAAAAAAAAAAAAAAAAAAAAAAGAGGGATTATAAGGCGTCACATACATAGTCCCATATATATGTGTGTATATATATATATATGCTCCAAAATAAATATTTTTTTTGTCTTGAAATTTTTTTTTTTTCTTTTTAGACAAATTATAATTAGTTAGGCTGCCTAATAATTAATATCTATTACTAAGTTTTTATTTCCAATATAAATAGATGGAGACCATTACTCTATTCATATATATATATATATATATATATAATAGTTAAGGCCCAGAGCATCCCCTCGACTATAGCAGCTATTCAGAATTGGAAATGATAAACAATGAGTTACATGAATAGCTTAGAAGGGAAGAATGATAACAAATGGCTCTCTTTTTTCTCTCAGCGTATGATAACGGGTTTCTGCTATCGTGCATTTTGTGGTTGCTATCCTACGCTGTCTTGTTACTATTGTACGCTTCTTGATCGGAATTGGCCGTTGGGAGCTCTGATTCTAGTTGTTTATGGAGGAACCAGATCCCTCTGGGTCACCTGATTCAGGTGCTCCACCTGGTTTTGGGGGAAATTTGAGTTCTGATCATTTTAGTTCGTATTGTGATAAAGTGATGGGTGGATTTAGATCGCCGACGTCAAATCTTTGCTGGGACTCTGTGGTCTTTGATTCTGAGGATGAAGTTGTATCTGATAAGGATAATGCTAATGATAGTGCTTGTCCATGGCCTGCAATTTCTATTTCTCAAAAGGAGCTCAAGCAAATTAGACAGCCGTGGCGTGACTCCTTAATTGTTAAATTGTTTGGTAAATCCTTGTCTTATGGCTACTTCTTGGCTCGACTGAAGAAGAAATGGAAGTTGAAGGGGGATTTGAAATTGATTGAATTGGGCTGTGATTTCTATATTGTCCAGCTTCATTCAAAGGAGGATATGGAATTTGTGCTATTCGAAGGACCGTGGATCATTGTTGGGCATTACTTGACTATGCAAAGGTGGAAATCAGAATTTCAACCATATAGGAAATGCATCAAAAGAACTACTATCTAGATTCGTTTCCCTGGCCTTCCTATTGAGTATTTTAATTCCAGAGCCTTGTTTGATACTGTTAAGCTTATTGGAAAGCCTCTGAAACTGGATAAGACTACTGAGCACTTTGTTCGTGGTAAATTTGCCCGAGTTTGCATGGAAATTGACCTTGATCGGCCTTTAATTCCTAAAGTTAAAATTGGTAGTAGATGGGGAGATGTGGAATATGAAGGATTTCATTTGATTTGCGTTCATTGTGGGTTGTTTGGTCATAGTAAAGAGAAGTGCCCAGACAATAGTCTTAAGGATGATACTCCAATTAATGTTGATGTTGAAGTGCACCCAAACAGTGGTAATTCTAGAGGTAAATTGAAGGTTCCCCGTGACCTTAATAGGCCTGTAGGGACCAATTTAGAGATTGTGGGATTTGGTCCTTGGATGATGGTTGCTCGAAAAGGAAGGAGGTCTCGATTGGTGAAGAGTCAAGAGACTAATCAGTTGAATACAGGGAGTTCTGGTGGTGCTAGTTTAAGTGGAAAGCCTCGAGTGGTTCAATCGGGTTCCCGTTTTGATATTCTCAATTCTGAGAAGGAGAGTATGTTCCAGATAATTCTCAGATGCCTCTTTTTATTCCTGAATCTACTCTTATTGTGGATACTCCAGTCTTTCAACCCCAAGTTAATAAGGTTGTACCTTATGATTCTACTACTAGTGATGTTATTGTTGACACTCATGTCCTTGAGCCCCAAAGCACTTATGCTTTTAGGAAAAATAGAAGTGTTAAGCTGAAGCCTCAATCCAATATCAAAATTAATATGAAGAACGTTTAGAAATTTAAAAGTCCTCTTCAGTCTGTTCCTACTGGTAAATCTAAAACTCTTACTTTATTGAGTAAAACTGAGAATCTTGATGCTGCAGGATTTATGGCTCAACTGGTTATGAATGAAAAGCTAGAATGGATGCCTACCTCCATTCCTGCTAAGGTTCTATCTGATATTACAAATTCTGGCTCTGTTTTCACTTTGGAACCTCAACCCAAACCTCCTGATTCTTGTGATGTTCGTATCTGTGAGCCAATTAAGTAGTCAGGTCCTTTGAGAGTTTTTTTCTGATGACTTTGAGAATGAAGTTATTTCTTTGGTTGATTGTGGAGTTACTACCTCCCAAGATGATATTGAAGGCTCTTGCGTGGAGTCTCTTTGATAATTTTGTCTTTTGGCTCTCCTTCCTTTTAATCTTTATGTTTAATATCTTATTATGGAATGTTAGAAGTGCTGAGAGCAAGCGTTTTGATAGCTCTGTTCATGATTTACTTAGAATTCATAGGCCTGCTATTGCTATCTTTGTTGAAACTAGAGTGAATCTTTTGAGGACTAAGGGCATTATTAGAAGATTAGGTTTTGATTCTTTTGAAAAAGTTGATTCTCATAGGTTTAGTGGGGGTTTTTAGTTGCTATGGCATTCTTAGATTGTGCAGTTGCGAGTACTTTCCTTTTCTGATCAGGTTATCAATGTTTTAATTTCGGATACTACTGGCTTTGATTGGGTTCTCTCTGCTATGTAGGCTGAACCTTCATTGGCTGGGAGACATGTGCTTTGGAATTTTCTAGATGGCTATGGGTTTTATGCCTCTCATCCTTAGTTTTTACTTGGTGATTTCAACGATACTGTCTCTGCCGAGGAAAGCTCTAATCCTCTTGTTGTTAATAAATCTAATCATTTTCTTTCTTGGATCAATAGGAATTGTCTTATTGATTTAGTCTTTTCTGGTCCTAAATTCACTTAGACTAATGGTAGAAAGGGCAGAGCTCTTATTAGAAAAAGATTAGAAGAGGCCTTTGTAATTTTGATTGGAGAGTTCACTTTAAAGAAAGCCTTTATTCAACATCTTCCTAGAGCTAGATCTAATCACTGCCTTGTCCTCTTGAATGTTTCTGGGATTGCTGCCTCTGCTGCTTTTAATAAACCTTTCAGGTTTGAGGCTTGCTGGTTGTCTTATTTGCAATTTTCTGATATGGTCAAGAATTTTTGGGGCTCCTCTTCAGACCCTGCTTCTTGGACTTTTTGATTCCTTTGCTAGTAATATGAAGATTTGGAATAATGATGTCTTTGGTAACATTTTTCTGAGGAAGAGAAGGATCCTGGCTAGGCTAAAGGGCATACAAAAAGCTCTTTGTTTGAACTCTAACCCTTACCTTTCTAATCTTGAATTGTAGTTGTCTACTGAATATAATGATATTCTTCTTCAAGAAGAAACTTTTTGGTTCCAAAAGTCTAGGGATAAGTGGGTGCTGTTGGGTGATAGAAATTCTAAATACTTTCATACTAATGCTTTAATCAGAAGGAGATGGAATAAAATCTTAAGTTTAAGAAATGATTCTGGTGTTTGGCTACAGGATGCTAATAGCTCTTAAAGAGCTTGCTTCAATTTTTTTCAAGACTTTGTATACAATGGATAATATTGCTGCTGAGAGGTTTTAGGAAACCTGATCTTTCTTTTCCTTCTTTAAGTTAGGATGATTTGAGGCTTTTTGATAAAGATGTTGGTATTCAAGATATTAGGAAAGCTCTTTTCTCTATTGGTTCTTTTAAAGCTCCTGGACCTGATAGAATCCAGAGTATATTTTTTCAAAAATTCTGGTATGTCTTACAACCTCATGTTTGCAAAATGGTGCTAAATTTCTTTGACACAGGTATCATGCCTTCTAAGCTTAATGATACTCTGATCTCTTTGATTCCTAAAATTGCTATTCCTGAAACTATAAGACAGTTTAGACTAATTGGGCTCTGTAATGTCACTTATAAAATCATTTCTAAAATCTTAGTTAAAAAAATTAAGCCTCTATTAAATAAGTTTGTCTCTCCTATGCAAAGCAGCTTTATTCCAGGTAGACAAACCAGTGACAATATTGTTGTGGTGCAAGAAATTCTCCATTCTTTTAAACAAAGAAAGAGTAATCTTGGAGGATGTATTTGGAAGATAGATTTGGAAAAAGCCTATGATAGGGTCAAATGGGATTTTCTTAATGAGGTTATAGTGGAAACGGGTCTTCCTTCTAAATGGATCTCTCTGATCATGACTTGTGTCTCCTTTGTTAGTATGACAATTCTTTGGAATGGTGAAAAACTTCTAGTTTCAAACCAGAAATAGGGTTAAGACAGGGGGATCCTTTGTCCCTTTATCTTTTTGTTCTTTGCTTGGAAAATCTCAGTCACATGATCCAGGACTCTGTTGCAAATTCTGAATGGACTTCAGTAAAAACCTCTAGAGCTAGGCCTACTATTTCACATTTATTTTTTGCTGATGACTTACTTCTTTTTTCTAAAGCCTATATTGATCAGCTTGCTGTAGTTTGGAGTTGTTTACAAAATTTCTGCAAATGGTCTGGTTTGAAAGTCAATAATGATAAATCCAAGATTATGCTCTCAGCTAATACTCCTACTTCCATAAAGCACTCTATTCAGAAACATGCCCCTTATCTGTATCACTCAGGACTTGGGTAAATATCTGGGTGTTCCCCTTATTCATTCTAGAATTTCCAAGAATACTTATCAGGAAATTTGTAGTAAGTTACAATCCAAACTTGCTAGTTGGAAGATGTCCTCCTTGTCTTTGGCTGGTAGGGCTACTTTGATTCAAGCTTCTGCCTTTGCGATTCCTGTGTATACTAAGCAAACTACAAAGCTTCCAGTTTCTGTCTGTAACTTCATTGATAAGGTCCAAAGGGATTTCCTTTGGGGGTACACTGTGGTCAATATGAAAGTGCACTTGGTGAATTGGGATAGGGTGTGCCTTCCTAAGATTCATGGAGGTTTAGGTCTAAAAAAGGCTAATGATATGAATCTGGTTATGCTAGGCTAAGTTAGGATGGAGGTTACATTGCAACCCTGAGGCCTTATGGTCTAAAGTTCTTTCTTGTAAATATTTGAAAGAGGGAAGTATTATTTCTGCTTTTGCTAAGTCTCACCATTCCTTCACTTGGAAAAGCATTGCGAAAGGTAAGGATATCATTTCTCAAAGAGCTTGTTGGATGTTGGGAAATGGTTCTATAATCAAATTTTGGTCTGACTGCTGGTTAGACAATCTTATCCTTGTTGAGGAGGCTTTATTGCCTATTCCTTATGATATGCTTGACCTTAATGTAAGCTTTTACATTTGTGATTATGCTTAGGAATCTGAGTTTGTTGCAAGGGTTCTTATCTCAAGAAATTTTGAATAGACTTCTAACTGTTAATATTCAGTTATCTACCAGGTTTGAGGATAAATTAATTTGGGGTTTGACCACTAATGGTCAATTCTCCACTGCTTACTAGATCCCTTCTTCTACCTGAGTCTATTTCCCGTACTACAAACGTTATTTTTAAATTGTGCTAGAAATTGCCTTCTATTCCTAGAGTTAAATATTTCATTTGGCTCCTTTGTCAATAGAAGATTATGACTAACAAAGCCAAATGGATTAGGCATTGTAGTAGTTCTATAAGCTGTGAATTATGTGGTTTCTTCTGTGAAGATTGTATTCATGCCATGAGGGATTGTCCTTATGCCCTTAATGTCTAGTCTTCTTTAGTGCCTATTGATTTATCTAATGGTTTCTTCACTGCTTATTTTGAAGATTGGCTTCACATGAACCTCAATTCTTCTATTGTTTTCACTAAGGCTCGCATTCCTTGGCCTGTTATGTTTTCTATTGTTGTTTGGAAAATCTGGAAATGGAGGTGTAAGAGGATCTTTGATGAAGAGTTTAGTTCCCCTCACAACCCCAAAGTTGTGTTAACCAAGTATGTGAAGAAGATTTGGGCTGCCTCTGTGTGTAATCAGGAACCTAGTAGAAAGTCAGACCTGTTTTTTTGCTTGGACTTTTCCTCCTTTTGGCTGGGTTAAAATTAATTGTGATGGTGCTGCTAAGTTCCAGGGTTGCCTTACCAATTGTGGAGGTTTGATAAGAGGTGATGGTGGAGAGTGGCTTAGTGGTTTTGCTGCTAACTTGTGAACGGGTTCTAATGTCTCTGTTAAACTATATGGCATCTTTCATGGTATTTCTTTGGCTTGGGATCTTGGTTTTAAGTCTATCTTTCTTGAGACTGATTCTCTCACAGCTATAGAATTGCTTAATTCTGAGTGTTCCCAATTTCATCATTTTCTTCACCTTGTTCAGGGCTGTCAGGATCTCATCAATAGGTCCTAGAAGGTTAAACTTCAGCATATATACACATAATGCAATTTTACTGCAGATTGGTTGGCCAACATAGGTGCTTCTTGTGAGTTAGGCCTTGAGGTTTTTCAAAGACCTCCCATAGGTATGTCTGAGATTTTGAGGCAAGCCCTCATGGATTTTGCTAGACATAGAAGTGTTTCTTGTTAGTTTTGGTTTTGGTTTGGGACTTTTTGCCCCATTTATTACCAAAAAAACAATAGCTTAGAAGCAATAAAGAAGATCTATTCATGAAAAGCATTCAAGTTATGCTGCTTACATGTATTTTATGTATTTATGTATTTATGTTTTTGTTTTTCTATTTTCTTTTTTTAATTTCACAAGTATCTCCACACTTTTTGGATATAAGTCTAATCTCGTTCCATATTTGTGGCTATCTCTTCTCGATAGTGTTTTTCTACGAGCTTGAACACTTAACTTTCCAGAGACTCCTCAATCGTTAAGTTCAAAGCATGACTTACTACTTGAAACTATATCTTGTGAATTATGTTGCTTACATGTAAAATAAGTAAAACATATCCCAATTTTCAGAGCTAATTAATAAAGAGTAGTACAATTTACAAGTTATATTATATGTGAATCATGGATCGACTCAGTTGATCGAATTTGGCTGACCAAATCAACTTGATAATGGATTCAAAGAGTTTTATTTGATGACACAAGATTTTGAAATTGCCACATCATTCTTTCAAAAATAAGAATAATAACAAGCTGAATTTTGATGAACCCTTCACTTTTTTTTAATTTTGTTTTCCTTTCTATTGTTTAAAAAAGGTGGAATTATTCGTAACTTATCATTAATTTGGTAGATTATCTTATATGGCCAGTAATCAATTTGGATAATTAATAGAAAGGTAGCATGTCATTCAAATTGAATTTTCCCCAACCACTCTCGTATAGGCAGGTGGAATTAGTTTTTGACAAATGAATCGTAGTGGGTCAATAGAATACGAACTTTTAGTTCCAAAACTTTTTTAAAAATTTTAATTTTAGGCCCAAAATTTTTAACTTATTTAAGCTGAATGGTATCATATCCGTTGTGATTTTTTGGGATTCTACATACTCAATATGGCAAACAGTTATATACATGAATTATGATTTATTAAAACATTATTATGTGTTATGAGAATTACTTATACTTATGTTAAATATATAATCAGGGGGAAAATAATAGTATGCTAGCATTATTAGCATTTAAATAAATAATTAAGATTTTATTTTAAGTAAGATTTTAATTATAATTAAAAATTTATCTGTAGAGTAGAATTCTAATTAAATTAGAATTCTTAGGGTATTACCATTATACTAATTTGTTTAATTTTTTGATGAATTAAAATTGAAAATATTATTAGTTTTCTCTTATTTAGCTAAGTTGAGAATATTATTAGTTTTGATCCCTAAATCCTCAATCAAGCATACATGTTCCAAAATCAAACTGAGCAAATCGATTCTTCCAAGCAGTCCGAACCAAAGTGACCCCTCCAAGATATTCGTAACCACTGCCGAAACCGGCAAACCCTCAGTTATAAAAAATAAATCAATAAATAAAAAATACAAAAGATCTGCAGGAAACCCATTGCGAAGCCGCATGCTAACGGTGGTGCCGCTCCTTTAAACCACCAAAGAACAAACTTACCAAATTGTAAGACTGTCCTATAGCTCTTTCTATATTCTGTTATTAGAACAATTAATATTGAACGTAACTATATTTATTCTCAGACTTTATATTTTTATTTTGCTTTCCAAATTTTTTAGGTATATATTTATTTAATTATATAATAAAATAATATAGTGAGAAACACCAAAATTAAAAAATTTAACACTTTGATGCATTTACATTGCAAACTTGTATGTGAAGTGCAAAATCATCATAATTAAATCAATCAAAGAGATTCAATATAAATACCAAACTATGTATTTTATGCACAATCACAACACCTTACCTTAGCAAATACGTGATTTATTAATTGCACACAAATTCCCCCCTGATCACTACTTATTACAAAATTATACATAACATTAAAAACAAGCAAAGCTTAAGCATATAGGTCATGACTTCATATATATATGGGATCATGATTTAACAGAAATAACTACTCATTCAATATGCCAGCAAATCAAGGAGACACAGATGAATTTTTCTTTTCTTTTTTTCATGCTTTGAGATGATGTGTTTCAACATCTTTGGCAAGGTCAACCAAGAGGCTCTTGTATTTAACAGGAGGTGGAATATCCTCATTCTGTCTCTCATATTCAAGCGACATTTTCAGTAAGTATCTGCCTTCATCCTTTGGAATACACTGATAGTTTGACTTAAAGACCTTGTACACTTTGTTTCATCATCAGACTCCAAACTTCTCTTTGAACACCTCACTATTCCCATCTACAATTGATTAATAAACATCCAAAATTCCCATAAAAAAAATATAAAATTATCATGTGACTATACTAATTGATAAGTGTGATAAGGAGATTCAGTACTAGATAATAGAATTTCTTTTATTATTTTATTTTACACGAATATATCATTAAGTTTATAAAAATTTATCATCATGAGAAGAACTAAAGTAACGAGTGTCTAACACTAACTTTATTGAAATTTTTCCCTCCTAAATTCTTCTTTTCCTTTCTCTGAAAGTTGACGACATGGACGAGAAAAGCTCCGAATTCTCTTTTGAATGTCGAAATTGAGAGAAATTTTTCAATGGTTTAGTTCAAATGTTACAGACCCAATAAACAGAGCTCGAGACTCTAGCCAAAGATCAGAAACTTATTGAAGATCCAATTACAATGCAACATGAAGGGTGAGAATTGGATATTCGTCTTTATAAGGATCACATCTTCGAGATACTTGCCCTTATTGTTGCTAAGTTTTTCAGCAAGTTCTGACTTAGGGTTTCCATAAAAAAATAAAAATAAATTCCTTTTTGGGATTCAAGAAGTTTTTATATTTTCTTGTAATTCTTGTGCAGATGAAGAGGGCATTGACATTTGAGGACAAGAAATGCATGCTTGAGGTAAAGAAAGTAGATATGGTGTTTGTATTCGAATCAAAAAGAGGCGTATTGAACCAAATGGATGTTAGGTCGGTATCTATCTATTCTTTTAACAAATGCAAATTTCCAGTGTTCGTTGTTGGCCCATATTATTTTTCGTAGGTGGTTAAACATTCTTTGGTTGATTTCCCCAGTTATTTTGTAATTTGTTTTTATTTTTTATTATTATTTTTTATTTTTTGTAAGCAACTAGTTCAGGTGTTGGTGTTTGTAATAGTGGGGGTTTCATTTTCTGCAGTTTGACAATTAAATTCTATCCATGTCTAAATCAGTTGCTGCAATTATTTTGTAGGTTGAGGAGGCTAACATGTAAACTCAACTCTTTTATGTAAACACAACTCTTTGCCTATACTTCAAGAGTTCATGCTTGATAAAGTGGTAAACTATAGAATATAAAATATAGGATGATGTTCATCATGTTTCCGTAATTGTGGCTGGAAGCATAAGTATACTTTATCTTCGGGATAAAATTGGTTTCTTGACATACATTTGATCTTTAGCTGTGGAAAGTTTTCCTAAGGTCTCTTATACGGTTTTCTTCCTTTTATGTATTGCTTAGTTTTCTTTCCTTTGCTTGTAATTTGTTTCTGTGTATACAATATTTTCCCTTTGTCTTAATATAATTTCTTTCTTATCAAAAAATGATGGCAAAATCTCATGTTAAAGATGTGCAATTGTTTAAATCCCTTGATGCCCTTCTAATGAATTTTAATCTTTATCAACAAAGAATTATTAGAATAATGTTACGTGTATAAATTGGGTTTAAGGGAAATTAGTTAAAACATTTGGACAATTGTCTTATAAATACAATGGCTTATACGTGTAATGGTAACAATTTGGATAATGAAATGAATTTTACTTTCTTTAGGAGTAGTTTAATGGTAATTGTCTTCTTTCCCTAGCAAACTTCTCTCTGAAATCCCTAAATTAGACAAAGAAGTCTAACAAATGGTATTAGAGCTCAGCTACGATCAGAGAAAAGTAGCAAAGCAAGCATCAAAGCACAAGAAGCTGGTGTTCAAGTTGGGTTTCAGAAAGTGACATCAAGAATTGATGGGTTTCAAAATTCAACCATGGATGCAGTACGTATTAGTGTTGGATTCACACCATACGGTACAATGTCTATCTTATACATTCCAGTGTCTTCAACATCCCCAAGTCATAACCCTAGTCCCTTTCTTTATCACCCAGATTATAGAGGTAGCTCCCAAAATCTTTGACAGCAACCATATCAAAACTCCCCTAATTACTACTACCCCAATTCCTATGTCCAACCTTCAAATCTAGCCACCAACTCCTCTGCATTTCACTCTCAATTTCCAATTTCTGGTTTTTATTTTACTGGTTATCAAAATCATTATGATTATCAAGCTTCAAGCTTTCATGGTATAGACCTCAGACTTAGTACTCATGGGATGATTCTTGTCAACATCTCAATTCACCCAAACTTCCATTACTGCATTCCCTGAATTTCATAACCACGGTACAACAAAGTTTAGAAAACCAAGAATCAAGGTTTATCAAGAGTAATGCAATCCAAAGATCTGAACTTTCTAGCCCATTACCGAACCAACATGGATTAATCAGGAATTCTCAGACAATGGAATTTATGAAAGAGTTGCAACAAGCTAGAGAACCTGGGTTTAATAGGGTATGGCCAAATCTTGGAGCTTCTTGTGAGTCACAAGAAAATGAAGGATTTCAAGAACCTGAAGGTGCACCAAAAAGGGTCATGGAGGAAATGTAATGCCTATATGAAAATCAAAAATTGATTAAAGGAAAGCAAGTAGGAACAATGATAGGGTTTATGGAAAAAAATCAAATAAGGATTGGGTTTGTACACCAAATTTAGACGCAGCAAACTTGAAGGTCTTGATTTCAAAGAGAATGAATGGGGGACTAAAATTTTGGAAGGGATATGAGGGTTTATTCAGGGGTGGTACAAAGAATTGGGCAACGAACCATGGGATGAGCACATAGATAGCACTAATAACAGTGAGTCATCAAGAAGTGGATTTCATACACAATGGGGGATCCAACAAGTGAAGAAAGCAGAAGCTAAATGCAGGCAAAGAAAGCTAAAAGATGAAGAAAAAGATAAAGAATTCTGGAAATGGATGTACAAGGTTGGAGAAGAAACCTATGGAACCTATAAATCCATCATCTGGAAGTTCCAAACTAGGAAGAAAAGACTCAAATATGATGCTGGAAGAATTGTTCCTATGAATACTCAATGTATTGATAAGTTTTTTAAAGTCTGTAGTAAGGTTTCCAACCTTTCTAATTATGTTTATTATCTTGATTATGGAGGCAACAATATCAAGAATGGGATACCACTGAAAGTGCATAAATTATGGAGCCAGTGTTTGAATTCTCAATGGCATTCTGCAGATTGAACTGCTAGTAAAACAGCAGCTATTACAGAGCTTCAACACTGGACAAGGGTGATTTCAAAGGGGAAAAATTGATGACATAAGTATGGATTTTGGGTGTTTAGAAGTGGCTTAGCAGTAGTCCTCTACATTACAGTGTTTCTGATCATCATAGTGGGAGGATGTTGTTTTAGATTTGTCTTCATTATCATCCTTGAGGACAAGGATGTTTTGAAGGGGGAAATGTGTTATGTGTATAAATTGGGTTGAAGGGGAATTAGGTAAATCAATTGGACAATTGTTCTATAAATACAAGGGCTTATACGTGTAATGGTAACAATTTGGATAATGAAATGAATTTTACTTTCTTTAGGAGTAGTTTAATGGTAATTGTCTTCTTCCTCTAGCAAACTTCTCTCTGAAATCCCTAAATTAGACAAAGAAGTGTGAAAAATAAGTATCTTTTTCTTTTCCAAATCTATATAAGTGTAATTCAAACTTAAATGTGACACTTCAGATAAACAATATGAATACACACATTACTCTAATATGCTTCATGCCTAAATTGTCTGTTATTTCAGTTTATGGACAATCAACGGCTAGTTATACTTGCTTTTCCATCATGATTCAACTCTTCTCATGCAAACTGTTTTAGGAAGAATCTTCTAAAGATTAAATTGTTCATGTTATTTACTGGGTACAATTCCGGTTGTCAATTGTAAGGGACTGCATTGACCTTCGTGTTGCTAGTGCATTGAATAAAACCTTGTTCATTTAGAATCGTAGCAAGCAAGTTTTATGTGTTTTTTTAAAAGAAATTTCCTTTTACTTCAATTATTCCATCTCTAAAAACTTATATTTGAGTAGACCAGAATACTTGTGATACTATCTGGAGCATCATGTGCATCAATTGTCACGGATTCTGCTTGATCAGGTGACCTTTGTTTTTCTTAAATGATCTCCTGAATCACATTCAATATTCATGGCATCATTGAATGTGATAAAATGCTAATGCAATTCCTTTTTTCTCCCACATTTATTGGAGTTTTTTTAGCTATTTTTTGGTAACGCTAGAGGGAGAGCCATCACAAGTTATGCCCAAGTTTCAACAAGTAGTGTTAACAGTTTTAATTTGTTTATGCTTTATGAAATAGTTTATTCAAAGAACAATTTCCCATGTTCCCCCTAAATTGTGTATATTCTGTTAATTTTGTCAGTCAGTTAGAAGAATTAAGGTTAATTTTTTTTAATTAACAAAATTATAAAAAATTTGAAATAAATATTTAATTGATGATTAGATTATTGGTGATAGGTCGCATGTGCACTATTAGTGATGTATGAATAATTATAATAAATTAGAGTTAACTATTTTAATTAAAAAAGGAATTTGAATTATGTATCTATTAATACTAATCTTGTACACAATTACCAATGATCTAGCAAAGTAATTTTGAATTTTATTTTTAATCATGAATTAAACACAACTCTTATTTGATACTAATCTTATACTATATAACTTAATAGTAAAATGTATAATTCATAATTAACTGGATTAGTTAACAAATTTTATTTAACACTAAATCATATGCAGTGATCTTATAACTTATATACAACTAATGATATTGAGAATTAAAAATATAGTCATAGTACTTGGATTAGTAAGTAATAATTTTGAAAGTTATTCCTAATCATAAATAATGTGGATAGAATACAATAAAAAAACTTATTAGTAAATAGACACAAGATAATTGTGCTTAGTCAATTTGCTAAAGAAACCTTAATTGTATCGCTAAATTTTAAGAACAAGTTAAATGGACTACTTTGCAAACAAAGAAGTTAAGTTGGGGATAAAATGAAAAAGACTTTATGGACGAAAACAAAAATAAAAAAAGAAATGTACTATCAAGTTGCCTCAAAGACTTGACTAGTTGAAGAAGTTTTCATGACAAGGGGTACTAAAGTAAAATGACGGGATTCACATCAAAGATATCTGACCAGCCCATCATCTCTCTTTTCTTTTTCTTTTTTCTACTTTTTTATTTTTTATTTTTTTCTAACAAATGATATGAAAGGTCAAACAAAGGTTACCCTGCTATCAACTAGTCAGTGAGTTGTTACTATCCTGGCTATTGCCTGAGAAAGTCAGTAAATAGTCATTGTCAAAAAAAATTTGATAAGACATCAAATAATGAAAACTAATTAATTGAGATCTTAGGGCTGTCTTCCAATATAATGGATTAGATTTTCAAGAATGGACATTTGATGATGATATCTCTCATAAATATAATTTATGATTATTTTAAAGAGTTGATTTATGATGAAAAAATATTTTATTTGAAGATATATGAGAAGTTAATTGTTTATGAATTTTTTAATTTTGATCTTTTATTGAATTAGAGAAGTTAATTATAATTGAGATAGGAATAATCTAGTTCAAACAACACGTGATAATTAAGTCCAAAGACATATAATTTTAACACAAATAATATAATAGCTTATGTCTGCATATATCTGTGGCTATTGGTTATTAATTATTTTAAATTTTTTTATTAAAAAAAGATAGAAAGAAAACTCATTAGTGATTTTAATCTTTCTAATTTGCGAAATAGAACATAAAGAATGCATTGAGGATCAGGATTGCTTCCAAATTGATGCCAAACACAAATCCTTGAGTCAATAGACAACATATAATGTGGGTGTTTTTGTAAAAAAAACAAATTTATATTGAAAAGGCGTCACATAAAAATATAGTCCCATATATCCTCCAAGATAATTTTTTTTATTATTTTTTCTTTTAAAAGAAATTGTAAGAAGTAGGCTGGCTAATAATTAAGTATATATTATGAACTTTTGCCTTAACGGTATAAATAGATTGAAACCATTACTCTTATCGATAAAATATAAAATTATATAATATATTATATTATATAATAATTTTTTATTTTAATATATTTTTTTTTATTATATAATTTATATTATTATATTATTCTTATACGACACGTATTAATATTCAAAACATCTCATCTACAGTGACAGTTACTCAAATTCACAATGATTAACAAACAATTATCTATGTTAATATATAAATGGAACAACTAATTATGTGAGACAGTAAGATTCCACTTGGTCTCGTAACATTATTCATAGGAAGACACTTGGCACAATATAATGGGACAAATAACACCATAAGTATCTGTGCGACGGGGCTCTTACAGTAATTTTATCTAAACAATTTAGTAGATTTAAACTAACTTAGTCATATAATAAATTAATTTATTTCATTAGTTACCAACCAATCTCTTTAATAACCTCTGTTATATTAATTTTTTTTTTTTTTTTTTTTTCTGTCTGTTCCTTCTCCCTTCTCAAATTTGATTATCTCTATTGACAATGTCCATCAATTTCTCTCTCCACTAATCCCACCACATTAATCAATCCCATTGCCGCTTACCACTAAGCTTTTTATTTTATTTTTTAGATTAGAATTATATGAACATATTTTTGAGTTTTGACTTTCATTGAATTATCAATTAATTTTTAATTAAGATTTATAAACTACTAAATAGATAATGCAAACCGACTAATAAAAATTATAGTGATACCTAAGACCCACCTTAACCTATTTCAATGACATCTAACAACATATATAACATTTAAAAGTTTTTTTATAATCATAATGAATACCCTCTTCTACAAACTTGTCTAATGCCATCAAGGAATTAAAATTCGTTTCGAGGTGCTGTTTCGATAAATCTGAAAAGGGAAACGATTCGGAAAATACCTGGAAATGGCATGGAAACAGTAAATTATTTGGAAACGCATGGAAACATATAGTAAAACACATATTATAGTAAATTTTAGTATCTAATATGATTAATTTAGTATATAAATTATTTATAAATACATACTAAGGTAAAAATCTTAATATAGACATATAAATTGAAAGAAAATATCAAACTACATTCTTTATTTTATTTTTTTTATTTGGAAAGGGAGGAATAAATTTCTGAGCAGACTTTCAGGAGAGTCGACTCTTAACCTTAGCATATAAAAACATGCAAGAAAATATATTATGTAATACATTTAATAATTAATTGTAACAGTCAATACAATTAATCTTTTTAAAGTTTAAAAATAATTTTAATAACTCAATACAAAATATAATTTTTTTAGATTTATCTAATTTAATAGTATAATTGATAAATAAAAATTTTATTTACATAACTTATTTGTCCATAATATATGTAAAGAAAGTTATTAATTTTAACTAACAATCTTAGTCATAATATACCCAACCAGTTTCTTAGAATTTTTTTTCTTCTTTCTTATTTGAGTAACTAAAATAACAATTTTAGTCATAGATATTTTAATATAAGTTAATGGGTTAGTTGGTTATTTTATTTAGTTGTAGGCCTTTTTTAAATATTGTGTGAACTTAACAAGCAAAGCCCACAATCAAAGCCCAACAAAATTTAAAATAACTCTGCCTTCCTAAACGCATGCGTTTCAGTCTTCTTCTCTAACACGAAGCAGAGAGCAGTCCACGGTGAAAAGAGCAGATCTGCAGTCTGAACGGCTGCCCACCAACACAGAAAGCCAAGCCGCTATGCTGAAAAATTGCACTTCGCCATATTTAACAAAAGTTCAGATCTGAAATTTTTTAACTTTCTAGGTCAATCTGTTCAAAATGAAAATGATGAAAACGGCACCGATTCTATCGAAACTCCATGAATATGTTTCTGTAAGTGAGTTTCGTGTCAGAAAGTCTAGAAACCGAA
The DNA here is from genome assembly GCA_029379385.1 of Quillaja saponaria. Classification (NCBI taxonomy): domain Eukaryota; kingdom Viridiplantae; phylum Streptophyta; class Magnoliopsida; order Fabales; family Quillajaceae; genus Quillaja; species Quillaja saponaria. Next base: position 11,899,792 of record CM055614.1, on the reverse strand, counting down.
TCGATTTGTCCAAAATGAGTGAATCGACAAGACTTTTTGTACCTTGAATGTCACAAGACATTACTTGTTTTTTTGTTAAATGGGAATATAGTTCATTTCATTAACAAATTACTTTGCAATTAGAATCCGCCACTTTTCTTGAGCACATTATTTTAAAATTTCAGTAAATTGAGTATGAACTTTACAGTTTATTATAGGGATTTTGATAAGAGTGGTTATATGAACTTTACAGTTTATTATAGGGATTTTGATAAGAGTGGTTATGGTCAATGGTTGTGGGATTATCTGATATGGTGGGATGGGTGAAAGAGAGGTTGGATGGAGATACTGAGGAAGAAAAGTTAAATTTAAGAAAGAGAATGGATAGGGAGAACAAGTAAAAAAATTTATTATTGGAGAGATTGATGAATGATTTATAAAATTAATTACTTTATTATAAAATTAGATTAGTTTAAAGTTACTGAATTTCTTAGATAGCATCACCTATCACATTACATTGATTTATTATAAAAATCATGTGTTCACTGTATGAAAGTATTTCTCCTATATTAATGGTAAAAAGAGAACATTGAAGGTATCTTCAATTATCTTTCCTTTTTCTTGTTTCTCTTTAATTTCCTAACAAACGATATGAAAGGTCAAATAAAGGTGACACTGCCATCAACTAGTCAGTCAGTTGTTGTTATCCTGGCTATAGCCTGAGAAAGTCAGTAAATTGTCATTGTCAAAAAAATTTGATAAGACGTCAAATAATGAAAACTAATTAATGAGATCTTAGGGCTGTCTTGCAATATAATGGATTAGATTTTCATGAATGGAAATTTGATAATGATGTCCCTCATATATAATTTTATGATTATTTTAAAGATTTGATTTATAATGAAAAAATATTTTTGTTGAAGATATACGAAAAGTAATATTTTATAAATTTTGTAATTTTGATATTAATATTCTTTCACCAAATTAGAGAAATTAATTAATTAATTGACTTGTGAATAATTTAATTTAAAATTAATTGGGATGGGAGTAATCTAGCTCAAACAACATATGACAATTAAGTCAAAAAAATACAATTTTAACATAAATTATATAATAGCTTATGTCTGCATGTATTTGTTGTTATCGGTTATGAATTATTTAAATTTTTTTTTTTTTTTTAAAAGATAAGAAAAACTCAATAGTGATTTTAATTTTTCTAATTTGCAAGATAGAACAGAAAGAATGCATTGAGGATCAGGATTGCTTCCAAATTGATGCCAAACACAAATCCTTAGAGTCAATAGACAACATATAATGTGGGTGTTTTTGTTAAAAAAACAAATTAAGATTGTAAAGGCGTCACATACACATATAGTCCCATATATCACCCAAGATAATTTTTTAATTTTTTTTTTATATCTTGAATTTATGTTCATTTTTTCTTTTTAGAGAAATTGTAAGAAGTAGGCTGGCTAATAATTAAGTATTTATTATTAACTTTTTTCTTAACAGTGTAAATAGATTGAGACCATTACTCTGTTCATGATATACAAAGACTTATTTAGTACATCATATATAATTATAAAATATAAGATTATATAATATATTATATTGTATAATTATTTTTTATTTTAATATTATTTTATTCCTTCTTTATAATTGTATAATTTTATATTGTTATGTATAATATAAAAGCTAGTGAATACTTTAAGTTTAAACTATCAAGTTATTATAAAATATTATATAAAAATTAATTAGATAATTTTATATTTTCTTACTATTCTTATACGACCTTAATACTCAAAGCATCTCCTCCACCATAGCAGTTGCTCAAAATTGAAAATGAGTAACAAACAATTATTTATGTTAATATATAAATGTACCAACTAATTTCTGTGAGACTCGTAAGATTCCATTTGGTCTGGTAGCATTGTGCATAGGAAAACACTTGGCACAATATAATTGGACAAATAACACTATAAATATTTCTACTGAAAAATTTATGAGTGACCATGTGGCTCTTCTAATAAACTCACGCTATGTAGTAAGTGACTCCACTTAAGCAATTTAGTAGATTTAAACTAACACAACCGTATTTTAAACTAATTTATTTTATTAATCACCCACCAATCTCTTCGATAATTTTTCTCGTATCAAACTCTTTATTTTTTCTCTGTTCGTTCCTTCTCTCTTCTTAGATTTGACTCTTTCTATATTTGCCATCTCTATCAATTTCTCTCTCCACCAACCCCATCACATTAATCAATCCCATTGCCACTGACCACTAAGCTTTTTATTTTTATTTTTTAGATTAGAATTATATGAACATGTTTTTGAGTTTTGACTTTCATTAAATCATCAATTAATTTTTGATTGTGATTTGTGAGCTACTTAGTAAATAATGCAAGCGAACTAATAAGCTCCAGACCTTAACCTATTTCAATGGCATCCAACTACATATATAAAATTTAGAAATTTTTTTATCATCACAATGAATGCCCTCTTTTACAAATTTGTTTACAAACTTGTCTAATGCCACAAGACATCACTTGTTTTTTTGTTAGATGGAACTATAGTTCATTCCATTAACAAACTACTTTGCAATTAGAAACCTCCACTTTTTCTTAGCACATTATTTAGAAATTTCAGTAAATTAAGTATGAACTTTAAAGTTTACTATAGGGATTTTGATAAGAGTGGTTATGGTCAATGGTTGTGGGGTTCTTTGATATGGTAGGATGGGTGGAGGAGAGGTAGGATGGAGATTGTAGGGAAAAAGAGTTAGATTTGAGAAAAGAGAATGGATGGAGAGAAAAATAAAGGGTTTATTACGAGAAAGATTGGTAAGTGGTTAATGAAATAAATTAATTCATGATAAGGTTGGGTTAGTTTAAATCTACTAGGTTGCTCAGGTAAAGCCACTTACCACATGACGTGAATTTGTTGATTTATTATAAGAGTCACGTGATAAAATTACTTTATGAAAGTTTTTCTTTTATCTTAATGATAAAAACAAAACATTGAACATATCTTTAATTACAATCATTCTCTCTCTACAATTATTAACTTAACCTTTAGACGGGCATCAAGAGTTCACCCCAAGATCTTGCTTCCCATCCATTTGTGCAGGTATCCAGTTCCACCATCGAGGATCCAACTTATGACCTTAGGTAGGTTAACACCAACTAATTCCCATAACAGAAAATAGTTGAGCTCTCTCGTATCCTAAAAAATCCTGACCTTAACAAAAACGAATCCATATATGAACCTAAATACTCCTTATTAACATAAATATTAACTCAAGCCTAACAAGCCCAGGCCTAACAAAGGCCTTACAAATACAAGCCTTTACACTTTAGTTCACTCTCTCTAAAAACTTCTTTTCTTTATACTTATTTTTATAGCTATTCCCTTATCTCTCTATATACTACTTGAGCTTCGGAGTGCTGACAAGTATTCAGGATCACCTCTGCAGTTCTACGGAAGAATGAGTGTAAGAGAAGGCATTGGAGAGACCACCTCGACAGATCTCCAGCTCGAAAAAAATTCGACATTAACATTGGTGCCGTCAGTGATAAATTCATATAATTTGGGTTTTTCGACTTCACACAGCTCTCCAGCTTGAACATAGTATAGCACCTGAAGACCTCATAGGGAGACCTTTAAGAGCTCAGCCGAAAACCCAGGACAACAAGTCGTGTAGGTCATCAGCTTATCTAGGACACCAGCTCGTCTAGGATAGCAAGTCGTCCTACAGTTCACCAGCTCATCCAGTACACCAACTCATCCAAAAAAACAAGTAGTCTAGGTCACTAGCTCGTCCAAGACACCAGCAGGTCTTCCAGGTCACTAACTTGTCCAGACTAGCATCCCGTCTAAGACACCAGCTCATCCAAGACACACCAGCTTTTCTGGCAACTCGTCCAGGTCACTAGCTCGTCCATGGCTCTACAACTTATCCAAAATGTAGCAGCTCATCCAAGAAGCAGCAGCTCATCCAAGAGATAGCAGGTAGTCCAAGGGCAGCAACTCATCCAATGGCAGTAGCTCGTTCAAGACAGCAACTCAACTAGGCCATCAGCTCGTCCAGTGCAGCAAGTCGTCCAGTCCAGTAGCTCAAGCTCAAGTCCACTCGGCCCATAAGCCCAACTCGAGCCCAAGACTAGTTCAACTAGGTTTATCCTATTGTAATTCAGCCTCGGTAGTTTCATATATTCTAAAACGTGCCCAAAGTTTTAAGATGTTTACATTATCAGCCCAAAACTTTTACAAATTCACATTTTGGGTCCAATATTTAACATAGTTTTCACAATGGCCTAAGTATTTTACATATTACCATATTTTTCCACATCTTTATGTATTTATGGAATCACCTTAAAAACCTTTACACTCTTACAAAAGAGCCATAATTTTCATGTGTTTGCCAAAATGGCCATAATTGTTATTTCTTTTCGATATTGGTTCAAAACCTTGTGTTTTTACAAGTTTAGGTCCAAATCTTATGACAATATACAAATGGGGCCAATAAATCTATATAATTTACATTTGGCCCGAATCTTTGGTATAATAATAATTGTTCTCCTGTAGTCTACACAGTTCCACTCCTGGCCCAATATGTTAGAAATTTATAATTTTGGCCGCAATATTTTAGTTGTTTTCATAATCGGCCCATGTCTTTTGATTATCGCATAATTGGCCTAAGACTTCAATAATTTACAGAAATACTACAATAACTTTATATTTTCAAATATGCCCCCCAAATACTATATTCTTTGCCTAAATGCTTTAGAATAATTACATAATAGACCTCAGGATCTTATATTATCATATAAAAGACCTAAATGATTTTAGGAAATTGCGTATAGGCCTTAAATTCTTTAAATAACCTAAAACTTTATAAATTTTACACAAATTGCCTGCGAGCTTCCATGTTTTTATAGAATTTCTTGTCAAGTTTGTATCTACATACAAATCGCCTAGAATTGCATACTTAGCTCAATTAATATCCGCTTAATTGTTTGATTACATGTTAATCAACAACTAAAATATTTCAAGTCTTGAAGATATTAAATTATTCACCGAAGATTCATAAGCTCGCCTAAAATACCATAATTGCGGGGTCATCACAAAGATGAGTCGATCACTCACTTAACAAAGTAATTAGCATCTTAGGCATAGTGGACCAGTAATTCACCTCGCCTACATCCTACACTTTATAGTCGGATCAAAATGTTAATTGATTGCCTAATGCAACATGGTCGGGTAACCGCATTATATTTTTGACATATTATTGCATATTTATTCAAAAAGCATGTTATTACATATTTCACCATGATATATGGCTAACGAATTTTCTGTTGAGATAGGCTGTGCGGCCATAGTTGCAAGAAATTCTTACAAGTAAAGCAGAATGGGAGAGGCGTAGCCCCCTACAACTAATCAAAGAGATTGGAAAGAAACCCAAGGGAAAAAAAATGGTCGAGGTTCACCTGGTCGATCAATGGCCTCGATAAGGAACCCAACCTCCTATGGTGCTCGTGGTGCTGGTAAGCAAAGCCGCAAGGCCATAACCCTGTGGATCGAGTCACCCTCGAGTTTGTCCGTAGGAAGTGTAAGGTATAAGAAAGTATCCCCACCTACAGACGTTAAAGGCTAAACCCCATGTCGGCGAAGTGAAGCCCTGAGAAGTTAGCAGGATTGGCTACGATGTCCAACTCTGTAAATCCACACTCGAATATATAAATCTCCAAAGGTACTGACTCATAACGAGTTCGATTTAGTGGAACCTATATGCCCTATGTGGGACGGGAAAAAGAAAATCAAAAGCTCACAACGACCCCAACCTCATGGAACCTGGATGACCTAACGAATAACTAATCAAGGTATATAAATTATGAATTAATTACTTATAAACTGCATATATTTGCAAGTACATGTCTTTTTATCGACACTGAGAGCCAAAGAGCTCCATTTTGGGCAACACGACCTCAAGTTAGGTCTCCTATCTTCACACCAACTAAGCATGGTAACTACAAAAGTTACCGACATTTATAAAACATGATAAAGGGTACTCTGAGCACATAGCTCGCCCTTACACTATTATCATCTGTCATAGTCATACTATATGAGAAATCTAACGTTTCAACAAGATGAGACAGGTTACAGGTACATAGTATGGGCTACTGACCTGAGCTATATGAACAAGCAATCTGCAAAGATAAAACTTAACTTAAAACTTAGCGACTTCGACCATATATTAGCCATTCTCATCAGTACAAAGAGCTTTCAATTTGGCCCTAGCCATTTTAACAGTTTAAGAACGTGGCAGACACTATATAAATTCTAAACATATCCTTTAATACAGGTTTTCACCCTAGCCAATAGTAGTAGGAAAACCTTATGCACCCTGGTCTAATAATTGCATCATATTCCCTATATTGTACTACATGATTTTTAATCATAAAACATATTATTGTATGTTTTACCCTCATATGTGCTTAACGAATTTTCTTTTGAGATCGACTGGTTGACCGTAGTTGCAAGAAAATTTTACAACCCAAGACAAAGGAAGTTAGAGTTGCGAGCTCGCTACAATGTTGCAAGACTTAAAGCCAAAAGCTCGTTCGCTAAGAAAAAGCTCAATTATCACTATATGGTTTTGCCCTCAATTGACTTCAAGTCCGAATCACTTCATTCCTCTAACTTTTTTTTTTTTTTTTTTGGGGATTTATGTTAATACAAATATTAACTCAAGCCCAGGCCCAACAAAGGCCCTACAAATACAAGCCTTCACACTTTAGTTCACTCTCTCTAGAAACTCTTTCTCTCTATACTTATTTTTATAGCTCTCCCATTATCTCTCTATATATTTAATTAAGCTTCAAAGTGCTAACAGGTCTCTAGGACCACCTCTGCAGGTCTACCGAAGAATGAGTGTAGGAGAAGGTATTGAGGAGACCACCTCGCCAGGTCTCTAGCTCGGACAAATTCGACATTAACACTCCTAAAACTGAGTTTTTGAAGACCTGGAAGTAATAGAGAGTGACGTACCATGATCCTCGTGGATGACCCCGATCGTAGAGTACTACTCATGAGCGCCCTCCCTCAGAACTAGAACAAGGCTAGAACCCTACAAAAAGGCGCCTAAATTCCTACATGATGATAAATTATGCAAACGGTCTAACATGATGTTATACTTAAAGTGCATAAGACCTGATGAAATAAAGTACGTAATGGCCGAAATACATTTGTACATTTGTAGAACATGCATGATACTATTAGCCAACCATCCAGCATGACTTTATAGAATGGGTTCGAAAATGTGATTAGTGATAGAGATCAGCTAGAGTACCAAGAAAAAATAGCTCGATCTCTAAATCCCATAAAAAGCTCATGGCCCTTCGCCATTTGGGATAAGACATCCTATGTCCTTTCCCAGTTGGAAGATATGATAAACAAAAGAAAATTTTCTTATTCGTGACCTGCGACTAATTCACCAAATAAGTAAAGGCAAAAGCTACTTCAAGTATCTCAGCTCGTGTTATCAAAAAGTTCCTCAAGAAGAACATAGTTTGTAGGTTTAGAATTCCAATAACTATGGTAACTGACCACGAAAAATAGTTCAATTGCCAACCAACTAAAGCTTTGTAAGCCGAACTTGTTATAGACATGTGTTTCTCATCCATTGTCTACCCCCAAAACTAATAAGCAATTTGAACTGATAAACAAGACTTTAGTTGATGGTTTCAAGAAAAAAATTGAGCAGAGATAAGCTGGATTGGGAAGAGTAGCTACAATAGGTTTTGTGGCCATAAAAAGCCAAGGTCACCACATGCAAAACACCTTTCAGTTTGGTATATGGGACAGAGGCAGTGATCCCTTTTTAGATCGGGTTTCCATCCCCCTAAGCATAACAATTCAAGGAGAGTAGTAATAAAGAATTAATGAGAAGCAACTTGGACTTGATAGAGGAACTAAGATATCAAAATGGTCCTTCACCAATAGATATGACGAAGCACTTCAACAGTAAAATCCCGGGAAAGACTCTTGGGTTTAAGCGACCTTGTCCTTTGACTCAACTAATTCTCAAGAAAAGTGAGCTCAGAAGGAAAATTGAAAGAGGAGTAGGAAGGCCCGTAGCAGATTATAAAGGTTATCAGGTTTAGCAGCTTTAGAATCATGACCGAAACAAGCAGGGTCCTACTAAATACTTTTAATTTGCAACACCTGAGAAAGTATTTTAAATAGATCTACAACATTGTGCCTTTTTATTAAATAATAAATATATCTTATAAAGGAAAGTGCACTTATTTAACTTGAGAATTTCATAGTATTATGCAGGTAATTTAAAACGATGGACATTCGGCACGGTCCAAACAAACATTTTCATAAAGTCCTAAATTTAATAATGTTCAAAACCTAATTTGATCATCTCAAGAAAACCCTAGAATTCTAAAATTTACCAGAGGAAAAAAGAATTTCATTTTCATAAATTAACAACCAAACATTTTGACAATGAGTAACAAATTCTCGTACTTATACAAAAAGCAAAAGAAATCATACACTTACCTGATTGAAGCCCTGCACTGACAGCAAAAGAGGAATGGTGAGGTCATCTTTGCAAGTACCAACTGAAGTTTCATGCTTCTTTGAAGAAGTAAGGACCCTTGGAGCAAAAAGATGGAGGCTTTTGGCTTCCTTGGTGTGCTGTGGTGAGGAATGATCAGAGAGTATGCTTGATGAAGGGAGAGTGAAAAATGGAGAAGAAGAGAGGATGAATATGTTTCTGTTTTGCCTACCGTTTTTTCCCTCCTGTGTTGAAAAAAAATGTAGGCACCTATCACGGTGGGTATAACATTCCCATGTTCGTGGGGAAAAATGGCCTAATTTATCTCGTGAAAAATATTTTGTCCAGGTAAAATATTCAACTCTTGAAACAAACACTGGCATAACTTATTCCAAACTACATTTTTCCAGGTAAACAATTATCAACCAAGACAAATAGACCCTTTAGGTAAAATAACCAAGAAATAACTCTTTCTTTTTATACAAACTTGCACAATATATTGATTCCAAAACAATATTCTGATTGTGCCCTTTTCTAGTGACATTCTTTTCAACTCTAATATTTGAATTTCAAAATTCCATAGAGTATATGAATAAATTCATATTTATATTCTAATATACTGAGTAACAATCCAATAAACATACAATATTGAATTTAACAAATATACAAATAATTTTGAACCAATAAAAATTCTCCAAACTAGTCCTATCACTAGTCACATCTTAAGATAAAATAACCAAGAAATATTTATTTCTCTTTATACATTCTAGAATCTTCTAATAAAATTTACTCACTTGATGTATAATAAAATTACAAATTCATCATCATTCTCCCATTACTCCATACATGAAAATTTGATATAAAATTTATTCATGCTAATAATATTTTTAATCATATAAATGACATATAGAATTATATTCCATGAATTTATTTTTCACAACATAAATAACTGGTCAAATTATGGTGCTAGTATTAGACTTGCACTAGCCCAAGTCCTCGTATCCCTTTTATAAAAAATAAAATATATGAGATTCCAACAAAAAGAATTTAAGCTCATTTATGTGGTCTTAGAAGAACATAAACTTGGGCCAAAATTTAACACACTTAGCTCGTCTTTAAGATCTACTACTTGGCCCAAAAGCCCATTCACTCTTTCCAACTACCAATAGCCATTCATAACAAAAAAAGAGAGGAATGCCTCACCAATGGTAACATTCGAAATCTTAACCAATGCAAAGTTGGTTTCCAACTTCCCATCCATTAATTTGTTTTCTTCTTTTGGCCATTCCAAACTCTATATTTCTAAGAGTTCTTTGAATATATGTTGTATTTTTATCTCTTTTCAAAACATAAACTTAACCCCAAATTAATATATTAATTCATCAAGTGGTCTATGATTGCCCATTATTAATTAGGATCACTCCGCTGATTGTACGTATGTGATTTCAAAGTCTCAGATCACTTCCAGATTTGCAATATACTGGCAGTACCTGCAAGAAACAAGAGTTCCATATGGTGGGTGGTGTTTGTCAAAGATTTGCTTGCTATTGTCAAATTTAGTAAAGCAAACAATAATCTCCTTCCTGAGTTGAGTTAATTACCTGTTTTCATCTCATGTAGTAACAATTTAATTTCCAGCTCATATAACAACTGTATTGCTAAATTTCTGAATTTCATTATTATATAAAAATATATGGATCAACAACTTTTATCATTTTTAACATGAGTATAATTGAGAATTTCATGATTGTAATTAAGTGTTTTAAACTATTTTACTTTAGTCTTGTTTGTCTATTAGTTCAAATTCCAGAGGATGTTGCTACTATATTGCTAAATTTCTGAAGTTAATTATATAACATCGTATCATAGTAATTAAAAAATAAAAGATAAAAGCTAACAATCTTTCTTACCAATGAGTATTATATTAAACACTTAGATTGATGACACATGGTGGAATATTCTTAGTTATAACTGAAAATCGAATTGAAATCGAACCCATTTTTAATACCGATCTCATATTTATTATTTTCGATTTTTGTTTTTCATAACTAAATTTTTTAATTTGGTTACCAAACATTCTTGGTTGTAATCCAAAAGAGATGAAATATGTATATATTCTTCTTCTTTTTTTTCCTTTTTTTTTTTTAACATGATTTAATCATTTTAGGGTATGTTAAGGCTTATTTTGTTGGTATACTTAATAATTCCTATTAGATATATATATATTTACTATAACAAAAAATATGTTTATTGAGCCCAATTATGTGGCTCAAAAGCTTTAACAAGTAAAAAAAATAAAAAGATTGATGGGCTATTTTTTGGGCTTTAAATTTAGCCCAATAAAAAATCAAACCTAACTAAAACCTATTAGTTTAGTTCGATTCAATTGTAATATTATTGAAATAATTGAAATAACCAAAATTAAATTTAAAACCGAACTTCGATTATATAAACTCTTTAAAACCAAACTGACTCTGAGATTACACAGCTTTCTTCCGTGGAAATTGTATTATTGAAAACGCAAACTAATCGAAAGTTCAGTTTTAAATTGAAAGAGAGAGAGAGGCAAATAGTGAACCTAATAGGCATAAGGTGCACAAAGCACATAAAAATATAAGTAATATCGATAACAAATAAAACTGACCACTTTATCCCAAGATTTGATATTGAAATTTGAAAGTAAGATACAAATTAACTCAAATTTAAAAAATTAAAAGCAAATTCTTATAATATCCATATTGATTTATTATAAGAGATACATATAATTTTTGTTATTAAACTAGTATTATATAACATTGTTAAACTTCAAATAAGATATAAAAAATGAAATAATAATGATCTTAAAATTAAAAGTAAAAAAGAAAATTAACAAAAAAACAATCTTTTTTAAATACCATATAAAATTTTTAAAATATATGAAGCAGTTATTGTCAAATTCAAAAATATTTTTTTTTCTTAATTTTTTTTTGTAGTTGTATCATTATTATTTTAATAATTATTATCAATTTAATTTTTATTTATATCCGATTTTGAGTTAAATGCTAACATGTATATATTAATTTAAATTACTAATTTTAAATTATTCTTATCTCCTCATAAGAATTTTATTTATATCCTATTAATTTTCAAATGGAGAAGAATTAAGAAAGAAGTAAAATAATAATAATAATAAATAAATAAATAGTCTATTTGAATCAAAATTAGCAACTAATTAAAAGTATTTATATAATAGTAAAAATTCATAAGGGTATTTAAGAAAAAAAAAATTTCACTAAACCACTTTTATATGCATAAACAAATATATAAATCTAACACAAAAAAATATATCATAAATTTATAATTTTTTTTAATTCTTTAGATGGAAAGAAGAATTCAAAGTTAAAACAACAATATTATAAATATGAAAACTATACTCTTAATATTTTTTTTAATTCATATTATTTAACAAATTAATTTATAAATTTAAGAAAAAATAAAAAAACATTATAATTATTAGGAACTTATTAAACAAAAACAAATTGAGAAATTTAATCTTAACTATTATTGTCATATAATAATAATAATTATTATTATTAATATATATTGAATTAAGAGTTAAAACAAAACTATACTCTTGCCATTTATTTTAATTCTTAGTTATTTTTTAAAATTTTAATTCATAAATTTGAAAATAACTAAAAAAATTATGATAGTTAAAATTTTATTAAAAAAATTTGAGAAATTCAATCTTAATTACTATTGACATAAAATTATTAAAAAATTATAAATTTATTAATATTGATAAGAATTAACTGTGCACATCTAAAAGTGAATGTTTATTAAATGAAAAGTTTCTAATAAAAATTGGATTTAGATATTTACTCTATAATACATTTATTCAGCCTTCATGTGATGCAAATATTATTTTATTATTTTATTTTACAAGTATTATTGCTAATGTGGTATTAAAATATTAATTGATGCACTAGCCTTTTTCGCTATAATTATATTATAATATCGCTATAATTATAATAAAGCTAATGTGGTATTAAAGTTATTTTCTCCTAAAATTATATTATATATTTTGAATTTTTAACTTTTAAAGAAATATTTTGTTACATAGATTTTTAATTTTAATTATGAAAATAACTTCTATTTAAATAAAAAAAAATTAAAATTTGGCATCAATACTAATTGTTGACTTGATTTAAACATAAATTTCCTCTATTTTTTTCACAATTGATTAGCTCTAATAAGCAATGAAAAAATCATTCCAAAAAAAAAAAGTCATATAATAATTCTTTTAAAGTAAGTCGTTTTGTTTATACATGGAGAAAAATTAAATTAGTTTTATTCATTACGTGTAAGATATATTATCCTTTGTAAAGTATATAGAGTAAGAGTAAATTAAGAATTTTTTAGACAGGAAAAACTATTTTAAAAAACACTAAATAAAACTGTGAAGTTGAGAAAGATTGGAGAGAAACTTGAACAAAATGGGAGAGAGAAGATAATATGAATTAGACTAAAAAAATAAATATTTATATTTTTTATAATTAGCTTAGAAAAGATGTGAGAGAATTAGTAGGTAATGTAACAAAATAATATAATTTAAGATATATGAGAAAGAATTAATAGATGATGTAATAAGATTATATGTCAAAATATTAGATGGATTTGTTGATGACGTGACAATATTATATTTTTTTAATTCTCAAATATTAATTATATTATATCTTATAAATAGATTTATATGTATACTCTATATTTCAATATTTTGTTATAAAAAGTCAAATAGAATGAGTAGCTGTGATTAAATACCGAACAAAATTATTTATTTATGAAAAAAATGATCGATAGATATTTGTTATTTCTCATTGATTTAATGAATTTAGAATCTCCAAGTCATTGACAGGAGTAAATGCCAGCTAAATTGCAGGAAAAAAAAAATATTGTTTTCTTGAATTCAACTTCACTATAATTTTTTCTATTTTAGAGGGGTAAAGAACAAGACACACCCTAAACATTCGGGCCATGGATCCCCAACATGACAAAACGGTTGGTTCAGACCAACAGAAAATAGCAAATGAAGCATTAGAGAGAGAGAGAGGGGGGGAGGGAATATGCGCACAGTCAATGTGGAAGATTCGTGAATCATGCGCATCTCCCTCTCCCTTATTCTCTTTTCATTTTTGTTCCGTTTAAAACTTGGAAGTGACTGAATTCAATGGCCTTCAATTGATTCATCCATTCCCTCTTCTATATAACCCAACTCCTTGTTATTTTGTCCTCGGCTCAAACGTGTTTCCACATTTCCCCAAGGTTCGTTCTCCCACACACATAAGCACGCTCGCACTAGACATGGATGTGTATGGCAATTGATTGTTTAGAATGCTTCCTGTTATTGTATGTGATCTCAATGTAATGCTGCATCTCTCTGCTTGCATCTCTCTGCTTGTAGCTCAAGACCTATTATAAATGTTTAGACTTGTTCTTTCTGAGTTTATAGGTGTATAGTTAAAGAAAGGAACTTTGGGATTTTATATTTAAAAGAAAAACTAGATAATTGTGCTGATTCAAAACCTGGGTTGTTAAACATGTGATTAAGTAAGGATGTGTAACTTGACGAAATGGGGTGCTGAAATTTGACATAGTTGCAGCTTGTAAGTTGAGATGTATTTTAGTTTTGCCAATTTATGTCAGGACTGACTTGAAATTGCCTGTGTTAGCTTTAAATATCCAGGAACATTTTAAAATGGGAGTTTTGGGTGTATGAATCACCCTTCGTTCACATATTGGAAGTACCCATGTTTTCTTCTTACGGGATATGCATTCAGTGCAATGGTTAATGTCGTAAATCTTCTTCTTAGTTAGCCCTCCGTACCAACTTTTAATATGCCCGTTTTACACCTTATGATACCTGCCTGACAGTTGATAACCGCCCATATAGTGTGGCCCATTCTGGAGCCTCACATATAACTTAGTTCTAAACTATATAGCTAGCATATACAAATAAGAAGCCAGATAGTCAGCGTTCTTGAAATGCACTTTCAGTCGAAACCATATTAAGTGCAGGATTACTTTGATATTCTTTTCTTTTCCTCTTTGAAGTATAACACTATTGTTTTGTTCATGTTCACAGTCATAGGTTTCCATCCAATACGCTCCTTCCAACTGCTGCCAGCAAGTTGCAAGTTCTTGCTGGTAGTCAAGTTCATCTGTAATTGTGGTTGAAAATCTTATGAATCCTCAGAGTACATTGAATCCTAGTAGAGCCCTTGAGGGTGTGCATGGGGTCCATGTGGTTCCTCATTCACCATTTACTTTGGAAGAAACTAATCAAAATGGGAATTTTTCTCAGTCAACCTGCAGAACTTCAGCTACTGGAGCAAATCAGCTGCTGTTGATGCAGTGAGTGAAATATATAACTCCATCAATAATTACTCTACCATTTAAAGATATTAACATAAATGGCTGTTGTAGTAAAATGGACCCAACACATGACATGCACATTAATTCACTACTTGCATGTTCTCCAGGTGGGCATGGCAGCAAAGACCAGCATGCTTGAGGCCAATCAAGTGTAGTTCTCATGGTATTTTTTTTTTTTTTTCCTTTCAAGTTATTTAGACTTTACCTGGAACCCATTGCACATAATTTAATATATTTTCTCTTATATTGACCCCTTGTATCAGGTGATCAGCATCTTGCAGAAACGGTTGTGAATGTACTTACTTCACTTCCTTTTATAGCTCTAGGATTTAATGCCCCAAGGTAATTTTTTTCTCTAATCTTTGAATTTTTCTTGGGAGAAAAGATAAACTTAATTATCTAATATAACTAAGTTGTTTACATTACTTGTCTGCAATACAGGAAGAACCTAAACTGTAAGCTGTATGCTAATTCATTAATTGGAGTTGGGGTTGCCTCAAGCTTGTATCATTCTTCAAGAGGAAACTTGAGAAAATATTTAAGATGGGCTGACTACACGATGATAGCCACAGCAACAGTAGTAAGTTGATGGGTTCATAGATGAAAATGATTATGAGCTCTACTTTATGGTCATTAACAACCAGAAACCAGTAGTCAACAGTTCCAAACTGTCTTCATCCATGTGAAATTTAATAAAATGTCAATGATGTTCATAGGCTGTTTTCTTGTAAAGTCTCAATTAGTTTTGGATGCACAAGCTAGTGCTCAGAGTTTGGGCTTCATTTTTTGAGTTTTGCCAGTTTCTTGACACTGCAGTTGGGCTAGTCTGCCACCTCTTAAGTTGGCTTTGGACATAGGAGAAGTGTTAAAATAAGTTCAACATCAATTAAACATGGACCCCTTCCGGTGCTTATATATCTAGGATTTCTCCACTCGAAGGTTAAGCTTTTTCGTTGGATGCATAGCATGGTACCAGAACATGGTTTCTGTTTCTTATTGGACTCCCTGTGTGAGCCGTAGTGTGACATTCAGTTGGTGTTGCACTCTAGGAGGTGCTCTAGAATGCGTCCCTGTGTCCCACATCTGTCAAATGTGAGCATTTTTTGTGCTTAATGTCACTTTAGGCTGTGCTACTCATGAGCTTAGGCTTTGGAGTTGAATGCAGACAATGATTAAATAGAAGTAATAATGAATGTTTGGATTTTCCTGCTGCATTTATTCCTTAATCCTTTTACCGTACCCAACAAACTTAAACAGAACCTTGATGTTGCCACTAAATCTGTAACCCTGATTTTTCTTATATTTAGTTTTCCCCACAGGTTTCATTTGTCGAACTTACTCCCACCTAATAGATTGTGTTGAGGTTTTGCAATCAGTCAACTGTTTGTTGGCTTTATGTTGTTATTGTTGTAACTTGTGACTAATACTTGAAATCTAACAATCTGATCTCTTTCCTGCAGTGTCTGTCTAGAGCCCTTAGAAATGAGAACTCCAAGTTACTGATGGCAGCATCTGCATTACTTCTTCCAGTCCGGCCCCTGATGGTTTCAGCTGTTCACACTGGGATGATGGAGGTAAGTAACAAATCTTTTGACCTCTGTTATCTATGTTATCAATGAAAATTATTATTCTGACTTAATTTTTCCCCTTATAAATATATATATATATATAGCATAACACAAAACAATATATACTAAGGGAATAACATCACTTAGAATTCTGTTTGTATATCAGTCAGTACTCAGTAGATTCAAGTTTTGATCAAAGAACATGGCCCAATTCAAGGTGCCAACTTGATCAAGATTTAATTGCCACATTTTTTGGGTATTCTTCTCATTTCAAATAAAGGATAAATGTTGGACACAAAGTGTGAGAAGCGAATTATTTTGTCCTTTTATTCTATAATCTAAAATAATTTGTTGTTTTACTAAATGAATTAAATATTGATTTTTTAGACATATCCAAAACTGAATCAGGTTTATGAGTTTGATTTGTATTTTAATGTAAATTTCTATCTTTTCACATATCCGACTACATATTTAAGATTTAGACTTATATGTTGGCTGATCTAAGCCAAATCCAATTATTTGAAGGCCTATCCTTTTCTATATATCTAGTTTCTATTCGCTTCCCAGTCCATCCATTGCCTTTTCGGTAGACAGAACGTTTATCTGATTCCTCTTTGCAATGCGATCAACTGCACGTTTTAGCTGCAGGAAATTACAATTCACGCTTGTGAAGTCATTATCTTTCCAAACATTTTGCTACTCCATCTGCTAAAGATGATTGATCGAAAAGATGGCATATGTCTGGACATTGTTTTCATTTCGTCAGTTAGTTTATATTAGCTTAAGCTCTTGTTCCTTCAACCAGAGTGATTGTATTCCAGGTAGCATTTGCAAAAAGGGCTTTGAAAGATCCAGACCTGAGATTGGCACACACTGTGCATAAGACGTCATCTCTGTTGGGTGGTATGCTTTTCATTGCTGATGATGTGTTTCCTGAAACCCCATTCCTACATGCTGGATGGCATCTCGCTGCAGCTGTTGGCGTTAGGACCTGCAACAAGCTTCTTGAGTAAATCTGTAGATGTATGTACTACATTCTGCTCAGAAGACCAATGCCCATGCAATTTGCCGAATTTACCTGTTATCAGAATCATACGAGATTAGAGACGGAAATATCGTTCCTGTGGATCAGCAATTTATGGGTTCAAACTACTAGTTTCCAGAACTCTTACGCTTTCTTCAAATGTAGCAGTGGTATATATAACCAATAATTAGATTGACAATAAAAATTCGGAACCCTTGGACCAGTGAAAAACAACATAAAAATATTTGGTCTGTTATGAATACTGTAAATTTACATTGTCAAGCCAAACAATTAATATTTGTGATTAAATGTATATAATTGTTTCTTTGGTTCTGGTCTGCTTCAGAATTCCTTTGACAGTTTGTTTTTTCTTTCATATGATCTGATTTGATTTCTGAAGGTTGTAACTGTATAACCAAGACTTTAGTTTTATCCACATATTTACTCATTGTCCTCAGTGCCCTCTGAAGAAACAAAAACAAAGTTGAGGTATTTCCAAGCTTAAAATCAAATTGAGGTAGAGTGGCGATGGTGGGGGTTGTAGCCTGGAAAGAAAAATCGTGTATTTCCTGCTCTGATGTTTTCCTTTTTCCTTAGAAAATTACTAAATTAATTTGTACCTTTCGTTTACAAATTCATTTTGTATCCTTTGATCATTTCCATGATGCCAAGTTTGAGAACCATTCCAAGATTAAGTTTCTCCCATAGATAGGAGTGCATAGCAATATTTATCAATAAGTTAATGGCTATGACTCTGACAGTGCATTGGATTTAACTTATTGTAATCCATTGCTCATGAGCTTGGCAATTGGCAAGCCCAGCTCGTTTTCATCCAATCTATACTGCATCTCCAGTTGTTAAACTACGTATAAGCAAGCTTGAATTCAAACAGAGCTAGCTATCTACTTTCTCTCAAACATCAAACGGACTACCTGCAGACTGCAGCTAGTAATTTTCATATCGATCAAGCATTTCCTCCTAATCAAAGCAGCCATACTGATAATTTCACAATTATGAATTCAGAAGAACATAAAAATGCAATAATAATGACTTCAGAGATGGTCGAGGGACATGCATTGAAACGCCTTTGTATTGTTATTCATGCATGCATGATCAGTAATTATCATAATGTTTTGAGGATGAGCCTAGGCAGATCACTTGGGTTTGTGAGGTGAGGTTAGCAATGAAGTGGAGGCTGAAATGAGATGGAGAAAATCAAATCTACAAAGGTAAGGACAGATCAGTGAGCTGGAAATGCATAAACAGACTATTCCAAGAGAGACAGTGAAAAGAGTTTAATGTATTTGAATGTAAGTTGCTTAGAGAATGGCTATGTAGCCCACGAGAAGATATTAAGAGAGATAGGCACAGAGAGCTTATAGATAGGTATAAAGGTAAAGGAGACCCAGAATTTTTTACAAAGAAAATTTTCAAGAGGATATGATTATTGTTGGTATCACTAAAAATGACACATTGAATTTATGCTAATGACAAAAAAAAAAAAAAAAAAGGAGGATGTGATTACTGTCCCTAAAAATAAAGCATTGGATTTATATGAATGGAAAAAAAATTAATAAATAATTATGTAGCCAAGACTGCTAGTTTTATGCACTTTTATTCTCAATGTCACTAAAAGTGACACATTGCATTTATGCCAATGGAAAAAAATTAAAATAAAGGATATGATTGCTCTCGATGTCGTTAAAAGAGCAAGTCATGTTCCTCATCTAGGTTCTATTTTTTTGACACCTTTGCCTCTCTCCGTCTCTCCCGTATAGCTTATTTCCAATACTCTTTCCCATTGTAAATATTTTGGTTTCTTCCACCATATAATACAATATATGACAGAGTGGTCAATCAATCTACACTCTGTTTGAAATCTAGAGCCTTTATCACACAGCGTTCTCATTGCTGCTACTTTGTAGTTTTCTCAATTCATTTCTATACAGCAAGTTTACAATGTCACTGATGTTTTATAGAGAAGGTAGTGAGCTGAGAATGTCTGAATTTGAAGGTTGGTCCTTTCATTTCCAAGTCTACCATTGCCTTTACCGTTGCCTATAAATAACTTTGCCATCAGCGAACTGTCCGATATATGAAAAAGCATATGATATAAGGAGAAAGACATGGTACAGCTCCAGCAAAGAATAATGCAACAATTACTAAGCGCGACCTCAAAATAGACAAGGATGAAGGACTCAAGGAACCCACCATGACCTAAGGGGACAAGCATTATATTTCCCTTCCGAGAAAAATAATAGGATATACATATGCTGCCAATCTTCTTTTCTCTTTTTTCCACTCTTAAATTGACAATGTACCTTTGCCACAGCAGTTGGTTGGCAGTTGGCACAAATAGGAATAAGAAATCATTACAATGCTTAACATACTGATACATCATGTTTCCTGTGCCGGTAAAATCCTTTAAAACACTAACATGGATATTAAAAGGTACAATAAAGCCTAAAACAATGCTTCTTGCTATGCAAATTCCATATTATCGTAAACTGCGATAAAGGGATTGCCAGCTTAAATGTTAGGATACATATAAAGAGGATGTGGCTCCAATTTCCGTCTGATCCTGAAAGAAATTTCAACAGACATATTTTTTTTATAGAAAAAATAAATTTTATTAAGAAAAAGAGAAATATAGGAGAAGGACATGAAGTCCTTAAAAAATAAAAAATAAAAAATAAAGATACTAGATTAAAACAAGAGGACTTGCTAATCACGTAGCCAAAAGACCATGCAAACTAGAACTAAACAGTTTAAGCCTATATGTTTAAAGTCCACATCTTTTACTTATCACGTCTATTGCTGATAATACTTAGTATTAGGGACTTGGAACCGATAATCCAGAATTGTTCATAATGCTAGAATATACATAACTTAGAATAGATTCTTGGCACACAATTATCAAGATTGCCATCGACACACTCAAACAATTCAAGTATAAGAGAACCTGTATGTAACAATTGAAATTTTTAGAAAGCATAACAAACCAAAGAGAAAGAGAATATGTGATAGGAAAAAGAAAATATTGATGTTTTTTCGTTAAAAAAAGTTGTTGATGCCTTGAGAGTCGAAGGATTGGAGCTGTTCTGGGCTAAGTTTAGCGTCTGTGTCCGATTCTTATCTCTGTCCCGAAGTGGCGAAGTCACTTCTTGTTGGAGTATTTCTTTGGGATGGAATCATGGAACTGGCGGGAGCTAAACCGTGATTTTGTCAAATTGGTGGGAACTCTGTTTCACAGTTTTATTAGCAAGACTGACTGCTCCTTTCTTTCAAACTTTCAATGAGTCAGAAATTTGTAGTCAATTAGGCATATGCCAAACGACTTCTTCCTAATTTGCTATCCCTCTTCAGCGATGCAATAGTCTAACAAAAAAATTATGAACAATTTTTTATATTTGAGCTTACATTATACATACATAGAGCAAAATGGATGGTAATGGATTTGATCATGAAGTAGTTGATCTTGAATAAATATTACTGATAGTAGAAGTTGAACCTTCACCATTTGTTGGCTCAATTCATAAAAACACATGGTTAGTTTGTAGTCATCATAATTTGATTCTTGAAAATGTGTCTTGAGTATTATATTCTAGTACTTTTCTCAAAGTTTAAGGTTTTATAAATCTTTTAGTGAATGTATGTTTTTTATCGAATGGGAGAGTTAAATTTGTTGAGATATTTAAACTGACTTGGACATCACCTTAAACTAAAAAAATATAAAAAATAAAAATAAAATTGTTAGGATGATTTTGAAACATCTAAAAGTCCATTAATAAAATTGATGCATAGAAAATTAATTATAAAATTTTAAATTGTGATGAAAAAACATTATTATTTTTTAAAAAGATCGTTGAATGAGCTATACAATGGAGAGTAACTATTTTCTTTTTTGATAGATCTCTACCTGGACTGGAGTAAATACGGTATTGGATTGTAGTCATCATAATTTGATTCTTGAAAACGTATCCCAGTATTATATTCTAATACTTTTCTCAAAGTTTAAGGTTTTTATAATTCTTTTAGTGATGGCATGTTTTTGATTGGGAGAGTTAGATACATTCAGGTGTTTAAACCGACTTGGATATCATCTTAAATTAAAAATATATGAAAATACAAAAATAAAATTGTTAAAATGATTTGAAATGTCTAAAAGTTCATTAATAAAATTGACGCATTTCTATTCATCATGAGAAAATTAATTACAAATTTATTAAATTGTAATAAAAAAGATGATTATTTTTTGCCCTTGAATGAGTTGCATAACTAGAGATTAGATCTTTTATTATTATTAATTTTTTTTATAAATCTTCATCTTGAGTAAATAAGGTATTGGATATTAAGTTTTTGTTATATAGGTTTTGATGTACACTCCCCTCCCTAAAATTCCAACAGAACCAACAATAGACATAATATATAATCAAATACAAAAAGGACCAGACCAGGAGTTGGGTCAATCGTAAGCCCTCTTATGTTTCTTTCTACTCTGAGCTGGGCTGGCCCATGCAACAATTACAGCAATCAAAGCCCTTCTCCCTCGGTTCCCTAATTCCCTCCCTCTCCCCTGACCGTCGGACAATTCCTGGTGCATGGTGCCCTGTAGCCTCCATTATCGGTGAGTATTTCTCTCTCTGCTATGTGGGTGTTTGTATTTTCTGGATGGGTTTGTACCCTTCTACTGATATGATGTTCTACTCTTTCCCTCAGATTGGTTTCCTCCTGGAAAGGTAGGCCTATTTCCAAAATTTTGCCATTCCAATATTCATCATTTTCAGCAGCTGCATATTCTCTGCAGTTTATACGATATGATTTTGAGAATGAGAAGAAAGAAACTGGTTTCAATCTTCTATTCCACTCCTGCACAAAGCTCCATCTTGCTAAGCAGCTTCATGCCCTTCTTGTGATCTCAGGGAAAGCTCAAAGCATTTTTCTTTCTGCCAGGCTTATTAATCTGTATGCATATCTTGGAGATGTCTCACTCTCTCGCCATGTATTTAATCAAATTCCAACGAAGGATGTGTATACATGGAATTCAATGGTATCTGCATATGTTCGCTCTGGTCGGTTCTCTGAAGCATGTGATTGTTACTACCAGTTTTTGGCCTTTTCTGGTCTTCCACCTGATTTTTATACTTTTCCTCCAGTGTTAAAAGCTTGTGCAAATCTAGTTGATGGGCAGAAGATACACTGCTGGGTTCTAAAACTGGGTTTTGAATGGGATGTTTTTGTAGCCGCTTCTTTGGTCCACATGTATTCTCGGTTTGGCTCTGTGAATGTTGCGCGTAAATTGTTCGATGACATGCCTGTTCGTGATATGGGTTCTTGGAATGCAATGATTTCTGGGTTTAGTCAGAATGGAAATGCAGCTGAGGCACTGGATGTTTTGAATGACATGAAACTAGAGGGGTTGAGGATGGATCCCATAACTGTCTCAAGTTTACTTCCTGTTTGTGCACAATCAGATGATGTCGTCAATGGGATTTTGATCCATTTGTATGTTATAAAGCATGGTTTGGAAACCGATCTGTTTGTTTCTAATGCCTTAGTTAACATGTATTCTAAATTTGGTAGCCTGGGAAATGCAGAAAGGGTTTTTGATGAAATGAAGGTCAGAGATCTGGTTTCGTGGAATTCAATAATTGCTGCATATGAGCAGAATAGTGATCCTGTTACTGCAGTTGGATTCTTTAAGAAGATGCAGCTCATTGGAGTTCAGCCTGATTTGCTGACAGCAGTGAGTTTAACTTCTATTGTTGGTCAATTAATTGACAGAAAAAATAGCGGGTCTGTTCATGGATTCATTCTGAGGAGAGGTTGGCTCCAGGATGATGTTGTCATTGGAAATGCACTTGTGGATATGTATGCCAAATTGACATCTTTAGATTATGCACATGCTGTTTTTGAAAAGCTTCCTGTCAGAGATGTTATTTCATGGAACACTTTGATAACAGGTTATGCTCAAAATGGTCTTGCAAGTGAAGCCATTGACAAATACAGCACAATGCAAGAGTGCAAAGAGATAATTCCGAATCAAGGGACATGGGTGAGCATTCTACCTGCATATTCTCATGTTGGAGCCTTGCAACAAGGAATGAAAATACATGGACGGGTGATTAAGAACTGTCTGTACTTGGATGTCTTTGTGGGTACATGCCTAATTGACATGTACGGTAAATGTGGGAGATTAGATGATGCAATGTCTTTATTCTACCAACTCCCACGGAAAAGTTCAGTTCCTTGGAATACAATAATATCCTGTCATGGAATTCACGGGCATGGTGAGAATTCACTGAAGCTGTTTAAAGATATGCTAGATGAAGGAGTGAAGCCAGATCAAGTAACCTTTGTATCTTTGTTGTCAGCTTGTAGTCATGCAGGCTTTGGTTACTGAAGGTCAATGGTGCTTTCATGTGATGCAGGAAGATTATATGATTAAGCCTGGTTTGAAGCATTATGGATGCATGGTTGATTTGCTAGGTAGGGCAGGCCGTTTAGAAATTGCATATAACTTCATAAGGAATATGCCTGTTTGGCCTGATTCATCCATCTGGGGTGCTCTTCTTGGTGCTTGTAGAATACATGGAAATTTTGAGTTGGGTACATTTGCATCAGATCAGTTGCTTGCAGTTGATCCAGAGAATGTGGGCTACTATGTTTTGTTGTCAAATATTTATGCAAATGCTGGAAAGTGGGAGGGTGTGGATAAAGTGAGGTCATTGGCTAGAGAGAGAGGATTGCAGAAGACTCCTGGGTGGAGCTCCATAGTAAAAAGCAATCAGGTTGAAGTCTTCTATGCTGGGAACCAAACCCATCCAAAAATTGAGGAAATATACAAGGAGTTAATGGTTTTGACAGCAAAAATAAAGAGCCTTGGTTATGTTCCAGACTATAGCTTTGTGTTGCAGGATGTTGAAGAGGATGAGAAGGAGCATATCCTGGCAAGTCACAGTGAGCGATTGGCAATTGCATTTGGAATTATTACCACCCCTCCTAGAAGTCCCATTAGGATCTTCAAAAACTTGCGTGTTTGTGGTGATTGCCATAATGCAACCAAATTTATATCCAAAATAACTGAGAGGGAAATTATTGTGCGGGATTCAAATCGTTTTCATAATTTCAAAGATGGAGCTTGCTCCTGTGATGACTATTGGTGAAGTGATTATACATTGATAATTTTGGGTGAGTTTTCAATAATGATGGCGCCTCAATTACTGACTACATCAGCATAAGTTGAGTTCTGGATAATGTTCGATGATAAAAATGTAGAAAGCTAGTTGAAGTTTTGTAGAGGGTGCTGCATCAAAACCAAGTATGAGTTCTTGTTAAAAATCTGTACTGAATGTGTTAACTTTAACTGCAAAAGATCGACATAATAGTGTGTGGCCTGTGCCCTTTGACGTTATTTTCAGTATCTTAGCATCAGCACCCAATTAGGTAGTGAAGTTTATAGAGTCACACTATTTATAGTAAGAAAGATGTTTAATACTAACTTTCTACCCCAAAGAACATTTATATGAATGGTTTTCATCAAAATAAAAAAATAAAAAAATAATTAGGGGAACAATGTAACACTCAAAATGTACATGGAATGCTAGTATATTTAAATACATAGAATAACATTAAAATAAAACAACCGGAGCTCTTAATGTCATTTATATGTTGTTATTTATAGTATCCTGAAATGATCATAAAATATTTTTTGATAACGGAAGATTGTTCATCTCCTTGTCTTACCTTCACCTTTAGGAGAACCTATTGTTAATTTAATTTCCTATTTGTTTTCTTGTGATGAATATGACAAATAAAAGAAATTCTTGTTTTTTCTTTTTGGGTTCTGTCTTTATGGATAACACTTTTATCTTGTTCTACATAAAAGAAAAAGTAGGGTAATATAAATGCTGGTTAGATCAACACTTCTATAAAGAATATAATGTACTGGTAAGTTTCTGTGCATTTTTTTTTTCCAGAGAGGAAGAGTGGCATTGACGGCAATTCAATGGAGCTAAGGAGATATTCTTCTTCGACCACTGATATTAAGAATGCTCACACCATTGAAGGGAAGCATATTTTACACTCTATCAAGAACTATACTATGCTTGAGAACGATGGGGTGGAGGATTACTACCATAAAATTGAGCATAAGTCTTCTAATTGTATTTCATATCCAACTAAGTACATGTGTGCTTGGTACATGAACTTTATTGGTAATGTTATTTTCAATTGCTTGAATTGATGGGTTTTAGTTGATATTGGGTTAGGTTTTGAAGCCACTGTAAATTCAAGATATCTACTTATAATGTAGATAACGTCATCTTTAAGTGTGAGGGTGCAAGGACTGTAAAGGTGTTGTATTTTTCTTTCACTTTGTTGTCTATATATCACATCTTCATGTTTTCAGATTCTAAACTTTTAAATCTTTTTTCTGTCACTTTGTAAAAAGTGATTAAACATTCGTATGAGTTGTGGAGATCCTTAAGCATTTTGAAAACTTGTATGGTCAAGTTTGGCCCCAAAATAAAACAAAAATGCATTGAATTAAATAGTTATGTTCTTTGGGTTGTGCTCTTGGACCCTTATTTTATCCAACAACTTGTTTAGCTCATTGATTTTGAGAAGGAAACATACATAAAAGAGGGAAATTTTTTAAAGGAATATGCATGTTCTACTTTCAGTAGGAACTGAATGATGATAATGCTATCTGTATGACTGTGTACTTCATTGTTTGCAACTTTCAAGTGTCTTGTAGGTATGATCCTGCTTGTGTGGGTATGACTGTTGAAGAGTCAAGAAATTTGGCCATTTGCTGTGCTGAGAGTGCTCATCTGATGATGATGTGAAAAATCCCCAAATACTTTCCAACATCACAACCAACTGACCCAAAGTGACTACTTGCTAGTTGCATTACAATATCAGATAGTAATTTAAACGCTGTCTAATGCTTGTTTCTTCCGATGCACTAGGTTAGTTTATATGCATGGAGATATTCTTGTTTTAGTTTAGAAAGCTAAGGTACATTTTTCAGTTGAGAGGGGAATGTGAGGGTTTACATTTTCTTTATCCTTAAGGGGGGTAATGAAAATTGGGAATTATGTTTCATGGAATGTGCTTAACATTATTTTGAAATGGGTGAGACTCGTAAGAAGCCTGCTAGTGTCAGTTGCTTCAATTTATGGACTGTTTCTTGTGCAGAAAGTGAAAACAGGTTTATTTGCACGGAGAAAGATACATGAGACAATCTGTACACATGAACAAACAATTACTAGAGTTGCTTACTTCAATAGTTCAATGTTTTTGGTGTGTTAGAATTTAGATGAAACAGTCTCAGGAGATGATGAATTTCAATTTTCAATAATTCTTGCTTCTTTAGTCTAGGCAGCCAGCCCTCTATTGGTTCTACAACTTCTACTAAGATGTGCTGTTTGCTTGCATAGTTCAACTGTCATTCAACCAATATATCTTACCCTACTTTGACATAAATGATTTAGTTGAATAGATATGCTTTGGAAATAATAAATATGAAAAGTTTCATGTTAGGAACAATTACTTCAGTATGTAATTGATTCCCATCAACCATTATATCTAGGTCGGTTAAAATCTATGTAATTCATTTAGTTACAAATTCTTCTATGAAAAGTGGAGATTGTTATGGTAGTATCAATGAACAGTATGTGTGCTTGATTTCAATGCTTGGTGGTATTGCTTTCAATAGTCTCAATCATTTTCAACTCCCACCTCTTTTGAGTGTGAAGTACCTGGTTTTTGGTTTGTAGGTAAAGGAAACATATGTAGTGTAACTGTGTATTCTCATTATCTTGTACAGTATGATTCAAAGGATTTTACATCTGAAAGTTGATTGTACTTCTCTGAATTAATTTCTTTCATTTCCTCATTAAAAATCATTTTATTCTACTTGACTCTTTTCGCTGGAAATTTGAGTACTTAGTTTTCCTTTGTTTCCTTCTGATGCATTATTTGCGTAGAGCACTACTCTTCATGTGATAGTTATTCTACCAAGTGCAGGAGTATAATATGTTAAATCTCAATATTAGCTTTGCTGTTCAAAAAAAATAAAAAAATCTCAGTAGTTAGTAGTGTAAGTTAGCTGAGGGAGCTATAACAATGGTGTTTTTTTCCAATATACTATCTTTGAAGGTTTTTTATCTGGAGTATGTGAGTATATCTGGTACAGGCTCCCCGTTTATACAAATACACATACAAGATGTAATTTTTAATTTTTTTCTTGTACCAACAGGTATGATAGTCAAGGAGAGCTACAATGGACGAAGCATTTGAAATTATAGCTTGTATTCCTCCACTCCTTTCGTTTTGGAGATGGCTTTAATCAGTCCTACCAATGTTATTGATCCAGGCGTGGTCCTACCATCAGGTATGTTGCTAAACACCAACTGGGGGATTGTCATGCTAGAGCAGTTTGGTTATATTCTCTATTGCAAGATATATTTTGATGTTTCAGAAACAGGATATGAAAGACTACATCAATTCCTTATGCTCCTTGCCTGATATACTTGTCACCACCAATCCAATTAAGAACATAAAGAAGCCATGTGATTATTTGTGGGACCCACTCAGCTGTATGTGGGTCCTTCGCAGGTGACATGGGTGCATTGGTGGATTGTCATATGGAGTCTACCTGGTGCACACGCATTGGGAGTACCCAAGACCTTTTTTTGCAGCATCAACTGACAGGGTTCTATTTCAGTTCAAAGGAGTTTCAAAATTTGAAGGATGAAACTAGATATGTACTAATGCTTTGCTCTACCATCAAATGGTATTATAGTAAATGAAATCTGTATCCACATTGATTTACCATAAAATTTG
Source organism: Quillaja saponaria (assembly GCA_029379385.1). Lineage (NCBI taxonomy): Eukaryota > Viridiplantae > Streptophyta > Magnoliopsida > Fabales > Quillajaceae > Quillaja > Quillaja saponaria. Next base: position 11,871,393 of record CM055614.1, on the reverse strand, counting down.
GTAGGAACACGTGAGATCTCTGGAAATACAGTTCTGTAAGCCAGGCAATGGATGACTTCAGCAGTGGCGAAGTTTTAACAGCAACTTCGAATCACATTCTAAAAATACCGTTGTCAGCATTCTGTAAAAAAAAAAAAAAAAGGAGGTTTCTCTCGTTAGATATTTGAGACAATTGTCTCAAACGTTTTTGTTACATGATATTTTTGCTCCTAATGTTACACGAACACTAGTTCCATTAGTTCCTTAAAAGAATACTAACAAAGAGCAACAGGCTTGGAACTGGTAGACGAACAAAACCAGTAACATGACGCAGTGCCTTGTAGACGTGAACCTTATTGGCCAAGCAACTGCCCCATCGACACCAATGTTGTCGTGCATTACAGTCGTACATGGCAGTCCCTGTAACTGTCAAGCTAGATGTTAGAATAGAACGCAATCTGATAAAGTACAGCAAAACTCCAAATAGTTACGGAAATTTATGTGAAACATAGTTTTGACTGTGAAGTCTAACAACTTTTTGTCAGCCTACATAATATTATTAACGAATTAACGAGTGATGTTGCATTTCAAAACAGGTATTAACATGCCAGCAAAAGCAAACATTGTCATCTGGTAAATTTGAAGTCTGCTTGAATACTCTGATAAATTCATCATCATTGCCAATTTCTTTCATTTACAAATTATGAGTTGCCCTTTTGCAGTCCTTGAGACATTAGTAGAATAAAAAGAACAAGAATGGAATCCTGAAAAGCCCGTTATTTTTCCAGATATGATGAGCAAATAATGAATATAATTACATGTATCAATGTAATCAATAAAATAATCGGCACTCAGAATGAAAATGAATAATGAGTGTCCACTGTCCATCGAACACAAGCACCCTCAACATAAACAGAAATAAATTTACAAATTTTGCACAAAACAAAAACAGGAAAAGAAACGTGGAAAAAAGGTCAAAAAAAAAAAAAAAAAAACCTGAATACTGATAAATGTAGATAATTTGACCTGTTGTCACAGCCAAAAACAATTGGAGATCGTCTCCAACTAATGTACAACCAAGGTATGAAGGAAAAACGTTGTCATTGCACAGCTTGTTAGACAAAATACCCGCAAACTCCGATATAAAAGAATACTGAGTCATGCCTGGCAGAAATTCCTGTAATGGAAAGGTTGTCATTTTTCTGCTCTCCATTGACACCATATGAAAAAGATGCCATCCCTACAGAATCCAATTTCGCATAATCAGATCAATGCGACCTCAGGCCCTTGAAGCTCCCAAATTGGAGAGTCTGCCCTCTGAATGGGAAGGCAAAATAAATGAAAGAATAAAGATTAAGTAATAGGCAGTCAGCACCAAGGCGTGAAAAGAACACCCATCATATCTTCTCCGGTAGATCAAGTAGCTGACAAAGATCTTGAATCTTCTGTTCTATTTGTACGGCACATGCAATCTGGGCATGGAAAGGAATATAAAGAGTCACTTGGTCTTTTCAGCTCAAACCCTTTGGAATCACTATGGGAACGCATACTCAGCAATTGGCGCTTGAAACTTTTCCATCTGGGATTAAAGCAATAGCAAAAAAAAGGAAGTCTTGAGAGTTCTAATCTAACTCTTTAAATAAGAAAACATCCAGATAAGCCAAGTTGAATGATAACAGTTTTCAGGTTTTCAAAAAAAAATAGTGACAGCACACCTAAACATCCTTGAGTTTCAAGACCAATTGAAGTCAACAGCAGAATGAGAAGGGAAAAACATTGTTATTCTGGCTCAGAAGGATGTTTTAACTTCAAGCTTCATAGTCAAACATTTCCCACCTCAAGAAAATGAATAATAAGAACCTCAAAACAGTAGATGCTATGATACGTACCCAGTATTGGGATTATCGAAGAGTAATGCTAGCTTTCGCTTGTCAGGTCTAATTGTCTTTGCATGTCCACCATACAAGTATCTTCTGTGGCCCAACAAAAAATGAGGGAAGTTTCCACCCTGAGTTGTGACAAATACCTCACTATGAAGACACACAGTGTAGTCTATGGCAGCCATCCGGGAAGAATAGTTCTAGGGATCAATAACTCAAGTAAAAAAACTAGGCATTCAAACACACCTGAAAATAGATAGAATAGAGCAAAGGCAAACTACAAGTCATTACTTTAAATGGAGCGAGTTCATCTTCAGATGCCAGCATCTCCTTAGTTTGCAAATTGGGAAACATTTCCAGTAGTGGGGCCATATTTCTCCCTGAATTATATATTTTCCCAGATGCCAAATAGATATATGTGCTTTTATCAAAACCCATTCCCCTAAGCATCAATCCAACCTAGAGAGATGGAACTGAAAATCAGGAATCATTTAAAATAATTTGCAGAAAATTCTGAAGAAATTATTACAACACTACATAAGTTTATCAATTAAGTTGTAACAAGACAACATTAGAATAGTAGGTGATATGAAAGTGATAAAGCAACAAAACCCTAGCAATCATGCATTTTCCTTTCTCCTAAGATGAGAAACAACCAAAATATATTCAAGAAGCAATTAAGTCATCCCTTAAAACCTATTTTCTATTGAGAATGGCCTTAGTTACCTCTAAAGGAGTGAGTGGACACTTTCCATTGAGCCTGATGGCTCCAGGACGAATAACTCTTCCAGGTTTTGTAAATTTCCCTTTCCAACCTCTTTCTCTGGCTGCTATCATGTTTACCTTCTCTTGTTCTCCACCATCAAAAACACAACAAGAGAAAGCAACCATATCCTGGCATAAGAAAAGATGTTCACTGTTGTGGCCTAGATTGACATAATCACAATATTTACAACCAAGAAAATAGCAGTCGGTGTTTTATCACTTATTAATATAAACTAAGATAACCTCTTCAAAACGAAGATGTACTGAAACATATTTGCCTCCATTATTTGCACTGCGCTCTTTCATTCTTGCAACCAAAGATTCTCCCAAAGTTAATATAGGGCTTGCAAACCTCAAAGCCTCATAATTTGCCAAGCATCGCAGCCGTTGGACTGCTGGAGGTGCATCAAATGATAATCGATTTGCAAATGGAGAAATCCTTATAATCCTACATAACTCAAAAGTGAAGAAGTTAGTCTGATACAACAAATATAATATTCTGCTTCATCACAAATGTAAAACCATTAATGCATGAAACACTGCATCTCCATAAAAACACATCATGCATCAAAATGTAATACTGCCATATGGAAGTTAAACGCTCATGATAACTAGTTGAGTTAACATCACTTGATGGTTGGTATGAAAAAATACTTTCTTAGTTAAGCTATGAATCATCAATGTTGATTTCCTTGACCCAAAGCACTGAGCAAAATCCTTGCCGAGCTTTAATCACATATATGGACTTAAGGATGCTTTCATAAGCAGTCTGAAATGAAAATAAACTAAGCAAAGATCTTAACCAAACAAGAACCATTATGTTGAACTCAGATCCAACTCATACTGAATTTGAACTGCTTACTAAGAAGAGGAGGAGAGAGAGAGAGAGAGGGGCTGCAAAATCAAACAATTTCATATGAGTGGATTAACCAAGACAGATTGAAAGTTTCAATGTCTTAGCAGATGAATCAAAACCATGTTTTGGTGGATCATTTTAGTTGGATGAACACATCAACTATTTTTGCCAATCCACATGTATTTGGAAAGTCAGTTATATGATAAAAGATGTCTGGACTCTCTAGTAAATCTGTGTTCCTCACTATGGTTTCAATCTACTAAATTGCCAACCTATGATTGTTTCTATTATCTATTTGGTAAAGTCTGACAGAATTCAAATGTGTACTGCATGTATCTTAAGATTATGTTGAAATTTTCTGATTTTCTTCTGCTTTTGCAGAAAATTGATAACAAGGTGATGGAGTCAAGAATCAGACAAAGGAACTGTTAGATTGCAACAACTAGCCCGATGAAAAGTTTGGAAGCAGTCTTGCAACAACTAGCACAATGAAAAGTTTGGGAGCAGTTCTAGTGTCCAGGTTGTAATGGATAATTGGCACTCTTGGATAGACATACTCTGATCCTTTTAGCATCACCACAGTGAACAACTTTTAAAACAATAAAACTTAATGCTCAAAGTTAGCTCTAGCTTATAGCTTCCTCACAGGTACACTGGAAGCAGTCTTTTGTCATCATAAATTAACTTGCAAAACATATCCCGTAAAATCAACTGATTTAATAGCATACTCAATCAACAACTTGCATCACCTGCTAATATGCATGCAATAAAATTTATAATATATTACAGCCTATCAGTTATTTTAAAAAGAGAGAACGAGAGAGAAGACATAAACAGCAACAAATATATGGAAACACTGTTGAAGAAGAAAAATGTGCAAGCTTCTTTTTGCATGAACAATGGGCTTTTATTCACAAAATAGAGTTTTATTCAATAGACTAAAACTTATTTAATGAATTCATTGTTAACATGAACAATGGGTTTGTATTCACACAATCAACATTTTGACTCACTTTTCTTCAAGTAGCTTTGGGAGAACTGTATCTCTGTAATACCGAATGGATGACCATGCCTTTATTCTGAAGTTGTACACATTGGTCAGATTATTGTCAAATCTTTCCATTATGTATGCAGGAATCTTGTCAACAACCTGTACATCATTTTCCAAGGTACTGACAAAATAATCCTCGTCATAAATTTCTCTGAATTTACTGGACAAATAAAACATAATGGAATCAATATCAACATGATAATCATGTCTAGCACACTATTCAGAAAGAACTCATAATATTTGGAAAAAAGAATTTTGGGGGCCTTGAAAGAATACACTTAATCATAATAAGATAAATACCATGCCTGCATTCATTGACGTTTAACATTTATTCTACCTGCTAAGCAACATTAGAGAGAAATCCAAACAAGTAGCTCTAGAAACATCTCTTAGGCATAATTCAGTAATCTAAATAAAAAATGCTAATATGAAACAAACGTGAAAAAAGAAGAAGATTCCTTACAACCTATCATAACTTTTAGTTAGGAATTTTCCATCAGAAGTAACCCAATTTAACATGCATGATGCAACATAAAGTAGCTAAAACTGCCTTATATGTGAATCAAAATAGTGGTAGCATATCTGCATATGCAATACATATAATCAGCATTTCTTAAAAGTTCACATAACTAAGAATCTAACATTACAATGACACCATTAGGTTTTGTAATTCAAAATATACAATTGTTAAAAATCACAATAATAGAAGTATGTATTAGCACACCTAGGATCTTTCCATATGCTATGATAATGAAAGTTGGGGATCAGAAGTGTTGCATTAAGATACCCTGCCACAGCAACAGCATTGCATATCTACATAGCAGTGGCGATAAGTAGAGGATTTTTAGTCAGTGAAAACACTTAAATAAGCAAATCTTGAAAAAGCTACAATAGCATACATATACAAAGCCAATAAATGAGCCGGATGAATTATACTAACAGATGTCCTCTGCTGATTCAGACCACCATTAGCTTCAATATAGATGTAACCATTTGATTCTGGTAAGCCTACAAATAACAATTAAAACAAACACGGATCAAAGTTGTTAAAACATATGCAACCAATAAAGTACAGATACATGAACAAGATAAATATAGCATACAGGCAAGTATGATCATGTATGTTTGTCTCTGCATTTGAAATAGTTAGCTGAGCTGAATTTATGTCAATAAACTGGCAGAAATTCTCCACTCTCCATTCTCCAATGTAAATAGGTCTTAGGGATATTCTGCAAAAAGGTATATTTGAGGTATTCTACTCCACTTAACATGTCCGGTTGTTAAATTCTCTTTAAATGCAAGGGCTCAAGTAGAGGGTTAACTCTCAACACCTAAGAAACAAAAACAATAAGACAAATGCAACACTTGGCTATAAGAGAAATGCAATACTTGAGGTTGAACCAATACCCTCTCTCCCCTTCCTCATCTAAAAAAGAAATGTAACACTTGGCTATAAGAGACATAAAATAACTATGAACTAGGACAAAGAGAAAGTACGGACTGAAACCCATTTCTATCTAGCTTTTTTTTCTAAATCTTCATTCTAGTTATCACTGACAGTCTTAAGCAGCATGGCCACATTTGCTTGCAGCTTTGCACAAGCGAACATTCTGACAGACAGTGAACACAACAGAGATGTCTTCAATATGTAAGTTAAGAATGTTTGCATCCATTAAGAGCACCAGAATATGGAAAATACAAGAGAAACTAATGTGTTTGCCATAATAATTGGGTAAAAATAAAAAATAAGATTCCCAAGAAGAAAATATGGTCGACTTCTAGATGTAATTCTGAAAATAGCTATCGAAGCACCCAAACACCATCATGAATTGCATTTGCATAATCAGGAACATAAATGACACTATACCTTCTGACGACTTGTTTATACATGGCTTCCACACACCACCTCTATAGAAATGCTTCCATATAGTTGATATCTGCAAGGAATTAGCTTACATTAGTATGCAACAGAAATTTGAGAAAAATTAAAAGGAATTCCAAAGAAAAATATCCACAACAGTATCATTAAAGATGCCGAAGAAAAACCAAAAACAAAAGGAAAACACAGGAGAATAATTTTTAGTAGCCAGATTGAGGTTACAGTGTGGTCTGTCACTCTCCTCTCCTGAACAAAAGTCATATTAAGGATATTGAGGTTCACACAGGCATAACAACATCAAGTACTTGGGCTAGCACTATTAGCTGCCTGACAAATCCAAATTAGATAAACTCATAAACCATGGTTTGTTATTAAGAAATGCTAGAACTTAATATTCCAATTTTATGACAAAGGTGAGTGAAGGCAAATTGTTTGACCCACTACTAACAAAAGAATTCTCAATCTAGACTTCTTGTAAAGTGAAAGAATTGTGAAGGAGCTCATTTTGTCACATTTTACTTATTTCTTTCTTCTTTTGCTTGGTTATATTTTGGTGAGCAACAACACATGCTCAAGAACAATAGCATGCTTGATGCTAGTAATACTACAAAGTCTTCAAACATTATTAATCTCCTGGATCACACCCGAGCAATTTATCCATATTACTAGGTTCAACTAACTTCATAATCATATTACAGAGTTCTACAAGGAAATAGAAAGTATTACTAGTTTATGGACACCTGACACATTACCTTTCAGAGATTAGTTTAAAAGGCCTTTAACAGCTGACTAACAAGTAAAAGGGGTTCTTTCCCCTATCTCAGATTCATAACTTAACTAAAAACAAGTTAAATTTTGAGGTACAGTGTCAATAAGTTACTCCTATTGCTTTCATTAAAGGATCACCAGCTTCAACACCAGGGAATGTATATGATGGGAAGACAAAATTGAAATGCTAAAAAATTGTTCTTTTGATCAAAACTCAAGTGGAATCCAAACTTGCCGGGAATATATTAGACAGTCTCATTTGCAATATATCATGTAATGCTAAAAGTTACAATTGAATACAGCTTAGGAACCAAAAATTTGTGCAAGTCAACACATTTCAAACTTGCAATGCTAAACGACAAATTCATTGTATAAGTTTTCTTTTCTGAATCTCTAGAATTTCCAGACCAACAAAAAAAAAATTGATATTTACAACGAGATATCAATCACTAAATCCACAGAATAAGAAGAATTTCTAACCCAGACCTCAAATCCCTATAATTCTTCAAAGTCCAACAAGATTTAAAGAAAGACAGCATGCCCACTCCCTGATAACCGCTAAAATCAACAAAATTAAGCGAAAACCTCACAAGAGAGCAAATCAAAATTGATGTCCCAAATCCAATTTTCATAAAATTCCAAACCCATTTCCAAAATCTTCACCAAAAGCATACAACAGCTTGTATATTAAATCTAATAATACCAACCGCATCCGCAGAAGCATTATCAGCATCCATCTCTGGGCGGAGTTTAGAGTAAAGCTCAGGGCTTCGGTACACGGACCCAGGTGCCGGTTTGTGCTTGATTACTGGAACGACATCGAATGAGACAGTACCCATGTAGAGGAGCATACCAGAGATGTAGATCAGAGGGGCAAAAAGGAACACGCCCTGACGACGTAGTAGGACAGAAAGAAGGTACCAGGCAAGCCTGTGAGCAACCGTGCGGCTACCCGGCTGACCTGGAGAAAATCGGCCGGCTTTAGACCGGCCGTGACGGAGCCTTGGGGACCGAAGTGGCGAGGTAGGTGGGGATGGTGTGGAGTGGCCACTGCTAGGTAGCCGGTTGTATGGGTGCATTTGGGATCAAACTCCCATACGTCACATCACATGCCAACACTCTCTTTCTCTCTTCTCCGTGATTTACTCAAATCTGGAAAAGTGAGAGTCACAAACAATGTCAGAGAAGAGAAAAAAATGTTTGTGAAGCACTGGGGAAATGGCATTTGTGATTGATTCAAACACACAGAAAGAGAGAGAGAGAGAAGAAAGAAGAAGGCACGTGCCGCGAGGAATGGGGATGGGCTTGGGAATAGTGTTGGATCGAGTGTGATCATACATTGACCCGATCGATGTAACTGATCTGTTATTTCTGATTCATGGAATTGGCGGATAAAATCTGACTTGACCCAAAACAATAAAACCTACATCCCATAGCCACACGGAACCCAAATTATGAACAACACTGCTAGGTCACACACAACCCAAACAACACTAAGATAAAATCTAGTATTTAAAATATGTGAGGGATATTGATTTGTTATGATATGTAGTGAAAGTTCCCAAAATATGAAAAAGAAAAAAATATGAAGCCAAACTTACATTGCATAAACTAATTTATATTCTTTGATTTGAGCATAAGATAAGAAAGGAAAACCACAATAAAATTTTAAAATGTAAAATAGTTTTTCTAATTAACCGCAGGCACACACAATCTAAACTAGTTTACATTGCCCATTTCAATGCTTTTACATGAAGGATGGTTGCCTATATATTTCAATTTTATTGCATATTCTAGTTCTTTCCTTTGAGTATTCAAGAATTTGAATTTGAATTTGAATTTTTTTTATTAGGAGACTTGGATATGCAATCACAAATCCAATAACCTACACAACTACATTTAGAGCAATTTACTAAATTGCATTATCTGCAATAGTCTTAGAGATAATGCAAGTGAGTAAATGCTATAAATGTGGTTATGTAGGTTACTGGATTCGTGATTACCCTTCCAAGTCTCCTAATAAAAAAAATTTAATTCAAATTCATGAGTACCCGGATGTTAATTGCCTTTGTGGTTATGATAGAAACATTATACAAGAAATCAAAAGCCAAGGAAACAATTATAGGGATGGTACTATATATAGTTGCCCCATTGACAAAGTAATCCTTTAATTTCCTTTATTCTATTTAAGTTTCATAACTTTGTGTACTAATATATGCTTGTTCATTATCTCAATTCATCATGTCTATATATGTTGTTGATGCATGCATTGCATTCTCATATTCCATTAGAAACCAGTTTGAAAATCGTTTTAAATGAACTAATATATTTTAGGAATGAGAATACTCCATTTGTTAAAGTGATATGCTTAACTTTTTGTCTATTTGGTTGAAATTCCATCTATGTTTCTCTATGTTCTCCGGATACATACATAGACATAACAATATTGGCTTGTTTATGTCGTGTGGTTAGGAAACCATAGTGAAATGTTGCCCAAATTTCACCAAGTGAGGAGAAAAAGATTAAACATATCATTGAAATGAGAGTGTAGCTTTTTTGAATGTGATAGGAACAATCAATAGAATGGTATTAAAGATAGTAGAGAGCATATACTAATAATTGGTTCCTTTATTTTAAGACAATCTATATGTTGTGTAGTTGTTGTATTAAAATAATTGAGTTGAAATATTATATGACCAATGCGGAAACAATGTCTGTTGATAAAAGTTGGATGTGCCGTTGTGTGGTGGATTTTGCATGTCAGATAAATTTAAGGAAGGGGTTAAAAGATTTCTCGACTTTGCCTTTGGTAGTACAAATTATACATTTAACGAAACAATTTGATGTCCTTGCAAAATCTATGGTAATAGTAAATTTCTTACTAAAGAACAAGTAGCCCTTCACCTCTATCAGAAAGATTTTGTTGTAGCATATAGAAAGTAGAGTCCACTTGGTGAAGGTCGGATCATAGAATTTTCAGAAGGTAGACTATCAAATGTTGTTGAAAATGAAGTCCTACCTTATACGAACTAAATGATGGAAATAATATTGGACTCAGTAATCCTAAATTACAATTAAGCCCTAACCCTAACATTGGCCTACCAATCTACTTCGCTATAACTTAGACATCATGTATATTGAGAAAAACGTGTTTAACAATATTTTTAATACTGTTATGGACTTTAAAGGTAAAAGCAATGACAATCCATGAGCTCGTTAAGATTTGTTATCGACCAGAATTGGAGTTGCATGAGGTTCATAGAAAATTCTTTAAGCCTAAAACAACATACGCTTTTGAGCAAAGATGATAAGATGTTGGTTTGTGAATAGATCAAGAATGATGTCAAGTTCCTTGATGATTATACTTCCAACTTGTCTCGTTGTGTAAACATGAAAAAATATAAAGTTTATGGTATGAAAAGCCATGATTGTCATGTATTAATTCAAAGGTTATTGTTAATTGCATTCCAAAACTTGATTTCGAAGCTAATTTGGGATTCTATAACAGAACTTAGTAAAAAAATTTATAGGATATTTATATAATTAGGCTGAGTTTTTCACATATGGAGCAACTTGTGACTCTTTGTAAGATGGAAACTAAGTTAATACCTAGTTTTCAGGATCTTATGGAACATTTTTTGATTCACTTATGAGGCGAAAGTTGGTGGCCTAATGCAATATCGGTGGATGTATCCTTTTGAAAGGTAACTTTCAAATTTCTTGATTTGGTTATTCATTTTTATTACAATTAGAACTATTATATATTAAATCATATATAACATTCCTTAATAAGATAATGCATAACCTGCAAAAAGAAAGTTCGCAATACAGCACGAGTTAATGACTCAATTGTCAAAGCTTACATACTCGAAAAGATATCAAATTTTTTATAGCATTTACTTTGCAAGCAATGTGCGTACAAAGATGAGAGAAATAGGCCGAAATGACAATGGCCATATTAATCTAACTTGCTGAATCTTTATACCTTCTTATCTTGGTAAAACTATTGGTCATACTCAAGTCTAAATTTCTAGAAGATTGCAAATATAACAAAGCGATGATATATATCATTCTCAACTATGAAGAGATTAAATCTTTTGTAGACTAAGTTTCAAAAACTCTTTTTGTCCTTGAAATTTTTTACTTGCAACTTTATATTTTCATATATTTGTTTGTAGTTAATACTGATTCAATAATGAGACTTGATTAACCCAATATCACCGATCAACAACTCGAGAGACTCCGTGAAATAAATTTTTCACAATGGCTACCTAACTTGTAAGAATTTCGTTGATTATAATTAAACTTCAATTTCAATAATGACATTTTTATTCTTACATATTTCATAATTACGAAAATATTGAGTGATATAAATGATAATAATCACGTACATGATATAACTATAAGTCCATGTCAATGTGTCTACTATTACAATGTATATATCATAAATGGTTATAGGTTTCACACAAAACATCACGCGAAAAACAAATGGACAGGATCAATTGATCGAATTTGGTGATAATGGGAATATATTGGGTCGAATTAACATACTTGGGTATTAATGGTGGTTATTACTTTGATCGACTACTGGCACACATCTGAAGATGATTTTTTGGAAACATGTTTGATGATGAGTTTTTGGAAACATGCATGTCATAGGATCTAATTCTTTTGATGTTGTCACATGGTTTGATCGACATAAACTTGACCAATGTTAGGGTGACGTGTCAATTTTCTATTCATCTATAATGACAATAAATCACGTAAAATACTATTATATTGTTAAATCTACATATATTTTGAAATATAAAGATGAAAGCGAAGTTTTAGCCAAACTACAACAACAAAAAATATAATTTAACCAAAAAATACAAAAATTACTATATATGAATTAAAATGAACTATAAAATTACCAAATTTTATGATTTTCAATTTTGCTACAAAGATAAAATTGACAACATCATTAGCAAAATGATAACGTGTCAAGCTCAATTGATAATCTTTTGTTATTAATAAATGATTGGATCAAATATTTATTTTATGGGTTAAAAAATTTACTTTTTTTCATAGTCGAAGAAAATTCAATGTGTTTTAGTGAACTGTTAATTGTCAAGAGGTATACATTTTTGTTAGGCTGCTGATAAGTGGACAACATAAAAAATACTTGGTGAACGAAAATGGCCACTACCTACCAAAAAAAAAAACATAAAAACGATTCATTCTTTTTTACTTTTAATTTTCTTTCACAATTTTGCCATTTCTCTCTCATCTTCACTTTATGTTTTCTCTCTTTTTCTTTGTCTTTCTTCCCCTCCCAAATGAACACATAAACTCAATTTTTCAGCTATTTGAACAATGTTCAAATTGAACTATGCCACCCCACCACTGAGTGGGATGCAAAAGGAAGGATGATAAGTGGAAATTGGAAAATTAATCAGGAGAATTGATGGAGGCAGTGAAACAGGGAGTGACAATAATTAGGTATAGAATGAACACCAGATAAATCCATGAGACCTCTCAAATCAGAATCATTGAAAAGAAAAAAAAATCTATTTTTTAACTTTAATTTATGTTTGAAATTGACTTTTTAACTTAATTGACTAGTTCGGGAAGGAGACATAGCCCGTTATATTAGTAGATTTTGGTTTGGACTTTTGGTATTTGTATAATGAGCTTGTATTTCATATTGACATAAGGGTGATTTATTTAAGATCTAGGTATTTCTCTTCTCAATCTTTGTTTTTCTTTTTTCTAATTCACAATTTACAGAATATAAATAGAAGATTATGTTTTTTTTTTTTCATTTCCCACTAATTTTTATGTTTATTTTATGTGTAAATCAAAAACAAGCGACGTGTTTCAAAATGAATGATGCTTGTAGTGGTGGAATTATAGAATTACTGGACAAGGGGTGGGTAATTGTGGGTTTCATACGTGTAAGGTTATGAAGGGTATAGGAAGATTGTAGGGTCTACCTAAGGTGGACAGATGAAATTGCAAATCTCAAGTTCTTGATAACAAGCTCTTTATTTTCTTGTGAATGTTTGTTTCTAAAATTATTTATCTATATTTGGGTTTTTTTTTTTTTTTTTGTTCAACGTGAGATGAACACATACACAATTCTTTACCTTCGACATGTTTGTGCTTCCACCGTCAAGTCGAGTGAGAGGCAGAAGGAAGGTTTTGTCTAATACAATTTAAGAAGACATGGATGCTTCTACCTGCATCGTGATGTGTTCATTTGTTTGTGAGAGGGGAAGAGAGATAAAGAGGTAGAGAGACACAAAATATAAAATCATGGTAAGAGAGAAAGGGATAAAATGAGAAGTAAGGTGTAAAGTCAACAAAATTACCTGATTTTTCATTTTTTGCCAGACAGTGAGCCCTTGTCGTTCACCTTGTATTTTTAATTCGTTTACATATCATCACCCTTTTGTTATTATAAACTTAATTGAAAATAACACTTGATATATGGAAGAATACAAGTGCAAATGGACACTGATAATTTCTTCCTAGAAATATCTTACAGGTGGGAAGATTGGATACATCTATATCTGAAATATTATTCTTGCAAGCATTGTAGCCAGTGGGAGGAGCAGTATGTGTTCCTGTTGCATTGCTTTGGGCATGACATTGCTATTGTTTCACTGCTCAGCTTTCAGTTCAATTGAGTTATAAGTTTCAGACACACTATAAACATAGACATTGCCAGAATATATGATCACCAACTGGATTTATTCCAGTGTTTTCTCTACCATTTAAATTGCAACCCATAAAGAAGAAAAATATCAACTACTTTGCAAAGAACCAAACTAGAAAATACCAAACATGCAAATCTTTGAAAACTAGTTTTATTTCTATCTGAAAGTTTAACAAGAAACTGCTTACTTTCTGGTTGCAAATGAACCACAATGGGGAAAATTAAGTTACATAAGCCAAAATATTCTCTAATTCCAAGCACAACCAACACAGCCAATGCCTCACCTTAATCAATCATGCAGAGTGCCCAATATATCCTCATCTCTGTACAAATGGTACCTGCAAAGAAATTCCAATTGTACTTTCAACAAAGTATTCATACCCATTTACCATTTCCACGAAAAAATTCCAAATGTTTTTCACCTTCAAATTTTGGAACATATAGTAACAGGGAAAAAAATCAAACAGAGTTACTAATAGAACATACTCTTTGTCATCAAGCTTGACTTGGGTACCGCCGTACTCCGGTAAGAGAACAGTGTCACCCTCCTTCAAGGATACCGGAATTACATTTCCAGATCTATCGCGAGCTCCAGGTCCAACTGCTACTACCTTTCCAGAATTGATCTGTTTCCAAACCAAACCGTACAAAAACAATCAATCATTAGTTCGATAGTTCATAACCACATAAAACAAACAAGCCAATAGAGGTGAAATATAGTATCGAACCTTGGAGGACTTCTCAGGGAGGAGAATGCCGGCGGTTGTTTTAGACGGCGGAACGATTTTCTCAACCAGTACACGGTTGAGGCTCGGAATCAAACGCCTTGCCATCTTCGTAAATTGATTACCAGAAATCGGTTTTGAGATTTGAGAATAGGCAGAGTTTTCAGCTTGATCTGAATTGCTTTTTATGGAGTTCAACTTCTGGATGAGAGTAGAAGCTTCTAGGTCCTAGGGTTTTTAGGGTTTAAGGAGTTTGGAGATACCAAAAGAGAAATGGGCCTGGATATGAGTGCAATCAACCCGAGCTCATCCAACCCAATTTATATTAATTTTTTTGTTAAAACTTTTTTTAGAATTAAATGGTTTAAGGTTGGTTTGTTATTTTTAGTTGGTTAATCAAAACAGATTTAAATTTATTATTATATTCGTACATTATTTACTAATTTTCCATAATGTAATTAATTGAATTTAAATTTTTAATGTTTTAAAATTTGAACCATTTAACTGACTTTCAATATTTTAAAAATTGAACCATTTAATGACTCGAAGAAATGATCGGATCTCGGGTCACTGGTTAAATTGTGGTCCAACAGGTAATGTCATTAATTAAATTAATCTTTTAATTAATTGATAAATTTTAAAAGTACAAAGTATATATTATATGTAAGTTTATTATTATTATTATTTTTTTTTTTTTTTTTGTAGAGGAGAAAAATAAAAGACAACAAACACTAAGTAACTTCTACAGCTATCCTATGCTGCCAAACAACCCCAGCATAGTCATTATCAAAAAGGTTCCGGAGGGAAGGAGGAACAAGATTATACTCAATAAAATCAACTCCTGATCAAGTGTCAAGTTAGCAAGATGGCCTGCAACTGCGTTACCTTTGCAGTAGACATGTGAAATTTTACTATCCAATTTTAAAATAAGTTAATTAATTTCACACTTTTATATATAAACTCTTGTTAATTCATAATTTACGTTTACATTATAAATAGGCCGACATGACCTCTGATAAATAAAAGATAGTCAACTCAGTCAACTCACTCTAATTACATTTATTATTATTAGACCGTGAATGTATAAAGGTAGGCTGTAGAAATAACAAGAGGCTATATATTTTTGGTAGATAAGGAAAGACAAGAAACAAACGCAGCAACAAAGCAAGCAAAAAAGAAGAGAAGGCATTTAAGCCCTTCCTATCCAGACCATACGGGAAAGGCCAAATTAGCTGCATCCTCTGCTAACACCGTTTGAATTGCAGGGAGGGGGATCCTAGAGAACATGAAGGGCACTAGTCGAGAACAGACCAAGTTTGGCTAAACCATTTGCACATCAATTTCTTTCGTGATAACTGTGATGTACTTAGCAAGACCAGACACAATTTAGCAAAACCTTATAGTTCTTCACCGACATACTAGTCAAGCTTTCATCCTGAGCTTTTGAATTTAATAGTTTAATCACCAACTCAGCATCAGTTTCACAATTGCAAATTGTGCCACCAATAATTCTAGGTAAGCATGAGGCCAATTCTGATTCTCTCACACGCAACATGAGAATGTCTCTTGTCCATAGCTCCATCTGCATTTAGTTTAACCCATTCGTGATCTAGACTTAGACCAAGAAATAAGTCGAAGTTCTCTGAATCCCAATCGGTTGCTGAATAGCAATAAAAGCCCGACAAGCTGCTCAAGCCAACCGCAACACAACTTGATCTGGGCATTAGGCAAGACAAAATCAATTTTAAAAATATTTGTTACACCTCGAGTTTCATAGCATGCACAAACAACTAACAAAGACAATATTCCATGGAGGGCCATTGTCACCATAAGCTTCTGTTTTTATGCACATTTTGCCCCAGTCAATCATTAAAATCCAAATCATTAAGGTTCCAATCAAATAGACGCATATTATAACAAGAGGATATATGTAATATATTACCTCAAATAATACATTGAAATCACAATTCACAATTCAAAATAACAACCAAAGATTTAATGCAAATAGTAAATTATCATATGGTGGGAATTTAGAACATCAAGTAATAAAATAAAACTAAAATTTATAATACTTTGTTAAAAATGAAGTTATATATATTCATCTAATTAGGAATTTAGAATAGTTATATAAAGGAAAATGAGGAGATTATTTTTGTAATTTAGGGGCAATAATTTGGTGGGAATTAAGGGGTAAGGCCAAGGGCAAAATGGGACTAAAATATCCCTCCATGACACGTCAAAAAAGCTTGCCTAGAGCAGCTTTTTGGCTGCGGCTGCTGGTGCCGTCGACACGGCAGCCCAAATAGGCCGTCGCGCATTTCCTAATAATACAGAGTCTTTTGACCACTGCCAAATTATCATACTAAATCACCCCAAAGAAAGAGAAAGAAAACGAAATATATCTTATTTTTATATTGAAACCAAGAAAGAGAAAATAAGATTTTGGAGAGAAAATAACTTTTTTATATTTAGAGATGTTAGATAATACTTTAACGAATTAAAGTTTTTTCTAAGGTCCACTTAATTACCTCCTATTTGAAAATTAATGATTTTTTTATTTTTATTTTTTTATTGGTAGGCCACTTAATTGAGATATGAGCCTACGAACTACAATGATAAAAAGTAAACTTCTCATCACAAATGAATATAATCTTTTTTTCCTTAAAAAAGAAAAAACACACACATATATATATATATATATATATATATATATATAATCTTTCTATTTTGATTTAGTGGGTAGATAATGTTCGGACTATTTTATATATATCTCAATTAATTACATCTTTATTCATATCAAAGATTTGGTATCAATGTCGAAACCAAACAATTTATGAAAATACTACTCTCACAATCTTCCATAAAAATTCAAATCTACAAAATCAAGTAAGAAAACAAATTTAACCAGCAAACCGAAACAAACAACATATACTTTACAATCTTTTTATATATACTTTTAGGGCTCGTTTGGTGCATCGTATAAGATTATCCAATTGACTCTTATATAGTATTTGACAGTAACAAAATAGTATAGACTTATACTGTTGACTCTCTCTTATACTATGTAAGACAATATAAAACTATACAGTGGTGAAGAAAATGATAAAATAGTAGTATAACAATTGTAAAGCTATATAACGTAATATATTATATAATCCTATACTATGCACCAAGCAAGCCATTAATTTCTATAGATGACAAATGAAAACTTTAACATGCCCATAGTTTGGTATTTTTTTTAACCCTAAATTTGTAATACCCAAGTAAATGTATCAGAGTCTTAGAATAAATATGGTTATCGGGCATGACTAGAAATTATGTTGGCTTTGCCCGCGCAAGTTCTAATCCTGCCGCTCACGTTTTTCAACTTTCTTTAGGCCTTTAGCCATACGGCTTAATGACGAGCTCTTTTTTTTTTTGACTAAAATATACTTTTGGATCTATGGCTAAATAGCTTTCAGCCGTTCAGCTTAATAATGTGTTATTTATTTATTTTAGCAAAAATACACTTTTGGACTTATATATAGTATGCATTAAAATTCAATTTAGTTTCAACATCTTAAAATAATGTAATTGAGTCTTTATAGTTTCAAAATTAGCTCATTTTTAGTCGTTAGCATCACTTTCCGTGGAAATTGACTTAACCAAAAATATATCAACTCAAAGTAATGGCTTGGAGGCACAATATCTAATTATTTAACCTCATGTTTAAGTAAACTTGACTAAGATTGTGTATGGTTTATAGGTTGAAGGCCCAATGGCCCATTAGTTCAAGGCTTACAGCACTTCTCGAAATGCTTTTGTGACAACGTATTGAAATTTGGTTGGTGTTTGCTGTTGTGATGTCTGAGGCAAGTGTAATTCTCACTCTATCTATTAGTAACACCTTCTCGACTACATTTACTAGAATGCCATCTGTTGAGAAAAATGAAGAGGTAGACGTAGAAGTGCCAGCTTCACAACTATTAGTCGAGGAGCTCTATATACCGCAAGGTTGAGGGTCAGACCAAATCCAAGTATATGACTCTTCTTTAATGGGCCGCCTAAATTTCTCAACAATTCATCCCTATCGATCATCAGTTTGGCCAATGGATCACCAACGTATTTCTCGGCCATACTCTGGGCATAATTATTTGAAATTATTAAGACAACGAATTAGATTTTATGCAAACAACATTTATAATAAATGAATAATGTTCTAAAAACTTGCATGTGTATCTCCACTGCAAGGAGTAGCGAACTCCCAGGCATTCCTCTTATAGGTGTGCTAGTACACTTCCCTAAATAATACTGGGCAACCTTATAGTTTTCCTACAAGATAAAAAAATTAATTAGAAATTAATTATGCAAATAAATATCTATTAAATAGTTAGTGTAAATCAACCCCTTACCTGTGCTTTAACGAATGTATGGGAGCCCTTAAAATGTATGCTCGGCTTTGGCATCACAGCACGATTTGTCCATTTGGATGCGGACTGAGTCTACCATTGCTCAATATGCCACATACCACACATCTTAACTTAGATTTTTGGTGAAATCTTTCTAAGACCATTCCCTTTCTAGACTAATGGATCGTTAATGCTTTTCTTCACCTTCAAGTCTTTACAGCCTATTTCAAAAACGTTTAGCTATAGTGGTCTCCCAAACCTCCCGGATAATGCCCTCGGGTACAGTACCATCACCGACCACTGGGGACCCGCACGACGGGCTATTAGCTCAGTGGTAGAGCGTGCTCCTAATAATTGCATCGTTGTGCCCCTTTTCGCTCTGCTTAGCCCTATCCCCCTAGGGGTATTTTAGTGATATATGTTACACCACGATTGTGAATTAGAAGAAAGATTTCAAGAAGCGACAGATCTATTTACGCTATTAATAACCGAGCCGGATCTAGTGTATCATAAGAGATTTGCCTTTTCTATTGATTCTTATATTCTTTGAAAAAAAGAAAAAAGAGAAAAGAAAAAAGAAAAAAAAAAGATCATTGTTGATATCATTTATAGAGCTAAATTTAAGCAACACAAATTTAATAAATGAATTAATGAATGCACCATGAAAGCATTGAATAAAGAATCAATGACATCCTAGGGATAGTCATGACATTGAATAACCAGCCAAGGCATAAACAAATCAAATCACTAACAATATCTCTAACTTTTTGCGGCGCGAATCTCCGGCTATAACATGTAATAAACTTACTATGTATGTAATATAATATAAAATCTATGAAAGATAAAAAAAATTAATTCAATGTGATACTTACACATTAGTGGATCCAATCCTTACTACCTTAATGATGATCCTAAAATGTTGGTCAACAACGCAATTAGTTGTAGGATGGGCAACTCGAGGCTCCTATGATTGATTATGAGATGACGATGGCGATTGATCGACTAGTGTATCCAGAGGAACCATCGAAGTAACAGGGGATGTTGATGGAAGGGTTGGCTGATGAGATGATGAAGTCAATGAGTATCACAAGAAGTTGGTGTATGTACGTACTACCAGCGGTCAAAGAAAACCACATACATATATATTGTATTTCAAATAAGAAATAGTTACATAACTTGGAGGTAAAATGAACTTGATTAATAAAGGACAATATATTTACTTAAAACATACAAATTAAACCAATGTTGATTTAAATATAAGTTATTACACCAACATTGTTGGGTGCAGTAGGTAAGCGAGCTGTACTCTCAGGGTCAGAACAGAAGTTTGGACCTTGACTAGGCAATTGTTGGGAGGAGGCCATCCTAGTCGCGATAAAACCTGAAGGGTTAATCTCACAGCAATGTTGTGAGAAAACTTGAAAAAACCAAATATTATTTATATATAAAAGTTATTACATTAATTATAAACTAATCCATTCTACCATATGATGTTTGTTGCATTTGACCCGCATTTAACTCTTTTGGATTCACCATTTCCATTCAAATGGAATTTATTATAAAAATTTAATTAATACTTTTATATCTATAAAAACTAAGAAACTAAATTTTAAATAAAAATATATAACCATTATAATTAATAAAAAAATATCTCACTTTATAATTTCGTTTAAGCCTCCAAATATGTAGAGCTGACTTCCTCTTGCCGTGAAGGATTCCGGCAAACGCTGGTGGAGACCGATTCCAAAGCTGTAACTTTCAAAACCAAACAAAATTATTAAAAAAACTCATTTGATTGTCCTACGTGAAAGTAAAACAGTAAGTATAATCTATATGTTTATAATTTGACTAAACAGCAGTTAGCAAATGATTTTTATTAACGTTTTTACTTTTTTTTATTTTTTTATTAAAGTGTAATGGAATTAATTCAGATTTTTTTATATATATTTTTTATTACTTTGATTTTAAGAGTTAAAAATATATTTAGAAGGTACCTAATAATCTTACTTTTTTCGTTTCACAAATTTATGATTTTATTTAAAAAAAAAAAAAAACTACTATGAATTAAAAGAAATATTAAGAATATGATTTTCAAGATTATAATATTGTTGTTTTAACTTTTAAATTCATAAAAACATTTGTATTTTTTCAATAATCATATGTTAATAGTAGTTGTACTGAATTTTTTTTGTTTTGTTTAATAAGTACTAATAATTATAACATTTTTTAGGTCTTCTCAAATTTATGAAATAATTTCTTTTAAATACTATGAATTAAAAAAATATTTAGAATATAGTTTCCATTATTATATATTGTTGTTTTAACTTTTAGTGAAAGAAATTTTATTTTCTTAAATACACTATGAGTTTTTACTATTACAAAAAAAAATTTTAGTTGTTATTTTGATTCAAATAGTATATTTCTTTCGTACGTATTTCATAATGCTTTTCCATTTTAATACTAATATGATTGTAATTATTTTATGACTATTAGTTATCTTAATTCTTTTCAATATTAATAAATCTATAATTTGTCAATAATTATATATCAATAGTGATTAAGATTGAATTTCTCAATTTTTTTTAATTTAATAAGTTACAAATTATTATAATATTATAAATTAATTTTTTTTATAATGTTGTGAATGAAAAGTAATATTAAGAGTATAGTTTTTTTATAATTATAATACTATTAGCATTATTATTTTTTTCATCTTTAGAATTTTTTTTTTCAAAAAATTATATGTTTATATTTGAATTAATTTTTTATTGGATTTATCTATTAATTTATTGTCAATATCATGGAATATTATTTTTTATTAAATATAATTTATTGATATGTATATCAATTGTTGATGAACATATATATATATATATATATCATAAAAACAATTCACGCGCACGCCTATCCCATAAAAGTAAGTTCCTATAAATAGAAGAAAATAAAAATATTAAATGTTTCTTAATAGATACCTTTAGGCACTCTTTTAAAAAAACACTCCATTTATTCGTGTTTGAAAATTTATTTTAAGTAAAAATACTTGATTCATTTTGTATTTAATTTATAATAATCATTTTTTAATAATATTTTAAATTTATTAAAAAAAATTAGTATTTTGTGTTCTAAAATAAAAAGAATGTTATATGAGAGAAAATATTTTGAACTATTTAAATTTATGATTGCTAACGGTTCTTGCTCAATTTTGCATTAGTTAGCAATCTATATATCTATTTAGAATCTATAATAATTGATTAACAAAATTACAAGATTTTACATAGAAATTAATATTAATATTCATTAGTACTACCATAATTGTATTGAATAAAAAATTTATTAAATAATAAAATGTTTCATTGATAGAAAGTTACCAAACATGCTTCAACATTAGCATGAATATGTGTTTCAGTTTTTCCATATTTTGAATTTTCTTTAACATAATTTGTTAAACGCAATTTGCTTCGATCTATATGATCATCCCAGCAAGAAATGAGAGAAAATGATTTAAAATAAAAATAAAAACGACAAGGAGAAGAAGATTTCTATTTATACATCTTCAATTGCTGGTTTTGAATACATATTATAATAAAAAGTATACAAAGTGTCAAAATATTCGTATAAGGATAACATGATAGTATAAAAATATCTAGTTAGCTCTTATACAATATTTGGTAACAACATGATGATAGCATAGACTTATGTTGTTAATCCACTTGTGTACTATATATGTCTGACAGTATAAACGTATATAGTGAGAGGAGAAGGATAAGACAAATGTTTATGTATAATTCTATATTATACAATCTTATACTGATGCACCAAATGAGCCCGTGTTACAAGCTGAATAAATCTATTCTATGTAATCTATTATACCCTGTATATTTGTAGTATGATGTATCTCTTTTAGTGATATATATCTTCGATGGATCTTCCCAAGCTGAGAGAGATATTTTATGGCCACAGAAAAATTTTAGCAAAATCTTCTTCAGATTGATTTTTTTTCTTTGCCCAAATTGCATCAGAGGACCATCTCGATTTTCTGATACAAAACAAAATATTAGTCTAAAGTTACTACAAGCTCAAATTTCTAAATTACAAAGATTAGTTCCATAAATCTAGAAGTTCTTTTAGACTAATTCAGATCTTTATGTTTATAACCAACAATCATTATATAATTAGAAGAAAAATAAAATAAAAGCATAAAGTAATTCCAAAAAAAAAAAAAAAAACATACGTTTGATAAATCATTGATTTGATGTTGTGAATATGATAGGTTTAGGATAACATTCTCATCATCACCACCATCACTACCATCACCATGACTAGCAAGCATTTTATGAAAGAGATGCAACCAACTTATAATTTTTGAGAAGATGATAATGGAATTGGATTTATATAGATGGCTGATCCTAGTCACTAGGCATCATTCGATGCACTTGGTCTTGTTATATTTGACTACATTTGACACGTTAAGTGAATTTATGATAATATTTTTTTTTTTTTTTGTCCTTATATATCTATATTGTTTTCCAATTATGTTATATAATTCTTATAGATTTGTAACGTTAAGTTTTAATCACATATCCAAATTATTTCAAACATACACCATTGAGATAAAAATTATTTCAAGATAGTAGTATTCAATTTATGATATGTTCTATATTGCTTTGCAAGCTTGTTTTTTTTTTTTTTTAGGGGTCTTCTCTTTTCCAAGTTCTTAAAATTTTCTATGTAAATGTTGATTTAGATTTAAGGCTCCAGGATAAAATAAAAATAAAAAATAAAAAAAAGAAGAGGAGGTTTTTCTAACCAGTATCCAGACAAAAACACTTGGTTACATTGAAATGTTCTGTTCAACTCTATATATTTCTCTATATGAAGAGTACATAAGAAAAATACAAATGACTATAACAAAGTTTATATTATTCGTAGTATGAATTCTATTTTACAACAACCTCCATTTGAGCATCATGGATGGTTGGTCATCTTACTGTAGTAAATATGATTGTTACGTTGGCTGCATATGGAAACTCTGCAACCAACCTAAAATAATAATTAATATAGCATAATTACCAAATATGATTAAAGAAATATTATCCTACATTTTCTTACGATGCTAAACGTGATCCTATCTAACAAAAACCAACAACTGGGATTTCTCAAATATCATAAACCTATCAAATACAATGAATCACTTAAAACTTTTACTACACTAAAGGGACAATTAGCTGCATCTGCATAAGCATCGTGGATGGCTAGTAGATCTTATTGGAATAAATACGATAACACCATCAAGCACATTGAAACTCTACAACCATGCTAGGAGAATAATGAATATAGCATAATTACCAAACATAATTAAAGAAACATTATCCTATGTTCTCTTAAATGCTAAACAAAATCCTGTCTAACTGTCACACCCCATACGGAGACATGACTAGCCAGAAAATTGGGTAACTAATCCTCTGTAATCCTGACTTCAAAACAAAGAAACACATACCACTCTTGGCTAAACCAATGCACAAAACAAATTTATAAAACAAAAATTAACTATAAAAGTTTGTTTATTAAAACAAATAACAATTTATTGAAAATTTCGACAGAAGTTCTCTGCAATATGGATAATGCCCTAAAATACAAACAAGTACATCTGCTTATATATATATATATATATATATATAGATCACAATAACTACATAATTACAAAGGTGAGCTCTGCTCCAGCCATATAATAAATAACAACAACTAGACTATGACATAACACAAAATTGAATATTCCACAATTCTAGTGTGACTTGCAAACTTTTATCATTGACTTCAATTATGAGATTCCTGAATATACCTTGCTGCCAAACACTTGGTAAGTCCTAGTATCGGTAATTACCGTCCCTTGAGATCCTAAAACTAAAAAAAATGTCAACAAAAGAGGGGTTAGTCTTACAGACTCAGTGAGTAGAACATCGTACCCAAAAGGTACTAATATCACTCAACACACGTATATAATATATATTTAATCAACGTAACATAAATTTCAAAATAACTAAAGTTACATGTACACGATTACTGAAAACTTGAAACTTGAAACTTGACAAGCATAGTTCAAATAGTAATATGAACAATCCAAACAAAACAATCAATGCAATCAAAGTATACAAATCATACAAAGCAAGCAAAAGGCCAATTGAGTAACTCAATCCCTGCACACCAAATAGAATTAGAAACGGAATCACTGAAATCTTTTTCCAAATTCACCCATCAGGGCTGAGCACTCAATTCTTTAAAAAACACTTATCAGAAAAATCTCATATCAAAATATTAAATTAACACATTTTAAATGCACTAGGATTTTATTTTAGAAGTAAAATAATAATAATACTAATAATAATAATTTCAAATAGAAAAACACTTTGCTGGACCCTTATCAATCACAAACAATTTCAAACATTATCAGAATTCAAATATTCAATCATAACAGTACGATTCTTATTTACCACTATATAACATATATATATATATACAGACACACACACACATACAATTATACACATAATAATCTAGCCACCAAAGGGTAACAGTTAACCATTCACTGTGATGCGGATCCTACTCATCGTTCCTTTTTGAGTCCATGTGTCTCGTTGATTCAATAATATGTTCCGGGATTGAAAACATATTCCCAAGAATTACTTAGTTTATAAATTTCGTAGTAATAATCTTCTAGTTACTTATTTAACTACTAAAACTTTATATTGATCAACTCCTATGCATACATAAAAATTTAGTTTCTTTTAAACATTTTATTATACACCTTGAAGAACATTGAAACTTCGTTTCGTGTATTTATATACATACATATATACTAAGAAAATGAACACTAATTCTTTAATTCAACATGACTCACATTCCAATGTTAAGTTAATTGTTTAAAATCACTAAAGAGTTTGAATTATAATTCTAATTTCAATTCAACCACATTCCAAGATTTTCCCTTTTTCCTTAACCACTTAACCCATAATGCTTTACTCTTTTTAAATGTAAATAATGTCTAATCCCCAAGACTTTAACTTACTAAGTTCCCTTCAATTTCTATTCATTAAATTACAGTTAGTTTTCTTAAATCTTTTCAACAACACCATAAAGATAATTAATCTTCTTTCTTGTATATATATGTTTCTATCAATTTCCATGTGAATTACATTCCAAACATTTAGAGTTATTTTAATTATTTGAAAGGCTTGGATTGTATATACATTTTCAACATCAATATAACCTACTTTGAAGGAATTATAGCCAGTTAGTTACTTCCTTCCCTTGAAGAAGAATAAATTTAGGAGGAGAAAGAGGAGAAAAGTGAAAGGAGAAAGAGAAGTTAAGAATAAAAAGGAGACCTCACTTGTAGAGACTTATGAATTTTCAATCACATCGATGCCAATAAAAACAAAGGGTCCAATTTCTGCAATGCCTATTATAAAGTCAGTGTAAAGAATAGGAAAACAATCTATAAAGAATATAAGAAATGTTAAAATCACCATAATAATTAAGACCTTATATGTGTACTAATATATAACCAAATCAGTCAATTTATAACTAGATTCCCGAGTGAACATAATTATATTATATTTTATTTTTTAGATTTCCACTTCTCTGCTATATGCTTTCACATAAAAATATATATCTTTATTATCATTTACAGAATACTCTATCTTTGAGCATCGATATTTGTGTACTTTCCTGCCTTACATAAAGATTCATCTTCTTAACCAGTAACTTGTTCTTGTTCAAGGATCTATCAAGGGACTTATTCTCCAAGCCCACTTCTCTCTTGATACACATGCAGAAAAAAAGTGTTTACTATGATTTGTTCTATATTATTTTCTGGATTTTTCCATGATATGCATGCTAGAAGTGAGACATTCTTATTCTTGACTTTGTCTTATTATACTATACTATGGTTTAGAAAACTGTATTTTAATTCTCTTGTGGAGATAATGAGAAACATCTTTCTTGGATGACTTTGTGTATCATTGTAGCATTAAATGCTGCACAATGCACATGCATTGCAAGAAGCTTCTAAATACTTTTGTGATTGATGAGTAGATTAATGCTGCCAACTTTCTTGTCCCTTTTTGCTTATCTGTTAGGGCAAAGTCATTGATACATAAAGTACTGGATCCGAAATCAGTGAGTACAATCTTTCTCCACAATTCAAATTTGTAACAATCAAAACTGACTTATGGACAAACAAACTTATGTTATAGTATTTAGGTATTGTATGGTTATGGCTTCTCAAATGTCTGAATCAATCACTTAATAACAAAAAGTGCATACTTGCTATATAAACAAGAAACAAGGTGCCACTTTAGCAAATTATTTGGATCTCAGACAATCATAGCCAATCAAGTTATATATATATAGAATTGTTTATCATGAAGGGTGCTCTCTGCATCTTCAATAGCAAGATCTTATGGCAATTCAAAGTTAAACAAAAGCCAATTTTTATTTTTATTTTTTTTATGGGTAGGAAAACAATATATTCTTGAATATTTAAACCTACTTGCTACTAATTGTCCCTACTCCAATTATCCAACTAATCGTCAATCATCCTTTTTACTGACTCTTACTTCTTAAGTTTGCTAGTTCTATTCTTCCAGGCCAATCAAAAGTTTAAAAAAGCATAAAAAGAAGAAGAAGCAAGATTAGAATTCAATTGCTTGAAGGTGAATCAGTTAATATCCAATCCTCACCTCCAAATCATCCACCAAACTACTGCCTAAGATGTGGAAGTGGTTGAACAAGTTTCAACAGCCGAAAGGAGGGCTTTAACTGCTCCTCCACTTACCACCGTGAGCCTAAAAGGTTCTCCACATCCAGCCCTGCTAGCAACCAAAAGAAGGCCAACCGTAACTGCTGCAAAGGCAGAACCTCATAGCAAGTAGGACTCTCAATCACAAGGGGCAGAACAAGGTTGTAATTTTTAAACTTATGAGAACTAAGTAATCGACAAGATAAATCAAAGTAAGTGGCTATAGTCAATGGAGGGAGAGAAGTACAAATCACGGCTGCAAATAGGAAAGAGAATGAGCAAAACAAAAAGGAATTCTCTCAGCTATTCAAAGGAGTAAGGAAGGTACAAAAAAATGGAAAAAGATAGAAGGTCTCAGCCAGAAAATGAAAGGAAAGATAAAGGCGGTGTATAAAAAGAAAAACAAGGAAATAGAAAGAAATAAAAATAAGAGTAAAGTACACATAACCCCTTTTAGTATAGCTTATTCCCAAAATTAGTCATGTGTTTTATTTTGTCCAAAATCACTCTCCTATGTTTTGGATAAAACTGTCCCTTGACAGAATCTGTTACATTTAATTTTTAAAACACTCATGTACCATGCACATGAGTAGACCGTTACTTTAACTTGCATTTTTTAAACCTAAACTCTAAAATCCCTAATTTCTTCCCCAAACCCCAAATCCCAAATCCCTAAACCCCTAAATTCTTACTTCCATAAATCATTCTCAATCCCTTACTTCTTTCATCAATTCTTCATCACCTTATTCTATTTTGAAATTTTTCGTCTCCTCCATGGCTAATAAGCCAACTGGGTCTGGGCTTTCAAGGATCTTCCAATGCACTGTGTGCTTCAAGTAGTTCCAGGAATTCAAGAAATGCAAGTACAGAGAATACTTTGAGATTTTGTTATTGTGATGAAATATCTTCATTGAACACTGCTTGGACAAAAAATAATATAGGAAGAAGGGTCTTCTGGATGTGGGAGGTTTGGGGTAAGAGTAATGCTTTCCTAAATTTTGGTTGTATTTTTAGGTGAATGAAGTAATGATTCAGTTTATTAATTTATGATGTTTATAAATTTTTTTATTGATGATATTTGTTCTATATCAAAAATTAAACATCTGCAACTTTTTTGTTTGGTTTGATGCTAAAATTTGTGCTCGTGGGACTGAAGTTATAAAAGAGCTACTTCAAAAAAATGCTACATTAAAAATAAAGTTTAATGACCTTCGTGAATGCTATGTGAAAAGGAGGAAAGACATGGAATGAATTGTAGCAGCTTATGAGATTGAAGCTAAGTTGAAGAATGAAGAAACTGCTTAAAGTCTTGAAGGCACTCTATTGTAGCATTTCCATGATTTTATTATTTGACTTAATATATACCAAGCCACTAAAAGTAGTTTTTCCAGGCTTTAGGTAATAAATGGCCTAAGTTATGGGATATCTCCTAAGTCAGTGGCTACCTCTTGTAGCTCCCAATAACTAAGAAAGTTAAGATCATAGTTCATTATCTCTACACTACTATCTAAGTATCTAGACCCACGCAAATTGAAGAAAGTTCTCCCATGGTGAATCTTGAAGGTAATGTCAGCCATAACCTATTTAATAAACATATATACATATAACATCAAACAACAATCACAGTCAACATAATAACACCAAACACTATAATTTTTTAACACTAATTCAAAATAACATAGAAGCACATGTTACCCACTATATTTAACCACTAATAAAGTAACCTAAAATGTTAATCTCAAGTAACACATGCAAAACCAAAATCAAAATAAAGAAAGCATAAACATACCTTTCAAAGCAATAATTTCTTCATTTCAACCTAGACGAGTCCAACCTAAAACCGAGAAATTCTTTGTTTGAGAATGAAAAAACAAGATTATTAATTTCTAGTTTATTCATTCGTTTACACACTTGTTGCACATATCAACATAATTACACATGTAAATTTTATTTTATTTTTATCAAGAATTACATCAAATTATTCTAAATAAATGAATAAATAATCATTTATTTAATTTATTTATGTGCTTGTTATTTTATAACTAAAATTTACACATTATATTTAAAACTTGACTTTACGATATCGGATTGTAACACTAACCAAAACCAACAACTCACTATTTATAATATGGCTGCAACTGATTTTTGAAACCTACCAAATACAATGAATCACTTAAAATTTCCTTTATGAAAGCCATAATTCTCAGGCTATTGAGACACATAATCTACGATTTAATATTCTTAAAAGTTCACAAATTGTCTGTGTCTTCTTTTCATGAAAAAACTAATCATGATAATATCAGGCGAGGTTAAAAATGGAAGAGACAATGAATATACTATCAGAGAAGCTTATTATAAAGAAAAGTATCAAATCAATGAATTACTAAAACTCCGAGTTATTTGCTTCAACTGTGTGTCCAAGGTATGTATGTTTATATATTTCTTCTATTTGTGGTATTTTTGTTTAATCCAATATCTTGATTATTACTAAACCATGAAATTGATGACAGTCATATAATTCTCAAACTACGAGTTTGTTACTTGTACAAATGTAACACTCGTAGAAGATTCATCTTCGAACGAAGAAGGAACTTCAGACATATTCTGATGCTGTAAGAAACCAGAAAATATGTATTGATTGGCTATATGACAATAAATGGTGTGAGTTCCTTAATGACATCTAAAAGCTTAAATATGATAAACTAATTCTATTTGCGTTTCCGTTGATAAATGTGAATATTTATTATTATTTTTTTAGTTTCAGAATAAATCAAATGATCAAGAAAATATAATCACAAGATTTACAGAGGTTGTTCACACTTTTCATCGTACTCGGATTGTAATAAATGTATATTTATATATGTATAAACTTATATCAGAAAATCAATCACGATGATATGGAATTTTTTTAGGTTATGATTCTAAAGAAATTAGTTGTGGCAATAAAGCCACCCTTTACTAATATAAAATAAATTTGGTTTTGCTTGAGCTTAATTATCAGTAGCTATAACTATAGAAGCAAGTAAGAAACAACTAATTTCAAATTTTGTTTCGATATCATTATTAGTTTCAAAAAATTATTTCACCAATCATTTAAACCTCCAACAATTTAGTTGCTCCATCTGAAATTTTTGAAATTGATAGTGGGTGTTTATTCATATCATCTTGTTGTGTACAACCTTGAAGGCTAGCAGGAATGCATCTGGTGATGATAGGAAATGATGGATCAAGAAAAACGTGCATATTTCATGATCAAGAAATTAAGGAATTATTTGGTGTGGGAGAGAAGAGAGAGAACTAGAGAGATGAGTACAACGAAAAAATGTTAAAGAAAATACCACCTATATGTTATTAAATTTTATAACGAGTGTCTATAATGAACTTGTAAAAGAATTTTGTATTAATGGTTTAGTTTATCATGATTTGACATAGTTTTGAAATATTTTAAATAACAACGGTTGTATTTATTTAACCATAACAAATATTTTAAGAAAACTTATTAGAAAAATTTGAAGTTATTAACAGAGAACAGTATCTTTTAATATCATTTGTCTTTTTAGACAATAAAAAAGTTATTGCAACATATAGTAAGTTTGATTGTGACAATACCTCTCCATTTGATTAGAAAATGAAGCTAACATAAATGAAACAACTAAACTTTTGAAAGTTAACTCTTGGTGCTTCTAAAAGTACTATTCTAAAAATAGCAATAATTCTTAATAAATAGATACCGAAGAATTTATTATTTTGACTGCTATACAATAACTGTGCTACTCCTAGGGAAAATAACTTGTGACCTGTCCTTACTCCTCTTGGTCTTGGTCACGTGATAGTTAAACTAGTAACTAGCAATTGGTTGACTGGTAGCAATGAATTAATATAATATAAAGATAAATTGTACACTTTAGTAAAATGGTAAGTCAAATGCATAATTATTCTCATATGGGATTCACAGAAAATGCTAAATCGAATGGTATTTGACTCTTTTCAGGTTAGAATGTGATATGATTAAAAGGAAAATTCAATGATGAGCTTTAATTGTGGAGTTTTTATGGTTTCCCATATTTCATCTTCTTTCACCTCTCCCTTTTGTTTTCCAGAATTTATTAGCTTTAGAAGAGAGGAAAATGAAGCTTAAGCTTGAATTTATTAGTATGTTTGGATCACCTAAAAATTATAGAATTCAGCTTATCTGAAATGAATTCTATACTTTTTATGTTTGGAACAAATTAAATAGTGTAAAAATTTAAATGAATTTCATTTGAAATCCACACCAAATAGATTAGATTCATTTTATATAATTCATTTGAAAGAAGTTATTATTTTGTGCACATCAAATAACACTACAAGAAAATTGACATTTTCCCACAAACCCATTTCCCATAAAAAAAAGTTTGTGGGTATTAACTATATTACCCACAAACCCACCAAGTTATGTTATCATCAATTTACCGACCAACATTTTGTCGGTATGTTTGTCGGTATTATGGCGGGAATTAAATTTTCACTCCCGCAAATTTTACCCACAAACTGTTGTTTGTGGGTAAAATTTTTTTATCTTTCACCCACAAACTTATGTTTGTCGGTAAGTTCTTTTCTTATTACCCACGGACTTCAGTTTGTGGGAAATAAAAACTCATAATTTTGTTATGTATTACTTACAAACTTTTGCTTGTAGGTAAAAAAAAATTAGCTTATACCCACAAACTTTGATTTGTAGGTAAATTTTTTTTTTATCCGTGAACTTATAATTATAGGAAATAAAGATATACATTATTTTGTTATAGATTACCCACAAACTCTATGGTTTGTGGGTGATTTTCAGAACCCTAAATCCTCAATTTTTCCTTCTTATTCTTTCCCTCATACAAAATTATAGTTGGGAGCTTTCTTTGCATCGACCTACTATTTTGTATTTGTCAAACCCAATCTCCATTGAAGGTAAAATTTGTACTCAACTTCAATCCCACTAAATTTTATCATCTTCAATTTATCGACAAACCTTTTGTCGATAATTTTTTTGGTGTTGTGGCAGGGTTAAATTGCGTTTGCGAGTAATTTTATTTTTTGTTTATACCCACAAACTTCAGTTGGTAGGAATTAAAACATACCATTTTTTATATTTTTTTCCCACAAACTAGGTTTGTTGGGACTTTGAAATCCTTAAAATATCAAATCTTTCTCCCTTTTTCTCACAAATTCAGAATCCCAAGTGGTCTTGCTTCTCTACCCGCGGTCTTGCTTCTCTACCTACATGATTTTGCTTCTATTGAAGGTAAGAACTACAAATTAAACCCTTTTCTTAGACCCCCTTCAATTTCTTGTCTCTTTCTTCCTTTGTCTGAGCCCTAGCCAAACCTTTTCAGAAAATCTACCACTTCTTTCCAGATCACCTAATAGCTAGTCTCTGCAATTCCTTTACCACCACGACCTTTCATGTTGCGGCAGCGGTCTGAATCTGCAGATCTAAAGTACAAAGTTTATCAGCTCTTCATTTGCAAATTATTTTTAAATACCTTAACTGACAATCTTCACTTCACGTCTCTCTCGGCATTGTGGGACATCTTCAATGCAATCAACTGACTGCGATATCTCAGAGTGAGTGTCTTCCTTTCTCTTCCTCCTTACTTGTTTTGCGATGTAATTTAGTAGATGATTAATTGGAGGAAATCACATGGTCAAGGAAAAGATGGGACCTTAAACTGGGAACGAGATTCTGCCCTAACAAGAGTAAACACCAAAAGAATTTGATTCTGTACAACTACTTTTTTTAAAAAAAAAATTCAAAACTATATATATGTATAAACAATAGAGCTAAGAATTATTTTGTATTTTGTTGAGAAATTATTTAAATTAAAGCTTAGGATATGGTCTGCATTTTTTTTTTCTTGCATATAATTACTGGGTTTGACTATTGAGGATAAATTAAGAAGGAAAAAAAACTTGGAGTTTAAGACTTGAAAGGTAGCAACACTTCAATTTTGCAAAAACAGATGCTAGTATTGTGTGTAATTACCTGGACCTAGAGAATTTTATAAGACTTTAATCTCTATCTCCACTTAAAATTTTCCAATTGACTAAGTTGGAGTTTACTTAGAATTAGTCTAATTGAATTAGTTACCAACAGTACAATCCAAAGAGCCATTTATCATTTGTAGGCCCAAGTCTATCCAGGTTGAGCCCATATTTATTATTTGAATAATGCAGAGAGGTGTGTGTTTCAAACTTCAGGTCTTAGTAACCAAATTGTAGTAACAATTTTGTTATGAAAAATACCTCTTTCCTTCCAGAATTTCTGCCTAGCTTCTTATGTTCATGTGAAATAACACTTCTCTTTTGGATATTTGTCTTTCAATTATTCAGGGCCTTTCTGTGTTTATAGAATTGGAACATGTTCTGACATTTCTTACTGTTCTTTACATTTATGCTGCAATAATAATTTTAGTTTGGAATTCTAAGCAGCTTGGTTGTCTATTATGTTGGAAGCGTCAATTGATGTGAAGCACTATGCACCTAATTATTTTTAGTGTTCTTAAATTAGTTTTCCCCACTTCAGTTAAGATGTTCAACTTTTAAAATCCTTATTTGGATCTATAACTCTGCATCGAGTTTTGCAATTCAAGATCAACAAGTGCATAAAGTAGAATAAAGTGGACAAAAAGAACTGTAGATTTTATAGATGAGATTCACTCTAGCAAAGGATAATCTGTTTTATTCTTTAAATATTTTTATCCTTTTATTACTGATTTGGTTGCCACATATTTAGGCTCATTACTAATTTGGTATGTGAAGCTTACGGAAGATCAACTTCCTTTAGATATTAAGACTGGAAGCTTAATCAACCAATTGAGGAGGATGGTTCTAGATACAAGGTTCCTATTATGACAACAGTGAGTGGAGCTTTGGCAACTGCTGAAGCAATAAACAGCTATAAATAGCTTGAAGATGAAAGCTTCTCCAAGATTTCGTTGATGTTGAGATGAAAGAATTGAGTGATTCAAAATTACTGACGGCTTCTTCAACTTTGTGAATTGACCTGGTAAAACGGTAAGTATCATTGCTTCTTATGTTTAATATATATCATATATGCACCTCTAGTCTTGTTTATTACAGTCACTGATTGCGTTACTTATTAGTGGAGATTGCCAGTCTATTCCCTTATCCTTGATTTGAATAGTTATTTACTAATTTAGATTCTATTTGAGCATGAGTTGCATGAAATGATGTTCAATAGAGATGTTTGAAGCAAAATTCTTAGTGAAGCTGATTAGAATT
Source organism: Quillaja saponaria (assembly GCA_029379385.1). Classification (NCBI taxonomy): domain Eukaryota; kingdom Viridiplantae; phylum Streptophyta; class Magnoliopsida; order Fabales; family Quillajaceae; genus Quillaja; species Quillaja saponaria. The sequence goes on along the minus strand of CM055614.1, from coordinate 11,836,330 downwards.
CTCACGTTCATAACAACCTGAACATGGTTACAGGGTATTTCGGAGTCTGCAAATTCTTGTTTTGTGTAATCCAATGCTATGGTTGAAGCAGTTTCTCTTTGTAAGAATGTGGTTGGAAGAATCTTATTGACTTCTTTTCTATTCATTGTCAGATTTGAATATAAAAACTAAAAATGTCTGATTTTAGCTGTAGAACCCAAGTTTAGAATTCAGTCATATTATATTTCTGGCTTCCACTTTTTAGTTGTTAGCTATAAGTTCTTAAGTTCCCTATTATATGTCAATTACTTACTTTTTTTTTTTTTTTAACAGATTCATGTAGGGTGTCTCTTTTAGCGACATAAGATGGTGATGAAGGTGGTCATGAAGATGGTGAAGAGAATGTTCACGAGGATGACGACAATGAATGATGATCTTGACGACCTATAACTAGCTAGTTGATTGTTTTATTAGGTTTTCTTATTTTTTCCAAACTGTACGTGTTAACAGTTTTGTTTATTTGATAGTTTTCTTATGAAATGTTGAAAATACTTTCGATTTGTGACGATACTTGAATGAGAAATATGATGAAATTTGTTTTATGAATTTTATGGGAGGATATATTTATTAACAGGGTCGTGTTGTTTACAAAAAAAGATCATTATAATAAGCATGTTTCACTCACAAATTGAGTTTGTGGCTAAATTTGGCAGGATAACCACAAACTGAGTTTGTGGGTAAATTTGATAGGATAAATAGCTCATCGACAAACATTTGTGGGAATTAATTTTACCGACAAACCTCTTATACCTCGTTACCAACAAACATCACCGACAAACATTTGTGGGAATTACCCACAAACTCAAAAAGTTTGTGGGAATTACCTAAGTAAATTTACCCACTGACTGTTTGTCGGTAGGCCTTTTCCCACACACTTTTACCTTTTTTCCCACAAATTTGGTTTGTGGGAAAAAGTCATTTTTCTTGTAGTGTAATATTTTTATCCTTAATATTACACATACTTTTCACTTAAACAAATTAATAAAAAAATCACCATTGTTTCATCTCAAATGTTTATCTAACTAACTACAAGTTTTTTTCCTTACAACTTGCTTTTTGTTCTTGAACAATTAATCTCTTTTTCTTTATATTTTTAGCTGACCAATGCTACTTGTAAGTAAAAAAATAAAATAAAAATTGACAATAGTATGAGAACAATACTTGAATTAATATGAATTCTTTATTTGTTCCAAATAAGAGAATTAAACTGAATTCATAAGTGTAGTTTTCACTATAAATAGGATAATTCATTTTAAATAAATTGAATAATAAAATTCATTTAAAATAAATAATTCTATTTTTTTTATTTTGTTCCAATCATATAGTTAGTTAAGAGAGGAGAAAAATGAGACGAGTAAGCACCCCAATTCAGTAGAATTCAAGCCTCAAGACCCTACATGACTTCAAGCATTCAAGTTTCTCTCAACAATTAAAGATCCCAACTTCAAGCATTTAACAAATTCCCAGGAATCTCTACAAAACTTAAATTCCTAAAGATTAAGAAAGGTTCGTGATCAATTCAACATGTTTGAGATCAAACTCCACGAGTTCTCATCCAAATATTTTGTATTCTAAAATAATAAGAATGTTATAAGAGATAAATTATTTGTACTATTTGAATTTCTGATTGCTAACGTGGTGACTTGCTCTATTTTGCATCAGTTAGCAATCTATATATCTATTTAGAATCTACAATAATTAATTAACAAGATTACAAGATTTTAAATAGAAATTAATATTAATATTCACTAGCACTGCCATAATTGTATTGAATAAAAATTTATTAAATAATAGATTTTTCATTGATAGAAATTTACCAAACATGCTTTAACATTAGTATGTACTTTGTTTCCATTTTCTTTTGATTTTTTTTAAACATAATTTCTTAAATACGGTTTGCTTTAATCTACGTGATCATCCCAGCAAGAAATGAGCGAAAATGATCTAAAATAAAAACAAGAACAACAATAAGATTTCTCTTTATACATATTCAATTGCCACGTTTTGACTACTTATTATAAATAAAAAGTATACAAATTGTCGAAATATTTGTATAAGGATATAACATGATAGTATAAAAGTATCTAGTTACTTTTTATACAATATTGGTAATAACATAATGATAGTATAGGCTTACACTGTTGATCCATTCTTATACTATGTCTAACAGTGTAAGCTATAGAATGAGAGGAGAAGGGATAAGACTAATGTTTAACTATGTAGCCAAATACATAGTATAATTCTATACTACACAATCTAGTACGAATGAACTATGCCTATGTTACAAACTGATGAAATCTATTCTATATAATCGGTTTCGGTTATACCCCATACATTTGTAGTTCGATGTATCTCTTTCAGTGAGTATATCTCCGATGGATTTTCCCAAGCTGAGAGAGATTTTATGGCCATAGAAAAACTTTAGCAAAATCTTCTTTAGATTGATTTTGTTCTTTGCCCAAATTCCTTCAGATGACCACCTCGATTTTCTGATACAAAACATAATATTAGTCTAAAATTACAAGCTCAATTTTCTAAATTAAAAGACTAGTCCAGAAATCTAGAAGTTTTTTTAGACAAATTCAGATCTGTATGTTTATTACCAACAATCATTATATAATTAGAAGGAAAAAAAAAAAGCATAAAATAATTCCAAAAAAAGAAAAAAATAAAATCATACATTTGATAAATCATTGATTTGATGGATGTGAATATGATAGGTTTCGGATAATTTTCTCATCATGACTTTCATCTTCATCACCACCATCACCATGACTAGCAAGCATTTCATGAAAGAGATGCAAAAAACTTATAATTTTTGAGAAGGTGAGATTGGAATTGGATTTATATAGATGGTGGTCCTAGTCACTAGGCATAATTCGATGTACTTGGTCTTGTTAAATTTGACTACATTTGACACGTTAAGTGAATTTATGATAATATTTCTTATTTTCTTTTGTCCTTATATATCTATATTGTTTTCCAAATGTGTTATATAATTCTTATAGATTTCTAAGGTTAAGTTTTAATCACATCCAAATTGTTTCAAACATACGCCATTGAGAAAGAAATTATTTCAAGACTAGTAATATTCAATTTATGATATGTTCTACATAGCTTTTTAAGCTTGCTTTTCTTTTCTTTTTTTGGTCTTCTCTTTTCCAAGTTCTTAAAATTTTCTATGTAAATGTTGATTTAGATTAGAGGCTCCATGATATAAAAAAAATAAAAAAATAAAAAAAGAAGAGGTTTTTTTAACCAGTATCCAGACAGAAACATTTGGTTAGATTGAAATGTTCTGTTCAACTCTATATATTTCTCTATATGAAGAGTACATCAAAAAAATACGAATGACTATAACAAAGTTTTTATTTTTTGGAGTATGAATTCTATTTTACAAACTTCCATTTGAGTATCATGGATGGTTGGACATTCTTAATGGAGTGAATATGATTGTTACATCGGCTACCTATGGAAACTCTGCAACCAACCTAAAAAATTATTTCTATAGCATAATTACCAAATATAATTAAAGAAATATTATCCCACATTTTCTTACGACGCTAAATGTGATCCTATCTAACCAAAACCAACAACCCACAATTTATAATATTACAACAACTGGATTTTTTAAATATCATAAACCTACCGAATACAATGAATCACTTAAAACTTTTACTACACTAGAGGGACAATTAGCTGCATCTGCATGAGCATCGTGGATGGCTAGACATCTTATTGGAATAAATATGATAACACCATCCGGTACATTGAAAATGTACAACCACCCTAAGAGAATAATGAATATAGCATAATTACCAAACATAATTAAAGAAACATTATCCTACGTTCTCTTAAAATGCTAAACAAAATCCTATCTAACCAAAACCTACAACTCACTAATTATAATATTGCAGCAACTGAATTTTTCAAACTTACCAAATACAATGAAATAAAATTTCCTTTATAAAAGACATAATTCTCTGGCTATTGAGACACATAATCTACGATTTAAGATTCTTATAAGTTCACAAACTGACTGTGTCTTATTTTCATGAAAAAACTAATCATGATAGTATTAGGCGAGGTTAAAAATGGAAGAGACAATGAATATACTATAGGGAAGCTTATTATAAAGAAAAAGTCTATTATCGGACTGATTCTTTGTGACCCAAAGGTCTGCTCTTTTGAGCTCTTAAACCTGCCTTCCTTGCCTTACCGACTTAATGATTATCCAAGGTAAGCATGTTTATTTATTTCTTCTATTTGTGGCATTTTTATTTAATCTAATATCTTTATTATGACTAAATCATGAAATTGATGACAGTCACATAATTCCCAAACTACAAGTTTATTACTTGCACAAATGTAACACTCGTAGGAGATTCATCTTCAAACGTAGAAAGAACTTCGGACATATGGTGATGTTGTAAGAAATCTGAGCTAGAAATATGTACTGACTGGCTGTATGACAAGAAACGGTTTAAGTTCCTTAATGACATCTAAGTGCTTAACTATGATAAACTAATTCTATCTGTGATTTCGTTGATAAATGTGAACATTTATTTATTTATTTTCTGGTTCAGAATAATTCAGATGATCAAGAAAAAGACAGCCACAAGATTTACAGAGGTTGTCCACACTCGTCATTGTACCCGGATTGTACTAAATGTATATGCATATATGTATAAATCTATATCAGAAAATCAATCACGATGACATGTTTTCTTCTTCTTCTTTTTTTTTTTTTTTTTTTTTTTTGTAAGGATTTGTTTGAATTGATAAAAGCCCAACTAGTAAAATAATTAATGCAGCCCAACTGTCGAACAATTAATGTATATTATGAACGCTTAAGGTTATAAACCTTGTATTACCTTACCAAAACCACTTTTTTTTTTCTTTTACAGTCCACGAGATTACAAGATATCACAGTCATTTGTTTTTTTAAATCTTAAAATTCATCATCATATCATGACACACTAAATTACTCAGGACTACTACCTATAAAAAGCCATTAGACTCATGCTACTGATACATCACCACTCTTTCGTTCTCAATATTTGTAAGCTAATTGTGTCTCTCTCTTTATAGTCACATTAGTCATGTTATTGGACAAAGTTGAAGATGAAGGGAACAATGAAGATCCTATCTGAGAAATTTATCATTTTCTCATTGAATCAATGAATTAACAAACAATTATTTCTCAAAAATACTAGAATTTAATACTATTTTCTTAACCGTTAGGATTTTTAACCTAAATTTTTATTTGGTAATGTTCTAATTAGTTTGTTCTTGGTGCAGGAAAAAAAAGAAGAAGATGATGATTGTGATTTTCTAATTAGGTTTACTTTAGTGAGTACGTAAATCAAATTAAATGATTAAAGAGTTTTCATAAAGTGGAGGAAAAGTTTACTTGTTAGTAGAAATTTATAGGCATAGTGCAAGAGACATTAGTAGAGATGTAGGGAGAGTGATGAGAACACTATATGAGGAGAGGCACATTTACTTGTAAGGAGTGTGAATCTCTTTAGCGTCATTTAATGTGTGAGTTCACCAAGAAGGCTCTGAAATATAAAAGGTTTGAAAAAAAAGAAGTTGTGGTGATTAAATTTTGTGGAAAAGGAAGAGAATTGAAAAAAAAAAAAAAGAAAGAAAAAAAAAAGTAGAAAAGAAATGAAAAAAAAAGCTTGGTTTTACCTCTGTAGAATATATAAGTTGAAGTTCTGCTGAAGTTTTGTAATTTTATGTAGCCATCGCAACAAGAGATGGGTGTAGGTGGCACACGAAGTTTAATTTTTGTATGTGGAATTTCATACTGGTGGATGTGTAGAATTTTTAAGATATCCACAAGTTGAAAAAGTGTCTCCTTTTGTGATATTTGATCTTGAGAGGATATGACAAGAAACAACTAATTTCAAATTTTGTTTTGATAACAATATTATTTTCAAAAAATTATTTCGCCAATCGTTTAATTCCCCAACGATTTAGTTGCTCCTTCTGAAATATTTGAAGTTGATAGTGGTTGTTTATTCAAATCATCTTGTTGTGAACAACCTTGAACGCTAGCAACAATGCATCTGGTAGTGATTGGAAATGATGAATCAAGAAAAACGTGCATATTTCACGATCAAGAAATTAAGGACGAGTCAGTTCTTACTTGGTGTGGAAAAGAAGAGAGAGAACTAAATTGAATGAACTAACAATTGGTTGACGGTAGCAATGAATTAATAGAATATAAAGATAAAATGTACTCTTTAGTAAAGTGGTAAATCAAATGCATAATTATTCTGGTATGGGATTCACATAAAATATTAAAACGATAGCATTTTGTTATAAAATAAAAAATAAAAACAACAAACATTAGTTGTTTAAAAGTTTTAGAGGAGTTAGTTTCACGATAGGAATGAAACATAAAAGAATACCAAGAGGAATAGGTGAATAGTGAATAAAAACCGACGCACATACACAATCAAGCACTAGAACTTCTGGTTTCTTCCATTGCAACACCCATCAAAGGAGTAGTTCCCTATAAAACGAATCCAAAATGGTTTAAAATTTTTCCTATAGTAGTTCCTCTTAGACAGATATCGAAACAAAATCATCCCAGCGAAAAGAGAAAGAGTCAGAGAGGGTTAGTGATTCCTAATTTTGAGAAATTTTTTGAAAACCCATTTCATAAACCAAAAAAATTATTGAATAAAGAGCAAACTTACCCCATGATTACATCTTCTGGCTCAATGTTCATGTCCTCTATGAAAAATGAAAATATGGAGGACTTGGAGATAGGATTCGCGCAGAAAAGAAAGTAAAAAGCCTTCAAACCTCTACTAAAACGACATCGACTGGAGGAAGAAAACTCTCAAACAAATCAGGTTTTTATTTTTATTTATTATTATTTTTTTCTAACAAAACATTGTCGTCTTGGTATTCTTTTCTATTACATTCCTTTTTTTTTTTTTTTTTAACAAAATGCCATCGTTTTAACACTCACCAGGGAGCTCTCCATGCATGTGATCCGGGCTCAGTATTGTGAGAATAAAACAAGTTTATAAAACAATTAAGTAGTTAACACAATTAACTACTTGAGATAAAGCAAATAATAAATTTTAATTAGTCATTACAAAAATAAAAATGCATGAAATTAAATACTAAACATTTTTATTAAATAAAAATCATCATTAATTTTAAAACAATTTGATAATTTGCTAATAAGGTATTAGGTCCAATTAGTTAAAACAGATGTGCTGCAAACCAAATGATTGTAGGTTCAAATCTCACCATCGGCTGATGAGTAGTCATTTTCTCCTTAAGTGTGAGATATCTCTCCACCTAGTTGACTCAATTTATAAGACAGATGAATTGGAGTGTCCTTGAAGTATGATGAAAAAAAAAAAAACTTAAATACTTTCTATGTCAAAAATATATATATGTACATATATATATTATTACACCTTGGCAATTTGTAATGAAAATTAGTTGTATAATATTGTGAGCTTACTAAAGAAAAAAACAGTAGAGGCTAGGATAGTGATTTCGCCACAACAGCAAGTTAAATTCTTGATAAGATGCTTCTAATGAATAATTTGCGCTACAACAAAATTAAGCTACAGCTAGCAACGATTACAATGCAACACTTAAAAAAATGTTGCTTCAAATAAAATATTGCAATAAAAATAAACTGTTAGCTAATAATTAATTTTTTGCAATGCATTTATTGCAATATCTAAGTAACTATTGTAATAACTACGATATTGCATCAAAAATAAATCATTGTTTAAAATTTGAAACTATGCAACACAATTCTATATAATGGCTATGAACCGGTGTCCAATATAACAACTTGCGACACGTATTTCTAGTATTGCTTTTTTATTTTTTATACAACAATGGTATTATTTATGGGGCTGTACTTCAATTAGTTTAAAAAAAAAAAAACCGTTGTCTAATCTAAATTCTTTTTAGCATCCTGTGTATACAAATTTTTCCTCTGTACTTATTTATTTATTTTACTTTCTCTTGCCTTTTGTTTTATTTTCTTCTTTCCCTTCTCTTTTCACCCAACATTACCATTGCATTCCAGCCCATGGAATGACCACCACCAAAGGTAATTACTAATTAGTACTTGAAACATATTTCTGAAGTCAACTTTAGTTTTTTTTTTTTTTTTAATGTAGAATATAGATATAAATTGTATTTTCTAAGTTTTATAACAATTATTATTCTTTTTCTTTGGCCATATATATATGATGCTAATTTACAGAAATAAGTGTTACTAATGTGTGTCCAATCCATAAGTGTTGAGGTCAAATATTTGTGATATTCAATATATTTTAAAAATAACAATTCATTAAATAACCACGTGTTATAGAAATTAAAAATAAAAAAATAAAAAAAATCCTATTATTGATTTTCTAAAAGCAATACCTTAATAAATGCATTCATTTTGTAGACCTACAAAAGGAAAAGGTTATCCAAAACTAGTATTTTTTTTTTTTTTTTTTCAGAAATAATGTATCAAATTTGCCTAACATATGTACCATCCACATACCAGAAAACTAGGTAGATTGGTTGTTTAGCACACAATATATATCCACCCATTGGTTTTTGTTTTTCTAAAACAATCAAATTGCCTATAGAGTTACAAACCAATACCTTACCACCTAACCTCTCCATCTCTATAAAGTCATGATGCATATGAGAGTTCTCTCATAAGCAACCAGTTTTCAATCATCCACCAAATTTATCATTGTTTTTTTATGATTTCAATAAAGAAGAAAATTATGACATCAGAGAAAGTTCAAAATGAAGATGAAGATGATGAAGATGCTAACTTAATTGGAGAATTTGTTATTTTACAAAATATCAAATCAATGATTTACTAAAGGTACGCTAATAATACTTGAATTCCATTATTAATTCTACAACTAATTTCTAAAATCCATTCAATTGGATATGTTTTGTTTGAGACTTTTAATTTTCACCATCGTCTAATATTGAGACTTATATATATGTATATATATATATTTTCTTTGTTATAATTTGAAATTTTCGATTTTCTAATATAGTTTATCTCCATACATACTCAGAATGTGGCCCTTAGCATTATCCTTCAAGAGTTAATCTCCTCAAAAGTCGGCTTTCTTATTGGAAGGAGTTGACTATATTGAAATTGAAGGTGACAACTCCGTGGCTTATATACTCAAAGATGACGCCATACCTTTATGTCCAGTTCTTAGAGCTATAACTACAGATGAGGCATGTGATGAAATCAAGCAGGTGTTTGCTACAAAGTAATTGGCAGAGATAGCTATTAGTCCTCTATTTATGTAAATTTATTAAGTTATGGGAGTGCTTATGATGAAAGAAAAATAATACATATCAATGTAATAATACATGACTTTTCTTATTTGTAATAGATGTAATGATGCAAATATTATGTAATATTTCACTCATCATAATTTTCATTTCTTTTAGAATTTTTTAATAGGTGTACTTGCTAAGTTATAATAAATATGTTTTTTGAAAATTAAAACTTTCTAAAAGTAGTAATTTATCTTTTAAATAACAACGAAATCATGATTAAATATAATAATAAATATTTACAAGTATTCTTAGGACACTCATTAAAAAAATCATTCATTTTATTCTCTACTTCTACACCTACCAAACATTTAGCAACACTGAGGTAGCTATATAGATTGCAATCCCAATAATATATACCTGAAGTGTAAAAAAAAAAAACTGCTTAATTAAAATTCTTAATAATTTGACCATTTCTATGTTATATTGAAACTTTATTGGGCTTGAAGCCATGCCGAAAACAAATATCCCACAAACTTTGATCAATTCAGACCAAAGAAAGATTGAGTGGAAGGTAAAAAAAGGAATGATTTTGATTATATAGTTTTCTTTAATTCTTCTATTTTTGGTAGTTTAATCAAAACAGGTATGGAAGAAAATTAGTTACAACAACTTACATATACAAATTACAGTAGTATTTTTGAAAGGAATAACTATTTTATGTGTGTTATCTCATAAATATATAATCAAGAGGAAAAGTTTCAATATTATTGTTGTTCTATGTTAGGGTTTTTTATGCTGCTAGTATACCTTTAAAGTACTTGTTAATTAAGGTATTTATTTAGAATAATTTTTATTAAATATAGTGTTTGGTTAGGATTTCACTGACGCACAATAAATAACTTACTATTTTGTTATAAATATTTTAAATCTCAATTAATGTATTTATTACACATTCAATGTAATTAGTATACTCGTTAGAAAATTTTAATTATTATGCCTATATATGTTTTTCGTGCTTCTATAAACTAAATTTGTTTTAGAAAACAAGTAATTGATTTTCATTGGCTTTTACTAAAATAAAATTAATTTGGTATAACTATAGAAGCAACTAGGAAACAACTAATTTCAGTTTTGTTTTGATAACATTATTATTTTCCCAATCGTTTAAATCTCCAACTTTTCAGTTGATCCTTTTGAAATATTCGAATTGATAGTGGTTGTAATTTATTCATTATCATATTGTTGTGAACAACCTTGGAGGCTAGCAGCGATGCATCTGGTGGTGATAGGAAATGATGAGCCAAGAAGAACGTGCATATTTCATGGGCGAGATACTAAGGAAGAGTCAATTCCTAAATGGTGTGGGAAAGAGAGAGAACCAAGGGCTAGTTTGATATATGTGAATGATTTTTGCAGAATTAGAATGGGAAAGAGAATGGAAATAGAATGTAGTGGAATGAAATTATCATTCCATTATATTGTTTAATAGCATCGGTGACCAATAATTTATTTATTTTCTATATAATTTGTAGACATTAAAAATATACAAATTATGCTAAAATGACAAAAATATCTCTCAATAGATAAAGTAATAAAAAGTATAATATAATTTATGAAATATATATATTTCTTAACTTTTTAATTAATATTTTAAAAAAATTATATTATATATTTATGATTATTATTAGCAATAAATTAAGAATTGTTATTATTACTAGTACTATTTATTAATATTAGTATTTTAGTTTAAAATTACTTAACTAACTTATTTATTTAACATTAATTAATTATTTATAATTATATTATTTATTATGATATGAAGGTTCTTTTGTCATTTGAATGAAATGTATTGATTTTTTACTTATTTTTAAATACAATTTTTTTTTATATTTTATATGATTTTATATTATTTAATGTGATATGAAGGGTATTTTTGTATTTTACTAAATTAAATATATTTATTATTTAATTTATATATTTATAATATTATTATTCTATTAATATTTAACTTTTTATTTAATTATCTAGTTTTAATGTGATAAAATAATATATTTTTTGTCATTTAATTGAACTAAACCGATTCCACAGAAATAGGAATAAGCAATCCCACCTATAGGTGGATTTGAGGGTTCCTATTTCTATGCAATAAAATGGCCAAAATTGAATGAGTATTTTCAAAATAAAAAATGTACCAAACGAAAGAATATTTAGTCCATGAAATCAGGCATGGAATGGAATGAGCATTACTGCATATCAAAGCCCTAAGAGATGAGTGCAACGAAAAAATGGTAGAGAAAACTCGACTGCGCCTGCATATTATTAAATTTTCTAATGAGTGCCTATAATTACTTATTAAAGTAATGGTTTTGAAAAGAATTTTGCATTTAATGGAGCATTATATCATGATTTCAGTTGCACACTTTTGAAATATTTAAAATAACAATTATTGAATTTATTTAACAATAACAAATATTTTAAGAAAACCAAAAAGTTATTACAATATACTGAAGAAAAGAAAATATAACAAGCAATAAACAAATAAAACAAAAAATATTGGTGAATGTTCCTTAAATGAACAAGTTTAAAATGTAAATGAGGTGATAATAGAATACTAGAAGAAGAAGAAGTCCATAAGAAGACTAATATTGATACTTAAAACTCTGAGAATATAACCAACTTGTTAATGAATTAAATGAAGTCATTTTAAAAATATTTAGGGTCAAAGTCAAAGGACAAATATTAATACAGGTTAATGAATTAAATGAAGTCATTTTAAAAATATTTATGATCAAAGTCATTTTAAAGATGGTGCTTTATTCTTATTGAGGAAAATTAAGCCTAGCATTCTCTCCTCTCAACTTAAAGGCCTCACAATCATATACCAAGGCAGCGTCTTCAGCTGTGCCAAACGTGCCTAGCCATAGGCGAGTCCTATTTTTCTTTTTTTAATATTTGTAAAAAAACAAAGAAAATATTGAAATTGCCTAGGAAATCTATACAAATTAAATTGAAGTCTATTGAAATCAAATCATTAAAATCTTGAAGAAAAAAAATAGTATTTTTTATGCTAGATCTTTGGATTGGTGCCCAATGGGCAACTATGACTATGAGATGAGGCAAACACAACAAAGAGGAGGCTTATATTTTAAACTTGTTCTTGAATGGTTAATGTTTTCTACTAACTTTTGGCGCCTCTTTAACTGATTGACATACCAAACACAGTTAAATGAGATCAAACATAGCACTATTAATCTTTATACCTTCTTAACCCTCTTCCAAACACACCCTTAAGGTTATAAACCGTATTACCTAACCAAAAACACCTTTACAGCGCACTAGATTACAAGATATCACAGTCATTGGTTTTCACAATCTTCAAATCCATCATACCATGACACACTAAATTACTCAGGCCGACCATCTATATAAAGCCATCAGACTCATGCTATTGATCACACTCTCATTCTCTGTATTCGTAAGCTATTTGTGTCCCTCTCTTTATAATCACACTATTCATGTTATTGGACGAAGTTGAAGATGAAGGCAACGACGAATATCCTATCTGGCAAGTTTATCTTTTTCTCATCGAATCAATGATTTAACAAACAATTATTTCTCAAAAATACTAGAATTTAATGCTATTCTCTTAACAGTTGGGATTTGAACTCAAATTTTATTTGGTAGTTTTCTAACTAATTTGATGGGTAAGAAAAACAATTAGATGATGATTAGAATTTTCTAATTATGTTTACCTTTTGTAGATAAATAATCTAATTAGATTATTGTAGAGTTTTCATAAAGTGGAGTAAGGATGACATCCAATCGGTAAAAATTGAGAAACAGATCCAAACTTGCCATATCGAAAGTTCGGTATGATTACAGTATTTCAATTTGTTTGGTACAGATTCGGTATTGTACAAAAAAATATAAAATAAATAATAAACCAAATATTTGATTTGGTAAAATTGAATCTTCGGATTTTTATCAACACCGAAACCGAATTGAAATACTACCAAAAGACCTAGCCCATTTCTGCTGTTACTTGGTCCCTGACCCAAAAAATTGTCAAAGCCCTGAGGCCCTTGACTTCACCTTAGTCCTTTGACCTCACAATTCACACAATCGATTTCTAATTCTCGACTCCTCTAGAAACCCTAGCCACGTACCAGTTTACCATGCTTTCTTACTGATCAATGAGTAAGGGTCTAGAAAGGAAATAATCTGCAGCTACAATATCGTGTGATATCCTCAAAAATATTCCCCAGAAATTTGTCCTGTGCTTTCTCAAAAAAGGCTTCTCTTAGACTCTCACCACTATCGATTTCGTGAAGAGGTCATCCGTCACATGAGAAAATTTTCGAAATCCGCTCCTTATGTTGTCTGAAGGTAAAAGCATATTGTAATATTTATGTTTCAGTGTCTTATTGATTCCGCTCCGTCACATGGATACTCATTAGATTTGTCTAAGCTTTTTCATAAAGGTAGTATACACTGGAAATATAGAATGCTAACCTACTTCAAAGTTTGAAAGTCACTGCTCTCACAGTCTTCGTCCTGTCTTTTTCTAGTTCAAAATTTTCATTTTTTTTTTTATTAATTATTTTTTGAGTTTTGAGTTATGCCCCAATTTCATTGAGATTACTAATGTCTTTTATTTGTATTTTATAATGAAGCAATATGGAAAAACAAAATGAAGATTCTGTAAATGATGAACTTCCAGTTGAAGATGAGCCATTTATTGAAGATGAGCTGCCTCTTGAACCTGCAATGGATTCATCGAGACTTCCCATTCCTAAGCCTCCCAGACCTCCTTGACCTACTGCTCCACCAGCTAGAACGGTAAAGTTAGAAGCTTTCTTGAAAAATAAGAAGTCTTATTTATGCCAATAGTTTGAAGTTATTCCTTGTTCTCTAGAAGGTGTGGAGTCTCATCCTAAATCTTCATGTAACTATTGTGGTAGCATTCATAAGTGTCACCCAAAATGGGATAGTACTTCTTCAATGAATATCCAACTTGTAAAAAATACTTTATGGTACTTAAAGAAAAAGGACACTTAGGTGTAGATGATATGTTGAAAAAGAAAAAGTTTGATAATGCTCATGAGAAACAGGATGCCCAAGTACAAGGTGCAGACATTAAGAAAGTTATAGTTTACTATATTGTGCTTGGTGAATTACCATTCAAACATGTGGAGTCACTTGCATTTTGTAGGTTGTTATCTGTTTTAGTTCCATGGTTTGAATGTCCATCGCGACTTACCATTGCTAATGTTACTTGGACATGTTATGCTGATGAGAAAGAAATTTTTAAAAAGAAGTTGTCCAGTTCAAGACAGGATTTGTCTTACCACCGATACTTGGACATCTAATCAAAATTTAAGCTACAAGGCACTTCTTGTTGATGATGAGTGGAAATGGCATAAAAGAATCCTGAATTTTTGTAATATTGGTAGTCACAAGGGTGAGGATATTGGTGAGGCCATTGAGAAATGCCTTTTAAATTGGGGTTGAAAAGGTGTTCACTATATCAATGGATAATGCTAGTGCAAATGCAATGGTAATAAACCACTTTGTCCACTCTTTTTTCATCTCATTCTTTACGTAATTTTCTAGTAATTCCTCAACTCCAAGAGAATCTTTTATTTCTTATAAAGTTTACAAAATATAATAATTGTGACATTGAATTATGTCCTAGCTTTTCTATTATTGATTTGGCTACCAAGAAACTACCTTTTCAGTACATTACAATTTTCTTTTTGTTAATAAACGGGATCTTTTCCTCCTATTCTTCAACTACTATTTCCTAAAATTTAGCACCGTAGATTAGGCCACCAGGAACATCAATATCTCCTAAACACAATTTTGATTTATTTCATACTTGTCAATTACTTGTTTTCCTTTTGCAGAAACCCACGAAGAT
Organism: Quillaja saponaria; assembly: GCA_029379385.1. Taxonomy (NCBI): domain Eukaryota; kingdom Viridiplantae; phylum Streptophyta; class Magnoliopsida; order Fabales; family Quillajaceae; genus Quillaja; species Quillaja saponaria. The sequence continues at coordinate 11,821,068 of CM055614.1, read as the reverse complement.
TGTACTCAACCTTTTCAATTATTTCATTTTGATGTTTGGGCGTCTACTGTGATTTTCTTAATTGATTTTGTTATTATGTTATTTTTCTGAATGATTACTCTTGTTTTATTTGGGTCTTTCCTTTGCAAAAAAAACTCTAAATTTTTGTCCAAATTCCAAATTTAGTATAACATGCTCAAATGATCAATTTCGAACAAAAATTTAAGCAATCCAGTTTGATGAAGGCCGTGAATTTGATTATCATACTTTTACAAAATTTTACAATGATCATGGTATCCATTATCATTTGTCGACAAATGTCAGTGTTTGAGTTTATTTATCGCATTCTTGGGAATATGATTGCACTTTTTTGTTTCAAGCTCATCCCCCTTTCTACTTTTTGGGTTGAAACGCTTCATACAACTGTTCTTTGGAACACGCATCCTCTTCCCTCTCTTGAACATATGATTCATTTTGAGGTTCTTTACAATAGATCTCCTACACACTCTCCTCTTCGTGGTTTTTAGTTGTTACCTTATTTTCTTTGTCTAAACAACACAAATTAGCTCCTAGATCCATCATATGTGTCTTTTTAGGTTCCTACACATTATAAGTATTATCATTGTTTTGATTCTACATCCAACAAGATTATCATTTCTAGGCATGCGTATTTCTACGAACAAATTTTTCTATATTCTACTCTTATTTCTTCTACTGCACCTATAAGGAATGTTTCTCCATCTTTGCTTAATCATATCACCTCAATTACTTCCACTTTATTAACTCTCTTTTATCACCATCTTATCATCCTTTACCATCTATATGATCATTAGACATCGTAAATCCTTTATCTTTGAGAGCACCAATAGAGATAACACCTCATGTATCATCTGCCACGTCGACTCCACCCGCAGTATTATCTACTTCTGATACCTCTTTTAATAACCCACCATTCACCACCATCATGCCTTCGTACCATTGTCACTAGGTCTATACGTGAAATTCGTAAACTCAAAATAATTCAATCTCTTTTCTCCTCCACATCAAGCTTCCCACTTGAGCCTACATGTTTTTCTCAAGACAATAAAACTCCTAAACGGCTAAAAACCATGCGTGATCAGTAGAATGCTCTATTACATAATAATACTTAGCAATCGTCCCTTATCCAAAAAATCAGAACTTCATTGGTTGTAAATGAGTATACAAAATGAAACAAAAAACATTTAGTTCAATTGTATTTTCTAAACTTCATAACAATATATGATGCTAATTTACAGAAAGAAGTGTTTTCTAATGTGTGTCCAATTCCATAAGTATTTAAGTCAAATATTTGTGATATTTAATATATCTTAAAACTAAAAATTTTATTAATTTCATACATAAACTCTGTGTTATAGAAAGAAAAAAAAAATAATTTATTGTTTTTTTCTGAAAGCAATACCTTAATAAATGCATTCATATAAAAAGACCTACAAAAGGAAAAGACCACAATTAATTTTTTTTAAGAAATAATAATATCAAATTTGCCTAATACATGTACCATCCACATACCAGAAAACTAGGTAGATTGGTTGTTTAGCACACAGAGTGTATCCACCCATTGGTTTTTGTTTATCTAAATCAATCAAATTGCCTATAGAGTTACAAACAAATATCTTACCACCTAACCTCTCTATCTCCATAAAGTCATTATCCATATGAGAGTTCTTTCATAAGCAACCAGTTTTCAATAAAGAAGAAAATTATGACATCAGAGAAATTTCAAAACGAAGATGAAGATGCTAACTTAATTTTCGTTGTTTTGCAAAATATCAAATCAATGATTTACTAAAGGTATTCTACTAATACTCGAATTTCATTATTAATTTTACAACTGATTTTCTAAATACAGTTTATCTTTATACATACTCAGAATGTGACCCAAAGAGTTATTCTTGAAGAGTAAAACTCCTCAAAAGTCAGCCTTCATATTGGAAGGAGTTGATTACCTTGAAATTGAAGGTGACAACTCAGTGGCTCATATAGTCAAAGGTGATGCCATACCTTTATGTCCAGTTCTTGAAGCCATTACAGCTGAGTGTGTAGAAATCATAAGAAGTTTTCACAAAGTTAGCATTCGTCGAGTTGATATTAATGCAAATGAAGATGCAACTATGCTTGTGGTAATGGCTTTAAAAGGAGGTGTTAGTTGATAATGTGATTGGCAGATGGATAGCTATTAGTCCTCAGTTTATGTATTAAGTTATTATGTTATAATAGTGCTTATGATGAAAGGGCAAAAACAATACATATCAATGTAATACTACACAACTTTTCTTATTTGTAATTAATCTAATATCAAAATATTATGTAATATTTCGCTGATCATATTTATTTTCTTTTAGGATTTTCTAACGAGTGTCCTAAGAATACTTATCAAGCTATAATAAATATTTTTTTTGAATTTTAAAATATTCTAAAGACAGTAATTTATGCTTTATATAACAATAAAAATCATGATAAACTAGAATAATAATATTATAAATATTTTTACATAAACCGTTAACAAGAGTCTTTAGGGCACCCATTACTAAAAATCGATCATTTATTCTCTTTATCTACACCTACCAAACATTTAGCAACACAGGAGGTAGCTATATATATTACAATTTACCAATAATATATACGTAAAGTAAAAAAAAAAAAGACACTTAATTAAAATTCTTAATTGTTTGACCATTTTTATGTCATATTGGAATTTTATTGGGCTTGAAGCAATGCCAAAAACAAATATCCTACAAACAGTGGTATATTTAGAACAAAGAAAGATTGAGTGGAAGGTAGAAAAAGAATGATTTTGATTATATAGTTTTCTATCTTCTACTTTTGGTCATTTAATCAGAACTAGTATGGCAAGAAAAAGTAGTTATTACAACAACTTACATTTACAAAGTACAAAAGTATTTTTGAAAGGAAGAACTATTTTAAGAGGGTTATCTCATAAATATATAATCTGTGTACACAAAAGCAAAAGTTTCAATATTATTGTTGTTCTTTGTTAGGGTTTTTTTTTTTTTTTTCTTTAGTAGCTAGTATATCTTAAAGAGAACTTGTTAATTAAGGTATTTATAATTATTTGCTATTAAATGTAGTAGTTGTTTAGGATTTCATTGACATGACTATTATTACACATTAAATATAATTAGTGTAATTCTTAGAATATTTAATCTATTAGGCCAATTTATGTTTTCCGTGCTTCTATAGAATAAGTTTGTGTTAGAAAACAAGTAACCAATTTTCATTGGATTTTACTAAAATGAAATTGATTTGGTATAGCTTGAGCTTAATTATCAGAAGCTATAAATAAAGAAGCAACTAAGAAACAACAAATTTTGTTTTGGTAACATCATTATTTTCATAAAATTATTTCCAATAATTTAAATCTCCAACAGTTTAGTTGATCCTTTTAAATATTTGAAATTGATAGTGGTTGTTTATTCAAATCATCTTGTTGTGAACAACCTAGAAGGCTAGCAACGATGCATCTGGTGGTGATCATGATACTAATGATGGATCAAGAAAAACGTGCATATTTCATGGGCAAGAAATTAAGGATGAGTCCATTCTTATTTGGTGTGGAAAAGAAGAGAGAGAACTAGAGAGATGTGAACAACGAAAAGTTGGTAGAGAAAACTCAACTGTGCCTACATATTATTAAATTTTCTAATGAGTGTCTATAATAAACATATTAAAGTAATGATTTTAACTCATAAATCATGGTTCAAGTGGTAAAACACGCTTTAAATTCAGCAGTTAAGAGTAATGATTTCTCCACAACAAGAAGATAAATTCTTGATAACATGCTAGCTTATCATAAATAATTTGCACTAGAACAAATGTAAGTTACAACAAAGATTACCTTGTAAAAATTTTTAAAATGCTGCTTCAAATAGAATATTAAATAAAAAAATAATGTTGCCTACAAATTAAATGCATTTATTGCAATATCCAAATAACTATTATATTGCAACGAAATTAAATGATTGTTTAAATTTTGAAATTACGTGAACAATTCTTATATAATGTATAAGGAACCATTGTCCAATATAACAACTTGCAACACTTATTTCTAGCGTTACTATTTCTAATTTAAATTCTTTTTAGCATCCCGCGTATACAAATTTTCGTATAAAAGACTTACAAAAGAAAAAGTATTTTCTACAATTATTTTTTTTTTAAATAATACATCAAATTTGTCTAATACATATACCATCCATATACCAGAAAACTAGGTAGATTGGTTGTTTAGCACACAATATATATCCACCCATTGGTTTTTGTTTTTCTAAAACAATCAAATTGCCTATAGAGTTACAAACAAATATCTTACCACCAAACCTCTCCCTCTCTATAAAGTCATAATCATATTAGACTTCTCTCATAAGCAATCATCCACCAAAATTATTTTTTATTTTTTATTTTTTATTACTTCAATAAAGAAGAAAATTATGACGTCAGAGAAAGTTCAAAACGAACATGAAGATGATGAAGACGATAACTTAATTGGAGAAGTTGTTGTTCTGCAAAATATCAAATCAATGATTTACTAAAGGTATGCTACTAATACTTGAATTCTATTATTAATACTACAACTGATTTCTTAAATCCATTCAAATTGTCTAATTTTCATTGTTTAATTTAAAATACTTGATTTTCAAAACAGTTTACCTCCGTGCATATTCAGAATGTGGCCCTTAGAGTTATCCTTGAAGAGTTAATCTCCTCAAAAGTCAGCTTTCTTATTGGAAGGAGTTGACTATATTGAAATTGAAGGTGACAACTCAGTGGATCACATACTCAAAGGTGAAGCCATTACCTTTATGTCCAGTTCTTAAAGCTTTTACTACAGAGGAGACATGTGATGAAATCAAGGAGGTGTTAGTTGACAATGTAATTGGCAGATGGATAGCTATGAGTCCTCGATTTATGTATTAATTTATTGTTGTAATAGTGTTTATGCTTAAAAGGGAAAAATAATACAGATCTATGTAATAATACATGACTTTTCTCATTTTTAATAGATGTAATGATCAAAATATTATGTAATTTTGTTATCGTAGTTTTTATTTCCTTTTAGAGTTTTTTAACGGTATTCCTAAAAGCTTCTGTTAAGTTACAATAAATATATATAATTTTTGAAAATTAAATTTTTTATTTATGGACTGTTAACAAGTACTCTTAAGGCATTGTTATAAAAAATCTTTCATTTTATTCTCTTTTTCTACACCTATTAAATATTAACAAAGAAAGCTTGAATGGAAGATAAAAAAAGAATGATTTGATTATATAGTTTTCTTTCTTCTAACGTTGGCAACACCTATGTTATCAGCTTCTATGATTAGGTGAAGGGAGGGGGGAACTTGCAACTATTCGAACTCACTATGGAAGAAAAGTAGTTACAACAACTTACATATACAAAGTACAATAGTATTTTTGAAAGGAAGAACCATTTTAAGTGTGTTATTTCATAAATATATAATCTGAGTACACAAAGGAGAAGTTTCAATGTTATTGCTGTCCTTTGTTAGGGTTTTTTCTCTTTTTTTTAAGTAGTTATTATATCTTATGATACTTGTTAATTAAGATATTTATTTAGAATTATTTTTTATTAAATATAGAGGTTAGTTAGGATTTCAGTGACGCACAATAAATAACTTGTTTTTTTTTTTTAAATATTTGAAATCTCAATTAATGTATTTATTACACATTAAATGTAATTATAATGCACTCAGTTAGAAAATTTTAATTTATTATGCCAATTTATATTTTTCATGCTTCTATAAACTAAATTTGTGTTAGAAAACAAGTAATTGATTTTCATTGGCTTTTACTATAATGAAATTAATCGGGGTATTGCTAGAGCTTAATTATCAAAAGCTATAACTATATATAGAAGCAACTAAGAAACAACAAATTTCAAAATTTGTTTGGATTACATTATTATTTTCAATCATTTAAATCTCCAACAGTTTAGTTGATCCTTTGAAATATTTGAAATTGATTGGTGGTTGTTTATTCATATCATCTTGTTGTGAACAACCTTGAAGGCTATCAGCGATGCATCTGGTGGTGATATATAGGAAATGATGGATCAAGATAAACGTGCATATTTCATGGGCAAGAAATTAAGAATGAGTCCATTTCTATTTGGTATGGGAAAGAGGGGAGGGAACTAGAAAGATGAGTGCAATGAAAAAATGGTAGAGAATGCCTGCATATTATTAAATTTTCTAATGAGTATCTATAACTGAATTTATTAAAACAAGGCTTTTAAAAAGAATTTTGTATTTAATTATTTGAATGGCATATTTTTAAAATGTTTTAAATGACAATTATTGTATTTATTTAACTATAACAAATATTTTAAGAGCACATGTTAGAACAATTTCAAGTTATTAACATGAATAGCAGTATCTTTTAATATTGTTTGTCCTTTAGACAATAAAAAAGTTATTGCATTATAGTAAGTTTAATTGTGACAATCCCACTGCATTTGATTAGAAAAATAAGCTAAAATAAACGAAACAACTAAACTTTTAAAAGGTAACTCTTGGTGCTTCTACAAGTATTATTCTATAAATAGCAATAAGTCTTAATAAATAGATACCGAAGAATTTATTTTTCTGATGCAATATGATGGCTGTGCCACTCTAGTAAAAGATCCTGTGATTTCTCCTTACTTCTCCTGGTCTCGTGAGTTAGTTACAACTGGTTGACGATAGCAATGAATTAACATAATGTGAAGATAAAATACACTCTTTAGTAGAATGATAAATCAAATTGTTGGTGGTGCATAATTCTTCACAAATGGGATTTTCAAAGAGAATGTTAAATCAAATGGTATTTGACTCTTGAGACTATGATATGATTAAAACGAAGATTCAATGATGAGCTTTAATCGTGAAGCTTTGCTGGTTTCTCTTATTTCATCTTTACCTTTTGTTTTTCAGATTTTATTAGCTTTAGAGAGAAAGGAAAACGAAACTTCTTTCAACTGCAAGCTTATCTAGATGCTCAAATAGTTACTGTCTGGTGCTTCTTTCCTTTCTAGGGATTAATTTTTGCAATGAGCTGGAAGTTAATCAATCTTGATCACAAACTTTTCTCACGGTTTTCTTGGCAAGAAAACAGATAAAACATGAAATAGATTTCCTTTAAAATCATCATTTTCATTCTTCTATTTTTAATAAAAATTAAGAATTATTAACAAAAAAATTGGTTGTCTTTCAAAAGTTACATAATAATTATATGTAAACAAACAAATTCAACACCATTATCTGCATTATTATCTTCAGATATCATTAATTTAGTTTTGACAGATAAAAGTGACTTCTCGAGTCAATTATAGGAACAAAAATTATAATTGAAAATAAAAATTTTAACTTTTTATGCACATTTGGTGCTTATAATTTGTGATGTTAATTTTGTCCCAAAAATTTACAACTAAATCATTACAGTAATTGTTGTTTCAAAAATATGCACCATACTTTCTCACAAAGTTGTCATATAATTTATTTCCTAGTTAGGCAAACTAAAAGGTAGTGAATACTTTATCCATTAAAAACGAATGTTTAGAAAACGTTTATCTTTGAGAATTGGAACTAGCAACTTATTGAGCCAAGTTGATTGTTGAGGGACATCTTTTGTTGGAAAACTGAGCTTTTGAGGATGAGAAGAAACAAGAGAGCTATTTTTAATGAGTTTCATCTCACAATGTGAAGGAATTTATAGGATTATAAGCTAGCAGGTTGAGACTTCTCGGTTATACTGAGACTCCACAGAAAAAGCAAGATAAATAAATGTGACAAATGAAATCATTTTGTTTGAGGGAAAGTCAAGTGAATTTAATAAATGCAGTTTAGAAGGTGAGAAAATTGTCAAAAATGCATTGAGCATGTAATTTTAGAAAAAGCATCATCGATTTTGGCAAGATGTCAAATCAAACAAAAGATAGCATGAAAGTAATTATGAATAGATGTCAAAATATTTAAATCAAGTAAATCAATTAATTTAAAAACAATGATTAAAAGAGCTTGAATACTTCTTGAATGATTTGGGAGATTTTTTATCCATGTTGTTGTTGATTTGAATTCTTCTTTCAATCATCCCTGTGAAAACAACTGCACAAAGAAAATATACATTTTTTGCTAATACTTATTGGACTCTTGGGTCTGTGTCTGTTTAACATATGAGGAAGATGCAAATAACATAATAAAAAATTTCTTGCAAAATTTTGCCACATTTAGAATCACAAGTTTGACAAAAATTTGAAAACAATTTTGTGATCATACCCTGCTACCAATTGTTGTTTCAGCTAGGCAAACTAGAAGGGATGAATCTTATATACATTACAAATGTTTCGTTTACAAGACAATTCATTGTGAGAGAGTTGGTTACAAATATAAAGCATTGGGTGAAAGCAATAAGCAAAGTAAAGACATTGACACATAACTTTTATAGTACTGATTCTCCAGAAAATCTTGATTACTCCTGTCACACCCCACACGAATGCATGACTGGCCAGATGAATGGATAACCAAACTTCCGTAACACTAATTTCAAATCTAATCTTGATTTTATATCAAAGAAACACATATGACATTTGACTAAACTAGAAGTTAAAATAAAAATAAAAATTATACAACAAAACCATATGCAAAAACTCGTTTATTAAGATACATAGTAATTTAACTAAAAATTTCGACAGATGTTTCCCAAAAAGTGAAACATGCCCAATAAAACAAATATAGTATACCTTTGTTACATTCAACCAGTCAACAACAGCAACAATATCCACAGGGAGCTCCATTCCATATATACCATAAACCATAACAATTAAAATATTAAACAAATCAAAATCCGAAACTCGAAGCTCTAATGTGATTGCAAGACTTTATCCTTTGGCTTTAAGTAAGTGATCTCGGATATGTACCTTTCCGCAACACAATTAGCAAGTCAAGTGTCCATCAGTGATGTCTAATAAGATCCTGATACTAAACATAAACAAGCGAGGGGTGAGTCATAAAGACTCAGTGAGGAAAAAAATGTTACTAGCATCAATCAATACATAAATAAAACACATAAGTCAAATAATCTGAAGATAACATGATTTTCAAAACAATTTAATTTCATACGTATGTAAATATAGAAAACACAAAATCAAACAAATACAATTCAAGTAATCTAATATACACTCAATCAATCAAAGCATCCAAAAAGGCCAAGCAGAGTAACTCAGCACCCCACACCAAATATACATCATTCTCTGGGTATTTTTACTCCTACACACCAAGAATAAATATAAACTCGTCACTTATCCTTCTCGGGGCTAAGTTACTCGCATATTTTTAATCAAATATCAAATAATCAAATCAAGTTATCCTAGGTACACTCGGATTCTATTTCATATAAAAATTAGTTTCATTAGCCCTTATCAGACACAAACAAAGTCACACATCAAACACAATACAATTAATATGAAAGTGTCAATAATATAGCATTTAATCAATTAATTCAATTATAGTACTAAGCATTCACCTTTGAAAACTATATGAACATCTTCACCAAAATACACCCAAACGATTAATCACAATACACTAGCAACCAAAGAGTAATATTTTCCACTCACAAAGTTTATGGATTCGATGTGTTGTTCCTTCTTGAATTTAAGGGTGGCGATTGATCAACCACACGTTCGAGAGCTGAAAATCATAATTCAAATATTAATTAGTTTATAAATTTCATGGTTATAATTCCCGAATTAATCATTTAACTAATGAAAACTATGTAGTTCAATTTCTATGCATTTACTAAAAATTAACTTCTCTTAGACTTTTTATTGAATACCTTGAAGGTATAATTCAATTCATTTCATTTCATGTATATATATATATATATATACCAAGAGTTCAACATTTATCATACTCTAATATTAAATTCAAATTGAGGTTAGTTATTTCAAATCATTAAAAACTTTCATACCAATACAACTAACTTCCAAAATTTTCTCTTCACATCATACCAATTTCCATCAATTCTAAACTTGGTTCATTCTCCTAACTTACTTATGTCCAAACTTTTAACGATACAACAAGTATAGAAATTAACTTAAAGGAAATCACAAGTATTCACCTACACTAAAGAGTTAACACTACCTAAACTGAGGTAAGGCTCACGGCAAGAAGAAGGAGTTGATGAATTTGGTTTTTCCTTGCTATCGTGTTCCACTCACCCAAGAAACTACCCTTCAACTCCCTTATATTAACTAGACATGAAGGGGAAGAAGCCACTTAGTGGCAGCCCCAAAACAAGGGACGGTTGTGACACCTTATTCTCCTTAAACTAATTTTGACATATTAATAAATTCTTAAGCTAATTTTCTTTCCTTAATTAAAAATTTTCTTGTAAACTTAATTCATTCTTCCTTATTCTGTTAACACCCTTAAAACTTTCCTTTAGATACTTTTTGAATGTATTATTTTGGTTATCAACATACTATACTTATATGGCCTTGATTATTGGATCCTTATTACCTTTCTTCTTCTTGCTAGAATCAAACTTTCATTATACGGCTGTGCTTAGTGATTCTGTATTCTCCATCCTGATTTTCCTTAATTAATTCTAAGTCCAAAACTATTCTTACTTATATAGTCTTTAATTACCAAGGTTAACTAATTAAGAAATTAAACTTTCAGATAATGAATTAAAGGACTTAGAGACTTGATTTTCAAACTACTATTCATTATACTAAGTTATTTACATACGAGTCAAGAGGAGCCCTTTTTACTTATACTAGGCTTCCTTCCAAAATTACTACTACTACTAAGTAAACTTTTTAAGTATACGTTTTACAATTTTATACAAAAACAACCGTGTTCTACAAGTTTACTATTCAAAAAGTTTTATACTATTACTTATATGTTTATGCCCTAAGAGGTATGGTATATACCATAGCCAACAGGGTGTACTCCCTTATCATCTTCAATCTTAGACTCATACTTCCAAGTTTTCACAAATTCTTCTATAACAATTTTCCCTTCTTCCATCCAGACCAAATACACATAGGAATATTCAAGCACAACGAACAACATAGCTTATTTAACTAGTTATTGATCTGCACATCTACATTTTAAAAACATGAAACACAAATCTCAACATATAATCATGCATCATATATTTAAAAGAGGAAAGTTGATGTGTAGTTATAAAACACGAAAATGTAAGAAATTTTTCTTATGCAAGCACTTTGTCTCGTATGGCTATCTCTTTGCTTAACAATATGCAAACCCGAGAAATGCCTTACAAAGACTTTGTGTACACTCTTTGTACTATCTCTCAATAGTAAGATCCATACTATGATTTGAACATTTTCTTTGGTGAACTTCGGTCAACACATTATTAAGACAATGATACAAGTATTAAAAATCATGCAAAAAGCCATACATGCTTTCTTTTGCACATAAGCTTACTTTTCTCATAAAACATGCTTTTCATAGGTAGAGCTTTGAAGAGTAAACATTTACAAATGTAATAAAAACAACAAAGTAAGGAAACACATGAATACATGCCTTTGCTCTTTCTTCTTCTTGTAACCAAAATTCCTCCTTGGTTTTTTACTAACTCTCTCACTTAAATGCTCTCTTGGTCTTGCTTCTTCTATTTTCGGTCATCCTCTCCCCTATTTATAGTGCACAGCTAGCTTAGGAGGTTAAGAGAAAGTTTGTGTTGGTTTTCCATTTTACCCCTATTATTTTCCATAAATTCCAATTTGACCCTCCACTTGTCACTTTCCAACGCCATTTGTCACCTTTTAAATTAACTTGTCTGTTTTTCTTCCTTCCACTTATCCAACTCCCTTTTCTAGTCTAGATTTCTCATCATTTGAAGGCCACCTTGTACCTTAAAATTGTAGGGATTTTGATTATACCAGGTACAGCGAAAATTAAAATTTTGGCATAACCAAATTCCTAGGATAATCTCTATCGTTTATGAATCAATGTTTTTCTATTAATCTTATAAATAGAATATTACCTCTTGAAGTGATTAGGATGATCTTAACTTTTGATCCACAAGTTGTACATGGTGTACAACCTCTAAGTGTATCCACACCGAATGACTTGATCAAGAGTTATATGTTGGCTACCAAAAATCTCCTTGTATGCTAGCACAAGTGATGAGATTTTCTCACGTCTCACAAACACTCATTTTTACCAATAATTCTCTGCAGAGAATTTTGGCTCTCTATGATATCTGAATAAAAGTTACGTACATTCCTTATAAGGTCTAACCTTATTTAAGTATGTTATAACTGAACTCTAAATGATAAGATCATATCTTATTTATTAGAGACTTTTAGATAAAATAGGAAAATCTCATCAAAGTTAATCCTATTTTAAATTTCAAATATCATTTGTTTGTAATTACATGAAAGCCTAAAACTTCTCTTAATCAAATTGCATCCATTTGTGTGTGACCCCTTAGATTCATATTAAACTGGTAGTAGGCCACATTAACTTAATGTATTTTTCAATTAGATCCACATCTAATTAATTTAAATCAAAACTAATTTTGATTTATCCATTAATGAGAATTAATTATTCGGGTTACCTACAAGTCAAGATTGATGCTTAGCAGCATGTGATGACTACCCAGATAATATAAATATATTTGTGAACCTTTCCGTTGTTAGCTACCATGCAATTCAATCTTTCCATCATTCAATGTTCCTGATTAAACTTAGAGTATGGATTAATGTCAAATCCTAAATTTTTTTATCTGATGTATCTATTTATAAGTCACAACTTATGTGGTGAAACTTGAATTCTCTAATCTAGTTTCACACCAACCTGGCCAGGGACTTTCTGAGTTATGTCTTTATACATAGATAGTCATACCCAACATCTATCTCTGTATAACCCTTGGAGAAGTATACTTAAATAGTATCAAAGCATAATAACATATATACAAGGTATCTATGATGCCTCAGGTCTGAAGATCATTTGCACCACTACAAAGAAGAACACTAATTGACAACTATCTAAAAGTCCATATGAGTATTCTATGATTGAGTCAATTCAGTGAACTTGTTCTCTAACAAGCACTCATATGTTTATTATAATGTTAACTACACAAGTGATCATGAGATCGATCACCCTCAACATTTGAGCTAATATAACATGTACTAATATAACCGGATCATTAATTCTCATTATTAATGATCCTATGATTAGGAATATTTAAGAACAAAGCTTAAAAAAATATATCTCATAAGCATGATCACATCATGGTTCTTATTTTCATTGTTTATATTCTATGGGATTTATCATGTTCATACTAAAGAATTAACTAGCAATTAAAGTACATAAATAATAATACCATATAATAATGAAGCATATTCATTTCATTAATAATTGAAGAAGACTGTATTTATAAGTAATATACCATAGACATCTAATATCATTGGCTTATAGGGCATACTACTAACAAAAATTCCTACACATAACCCATTAATCATTTCTTATCCACCTATTATTATCTTTGCTTTCCACATGCCCCCTTCCTTTACACCTATTCTTGCCATATATTCTTACTAATTATCATATGGCCACCTTATTATGTCTCATGTTTCTTCCACACGCCCCTTATTTTTTACAAGCTTTCCACCTCATTTTCTCCTTCTTACATATAAGTCTTTCATTTATTGCACTTTGCCACCTTCATTATCCACCTTACACATAGACCCCTCATTTATAGCATTTTGCCACCTTCATTCTCATTCTTACACTTTTTCCCCACATATTTTGCAAGTAGTTTTATTTTATTATTTTCTTCCTTTCCAACGCCACCTTCTAACACTTGTCCCTACTTTGTATTATGAACTCCTTCTATATGTATATTGGTATTTTATATGTATATGTACCATCCCTATACCTATATGTATTTTTTTTATATACATACAAGTATTATCATGAATTCCTTCCATACGTATATAGGTATTTTTATACATACATGTATTATTCCTATACTGAATAAATACATATGAATTTGTTAATAAATTTTAATCTTATTTAACTTATAATATGTATATATATTCACACTATAATTAATTTAAGCATTATTTTAAAGGATTTACAATGGCAGCTACTGGTCTTCAAGGCAAGGCTGCCACTTGGTTTAAAGGAAAAAGGAAAAAGCAAGTTGTTGCAAGGCAAGGACGAAAAGGGAGGCTGCTGCACCATTAAAATAAAGCAACTGCACCTTAAAAAAGCCATCTAGCTATCACGGCTTGAGAGAGGCTGTAAGACAAGAACATGGTATGACTGAACAAGGCTGTTACACAACTTCACACATACACACAGCAAAGATACAAGTAAGGGGAATAACAAGGTCAACAAGCAAAGAGGAAAGCTGGACCTCTCGGCAAGCCAAGGACTTACAAAGGCAGAGTAAGTAAAGACAATTTTGCAGCTAAACAGGGATAAAATTTCAAGGTTTGCAAAGACCAATCCAAAGACAAAAGGAAAGGAAAGAAGCTGGTTTGCTATGGAGGACTAGAACTAGGTTGCTATAGAGAATTCACATGGCAGAGCAAAGAAGACGAAGCAAGGGAAGGAAAAGTTCAAAGGCAGTGCAAAACAAATGAAGCTATTGGCCAAAGCAAGAGAAAAAGGAAGAAAAATAAGAAAGAAAAAGAAAAAGTAAAAACAATAAAGTGAAGTCAAAATCAAGATTTTAAAGTTGTGGTGTATAAAAATTGCTTATTATATTTATGTGTATATATATCTATATTAGATGTTTATTTACTCTAGTTTATTTGTTTGTAATTTTATTTCCCTTGTAACTAAAATTACATACAACACTTTATAGTATAACACTAAAAATGTCGAGTTATAACAAGTCCAACCCTCAATATCATAATTGAAAATTCCATTAACCACTGATAGTTTTAATTTAAGGAATCAACAATCCTTTAGTCAATTGCAAGGATTCATTGTTAATTAACCCCTGGTTTTTTTTTTTTTTTTTTTTTTTTGATCAGTATGGAAGATTTATTTAATTATAGAAGCATAAAGTACAATATAGCAACAAAGTCTGCAGTGAATACAAAATTGAACACCCATTCCAACATTCTTTCCCTTTCAAAAAGCAAATACATTATATGGAACTTATATCCATGAGCAAGACTTCTCCCATTCTTATTTTACGACGACCTTAAATCTATGCAACTAGTTCTTCTTTCCTATCAACCCCTTGTTTGGCCAAACCATCGGCCCAAATGGTTGGCCTCTCCTATGGTGTGCTTAAACACCGACCTTCTTAACTTAGTACTTTGACTTTCAATTGCTTTAAGAATTTGATCATACCTCCAAGGACCTTTACTTGTATTGTTAATCAACCTAAAGCAAATATTTCAGAATCGTTTTCAATAATCACATATATATTCTAACTCTCCCCCTATTCTGCCACCATTGTTATTTTGCTTGAAGTCTTGCCAAATTTAAGTCCACAACACCAATATTTACTGAAAATATAGCCATAATTTTACCTTAAAGGCGTCGTCACGCTCCTACATGCGTTAAACTCATCTCCAACCATGTCATCTGCCATGTGTCCCAATCACGCTAGCCATTATGCCATATGTCATCCTTTTAAATGCCAGCGGCCGTGCTAACTGATAAGTCATCACGCCATGTCATCTGCCACTTCATCATCATCTAGCCACTGCGTGCCACATCATCAATCAACGTCAACTTCATCTGGTCCACCAGTGCCACATCAGCAGAGTTAACAAGACCTGTTTAGTAACTTTCACTATTCCGGTTTGGTTCTTTTTAGACCAATTTTTGACAAAATTAGACCGGTTCCCAAGGTTTTGGGCATCTTGATTCTAATTTTGAGGTATGTTTTCTAAAATTCTTCATCAAAATGCTAAAATTGGTACTACCTTCTTACTTTAGATATTTAATTCTTTATTTTATTTTAATTTTTTTTTTAAAAAATTATTAGCTTGTAGTTATCATACTTAAATTTCAATTAAAAAAAATGCATAGTTTCTAGATGCACAATGTTTTGGCATCATAGATTAAATTTATGTTTTTATTCATCATTTTTTAGATATATCATTAGGGAGCATATTGATCATTTTTTGTCTAGATTCTCGACTTTGAGAATTGAGATTCCTAGAGTCGCAAAAAATAGGGATGGGGCTACAATTAAACAAATTGATATTCATGGAGATATCCCTTTACATTTCCTAATTACACACCTTTAGGATTTCAATTATCATTGAGTTACCTGAATCTTATCCAAAATGTTGACCTTATGTCTTTATGGATCCTAGGTATTTTTCTCATCGAGACCCTTATGTTTCAACTTCAGGTTCTGTGTTTATTCCTTACTTACAAATTAGGGACATGGTTATTGTTTCGTCTAACTTGTAACTGAATTGATCCATTATCTTAGTTATAACCAGCCGAACTATACACCTCGATACACCCAGTCTAGTTAAACCTCAGTGTTATCCTAACTCCTACACCTAAATCAATATAAACTTATATGGACAACACTAACAAAAAAAACTTGAGGAGCTTATGCTATACTGGGTGAAGTGCTTACAATGTTAGGTCCAAACCCTGATGAACTTGAGTCAGTTATAGTTGAGATAGAAAATCAAATATAGGAAGCTGTTAAGGATGAGAGCTGGGATCATGAAACTGATGGGAGAATGATGGGGAATGATATTATAATTATATGGAAATTTATTATTGTATGTTATTATGTATTTTACTATGTAATATTAGAATTTAGGGTTTATTTATTAGTATTTACTATTATATTTTTAGATTTTATGTTTCTACCCAAGATTTTATGTAATGCCTATATAAAAACTTAGTATACACTTGTTTAAAAAACCTTTGAAATTGAATATTGAGTGTTGATTGCAAGCTTTCCCAAACCCTAGTTTTCTCTAAATTCCCCTTCCTTTTCTTGCTTTCCTATCAATTCCTTCTCCAATCTCCCTCATTTTCTCCCATTTTCTCATAATTTCCTCAAAAACATATATTGTCCTGCATCAAATATTAAACTGTATATTATGTGTCTCAATAGCTTGAGACTGGTGGATTTTATAAATGATTCATTGTATTTTGTAGGATTCTGATTGAAATATCCAATTTCTGTAATATTATAAATTGTGAGTTGTTGGTTTTTGTTAAATAAGATTACGTTTAGCATCTTAAGAATTTATAGGATTATGTTTGATAATTATGCTATATTAATTATTCTCTTAGGTTGGTTGTATAGTTTTCATGTACTCGATCGATGCTGCTATCTTATTTACTCCAACAAGATAGTTAGTCATCCATGATGCTCATGCAGATGCAACTAAGTGATTAATTGTATTTGGTAGGTTTATGATATTTGAAAAATCTAGTTGCTATAATATTATAAATTAGATTTATTTGGCATTTGTACAATGCATGAATTATTTTATATTTTATAATTATTAGTAACAATATTAACTTATATGTAATATTTTATATTAAAAGTGCTAATTAGTCTGAAAAAAAAAAAAGAAGAAAAAAGAAAGAAAGAAAGATTAAATTGGCATTACATTAAAATATTATATACTATGAATTTTCAACTTTTAAAGAAACAATGTTACATAGATTTTTTATTTTAATTGTGAATATGCATATATCTTTTCTATTTAAGTATATATATACTTGAAATTCATCATCAACATTAATTTCTAACTTGATTTGAACATATAGTTGCTATTTTTTTTTTTTTCTGTTTTATAATTGATCAGCTCTAATAAGCAGTGAAATAACATTCAAAAAATTAGTCAAAAAATTAATTATTATAATAAATTTTTTATATTTTATTTCTGAAGTCATTTTTGTTTATAAATAGACATATCAAATTAGGTTTATGACAAAATTATTTTAAAAAAATATCAAACAAAACTATGAAGATGAGAATATTTGAGAGAAACATAAAAAATTCTTAAGTGTTTAAAAGTGAGGAAAGACAGAGAAAATATAAGAGAGAAGATAATAAGAATTATATTGAAAAAGTAGAAACTTATATTTTACATAAATAAATGTCAAACCAATGCATTAAATTTTATAAAACAGAAGTTAATTTTAAAAGTTTGTTTATTAAAACTAATAACAATTTATTGAAAATTTTGAAGAGGTTCCCTACAATATGAAACATGCCTTAAAATACAAATAAGTACACCTACTTATATTTATAACCAGGCCACAATAACCATAGAATTATACAAAAGAGCTTCGCTTTAGTCATATCACCAATAACAAATAATTAGACTATTATATAACAAAAAATCAGTTACCCCACAACTCTAGTGTGACTGCAAATTTTCAACCTCGACTTCAAGTATGAGATTCAGAATATACATTGCCACCAAACACTTGGCAAGCCCAATATCGATAACTGTCATCCCTTGAAATTCCTGTTACTAAAAAAATATCAACAAATAAGGGTGAGTCCTACTGATTCAGTAAATGAAAAATTGTACCCAAAGGGTACTAGTTAGTATCACTCAACACACACACATATATATATATATATATATATAATCAACATATCATAAATTTCAAATCACTAAGATTATGCGTGCACGATTACGAAATCATAAAACTTAACAAGCACGGTTCAAGTAGTACTTTGTATAATTCAATCAAAATAATCAAAGCAATTAAAGTACAAAAAGCATACAAAGAGCCAACCAAATAACTCAGCCCCATACACCACTCCCACCTAGGCAGTTTTGCACCAGCACACTAAATAGAATCATTGAATCTCCTTCTCCAAATCCATCCACTAGGGCTAAACACTGAATTCCTTTAAAACACTTAATAGAATCATAATATCTTAAATCAAAACATCCTAAGGTGCACCGGAATTTTATTTCAGAAGTAAAAGTTATTTAGAAAAGAAAAATACTTCATTAGGCCTTTATAAACCACAAACAATTTCAAACATCAACATAATTCAAATAGTTAATGATAGCAATATGATTTTTATTTACCACTATAGAACACATATATATACATATATACATCAAACAATTAAACATACTAATCCAACAACCAAATGATAGCAATTAACCACTCACTGGTTTACCAATTTGTTTGTCATTTCCTCTTGCAGTTCAAATGTGTCATCAGGGCCACAGTAGGGTCCGAAACTAAAATTTATATATCCACATAATACTTAGTTCATAAACTTTATAATTATAACCTTTTATTACTAAGATTATATATCAACTTATATGGGTTTCTTGAAACTAAGTCCATTTAGGTAGTTTAATTAATTCCTTGTAGGATATTTGATTTCATATCTTGTATATACCTATTCAAGAAATTAATACTAACTCATACTTTCAACATTTTCATTTTCTAGCATTGAATCCAAGTTGAGTTACTCTTTTTAAATTTATCCAAGAGCTTGAATCATGTCATTTCAATATTAATACCATTAAATTCTAAAATTTATCTTTCCTTAACCACTTAACTACATTTATTTATTCTTGGTTTTAGACTATTCATTCAAGTTCACATACTACTTAACTCTCAAGATATCAATTTACTAAGTTTGTCCCTTTTAGGCATTTTACAACCAACTTGTAGGTATGCTTGCTTTTAACTTACATACTTAACCAAGTTTAATAAAACTAAGTTGAAACATTAAATTTAGGAGGTTAGCTATCATTCTTACTTAGAAACTTTTCCTAAAATCAGCCTTGAATTCACTAGATTCCTCACATGAACAAAAACAGGGCACTTGTACAATTCCTAATTATTAACCTCTGATTCTAATGCTTATAGAATTCTCATACTTGGGAAAAAAAATTATAAAACTTTCCAATACAACTTATAAAGGTGTTAGAAACATTTCATATTCAGCACCCTACTCCTAATTCAACCTTTAGGACCCCTTAACATCAATTACTCCAAAATAGGTTTAGTCAAGACTCAAAATTCCCAACAATGACTTCTAACACCTCTAAAATACACAAAACATGGAATTAAGACGTGCACCACTCTAGATTTATCTTTCAATATGTTAGTAACAACTTTTCTTAAGAGGTCCTAATTTAATTCCAATCACAACCCCTGACGAAGTCCTCCAGACTAACCGAAGCTTACTTAAAATTCTGCACAGACCTAGCTATAGTCCAATAGCTCTACTGACAAATATACTTAGAACCAGATTACAAAATTTTCCAGACTTCATCTCAAAAATTTAAGCTACACTTTCTCTTTAGAATTCTTAATTTAATTCAGTCTAAAAAATACTCGAAATACAAGATTTTTCTAACTCACGAAATCTGGTCCTGTATCCCTTCAAAAACCTCTTAACTCTCATTTTCCAACTGCTTCACCCACAACTAACCCTCCTTTGTTTATATCCATTACCCACTTTCATCAAATCCTCAACTCACCACATTAACCAACCATTCTTTGTTCATGTTTAGGAACTTTTTATTCAAATTCCAACAATAACTCATGAACAAGAATTATATGTACCAAGTTTTACTCATTATATTATAACTAGTTTTCATGTAGACATTTTATCAAACATCTTGAGTGCATAATTATTTTTGTTTCATGTGTAAGTGTGTTATATTTATACATACCCTAACATGGTTAATACATCCATTAATTCTCATTTTATTTACCTTCCAAACATTGAAATTAAGTTAAATTCACTACATAAAGTTAATCAAAAACTTGAGTTACACACTCTTATCACTAATATAATTAAACTCTAAGCTTTCCTTTCCAATAGTTAATTAATCATTATCTCCCTTATCCTTAGCTCATAACCTTTTCTTTAAATTCACCTAATTCCTCAACAATTAACAAGAATTCTTACAATTAAGGCAAATAAGTTAAAGAACTCTTAAGAGCAAGAATAAGTTACACTATATAAACCTCCAACCAAGCTGCCTTCCTTTAAGGTTGTTGCCACCATTCACACTTCCAAAAGGATAACCTAAAACTTGCTGTAACTAAGTTCCAAGCAAGGCAACCAACATACCCCCACGTCCAAAAACACCACCAAAGCCAAGCAATAATTAAACGAGGCAGGCAAGATCAATAGCAAGGAGGAAGGAAACAAGGAGGAAATATGGCTGGAAAAATAGTCCAAAGAAATCTTTATATATGACTAAGAATGAAACTAGTTCTCGTTTCCAAGGCAAATCAGAAACTAAAAGTGAAAGGCTTTTGAAAGCTAAGAAAACAGCAAAGGGATTGGAGGAGGAAGGCTGCACACCTAAACAGCCCACCAATCTCACGACTGGAGTAGCTCACAATTTGGGAAAATATCTCTACACAACTAAGATTAAAATTTTCTGAAAAGAACAGAGTAGCCACACATTAAAAAGGGAAGACAACTATATTAGCCACAAGGAGGAGTTCACTAATGGCCAAGAGAAAAAACAAAAGAAAGGAAAGACTCACCAAGGGCTTGAGTATGGTATCCAAAGAACAAGGAAAAACCACTACCAAAAGAAGCAAAACACAGCTTCAACAAGAAAAAGAAGTGTAGAATTTCTAGACCCGTGTATGGCAGTGAGGAAGAAAAAAAAACAGGGGAAAAGTCTAGAACATAGACAGCTGGTCCCAAGAGAAAAATAAATGAGAGAAAATAAAGTAAAAAAATAAATATCCAAAGTCAAGTCACAAGTCACATGCTTTAAAACATGTGGTGTAAATTTATTCTTAGTTTTATATATGTATATATATACATGTGTTAATTGTATTGTTTACTTATTCAATTTACTTGTGGTGGACATTAAATATTGATATATTTATACATATATATTAATTATGTACTCACTCGAATTTACTTAGCCATAATGTTACTTACTTTACGACAACAAACACACAATATTTTGAAAAACGTAGAATAAGGTTACACTAAGATATCGAATTATAACATGTTTAACTATACTATTATTTAATTAATTTGTTTATTTTATAACTTAAATTTACACATTGTGTCTTAAAGCTCGATTTTACAATATCGAGTTATGAGGGTTATAACAATAACTAGGCAAAGATGTTAGAGAATTAGTGTGTAATGTGCAAAATCATATAATTTAAGAGAGATTAGAGATAATTAATTGGTGATGTGGTAATATTATGTGTCAAAATATTAGATAGGTTAATTGATGATGTGTCACCACCAAATTCTTTTATTCTAATTCTCAAATATCAATTATATTATATCTTATACATAGATTAGGTTGTTGGGTTAGAGAGAATATAGTATCTTCAAAGAATTAGTATACTTGAATCAAACGATGATTTTTATTTTATGTGAATGAGATGATTTGATTACATAGAGAAAATCCATATATATAGGCTGTACAAATTAACATAGCATTACGAACCTAGTCTAGTATAAGACTAAGTACAATAATCAAGCATAAATCATGGGTTGTATTATACTTTAACTCCCCTCCTTAAACTCAAAGTGGTTGATTGGAAACTAGCTTGAGTTCAGAAATCAAACTGATGAATTATCCCATAGATAAATTACTTGTTATGTACGTGTGAGGCGACTAAGGCCACGTAATACTTGTTTTGAACATGTGAGGCGACTAAGGCCACGTAATACTTGTTCTGAACATGTGAGGTGACTAAGGCCACGTAATGCTTGCTTATGAACGTGTGAGGCAACTAAGGCCACAAAATACTTGTTTCTAAACGTGTGAGGCAACCAAGACCAGGTAATAACAAATAAGGGATTGTGTTTCCCTAAGCCATGTTCAGGGATGTCTCACGTAGGGCAGTCCGAATACATGTGATGTATAATAATAGGTGGGGGCATATGGAAAGGGTTGAAGCAAGGGTTGCCACTAAGGAGGTGGCAACCCCTAGGAAAAACTTTTAGACTTAAGCTCTGATATCAACTTAAACCAAATGATGATTTTGTATTATATGTGAATGAGATGATTTGATCACATATAGAAAGTCTGTATATATAAGTATACAAGTTGACCTAGCATAACAAATCTAGCATAAGTATAAGACTAAGTACAGAAATCAAGTATAAATCATGGGCCATTAATCATGGGCCGTAATATACTCTAACTAGGATAATATTTATTTAATTATGTTATAATAATTATTTTCTTAGGCTGTTTGTAGAGTTTCCATGTAGCCAATGTAGTTATCTTATTTACTCCAATAAGATGTACATCTATCCTTGATGTCATGTAGATGTAACTATTAACCCTTCTTTTTCTAATTAATTTGAGTAAACACATAATCATAAACAAGAGATAAGATTTTATCATTAAATAATTTGATGATCGAGGAATGTAGGATCATTTGGGAGTTTGATTTGATATTATTATTTATATTTTAATTTATGTTTTATGATGTAATTTAGTTCGTAGTATTTAGTTTATGTTATTAGACTTTATGTTGTTTTTGTTTCTATACTAACGTTTTATGTAAAGCTTATATGAAGGCTTAGCACGTGCACTTGTTTAGGATCTTTTGACAAATAAAAATTGAATTGCATGTTTGTAAGCTTCTAAAACGTTAATTTAATCCAACTCTCCCTCAATTTCTTAGCTTTTCTATCAATTTCTCCTCCATTTTCTTTCATTTATACCCTAATTCTCTTTTCTTTTCTTTTTTTCCTACTATCTGGTATAAAATTTAGTATCAGAAGTGAAAATTCCAAAAATTTTAACTTCAAAACCCACTGACAACTAAAAATTACAATTCTAGAACTTACCTTCCACACCCCGCCCCCCAAAAGCCATCTCAATCTACCACTTCACCATCCTCCTGCCGCCTTTGTCCACTAGAACCTTCGCCATACATTGTCGCTTCTATGATCTTACCACCTAACATATTCCACCAGACATACCAAATTGAATCCAAACCCACCAAAAACACCTTCAAACACAATAGGACATTCCTTCACCAACATCAAAAGCTTGCAACCCAGCCGCAATAACCACCTTGAACGACCACCACCACCCTTCCATTTTTCTGACCAACCCTACCATTCAAGTTGGAAAACCAGCAAAAAAGTGTGATAAACATACACCCAAGGAGATCTCACGCACCACAAGTGGATAAGTGAGTAATCCGTAAGAAACTACCTTAGGAGAGGGAACAACAACTAGTAAAGGCTGCTAATAATAACCCGTAGCAGAGTAGCAAAAAGAGGAATCTGCTCGAGGATGGACTTGTGTTTGATTAGCTAGTTGGTAAGCTATTTTATACCTTAGCAGTTATCTAAAAAAATAATCAAGTATCTACACTTTAAGGACTCAATAGGCTAGTTATTATATTGTTATATTGTTGTAGTATATTTTAGCAGACATCTAAAAAATAATCAAGTATCTATACTTTAAGGACTTAATAGGCTAGTTATTATATTGTTATATTATTGTAGCATATTTTCCCTCTCTGATGTATAGCTTAATACTGTCAAACGTGAAAAAACTATCGTATAAGTGCGTAAGAACACCTCGTGTAATTTTAATTGTCTTGTAGAAAGGCCAAATAATGTGCATGTCCATAAACTCTTAATTCATTTTAAATTTACCTTTAATTTTTTAATTTATTTTCAATATTTTTCATGAGTGTTTATCCTTGAACCGAATATGGTATTTGATATTGTCATGTAAAACCGAATCATTGCAAAAAATCAATGATGATTAACAACTCAAATTCTCTTTCGAAAATTTGGTTGTGATGAAACCAGTGATGTCACGGGCACCTCCGTTGCCCGCCTAGGAGCGAGGGCGAGGCGAGGGCGAGACCCACCTCCTGAAAGACCCTTCAAGCGAGTCGGCAGTGCCGAGGCGTGCGCCTCTTCCTGCCTTAGAAGCTACCTTAGTTAAGTCGAGAAGCGAACAAAGGCGAGCGCCTGCAGATCAGGTAAGCTTTGCAACTTCTGATTTTTTTATTCTTCGGCCTTAAATTGAAAGCTAACATTTGCTATTTGTTAGGGCTTGAGAACGATGGTATATCTACCTGGAAAATCGTCGGAATTGGCGAGATGGTGGTGGAACAACAAGGAGTCATTGGCGACAATAAGAAGAAGGAGAAGAAACGACTCTTTTGTTTTGTTTTTTTTAATTAATTTTTTGTCCTTATATGTTATTAATGATAATCCTTTTTGTTGTCTTTTTAATAATTTATTTTTTTTACTTATTCATCAATTTTGTTTTAGTTTTTTTTGCAGTCATTCCTTTTTGTCTTATATAATTATTATATATTATATACTTTTGTTAATTAAAATTAATTCATTAGATATAGATATATCCATTTATTACATGCTTTATTAATTAAAAACTTAATTCATTAAATATAATTTATACATGTTAAAAAAAAATTTGGTAAATAATTTTTCAATTTAGTTCATTATATATTTTAATTAGAAACTTAATTCATTAGATATAACTTATATAATCATTTGTTTATGCAATCTAGTCTAATGCTATATAGTAGTATTTTGAGAAGTATCGCCTTTCTTCGCTCGGGCTATTGTTTTTTTAGCGCCTCTCGCCTTAGGCTATTTTGAAACTTATCACATTAGAGGTGCCTTTCGCCCGTGACAACATTGGATGAAACCAAAACAGAAAACTACACCAAATAAAAAATAAATCCCTGAAATCTTACTCAATGGTTTTTCTCTAAAGACGAAGCAATTGTAGGAATTGAGTTGCTCTCCTTAGAATGAATTGAAGGGACATTCTTTTTGTTGTTTTGGTCACATATGACAGTGTGATGACAATTTTCAAATACAAATAGAAAGACAAGGAAAAAAATTTAGATGTGAAAATTGAAATGCTGCAAGAAAAAAATGGTGGGCAAAGAGGTATATGTACTGACATTGTTGGGTCAAATTTAAATTTTAGGGTAATTTTTTTTAACAAATAAGGGTTACATGAAAAAAATTTCTTTAATTAACGAAACCAAGCAAGAAATTTCACAGATGCAAAAGTCTTGACTACCAAATCTATCTACATTATCTCTATGGTGGGCTGTTGGTGGTGTAATTGATCATTTTAATATGTTCAAGAATATTTTGAGGAGATTTGATTTAAAACAGAGCTACTGGTGTTTGATTTAAAATATATAGTGGGTTGCGGGTGGTGTAATTGATTGCCGCGAAGCAAGAATTTTATGTCAGTGTGGTCCAAAAACTGTTATCTACAAGAAATTTTTTAATTATGTTGCCTTGGATTTGCATAATTTTTTTAGGAACATCAATTTGATTATGAGATTCTTTCAACACATATAATAAACTGACCTGATTATTAATTTTTGTATAAGTCACATACCCTATGTATTTACTAATTAGAAGAGTAGCTAGGGTATTTACGTAAGAAAATAAAATTATGTTAATAAATTTTATTATAATTTTTAGTTGGTTTTACTATCTAATTGTTAATACTAAATTAAAATGGATTATCAAGAAGGTGCTCCCTTTATTACTTCAAGTGTTTGATTTATTTGTGAACATTAAATAAATAAATATACTAACATACATCACTTATCAATATCTACCTTTTTAAAGTGGACAAAAAACTCATCTTTATTCATTCATTAGAAGTTTTTAAAAAGGTATATTAGTAATCTAATTAACAATCCCAAATTTTAATTCCCAATGCAACTCTATCTCCTCAAACTTAAATAAAATATTTTTAATTAATTTATAAAAATGAATTTCTTAATGACCATCAACTCACACACTAATTTATTTTTTACTTTTAAATAGAACTCAAAAACTTAAAATAATCACTTTATATTGAAAAAAAAAATTATTTCACAAATGCTTAATTATATATAGTTGATATCATAAAAATTAAGGAAATATTTTATTTTATATTCAACCTAATTTTACTTATACAGTGTGTTAAATTTTTATTTTTTATTACAAACAATATATTTAAAAAGTATTAATTTCAAGAAAAAAATAAAAGTAAAATAATAATAATAAAAAAAATCTTAACAATTTTAAAATAAAAATATGGGTGGCCTTATTAGCCACAGCCAAAAAGTTTAGGGCCACAATCTCATAATTACAAGAGACACTTACTAGACTAAATTGCTCTCATCGAATATTTTGTGAATTACAAAAAAAAAAAATAAAAAAAAATTGTTTTGTAAAATCATTTATATAATAAAATTCAATAAAATAAAAATTAGAAACCCAAACAAACTAAAACAATCTTCCCAAACCATCGTCTTCCTCCCTAACTAAAACTTATTGCCTAGTCTATCACATTTCATTCAAAACTAAACTTTCCCTGCAATTCTCATTTACCAAGAAATAAATAAAATCCCTATTGAAGAGAAAGTTTTAATCTAAGCCAACATTAAAGTACATATTGAAGCCCATATCAATTCGCATACGATTTGAAACCCGCCAATCAATCCCTTGATGTACATATTTTTCTTCACAGTTCTAAAAAAATTATGATATCTCTGGATTTTTAGTAGATTCGGGCTCATGCTCGTATATTGGTGACAAAGCTTCATGCAATTCAAGCAAAACCTCAATTAGGATCTACTAATTAAAAACTTATGAGAAATATGAGATTGAATCAAGATAAAGGAAATTGAAATAAAAAATATGTGAATACCATGTGTAGAGCCCCATTATGGAGCCGATATTAGTGATTTTATTATAAAGAATATTGAAATGATGAAGGTTTTGAAGCTTCTATGAAAGAGGATAAGAGGTGCAGGGTGAGAGAGAAGGAATGTCCAAAAGGTAGAACTAAAACTATTAATCATAGGTTGATAAATACATATATTGTGAATGCTATATCATTTTATTATTTACCTAGGACAATTCTTAGAAAAAAAAGCCGACCTAAAAATCTAATTGTTTAATATTTTTTTCAACTATTTCAAGAAGGGGAAGTAAATTTTGTGTGGATTCAGTTATAATTATTCTCTGTAAAAAGAACACATTTTATTCCATCCGTTTATAGATACGTGCGTTTTTCGTCACCCAGGCAACAGTGAATCTCGCTCAGGCGACAGAAGAAAACCGTGAGCTCTGGAGACTCAGACAGTGAGACTCTCAGAGAGAGAGGGAGGGAGAGAATGGGAAACCCAGAGCCTCTCAACTACAAGAAATACGGCTTTCCTTTGTACTCAGTCGCATGGGTTCCATACAAGTCCATAAGATTAGAGCAAAAGGCATCCAAGGATGAAGTCGCTGAAGGTGAAGATAAGTCTGAACCAGATCCGGAGGGCTCCGCCACACAGTACTGACTTGGCTTTTGCCGGCGGTGGTGGTGAAGGAAGAAGCGGCATCCGGAACGTTATTGGTCTCGGACATTTCGATATTGCATCAAATTCTCTCTCTGATCAGCTCGTAAATCCCGATGATCTTTGTTTCCTTCTTCATCTTATTGTTACTGATTCAAAGTTGACTTTTGGGTTTGATTTTGTGTTGAATTATTGAGTAATGAACTAAAATTATATTATACTTCTTTATCTTTCATTTTGTTATGAAATGCAATGCGGATCAGTAGTTGCGTACACAAGCTTAGCAAATTGTAACTGGCGAACTGATAGTATATGTTGCTTTAGGTGCTTGCAGCATCGCTTGATTTAACTGCACTATGTCTTTCTCTCTATTTTTTTGAGAATAACTTGTACAGGATTGATATATTTATATTACGTTCCTCTGTTGTTAAGAGTTATATTGTCGCTTCCTTTCAGGTGGCTAGGCTTGAAACTGGTTCTGATTTGCCTTATAGAATGGCAGTCCACCCAGGTGGAGATGGCATTATTTGTGCAATGCCAAATAGTTGCAGGTCTTTCTCTTTACATCTCTTCATTTTTTAATAGAAGTTGGGTTTTTCTTTAAATGAGAAATTCTTATATAACTCCATTGAACTTTCTCTTTTGAATGCCCGTTGTTTGCATGGAAACCAAGGGTCCAGGGCCAATTATAGTTCCGATGTTTCCTTGTTTTCACTGTTAATGAACACTAAAAAATGAAAATGTCTAAAATTGTGTTCTATATGGTTTTATGTTCTAAGTTCTTAACTGTAAGATGTTTGTGCTTGATTAACTGGCCAGGACAAAATTTTGTTAATGAATTTCTGTGCATTAATTATCTGCAGTGGAAAAGTGAGGGTCCAAATAAACAAACTGAAAGAGAAGGAGAAGAGTACAAAATTGATGATCAAAGGTCTCAATAAACAAAATGAACTAAAAGGAGAATACAAAGATCATTAATAACTAGTACACTAGTGGTGTCCCACTAAATATTCATAAAGAAATTATTTTAAAGGACACAGAAGTCAAGCACCAAATTGAGGTGAAAATGAAAATGAGGTTAAGTGTACTTGTTCTTTGATGTAGGATAGAATGAGGGAATACTGTCTACTTGGTGTCTTAGTTCTGTGATGGTACTGAGGGTTTACTGAGTGTAATTTTTGGTTTCTTGTTTTTGCTTGCTTGGAGTTGGCTGCAGGAAATAGGTTGCGGAAATTTACAGGCAACACAGAATTTATTTAAGATGGCTATGTTTAGGGTTCATAGTGCACAGGTTAATGGGAATATGTTGGAATTAGTGTTTAAATAAATGGTAAGTGAACGACTGAACAGAGGTTGTTAGGAGTGGGCGAGTTGTGAAGTGGAGAAAAGAGAGGAGTTACTGTAGCAGTGGAAGTCATCGAAGAGTACTGTAGCAGCAGAATGAAGGGGGAGAGAAAGAGAGAGCATTAAGATACCTTATTCGAGTAGTCTTATTTCTCATTGTTTAATCTTAGTCACAAAACCCTGGATTTGCTTGGGTGCAAGACCTTTATTTCCAGATTCTAAAGGAGTCTCCTTATACTAAGAATAATTGGTATTGAATTACATTTTCCTAGTTAGATTAGGACTCATAATTGGGGAAACCTCTTGATAAATGAACTTTACGCCTAAGGGAAGACAACTTGGAATTCTGACCTAATTTTATAATTACTACTACAATTCTGAATGTAAAAATTCTGCATATGACTTAGTCTGAAATTACATAAATGCCGCTGCACATGAAAAGGGCTATAAGTCAAACTAGTTTCTCAATTTAAAGACTGATTCAGCCCTAGACCACAACTTGATTTACAAACCAAAAGAGACTTCTTTCCATCAGACATTATGAATAGGCCCTCCCGATAGAAATCAGTATCTTCCTATTTTAAAGATATTAGTTTGAGCCTTTTCTCCATGCTGCATCATCATTCCATTATGTGCTTACAGCTATGATATGCAATCTAAGAAAACTCTTCTTTTTCAATAAATGCACCCAAGAAACTAAAATGAATTCTTTTAGTTTACATCATGAGTCCATGAGTTTTTATTTGCTTTCTTTTTGTCTACAGACTAAAGAAAATGCATTTCCAGATTTTTAGATATTATAACTATTATAGTGGCTCACTCATGCAGATGGTTTGAATGGGATGGAAACAATAGAGAACAAGTTAATGAATTGGGTCTAATGACGTCTGAGAGAATGCTCACCCATTTGGAAGATGTTGGACAACAGTTGGCATTGGCATTTAACAATGATGGTTCTGCACTTGCTGTTGGAGGGGAGGTATTGGCATATTTCATACTTTTATAAATGAAGGTTCACTTGCTTTATATCAGAGTATAATATTTTGTAACATACAAAAGAGACACTGGACTGGAAATATCTCAAGGCATCATGCATTTCCACTCATTCTTCATGTTTAATCGGGGTATAATGGTATATGTTAGTCAATGGTTTAATTATCAAACTTTTGCAACTCAAGTAGTAATGACAGTTCTACTTTATTACTTCTACTTGCATTAAGCAAACTAATGCCGCTTTGGTGTCATGATTAGGAAAAAAAATGATTTAAGTAAATGGAATTGCAATTGCCAGACAACTGGATTTTGGTTGAGTTTGCCATTATAGTATTATATGTGACTGCAGGAACTTTATTCTTTTGTGCATAACTTTTGTCTCTGATTTTCTTTTCATTCTCATGAGAAATTGTAATTAAATGCATAACATTTACATAAAAAAACCAAAGTAAGAGGCTTTGGTTTTGGTGCAGTACAGGATGGTACTTTAAGGGTCTTCAAGTGGCCTAGCATGGAAATGATTCTCAATGAGCCTAAGGCACATACTACAGTGAAGGACTTACATTTCAGGTTTGTAATAGAAGCAGCTTAAATAAAAAGAAAATATTACTCTTATATTTTCTAGTTCACCAGGGAAGGAAAAAGCAGGGAAATTAGGAAAAGAAGGAACCTTATACTGCTTTTATTTGGAATGAATGTACAATGATGTCTGGATTGTTTGTCTTGCAGTTCTGATGGTAGATTTCTTGTTTCCTTGGGAAGTGGTGGCCCTTGCAGGGTTTGGGATGTGACTTCATCAGCAGTCTTGGCATCTCTATCAAAGGAAAATGTGAGCAATTTATTAACCTTGTGATGGAGAAAATTTATCTCACCTTTAAACTTTGGATTGGCATAATCCATTTTGTAACTTGTCAGTCTTCCCATCTAGGGGAGTCAAAAGCAATTTGGTTATGTGCTAAGATATACAGAAGAAATTATTGTGAAGTGTTTAATGAATATGACAAGAACCAAGTGATAGTAACATGTGTGACCAATAGTCAGTGACGTTTAGTGGTTTAATGCTAAATCTTCGATGACTTGTGGGTCTCCTGTTACTTATAATGAAAATTTCTGCAGTGTATTATGAACTAATTTTTTTTCTAATATTGCAAATAGGATGAGATTTTCAGCTCTTGCCGATTTACTCAAACTGATGATAATACTCAGGTTCTATGTATTGCTGCTGTGACAGGTGAATTGTCATGAAGCCATGTTCTCATTCTTTGGAAAGTGTTCTATTTTCTGTCTTGTGTGGTTAAAATGATTGTTATATTGTTTTAAACAGGAAAAGGTGGAAGTATTTTAACCTGGAACACAAACACATGGACGAGAATTGGCACAAAGCCTATAGTTCGGGACCCAATTTGCGCCTTCAACGTCTCAGCTGATGGGAAGTTCCTTGCATGGTAATATTTCTTCTCTTGGTTAGTTTTCTAGTGCTTAAAGTTATGAATACTCATCAGATTATAGAAGAGAAAGAAGAACATAAGTGCCTCTCTCTTTCTTGAGCTTAATGGAAGTGAGTGATCCTTTATAACTGCTGATCCTCCTTTCTACAATTTCAATGTGTTCAACCCATCTCTTGTTATTTCCAACCCAAACTTAACTTCATTTGAATTCTGGTACTCTTTGAAGTTGAATGTGCAGATATGCCCTGCTTCATTATACTCTGGTAAGAAGCTCTTAACCAGGCCTAAGGTGCAGGAATTAAAATGACTTGCTGTTTAGATATGCCAAACCACTGTGATTTTATTTTTTTTCTTATTATCTAAGATTATCAACTTATTGCATCACAGAAACATCAAACACTTGTCTTTAGAGTGTTCCACCCTTTTATGGAAAAATATTTACTACGAAAAGACTGATATTTGGATGCAGTTATACCATGTTAGACTTGGACTATTGGACATACTCCAACCATTTCTGATATATGGAAAAAATTTGCACACTTTCACGAGAAACAATAGTAAAGAACTATCTAGATGTGATATCTTGGCTCAAAAGTAATATTTGTGTACCTAGAATTTCACCATTTTTTTTTCAATTGGGCTCTACAGTTCAAAACTGTTCTGTCAGGACTCGGGATCCTTTTTTGTCTTTTTTTCTCAAATGGGGTCCATGCTCTGAGATGGCAATATACTATATTACAGAAGTCTATCAGCAGTTTCATTCAATGCCCTTTTGATTTACTGGCCAATTGAAAATCTAAAATGATTCAGTGAACCATTTTAAAGTATAAAAGCCCAGTTGAAAACTGGATGTAATTTTAGTGACAAAAAATACTTTGGCAGTTTGGCCTTACCATTTCATTTTTAAGTTCCTTTGCAGCACACAGGGACTAAGAAAGAAAAATTATCAAAAAGATCCCACGCACTATGTTTAACACATTGATAAATGTTTGACCTTCTATTGTTTGTGTATAGTGGTGAAATCTGTTGGAAGTTCTGAAACGTGTCAACATAGAGAGATACAAGTTTTATGTCCTCAATCAACCAGCCCTAATTGATCAGTTGTTTTTCTGTGATTTGTTGGTGGCCTATCATGCAGTGGAACAATTCAGGGAGACATTTTAATTGTAAGTTCAACCAATATGCGTATACAGTCAATGATTCGAAAGGCACACCTTGGCATTGTAACTGCATTGAGGTTCTCCGATGACTCAAGGTTGTAATAATATATTTGGATTATGTTTATCTGCTATTAAATTGTGAATTGCAATAATTTCCCCTTTTCACTTGTAATATAGTTGGTCTTTGTTTAGCAATTGTCTTTTCGAATGCAGGGCTCTGGCTTCTGTATCCATGGATGGGAGTGCAAGGGTCACTTTAATTGAGGACAAGAAGAAAAGTGGTAACTCATTCATATTTGCTGCCATATTGATTGCAGTTGTATAATTGCCTGTACATGCATTCTTTTCATTACTAGGTGGAGCCTTCTTACAGGCATTAGAAATCATCACACAATGATATTTATTCTGGAGTGCCATAGGATACCAATTTGACTTTGATAGGGTTGCATTCTTATATTAAACTAGAAAGTGATGCATTATCGAGGCCTAAGAAGGATCTCCATGGGTTTGAAGAAGGATGATTTGTAGCTGTGCCTGCATCTAGTACCATGTTTTGACTTTCTATTTACTGGTCATCAAATTCTTTGGTAATTAAAATAACTGTGGTTGTCCAGTGAATTACGATTGGGCTGGGTTTGTATGTATTTAGTATAAAGGATAATAATCAAATAAGAAATAAAACACTTCAAGATGCAGGAGATCCTTAACAGTTTGAAGATGAGCAGAATACATTTAAGAGAAGCATGGAGAGATGTCTTCAGTATTATAGGACAAGGGAAGTAGCAAGAGGAATTGAGTTCCTGTTTCTATCTTGCATTCACTCCCTATCCTGCTCCCACCCTAAGCTTGCGGCATTTCTGTGCCCCTGTCAGGGGGGATGGGAGGGGGAAACCAAAATTGTACCCCACGGCCTTCTTCCACTTTTTAGCTTCTCATCACAGGGATGCCAAATGGGACAGTGCTCTTGGAACACTTGTTACCCTTCAATAACCTTAAGAGTCTGTGTGCCTAGAAAAGAACGATGTACTGTATGGATGATTACCTTAAGCCAAT
This sequence comes from Quillaja saponaria, assembly GCA_029379385.1. Taxonomy (NCBI): domain Eukaryota; kingdom Viridiplantae; phylum Streptophyta; class Magnoliopsida; order Fabales; family Quillajaceae; genus Quillaja; species Quillaja saponaria. Next base: position 11,786,754 of record CM055614.1, on the reverse strand, counting down.
CTTTACATCCCCTAGCTGGGTTATGTTATCCTAGTGGCCTTAACCACCAAATTACTATCCTAGGTGCATTGAACATTTTGGCCAATTGTGAACTTACTCAAGGTTTCAAAAGTAAATGGAGCCTCAAGGAGAACCCAATGATATTGGTGGAATGATGAAGGACCTTGCAGAACCCATTTAATATAAATAGTTGGCATGTTTTGCTGGCTTGAGCTTTTGGGACAACTAGTAATGTAACATGATTTTAGCTCATGGTTTTTAAAGTCAGTGACAACCCCTTTTCAATAAAGCATATATCAGGGAGTTTGGTTGGAACTTGTTACACAATGCAAGGATTTTTCGTGACTATTATATCCCATGGCCTCTTTGGGATGAGTTTGTTTTCAACGCTTCCCTTTGGTGCTCTGCTCTGGGAACATTTCATTGTGTTTTTATAGTTTACATGCAACGTAATTGGCGAGCCCTTTTGTATTAGGCTCGACTCTTTTTCTTCTTTTGTTCCTATCTAGGAGTATTTCTTGTCATCATCTCTATACATCGTTTCTATCATAATATTATTTTTTATATATAAAAGTAGCATATATTCAGTAGCATTTCTTTTTAGGTTGTGTCATGTTTTGATCAGTTTAAGGGGGAATAAAAATATGTTAACCTTGATAGCTGGCTTCCTTATATAGCAACTTCACATTCTGAAACAATTGATAGTGCGAAAAAAAACTAATTGGAAAATATTATAGGAGTGGTCTCTTTTGATTCTATTCCATCAATTGGGTCATTGGAAAGTGTAAATGTTAGAAAGATAGAGACTCGAAGTATCTAGGTGAGTTGGTTGAGAATTTCACACTCCAAGATAATATATTTATACTATGAGATTGCGAAGAAGTACGAGTAAGTCAACTGTACATAATAAAAAAAATTAGCTATAAATAAGGAAAATTGACCACTAACTAAGCTATCTATATTTACACTCTTAGCACTCCCCTTCAAAATGGAGCATATAGGTTATATGTTCTGAGCTTGCTACATAGATATTAGAGCCATTCATTCGCCAAAAATTTTGTATATATAGGTTTATTAATTGATTTTTGGATTTTGTATGTGTGGTCTTGATTGTGTTATCCATAAACTTCTCATGAACAAAAAATAGTAAGACTAGCTAGTATTTGATGGCGAACTGGAAAAGATCAGCTTCGGAGACCATACAGAGTGAGAATCATGAATAATTTGTCCATTTGTGCCTTTTGCTCAGTCAAATTAGTGGTAAGAGATAATATTTTAGCAAATTTAGCTTTGACATTCTGAGCCTTGTCCAAAATAAGTGGGCATATCTTGATCAACTTGCTTTAAATTCAAGAGACTAGTAACCACAATATAGAAACATTTGATATCATTAGTGTATAAACCTTAGGCTCGTTTCCACAATTCAAAATATATCTTATATGCCTAGAAAATCTATTGTATATAAGGCTCAAGGGATGCCCAAAGTAAACTGCATAATTGAGCATCAGTCTTTTTCTAAGTGGATTGTTCATGGGTTGGAATACCAATCAGTGTGTTTGTGATATGATCTTCATATTCCTGTCCCAAAAATCATAACTCAACAGATGCAACCTAAGATAGATAATAGAGGATAAAAAAAAGACAAAGGTAAAAGTACTAGGTTTTGAGATTATAATAGAGTTATTAGATTTTTCGAGTATAGACATACCGATTAACATGAACAGTGAACAATACTTGATGAACAATGCCAATGAACATGAACGGTATCGATAAGCACGACCGTATTTGGGCGATCGGTCATACTGTTGGAATGAGACACAGTAAGAAGGAGGCATGCTAAAGAAAGGACAACATGAAAAACTAGAGTTTTCTCTCCCCAAGCTCTGATACAATATAAATGCTCTTTCAGAGAGACCCAAATTATTTGGGTGAATTGATTGAGATTCCTTTACACCAAGACAATATATTTATAGTTATGATATTGTGTGGAGTACAAGTCAAATGTACATAATAAAGAAACTAGATATAAATAAATGAAATTGACCTACTAACCAAACTATCTTTATTTACACTCTAACAGTAAGGATGGTGAGTTCAAGTATCACTTACTAAAAGGGAGTGACATATGTATTCCCATTTAACAAGGTGGTTTGGATGTTACGAATGTGGAGTTGTTTAATAAGGCACTTTTGGGGAAATGACTCTTGAGGTTCGCTTTGTTGAGATATGCTTTATAAAGCTGTGGCAGATAAATATGGACTTGGATTCAGGAAGTGTTAATATCTCTAATTGTGTGCAATTATGGGTGTCTTTTGTATGGGTGGGGCTGAAATTCCTTTTACAGTTATAAAAAATGGGCAAAGGCATGTGGTGATATTTTTTGAATGACTGTTGGTGTTCGGAGAATGCTTTGTGAATGTTCCTTGGCATATACGCTATAGCTTATGTCAAAGAAACTCTGGCCACTGATTGTTCGCATCTGAGGTAATCTAGGATTTTATTTAGTTAGAGCATTACAGAATTGAGAAGCATGCTCTTTCTTTCATTTGCTTTATACATTGGAGGGCCATTAGGATCAGCCTTATATACTAAACTGGAGGTTTGGTAGCAAGGGTGTTTTCCAGGTTAGAGATTATTGTACAGAGGGGAAGACATAATTTCTGTGGTATGTTAATTGGAGATGCAGTGCTCCCATTATAACCTCTTTTATCTGATCAAAGTCAGATCAGATTTTGACTGCTGATAACTTGAGAAGAAGAGAAGTGGTTATCATTAGTTGGTGTAATAAATGTAATGGCAATAGTGAGACCTTTGATGCCCTTATTCTTTTTCCAAATTACTAGGGTGCTTTGGAATAGATCTTTCCTCCCTTTGGTGTTTCTTGTGTTAGAATCTCCCTCCTTAGATTATTAGCATTTTAAAAGGGGCTGGGTTTGGAAGGTTGGGAATAGGATGTTTTATCTATCTAGAAAGCTGCTCATGTGCCTCAAGTGGTGCCCCTGGTTGGCAAGAGACTGTAACAGGGTGCTTGATTGGAAAGAGTGCTCCCTAGGGCAATTCAAGAGCAAATGCCGTTTCATGCTATTGATTTGTAGCTCATCTCATCCTTTCATTTCCTGTTTTTTTTTTTTTTTTTTTTTTTTTTCTCGTTTATAGCACTGCCATTGTTAATTTCTCTTTTCATGTTTCTCTTTTTCTGTCCTTTTGATTGATGTGCTGTTTGTGCATCCCTTTGTTTTTCTGCTAATATGTTTTTTGTGCGTCACTTGTATGTTGGTTTTCCCCAATTTGCATTCATCAAAGAAAAGAAAAAGAAATCCAATGTTCTAGGTTGGGATGTTAGAACATCTACAATCAAGTTGAGTAGCTCATTTGGGAGATGAAATAATGATTCTTTTTCTCTTCAAATTTCGGTTTTTTTTTCAGGGGAATTGAGCTTGTGGATCATGGCATTCATCATCTTACTTGCAATAGTGGCTTATTTCCTGAAGTTTGAAGGACTTGATAAGTAGACGTTGCTGTTTCCACTGTCATAGTAGTTGAACAGCTTTATAACTCAAAGGGCAACTTCCAAATTAAGGCTCTTTTAATGACTGGAATAGGACCATTGTTGTAGTCAGGCAAGTGGTTAGTCCTAGGCTTGACCACTTGCCTGTATAGTCATGAAGCATGAAATGGTAAATCTGGGTTTCTTTGTATACGCATTTTGTACAAATGAGGATCTTTCAATTCAATAATATCATTTCTTCATCACATGATTCTTTTTACTTGCTTCAAATAATCATGAATGGTACATTAGCTGCTCCAAATTAAACAATGTCACTTACATGTCCGAAGAATTGTCTTTACTATTTTAAATATTTACAAAGGATATGGTTATTTTCTATGACTAAATCACTTCCAACAGATTTCTATTTGGTGATCTTTTACTTTCTGTTAAGAATCATGTAATGTGACACATCTCTGACATTAGTTCTCCCTATGCCTTTTCTTTTAAAGCAAGCAGACATTCTCTTTCAAGCATATGTTAATGATGTCAAATTTATTTTTCAACTCGTGAGTCCTTGACATCTTGGAACTACTGTGTTGATGGTATGCCACCGTTCCAGCCTTCTAATTCTTGATTGCATGTCCTCAATGATCCTGTCAATTGGAGAAAGCACCCTACTAGGCGAAGATTCTGAAGCAGAATTGCTTCCCTGATTTCCGTCACATATACACTGAATGTTAGAAGCAGGGGATTCTAGCAAAAAGAATGTTAGAAGCAGGAAATATTTAATTCATTGCTTTCATACATTATCCTACTCCAACAAGTTTGGGAATTGCTTTAGACCCATTAGCCAAAGTAACAGTGGAATAAAGAGATTTGATTAGGATGTAAAGATGATAATGGGGAAGCCTGATGCCTTTGGCAATTGCTTTACACCCATTAGCTAAAGTAAAAGTGAATAATGGCAAAGAATTAGTAATATGAGAGAATATGATAGGGTTACCAAAGATATGATCAGATGTATCAAAAAAATAAAATATCCAATTTTGGAATGGTGCGTGCTGAGAGAGACTGGCAATAGAATTACCATGAAGAGCTATAGCTGAAATGGTTATAGCTGCTAGGCCTAAAATAGATATCACAGCAACTCGAATGTCCAGCAAAGACCGCAGTTTAGACTGCAGAGCATCTGTACCATCAACTATTACCTGAAAGCAATTGTGTCAAATTAAACTGATGCAAAATGTAAATGGCTGAAACCCTCCCGAGCCCATCGTACGTCATGAATCCAACCAGAATCATGGATAATCTTGTAAAATATAATATATCCTTGGTTACCACCCCCAGAGGATGCATTCTTTATTGCTTTATAACCAACTCTCTTCTTTTGCCGATAGTCAAACGCTGGGACTGGTGTATCTTCACCTTTCGTCAAATTCTAACTGAAAGTTGAAACACAAAAGCCTTTCAGCCGAAATTTTAACAAGACAACAAATTTTGATGTGATTTTTAGAATAATTATTAGACTAAGAGCAAGCCGCCGCCCCTTACAAGGAGAAAGAGAAGAATTGACTCTTCACTTAAAAATTCAGAACAGCAGCTACAAGCAGTTAGTATTTTTATCCTCTTTCTTGTCCAAAAAGATATTTATTTCACTCGGAATCCTTATCCTATTTATTCCTTTCTCAGTTATCATTATTTATCTTCACCCTATTATGTATTTGTATTCTCTTTGTATTATATTTATGGTCCAAAGAGTCAACAAGTGATGCATTTGCTCAGCCGGCATGGCGACAGACCATGGTTGCTGAAATAGAAGGCTTACACAATATTGTTACTTGGGAATGAGTCTCATTTACTCATGGCAAGTTGTTGGAACAGTAATTAACTACCTTAATTATTTTCTGTTTCCTTGGTTATAGCCTTGATTAGAGTTATACTATAGTTGTCTTGTTTGTATAATATATACTATCCATATTCTTACAATATAAATGTTGGTTATAGCCTTGATTAGAGTTATACTATAGTTGTCTTGTTTGTATAATATATACTACCCATATTCTTACAATATAAATGTATTACCAGTGTGTGAGAAATATTCACTGAGTTCACCTATAATTATGTTGGGTTTCTTACTTTCTCTCTAAATTTACATATTATGAGAGCATAGGGAGAGAAAATTCTAGCCTATTATTTCAATTGAGTGTCTCTCTCTAGTGATGCCCTCTCCTATTTCCCACTTGTAACTCTAGTAGTGCCTTATTTTTTTGGGAATCGTACCTGCCAAAGTCAAATCCCAATTATACTACTTATAAAAATACGATACAAATAAAACTTTCGCACTTTTACCTCACTTCAGATTCTCGCTAAAGCAACACAGCCACCACAGTTGGAAGGATTCTGACGCAATAGCTCTAGGCTTGATGGATCAAGATTTTCCAACTCCAACTGTGTTGGCTATGTTTCACAACAGCATAAGGTCATGGGAGATCTAACCTTGGCAGCCATTAAAGATAAATGCACAACAGGAAATAAGAGAGGGCATTTTTGGAGAGACACAAGTGAAATAATATGATAGGATTTCTCTCCCTAAACTTTGATATAATAAAACATTAGAGAGAAAGAGAGAAACCTAAGGTCTAGTTTGATATACCGGAATGATCATTTCATTTCGTGCATGATTCTATGGAATGATTATTCTTTTGTTTAGTATGTATTTAACATTAGAATATTCATTCCATTCCAGTTATTTTATTCCATAGAAATAGGAATCCTCAAACTCACCTAGGGGTGGGATTCCTCATTCCTATTTCTATGGAATTAGTTTAGTTCAGTCAAATGACAAAAATATCATTTTATCACATAAATAAAAAGTTGTACATAAATAAATAAACTAATTGATAAATATATTTAATTTAGTCAAATGACAAAAATACCCTTCATATCACATTAAATAATAAAAAAAAAATAATTTAAACATAAAAATAATGATAAATAAATTTATTTTAGTCAAATGATAAAAATATCTTCCATATCATAGTAAATAATATAATTATAAATAAGTAGTTGATGTAAAGTAAATAAATTAGTTAAATAATTTTAAACTTAAATATTAATATTAATATTAATATTAATAAATAATTAATTAAAAAGAATAAGAGATAATAAAATATATATAATTAATAATAAATAAATAAATAAATAATAATATAAAATATTGAAATAAATTTATGAAAAAAAATAAGAAATATATAAATTTCATAAATTATGTTATATTTTTATTACTTCACTTATTTAGGGGGTATTTTTGTCATTTTAACAAATTTTTATATCATTTTATGTCTGAAAACTAAATATCAAACAAATAAATGGAATGAAATGATAAATTATCACGGATGCTACCAAACAATAAAATAAAATAATTATTCCATTTCGCAGCATTCCATTTCCATTGCCTTTATCATTCTAATTCCGCAAAAATTAGTCTTGCATACCAAATTAGCCCTAAGAGAAATGTACATGAATTGAATGATTATTCCTCACACACTGAGGGTTCGTTTGGTGGATCATATAGGATTATACAATGTATTATGTTATATAATTATTCTGTTATTATACTATTATCTTATCATTCACCTCCTCATTGTATAACATTATACTGTCAGGCATAATATAAGAGGGGATCAATGATATAAGTATATACTATTATGTTGCTGTCAAACGTTGTATAAGAGCCAACTAGATAATCTTATACAATCTTGTTATTCTTATACGATATGTCAAACGAGCCTCAATAGTATGTTTATACTATAAGAATATGTGCAGTCGAAGTAAATCAATTATAGTACAACTTTAATCATGGAAACTGAAACTAATTAAGGTAACTAATTACTATTGCAACATTGACTATTTCCTTTTTCTTTTCTCTTTTTTGGGAAGGTTGGAAGCCAACATTTTTTTTTTATCCTCCTTTTCTCAAGTTATGAAGTTAAAATTTAGCAAACTCATTCAACCATAAAACAACATACATAGAAGTAAAAGGCTTGCCCAAGTGCTTCGCCATAGAGTGAAAGATTTGTAAATACAAACCTCGAGATTTAGCACTAGTGTATCAAAATCAATTGAATCCAAATCATTCCTTTCGTCGACTCCATCGGATAATTTTCCATTGATACAACAGTGCAACCGATAATAGACGCCACCTTTTCTACTAAGCTTTAGGAAAGAAAATTATGAAACAATTAGAAAAATGCAAACAAGATAACAGTCATTGGGTTTTCATCCAAACAAATATTGTATAGAGATAATGAGAAAATTTACATTGGATGGCGATACCTTGTTTTACCAGAACCACTTGGACCACCTATGCCAACTGTAACAAGACCCTCTTTTTTTCTCTCCAAGTTCTTGAATAGATTTCACCAATACATAATACCCATGATCAAAAGACTGCAGTATTTAACCACAGTACTGATTTAGGCCTCCACAGAATCTCATGGACCGTCATACCAAAAAAAAAAAAAAAGGCTGAACATTAAGATCATGTCGACAAACCACATGCTAATAGCTGGAAAATTCAGAACATAAATCAGCGTTAAGAACACACAAATGCATGTACAAGTAGAGTGAAAACTATTCTCTACAGTTACAGTTTTTCAATTCCACAAAAGTGGATAAGTCTTTAACTCTTCAGAAATATTACTAGAACAGATAATCAACTATATCATCCCGATTAGAATAAGAGGCAGCCTGCTCATACAACAGTACATCACGGGCAGTGGAAAATTAGTGTCCAACTCACTGATTGACTGTTAATGGTATAGATACCATTTTATGCTCAGTAAATAGGATACACTCACTCTGCACCCAAAAAGAAAATGATCACTTCAGCAGAAATTAGAATTCTTAAAGTACTAGCTAAACCTACAGAACTAATAACAAATCACATTACCCTGATAACCCAATTTCTAGTATTTGTTACTTTTATCGGCAAAAATGTAAGACTAACATGCAAAGTTGTACGATGAACAAAAATACCCACCAGAACCCGTATTGTATTTTTCACGTGCATAAAAATTAGTAACATGGCCTAAATCCAATAAAACCAAATTTCAAGGAAACTTCAATTTGATTCATCCAACTTGCAAAAGGCGAGTAAATTGAAATGAAAAGCATAGAAGCAACGTTAATGGTTGAGAAAAAAAAAATCAGTGATGGGTGGTTGAGTGTATGTGTGCATACCAAGTGCAGAGGGAGAGATTAGAGAATGGAGGAGAAAGTAAATGGCTGCTGATGGAAGTAGTCGCGGCCTCCTTCTTGGAAAACCAGCTGAACAACTTCATCGTCCATTTCTTCTATCAATCTAATACAACCTTCAAAACATGGAAGCTTCAGAAGGAATCAATCTGCAATCTCTGAAGAGAAGCCGATAGATTAAAGAAGTACTAATGGTATTTGGGTTTCGGGTTCGTTGCTTTGCTTTTGCTTGTACACTTCAACCAACTTCCTTTGCCAATTAACAGTACTACTACCCAGGGAGAGTAAGTATCTATTATCTAAATTTTCGTACTAATCTCGTAGTTACTGTTTGCACCCGAGAATTTTCTTTCTCTAACCGTGACATTACCCTCAGAACTAATTCACAAGGACCATTACCAAAAAAAAAAATTAATAATGACTGAATACATGAGGAATGTCTTAATATTTATCTTCTTCTTCTCTTCTTTTTATTTTTTATTATTTTTAATGATGAGATAGATTAAGATGATGACAATGATCCTAGCTAGCTCCTAAATTAAAAATATGGATCGGTTAAGTTCGAATATTGACGTGGCCACTTGCTTTGCTCTTTTAAGCTAAGCATGGGTTTTCTAATTTTCCAAGCCACAATGCTTGGTTCACACTCAACTTTTACTAAATTTGAACTGACTTTAATGATTAGAGTATAGTATGATACCAGGTCTTAGACCTTTTTCCTATTCTACCTATGTAAACAAAAATATATATATATATATTTTTATGAGCTTAACCTTGACTTGTTTAACTACTTGTAAGATTAAACTTCTATTTTGAAAACATATTATATATGTCACAAGTATATTACAAGATTTGTGACCTTTTATCAAGCACATAAAATTAGAAATATTTACACACAAGTGCAATTAATTCGAAGAATAAAGTTACCACACATCTTATAATAGTAACATTTGAACTTTCAAAAAGATATCTCAATACATCTATGACCCCATCGATTTTGGAACCAATCGATGCTATTTGTTAATTAATTTTATTTATTATACTATGTGCCAGAAAGCTTTCATGATACAATTCATTTGTTTGTTCCAAGCCTTAAAAGTCAACGGCCTTTGTAGCCCCCACTACTTTTTGCTTCTGTGGTTTGGTAGTGCACTTTTCCATAATTTCTCCGCGTGTTCGTGCCGTTGACTACATCAGAATCCGCTCACACAATGCTATCATGCGCACCTCTCTTTGTATTCAGTTTTTATAGGAAATTAACACGCCCAGTGGTGCCAACAAAAAATATAAAAAATATAAATTTAGGCAATCCATAAGCTTTACTTTCGCAATTTTTTTAATAAAGAATCTCAAACTTAATCATCATTTTCAAAGTTGATCTTCAAAGTGGCTCAAATATGCTTAATCCAGAAATATTTTATATTCTTATGAATTATTATAATTTTAAATAAATTTTGAATGTATTTCAAGTTTGTTTATATTAGATTATTTAAATAATTTATATTATTACTATTACTAAAACAAGAATATGCACGTTGATTTAAGTAGGAAAAAAATATATTTGGTTTAAGAATTTTAAGAAATAAATAGAAAAATATATAAAAAAATTATCATGTTACCAATTTTTGGTGACTAAACTAACCTATTTTTTGATAGAATACCTCAAATGATATAAAAAAAAAAAATGTGAGTGCCTTAAACAATATATAAAAACAAAGAATGTATGTGAGTTCTTTGAAAATGATATATAAGTTGAGATTCTCATACCATTATTAACTCATTTTTATATGATACGATGACTATCATATCCTTCTCTAGGAAAAACAGAAAAAAGAGGAAAAGGGGAGACTATAATTAGGGAAGAGAATTTTTATTTTACTTGTTGCTACTCGAATCGTGAATCTTACTTTTACTCTTTTTACAAGTATCCTCACATCTTTTGGATTTGGATCTAATCTCATTCAGGGTTAATGGTTGTCTCTCCCCACAAATGTTTTCTTATGAGCTCGAACCCCTGACATTATAGAGGCCCCTCAACAATTAAGCTTAAGCGTGCCTTAGCACTTGCTTAGCACTTGAGCCACACCTTGTTGGTTGCAATATATAAATTTTAATGTTTAACAAAAGTATATTATGTCTATATGATTATACCATTATAAAAGAGAGCGACCCCATATAGTCTCTTGTCTTATAGTAATATTTAATCAATTTTTATTAATTACAACTAAATGAAAAAAAAAAAAAAAAAACATCTTAATAACTTGCCACACCCTCCACCTTGCCTCAGTTGTTTTCCTGAAAAAAAACTACCATCTTTATAACTAGTCACACCCTCCTCCTTACCTGACAGTTTTTTCCTAAATAAAAAAACAACTACCATTTCAATAAATATTCACACCCTCCCCACGTACAAATTTATTTCTCATCTCGTATAAGTAGGACTAAATAAACAGTAATAACTACTCATGTTATCTCTCACTCACTCACTCACTCACTCACTCACTCACTCACCTGACAAATTTTTTATACAATCAATTCTAAAAGAAAAAAAAATTATATTTAATTTTATTTAAACTAAAAAGAGCCCCTGAGCACAGGCTCTTTTGCGACGAGACTAGTACTTCCATATGTAAAGAGGTTCCTTCTGTATGATTTGACTATAAACAATACCATATATACCATATATGTAACCACCCAAGTGTTTCATGCACCTGTACTCTTTATTTGATAATTAAAATTAGTTTTTTATTATTTTTTTATTTTTATATTGATATATTAATTAATCAATACTATAACTTCAGTAACATTAAAATGAAGAAACAACTCATAAATAATGAAAAAAATTACAATATATGATGGGATTTGAACATGAGATCATTAAATTTATAACATTTTTTAGTTATTTGACTAACTTATTTACATTTAACATAGTAGTATTTGATATTTTATAAGAATTATAATCAGATATTTAGTAATTTTAACAGATGTTGCTAGACTATAAGACCTAATTGTAATTACAATTATTTTCATTTCTAAATGATTTCATATCATATTTTTTTTGGAAGATCTACACTGTTTTCTGAAATTCAATAACGGATTATGTAGTTATCTTGGATAATTTTATTTATTTATTTTTTTTTTTTGATGTTGTTGCTAAGTTAATTTTTATAGAACTATATTTAAATAAATTTAAATTAATAATTTAAAAAAAATTACATGAAAAGGCATAAAATAACTTATATACTTAAAAAATTTACGAATTTATATATAATATAAAATGATATGTATATTCTTTGATTTAGTGATTAGTTATGTCTATGCCAACTTAAACACATATTGACTACTTTTTTGAGATATATAAAATGAAATTTGATTATACAAAAAAAGACAGAATAACTTAGAAGGCCTACGAAAAATATTCCCTTGGCTATTTTGTTTCTAATTAAATTTGAAGTGTTATTGTCATGACAAGTATGTAATCATTTGATATTATAAGTTCCTTCTTGTTTCAAAGAAAAATAATTTTGACATAATTTTTCCACAAAACTAAAATGTGCATATCCTTAACGTAATATGTTTATGAGATTAATTATTAAATAACAATTATATAATATATAAATAAATTTATCTCCTTTTTTACACACATAGTCCACTAGCTAATATTATCCCTTGATTCTAACTAAATAATTTACTTAATATTCTATTTACTATCAGTGTAAAGAATTTTTACACTGTCAGCAAGTCTTAAAATGACACATGTCTTTTATAACAACCACCATCTTTGATTCTAGCCACCATCACTTGCTTCTAACTAAATAATCTGTGTCATGATCATCCTATTAATTGATAGTGTAAAAAAAATAAAAATTAAGTGTGAGTAGATCAAATTTTTACTCATTATTAAATAAACAGTTGACAAAGGAGAAATATATACCGACAAAATCATCTTTATTTGAGTCGACCCTGCATTTTATGTGCTACTCCCTCGTGTGATATGCATGAAATTGGAGGGGATTAAAGTAAAATCTTATAAATCCTTTAATATTAGTATAGCTGATATTATACACATGCTACGCATGCGCATGTCTCTATGCAGTTTTTGATAGAGTAGAGCAAACAAATGTTGGTTTGAAAGAATTACACGTGTCCAAGTAATTAATTTATCATCTTATAAAAAAAATGAACAATAAACAAAAATCTCCCTCTCCTCCTTCCTCACGGCCAGATGTTGGCTTGAACGAATGTCAACAGATGAGATGAGAAAGGGGCTTCTCTACTCCGTCCCTCTTCGCCCTCCACCAACACGAAAACCTCCTCCACATCTTTCATTATTGGTTTTAGAGCTAAGTATCAACATGTTATTTCTTTTAAAAAAAAAAAAAAATCATGATTTTGATAGTGAAGAATTAGGCCAATTCTTGTTCCATGCAGATTTTTTTAAGCAAGAAATGCTATTGAAGAATTACATAAGCTTTACAAAGATTTTTTTTCCAAATCAAAGGCCTTACAGCTACAAATTTTACCATTATTATTTTTCCTCATTAACCAGTATACCAAAGCTCCCAACACACTTATAAATTCAATTTTATTTATATTTTTGGCAGTTAAAAGTAAATAAAAAAAATTTAAAGTCAAGTTTTTTGTAAAACAAAAACTATTTTCAAATATTAATATATATATATATATTTTTGACCTTGAGGAAGGAGAAAAGAGTAAGAGGGAGGAAATGTATTATTTGGTGGTCTTTGGTTTTTAATTTTTAATTTTTAATTTTTCTAAGTTCATAAATCAATTATTTGAATACAGATCATTCCACTAAGCTGATGTTTGGTTGATCCTACGCTTCCAAACACTTCACAAGAAACATGAGCATGCTGTGCTTTAATTTATAAAGATATACTAATGGAATTGTGCATATAAAAAAAATAATTTGTTTGGCACTAAGTGACGAAGAAAGGGTGCGCAGGATAATGAGTCTGCAAAACTCCACTCTCCCGTGTCTCCCATCAGACTCTTCTTTCTTTCTTTCTTCTGTCATAATCAACCTCACTCATTCCTCCCACACTAAATAATACACACGCAGTTCCCTTCTTCCTTTGGTTCTTCCTCTAATTTTGATAGCGAACGTACTAACTCTTTCCTGTGTCTGTGTGACAGTGTGAGAGCATTTTCTTTCTTTCTCTCGGATTTTGTGGCTCTATTCTCCAAATAAATGGAGGGTCTTCCTCAAGGTTACCGTCCTAACGTTGGAGTCTGTCTCATCAATTCCGATGATCAGGTGCGGGTACTTTTTATCATCTTAGTTTAAGAAAAATGTTTTCTTTTTCATGATTCGTAGCTGATTTGTTTAGTTTTCAAATTTTTATTGGGTTAGAGAGTCTGAGCTCCTAGACTTCGGTGATTCAAAGAATTCATAGATTTAAAGCGATGGGTTTGCTTTTGTAATTAAGCTATAAAGTTGAACAGTGAATGATTTTTTGGGATTATATCATTCTAGCTTATCCTGTACTGGTTCTGTGGTCAATTTGATTCTTTTGAGCAGAGTTTGGTAGTAGCTAATTATTATCATTATTATTTTTTTAATATTTGCATTGTGATTTCTTTATTGAAATTCTGAAATTTTGATTGATATATAATGTATTTTTCTTGTTACAAATGTTTTAAATATAAAGTAACTGGAGAATACTTTTTCAAGAGTGCAGGTTCAAAAAGGGATTGATAATTTTTTTTATAAGCTTTGTATTTGCTTATGTCAACTGAGAATCCTTAGATTAGATCAACATATGGCCAGAAATTGAAACACATGCTAATTTGCTAGAATTTTGTGAAATGGTCAAATGCATATTACATTAAAGGTATCTTAGTTGATTCTTTTCTTTTCTCTATTTTCAACCAGCATTGGAGCTTATGCAAAAATTACAGACAAAAAGTTGAGATATATCACTTCATAGTTTACTCCGGATATTTTGGAATTTTCTTTTACTTATTTCATTCATGCATTTATCAGAACTTATAAGTTTATGGGGAATTTTAGCCCAGTGCAATAGGCTGAAGATGGTTGCATACGAGTGGCTTTGATCTATTTCTGAGGTCTATCTGAATGATGCTGTGGAAAAATCCTTACTTTTTGTAATTTTCAGGTTTTTGTGGCTTCTAGATTGAATGTTCCAGGAGCATGGCAAATGCCTCAGGTGATTACACATGATTTTATCTATATTTTTCCATGAAAATAAACTTGTTACCAACATTTTAAATGAGTAATATCTAACATAAAGAATTGTGGACAAACACTCTGAAGTAGTTTACAATCTGTTTATTGAGGGACGGCATTTCTCTAATCTTGGAAGGTTGTTTTTTGACATAATCAACTGTCATACCTATAATTGTATAGGACGTTCCAAACTCTAATTTCCTGTTTATGTCTTATTAGCTAAATTGACGCAAATAAAATAATTGATGCTTCCATCAAGGTTGAGAGCAGGAAAGTGTTAAAACTGTTCCCTGACATCATGACCTCTCCATTTCCTATTGCCATCATGGCTGATGGGACCTTATCTAAAAGGTCAAATAATGCCATTTATAACCATGAGCATGCGGCTAATGTAAACTTTATGCGAACTCTTTTACACAGAGTACTTGTGTAGTAGCAGAACAAGTTATTAAATGGACTGTCATTATCATCTGTTTTTTGAGGCAGAGAATATTTTGTTCGTCATGAGTCTTAAGATATACTGGTTTTTCTCATATGAATAACTACCCACCTAGGGAGCTACTAAAATTCTTAGATGATCCTGAACTGGGATTTCATTAAATCATTATAGAAATTAGAAGCCTTGTCATCTTTGATTTTTGGGGGCCAAAAACCTTTTTCTGTATTGGGAATTTAGACCACTTTCACCCTTAAGGGTTCTGAGGTCTTTCTTGACTGATTAACTACCCTCGTAGGGAGCTATATGAAATTCTTAGACCTTCCTGAATTGAGATTTATCCTTAGCCATGACTTCAATTGAATCTTGTCATACTTTTTTAGCAGTTTTTTAATAATAAATTCAATCATTATTATCCTTGCTCTTGCCTGTAATATTCACATTTGGCTATATGTACCTGTTTCTGCTAAAACATCACTGGTCATTTTCTTTTGAATCATGACTGTCAGGGTGGTATAGAAGATGGCGAAGAGCCCAGATCTGCTGCCATAAGAGAACTCCGAGAAGAAACAGGAATAGTTTCTGCTGAAATAATTGCTGAGGTTTGAATTTTTTTTCTTTTGTGCCAAGTATTTCTGCTTATTTAATTCCTTCTGCAAATATGAAAAATGTGCATGGCTCTAAGTTTTACTGAGAGGCAGTGAGTATATAGAATTTATGTGACAGCATCCATATGCTCATGCAGCCATGAAAATGTCCAGTATTTAACTATTAGATTTGTGGTGAATAATTTATATCCATGCCTCTATTGCATATGTGGGCCTTCTTTCAGTAACTTTTTTAATGATGAATAGTACCATACTGGATTGTGCGTTGGTCAATCTGTTCATACATTTGAATGAGCTTGTACATGTACAGGTTCCAAAATGGTTGACTTATGACTTCCCTCCTGCTGTGAAGACTAAAGTTAATCGTGTATGGAGAGGAGAATGGCATGGGCAGGCACAAAAGTGGTGCGCCTTCATTTGTTCTTTACAGATGCATACTAACATCAAAAGATGCATTTTACATTTTGACGGAACTTTTTTCTTATGTTAAGTTTGACGTAATGACATCTTTGTGACCTAAAAGATGACTAATTACTTGCATGTTTACCCATGATGTTTTTCTATTTTTTTTTTTTCTTGCCAATTTTTAGTCTTAAGAAACTTCCTATTTAATGTGTTTCTTCTTCTAGTCTCCAATTTGATCTCAGAAACAGGGGCATGAAAAAGATATTTCTAAAAATGTTCAATAACGAAACTCAAAATTTATGTGGCAGTTGATTAAGATCTATGTACATTGTCCTTCGATCAGATCCATCTTTCATAATAAAAGTAGTGAATTTGTTAGTAACATGGGAAAATCAGTTATTTTACTTTTTCATAATTTAAACCGAACTAGGGAATTGCAATTTTGAGTAGTTGAAAAATATCTATGTGTAATAACTAATTAAAATGTGCTGTTGTCCCTTTTATCAATCTCTTTTCCTTCCCTTAGTCATATCCCATCTCAGATGTGTGCGCGCAGATGAAGAAAACACATCTAATACACAATGCAGGTGGGTTTTGAATAGTGTAGTGATGTTATCTCTGGAAGGTATCTTCCAGAGACAGGTTGCTAGCCAGAAAGGATTCATGTTTTATTCTCATGTGCTTACTTTTTATAAATGTAGATGTAGATAGGGTCAAAGATGTGCCTAGATGCTTGTGATCTGTTTAATAACAGCTGGACAAGGATTAGTTTAGCTTATTCAATAAATAAAAAAAAGCCAAGTTGATGATCATAAGGCTTGTAAAAAGACATAAGTATTCAAGTTTTGCAGACATTAAAACTGCATTCAATTGTAAATGGGATGAGTCTCACATCACTTGATTGTGCGAGGAAGACTTGTGTCTTTCTTTGCAGTAGATATGGCTACTGCATTACAAATAAGGGAATGATTTGATTTTTAAATAGATTTTGTTACTTGTGTTTTCATTTTATTATTTTAGATTGACTTTTCTAAACCAATTAGTTTTATTGGCCAATCGAAAAGCCTTCAGCTGAAAGTTTTGTTATTTATTATTTTATTAAAAGTTGATGCCAGTTAGCAGAAGGAATATGCTGCTAAATGTCTGTTATTTAGACTCAAGGAAAATTGTGGGTCAAATATTATATAAGAGGTGTATATGACATGCATGAAATTGCACAATAACTTGGATTTTATCATCTGATGTAAATTTGTACAGAATATATGTGAACCTTACTTTTTGTATATATTATTGTCCTAGATATGAATGCTGAATTTAACTGAGTTTGGTGAGAAGTAATAGAATTGTCAGTTTTAATATTTTCTTTTGGAAGCAAAAAGCCATATCCATCTGCCTTACACATAAGGGACAAGTTATTAAATAAGAGAAAATCGTAACTGGTACTTGGTAGTTCTCTAAGTTGTTTTATTTTGGTTTCTGAATTTTTCATTTTGTTTCATTTCTAGATTGACAGATAGCTGTAATTTTAGAACTTTTCCACCATCCATGTATGTGGGCTTTCTTGAGAGTTCTTTGAGATAATTTTGATCTCTTTCTCTTCCTACTTGTCTGTCATAGATGCTTTTATTCTCAATTTTATTCACAATTTAGTATTTGTCCCGAACTGACTCAAAGCTTATTTGCTTGCACCACATTTCCCCCCTTCCTGGATCTTAAGTTTTATAAGTGCAAGATCACAACTATACAACTCTGGAGATCCAATATGTAATTAAGTGGTCAATTTATCAGGTGCCCACTTACGTCAAAACGTAGGCTAACTAGTGTGGATGTTTTACACATTTAACTTTCTGGCACTCTCCAGTTGCAAGAATGCTTTCCTTATTTAGTTGTTTGGTTGTACTGTAAAACATTGCAATATATTTGTATGGATATTATACCCAAAACATACTTTTCTGACATTTGATCTTGACAATTGACAGGTTTCTTATGCGATTAACAAAAGATGACAGTGAGGTCAACTTAGCTAATAGTGAGGCAGAGCCAGAGTTTTCAGAGTGGAAATGGGCAAGCCCCGAAGAAGTTATTGAGCAGGTTAGTTGAGAAGTGTTGCTTTTAAAGGTAAATTTTACTAGTATATCAATTTGAAGGACTCATTGCAGACAATTGTATACAGGCTGTGGACTACAAGAGACTTTTATATGAGGAAGTCATAAGAACCTTCAAACCTTACTTTCATGGAAGTTCAATATCTGAGAAATGTAAATCTGCAAAATGGTAATATTGTGGATGTGCTTTTGTAGTATTGTTCATCTTCTTTACTCATTTACCCTTCAAATTTGGATTTGCATCAATTTGCTCATTGTAAATGGATATATTGGATGAAACTTCAAATCAAATGATTGCCTTCTTGTAATAATAAAACATTCATGCAAGTACCTAGTTCCTTTGACTAAAATAGCCTTTAGGAGCAAGATAGAGTGAGTGACTCGTAGCCCAACCAACTTCAAAGGGTTTGATCCAGGTGGTTTGTTCAAAATTCGTGTCCAAAGCCCTAAAAAAAGAAGTAAAGTTTCGGGTGATTTTTCAAATTTTAAGTCCATCATCATTAAGTGGCTGATTTATTATTTCAATTTTGCGTCTTTCTATTTATGTAAACCGTTTAAAGTGTTGTTATTGCTTTTAATCCTAGCCACCTTGCTTTAACTTGTAATTTAAAATTTGTCTTAATTTTCTTCTATTTAAAAGAGTTGTTGGTTAATGGCCAAGATATTTAACAAATCAAAAATTTCAGTAAGATATTATAGTCTTTTCTTTTAGATATTTTATCTGATTTTTATTTGACCAAAATTACTTACTACGCCAATCAATACGGTATACAGAACGAGAACGTAGAATATAGAACAATCACTTATTCAAAACTTTGGTACGACACGGGTAACCTTGTTTTGATTGTTTAGTTGGAACAAAGTACATTGATTCAGAACAAGAAACTCTTTAGTGTCATATGTGTAACAACTATATATGTATATATCAACTATATATGTACATATATATTATTTATAATTATTTTTACCTAATTAAAGATATAAGAATAGTAGAAAATGAAAACTTAGGTGTCTACTCTTTATCATGAAGAAAATGAGAAAATGAGAAAATGACAGACAATAACATGGTTGTTGAAGGAAAACATTGGTAGTTCATCGAAGATTTTGGTTATGGGTGGTCAAGATAAATATTTTTCTTAATGATTTATGATTTTATTTGAGATATATTTGCAGTTCATCTAAGATTTTGGTTATGAGATGTTTAGATGTGGCTTTCTTTTAAGATAAGAGTCCGGCTCTATAATTTTTTAGATTTTTGAAAGACTTAATATTTTTTTTGCTTGTTAAATTTGGATTTAAGCAATTGAGATGTATTCCACATGACAATCTAGCAAGCGAAATGTGAAAAGGACGATCATGTGAGCATGAAAAAACTTCGACGATCAAGTCATGTAATATTTAGAAATGATAATACAAAAAAGAGTGAGTCAAGAGAGACAACTTGATTTATCTTTGGGATATTAGTCCTTTTATATAGAATATAGTGACAAATAAAGTTGTGCCACATGTCTTTGTATTTTAGAAATAGTTATGAAATTCGTTACAATAATTATAAATAATTAGGAGACAATAAGGACTACTGATGATGTTAGTTTTAATTTATATCGGACTGATATATATTGACTAGGCCATATGACCTATTCTGATAAGATTTGTACAATCCGATATTATCACTAGTCTCCAAAATTAAGTTTAAAGAGCATAGGGAGTTGAACTAAATATTAAACTAAGATATATAACAATTCTAAAATTTTAATAAGAATTTATAGTCTTTTCTTTGAAAAGAAGTGTTATATTGTTTCTTGTTAGATTTAGATCTGAACTGGATCTTATTTGATTTTCATTGCGCAAGTTTTGGCATAAGAGCAAGATTTGCCTAATCTGGTGACTCAACTTTGCAAGTTGGAAATCTTCCGCTATTGATAAATATGTAGGCGCCTTAGAAGACTCGGATGGTTGTGTAAGAATAGAGTTCTGATGCTATATAACGCACCTTAGTTCAAATCACCAAACAACTTGTTGCCTTACAATTAGGCACCAAGAACCATGAAGAAGGAAGAGAATGTGTTGGAGATGTTGCTAGTAGCCTACCTATCTTGCGACCTACTCTTGCTATTTCTCGTGAGTTTGCAGCCTTATATGGATGATTTTGATGATGATGGAGATAAAACATACATGAAGTATATGTTAGAAACTCCATGTGTGTGGGTAGTTGTTAATTATATGGTTTTAGTTTTAATAAAACGGGCTTAAGGTTTAGTCTACTTAAGACAAACTGGTATGAGCCCATATAGTTTATGTGATTATTTTAAATATGGCTCAAGCACACTTTTCATTTGTTAGATGTGGATTGACAGTAAGTGTAGGTTGAGTGACTTTAAGAGTCTTTAATGGGATTGGTTTATCTGATGATAAATAAGCTAGGTCCACTCTTCTCTATTAACATAAGCGTATCTTGCTCCATTGAAAGCTACTAGTAAATACAGAGAGTATAGAGATGAAGACCTAGCTATATAAGAATTCTATTGAGGCGTGCTTGTTTGAAGTTTCATAGATTCTGCTACTATGAATTAATTAGGTATGCAAGCTTAAATTCATGTATGTGATCCTGTATATTTATTACATGTGGTATTAGCGTTTAATTTACATGAATTTATAACCATAATATTCATTTTATTAACATAAAATAATAGGGTTTACATAAGTCAAATTTTTAAACTCAAATAAAATTGAGCCTGATTTATTAAGGCATTTAAAGGTCTCGTTTATATCTTTAATTTGATATATAACATGTATGATATAATCGACTAAACATTGAGAAATCTGAATTTTTCTTTTCTGAAACTTCAAGATCAAACTTTTTCTTTTTTTAATTTCAAAAATGTTGAATTTATATTGTTTTGATCTGATTAAATCAATGAGTTTTGTTTCTAATGTCTTATTATAGCAATAGAAACCATTGGATTTAATTAAATGACGTAGTTCCAATGAATTTGAGGAAAAAATTTTGAGTTCATGTTTATCATTTTAAAAAAAAATCAAGATTAGACCGTGTTAGTTGTTTAAACTCAAATTTAACTTAAGGATTTTATTAGACTATTAAATAACATTGAAACCCACTATTTTTTGAATAATTTTAGACCATAGATATGGGTATGATGCAATTGGGTCATGACAGACCTGTTTTTCCCTAGCCAAATAGACCCAGATAGAGGAAGAAGAAGGTCCCAGCTGTGGCTTGTAATGCCCACGGGCTGCCCTCTGGCCCTTCCCCCCTCCCCCCCTCCAAAAATTTTTTTTACAGCATTAATTATTTGAATTTAATAATTTTATGGTATGATTAAATTTGGAATATTATGTGCATAACTTATTGTTTTGGTAAATTGTATTTTGTTATGTTTCAAACTAATATGTTGTACATATATAATTGTTGAGGACTATAAAATTTTCATATTTTATATATTTGAAACTGAAAACAATAAGTATTCTCCCAAGTTAGAGCTAAATAATCATTCGTGTTTTCAAAACATGTGTAGTTAAATGCTTTTATTTTGATTCAATTTTTCAAAATTACAAAATGTATTTAGTTATCCTATGAGATGCTTTTAAAATGTATTTCGGTTTAAAAGAATAAATTATGAGTAATTATATTTTTTCAGCTTGAGAAATTCTTATGGGTTTATGTAGATAGTTACCACCAAAGTAGTCCATTTGTATAAATTTGTGAAATTTTTGAAAGCTATAGTATAGGATATTTCTTAATTATTATATATAATTTTATGCCCAAAGGGAGTTATTATATATTTTAATTTGAAAAATACATGAAACATATGGTTTGGGGTATACCAGCCTAAAAGGTTTATCTGCCCAAAGATGATAGACTTTTTGAAAGATAGAATGCTCTAATTTTGATTTCATAGATTGATCATGAGATCCTAATAACATGTTACATTCTCTGTCCAAAGGGAAATTTCTAATGATGCACTTTGGATTCATATAAAATAAAGTTTTATTCTTTGTTATTAATTACTCAATTTATTTGACATGTTATATTATTTGTTATTGAATCAGTCTCCTTTGTTGTTAACAACAATAGTTTTACTATTGAATTGTTGAACAGTTTCAAATTTGAGATATAGAAGCAAGATGTTGAGTTTTTCCTGGGGATGAATATCGATTTAGCTTTACGTAGTGAGAAACCAGCTGATTCTTTCTGATGCTAGCTCTATAGCTCAAAAAGAGGCTTTTCAGAAATGGGATAGATCAAACGGACACTGATGCTAGCTTTTTCTTACACTTTAATTTCTCAAATATGTCTAACTATATTAGTTCTTAATAATAACACATGCACACTTCAGTTTTGTTAAATGAATGAGAAATTTTATTTGTTATAATCCAATAGCGTAAAATTGAGTTTTAAGGCAATGCGTAAACTTTCATTTATATATATATATATATGTATGTATATACATGTGATTAGAAAATTAGTTTTACACCACATTGTAATTTGACTTGAATTTTAAATTTTCACATTATGTAAATTATAGTAATATATAAAACTAGTAAATGTACACAATGAATTACAAAACAAGAGTACATCGAAGATATATATATAACACAAGATGAATTTCCACAATTCATTGTAACCTTGGACCTTTGACTTGATTTTTATTATTTTTTTGTCTTTTCCATCCTTGTTTTATGGTGAGCTGAATTTTTTCTTTTGGTACACCTTTCACGCTTTCTTTTCTTTCCCCTGTATCTTTCTGGATGCTTCTACTTCCTTCCTCCTATTTGCACCGCCGTTGCTCTTCTTTCCTTGTCCTTGCTTCCTGATTCTTCTACATCTTTCTCTGAAAACTGAATTTCAGCTTCTAAATTCCAAGCTTTGCTTGAACTCTTCCTTTCAAACTCTTGCCAGCAGCTGCCGCCAACTCTTGGAAGGTCATCTGTTATGGTTTTCCTTCACCTTGGTGTAGCGACCATGAGTCTCGCCAAATTCCTTTATTCCTCTGCTCTTGATGTTCATGAAATATATATATATAACATTGACAGCAAGACGATTGGGAAGAAGCTGGAAGCTAGTATTCAGCTTCGTTGGTGGTGGGTAAAGGCAGTTTGTCACTGCCCTGTTGGTAAGCCTTTACCGTTTGGTTCCTCATCTTTTGCTAGCTATTTATCTTGACCAAAAAGAATAATTTGTGAACAGCCAAGTTTCTGTACATAGCCAGCAAGTTGTGGACCTTCTCACCTCCAGCCGTGAACCTTGCTTGAGTAGTCAAATGACTTGTTAAGAGGGCTTGGCAGCAAGTGGGTAGCAAGTGACATCCTTGCTAGGGAGGCAGCTGTTGTGGCCTCACTTTTCTTCAACATGGTAGCCATTTGATGAATTGTTAAGGGGTAAATTTCAGGCACTAGATCCTAAGATTTTTTTTGTTTAGTTACTCAATTTTAATGAGTTAAAAGTAGAAATTAGTAAGTTAGAAATATTAATAGTTTGATTAAAAAAAAAAAAAAGTGAAGTGGTATTAAGATGATATGAGTATAATTTAACTTAAGTCTTTAAAGTGGCTAAGTTAATACTTGTGAGATATGAAGTTATATATTTATACATACACTAATGAAAGAAATCTATGTCTTTAAGATGTTTGTAAAAATGTCTAAATGAATGAGAGTAAAAAGGGATTATAAAACGGATGCAGGGGCAGATTCCGTGGGTGAAAGAAACTCAATATTTCGAGTGTCTTCGGAGAAGAATTAAATTAAGAGTTCAAAATATAAAATGTGGCTTATGGTCTTGAAATATTGTCTGCAAAATTTCGTAGCTTGGTTCTAAATATGTTGTGAGTTATATCTGTTAAACTCTGGTTGGGTCAGGCAAGATTTGTGGTGTCCTGTTTTTGGTTTATATAAGAAATTGAGTGGGTTAATGACAGATTTTGGGAAAAGTTTCTAAATAATAAAGATAGATATACTTGTATATTAATAAACCCAATAAACGGAATTGGATTTCGTTTTTTCTAGAGAAAGTTATGTTCAATTAACTAAGGTAAGGTCAAAGCCGTCAACAATCCTGTGTGTTGTACAATTTAAGGCAACTTCAAACAATAAATTGTATTGATATACAAATCTAAAAATTACAAATGATATACTATTATAAAGCTACATGTGTCTAGTATTTTATAAATTTTACGAAACTGGATTTGGAATTTCCTAGAGAAAGATATGACTGTTAAAGTGGACATTAGTCCAAACATCAAGTTTAGGCAGTGTCAACATTTCTAACTTACCAAGTGCTTTCTAATCTTTTTTAATGGTTTTCCCTATCCTATGCTTTGTCAAGACACCTAAAATGCTTTCTCCTTATTATTCTTACCACCTAAAATCTAAATCCATATTAATTGACATGAAATAGCTTAAAGGAAAACTTACCTAAATAAACCTATATAAGGTGAGATATAAGTTTAGTAAGTAAAAGAGTATAACAATAACGTTTATGAATTAAGTAGTATTTGAAATTATTAATTTCAGTTCCAAATTCTAATGTGAACCTGATGAGACGCGTGGACGCAAGTGTGAGTTACAAATGGAATTGGTAACAGGTGAGTGGTTAATTGCTGCCTTTAGAGGCTAGATTAATATGTGTGATTATATGTTTATTTAAATAGGTGTGATATATGGAAAGTAAGCTAGTGGAGTATTTCAGTAATTTGCTTGAATAATGTTTGCTTGATATTGGTTACTGTGTTGACATTGTTTGTGGTTGTTAAGGGCCAACTCGTGAACATTTTTTGGAAAATGATTTTTATCTCCGAAATTAAAAGTCCAGGTGCTCCTTGGATACTCTGATTTGAAATCACAAGAAATTCTGATTCTGATAAATATTTTCTAAATTGAGTGCTCAGCCCCGGTGGGATGGATTGTGTACGGAGATTAATTTGTTGTGCAGGCGCGTAAATGCCCAGTAGGGGGTGATACTGTTGTGCGGGGCTGGGTTACTCATTGGCCCTTTGATTGATTTGTGTGATATTGTTGCATTGACCTAAATTGTGATCTTGCGTGTCATATGAGTTGTGAAACTTACAACGTATACGTGCAATGTGAATTAAGATATAACTAATGTTACGCAATGTTATTACGTATGTTATAGGTTTGTGTTGTGTGATGCTAGTACCCTTTGGGTACGATTTTCCACTCACTTAGTCCGTAGGACTCACTCCTTTCCTGTGGTTATATTTTTTAGTAGCAGGATTTCAAAAGAAGTTAACCGCTAATATGAGGTTTTGCTAAGGATTTGACGACAAGGTATGTCTCGGAGTCTCATACTTGAAGTTAAGGATGAAAGTTTGCAGTCACATTAGAACTGTGGGTGTCAAATGCGGTATGATGTAATATTCTAGTACTTGTTTTATTGATGATGTGAACGGAGCAGAGCTCCTTCGGGTCTTTATATCATGTTGAGTAGTAAAAAGAGTTTACAGGACTGTATTTTAAGACATGTTCCATATTGTAAGGGACCTTTGCCGAAATTTTCAGTAATTGTGATTGGTTGTAATCAACCAACTTTTAAATGTTAACTTTTGTCTTTATAATTTCTTGGTTTTATTCATTAGTTAGTCAAGAGTCATGGTCGTTCCATTATTTGAGTTAGGGTTACGGAGGTTTGGTTACCATTTCTCCGGCCAGTCATGCCTCCCTGAGGGGTGTGACATTATTCACCTTGTAAAGAATACAAATTGATTTTAAATTTTTCTAAATTGGGATTCATGAATTGTGATTTTGCTTAGGATTGAAGGTGGGTATCACACCCTCAAATAGAGATATGACTGGCCGGAGGAATGGATAACCAAACCTCCATAACCTTGAATCCACCATGATTGGACACAAAAGACTCTTAAACAAATTATAGTTAAGATAAAGAAAACTTTACTAAACTAAAATAAAATCATGAACTGGTTATGAAACATAAATATTTACTGAAAATTCGGCAGAGATTCCTTATAAAGTAGAACATGCACAATAGTATATACACCAATAACTTTGTACAATTTACCAGTAAACCATAATATTGAAGTACTCAGAGGAGCTTTGCTCCAAACAACCCATTAAGTTACCACAGTTTTCTTAAAATGATCCATCCCACCAGGGCTGAATACTCTACTTTGAAAACATTTATAAGAATTAGAATATTTCATAAATTTAAGTCACTCAGAAAATCCTAGTTGCACTTGGATTTCAATTCCGGAAGTAAAAATCATTTCTTAGAAAATTTCACTTTGTTGACCCTTATCAACCATAAATAATTTTCAATCATCAAACATAATTGAAATAACTCACTGAAACACTGCACATGATTATTTTTCCATATAAAACATCTATTCAAATACACATAATAATCTAGCAACTAAAGAGCACGCAATTCACTCATCTTTAACAGATTTTATTCGTCACTCACACTTGCAATCGTGCGCATCGTTAATTCAACCACGCTTTCCAAAGCTGCAATTACATTTTCCAAGTGTTACTTAGTTTGACAATTCTCAAGTTATAGTTTTTTAGCTGCAAAAATCTAGAATTACTCAATTTTAAGTATTTCATTAAAATTAACTATTCTTTAATTATTTTCACAATGATCTTGGAGTAGCTCACATATATTTAACCAAATTTAATGAAATCAAGTTTAACCATTAACTTTAGGGAGTTATCTATCTTTTTTTATTTAGAAACTTTTTATTCAAATTTTAATAACAACTTGCTACCAAGAAGATGTTTGAGTAAAAGTTGGAGAAAGAAACACAAACAAATTGTAGACTTGAAGCAAATGAAAATTTTGGAATGCATTTGCCTCGTGAAGTCGTTTAAATCCCTTTGTTGATTCTTTTACCTGATGCCTTTCTACTGCTGCTGGCGTTGGTGAAGGGTGCTCTACCAATTTGAGGTAAGAGGGAAATACGACAAGGTAAAGACCAGAGGAAATTAGGGAACTTGGCTGCTAATTGAAACTAAGGAACGACAGAACCAAAAAAAAAAAAAGGAAAAAAAAATGGAAACAGGACATCCTCTAGAAGACTCAGGAAGCAGAAAGATAAGAAGAAATAGGGGCTGAAATGCTAAGAGGTGAAGGCAAGGATGGGTAGAAAAAAAAAATTGAAAGCAAGAAAGAGACAAAAATCATACGGTCAAAAAGTTGGTTTATATGTGGTGTATATTTATATTTGTATATATATATATATATATATATATATATCTATGTTTGTTAAATTAAATTTTATTTATTTTCACTATGTTTTATTTTCTTAAATATAGATACATTTAATTAGTTTTTAATTTACCTTCTTAATTACACCCTTGCTACACTTAAAAAATTATACACATAACTTTCACATTTTAAATTATATATATATATATATATATATATATATCTTATACGTTAATTATCTATTGATTTAAATTAATTTTATAACGTAATTTACATATTATGTTTTAAAACTCGATTTTTCGATAACAATTTATTAGAGTTATAACACAAAATTTATACGTCCAAAACTTGATTTTTCTATATCAAGTTATGACAGTGGCAGAGAACCAAGATTGGAAGCACATCAGGTTCTATTGTAAGCATTTTGGTAGGACTTGTAGCAAGTGGCAATGGCTGTCAACCTTGTTGTTTAGAGCACTCTTGTATCAAGTTATAAAGTCAACTTGGACTCTTCTCTTAGCTTTCTTACTGGGTTTAGGTAACACTTGTTAGCATTGGAATATGTGATGTTGTGCCCTTGGTAATTTCTTAACTATTGTTGGCATAAAGATATATTTATTATTATTATTATTTTATACAAAAGAATAGAATTGCTACCTCTGCCAATATCTGGACATAATAACGGCCTCAAAAACATATTCTAAAAACTAATAAGACCAACTAATTCTAAAGGAACATTAGCATAAAAAAAACCACAATAGCACACTTTCCTTTACATGTAGCAGGATAAGAAATTCTATTATTTAAAAGAGAATGCTTTTGCTACCATTTAAAAGAAATTTTTTAGCCAATGTTAATGCTGGCTATAACCTTGTTAGACTTAATTAGATAACTAAGTTTACATTTTTACCATTCTGTCTACACAAAATGACTCATTTCTCTAAGAGTCTTCATTAATAATAGATGTCTCCCCACACACAAGCCACAAGCGTAAGAGGTGAATACACATTTTCTAATTGAAGTTGTTCTTGCACACGCCTCCATCACTTTCTTAGCAGCCTTCACCTCTATCTCAGCTAAGGTTTTCTGAAGTTTTGATTGACAATAGGATACCAATTTGACAAATATAACCAATCTAACTTTTCATTTTTCACTCATATATATATTTTTTAGAGTTGTATTTGTAATAAAATGGTCATTTAATAGCCCTGCAAAATACCATATTGTAATTTTTAATTTTGTTATAAAATGATTTCTTTCTTTCGATAATTGTGCTTTTATCTTGGAAATTAATATCTTTTAGAATTATGTACTTTTGTTGAGTAGACCTATCATTAACATTCATTGACAAACCCTTAGAAACCCATTTGAGAATCTTAGCAAATGAAATAATCCATGCCTATGTAATGTAGACATTCATTAAATTCATTTGCCGATGATTCTTAAATTGTCCAAAGTGGACAATTTAAAAAAGTAAACATGCCATTCTTTATGGTGGTAGCTTAATTTTTTCTTTCTTTGGTTGAAATTTCATTTACAATTCTCTATGATCTCCGGATGCATACTGAGACACGGTGACAATAATATTGCATGTTGTTTATGTTGTGTACTTCTGAGACCATGGGAAAATGCTGTCGAAATTTTACCAATTTGGGATGAAATGATTAAGCTACTTACGTGAATGTGTGTATTTCTTTTTTGAATGGGATAAGACCATCTTACCTTAGGTGGAGTTTAAGGTCATAAACTCATTTTGTAATCAATCTATCATTTTTTAAATAAAAGTTTCATGTTATTAAAAAAAAAAAAAAAAAAAAAAAAAAAAAAAAAAAGGTCATTTGCATCATTGATGAATACAACTTTTCTAAGCTTTACATTTGTATGATCATATTTTTCTTAATCACTTATATTCACTTAACAAACTTAATAATTTGTTTGGAACTTGTTGATTCTACATTTAGGGCACTTCTTCATCAGTCGCTCCATAATCACCTCACAATCTGATGACGACGAACAAAAGGAGCAGGATTCGACTCTTAGGAATTTGTAGTTTTAAAATTACTTATTTGTTATTAACAAACTTAATAATTTTATATATATTGTCCATGTTTTGTAACTTAAATAATTTGTTAATATTTTATACTTTCAATGATTAAAAAAAAAAGATAATTTTTTATTGTAGAATCAATTTTATGAATGATTTGATATTTCTCAGGTATATCATAAATTTAAAAAATAAAATAAATAAAAAGCAGAATAAAAGATTTAAAACTTAGTACCATAAGCTTCCGTTATTGTATTATCAGTGTTTGTAATAAGTGAATGCTTATACATGTGAAAAACCTCCACCTATCAACTTCCACAAGGTAGACTCTGATACTATTAGCGTTTATTTTTCAGCTTACACTTGAAAATTTCTTTAGATGCATTAGTATTTGTTATCAGTGTCCACCCTGTGGATGTTGAAAAGTGGACACTGATAATATTATTAAAGGGTATGTTATCAGAGTCCACTTATTACGTCCACTATATGTGCATTATCAGCGTCCAACGTCCACTTTAAGTGGACGCTGATACTGCTTTTTCTTGTAGTAATACTATGCCTAGTAGCCCTGAACAAAATGGTGTGACCAAAAGGTGTAATCACACCCTTAAGGACATGATAAGAAGTATACGAGTAAGTCAAACTTACCTAAATATCTTTGGGAGGAAGCTATTAAAGCTGCCTTGTATATCTTTAATTGGGTTCCCAGTAAAACGGTACCTAAAACACCTTTTGAGTTATGGACTAGGAGAAAGCCTAACTTGAACCATTTTCGTGTCTGGAGGTGTCTAGATAAAGTGAGTATTTATAACCCAAATGAGAAGAAAATCGACCTTAGATCTATCTGTTGTTACTTTATTGGTTATCTAGATCACTCTAAAAAATACAGGTTCTATTGTCCTATACTAGGAACCGAAATAGTGGAATTATAAACTGTCAAGTTCTTAGAATTTGATGTTACTGAATTGGACCATTTTCGTGTATGATCTGTCAGAAGCAACTGTACTTATGCTTGTTGTGAAAACATGTGATAGAGGGAAGTAAATGAACAAGCTAAAGTAACACCACTTGTTCCCATTGAAGCTATTGCATATGTTCCTAATGAAGCTCCTCAGCAACATAATCCGGTTGCACAAATACCTATTAGAAGGTCTGAACAGTAGAGAATTTGTGCTCTTTGCTTCTTCATCTCCTCCCATCAAAAGAGCGACGGTAAAATGTGTCCATGTAATAAATGAACCTTGAGGCTCTCCTTAGGATTTCTGTCCTATGATGCGGATCTTCTAGGAGTTTTCCATGTAGCATGAATCTAATGAAATTAACTAACATATTTTTAAAGAGATGATAAAATAAAAATAAAAATGAACATCAATATATGAAATGAAAAATCACATAAATATTGATTCAATTATTAGACAAATTTGTTTTATCAATTTTAAATGTGACACGTGAATTTTTTTTTTTTCATAAACAATTTTTTTAATAAATCATAAAATTCTGTAAGTGGATTCTTAATCATATCAACCAAGGGCCAGTTTGGTTAGCTTTTAGTATAAGACCATGGTTGTAAAAGCCAAACTATTTTTTAAGTTATGTTTGGATGATTTTAATTGCAATCATGATTTCATAAATATTTGCTTTTGTTTGATTTGTAAATTATCATAAAAAGTCATGCATGTCTTATGTTATAAAATTATTGAAATGGTGGAGAAAAATAGATAAATATATATTTTTTTAAAGTTATAATTATTTATTTATTTTTCTTCTAAGAAAGATGGTTTCAAGGGTATATTTATAAAAAATTAAAAGGCAGACGCAAATGAGTCTACTTTTATTTTATATTGTTACTTTTTTTTAAACTAACGATGGGCCGTTTATTTGGCGGGAAACCAAACGGATCTTAACTATGTTTATATATTGGAGATTTGGAAGAAATATGAACAAACTCAAGGACTTAAAAAAAAAATTTTGTTTTATTGATGTGGAAAAGATATACAAGAAACTTATATATTTTCTTACATTACAAAGAACCCATATTGCCTATTCATAAAATTAAATCACCGCAATCTTTCTATAACTCTCTAGATAAAACCACCAACTTAGCTAATTGTTCAATTACTTGTCGCCATACATGATATTTCTAGAGATTAATTAATGGCTATCTAGAGCTACTTAACTAAGCTAGCAATTGTCTAGACAAATTTACCTCTATAGAATTGTCCAGAAGCAAGATCTAATCTCTAGATGATACTTACCGGCATAGCTATTTAGTTGGTTCTAAAAAAAGTTAGGAGAAAGTGTATTATTTTAACTACAAAGTGCCCCGCCGTCTTATCTATCAGCAAAGCACATCCAAATATCACAATTTGATAAAATGATGATTTATTTCTGAGAAAATAACATGTTTATTATATATATATATTTTTAATGTAGTATCAAATGCAATCACATTAAAAAAAAAAAAAAAAAAAAAAACTTCCATTTGCCCAAAAAAGATTTCTAAAGCCTTCTGCATAAACAATGTTACATTTTAAATAAATCATTTCATTGAATTTTACAATGGGACAAAACTATAAAGGCTTTCAGTTTTTGTTTACAATGCATTATAAGAAAATGCAATATCAGAAATAGCAAGAAAATGGTCTCTAATAATAATTAATAGAGACCACGTTTGATCTTTCAGAGACAGATACTGTCTCTGATACTTTTTGTAAATATAAAACTTTACGTTGCTTATAATAATATAATGGTCTATGATATGAAGCATCAGCCAGTAGGATACCGACCGCTCATCTGCGACCGTCTGCGATATGTGATAACTATTAGAGATCACTTTTGATACTGAATTTTCTTGTACTGATGGCTGATTTAAAATTTCAGTTTTGTGTGTTTCTATTTATTTTAACCATTTAAATTTTAAGTGTTGTTATCACTTTTAGTCTCAGCTGCCAAGGTATTTAACAATTCAATCAGAAATTAGAGTCTTTTTTTTTTTTTGGTAAATATGTGTTGTTTCTTGTTAGATTTAGTCGTGAAGTAGATCTATTATACGATTCTCGTTGCATGAGTTTTGGTATCATCGCAGGATTTGCCTAATCCAATGGCTTAAATTGGCAATTTAAGAACCAATTGTCCCGCTGTCGATAAATATTTAGGCCTTCGTGGTGTCTACAGAGACTCAGATGGCTGGGCAAGAATGGACTTACGAGGGTGTAGAACTTACTCTATCTCAAGTTATCGAGCAACTTACTACCTTGCAATCGGGCTACAACAAGAACCAGGAAGAAGGAAGACAATGTGTTGGTGATGTTGGTCGCGGCCTACCTATTTTGCGACCAACTCATGCTATTCCTCATGAGCTTATAGCCTTCATGGATGATCATGATTATGATTATGACAGAGATAGAGTATGCTAGAGTTGCAACACTTCCCAGAGTTCGACAAAATCGGGGAACTAATAATTTTCATTTAAAGGGAGACATATGGGAATTTACACAAATTGAGAAACTTATGGATTAGTTGACTTAGGTTGATTGATTCTTTGGGTACATGGATATTCTGGAGAAGAAAAAGGTAAAGCTGGTAGTATACCAGTTAAATAGTAGAGCATTAATATGGTGGGAACTGTTGCAGGAGCAAAGAAACAGGGAGAAAATGAGAACCGTTAGTAGTTGGTATCGGATGAGACAATTGCTACAAGCCAGATTTCTACCTTCTACCCCTAACTATGAGCAATACAAGAGATGTTCTCAGCAGACAAGACATGTGCATGAGTACACAACTGAATTTCAGCAGTTGGATGAGTGCAGCCACTTGATGGACACTGACAGCCCACATGTGGTAAGATATGTTGAAGGAAAATATTGAAGACTCAATTCGAAACCAAGAAGATTTATGGGTCGATCCATACCAAAGTGCAAAGGCGAGCCTATAACCCACAAATTCCAAAATTTGTTGAAATTTCACAAAATGTCAATTTTAAAGGGATTGAAAACTTTTGTAGCCATTTGTATGCACAATTATTGGGTATTATGAGTAAGTTGAAAATATCGAGGAGAAAATTTAGATGTCTACACACTGCCTTCAATTGGTTGAAGGGGATATCCAAGCATGTGATTTATTCAAAGTACATCCATAAATGGTGTGTAAGATTTTAATTTCAGCCTACCAACTCAAAGTCAAGTTGTTCCTATGGAGAAGGGTCTAATGTAGGACACCGTCGCCAACCCAACTTCAATAGGCCACAGCTTTTTGATCATGCGGTTTACTCAAGTTTCTGGGTTCAAAAACTATAAAAAAAATAAAAAAATAAAAAAAGTAGAGTTTAGGGTGATTTTTCAGTTTCAGCTGTAAATTCCAACTTTGGAAGAAGGTTTTAATTAGCCGCCTACCATCATTAAACTTACAATAAGTGGCTCATTTATTATTTCAGTTTTATATCATTCTATTTATTTTAGACGTTGAGTTTTAAATATTATCAATTATTTTTAATCCTAGTCGCCTAGTTTTAATTTGTAATTAAGTTTTTGTCTTAAGGTTAATGGCCAAACTTTAACAACTCAATCATTTCAATAAGGAATTATAGTATTTTTTTATTTTATTTTATTTTATTTAAAGATGTTTTATGTTGTATCTTGTTAGATTTAGTTGTGAACTATACTTTTTATTTGATACTCGCTATGCCAAAGAACATTTATTACATTGATATTTAAATTCTAGACTATATAAAAAAGATTTCGAAGAAAGAAAATTGTGGTTCTAATATAATATGCAAAGATTAAAAATTCTTGTCGATTTATCCGTTTTGAGCAATTCAATTTGGTTTTCACATAAAGGGAAACGAAAATCACCTATAAAAATGAACCAATGACTTGAACAATCTGCATGTCAATGTGATAATTCTTACATTACTAAAATAAGATGACTTGACGCTTCTTATACATAAATGAGTACATTCTCTTACCATTAATTAATTGACAAGAATTAATT
The DNA here is from genome assembly GCA_029379385.1 of Quillaja saponaria. Taxonomy (NCBI): domain Eukaryota; kingdom Viridiplantae; phylum Streptophyta; class Magnoliopsida; order Fabales; family Quillajaceae; genus Quillaja; species Quillaja saponaria. Next base: position 11,752,011 of record CM055614.1, on the reverse strand, counting down.
AGCTAAGAGTAAAACTCTATTAGAGTCAGACCCGCTCCAATTCGCCCATGCGACCAAACAGCCTTGTGTTTATAAATTATATAATATAAAATTATTATATTTTGATCAAATATGAGATGGTCTTCTGTGTTTTAAAATAATTGAAGTAATAGTGTATAACCTTCGTTCAATTAGCTGCTGTACATGTTTTGGTTTCTTCAAAATTCAGAGAAAGCATAACCTGGGTATGACCCATGACCTCAATTATTGCCCATTTTCTCTATTTTTCACCTTGCTTTTCAGTTTTGGGTTTGTTTTCAATTTTTATATAACCCATGACCTCAATTCTTATTTCGGGTTTTGCTTCTTGTTTGATTTATATTATATTGTTTTAGGTTTGTTTATGTAGAATATCATGTCGTGTTTACTAGCACGAACAAGGAGACATCGAAAACATATTAGAACAATTTTCGTCTTGTTTCTGGGTAAGTCCTTCTGCAAATTCTTTAATGACTTATCGTGCATTAAAATTCTACATGACTAAATATATCTGCTGGGTTCAAATTTCTCCCTGTCCTTCTTCTATCATACTCATACCAAAAGGAAATTAAAACGATAAGATACCTTGTGTTTCTGAAGAGCATCTCAAGCCCTTATTGTCTTCTTAATGATGATAGAAAATTTGATTTACATTTGATACACTTGTCCATTATCATTACCATTATCTCTTATAATAGTATTTGTGGGCCTTATATTGACTTGGACATATTACATTATATATAAAACTTAAAGAAGCAAAATGGTGGGCAGTGAGTCTCTGATAATCATGCGATATCCCAAAATCAATTTCTTTGAGTTTATTGGAATATCGCATTGTGAAGCTTAAGAACTTAAAGAAGTTAAATTGTTCCTTGCGTTTATAATCCTTTGTCCTTGTGACTTCTTTAAGTAAATTCTTCTCTTTATTAGTTAAAACCTTACAGTAGAGGAGAAGAATAACAACTGTAGTCTGTAGAAGTATGTGTCTGAAAGAAAAAGAATAAGAAACATGAAACCATATTCGGTTTCTGCAACAAGGGAAGCACCAGTTCTAATCTTCAAACATAGTTTTCCCTTTTGGAATCAAAAGAAGCATAGTTAGAATTTAAGCAAAGCATAAAGCAAATTTTGGTAACCTCCAAGCACAAGCGAGAATACTAGTGGGATGTCTTATAAGTTATATATAGTTTCCAGAGGGGAAATTTCCAAACAAATTGTGTTTAGAAAAGTTGAGAAGAAAAGTGTATATTTCCTCTTTTTATTTTACGGAGAGAAAGAAGCTTACTGGAAAGAATAGCAGGAGAGGATGGCAGAAAGTGTTGTAAGCTTTCTGCTCATTGAACTTGCGCAATTCCTTAAGGAAGAAGTCAATTTGCAAAGAGGGGTTAAGGGAGACATTGAGTATGTCATAGGAGAATTAGAGAAAATGAGAGCTTTCCTAAGGGTTGCTGATGCTAAGGAAGAGGGTGATCCTGCACTTAACGCATGGGTCAAGCAAGTGAGAGATGTTGCTGATGACATAGAAGATATTCTTGATGAATTCTTGTTCCGTTTAGCAGCAAATAGTTATGGAGATCATCCGCACAGCAGTACTCTTCACAAGATCGGATCCGCAGCCAAAAATTGGAAAGCTCGCCGCCTAATTGCTTCTGAATTACAAGGAATCAAAAGCAGGGTGAGAACGATGTCAGAGGGTCACCAGAGATATCAGCACAAATGGAAATATTTTGAGCAAGATTCAAGCTTATCAATGGAAAACAACAAATTGAATGATTTTCGAGTGGATGCACTTCTGTTGGAGGAAAGTCAGGTAGTCGGCATCAGTGGGCCAACAAGGCACCTGATTGACTGTCTTTTGGAAGGTGACTCAGGTTTCAGAGTCCTCTCAATTGCTGGAATGGGAGGATTGGGGAAAACAACCTTGGCAAAGAAAGTCTATGAGGATGATGCAGTGAAATCCAAATTCAAACTTCGAGCATGGGTAACTATTTCCAGATCATACAAGCTACAAGAGATCCTAAGAGACATTATTCAACAACTCTGTGCTGAAGGGAAACAACCCGTCCCTCGAGGCATTGACAGCATGGATAGCCATCAGTTGAGAGTAAGAATACATGATTTGCTTCAAAATGAAAGATATATGATTGTTTTTGATAATGTCTGGGAAATAGATGATTGGAATCAACTGAAACTTTCTATACCTAGCAACAACTTTGCCAGTCGTGTCATGCTCACAACACGAAATTTTCATGTAGCCAGCACCTCTAGCATCAATCCAGGTATGGTCTATAACCTGAACCCCTTATCTCTTACTGACTCATGGACTCTTTTCTGTAAGAAAGCATTTCAAGGAAATTCTTGTCCTCTGCATTTAAAGGAGATCTCTGAACAAATATTGGAAAGATGTGAGGGGCTACCTCTTGCTATTATAGCAGTTGGTGGTATGTTAGCTACAAAAGTTGGTAGAATAGAAGAATGGGCCAGGGTTCAACATAGTCTCAATGTTAAAACAGAAGGAAATCAGCAACTCCTAACCATGAAGAAAATAATTTCACTTAGTTTTAATGATTTACCTTATTACTTAAAATCTTGTTTTTTATACACAAGCATCTTTCCTGAAGATTATTTGATTGAACGCATGAGATTGATCCGACTATGGATCTGTGAGGGTTTTGTGGAGGTGAAAGAAGGAAGAACTCTGGAAGAAGTTGCAGAAGGTTACCTCAATGAGCTTCTCTCTAGGAGCTTTATACAAATAGCTGAGACAACTTCAGATGGAAGGGTCAAGTGGTGTCGCATGCATGATCTTTTGCGTGAGATTATTGTTTCAAAATCAAGAGAACAAAATTTTGTTGAAATAATCAGCAATCAAAATGCAGACAGGTGGCCTGAAAGATCACGGCGATTATCTATCATTCATCATGTGGGAAACATATACGAAATTAAAAGCAAGTTGTTGCCTCGGCTTCGTTCTCTGCTTCTTTTTGAGGCGGACGATACACTATTATCTAGTAACCTGGCCATGTCTAAGTTACTAGGCGAAGAACTTATGTTGCTCAATGTGCTGGATCTGAGAGGGGCACCCCTGCAGATATTTCCTGAACAAATAACTACGTTGTTCCTTTTGAGGTACTTAAGCCTTAGAAATACTGAGATCTCAAAGCTTCCTACATCTATCAGGAAGCTACAAAATTTAGAGACATTGGACTTGAAGCAAACACACATCATTGAATTGCCAGTTGAAATAGTAAAGCTTCAGAAACTTCGCCATCTTCTGGTATGTCGTTATGAAAAAGTTGATTCAACTTCTGATTCGGTTCATGTCCTCAAGCTTGTTTTTCCAAAGAAACTGGTTGCTGAATATTTCAGCTTAACCGGTTCGAAAGCACCAGCAGGATTTGGTAATTTTCTGTCACTACAAAAGCTCTGCTACATAGCAGCAAACGAAGGTAATGATGACTTGATTATTGAGTTAGGAAAGCTGACTCAGTTGAGAAAGTTGGGTATAGTGAATTTGAGAAGACAACATGGGAGTGCTCTTTGTGATTCCATCCAGAAAATGAGGCATCTTTGCTCTCTGAGTCTACAATCTGCATTAAATGAAGATGGGAGTTATGAGACACTTGATTTGAAAGATATATCTTCCCCACCTCCAGTTCTTCAGAGACTCTACTTGATTGGGAAATTAGAAAAAATACCAAGTTGGGTATCTTCAAATGAAAACTTGATGGTATTACGCTTGATGTATAGTCAGTTGGAGGAGGATCCATTTGAGACTCTGGCTTTGCCTAATTTGGTTGATCTTGTGCTATGTAACGCTTTTGATGGCTTGGAGGTGCATATAAAGCATGGTTGGTTCGCAAGGCTTAAGTACTTTTGGTATAATGGTACTAAATACACAAATGTTAAAATAGGCGAAGGTGCACTGCCTACTTTTCAATATTCAACCTACATGGATATAGTAAGCCGTTTTATTGGAGGAACAGTACAGTTCCCTTCACGCCTGTTTTCTCGTTGATTTTCCCTGCAGAGATGTCCTTTGGATCAGGTGGAAGATGAACGTGGCTTTTAATTAGGCCGAGTTATATACTTGGGTTACCAAGTCTACAAGAAAGCCCAAAGAGAAAGAGAATGAAAGCACAGCATTTCCTCCATCAGCTGACATGGAGCAAATGGTTGAGTCTGTTATGTTCCTTCTTTCAGTTTGTCCAGTTGTTATTTCCAACAGTCAGCAGTTAAGCTGTTAATCCATTTAGGATTAATAATGTCCTTAAGCTGTAATCAAATTCATTATGAAAATTAATGAAATTGGCTAAACCATTGTCTTCCTCATCCTCCTTCTTCATCTTCTCCCTTTTTCTTTTTGTGAATCCAGAATCTCATATCAAGGTTGAGGGGTTTGTCATAACTAGTGGCTCTAGCGTTGGGCTTCTTGGATTGACCTCTATCAGCTTCACTGTCCAATCCTTTCTTCCCTTTATCATTTTCCTCAAATTTTGCCATGAATCTCTCACACATGTCCCTTTTCCAGCAAATCAGATCCAATCCCTCATATTTAGCCCTAAATTTCACACACAACTCTTCCTTTACAGCAAACCAGAAGATCTCAGTCAATCAAAAGCTCATACCACTCTTTTGCTTTGCCTTCCATTTGTCTGGATAGCAATGTTCTCTGCGATTTTCTTCAACGATGGACTTTGAAATTTCAGATTGTGTAGCACTAAACCTCAAACCCCAAACCCCAAACCCCAAACTGCAAAATCTCAAATATCAAACTCCAAAAGTTGTAACCCCAAATTTGAAACTCCATAGCACCAATTATCGTGAATGAAAAGGGAAGCAACATTAAGATGGAATCTCTGAAATGAAGGGTGAAGGCGGCAAAGGTGAGGAGACAGTTACGTGCATAGCCATATTTTGAGGGAGATTCCCATGTCAGCAAGGATTTTGGCGAAGGAATCATAACCACTCTCCCTCCTCCACCTCTTGCCTGTGTATGTGTCCCTCATCCAGCTTTGTTCTCTTCACTTTTTATCTTTTTTTAATAAAGATTGGTTTTATTTTAATGTCAGTAATCAAAATGGGACCAAGGTTACAGATGAAGGTATTCAAAAATACATTCAAAAGGTTAGGGGCATTTGTTTTTTGTTTTAACTTTATTCTTTCTGGATAGCTCTTTGGGGTCTGAACACATAATTCAAGGGTGGAAGTTCGACAAAAACCGGGTCGGCAATTCTCCTAATTTAAATTTGAAGCATTTGCCCATATAATTCTACTGTCCATGTTTCTGTTGGTTTTAGTTTGGCTTCAATTTTAATTTGTTTTGATGTTTTGCATTTTCATGAACTGATTCCATGATTTTCTTGCAACAAATTGTGATGTGTGCATGTGTTCGGAGTAGTCTTATGGGCGCAGGGACATTTAGTAAGCTTTCTATGTACTAGCTAAGCTGATGAGATTTTGAGAACATTGGGGGTAATGTGCATTAAGGATAAATTAGAAAACATGTCTACAGCTAATAAGGAAGGGATTTTATATTTTCAAGATTCATATTTTACGTGGAAGGATTTGAGGGCAAAGCTTAAAATTCGTAATTTTATTTTATTAAAAAAGTTGTGGATTTATTAGGAGAGAAATAAATACATAAGAACAAGAAGTCCTCCTAAGAAAAAAACAATTGTGTATCTTTGAACTAATTCTGACAGTTGTAAGTATACCATTTGAGAAAAGACGGCTAATGGAAGTATAGCTTTGGGGGTTTTGGGTCTATGCATGATTTGCTGAACATATTTAGGAGGTTTAGGAAGCATAAAGAAAGCAGGCGAGAGAATTAGAAAATGGTTGGAACTGTCAATCCGACAATTATGCTTCTAATGTATTTTTGCTATCACCAATCTGCTCATAATTGATAAGGGATTAGTGGCATGTAAGTCGAGACTCTACCTGCAATTAATGGTACTCCATCTCTTTTCTTTTAGTTGTATTTTATAAATGTATTTCCAATTTTTAGATGAAAGGTTATAGTGTTTTATAGTGAAATTACGGTAACTAATCAAAGTTATTTTTTAGCATTTAAGCCTACATGACCTGCAATTGATTGTACTCCACATCTGGGATTTTTATATTTGTTTTCCCTAAATTTAAAATTATTTTCTTTTCAATTAGGGCCTGGGAGGATTAATTCTAAGATATTCCTTTTCATCGAAAATAAAATGAAGGTTTTTCTTACTTTCTATAGGACCTACACAAATATACACACACGGTGAAATTTGATTCAAAGGTGTCATATATAGCTTCAAAATGACCGAATTGCATTGAAATTTGAAAGACCTGTTGATGCCTTTCTTTTGTTTTTCTTTCTTTTCAACATTTGGTTTGCAAAGTTTTTCCAAAATATTGGTCCTGGAGCTGCAACACACTTCATTGTTATATTAGGACAATTCAATTTTTCATCCATCATATGAAAATGCTTTTTGTAGATGTTAAGCTAATAGGAGTCTTTTTTTTCCCACTTGATAGTTCTACTTTTTCCTTCCAAATGCAGATAAAGGTGATCAAAGTAGTTGTTGACAGTTGCAAGCTTCAGATTAGTTCCTTGCAAAGAAGTAGTTGACTACTTAATTTTGCTTCAAAGAAGAATTTTGTTAGGAATAGATAGAGTTAAACTGACCTTTGCAATTGCTTGAGCTAAACTGTTAATACATATTACAAAGTGATTTTTTTTTCTTTCTTATTCCTTTTATTTTAAATTTAACTTTCTATTTCCACATTAAATCTTCTTTTCTAGACTAACTCTGTATTATGTTGCTTTATTTGGGTATCTTAGTCATCATTTTTACCCTTTTTTCATCCCTTCTCAATTGTTGAATTTGTCATTAGTATGCAATTTGTTTCATTATTTTACTTTTCAGTTATTGCTCTTGTTAGATTTTTTGAAAATCCAAACGATCTGTTTGATTTTCCATTTCATTTTTTATTGGTTTCACAGTTGGATAGCTTCTATAAATTCATTTATTCTATATTTTGGTTCGATCATACATATAACATATATGTGACAGTTTAGATTCGGTTTTCGTGTACATCTTAATAAGTATAAGAAAACTCAGATTCTTATATATTTTAGCATACCTAATTCATTTGTATCCTTGGTAGATTTTGGTTTTCAAACTTAATAATACTAATTTTGAGTTTGTTATCTTCTCATTGTTTAGTGAAAAGACTATTTATGATTGAGGGAGGGTATTTTGTGCTAAGATTGTAGATGTGTTGGTCCTTATGTGTGTATATGTTATGGAATTTTCTTCATAAAGTAAATTTATGGTCTTAGAGGTGGGATAAAAATACTTGCCTTACTCTTTTGAGAGATGATAATTGATGAGATTTTGTGTAATTCATTTTCTTTGTGATACTTATATTTTTTGTTCAAATTTTCTTGTCTTCTCGCATTACCTTTGGTTTATAGTTTGAGCATTGTTTTAATCGGCCTTTATTGAGAGATACTTTTCTTAACATTTTTATATTTTTCATTTCAGAACTCTTAGCTAATCACGACTTACGAGTACATTTCTGAGCATTGATTTATTCTTTGAATTTATCCAAGAATGTGCAATTGTGCTTGCACTCCTAGTTACACTTCTTAGTATAATACACTTTTTTGTGCATTCTTATAAGTTGGTACTGGTAGACATACTTATTCGTACACAAATATAAATGTTTTCATCATGTCATTATGTACTCAATCGACTTTGACATGGAACTCATCTTTAAATCTTCAATTTTCAGATTATTATTATTATTATATTTTTTTTTTTTTGGAGATAGTTGTTGCCTCACTTGACCAAGATCTTGGTCTGTTCAGAGTTCCCAACATCGGGCACACTACAAGCCTTTGGCCCATCTAAGTTAAACAACTATTAGTTAAAACTCTACCCTGCTCCTTGACAACGGAGAGTTCAAATTCCCAACTACATCATCTCCATTATTTTTTATTACTAGAGGAAATGTAGGTGATGATGTGCTGCACAAAATGTAGAGATATATCAGAGATGTAATCTGTGGAAAAAAAACTAGAGAGTAAATCTCAACTGCTACTTTGGAATGACATTGCACTTGACTTGGCTCAAATTGAAAAAGACCCCATGAGTTCCATATTAGACTTGGATCCTCACCATATATATATGACATGCTCTGTAACTTTCTTCTCACAAAAGAAAATCAATTTTAATGTTTTGTTGGTCCGAACTTAATAGTGTAAGTTTGATGTATATCCATAACCTTCTACTAACTCATAATGCTGGCAATCCGGGATTATGAAGCATGATATTGATAAGCCCCACAAAAAAGTTTGTATTTTGCGTTGATACTCTAAAATGGTATGTTACCTCTTGATATATAACAAACAACCATTTCTAACTACATGCATTTAAAACCAAAAAATTACCAATAAATCTCACACGTTCCAAATGTCACTGAATTGCAAAGTCTTTACTGAAATACATAATGAAATAGTTAGTGGGCCTAAATTTCAAATGTCATGTGGAACCTTTGTAATGTTCTAAAAATTGTACTTTGCCAAATCCCAGTTAAAACTGGAACAAAAAGATGTTGTAAACAGGACATTACCTGCGAATATGCCAGTAGGTGGCTGCAGCAGGCATCAGACAACAGAGCTCAAACAAGGTCGTCCTACCCAGAGAGACTAGTGGACAAAAAATTCAAAATACAAGGAATCAGATGCTTCACAATTTTTTTTAACCAAATAGTAGCAAAGCAATTTATTAAAATCGTAAATTACATCTTCTTTCTCGAGATTTGGTGATGACACTAAAGTCACAAAATTAGGAAAAATTGATAGTCCGCTCTCTCTAGATAGATGGAGAAGCTATTAATGTTATCAAAAAATTTGGAGCTCTCTCTAGATGGATGGAGAAGCTATCGATGTTATAAAATAATTGAAAATAAAATATTAAAAAGTCTTACATGTATGTTGAAACTACAAAAAACTCTTTTTTTTTAGTTTTCTCTTTTCAATTGGGTCTTAGATACTTTTTTTTTCCTTGTATTATCATATACTTAAAAAAAAAATATTTAATAACAATATATTACATTAACCTAAATTTTTTATTTTTTTCTACATTATCTCTAATCAATAAAAAAAATTGAGCACAAAGTAAATTGAAGTGATATTCTAAAAAGAAAAATATAATTTACAAGTTCCGTTAAAATAAATAGATCATGTATATTACCATTCTCTTTCAGTATTTTCACTTTAAATAAATGTTGGATTTAAATTGGAACATCTATTTACCACTTTAACCTTTGTACTTGTATATATATATATATATATTTAAATTAGGTGTAAAGTATTTAATTGAGTAAAAGGATTGAAGAAACTAATATACATATATATATATAGAAAACTTAAAATAATTTTATATACTAATTAATAAAAGAATAAAGACTTATAGTCAATAATTAATAAAATGTTGACATTCACTTTTTTTTTTTCAACCAATAAATGAAAAATAAAATTATTTTCAAGAGCATATATATCTATACTATTATAAAAGGAAGAAGATTTGTGTTCTCCTATCTTATAATAATATAAATAAATTACATACTTTTTTATTAATTAAGAAATTAGAAGATTTTAGTTATTTGTTAATAATACATCACTCTCACTCTCACTCACACTAATTACTATTTTCGGTTTTAATTAGCACTAAAAAACTTAAATAATCACTTTATATTGCTTTAAAAAAATTTATTTAGCTTGTTCGTAATATGTGTATATTAATTACTTAAAAGTGTTTGAATTTATTTTTTAAATTTAAATACATTTAAATTTTTTAAAGTTCATTTCATTAAAAAAATTCTAAACATATTTTGTTTAATATTCACATTTACTATAAGTGGGTATATATTTTTTTTCTTTCTTTTATTATTAAATAATTTATTAGTAATAAAAAGATTTACTTTTCTATTAAGAAAATAAATAAATAAATAAAAAATGGTATAATTTTTTTTGACAAAATAAAATCCATCGTCTTTAAATTATCACTTTTTTTTCAATTTCATCCCAAAAATTTTAAAACATTTGCAATGCTTTTCCTCAATCTAATACGGTCAACATTTTATATAAAAATTACTGATATGTATTTAAAATATAATTTTGTTTGCCATATGTGTGCTAAGGTGGCAAAAAATATTTTTTTTACTCCTCTTATGATGAATGCTCTCTCGCTCCTATTTTCATTATCTCTCTGTATAAACATGAAATTAGGATTTGCAATGATTTTAATAGTTTTAGATTTCTTTTCTTGAGAAACGTATGTGAGAGTAAGAGTGCAAAATAATTTTATAACAAAATTGAACAAAAGTTGATAATTTTAGGATGAAATGACTAAAAACCATAAACAATTAGTTCTAGTTTTTTTTTTTTTTGGCCCAAGTCAACATATATTTGGCACCAAATTAATATTTTAAGCCACATTAGTAGTTTCCTGTCAAAATATTGATAGTGTTAGATTTAAGAAAAACATTGCAAACGGTTTGAAACTTTTGTAACAAAATTAACAAAAATATAATATTTTAGGGACTGTAAAGGCATTTTTCAGCAAAAATAATAACAATAATAATTGAATTACAGTTAATTATCAGCATGCGTTTTAGGATATCAGCATCAACTTTAATTTTTAGCATAAATTATCAACGTTTGCCTATTTGCAGAAACTGATAACTGAAATTGCGGACACTGATAGTCACTATTAGCGCCACTTATATGCAGACGCTGATAATGTTTTTTTTAGTAGTTTCAGTATGCTTTTCTAAGAAAGTCTTTTTGTGTTTCGCCAATTCTTTAGTTATGTGTTTGAACTTTGCTTAGAAGACTAAGAAATCTTTTTATTCAGTCTTGAACTCTTCAAAATGGGACAAGGATTCCTTGGTAAGTGCATTCAATTCTCTCTGTTTCAAAAACCTTTCTTCTTGTAGAGCTTGAAGCGTTGGAATTTGATTTGAAAGTTAAGCGATCTCTTTTGAGTTTGATTCGATTTGACTCATGTTCTTCATGAATTGAGCACTTTTAGTGGCAAGATTGGCCTTCTAAGTATCTTTCGTTTGTTGTTTGGCTAAAATTCCAACTCACACATTTCATGATCAGCAACATACCGCAGTAAGTCCTTAACAAGGTCAATTAAGTTGAGAAAGGTCAATTAAGTCGAGATTCTCCAAGGCATGAAGCTTGGATTGAAGTTCAGCTGGAGGATTGGTACTGAAGTGACATGTCTCCAAAAGAGTTTGACCGAAGTTATTAAGGCTACTGTTTCTCCAAGCATTGCACTTGGCAGTCCGACAGCTAGTTCGGTAGCTCTAATTATTTTGGTGTCATCCTCTTCTTCAAAATCCAAAGAGAAGATATCTTGCAGAGATTTGACTAGTTCTTTATTGATATCACTTGGTGAGTTTTGGTTAAGATTACCAACATTTTCTGTTAGCTATAGGAAATAAAAAAATAATTTAGCCTAAGGTAATATGTCGAAATGTTAATTAAACAACCATTGAAATTCTCTACCTCTCTTAGGTCAGTTGAATTTTTGGCTACCCATTCCTCTCAACATTATTAATGGTAAGAGAAGCATCGACCATAGGAGAATATGAGCGGTTTGTTAAAAAAAAGAAAGAAGATTAAACAAATAAATACATGCAAGTAATCTCAACTAACAATTACATTAGTCTTACCTTCCGATATTGGAGTTTCTTCATAATCTTCAAGAATCAATCTCTTCCTAAATCCAAAAGATTTGGAGTCTAAGATTTGGGTGAAGGTTTATATATTTTTTTTGTTGGGTTTCGGCTTGGGTTGTTACTAAACAAATTTAGTCCTTGGCCTTTTTGACTTCCTATATAATACTTCTTTTCTTTTGGACACTAACTCAGCTTCAGCGAGTTATGGAATTCAGACGACAATAGCTGTTTTGAATAAAACTTGGGTTTGAAAATAGATAAACTGAAAAACATACAAGTTTAAGAAAAAACTCATTGAGAAGGCTGTTGTAGAAAATTTCACGAGGGTTGACTTCCCAAATCAAGTCATTGAATAAAGCTTTTAAATGTTTTTCACCCTTTAGTATTTTTTTAGAAAAAGTTATCAAAGAATTGAAAATCTTTTGATTTGGTTTAGATAAAAGAAAGTCCAAAAAAAACATTGAGATTCTTAGAGAATATGAGCAAAAAATTGATTTCAGAATGTATCAAAAGATTTTTTCCATCTCACAGAATATTTGAAAATGTAATTGTTAAATTCTTTTATACACCTGAGATCAAGTTTCGGCAAACCAGTTAAACGATTTTTTTTTTTCTGTTTTTGTTCTAACAATAAAAGTTTCGAGAGAGTACATTAAATATAAAAATTTTCAAATGTCATGATTGCTTAACATAGTGTACCTTTGGTTTGTGGCCATGACTTATACATTGCTCCCTTGATCTTTGTATGGAAAATTGATTAGGCCAATAAGATGTAAGACAAACTTGATAACAACATAGTAAATGATCAGTGATTGCATTAAAATCTTCAGCTAGTAATGTGTCCATATAGATTTTCCACCAATCTATGAACAACTGTGTTGTTTGACAAAAGGGAAGACCTAAGGCCAAAGGAGGAGATCACAGATGTTGTGGATGAATGTTATATCAACATCTCTATTAAAAGGGGTTTTGTTGATAAACTACGAAACTATATAAAAAAAAAAGGGACATAAATTGACTGTGTTAAATGGAATTGGCATTTGTAAGAGTAAGAAGCATAAGTTTGCACCCCACATTAATGATTTGCACCCTTATGATAACATATGAAATGAAGATCCTGACATTGAAGGCATAGCAAAAGTAAAGAGATATAAAAGGATTTTGGACACAAGGGTCCAACTTCCAATGTTTTTGGCTGATATGGTAGGTTTTGTACTTTAATATCCAAAATGGGATAACTTTAGAAACCGAATTTTGAAAATCTGATTTCTAGCTCCACATCACCACCTTATGAGCCCTATCATCACACGCTCACGGGCCCACCTTTGCAAATAATTGAAACTGGATTTTGAAAATTAGGTTTCAGGCTACATATTTTAAATTTTAAAAATATTATATAAATTTAAAAATTATCTACACTTTTAAATTTAAAAATTAATCAACCACTATAAATTTTAAAATTATTATACATTTTAAATTTAAAATTATTATACATTTTAAATTTTAAAATTATTATTTACTATAAATTTAAAAACTATAATAAACTCTAAATATAAAAAATATCAGACACTCTAAAATTAAAAATTATCATACAATATAAATTTAAAAATTATTATATATTTAAAATTTTAAATATTTCATACCCTGAAAATTTTAAAAATATTATACATTTTAATTTTAAAAAAAATCATGAATTTTAAAATTTTGAAATATTAAAATGTATATTATTTTTTTATTATAGTGTATGATATATTTAAATTTTAAATTTAAAGTTTATAATAACTTTTAAATTTTTAAATGTATGATAATTTTAAAATATGATATTTTTAAATTATAGTGCATAATATTTTTAAAATTTAAAATTTTTAATACTTTTTAAATTTATAATGTATGATATATATATTTTTTATTATAGTGTCTGTGCTTTCCTTTTCCCCTGTCTGCTATTTTCCTTTCCCGTGTACTCCTCCTTTTCCCTTTCGTGTCTAATATTTTTCTTTTCGAGTGTTGGCATTTTTTTTTTCGTTTTTGCTGTTTTTCCCTTTCTAGTGTTGCTCTTTTTCCCCTTCCCTGTGTATGATCTTTTTTTTTTATCGTGTCTGCTCTGTCCCCTTTTATTTATCTCCTCTTTTTAATTTCCCCTGTCGTATTTTTCCTTTATCTATTTTTTTTTTCAAAAATATGGCCTGAAAGGATTTGAAAAATCCAGTTTCAGTTTTTTGCAGAGGTGGAGCCCGTAGGTGTGTGGGTAATGGGCCTGTAAGGTGGTGATTGTGAAGCTAGAAACCAGATTTTCAAAATCTGGTTTCTAAAGTTATCTCATTTTGGCTATTAAAATACAAAACTTACCATATCAGCCAAAAATATTGGAAGTTGGACACTTATGTCCAAAATTATGAGATATAAATCTTCTGTAGATCTTTTTTGACTAAAATGATATTAGTAAGTTTCACCTTGCAGATAGAATTACCATAGGCAAGGTCAATAAAAGGCATAAAGTCACAATCAATATGACAAGAGCTATAAAAAGTCTTGAAAAAGCCTTGAAGGAAAATACTCTGTGGAATCTTTGTTTAGAGAATGTGTTGGCCATAGCATTTGAGCTGAGAATCAACATCGTGTAGAACGGCATGATAGCCAAATTTTGGGAAATGGCCCAACAACTAGTGTTGCACTAACCATATTAGACCACCCAAACTCAGTTTCTTTCCATGATATTGTCATTTCTCAATTATTTAGATAAAGTCAGTCATGGCTTGGTAGACACTGGATAAAACAAAAGGAGCCAGAGCATACATGTGGCCTTCAGCTAGACATTCTGTCAGAGCGATGTATTCGACCACCATTCCATTAATGGTAATACAGAAAACATATTTACAGAGCCAATATAAAGGAAGGTCGTAAGTTCTTCGTGGAAAACGTCACACTGGTTTGCAGATGAGAACCATAAACTTTCTATAAGAGTTATTTTCCTTAACAAATTAATTTAAAACTTGAAGGGTTCTCAGGAGTTGTAAAGGTGTTGACTTCTTCTCCAATACTTATAAGACCAAAAAGTAAGGTAATATTACGAATGGTTAGTGTTATCATCTCATATGAAAAGTAGAATAGAATATGACTCTTACACCAGAAGTAGGCAATAACATAATAAGTCTAATGTTTGCCTCCATAGGTTGAAAAGAGAGCCTAAGAAAACATAAAATCCTTTGCTTACGGAAACAAGTATCACGAATCGAAAGTAAAAGGTTTGTCCTAGTGTAGAAATATGATTCTTCAGTAAGCCAAGTCCTAATAGGTCTTGGTTATGAAAAGAAGGATAAATCAAGTTGCTCTTGGAGTAAAAACGTTTCTCAATATACAAAAGGGGGTACATTTACTCATGCTAGGATGTGGAAAAGTTTTGAACATTGGGCCCAAGATAAGGAACAAAGGCTTGAAAGATGCCATTGGAGAAAGGGAAAGAGAGTCTAAGATTCGAATGGTTAGAATCGACTAGAAATCATGAATCTTTCTCAAGGAATTGTGAAAGTAAAATTTTTCACATTGTTTTGTTGGCTTTTTAAAGGGCTGGTTGAGGAGAAACGTGTCCAATCATCAGAAACGTTTCAGTTCTAAAGAGACGCACATACACGTGACTTGGTTAGTGCTTGTAATAAGGTCTTTTGAATTCTAATAGTTTCCAAAAAATGGTTTTTTAGACCAAGTCCATATTACTCTTTGATAAAGAGTTATATAAGAGGGCATTGTTGGCATCCTAAAATGTCTCAATTGTTGCATGTTGAATTTGAGTAAAGTTATACTGACTAAATGAGAAATCAATTATGGTGGGATAGGAGATCGAAAGGCTGTTTGTAGTTTAAGGTTATAGCTAGACAGTTGCAATAAAGTACAATTATTGAGCCATTTGTCACGGTTATTTAAAAACTGCTATAGAGTAAATTTGAAATTCAAATTACCTCTTAACATACCATAAATACTAGTCTCGATTACTGTTACAATGGTGCAATAACCAATCAAACAAATTATTTCTTATTGGATTTATCTTTACTTTTACATTTATATTATTATGTCTTTATATTTAAACAATCATTATTGGAACTACTAATACTTTGTACTATAATTTGAATTGATAACCCAAAATTATTCATAGTCATTTGTTTATTGTCTTTGAATAGTTTTCTGGCACGTATTTACCAAAATTGACACAAACAAACTGATGCTAGAAGATCAACATTTCCATTTAGCAGCAGAAGCATTGAGTTGCATTTCTTTTCTTTTTTATGTTTATTCAAGTTGATAAACAGATTTGACCAAAAGAAAAAGAAGTTGACAAATGGAAATGTATTTAAGGAAGAAAATGTAATAATCATGCCCCCTATTTTCTGTTTCCTCCTTCTTTTTGGCCTGAAATTAATTTCTTTGAGCTTATCAGAATATCGCATTGTGAAGCTTAAGAACTTACAAGAAGTTTAAGTGTTCTTTACATTTATAATCTTATGTTCTTGTGACTTCTATAAGTAAATTCTTCTCTTCATTAGTTAAAACGTAATGATAGAGGAAAAGAATAACAATATAGTATGTAAAAGTACACATTTCGAAAGAAAAGAAAAAGAAAATATGAGACCACATTCAATTTCTGTAACAAGGGAAGCACTAGTTCTAATCTTCAAACATAGTTTTCCCTTTTGGAATCAAAAGAAGAATACATAGAATTTAAGCAAAGCAAAATGGAAATCTATATAGTATATAATAAAACTGATCCTGAACCATTACAGGCTGCCACATCAACTCCTAAAATGTTGACACATCAGCTTTCGTTTTTGTTGAAAATGTTGATTTTATCATGGGAAGTATTTGGGGAGATGATTCTTTTTGCAGTAATTTTTTAAATTAACTATAACAATTAATGAAAGATGAAAAAGAGAAAAAAAGGAGATATTTTAGTAAATGGTTGAAGATCATTTATTCATCTTTATTTTTCTCCATTTTCATAGTTTAATATTTCAATTTATTAGCATAGTCAAGAAAAAACTTACACCTTTTCTTATTCATACTCCTCTTCTTCCTTTTAAGCTGACTCTTTCCATTCTTGACTCTTTGCATGTCTTCATGAATTCAACGGAAATTAAAAGGTTTTAAATATGATAATTAGAAAAGAAGGAATCAAAGAACTATAAATTCCTTAGCTAACCTCTCTCTTGACCATCCTCTATCTTTTCATGGATTTCAAACTTCGATATTTGCTTTCACGAGATTACTAATTTGATTAATGGTGATGCTTCCAAGTAATTTGATATGAAGAAGAACGAATTTCAACTCCTTGAAGTGGCTAAAAAAATTATTGTCTGATGAGATTATTATTATTCGGGAGAATATTTTCATCATTCGTCTATATACTTCTCATTTTTCCAGTTGAATATGCCTAGATTGATGAGTTAGATAACTAAATTTATATTATATAGTCATCGAATTGAAAAAAAAAAATTGTATTGGGAAGATGGAAATAGAGTAGTATTCTAATTCCTCTCCTATTATCGGGAGAGAAACAATGTGGGGTATTGGGAGAGCTAATAGAATGTGAGTGGGTTCTTTTTGTAATAATTTTTTAAATTAATTATGAAAGAGAAAAAAAAAAAGATATTTACTCAAGGATTAAAGATAATTTTTCCTTCTTATTTTTCTCAATTTTTATAGTTTGGTATTCTAATTTATTAGCATAGTAATTATTATTGTCTGATGGGATTATTGTTATTCGGGAGAAGATTTCAATCATTCGTCCACATACTTCTCAATTTTCCAATTGATGGTTTCAAATATTTTTTCGTCCGTTGAATATGTCCGACATTAATGAGCTAGATAGCTAAATTTTTATTCAATCATGATTTGCTCTATGAAAAAATTTGTACTTAGGAAGATAGAATTAGAGTTGTCTTCTAATTCCTCTCCCACAAGCAGGAGAGAAAATTATTGGAGTTAAATTAATTACGGTAATTAATGAAAATTAATTATGGAAAGGAAAAAATAATAAATATTTTAGTAAAGGGTTAAAGATCATTTATTCCTTTTTTTTTTTTTTTTTTTCCACTTTTATAGTTTACTAGCCCTTCAAGGGTCTTTTTTTTTTTTTTTTTGAAGAAATAATGTAAAAATATTATAATTGTTGAAAGAATAAAATAAGTTTTAGAAGAGATTGATTTTTTTTTTTTTAAAGTAATTGATTAATTGAAGTTAACAAGACGTAAATTTTTTGTTTCTTGTAAATTTTTTTTCTTAATAATATGAGAGTGAGTAATTTCTAGTAAATGATATAATTTTAGTTTAAAAAATATGTCAAAATTTAGAAGCACATTATCCTCTTTTTAGTATGTTATTTGAGTTAAAAACTATATCAAAAAGTCAGAGGATACAACAACAGTGTTCTGACTTTTAGTATAGTATAGATCATTTCAATTTATTAGCATAGTAATTGTCACAGTGTAATATTACACCCATAAAGGTTTTAACTAAATTTTCCTCTATCAAATTATATTGTATTGACATTTTTATTTTCAAAATACAAAAAAATTATTATTCACATATTATAAGAAACACCAATGAAGAAGAAAAATAAAAAATTCTTTTAAAATTTATAATCTAATCAAATGGAACACATATTGAATTCATTAAACATATATAAATCAAATAATGACATAAAATGTGGGTTATAATATTATATTCTCACAAATTGAAAAAAACTATAAAATATTAAAATATAAATTAATTAAAATAAAAGTAAAATAAAGCATGCCGTGCATGCACGTGACGAATTTATCTAGTTCAAAATAAAAAGAATCATATGCCTCACAATTTTTAACAAAATAATAGCAAAACAATTTATTAAAAGCTTAAATTAAACTATTCTTTTTTGAGGTTTGGTGATTTGACACTAAAGTTCAAGCGATTGATACTTGTTCCTTTAACCCTTATTGTCGAGTTCGAACAATCCCAATATATTAAAAAAAAAAAATCAAAGTTTGGAGAAATTAGTAATTTCCTCTCTAGATGGATGGAGAAGCTATCAATATTATAAAATAATTTGAAATAGTAATATTAAAAAGTCCTATATGTACGTTGAAACTTCAAAAAACTCATATTTTTAGTTTTCCTTTTTCAATTTGGTTTAGATAGCCATTTTTTTTTTCTTATATCGTCTTATACTTTTAATTTTTTTTTTAATTATCTCTAATAAAAAACAATAATTAAGCACAAAGTAAATTGAAGTGAGTTTATTTTTGTTATTGTTATTTTTGTTAAGAAGATTGAAGTGATATTCTAAATGTTAATTTTTTCCTAAGAAGAGGGGTCTAATGTAGGACGTTGTAGCCAAACCAACTTCAAAAGGCCATCCCTTTTGATCCATGCGGTTTGGTCAAGTTTCCAGTTCAAAAACTTTTTAAAAAGTAGAGTAGTTTCGAGTGATTTTTTAATTTCAGCTGTAAATTCCAATTTTGAAATAAGGTTTTAATTAACCTTCCATCATCTTTAAACTTACAATAACGGACTGATTTATTAATTTAGTTTTGTGTAATTCTATTTATGTTAGCCTTTTAAGTTTAAATATTTTTAATTATCTTTAATCCTAGCCGCGTAGCTTTAATTTGTAATTTAATTTAGTCTTAATTTTTTCTAGTTAAATGAGTTGTAGGCTAATGGCCAAACTATTAACAACTCAAAAATTTAGTCAGAAATTATAGTCTCTTCTTATTTAAAAAAACAAAAAACAAGATGTGTTATATTGTTTCTTGTTAGCTTTAGTTGTGAACTATATCTGTTATTCGATTTCGCTATGCCAAAGAACATTTATCACATTGAATGCTTGAATTCTAGACTTAGAAACATTTTTCCAAGAAAGAAAACTTATGACTCTAATATAACATGCGAGGTTATAATATGTAATTATTGAAACATTATTTCTATCAGCTGCAGGTTGATCTACAGTTTTTGACTCTTGTCTCCGGTCACTGAAAATTCTACTGCCTAATTTTAGATCAACAATTTTTAAAAAATTCTAAGCCAATAATAGTTGTCTCGTTAATTTTTTTATTTTTTATTTATTTGAAATGATCAACAATTTTAATTTAGCAATAGAAACATTGGGTTGCATTTCTTTTACTTTTTCTGTTTATTAATAAAGTTGATAAACGGATCTAACCAAAAGAAAAAGAAGTTGATAAATAGAAGAGCGTTTGAGGAAGAAAATGTAATAATCACGCCCCCTATTTTCTATTTTCTATTTTCTATTTCCTCCTTCCATTTTGTTCTGAAATCAATTTCTTTGAGTTTATTCGAATATCACATTGTGAAGCTTAAGAACTTAAAGAAGTTTACACTTGAATCTAATAATGAGTTTGTATTATATATGAATGAGATGATTTGATATAGAGAAAACTTGCATATACAAGTTGACCTAGCATAACAAATCTAGCTTAGTATAAGACTAAGTACAATAATCATCCATAAATAATGGAGCATTATAGACGTATAATATCTCTAACTCTTACGTTTATAATTTTTTGTCCTTGTGACTTCTTTAAGTAAATTCTTCCCCTCGTTAGTTAAAACGTTACATAGAGGAGAAGAATAAGAACTGTAGTTTGTAGTAGTATGTGTCTACAAGAAAAAGAATAAGAAACATAAGACCATATTCGGTTTCTGTAACAAGGGAAACACTAACTAATCTTCAAATATAGTTTTCCCTTTTGGAATCAAAAGAAGCATAGTTAGAATTTAAGCAAAGCATAAAGAAAATTTTGATAACCTCGAAGCACAAGGGGAGAATACTAGTGGGATATCCTATATGTTATATATAATTTTCAGAGTGAAAATTTCCAAACAAATCGTGTTTAGAAAAGTTGAGAAGAAAAGTGTATTTTTCCTCTTACTATATTACAGAGAGAAAGAAGCTTCCTAGAAAGAATAGCAGGAGAGGATGGCAGAAAGTGTTGTAAGCTTTCTGCTCAATGAACTTGAGCAATTCCTTAAGGAAGAAGTCAATTTGCAAAGAGGGGTTAAGGGAGGCGTTGAGTATGTCAGAGGAGAATTAGAGAAAATGAGAGTTTTACTAAGGTTTGCTGATTCTAAGGAAGGAAGTGATCCAGCACTTAACGTATGGGTCCAGCAAGTGAGAGATGTTGCTTATGACATGGAAGATATTCTTGATGAATTCTTGTTCCGCTTAGCAGCAAATAGTTATAGAGATCATCCACACTGCAGTTCTCTTCACAAGATCGGATCCGCTATCAAAAAATGGAAAGCTCGCCGCCAAATTGCTTCTGAATTACAAGGAATCAAAAGCAGGGTGAGAAATATATCAGAAGCTCACCTGAGATATCCACATACGGGGAAAGATTTTGAGCAAGATTCATGCTTATCAGTGGAAAACAACAAATTGAATGAATTTCAAGGGGATGCACTTCTGTTGGAGGAAAGTCAGTTAGTCGGCATCAGTGAACCGAAAAGGCAGCTGATTGACTGTCTTTTGGAAGGTGACTCCGGACTCAGGGTTCTCTCAGTATCTGGAATGGGAGGATTAGGGAAAACAACCTTGGCGAAGAAAGTCTATGAGGATGATGCAGTCAAATCCATATTCAAACTTCGAGCATGGGTGACTATTTCCAGATCATACAAGCTACAAGAGATCCTCAGAGATATTATTCAACAACTCTGTGCTGAAGCAAAACAACCTGTCCCCCGAGACATTGACACCATGGATAGTTATCACTTGAGAGTAAGAATACATGATTTGCTTCGAAATGAAAGATATATGATTGTTTTTGACGATGTCAGGGAAATTCATGATTGGACTCAACTGAAAATTTCTATACCTAGCAACAACTTTGCCAGTCGTGTCATGCTCACAACACGAAATTTCCTTGTAGCCAGCACCTCTAGCATCAGCCCAGGTATGGTCTATAACCTGAACCCCTTGACTCTTGAAGACTCATGGACTCTTTTATGTAATAAAGTATTTCAAGGATATTCTTGTCCTTCTCATTTAAAGGAAATCTCAGAACAAATATTGAAAAGATGCGAGGGGCTACCTCTTGCTATTATAGCAATTGGTGGTATGTTAGCTACAAAAGTTGGTAGAATAGAAGAATGGGAGAGGGTTCAACGTAGTCTCAATGTGAAAACAGAAGGAAATCAGCAACTCCTAACCATGAAGAAAATAATTTCACTTAGTTTTAATGATTTGCCTTATTACTTAAAATCTTGTTTTTTATACACAAGCATCTTTCCTGAAGATTATTTGATTGAACGCATGAGATTGATCCGACTATGGATCTGTGAGGGTTTTGTGGAGGTGAAAGAAGGAAGAACACAGGAGGAAGTTGCAGAAGGTTACCTCAATGAGCTTCTTTCTAGGAGGTTGATACAAATAGCTGAGACAACTTCAGATGGAAGGGTCAAGTGGTGTCGCATACATGACCTTTTGCGTGGGATTATTGTTTCAAAATCAAGAGAACAAAATTTTGTTGAAATAATCAGCAAGCGAAATGCAGAAAGGTGGCCTGAAAGAGCACGGCGATTATCTATCACTCATCATGTAGGAAAAATATGCGAAATTAAGAGCAAGTTGTTGCGTCGGCTTCGTTCTCTGCTTCTTTTCGAGGCAGAGGATACACTATTATCTAGTAACTTGGCAATGTCTAAGTTACTGGGTGGAGGACTTAAACTGCTCAAAGTGCTGGATCTGAGAGGGGCACCCCTGCAGATATTTCCTGAAGAAATCACTACATTGTTCCATTTGAGGTACTTAAGCCTTAGAAATACTGAGGTCTCAAAGCTTCCTACATCTATCAGGAAGCTTCAAAATTTAGAGACGCTGGACTTGAAGCAAACACGCGTCATTGAATTGCCAGTTGAAATAGTAAAGCTTCAGAAACTTCGCCATCTTCTGGTGCGTCTTTATGAAAAAGTTAATCCCACTTCTGATTCTGTTCATGTCCTCAAGCCTGTTTTTCCAAAGAAACTGTTTTCTATATGTTACAGCTTAACCGGTTCCAAAGCACCAGCAGGATTATGTAATTTTCTATCACTGCAAAAGATCTGCTACATAGCAGCAAATGAAGGTAATGATGACTTGATTCTTGAGTTAGGAAAGCTGACTCAATTGAGAAAGTTGGGTATTGTGAATTTGAGAAGACAACATGGGAGTGCTCTATATTATTCCATCCAGAAAATGAGGCATCTTCGCTGTTTGAGTCTACAATCTGCATTAAATGAAGATGGGAGTTATGAGACACTTGATTTGGAAAATATATCTTCCCCACCTCCTGTTCTTCAGAGACTATACTTGATTGGGAAATTAGAAAAAATACCAAGTTGGGTATCTTCACATGAAAACTTGATGGTATTACGTTTGATGTATAGTGACTTGAAGATGGATCCATTCGAGACTCTCAATGCTTTGCCCAATTTGGTTGATCTTGTATTATGTAAAGCTTTTGATGGCTTGAATGTGCATATAAATCAAGGTGGGTTCACTAGGCTTAAGTACTTTTGGAATGTTGGTGCGGAACAATTGTAATAACTAATGTGCTAGAGCCTGCTATGAGATCATTTGATTGTAAACCTGGACAAGTCCGCTGGAAATTTAATGGTGAAAGCCCAATAAGGTCAAATTTATTAAGTCGATTATGAATTTAATGTTAAATTGCTGAAATTACATTTTAATTGATTAGATTATCAAGTTTCTACAATTTTTTTTTCATTCCCTTTGAGCAAGACCTGCTGTGCCTTTTATCAGCCTCTTTTCCTTCCCTTGGTCTTATCCCATTCAGATGTGTGAGCGCAGATGCACAAAACACATCTAATACATAATGCAGGTGGGTTTTGAATAGTGTAGTGATATGTTATCTTCCAGAGATGGGTTGCTAGCCAGAAAGGCTTTATCATTGATGGATCTGCTTGCTCTTTATAAATGTAGATGTAGATAGGGTCAAAGATGTGCCTAGATGCTTCTGATCTAGTTAGTAACAGTTGAACAAGGATTGGTTTAGCTTATTCAATAAAATAAAAATAAAAACAGCCAAGGCAATGTTCATAAGGCTTGTTTGAAGACCTAAGTATTTGAATAGATTTGGCTACTGCATCACAAATAAGGGAATGATTTGATTTTTATATAAATTTGGTTACTTGCATTTTCATTTTATTATTTTAGATTGACTTTTCTAAACCAATTAGTTTTATAGATCAATAGAAAAAACCTTCAGTTGAAAGTTTTGTTATCTATTATTTTATCGAAAGTTGACGGCCAGTTAACAAAAGGAATATGCTGCTAAAGGTCAGTTATTTAGACTCGAGGAAAGTTATGGGTCAAATATTATAAAGAGGTGTAATAGCCACTGAGGATGACCTCCGAGAAAACAAAAAAACAAAAAAAAAAAAAAAAAAAGGAAAAGGAAAAGAAAAATCACACAATAACTTTAATTTTATCATCTGATTGTAAATTTGTACATAATATCTGTGAACCATACTTTTTATTTTTTTCTTTGTATATATAAATAAATTTGTTCTAGACTTGCATGCTGAATTTAATAGAGTTTGGTGTGAAGTTTGGGAAAAGCAACACTTTTCACTCTTGGAATAATATAAATGGTAACAGTATTATAAAATAATTTGAATAAATATTAAAATCTAATGTTTGTATCTTTAAAATACCAAAAAATCTTATTTTTACTTTTCATTTTTTAAATGAATCATAATACTTACATTTTTATACTAACCTTTATTTTTAATTTATTTTCTTAATAACAACCTCAATTATTTTATTTCTACTTACATTTTTAATGTTCACATTTAAAATAACTATATATGGGTTTTTTTTTCTTTTATTTTATTATTAAATAATTTTTTAGTGATAAAAAAATTTAGGTTGCTATTAAGAGAATAAATTAAAAGATGGTATAAAAAAATTGGCAAAATAACACATATTGTCTTTAAAGTATCATTCTTTTGTCAATTTCGTCCCAAAATTTTTAAAACATTTGCAATTTTTTCCCTCCTTCTAACATAGTTAACATTTTTATTAGATGAAAATTATTGATGTGGCTCAAAATAGATTTTTTTTTTTTTTTTTTTTTTGCTATATGCGTTCTAAGCTGGCAAAAAATATTTGTCTCATGTATGCTCCCTCACTCTTGTTTTCATTATCTCTCCCAAAAAATCATGAAATTAGCATTTGTAAGGATTATAACATTGTTTTAAAAAAAAATTTGAGTTATTTAATAATGTTTTTAGATTTTATTTTTTTTATTGAGAAATAAATGAGAGAGTAAGAGTGCAAAATAATTTTAGAAAGAAATTGACTAAAAATTGATATTTTTACAATGAAATGACTAAAAACCATATTTTATGAACAATTGTGTATAGTTTTTTTTTTTTTGTCAAACATATATGTTGCACCAAATAAAATATTTTAAGCCACATTTGTATTTTCTAGCCAAAATAGTAAAGGTGTTAAACTTAAGGAAAACATTACAAATGGTTTGAAACTTTTTGAGCAAAATTAAAAAAAAATATATGATATTTTAGGGACTGTAAAGGAATTTTCTAGCCAAAAAAATTTTGAAATACAATCAATTATTAGCATGCATTTTAGGATATCACCATCCACTTTGATTTTTAGCATCCATTATCAAAGTCCACCTTTTTATGGACGCTGATAATGTTTTTTCTTGTAGTGCTAATTAGTCAGCTTTTTTAAGAAACTCTTTCCATGTTGTGCCAATTCCTTAATCATGTGTTTGAATTCTACTTGAAGGACAGAGAAATCTTTTTGTTCAGTCATGAAGTACTCTTTAGAATTGACCAGGGATTCCTTGGTAAGTGCCTTCAATTCTAGTTGTTTCAAAGTCCTTTCTTCTTGTAGAGCTTAAAGAGTTTGAATTTGACTTGAAAGTTGAGCCTTCTCTTTTATGTTTGATTCGATCTTACCCACGTTCTTCGTGAAAGCACTTTAAGTGGCATGATTGCCCTTCCAACTATCAGTCTTTTGTTGTTTGGCCAAAAATCCAACTTGCGCATTTCATGCTCAATAGCATACTGCAATAGGTTCTTAACACGGCTAATTAAGTTGGGAAAGGGTGTTCTTAACCCCAACAGTAAGACCATTGGATAATTCGAGATTCTCCAAGGCATGAAGCTTGGATTGAAGTTCAACTGGAGAATTGGCACTCAAGGGAATGGTCTCCAAAAGAGTTTGACCCAAGTAATTATTAAGGCTACGGTTTCTTCAAGCACGGCACCATTTGGTGGTCCAACAACTAGTTTAGTGGCTCCAACCGTTTCAGTGTCATCCTCTTCTTCAAAATTCAAAAAGAAGATATCTTGTAGAGATTTGACCAGTTCTTTATCGATATCACTTGGTGAGTCTTGGTTAAGATTACCAGCAATTTCGGTCAGCTGCAAGAAATAAAAAACAATTCAGCCTAAGGTAATATGTCTGAATGTTAATTAAAACAACTAGTAAAATTCTTTACCTTTTTTTGACCAGTTGAATTTTCAACTACTTGTTCCTTAGGAGAAAACATTATTAGAAGTAGGAGAAACATCGGCTATAGGACAATATGAACGATCTATAAAAAAATATTAAGCAAATAATCACAACTAAGGGTTGTAATAATCTCACCTTTCGAGATTAGAGTTTCTTCATCATCATCAAGAACCAATCTCTACCTAGATCTAAAAAATTTGGTTAAAAGTTTTAGAGTCTCAAATATGAAAGGAGGTTTTGTTTTTGTTTTGTTTTGTTTTTCTTTTTTCCTTCTTTTTGAGAATGTTTCAATTTTGGTTGTTTCTGAATGAATTGAATCCTTGGCCATTTTGACTTCCTCTGTAATAGTTATTTTCCTTAGGACTTCAACTCAGCTTTAGCGAGTTCTGAAATTTGGACAACTTTAATTATTCTAAATAAAACTTGAGTTAGAACATAGATAAATTGAAAAACATACAAGTTTAAAAGTAGAAGAAAAAACTCACCGAGAGGGCTGTTATAGAAACTATCAGAAGGGTTAATTTTCCGAATCAAGCCACTGACTAAAGTTTTTAAATGTTTCACCTGTTTCATATGTTACAGCAAAAGTTATCAAAGAATTGAAAACTTTTTGTTTCGGTCCTGTTAAACTAATAGAAAACCCAAAAGAAACATTTAAACAAATTCTAAGGAAGAATACGAGTGAAAAAATGATTTTGAAATGTATCAAGATTTTTTCGGTTTCTAGGAAATGTATTTGTTAAATTCTTTTAGACACATGAGATCAAATTTTGGCAAACGAGGTAAAATGGTTTTTTTTTCTTTTTCTTTTTTTGTTCTAACAATAAAAGATTCTACAGAGTATATTTAATATTATAAAAATTTTCAAATGTCATGATTGCTTGACATAGTGTACCTTTGGTTTTGTGGTCATAACTTATTGCTCCCTTGACCTTGTATGAAAAGTTGATTAGGCCAAGAAGGTGTAAGAAAAACTTGATAATAACAAATAAACGGCTAGTAATTGCATCAAAATATTCGATCAGCAATATGTCTATATAATTTTTCAACCAATCTGTGAGCAATTGGGTTTGACTGGGTTGTTCAACAAAAAGGTTGACCTAAGACCAAATGAGGAGATCATAGATTTTGTAAATCAAAGTTATATCAACATCTATGTGTTAAAAGGGGTTTGGTTGATAAACTTATAAGTGACTGTATGAAAAAACAGGGACATGAATCTATTATGTTAAACCGAATTGGCGAGTACAATAGCAATGAGCATTAATTTGCACCCCCTATTGATGATTTGTACCCTATTGAAATGAAGATTCCAACATTGAGGCCTAACACAAGTCACGAGATATAGATCTTCTGTTGACCATTTTGACCAAAAGAATACAATAGGTTTCACCTTGTAGATAGGATCGCCATAGGTACGTACGGTCAATAAAGTCATAAAGTTACGATCAATATGACTGGAGTTATGAAAAGAGCCTTGAAGGATATGCTCTGTGGAATCTTCGTTTGGAGAACGTGTTGGCCATAACATTGAAGCTGAGCATCAGCATCGTATAGAACAGAATGATAGCCGAATTTTGGGAAATATATAGACCAACTACCAGTACTAGACTAATTAGATTGGACCACTAAAAACCAACTTTTTTTCATGATATTGTCATTTCTCAATTATTTGGACAAAATTAGTCAAGGCTTGGTAGACACTAGATAAAACAAAAGGAGCCAGAGCATAAATATGGCCTTTAGTTAGACATTTGGTAAAGGGCAATGTATTTAGCCACCATTCCATTAATGGCAAATGCAGAAAACATATTTGCAGAGCATAAAAGGAATGTTGTAAGTTTTTGGTGGAAACATCACCACTGGTTTGTCGATGAAAAGCCATAAACTTGCTATAAAACTTGTTCTCCTTAAGAATTTTGCAATCTAAAAGGTTCTCAAGAGCTGTAAAGACATTGACTTATTCTCCATTACATATAAGACCGAAACTAGTGGTAATATAACAATTGGTAAGTGTCATTATCTCAAAAGAAAAGTGGAATAGATTATGACTCTTATTCTTGTTTGCGGTAACGAGTATCACTAACCAAAATTTGACGATCTGCCCAAGTGTAAAAATTGATTCTTCAGTAGGCCAAGTCCTAATGGGTCTTAGGTATGAAAAAAATGATAAATAAGACTGCTCTAGGAGTAAAAGAGTTTCTCCATGTATTAAAAGGATAAATTTGCTCATGTTAAGAGGGATAAAAATTTTGAACACTGGGCCCAAGATAAGGGACAAAATCCAAAGAGAAAAATTTACCTACGAGTTAGGAAGTTCATGAACAACATTTATATGAAGAACATGATCCAAATAGCTTTTAGAATTTGTCGAAAAAGGAAATTTCAGCAAGATTTTCAAAGTCAAAGGCTTGGAAGACGTCATTGAAGAAAGGAAAAGAGAGTTTAAGGTTCAGATGGCTAGAATCAATTGGAAATCATAAATCTTTCTCAATGAATTGTGAAAGCAAATTTTTCAAAAATTATGTTGTTGAATTTTTAAAGGGCTAGTTAAGAAGAAATAGGTGTCTAATCATTAGAAACATTTTAGTTATAGAGAAACATACAGACACGTGACTTAAAGTATTAAGGTATTTTGAATTCCGAGAGCTTCCAAATGACCTTTTTTTTTTTTTTTTTAGATTTAGTCCATATTACTCTTTGACAAGAGTTATATAAGGCGACATTGATAACATCCTAAAAAGACTAAATTGTTACATGTTGAATTTGAGTCAGGCTATATTGACCGAATCAAAAATCAGTTATGGTAGGATGAGAGACCAAAACACTATTTGTAACTTAAAGTGATAGTTAGACAGTTACATTAAAGAACAGTTATTAAATTGTTTGCCACGGTTATTTTGAAACTACCATTAAATCTGAAATTCAAATTAATGCTTAAAGGACTATAAATACTAGTCTCGCTTACTGTTACAAGGGTTCAAATGCCAATCAAACAAATTATTTTTTATTGCATATATCTTTACTTTTGCATCTATGTTATTGTATCTTTATAAACAATCACCATTACAACTGCTACTACTTTATATTAGAATTTAAACTGATGGCACAAAATTATTCATAATCATTTAATTATTGACTTGGAATTACTTGGCACACATTCGCCCAAATTGCCATAAACAAATTGATGGTAGAAGATCAATCATTTTCATTTATCAATAGAAGCTTTGGGTTGCATTTCATTTCTTTTTCTGTTTATTAAAGTTGATAAACGGATATAACTAAAAGAAAAAGAAGTTGATAAATTAATGGAAATGTATTTGAGGAAGAAAATGTAATAATCATGCCCCTATTTTTTATTTCCTCCTTTCTTTTTGGCCTGAAATCTATTTCTTTGAGTTTATCGGAATATCCCATTGTGAAGCTTAAGAACTTAAAGAAATTTAAGTGTTCCTTATATTTATAATCCTTTGTCCTTGTGACTTCTTTAAGTAAATTATTCTATTCATTAGTTAAAAGGTTACAGTAGAGGAAAAAGAATAACAACTGTAGTCTGTAAAAGTATGTGTCTGAAAGAAAAAAAATAAGAAATAGGAGATCTTATTCAGTTTCTGTAACAAGGGAAGCACTAGTTCTAAACTTCAAACATAGTTTTCCCTTTTGTAATCAAAAGAAGCATACTTAGAATTTAAGCAAAGCAAAACATAAATTCAAAATTAGAGGAATCATATGCCTCAAATTTTTAACCAAATAGTAGGAAAGTAATTTATTAAAAACTTAAATTACACTCTCTTTTTTGAGATTGGCAATATGACATTAAAGTTCAACATTTAAAAAAATTAACACTCTGATTTCTAGATAGCTGGAGAAGCTAACTAGTTATAAAATAATTTGAAATAGAATATTAAAAAGTCCTACATGTATGTTGAAACTTTAAAAAATTCATATTTTCAATTTTCTCTTTTAAATGCTATTTTTTTCTTATATCATCATATACTTTAAATTCTCAAGTTTCGAGTAAAAAAAACTTTCTGAAAAAAGTAGAGTTTCAAGTTATTTTTCAATTTCAGCTGTAAATCCCAACTTTGGAATAGGGTTTCAATTTGTGGCCCACCATGGCATCATTAAGCTTACAATAAGTGGCTGATTTATTATTTCCGTTGTGTCATTCTCTTTATTTTAGCCTTTTAAGGTTTAAATATTATTATTTGTTTTTAATCCTTGCTAGCCTCGTGGCTTTAATTCGTAATTCAGATTTTGCCTTAATTTTCTTATTGTTGGCTAATGGACATACTATTGACAATTCAATCATTTCAATAAGATACTATAGTTTTTGTTAGGAGCACTTATTATCACTATCAATTTTTTTTAGGACGACATTTTATTAATTAACATGAGTTTCTCTTTTTTTTAAATATACATATTTATTTTATTTAACTCATCTTGTTCAATATTCATTTTCTCTTTCTCTTCCTCTCTCTGTTTTTCACTAAATATTCTTTGAATTTATTATTACTTTATTGACAAATTTGATTTTATTACTAGAATATACAATCTTAAGAAGAAAAATTAAGTTAATTATATAAAAAAAATGAATATACGACACTAGTTATTCTAAGAACAATGAACACCTAAATATTTATTTTATCAAAAAATAAAGCTTTTTTAAATTTAAAAGTAGAATTTACAAAAAAAAAGAAAAATGTAAAGAGAAAAAATTGTATGAAGTAAAAAGAAAATAATTAAAAAATATATATATATTAGACTTTTTTTGGGGGGTGGGGGGCTTAAGAAATATATTAGATTTTTAAGGTGAATTGAAAACAAATATCAAAATTGTTGAAGAGTTTTGGAAAAGTAATTCAGTACAAAAAATAATAATTAAAAAGCCTAAAAAAATCAAACTAATGAAAGGTGAAAGATTTAGTTGAAGAGTTCTACACAATGAAGATTTTTGATAGACAAGGCAGAAGTATATTATAAATGAACGAAGTTGAAAAATTTAGAAAAATAGTCTAGTAAAAACAAAAAATTTGATAAAAACTAGACATACAAAATAAAAATAATAAATATTGAGCAAGATAAGTCAAATTGAATAAATAGAAATATTTTAAAAAGATAGAAACTCATGTCAATTAATAGAACGTGGCCTTAAAGAAATTGATTTTAGTAATAAGGCTCCTTTTTTTTCTTTTTTTCTTTTTTAAAGGAAGTGCTTTGTTGTTTCGTGCTAGATTTAGGTTTGAACTTTATCTTTTATTCGATCTCGCTATGCCATAGAACATTTATCACATTGATGTTTAAATTCATAGACTTTTAGAAACATTTGTTCAAGAAAGGAAAAATGTGGCTAGCTCTAATTTAATATGTAATCACTGAAACATCATTTCTATCAGCTGCAGATTTATCTCTAGTTTTGACTTGGGTCTTGTCTCCAGTCACTTGAAATTCTACTGTCTAATTTAGATTAAGAATTTTTAAAAATTTCTAAGTCAAAGACAATTGCCTCATTAGTTATTATTTTTTTGAATATGATAACTGATAGTAGGAACTTAGAAGATCAACAATTTTAATTTAGCAACAGAAGCATTGGGTTGCATTTCTTTTCCTTTTTCTGTTTATAAATAAAGTTGATAAACGGATCTAACCAAAAGAAAAAGAAGTTGATAAATGGAAATGTGTTTGAGGAAGAAAAGAAGTTTATCGGAATTTTGGAATATCGTATTGTGAAGCTTAAGAACTTAGAGAAGTTGAAGTGTTCCTTAAGTTTATAGTCCTTTATCCCTGTGACTTCTTTAAGGAAATTCTTCTCTTCATTAGTTAAAACGTTGCAGTAGAGGGAAAGAATAACAACCTTAATTAGTCAGTAGAAGTATGTGTCTGAAAGAAAAAGAATAAGAAACATGAGACCATATTCGGTTTCTGTAACAAGGGAAGCACTAGTTCTAATCTTCAAACACAGTTTTCCCTTTTGGAATCAAAAGAAGCATAACAAAAATGTTGGTAAGTGGTAACCTCCAAGCGCAAGGGGAGAATACTAGTGGGATATCCATAAGTTATAAATAGTTTCCAGAGGGGAAATTTCCAGGCAAATTGAGTTTAGAAAGCTAAGTAGAAAAGTGTGTTTTTCCTCTTATTATTTTACAGAGAGAAAGAAGCTTCCTGGAAGGAATAGCTGCATAAGATGGCAGAAAGTGTTGTAAGCTTTCTGCTCGATGAACTTGCTCAATTCCTTAAGGAAGAAGTCAATTTGCAAAGAGGGGTTAAGGGAGACATTGTGTGCGTCAGAGTCGAATTACAGCACATGCGTGCTTTCCTAAGGGCTGCTGATGCTAAGGAAGAGAGTGATCCACAACTTCAAGTTTGGATCAAGCAAGTGAGAGAAGTTGCTTATGACATAGAAGATATTCTTGATGAATTCTTGTTCCGCTTAGCAGCAAATAGTTATGGAGATCATCAATATTGCAGTTCTCTTCACAAAATAGGATCCGCTGTCAAAAAATGGAAAGCTCGCCGCCAAATTGCTTCTGAATTACAAGGAATCAAAAGCAGGGTGAGAACTATATCAGAGGGTCACCAGAGATATCAGCAAACAGGGAAAGATTTTGAGCAAGATTCAAGTTTATCAATGGAAAACAACAAATTGAACGACTTTCGAATGGACGCACTTCTGTTGGAGGAAAGTCAGTTAGTCGGCATCAGTGAGCCAAAAAGGCATCTGATTGACTATCTTCTGGAAGATGACTCAGGACTCAGGGTTCTCTCTGTTGCTGGAATGGGAGGATTGGGGAAAACAACCTTGGCGAAGAAAGTCTATGAGGATGATGCAGTGAAATCCATATTCAAACTTCGAGCATGGGTAACTATTTCCAGATCATACAAGCTAGAAGAGATCGGAAGAAAGATTATTCAACAACTCTGTGCTGCAGCGGAAGAACCTGTCCCTCGAGGCATTGACACCATGGATAGCCATCAGTTGAAAGAAAGAATATATGAATTGCTTCGAAATAAAAGATTTATGATTGTTTTTGACGATGTCTGGGAGATAGATCATTGGAATCAACTGATAACTTCTATACCTAGCAACAACTTTGCCAGTCGTGTCATGCTCACAACACGAAATTTAGACGTGGCCCGTACCTCTCACAGCAACTCAGGTATGGTCTATGAACTGAAACCCTTGTCTCCTAATGACTCATGTATTCTTTTCTGTAAGAAAGCATTTCGAGAAAATTCTTGTCCTTCGCATTTAAAGGAAATCTCTGAAAAAATATTGGAAAGATGCGAGGGGCTACCTCTTGCTATTGTAGCAATTGGTGGTATGTTGGCTACAAAAGTTGGTAGAATAGAAGAATGGGACATGGTTCAACGTAGTCTCAATGTTGAAATAGAAGGAAATCAGCAACTCCAAATCATGAAGAAAATAATTTCACTTAGTTTTAATGATTTGCCTTATTACTTAAAATCTTGTTTTTTATACACAAGCATCTTTCCTGAAGATTATTTGATTGAATGTGATCCGACTACGGATCTCTGAGGGTTTTGTGGAGGTGAAAGAAGGAAGAACACTGGAAGAAGTTGCAGAAGGTTACCTCAATGTGCTTCTTTCTAGGAGTTTGATACAAATAGCTGAGACAACTTCAGATGGAAGGGTCAAACAGTGTCGCATACATGACCTTTTGCGTGAGATTATTGTTTCATAATCAAGAGAACAAAATTTTGTTGAAATAATCAGCAAGCGAAATGCAGAAAGGTGGCCTGAAAGAGCACGGCGATTATCTGTCACTCATCATGTGGGAGAAATATGCGAAATTAAAAGCAAGTTGTTGCGTCGGCTTCGTTCTCTGCTTCTTTTCGAGGCAGAGGATACACTATTATCTAGTAACTTGGCAATGTCTAAATTACTGGGTGGAGGACTTCATGTTGCTCAATGTGCTGGAGCTGAGAGGGGCACCCCTGCAGATATTTCCTGAAGAAATCACTACATTGTTCCATTTGAGGTACTTAAGCCTTAGAAATACTGAGATCTCAAAGCTTCCTACATCTATCAGGAAGCTACAAAATTTAGAGACGTTGGACTTGAAGCAAACACGCGTCATTGAATTGCCAGTTGGAATAGTAAAGCTTCAGAAACTTCGCCATCTTCTGGTGCGTCAGTATGAAAAGGTTGATACAAATTCTGACTCGGTTCATGTCCTCAAGCGTAATAATGTTTATTCATGTTTCAGCTTAACCGGTTCCAAAGCACCAGCAGGATTATGCAATTTTCTATCACTACAAAAGCTCAGCTATATTGCAGCTAATGAAGGTAATGAATTGATTGTTGAGTTAGGAAAGCTGACTCAATTGAGAAAGTTGGGTATAGTGAATTTGAGAAGACTACATGGGAGTGCTCTATGTAATTCCATCCAGAAAATGAGGCATCTTTGCTCTTTGAGTCTACATTCTGCATTAAATGAATATGGGAATTATGAGACACTTGATTTGGAAGATATATCTTCCCCACCTCCATTTCTCCGGACACTAGCACTTGATTGGGAAATTAGAAAAAATACCAAGTTGGGTACCTTCCCATGAAAACTTGACGGTATTACATTTGATGTATAGTCAATTGGCGAAGAATCCATTTAACAGACTCAATGCTTTTCCCCAATTTGGTTGATCTTGTAATTAGGTAATTGTTTTGGATCGGCTTGAAGGTGCGTATAAAGCGTGGTTGCCCTCCCAAGGCTTAAGTTCTTCTGTTATATTAATACACACTGGAAGATCTCATCTTAAAGTAGACGAAGGTCCACTGCCTAATGTTCAATATTCAAATTTTATTCGGCCAAAGTAACTATTGGATAAAAAGATGTTGTAAACAGGTTCTTGCCTGTGAATATGCCAGTAAGTGGTTGCAATTAACCTTTGTACTTGTATTTTTTTTTAAACATATTTTAGTTGTCAAGTATAATTAAGTAAAAGAATTGAAGCAACCAATTAATATATATATATTTAGAAAACTTAAATAATTTTATTATATATTAATTAATAAAAATAAATAAAGACTAATAGTCAGTAATTAATAAACTGTTGTAATTCACTTCCCTTTTCTTTTTCTTTTTCTTTTTTTTTTTCCTAACCAATAAATGAAAAAAGAAGTCATTTTCAGTACATATATATATCTATACTATATAAAAAAAAAGTAATTTAATGACTGAATGATTCTTTTCAATATTTATAAATCTTCAATTTTTTAATATAAAAAGAATAATTAAAAAAAAATTAAGAAATTAACATGAATTTTGGTTCAATTGAAAACATTGTACGAATTACAAATCTACTTAAAAGCATTAAAGCATCATAAAAATCATAAATTTAAGATCATCAGCAAAGCAAAGCAAAACAAGATATTAAATCTAACGTGAAAATACAAGTTTTAAATTTTAGATAAAGCATGAAAATACAATAATCTAAAATACATATATCAAATATCAAAATATCTCAAAATAAGGGCCACGCTTTTAGACTAAAAGCAACAAAACTAATTAAATAAAAAGAAAAGAAAAGAAAAAGAAAGCATACCAAGTTTCGAAGGAGACAGTGAGCGGGTATGGATCATTCGACGGACGGTGGTTGAGATGAGAACTTGAGGTGAAACTGTGAAAGGGCTTGAGATGAGAGACCAGACCAGACAACTTGACGAAATAGCAAAAGAGAAGATTGAGGAAGAGAAAATAAGGCGGATAGGGTAAGGGATTAGAGAAGTATTATGGGCTTTGAGCTTGCGTTTGGTTTTTGAGTTTATTATATGGGCCATGGGTTATTGGTGGTAATAGCTAATAATAAATGGGTACTGGTAAGTCGGTCCAGTTTTGGTTAGAACCGATTTCAACATAACCAAATCTTGAAAAATTGAAAAGCCAAAATTATTTTGAAACAAAAATTGAATTGAACCCAATTTTCAGGTCGGGTCAATTAAACGATTTTTACCGAAAAGGTTGCACCACTAACAACGATTTTTTTAATAGTATAAATATAATTACAATACTCTACCAGGTTCTGCTAATCAATAATACGATTCAACAAAATTATTTTCTCATAAATGCAGGGTTCTTTGAAATTGTTTAGGGGATAAAACAAAGTATATATAGAGTAGTTCTAAGTATCTCATTTTATTATTAAATTAGAAAAGGTGAGAGTTTAGCCTTTTTCTCTATGTACGTGTACATAAGTCATCCTAATAAAAATAGTGGCCTTTCGATTTTTTTTTTTAATCATATCATCAGGTTACTAAAAGAGCAAAATCAAAATGTCAAGGTGGGTCAGGAGTTCATTTTGCCCACTTTGACAAATGGACTCAACTGAGAATTGCAGACTCCAATATTTTTTTTATCTTTATTTAAATAAATAAATACAAGGTTGGTAGGCGGTCCGAGCAATGCAGACTCATGCATCACTTGAACTATCGCTTTACATGTCTTCCAGTTTTTCATCAACCTATCATCTTTTCCAACCATTCAGAAATTCGACACCATTCATCTGTCAATGCATATCCATTCTACCTGCTACCAGCTATCATCAAGTTGTCCAAGAGTATGGAGATGTGCCATGTATTGCTGCAAGAATGTAAAATAAGCATAAGAAAAGATAAGAGTAAATGACTAACATTTTATTTTAAAGAAGACTCAACTCGCACAATTTGACTTCAACAAAATCTTAAATCGGGTACTTGACTAAAAGGGAAAATAATTGCAAAAATTGTGTGATCCCTTAGCATGTGCATGGATAAACTTCTGAGAACCATTATAGGTTCCATAAACAAGTTTCTTTTTGTTTTTTTTATCGGGGAGAGAGGGGGTGGAAGGGAAGCGATGGGAACTTGAATAGAATAAAAAGGAATTCATCAAGCATGCAATCAAGATGCAGTTTGAAATGGAAATAAGTTTAGAGTTTACTGCTATGCTAGAAATGAAAAATGGAGTGGATGCTGTCAGTCTGCATTTTGCTCAACTTCATTAAACATAGTTGGATGGCAATATAACTTTCCCATTATCCATATTAATATAAAGAAGAATCTAGCTCCTCATAAAAGAAACAAGCGTTTCCTAAATCCTACTATCGATCCTACATTGCGTCATACCTGTTTTGTGCCAATTCAACACCAAAAGAACATATGTCAAGTACATTTAGCTATCAAATCAAATGCAACAAATCCATTTAACAATTGGTGATAAATTATACAAGAAAGGGGGAGCTGGGGAGTGCCACTCAGGATGTTCTATAACTTACTGCATGATATGCCATGATGCAGAACTCGATTGGATCCCAATCTTCTGTTTCAAAGAAATTTCCAAGTGCAGCTTTGTATAACTACAACAGAATACAATGCATTAACATTCATACGACTAGAACTATATCAAAGAGCGCATTGGTTTCCAGTAATCAAAGACCTTGGCTGTGTCTGTTAGAAGTTCGGTTCCAGTTGGGCAAAATGTATAGAATTGATCAGCTCTAGAAAATCCAGTTCTAGTTCTGCAAACCAAGCCCATGACTCACCTAGAAAAGAATAATATAGATTACCATGAGCATAATTCCTAGATGCATTCAGGCATTATGAACAAAGTTTTAGAATTTTTGACTCACGTGTTGCTAGTGTAAGCATACTCGACCGTAGCAGAGCAGCAGAATCCAGTGTAGGACACCAATCTTGGGAACTTTCGAATCTTCAATATCTCTTTGAATCCATTGTAGATCCTCATAACTAGTGCTCCCAAGTCCCAAGTGTCACTGAAATGCAAAGTCTTCACTGAAACACATAATCAAATAGATAGTGGGCATAAATTTCAAAAATCATCTTGAGCCTCTATCATGTTCTAAAAATTGTATTTTGCCGAATCCTGGTTAAAACTTAACAAAAAGATGTTGTAAACAGGGCTTGCCTGTTAATATGCCAGTAAGTAGTTGCAAAAGATGTTGTAAACAGGGCTTGCCTGTGAACATGCCAGCCAGCAGTTGCAGCAGCCAGCATCCAGCAGCCAGCAGCCAGCAGCCAGCAGCCAGCAGCCAGAGAGACTAGGGGTCAAAAAGTTCAAAATAAAAAGAATCATAGGCCTCAGCAATTTTTTAACCAACTAGAAACAGTACCAAGACAATTTTATTAAATAAAACAACAACAGAGTAAGATAATTTTTGCGACAAAACGAAAGTAAAAAAAAAAAAAAAAAAAAAAGAGTTATATTCTGAAATGTCTTTCTCACCAAATTGTCAGTTTGTTTAGTACAGTTTATGTGATCCATAGCCACAAGATTCCTCTGTACTTGAGACAAATCAAGTTTAAATGTTTTTCAAGTCAACGTGTACCATTCTCCAACACAGACAGCCTCTCTCTGAAGATGGACGAGCCAAACAGGAACGACTCTCTGAATGGCCTCAACCTCAAGCTGCTCCTCCTTCTCTTCTTGTTCAGCTTCTTTAACCTCCATATCTCAGCTTCATCATCACTATCTTCTTCAATCTCAAGCCATTCATTCCCTAATGAAGCCCTTCCAACTAAATCTGGATATCTCAATGTCAATCGGACCACTAACTCTGCCATTTTCTACACATTCTATGAAGCTCAGAACTCAAGTTCACAACTTTCCCAAACCCCACTTCTAATTTGGCTTCAAGGTGGCCCTGGCTGCTCCTCCATGATTGGTAATTTCTTTGAGCTCGGACCCTGGCGTGTCAGTAACACCAAGCACAGTGTACTCGAGCCAAACCCTGGTGCTTGGAATCGAATTTTTGGACTACTTTTTGTTGATAATCCAATTGGAACCGGATTCAGTATTGCCACAACACCAGAAGAAATCCCAAGAGATCAATTCTCTGTTGCCAAACACCTTTTCACTGCAATCACTGCTTTTATTGAACTTGACCCAGTATTTAAGTCTCGCCCAATTTATATTACAGGGGAGAGTTATGCAGGGAAGTATGTTCCTGCAATTGGGTATTATATATTGAAGAAGAATACCCAACTGGAGGATTCTAAAAGGGTGAATTTGGCTGGTGTTGCTATAGGGGATGGTTTGACAGACCCAATTACTCAAGTGGTTACACATGCTGTGAATGCTTACTTTGTCGGATTGATCAATGAGAGGCAGAAGAATGAGGTGGAGAAAGTTCAATTGGAGGCAGTGAGGTTGACCAAGATGGGGAATTGGAGTGCAGCCACAGATGCAAGAACAAGGGTCTTGGCCTTGTTGAGAAACATGGCAGGATTGGCTACTTTGTATGATTACACAAAGAAAATTAATTATAGAACGGAAATAGTTTATGAGTTCTTGAAGAATAAGGAGGTGAAAAGGGCCTTGGGTGTGAAAGAATCCACTGTTTTCGAGGAATGTAGCGATATTGTGGGGGATGCATTGCATGAAGATGTGATGAAGAGTGTGAAATATATGGTCGAGTTTTTGGTTAGGTATACCAAAGTGTTGATGTATCAAGGTCAATATGATTTGAGAGATGGTGTAATTCAAGTTGCAGCTTGGGTGAAGACAATGAAATGGAATGGGATTGTGAAGTTTCTGAATGCAGATAGAAAAATTTGGAAAGTGAATGGAGAGCTTTCTGGATATGTGCAAAAATGGGCGAATCTAACCAATGTTGTGGTTTTGGGGGCTGGGCATCTTTTGCCAGCTGACAAGGCAGTGAATTCTCAGGCAATGATTGAAGACTGGGTTTTGGAAAGGGGCTTATTCAACACTGTGCAAGAGAAGAAGCTATCACCTAAGGCTTCACTCTAATATTCGTTGGTTTAGTACTTGATGTCGTAGTAAAATCAAAGGAACATATGGCATTCTCATTGTGTATGTTACCATGTCAGTGAACAAAAATAAAAAATAAAAAATTCCACTCTATTTGGAATCAGAATGTGTAACATGTAGGCCTATCAATGAGAATTTAATTGCATAAAGACGCTTCGCCTTCTTTCTTCCCTTCACGTGAATTAAGTTGACTGGAGTAAACTCAACACTACAGCTCAAAAATGAATTGGCAAGCGTTATCCAGGATGAGCACATCCATTCTTACTGTCATCAACAGCAAATAAACGATATTCGCAAAATGTCACCAGCAAATATACCTCTTTAATCATAAAGTGAAGAATATGGTAGTCAATGAAACAAGAAAAGTTTGGCTAAAAGAAATAACAATGATATGTAAGTTTAATTCTTTGGGATCAAACATATTTGAATTCATTTGCTCAAATTTCTAATACAATTGCGAACACTAAAAATAACAAAACCAAGTTTCTCATTTTCCTATTGTAATCTCGTTACCGTTACTAGCAAAGAAAGAACCAAAAGATACAGGTGTTGTTCCAAGACAGAGCCTGAATCACACTTTGTATATATAATCTCATTACCCACTCATCCTGAGGGGGCTCCAACCAAGTTACCATTTGCTTTTCCTAAAGATGTAAAATTAATCCTGATAACTGGCTTCTGTAAGGCTCGAGATGATGCACATGAGGGCACTGCATTGAAGAAAGTTGCAGTAAGCTGAGCAGGTTCAATCTCCTCTAGGCTCCCATTAACAGAAAATGTGGAGCATGAAATGACTCCTTTGTCTGCTGCTGCTTCTGTTTCTGAGTTCTGCAATGGACTGACTAATTTTCCTTCTTCAGTATCTTTTTCCAGCGACTTTGACCCAACATCATCTTCAAGCTCATCAAGTTCTCTGAGAGTTCTCTGCTTATAAACAGAAGGCTCAGATGTTATTACTGAAACAATGGTTTCTACCTCACTTGATCTAGATGAACTGCTTACAGAAGATGAAAACCCTGATGACAGCTTATGTGTCGAAGATCTATCGACTTTATGGCAATGTTGTAATGAATTTGAATCCGAGGATTTTGCACTAAATAAATTATCCCTTGCTGTAGCATCATTTTCTGGCATTACTTTCACAGAAGTTCTGTCCCCCAATTCTGTCACAAGAGCATGTTTTCTCAACTTGTTAGCAGTATTTATATCATGACGTTTTCTCTTTCCAGTAACAGCTCCAACCGCTTGCTGAGAGTTGCAACTTGGTTTTGAAACTTCCCCACCTTCCCCAGTTGCTTCCACGGACTGGAGAGACCGGGCTCCTTCAGGAAAAACAAAATGAGGAATATTCTTCCATCTTACATGACATACATGAATAGACATACCAGACTTCCAGAAGGTATAGAGCCCTACAGAATGCTTAAATTCCTCCACAGTCATCCTTAAATCAAAAGGCTCACCTTCCTGAGGAGAGGCACTTTCATTCCTCTGCAAACCAATAAAATAACAACAATGATATGGTCTGGATTTATCTGAGAAGTAATCAGGGTGTGGGTGGCATTGTAAAGCCCTGCGTGTATCCCTGTCAATCTTCAAAGTAAGTAGACGAAGCCTAGATTTAACCCAGCCTTTCCAATTTCTCAAGTCAACATCATTCCCAGCAGTGATGTCAATTCGAAGGTAATTTTTGTATGCTTCAAAGAAAAGGAACGGTTCAAACAGAGCAAACCAACCATTTCTGTTGACTTCCTTCAACTCACATATATAATCTCCCCTTTGAAACTCTCCCTGCATAACGTGCAATGTACTCAAAGACACATTGTAACTAGAGTTCATGTAAGGATATGAAGGAGTTATTATGGGCATTAAATGTTTCCTATCATTGACATTTCTTCTGGGATCCCACACTGGAAATCCTGAAGCCCTTTCTTCAATAAGGCATAGAATAACTGGATTAGGCCACCGCCACTGGGAATAAATTTTGAAGAACCTAGAGACCAACATACTGGGCAGAGCATTTGGATAAAGCTGGCAAATGCGAGCAACAAGCAGTGCCCAGTTTATACCACCAAGGAAGCCAGCAACATTTGAATAGACCCCTCTACGCCTTGCCCAAAATCTTATGCATTTCAATGTGGTGCGGAAATTCTGAATATTTGGAACCAGATGCAAAATACAGTCAGTAACTTTGCATCCATTGATACTCAAGACACACTGCTCATCCAGACTTTGTAGCACATATTTTTCTGAAATGTGACAAATGTCCAAGTCTTCAGGAATAACCCAGGTCTCCAACTTCGCATACAGAAGATCAATGGAAACCTTGTTGAACTTGAAATTCATAACCGGTACACGAGCATCAGGTACAGGCTGCAGATCTTCTATTTCAGGCATCTCCATGAGCATCCTATGCAGTTCACCAAAAAAGTCTTCCTACAGAAAGTTATCAAAAAGAAAAATTATCAACAACAACTAAGGGAGTTAAAAAAGTCTTCCAGTAAAATTTATTTTGCTTATATATGGGAAGATCAGATCATACATTTCTAGTGACATATCTTGGTCCAACACATAGCGTGTCTATATCCGCACCAGGGCCATGCACCTATTCACAATGAACAAAAACAAAACAATTATACAAAAGCGAGAAAATTGATAGAAATCTAGAAAACCAAATAAATTTGATTTAAACCACCCATCCCCCCCCCCCCCCCCCCCCCCCCCCCCCACTCTCCCAAACCCAAAAAAAAATACTGAGCTGACTTGTAAAGATCTGAAAGGAGATAGTTTGTGCCAAAAAGTCTAGAAGACTTAGAGTACAGACATCATTCAAGGAGACCCACATTATCTATCTTCTCTTAAGAATTTAGGGGTTTGTGGTCTTCAATAGATAAAAACCAATTAGCAATAAACAATGACATCAACAATCCATGATGTACTAGTGATATATTTCAATTTCTATATAGGAACTATTTGCTCTCACATTATGAAACAAAAGAATCAAAACAGTAACATCAGGAAAAGAAATAAAACTTACACCCAATCTGTATGACCCAAATGTGAAAATTTTCGCATTTGCTTCTTCAATCAGTTGCTGGCTAAGCCCCTTTTCTTTGGTCACATTTCTGACCCATGCTTTAACAATCTGTTAAAATTGGCATAAACTACAGTGTTAGAGATTTAACACAAGAAAAAAATAACAAACAGAAAGTTAACATTGATATTTAGAGACTGAACTGTACCTGATCTAAACTCCCTAGAGCTTCCTCCCTTCTAACAGCTTCTTCCTGACTTTCGTACAATCCAGTGTCATACAGAAACTGATGAAACAAACTAAAATTAGCTCTAAACCAGCATCAGAAAAAAAGAAATTTAACAGTATTCTTTTTGTTGCACACATAAAGTTGCCATTTCCAGATCAGAAAATATATGCCAAGTTTTTCCTAGTGTAAATTTATAAACTGAGAAATCAATGCAACATGACTACTGTAATTTTACGCCAAAAGTCAATGATAATCCAGGATATCTTTTGCTTGATTGTGAATTTGAAAGACCATACAGTCTCATCACATTGAGATGTAAATGACCAATAATGTGTATAAATTTAGGAATAAGTTTTTTCATTCACTAATTTGGAAAGAAAACAATTTGTTCACGGAATTTTATAATGATCTTATCATTTTTTAATAAAACAAAGAAGATTGGTTCCTAGTAATAATTTATCCCAAATCAGAACGAACAAAACATTTAAGGAAAAAAGTTGCATTTAGTAAACTAACCTTTTCTAATTCATGTGTGTTGATAGCATCCAACTCAGAAGGTCCAGCAGTAGAAATCGGCTCCCCGAATCCAACTCTTGGAACATTAGCAGAATTACAAAGACCAGAATTATGCATGATTTCTTCTATCTCAGACAGAGCTATTAGGTACAATATAAGTTGACAAACAGAACTGGATTTTATCAATTAGAGTAATATAAAACTAACAAAAACCTGGCTTACAATTTCCTCTGTTTTTCTTTCCTTTTCTTTTCTTTTCTCTCGTTATTTTCTCTCCAATCAAACACTAATAAGATGTAAAAGAAACTGCGAACAGCAATATAATATTAATAGGATGAACTGAACAAAACTCAATAATTCTCAAAACCAACACCACAATAATTCACCATGAATTCGTACTATAATGATTTGTTTCATGTACAATACAATCGATCGAATAAGAAACCCTAATTTCTGATACAAAATTGCTCCAATAATATAAATCACTTTAAAAACCTAATTTTACAGAGACCAATCGAGAAAGAAGCCTTTGTTCATGAGGCGGGGACTCTTTCCGATAATCAGCCGGAGATGGCAGCGGAAGAAACCCTTGTATGTTGGAAGCGCTGTTCCAAGTGCAGAAGCAGTGGCTTTTGAAATTGATGAGGTGAATCGCCGGATTTGTAGAATTTCTGTACCAAAGCGAGAAAGTGAGCGAGCGAAAGCTTGAATTGCTTCTTTTATAGCCAAAATTTTCTGTATCAAAGGGAGAAAGTGAGCAAGCGAAAGTTTGACTTGCTTCTTTTATAGCCAAAATTTTCTTTTGCTTGGAGGTTACGCTATTATTGGCGGTTTGGGATTGTGAATGTAACAGTACGAACAGGTTCTATATTTATGGGCCCAAAGGATCTAAAGCATTGGCTGGCCCAATTGATATATGGCCCATGAAATAAAAGGCTTAATAAATGTTTGGACACTAAGTTATTCTCTAA
This sequence comes from Quillaja saponaria, assembly GCA_029379385.1. Lineage (NCBI taxonomy): Eukaryota > Viridiplantae > Streptophyta > Magnoliopsida > Fabales > Quillajaceae > Quillaja > Quillaja saponaria. Next base: position 11,707,178 of record CM055614.1, on the reverse strand, counting down.
TTTGATTTATTTTGTAAGACTTTCCGAAAAATTGTCATTGAAATATATATATATTTTTTAATTAGACCCTCTAAGATTTTTTTTATTTTAATCTTCCAAGATTTTTTTTTTTTTTTTAAAGCGGCTTCTTAATTAATCCCAAATTAGTATGAAATCTAGACCAAACACCACATACTAAGTTAATCTGGTATAAAATACATGAAAATAAATTTTATGATTTATGAAAAATTTAGTTTTTGGGAAAAACTAAACATTTAAATTGAGAAAATAAATTTTTGTAATTATTGAGTCAATATTGATGTGTTTTTCTTTCTCCATTTTAATTTAATAATTTTAAATGGATTAAAATCTCAATTAAAATATATTAAATAAAGATTCAAAATAAATAAATAAAAATTAATCCCAGATGACATAATTAGTAAAATAATTTTTCAAAAACTAAAATAAAAAATATATATAACTCTCTAGAACCAAAGCAGAGAATAAGCCTTTTTTTTCCAACCATATTTTCAATGATTGAATTAATTAACCTGACTAAAAGTAAAATAAATAGATTTTCGTATAACCCTTTCAAAAAAAAAAAAAAAAAGCAAGTAAAATAGGGGACTAAAAGTAAAATAAATAAATTTTAGTATAACCCATTAGAAAAAAAAAAAACACATTTTAAATCAAAAAAAAAAAAAAAAAAGGGACTAAAAGTAAAATAAATAAATTTTAGTGTAACCCATTAAAAAAAACATTTTAAATCAAAACAAAAGCTAAAAAGGGGAACAAAAGTAAAATAATAAATTTTAGTATAACCAAGGAATTAAAATTCATTTCGAGGTACCGTTTCGACAAGTCCAGAAACAAAAACGATTAGAGAAACAATATGGAAACAACATGAAAATGCTAATTTTTGTGGTAACGCATGGAAATATATAATAAAACACAAATTATAATAATTGTAGGTATCTAATATTATTAATTTAATACATAAAATACTATTAAATATATAACAAAGTAAATTATAAACATTGACATATAAATTAGAGAAAAATATCAAATTACAATTACATCCAACTAATAGTGGAGTGACTAGCAAGTACTCAACCCATATTTAATAAAATTTTAATTTGAACCAACATATATATGTTCTGATAATTTAATATTATCCATCACTAAGTTAAACTAAATTAATACAAAATATTTGTATAAAAAAATAATAATATATAAATAAAAGACCAAGAAACCTAATATAGGTGAAATCCTAAAATAAATTATCTTCGCTAAATTATATCATATGAATATACATCAAATAAGATTAAAAAATAAATTGAAATCTTGAAATATGAAGAGAACTAGAGCCAAAACTTTAGATTTTTAAATTTTGAAAATGTTCTGTTTATGTCGACCTATTTCATGTGAAAACGATAGAAACGATATCGTTTTGTGTGAAAATGCCTATGTTTCGTGTGAAAACGCTCCCATTTCGTGTGGAATCACTTCCGTTTCACGTGAAAACGCTCCTGTTTCGCGTAGAAACGATGTTGCATTTCTATAAGTGAGTTTGGTTTCGGGTAGTGTGGAAACGGAAACGTTTTGACCGTTTCGACACGAATTTTTAAACCTTGAGTATAACCTATTCCAAAAAAATGTTTAAATCAAAACAAAAATAAAATAGGGTTTATGACCCTTTCCTTTTTCTTTTTTTTTTTTCTTGAAGCAAACCTTTTTCTCTGTACTAATACGCCACTAAACCACACAATATATATTCTCTTGAAATTTTTCATGGCCATTTGCTTGTTGACCAGGGATTGAGTTCTCAGGAAGATTGAACAAGGAGGATTTGTCACAAAATTTGTTATTCTGTCTGAATGAGTGGTTAAAACATTATGTTTGGGAAATTAGTCAAATGGATGTTTGTATGTTCCTTTAGCAACAATGGGTGTTCTTCAGATTTGCCTTTACTGTTGTATTCTGTCAATTACAACTTTACTGCATTGGTGTCTATGGAGACAGTACTATAACATCATCCATTATACTTGTACCTCCACTTATGCTCTGATAACTAGCCCGATCTACTTCTTTCAACCGAATCTTTCCAATTCCAACTATTCCATCACATGCTCAAACAAACTATCTTCAACTTTAAGTGCCCAAATGTGCATTTTCGCAAACACCTTATGTTCAACTTTTGCTGATGATAATTTATGCACCAAACACAAGCCGGTTATAATTTTTACTTAGAAAGAAAATGACATTACATTTATAAGATCAAATCATGATTAATAACTACAAATTATATTTTAATTTAAAAAAAAAAAATAAGGACAAGCTGTAGCAGAAGAAAGAAGGAGAAAATGATATCAAAATTAGATGGTAGTGGTGGTGATGTAATGGCCATTGGAGGCGGGTTTGTGAGAAGGGAAAGTGGGTACAGGAAAGAGAGATTTGGCCAATAAGGTTAAACCCCCAAGTGACCAAAGTCTCAATCCCACTACAACCCACAAAGCACATAACCCGTACTATGATGCCATCTTTGATGTTTAGGGCTGAATTGCAGGGCACCCTGTAGAGAACCTACAGGTTTATTCAGAGCCACTGAAACAAAGCTGCTCTTCCCTATTGCCTCAACCCTTATACACAAAAACTGTTTCATATCAATTTTCACATCTACATAAACAAATCACTATAAAGAAAAACGAAATCAGACGAATGTAGCGGCTAAAACCCTAGACGTGAATTCTCGAATTCTCATACTTATAGAGCAGTAAAAATTGGTAAATATATAGACTCGAGGTTTGGAAATACTTTTGATGGGCCTGCATGATTAAATGACTTGGGCTATTCAGCCCAACCCACCTATCCTTTGGCCCAATCTTGATCCAGCTAATTCGGCCGAACTTGTTCTCCTACAAATGTTGTTCGAGTACTCGGAATCATCTCTGCCACTCTCTCTCCGCCACTCTCTCTCCTTTGTTAATGGACAAAGCAATTCATTGAGGCCGTGCATTTGGCAACGTTTGTTTCTTCCATAATTTCTGGTGCAAGGACGATGGTTGATGAGTTACTTGCTGTACTGAATGCCCATTCCAAAATTATCTAGTACTGTGCTGAATAAAGGGTAAGCTTGTTGGTCTCAGTTTTTTTGGAAGTTTGTGATATCAACGTTGTGGAGCTTTGAGGTTGCAGGTATTTCTTTTATTTGTGTCAGAACAAATTTATTGACTCAAAATGTAGAGGTAATGTAGCCCATTTCAGCTGAATGTGCAACCCAAAGGTTCTCTTTTTGCGTATAATATGTTGATCCTGCATCTACCAAGAATGAGCTGCTTTTTATCTTGCATTTCCTTCATCAATTTTATTTGTGGAATTTTTATTTATTTTTACTTTGCTCTGAAATAGGATTATTGTCTCTTATGAAAATCAACTGCGGAGTTTGAGGGCTAGGTATAGGCGTAATGATCAATTTTTTGATTTTTTGATTTTTTTTTTGGTGAAAATGGAAAGTCAGATTGTGAATGAATTATTAGTTTCACTTTCACCAACAACAGATTTAATTCATAGTAGCCAATGCAAGCAAAAATCTTTTGTGAATGAATGTTTGGTGTGCTAGCATCCGTTATTCATTTTCTTTCTCGTTGAGATATTGACTGTTGGATAAAGGTGAGAAAACTCTATATCATAGTGTACGTTATAGATTTTCTATGTTTTACTTTTTGGTTTTTGTATATATTTTTCAGTTCGAAGTACTCAATGCTTTTAAAATGTCATAATTAACCCAGTTGTTTTTGTTGATAACATCCATGGTTGGGTTGATTATAAGTTTAATAACACAATGCTGGCATTTATGATTCGATTGACACTGCCTCTACTGGTATATTAAACTCTTAAATGTCATGTGTGATAATCTTAGTATTTAGGACTGAATAATTTACTTAAATTGTATCATCTACCTTTCAGTGGATTACGGAGCTTACTTATGAGTGCCTTTAAGGTACAGGCTTTTCTAAACAGTTGGAACTTGGAAACATAAAAGTTTTGGAATTAACTTGATGGAAAATTTGCTAGAAAGTCACTAATTCCATCACAAAAACTGTAAAACTTGCCTTTAAAATCATTAGTATGGTTTCTGTTTGGAAAATTGTCGTCCCTTTTAGTTGTTTGGATAAAAAGTTGACAAAATTTTTACAGCTTTACTTGGAGATTTTGTAGAATCTTTATGGGATCAGATTGTAACTTTTCTCTTAGACAGATACTTCTCTTTTTTTCTTTTTCGTTTTTGAATTTTTCTTTTCTCAGTATATTGATTAGAGATGCTAGAAAGGCTCAACCTACCTACAATATATATAAAGAAGCACACGTTGTCCAAAGAATAATACCAAAATGGAAGTTATAATCTAAAATTCATCTACAAGAGAAAGTGAATTCAGGATCATTGTACACCTAATTTATACAAATGGATCTGTTTGGTGCATTTGGATTGTCAGCAACCTCCCCCTGACCTTTTCTTTATGTAGTGTTGTACATTGCAGAGCATGATGGCACCTTCTCAGAATTAAAGTTTTTGACTTAGCATTTTAGTTTTGAAATAAAATGTAGCGTGGTAGTTATTTTCCCAGCCTCGTGTTGCAGGTTTGGTGTTTATCTTTCAGGATATCCTCTGCAGTGAGAATTTAGGACAAGGCATTGACCATTTTGTTTGGCAATCATGTGGTATGGTGTGAATGGAATCTTCCCCCCTTCTTGTTCCTACAGTTACAGTCTTTTTTATTTCAACTACTCTTTTGTTGTCTTTTAAAATGTTTTTACCAAAAGCTTGTCAGATTGAGGAGCCTTAAGATTTTCTTTTCTTTCATAAAAGGGTCTTTTAGAGTTTTAGTTGTGGACAAATAATAGTTCTGTATTTTCCATTTCCAAGTGATTAGATTCAAGACAACTAAAATGGAACCTTACACTGGGTCAATGATGTTTTATCTACAAGGTTTAGAAGACATTTTTTCCGAAATTTGAGAATTTAAAAAATGTCATTGAGGTTTTCCATAGTATCCATTGCAACAAACAAGTTGGAAAAATTTGTTTTCCAAATATTGACCAGGAGATACATCATTTTAACCTGAAACTACATATGGAAAATGGGATATGTTTTTTTTCTCCATGACTAGGGTGAACAATTAAATTGAAATATCTTTTATACAATTAAATAGGCCTAGTTCTATCATCTCATTCTTTGGTTCCTCAGCTTACTTTTTGGAGATTCTGGATCAGTCATCCAGATAAGATTCTAGAGGTTATATTGATGTCTCTTTGAGTTTTGGTTTTCAGTCTTTTCTCTTTTTCCGTTCCTGGTGAAGGTCTGACTTGTTGTACACAATAATGTACCCTTGGCTCCCTTTTATGAGGTCCTTTACAATTATTATGTGTATTTACATTAGTATGCTTGTCCTGGAAATTCATAACATCCAAGTATCTAAATGCTTATCATCCTTGCCTTCTTCATTAGCCAAGATTCAACTATAATTTTAATTACTAAATTGTGTAACCTACCATCCCCCTGCTAAGAGATGCAACAGAAGGAATTTTGATATTTTTTGTTGCAGTTTGATATCATCAAAGACTTACCAACTATTTGGAATGATTATGGCAGTTTTGTTAGTTGATCCCCTGTTTGAGTTTGTTATATCTTTGATGCTTGAGATTATGATTTTCCTACATTCCAATCAACTTGAACCTATCTTTTTTTTTTATTTGTGTCCTGAGAAACTTTTCCAGGATCAAAATTACCGTCTAAAACTTCTGTAGCATTATTACCACGTTAGAAGATAAAAATCCGAGGCCCTTTCGTATTTCTTTTCTTGTTTTACTTCTTTCAATTCATTGAGTTTTATAATAAGCAAAGTGACTCTAGTTTATTCAGAGTTTGAGTGGAAAACAATGGAGAAGTTTCATAGTTCTTGAAGCTGAGAGAGTACATCAGAACTGTTTTGGTAGAAAGATGAGGTATTTAACATTATTCTCTTTTCAAGCGTAATGTTTATGGTTATGCTTATTAGAACAAACACGGGCATTATTTTTGAGCATCTAACTTGTTGCGGGATTCGTAATTTTCGTCCTTCAGGATTCTAAAATGTGGTCTCAAGCAAAGCATAAGCTTGCAGAAAAGTTGTTGACAGAAATAGTTGGATATGGTGCAAGGAGCAACTCAAAATTTCTTAATAAGGTAAATACATGTCTACATATGCGTCAGTTGTTTGGCTGTAGTAGATCTGTTTCTTTTTTTGGCTATGACATATGACAGACAAAATTTGGTGTGACTATTATAAAGTGCATAGTTTTGCTTTTCATTATGATGTAGGAAACTAGGATTCATCTCTTGCCTTCTTCAACTCTTGAAGATGGTTGCAAATTTGTTATTTTAGAAATTCTACTGGACCTGATGCTTTTGTGGTGTGCCCACTATTGAACTTGTTGGACGGAAACAAATCGGTAATTTTGATGGGCACGCTGACAATTAAAACTAATATTGTTGCTCTACTGGTATGATTGCCATTGTATAACCTGTTTTATTATGATTCCCCAATGGACTCTTGATGAGTAGACACTTACTGCAGTGCAGCCATTATAAAATTGATATAAATATTCATCCTCAATTTACCGCATTTAGAATGTGATATAGAAGAATCGTTCATGCAAGGTAGGATGGTCTATTTTTTTCTTTCTGATGGAAAATATAAGTTATTAAGGAAGAAGAGAAATACAGGGGAGGACAAGAAGACATCCTAAAAAAACATAAATTATAAAAGAAGAGGCAAGCTTAAAATAGAAGCATGCCCGTCTCATTGCTTATCCAACACTGACACATTTTGAAAAGCTCCCGAAGCTGAACACCATAGAAAGAAAAGAAAATAATCTTATCCCGGGGAAGATGCAAAGGGAATGATGATCATAAAATTTGGTCATTTTGGAACTTGTGGAGAATTGTAGCTAACATTTCTTCTTGCGGCATCTCCAGTTAACTTCTTTACTTCTCCCTATAAATGAAAAAAAATGCTTGTGGCACCAGATCATCTAAGGACTCCCAGAGGAAAGAACTGCTTGAATCAGTTTAGCCATTCCAAGGGATCAGTTCTTGCCTCCCTGGGAAAATTCATCATTATGTTCCAAACTTCCAAGCCAGCTGGAAAGTCATCTGACTAGCATAAGATCATTCGATGAATTTGGAAGGCTTGGGTTCCATCTAAAGTCAAGGTTTTTGTTTGGACAGCAGATCGTAATGCTATAATACTAATTACTTGTTGAAGATTTGGAAGCCTTCAAAGGCTTTGTCCCGTGATGTTTGTGTGAGGGTGCTTTTGGAGTAGTGAGACTAATGATCATCTTTTCATTTTCTGGTGGCTTGAACTCTTTAGTCTCCACTTTCATATATTTGGTGTATCTTGGGTTTTTCTGGACACTGCATAATCATTAATTTATTGATTCATATATATAGGGGATTTGGGTGGAATAAGGATGACAAAGCCTGTGATTCCTTTGTGGTTATTTGGGTCATGTAGGTAGAGCGTAAGAGGATTGTCCTACTCCCAGGTCTTTGGGATAGGGTTGTTTTCTGGCATCTCTATGGAGCTTTGCAAGATGTATCTTTGCTCGCATGTCTACACTATTTGTTCTTCTTTGATGTACTTTTAGCAGGTCTTATTGTCCTTCACCCTTGTATTTCCCTTCGTTCTTAATAAAATTCTTCTCTTATAAAAAAAGGGTGGGAACTGGGATATGCTTCGCCCTAATGTAAAAATCGTACTAAAAGGGAACCTCAGCAGCCATTTGTCATATAAAGAACTTAAGAGGTTTTTCAACGATCATGTTCTTAATTATCTTTCCAGCTTCAATGTTTCTAGTGACATCTTTCAGAAAATTTTCAAAATTATTATGTATGGATAGGTAAGATGTAATCATATTGAGCAGCTATATGGACCTTTTACAGTGTCAATGAGATTGATAATGTAATTTGAGTTTTGGTTTATATGATTAAGAATTTCGATGGTATTTTGGAGGTTAAATTATTTTTATTTAATTAATCTGTCTTTTTTTTTAATAATTTGTATTCTAGAAAAGGCTGTCAATATTATCAGTAATAATTTATTCATATTTTGTATGTTGAGCAATTTGTATATATATATGCATAAAGCATTCTAAGGTGGTGTGTATTTGTTGCACTTGCTGACGATGAACGAGTGTTGATTCCCATGAGGAGTGGTCTGTCTCCTTTGGGCTTGGGCTGGGGAGAGGATGGAGGGATAAACCCCCAGTAGCCAAGCTTTGGACCTTGGGCCTCGACTTTGCCGAATTCTAACCAACAATGGGGTGCCATTTGAGCGGCTCATTGGCTATCCCCTAAAAAAATGATACATGGTTGTAGCATAATGCTAGGATGATCATAACCCCTTGTTGAACTATTTTCTTTTCTCTCTCTTTTAATACAACATATTTTTTCTATAAAAGATTATGATTTATTTCTTCTGACATTTGCCTATACCACATATTTTGGTTTCAACAAGTTGCTGCATGGCATTTCAAGGTGTTTGATTACTTGATGTGCAACGTGATTGGAGAGTATTTTGGGATGATTGTCTTTTATTTAGCACTATGTTTTTTGTATTTCTTAATTTTTTTTGGGAGAATGTCTTGTCTTACATTTTTGTACCTTTATCTCCTTAATAATATTTTGTTGTCTAAATAACAAGTTTTTGTTATTTCTATTATGTACTTGGTAACATTATTGGACAAATGTCTTGTGGGTGTCCTAGTGTGACAGTCAGAAAACTAGTCTCACACTGTTTATTAGAGTAATTTTTTTGGGTATATAAAGGACGGCATTCCTTCCTTGTTATACGTGTTTTAGGAGGCCAATGTACCGTCTGAATACTCTGAACACCTACTGGGCTTTATGCTGCTACTGTAGACCTTAAAGTTATATTGCATAGGTTTCAAGGATATGGTTTGTTACATGGAAGAATGAAGAGTGATGAGAAAGAGGAAGCATTGAGAAGGTTTCAAGGATACAACTATGGTTTGTTTTATTGAAAATGATGACAACTACTTTTGGAATTTACTTGAATGATGACAATCAGTGTCGAAATCTGTTGGTAACTGCAATTTCATTGTTCGAAGTCAGTTGAAAATGGCTAAAATCACCATCGAAGCTACTAGAGATGACTACCACCAACAAAGATCATGGCAATCATCGTCGGAGTAGATGACAATTACTGTCGGAAGCAACCAGAGACGATAATGACCATCACTAAGTAATTGAAACATAATTTCGGTTATAATTTTTTATATGATCCAAACTCGTATATTATAACTTTAACATTTCGAATTTTAGTTGGAATTAGTATTACAATCTCAATTATAATTCTAATTCAATTGATCCAAACACAGCCTAATATGTTCTTCCTTCAACTTAACTTTAAGACCACCAAAAAGTATTGTTGACAACCAATTAGGATGATTAAGGCTTATGTACGAATTGTTTTCAAATTTGGCTGCAGGTTTATGTTATAGAAGTATGGATGGCAATTGGGTTGGGTCATGCAAGGTTCGTCTGACCCCATCCGACCTAACCCTTATGGGTTTGTATTTGGGTTTAAAATGAGTTTAGATCTGGGTATTTTAATTTTTCACCTGTTAGGTTAAGGTAAAATTTGAGATCTGCTAGGTCTAAGATGAGTTTTTCAATAAAATCAAAACATATATTTGTCAATTTTGAGAAATTCATAATTGTTATATGGTCAAAGAGGTGTATAATAATTATAAGACTATATTTTGCTCATATTCATGTCCATCAAAGGTTACTTATATCTTCATCAACAATCAAAATGGAGTGAAAATGTTTTCTTCTTACAGTTTTGACTTTAAGTTTCAAACATTTTTATTACGGGAATGTAATCATGGAAAAATTATTTGGTCTTAATAGTTTTGATTTGAGAATTTTATTCTCATATTTAAAAATATGGGGAATGTAATGAGGAAAACTAATTTGTTGGATATTGGAGGTAAAGTAAATAGAATTTCAAATTGAGCACTATCAATATTGTCAGCAAAATGAGTACTAACAATTATTTATAAATGTTGTTTTATTTGTTGAAATAGTCATAAATTAGGTCAACATTTATATATATATATATATATATATATATATATATATATATTTATAAGTAGGTCTGGGTATGATTCCAGACATATTCATTAACATATGGGTCTAGACCAGGTCTTTCTTTCTATTATTATATATGTCATCTATGAAAGAGATTAATTTTTCTATTTCCTTTTTGTATGTTGAAATAGTCAAATAGCCATTAGATCCGAGTCAGATCGATTTATCCGACCCATTTTATACATGAATGAATGGATGAATTAATTTAAATGTTTATTCCTATTTTCAGTCAATTATATGATGATCTATCTTTCTTTTTTCTTTTTCCTTTTTTGTGTGTGTATAGATGTACAAATTTGAATTTTCTAATATTAATTTACATGCATTTACATGATAAAGAAGTTTTTAAAAAACATTAAAGTAGTTAAGTAGAGAGAAAATTGAGAGAGCTTACTTGAATTTATGAAGAAATTTGACTAAGAAATGAAACTGAGGGAGTTATCTAAAAAAAATAAAATTTAACTAAGAGTGTTGACTAAAAAAATATTACATAATTTTAAATATTGATCTTTTGAAAGTTGATATTTTTTGGTTACTTTCTCTTTATAATTCTTAACATTAAAGATACTATATCAATACACATAAAAGGTTAAATTCATTTATGAGAAAATTAGCGTTATGAATTATTTAAAATTATGTTAAATTAATTATTAAGTTGAATTAGTTTTAATTAGAAAACATAGATTTTTTTTTAATAGTCTACTAGTTCAGTTCATGGGTTTGAATATATCAAGTAAGTAATGAATCTAAGTTGAGTCTCACCTTTCGAATTCATAAATAAGTTTGGGTAAATAATGGATTGGAACTGAACAGGGTCAGTCTCTACCCATTATTATCTTTATATAAAACATTATCTTAATAGTAATTTAGCTGCAAGTCATACACCAATTTCAAATGTGTAACCAAACTTCAACTAATTCCACTTTTGTATGAAATTAGTTCTTTCCTATGTGAAATCATATCATATGAATCATTTGATGGCTTATAACTACAATATTCATATTAATTACATATTATACACCAACATAAATTAATAAAACTCAATAGTATCAAATTATGTGAAATAATGTTCAAATAAGATCTCATAATTTCATTAATTCGTCTTAATTGTTAACTAAAATTTTATTCACAAATTATATAAAAAATTAGGAGAAATTCTTAAAATTTCAAATATCTTTGTATTCTATGCATGTTTTGTTTTTAATTTTCTTTTCTTCTATGTGAGGAGCTTGGAAGATCAATTCATAAAACCAAGGTTGAGGACAGTGGGACCTACATGTTATCCATTAGCATTACAAGATTTGGTGTGATCATAATACCGAATCAACTAATTCACTTGGAGGACAACAACACAAGCGGGTGCCCATGTGGTTCCCTACCGAATCATCCGAACGTGGGGTCCATTGCTTCCATGTCCCATGCGTTGTCCCTAGACCTAATCATCGAAAATGGGCCCCACATTTCCCCACGTTTGTTGAGCCTAGCCGTGCGGTGAGAAGGTGGCCGGCCGGTGTTGTCTTCACCTCATTTACGGCCTCTGCCTTGCCACTTTGGAATCATATCGGCAAGTGACAATTTAGACTCTGTTCTCTTTGTTGTCGTTTTAGTCTTTTTCTTTTTGGGCCACATGTCGTTTTTGCTTTGATTCATGAATAACTTAATATGTTAGTACAGCCTTTTTTTTTCTTTCTTTTTTTTTTCAGCGAAAGAATATCACTAACCAAATTAAAGTGTTATAGATAAATCACTAACCAAATTAAAGTGTCATAGATAAAGCCAGTAGTTTTGTAATGCTATTTGTATAGTATTTAAAAATTCAGAATGTTAATAGCATAATTACATGTCCAGTATTCTCGTCTTTTTTTATTCTTTAGCAATTGAAAGTGTTGTAAAAATTATTTAAGAAATTCCTTTCAATATTTTTGTTAACTGGAGTTATGAAATCTATTGAGTGAATCATTTGAGCTGAAATTTAAAAAATGATTATAGCTATTACAAAATACTTTTTACAATTATGTCAAGAATTATAGTTTAAGATCTCTGTGATCCTTTATATATGTTTTTAACTGAATATTATTTATTGATTTTTCTTTTTTGGTGAGTTTGATTTTATTATTAGAAAATACCATCTTAACAAGAAAAATGTAAACCTAATATTAAAAGAAATTAATGTACACATTTGTTACTCTAAGAAAAAAAGACACTCGAACATTTTTTTTAACAAAAATATTAAAGTTTTGTTAAAATTTAATATATATTTATGAGAAAAAGTAGAGGAAGGAAATTATTTGGAGAAATAAAATAATAATTTTTTTATTAAAAAAAATTAGACCTTTAAGATGAATTAAAAATAAATAATAAATAAGTTAAAGAGTTTAGAAAAAGTATAGTCCTATTAAAAAAAATTCAACAATTAAAGCTTAATAAAAAGAGAAAAGTAGGAAAGAGAAATACTGGGGTCGTTTGGCTACCACTTGCGGCCTGGGCCGTGTGTTCCTCCAGAAGCGCCACAGCCCATGCGTCAGCATCCAAGAACCAACCCCTCCCGCCATTTGGTCGTGGCATGGCATTAATGTGCGGGAGGGGTTGGTTCTTGGATGCTGACGCATGGGCTGTGGCGCTTCTTGAGGAACACGTGGCCCATGTACCGTGCCGCAAGTGGTAGCCAAACGAGCCCACTATTTCTCTTTCCTACTTTTTTATTTCTCTTTTCCTTTTATTTACCAAAATACCCTCATCTTTTTCCGTAATAACCAACCACCATGTTCTGGCCCAAAATTTAAATATTGCTTGCCAAAGTTTCGATTTTTGAATTTTTTTTTTCCAACGGTGACTAAAATAAAAATATTTCCCTTTTGCTGCCAATGGTCCAAATGTAATTTTTTTTTTCTCTCTCTCCCAACTCTATAAATACCTCATTCATAACTCTTCCAAATTCACACAATCCTCAAATTACTCCCTATTCTTTACCTTTTTTTTTTTTTTTTTTTTCACTCTCTCTAATTTTTTAATATATGATTTTTTTTCTCAAATACTTAATATTTTTTAAGTATGATAATTTTATTCCTGAATTTATTTAAATTCTGTTCTTTATAAGTTATTAATATACTATTTTATCTTGTAATTTTATTTTGGAAATTAATTTTCACACAATTTAATTTATTTAAATTGTGCTATTATCAAATATTATTTTGTTTTGTAATTTTATTTTAGAAATTAACTTCACTAAATTTTATTTATTTAACTTGTGCTAATTATCAAATTCTATATTGTTTTATAATTTTATTTTGAAAATTAACTTTCATTATATTTAATTTATTTAAAACGTGTTATTACCAAATACTATTTTGTTTGTTGTTTTATTTTGAAAATTAACTTTCACTTGCTTTAATTGCAGATATGGCATCTCCACATGATAATACATATGACAGTGAGGTGGATTATGACCTTCTTCTCGCAACCACAACACTAATTGTTGTAGCACATGCTTCAGAGCATATTGCAAAATATATATAAAATAGATTGTAAAAACTCTCTACAAACAATGATCATGTGGGCAGATGAAGTGTTAAAAGGAAATCTTGTTCGTTGTCACGAGAATTTCAGAATGAAAATACCACGCTTCTTGAGATTCAGCCAAAATCTCGAACAAAAGTATTAACTGCAGTTAGCAAAAAAATTCAAATTAAGGAAATGGTTGCTATGCTTTTGTATTTGGTAGAAAAATGAGCTTCAAATCGTACATTACAATAAATGATGCAACACTCTAAAGAAACAATATATAGGCTATTTAAGCGTTTATTGCAAAGTGTTATGTTGTTAGCTACTGACATCAGCACGCAAATTAATCTTGAATTCAACTCTATTCCAAGTGAAATAAGAGAGGATTGATGATACTCATATTGTGTGTTATGTTCACTCTGATAGGCAAAAGAAATTTGTTGGAAGTAAAGGATTTGTGATGCAAAATGTGACATTAATTTGTGCTTCACATATGTTTTAGCCGGACCCATAATAGCACGATACGTACATAAGCTTTGTCTAATCGATTATCAAATTTTCCAAAGCCACTTCCAAGCAAATGTTATTTGGTTCATTCAGGATATAGCATAATAGACAGATTTCTACAACCTTATAAATGTGAAAGATATCATCTTCCACACTTCCAAGATACCGCACATGTTTCGAAAAATGAAAAGGAAATTTTCAACTATAACTATTCAAGTTTAAGGTCTGCAGTTGAGATAGTGTTTGGGATTTGAAAGAAACGCTTTGCCCTCTTGTGAAACATGCTCTCATATTCTTCTAAACAACAAGTAAATATCGTAGTTGTTACAATGGTTGTGCATAACTTCATTAGAAGGGAAGTTTTAGGTGATTTAGAGCTTCAACCTTATGATAATGATCTCAATCTTTTTGCCAGAGCATTTACAAGATGAGTACCTTAGAGAAAGAGAACTTCGGAGACAATGAGTATATGAAGATCCACTGAATTCTCCACATCTAGGCTCAATAAGGGAGGTCAGTGGTAAAATAAAAAAGCAACTTACTGTAGCTAGTTGTTGTTGAATTTTTAGTTTAAGATAATTATTAGTCTTATTTTGTAACTTATAATTTCAATTTTCAATATAATTGGAGGTGTACTTTTTAATTACGTTTGTTATTTACAATTAAAAGAAGATATTTAATTTTAGGTAATTGTATTTTTGGTCCTTATAGTTTAATTTTGAGTTCATTTTCATTCTTCAAGTTTTAATTGTTGCAATTGGATCTCCACTAGGTTTAATGTGTTGCAATTAAGTCCCTCCAGTCTAAATTAACGCCAACGTTGGTGACGTAACTAACAGAAAATGAGGTGGACAGTCTAGTTGATATATTTAATGAATCAAAAATAGCCACGCTTCTTTGTATAAAATTTATATAAAAGTAAAACTTAAATATTTAAAAAAAGAAAAAGAAAAAAGAAAAATAATATTAAAAATTAAAAAAAAAAATGTAAACACAAAAATTAGTCAAACCCTTTCCCCCTCTCTCTCCTCACCGTCACCACGCACCAACAAAGAAACAACAAATCTATCCAGGTGACTGATGACTAATGGTTGGAAGACTTTGTTTGGACAAATGAAGAGAATCAATCTTATCAATAATCTTTAAATAGAGGAGGAGAAGCGAAGAAGAAGCTTCTAAACCGTATGGTCCTCAAGAGGAAGCACATAGCAAATGATGGTGATGAAAAGTTAAGGTATAGTCTCGCCATTGAGCAAAAGCATAACCACTTTCTTCATGGCTTCGATCTTGGTGTTTTCCTTCAAGGGCTTCTTTGATCTCGTTGGCCAACACATGGAGGAATTTGAGCAGATGGGTGCAGTGAGGAAGAGAAAGAAAGATTATATCTATATATATATATATATATAATATTATTTTTCTTTAGTCTAGCAAAAAAAAAAAAATAATAAAATAAAATTATTTTTCTTTTTATTTTTTGAAATGCCTTTGAATTAAATTTTATAACGTGATTATTTTTATTAGTTAATCATATTAACTGAGTTGTCCACCTTATCGTTTGTTTGCCACAACACCAACATTAATATTAATTTAGACGAGAGAGGCTTAATTGCATCACATTAAGCCCAGTAAAACTCGAGAGACAAAAATGAACTCAAAATTAAATTATAAGAAACCAAAGTACAATTAAGCCTTAATTTTAATTACATTTAATCTTAGTTTAAAATAAAAATTGAATTAAAAAAATTAATTTTAATTAAATATTAAAATTGAATAAACAAATAAAACTGGTTAATCAATTTGTACACAAAATAACTTAAATGTCAATTTGGTAATTTGCATACAAAATAATTTTACCATCATAATTGTTGATCTATCCAAACAGATAATAAAATTGAGATGAAATGGTCTCTACCTCACCTTAAATCCAAACGCACCCAATAAAGGATGAATCGAAAATAACATTGAAAATTCCCTAAGAAGGTTCCCTCAACCATAGTTGCGGTCTTTGTAGACAAGCACAAAAGCATGGCTTCCAAATTCACACATATAGATGATAAATGACTATAGTCAAAAGTTCAAACTTCATATCACCAAAGTTTGACTTTTATAGATGATAAATGACTACAGTCAAAAGTTCAAACTTCATATCACCAAAGTCTGACTTTTACTTCTTTTGATTTAATGCAAATTGAGGCGTTACAATTCCTCATCATTTGCATGCAAGTCAATTAGCATTCATTTCCTCAACAGTAACTTGGCACTATGCATTTTGCCCACTTTACCAACTTTTCCGGTATGCCTCACCGCCAAAGTTTTTGTTTTTTTGAATGATGCTCATTAAAATTTTTAATCTCCTTGGTTATATACCGTATTTGCTACATAATAATATAAATTATGTAATCCTCTCTTATAGATGACAATAATAGACTATTGGCAAGCGATAATAAAATCAGATTACTAAAACTTTTTAAACATTATGAAAGTTTATTAAAATATATATATATGACATGTCAAACTAATCATAAAATTTGTAATTTACAAAATCATGACCACTACAAGGTTGGTTCCCAACTTAATCCCAACTCCAATCTCATACCAGCATCCTCTGTTACTGATTTGTGAATGAGAGACAAATACAGATTAATTGAGTAAATTATTGTTTTTGTAATGAAAAAACATATTATACCCCATTCAAATATATATATATATATAATTAATTAATTAATTAAAACAAAAATAAATTTTTCTAGGAATTGATGTATTTTATTTTATAATTAGATATATTCGAATCGAATAACTAGTTCACCTATTTTAATAAAAACAAGACACCTACCTCAAAATTATAAAATTTTACTTGATATTTTTTCAAAAATGTCAAACCCATGAATTCTGAAAAAAACTTTTTCATACTAGACAAACCCAATAATGTTTTCTTTGTTACATGCTTATTGCATCGTGGAGCATTAAAATTGTTGGTGTCTGTGGGTGCAGAGGCAGGAAAGCGAAGGCTCAGAACCCTATCTAGCTGCTAGCTAACTACTTGGTCTCATGAGTCCTTCCCAATCATTTCACAAGCTGACCGTCTGAACAGACAACCACACCTCAACCCCTCGGCCTTCTCTACTTCTTTCCCTTTAAACAGTAAAACCTGCCGGTTATTCTCCTACACTAGGACTATGTCTTGGAATCAGTCTGACAGTGTCATTCATCAGGCGGTTCATACCCTTTGACTTGAGGACCCCAATAGTCAAAAACCCTATTTGGACACTTTTTCTTGTCCCATCTGATGCTCTAAATTTCCCTCTATATATTCATTCACTTTGACCCATTTTCCTTCACTTTATAGTTTTCCTACTCTAAGCATTTCCGTGATCCTCTTCTCTACTAACTACTAATAATCTTACTTTCTCAGATCTATCTTTCATCTGGGTTTCGACCTTTACCTTTTTCTTTCTCTCTTCTAAAAGCTCTTCTTCTTCTTCTTAATCTTTGTGCAAGTTCCATGGCTGTTTTCTCTAGAAACTTTTCAAGATTGGAATTGACCATATCTGTTCCTGGTCTAGCTTCATCATCATCTCTTCCTTCTTCTGGTAAGCAACATGCATCTACCCATCTCTCTCTCTCTCTCACACACAAATACCCATCATCATTTATTTGTTCTTGTTGTATACTTGTATATATTTTCCGTTGATGGTTGATCATAGAATTCTTCTATACGTTTCTCTTAAAACAAATTATTTATAGATCAAGAATTATTTTTTTATTTTCCTTTGGAAAAATAATACATCACCAATGTTTTTGTGTTTCCAATGAACAATATTCATTAGGGATACTCATTTAAAAATAAGTTTTCCATTAGTTTTGGCAAAAAGTGTATAATTAATGATCAACTTTGAGGGTTAATTGGTTTGTTGGTATGTATTGCAGTGAGAGAGTTGGACATAAACCAAGTACCCTCAGAAGATGAATGGATCACAGAAAACATGGAAGACGAAGAAGAAAGCAGTAACGGTGGCCCCCCCCGCAAGAAACTCCGTCTCACCAAGGAACAATCTCGTCTTCTTGAAGAAAGTTTCAGACAGAATCACACTTTGAACCCTGTAAGTTTATACGAGTTTTTAGACTTATTAATTTCAACACTGAGACAATGATATTATTTTCTTGTTGATACAAATTATTTTACTGTATTTGATTTTGCAGAAACAGAAAGAGACTTTAGCAATGCAATTGAAGCTAAAGCCAAGGCAAGTGGAAGTGTGGTTTCAGAATCGTAGGGCCAGGTACTATGCTATGTACCTTATGCTATTTCATTTGCTATTGTTTGTGTCTGTGTGAGTTGTGACAATGAAATTTAGGGACTCTCAGCATTATTTTGTTGGTGGTTGTTGCGACTAAAACGTTGACAGAATAATAATAAGATATTATAAAAAAAGAGAGTATATAATCTGAATCTGATTCTACTTATTAATTCGTGCTCTTTGAAAAGTAGAAACAGATGCCTTTTATTAATTCAGTACTTCATAAATTAACCTACTCACTTAATTGGCCAGAGGGAGAAAAATTTCTAAGTTGGTGATTTCATTCACTCTAGAAACTGGAGGAAGTCTTTTTCGAATCTTTCTTTAATGATATTTTATTTATTTATTTAGATAGAATCACTTTTCAAATATGATTATTAGGTTTTTCTTCTTCTTTTTTTGAATTTTATCAGAAATTTTTGTTTTAATTAAGATAATTGGTTGGAGAAAAGGACATGAAAGAAAGTAAAGAGAACTAGCTAGGCAGTGAGAAATATTTATGAGAAATTAATGAAATGGTTATGGCATGAGGCCAGTTAGCTATAGCTAGGTGGCAGCTTTGTGAAGCAACATAATGATTTTGTCCAATATTTGATATCTTTATATATATCTTCATAATGATACCAACCCACTTATTGATTTTCTGTTTGGCCTCGTGTGCTATTCTGATATCATTCTCATAACTACACCTTTGACCATCCGTTTCTACTCTTTTGGACCAACCATGCATTATCATTTAATATCCTTGTGTTACATAACTTGTTTGATTTATAGATTTTACTTTTGTGGTAATCTTTCATAAATATAATATTATTTGGTCTTAATTACTAGAAGTAGATGGTTTATTTTGTTTCCTTGAAAGACATCATTTCTGTTATTGACTGAGTTTTGGAGCACAAAATAGTTTATCTTTTTCAAATAATGTTTTGAGTTTTTGACAAGTCTTTGGAGAATAGAAGTACATATCGATCGACCGAATGCATCAAGATTTGATTTTGAGCTATGTATTAACTGAATTAACAATTAATTGTTAATTTTATTTTGATTAAATTATTACAACTTATCTTGGACTATGTTAATATGAAAACAATTATTATTTTTGAAATCTATACAAATCTCACCTGAAACTTAAACACGTGATAAAAGTACTTAATCAAATTTTTGAAAATTAAGGGAAAAAAAATCTTAAAATACTTTTATAGTCAAATTATTAAGAGATACATATGGTTTTAATTATATTAGACTAATTTACTATTATATGATATTGTTTAACTTCAAATAAATATTAACTAAAATTGACTTACTGAACATTTATAAAATTATGATAAAATTTAAAATTTAAAAATTAACGAAAAAGATGTTTAATTATAAAACATTATAAGTTGTTAAAAAAAATATAAAGGTGTTCTTACTTAATATATTTTAAGAATGATTATTAGTTTAATTTTATTTGTCTCATTTTAATGTTGAATAATAATTTATTATAATAATTTAAAAATTATATTTATTTCTTGATAAGAATACACTAAGAATTATTGCATGCTACTCCAAGGGTTGTTTAGAATGCAATCATATGTATATATTACACTGAAAAGACTGCATGAAGAACAATTAGTATAAAAAATAAGTTTCCCAGAAAAGCGAAACAGGCCCTAATCCAACAAACCACATACACCAACAGGAGCAAGCTGAAGCAAACGGAAATGCAATGCGAGTACTTGAAGAGATGGTTCGGATCACTTACTGAGCAGAACAGGAGATTAAAGAGAGAAGTGGAGGAGCTGCGGGCCATTAAAGTGGGCCCACCAACTGTGCTTTCTCCTCATGGTTGCGAGCCACTCCCGGCATCAACCTTAACCATGTGTGCTCACTGTGAAAGTGTGACGACCAACAACATCGACAAGGGACCCACCAAGACCACCACCGCCGCTGCCCCTGCCTCCACCTTGTCCGCTAAAGTGACCACGCCAGCCCTCCAATCTCGTCAACCTTCGGCGGCTTGTTAGCCAACTTAATTTTCATTAATGTGTAATCATCAACTTAGAGAAATTGTAAAAGAAAAAGAGAAAAAAAAAAAAGGAGAGAAAATGTATTGAAAGATTAGAGAATTAATTTTGATAGCTTACAAAATGTGTTTCGGACTTTAGTAGATTTCAATCTACAAGTATTTGGCTTGCCATTATTTATTTTTAATTTTTTAAGGATTTAAAATATATATAAATAGATAATAAAGATTTAAAATATATATAAATAGATGAGTTGAATCCTCAACAACTCTCCAGCCCAAGCCATCACAACCTAAAAAGGTACCGAAAATCCATCCACTGGGAATTGTTTGTCAGTGTTGTATTATTTTGGGCTACTCCTAATTGGACGGAACTTCAATATAGCCCAATGTCAAACTTCATCTTAAAAATAAAGGGCTCATTTTGGGCTAGGCCCGAATGGATTCATTTTATTAAAAAAGTAGTAAAATTTCGATTATCTGACAGCTGTGGGATTTGAACCCACGCCCTTTCGGACCAGAGCCTAAATCTGGCGCCTTAGACCACTCGGCCAAACTGTCACAATAGTGAATTGTTAAGTTGTTCACACTTATATTAATGTAAAACCTACATCTTTAAAGGTCGTATATACGAATAAATCTTACTTACTCATGAGAATAACATTTTTTTTTTTTAAAATATGAAAGGAGATGATAAAAAATAATTCATTTCTAAAGAATTTTAATCTTCTACTAATTATTAAATAATGAATTTTAGTTTTCTAAATTAATGTGCATTTATTAAAAAAAATAAAATTTAAAAAAATCATAAAATAAGTTGAAAGTGGTATAAAATATTTTAAATTAAAGTTTAGGACTTATTTAAAAAAAAATCTTAAAAGTATGACCTATTGAGAATATAGGACTTATTCAAATTTTTTCCATCTTTAAATTCTTAGTTATTGACTTAATTTTTTATTTTTTTTTACAGGAAATAGATCCAATTAAGGTACCCTTTAACAAACTAAATTTTTGTATTTTATATTATCTTTACTACTCAAATCTGAAATCTTCAACATCTTGTGGCCGATACCTTGTCAATTAAACTAGCAACTGATTATTACTTTTTATGTTACTAAAAGTTAGTTAAAGAATATAAAAAAGCGAAATTGTCTTGTAATTGCATGTATTATTTGTGCAGTTATAAACACTTTAACATAGTTCCTACAAAATTTGCTAAAGCATTTTGCGATGTTAAACACATCATACATCATCCATGAGTGTCAACTCAAATGGAACAAGGTGGTTGGTTTAAGACTCTCAAGACTGATTAAATTTGGAACATAGTCAAAACGTTTCTGTTCATAAACCATCTTATCCAAAAGTGTAAGTTAATAAGTAAACCCTCATGAATGTATTTTCAGTAACCCAATAATTATTAAAGAAGGGTCTCAATACATTAAATGTTAATTGAAAACATGCAATTCAAACCTAACTAATTAATTGAAAATAGGCAATATGTCTATAAAAGTTAAGCAACATGGCCAAGAAGTGTGTGATTGTTCAATCTGAACAATGATAAACAAGAAGTGACATGCCGAAGTTATTTGGATGCCCAACACTTACCAAACTTGTACCCTTATTCCAGTAGAACCTTTCAATCTTTGTTTTATTTCTTAGTAAAGGATACCATATTAATTGCTCACTTTGTTTCCTTTTTCTCTATCATTTTCTTGCTGAACATATATATTTGTTTATTTATTATAAAGTTTGACATTGTAACTTCAATTTATTTCCTGACCATAGGAAAAATAAAATAAAATCATAGCGTTAGGACAGAAGTAAACAGTTAACAATATCTAAAATAAAGAAACTAAAAGTAAATGATCTATAAAAATAAATGAATAAGGGACAGAGTAGAAGAGCATAATTAGAAAGCCAAATGCATACAACTGGCCTAGCGTTTATAGTCAAGCTCCACCCCTTAAAACCAATCAATTAAAATTAAGTTGTATGAGTTCATATATATATATATATATATATATAATGATAAAACTTTATATCTAAATAATGTGAAAATTATTACCATATATATTTAATGGGGCAGTTAATATGAACACCCTTCCTACCGAGCACACGGGATACATTCACTTTAAAGGCACTAAACCATATCACATGGGGTCTCATACTGCCTTACATTTTTATTCCAAATGAATGGCTGTCATATATATCAATTTATAATCACTCATTGTCATATGTTTTAGTTACACAGTCTCATTTCCAACCTAAGTTTGCGTGCAAACATATCTCATAATTTAGGCCATAGAGATGAGATCATATATATTCTTAATTAGTTGTAGGGTATTACTTCTTTAGGAGGAATTTTAGAGAGTATAAAAAGATGAAATCGCCAATTTGGACGATGAATACAAGTGACAATCCTTTTAATTAAATTAATAAGAATGTTCATTTTACATAGTTCAACTTTAGGTCATCTATACTATTATAAAATAAATTATTATTTTTGTTGTCCTCTATTATAAACTAGTTATATATATATATATCATAAATAAATTATTATTTATGTTGTCCTCTATTATAAACTAGTTATATATATATATCATTAATATTCATGTAAAAAAATTATGGTGTTTTATCCCCTAGTCGATTTACACTCTGTAAAATTGTTCTTTCATAAATTATGATTCTGTCCTCCAAACTTAAATATATTTAAGTCCGTCACTGAGATACAAGTTTGCATGTATAATGAAGTTACTAAACATGAAAGTTTTGATTTTAAACAACCCTACACATTCGCAAGAACCAAAACCTATCTACTTCCCATGAACTTTAATTGGTATTGCTAAATGCCAACGTTTATAATTTTGGTAACCAACCATAATTACGATAATCTTAACTTTAACAAGGTCATTGAGACAAATTTCAAAGCAATTTTGGTGTATCTCCACACTGAAATGCACACAGAAATGGAGAATTCAAAACTTCTACAACAACGATTTATGTTGTATTTTTATCAATATACGTACTCTCATAATTTAGGCCATAGCGACGAGATCATATATAGTCTTAATTAGTTGTATTTTGGACGAATGAATACAAGTGACAATCTTTTTAATTAAATTAATAAGAATGTTCATTTTGCATAGTTTGACTTTAGGGTCATCTATACTATTATAAAAAAAAATTATTATTTATGTTATCTTCTATTTTAAACTAGTTATATATATATATCATAAATACTCATGTATAAAATTTTTGGTGTTTTATCCCTTTCTGGATCTCATACACCCCGTAAAATTATTCTTTCATAAATTATGATTTTATCCTCCGAACTTAAGTATATTTAAGTCCGTCATAGAGAATACATGTTTGTGAGTATAATGAAATTACTAAACATGAAAGTTTTGATTTTAAACAACCCTACACATACCCAAGAACCAAAACCTATCTACTTCCCATGAACTTTAATTATTGATATTGCCAAATGCCAACGTTTATGATTTTGGTAATCAATCATATTTACGATAATCTTAACTTCAACAAGGTCATTGAGACAAATTTCAAAGCAATTTTGGTGTATCTCCACATTGAAATGCACACAGAAATGGAGAATTGAAAACTTTAACAACATCGATTTATGTTGTATTTTCATCAATAAACGTACTCTTCAATCTGATATTAAGTGAAGATAAGTTTAATTAATTAGCAATTGGTACTCTGTTTGAGGTATTCTAAACACTGGGCCAATCAATGTTGGATCTTAAATTCTTAATCCATAAAAGGACTATAGGCCCAATAAAAGAAGGAGGCTTTCCTTGACGGGCAAGTTGAACAACCGCACATGCATGAGCTGATCAAAACGAGGTTGCTGTTTGCACGCCCCCAAGATTGACTGAAAGTAGATTGACATTTTTCTTTTCTTGGTGGTTTTTTTAGTTGGTTAATTAAGTTACCATTCGTAGACTTCAATGAGTCTCAATTCCCATATAAATGTAGCTAATACTTTTTACAACAATTTGTGAGTAATTAGGCAATGATTTCATGCCGTGATTAAAACTTTTTATAACATTATTTTAACTTCAGAAATAGTGTAACATGTGATTTCTTGTAAGGTGTGCTTAGACTAATTTATGCACATCTTATTATTTAATTATATTTTTAGTTTAATCAATGATAGGCCATCTATGTTAAAACTAAAAAATTTAAGAAAATTTTACTCTCACGACTCTAGTAAAAAAATTTGAATCAAGAAATCAGAAAGTGCAATAAACCTTGACCACTAGACCAACAACAATACTGACATGTGATATTATATAATTATTGTGTGTTCAACTGTCTTATTTGACATATATATAAACACGTCAATGATTAAGAGTATTCGTACTTTAAATTTTGTGTGATATTATTCTCTTTCAGTCTAGTGGAGTTAATGGCCACTGTAGAAAGGGATTAGGAATTCAAATTATATAACCTGGCTAAGATTCACCTGAACTGCACTGAAAAAAAAAAAAAAAAAAAAAAAAAAAAAGAGAAGGAAAGAAGAAGGCAGAAAAACCAACTACATTGTGGGATCAGGGATGGGACTCCCAAACATCGTCCTACTAATTACTGTAACATGGTCCCAAAAAAAAAAGGAGGAACCAAGAAAAGAGAGAGGAAAAGGGTAGTAGACATTATTGGAAAAAGGTGCAAGTGGGTTGGCAAGAGATTCTTGTTAAGCCAAACTTACACAATCGCATTGAAGTGAGTGTTTCATACTTCATGTTCAAGTTGAAGGCACTGTTTGGTTTCATTGTTACTTTCATCAAAATTGAACTAAAAACTTCTGAAAGCATTTGGTAAGATGTATTTAAAAGCAGACTATAGAAAGCAACTGTTTCTACTTCTACACTATTTGAAAGCATAAGCAATTAAGCATGCAGGTTTACAATTGGAGGTAGAGGCATCCATGGTGGGGAAATCTGGGGTGGGGAGGCCAAATAGGCTTACAGGCCTTACATATTTTGACTCACATAGGCCCCTAACTGTGCTTGCTAATGTATTTGCTTCAGAAAAAGGTGTCACTTGCAGGTGTGAAAACAGAACTTGTTAGGGGACCTTATATGCGATGAATTTTTTTTTTAGGTTTTTCCAATAAACTAAATCCTCAACTTGGCACCAATCAATAAATTGCCTTCGCAAACCAAATGTTAGTTCCTTCACAATTTGTTTTGTGGACTCAGTTCTTCTAAATTGAAAATACAATCAATTTAAATATATTTTTGTTTTAAATTATAGTGTTAATTAAATGCACGGCATGATGAAAATTTCTAAATGATTATTGAGCAACAAGATAGGATATGATCATGCCAATTAGTGTATGTCACATCAACTTATATATTCTATCATATAGTAGTTTCTCCAAGAGTTATATGTGAATCTTTAATTGGCATGACTATAAGTTGTATTAACAAAAATAAGAAATCTGATCACCAGATATATTAAATTTGCGGAAAAAAGGTTTTTAAAGTTTATGGGTAATAGTTTTTTGACAAATAATATGTCGACAAAGGTTTGTCGGGTAAAGCGTGTCGATGATTTGTGATTTACGAGTAAATGAAAATTTGTTGGTAAATTTAATTTTTTGACAAATTACGGTTTGCGGATAATGTCAATAATTATTTTTTTTCTTTTTAAATTTACCACAAAAATTTTTAATTTGAACTTACTAACTAAGTATAAATTTATAGAAAATACTGCTATAAATTAAACTATTAGTATTCAACCAAATTCTTATATAAATACTACATGATGTTATAAAATTATCCAACAAAAATATACAAATAATGCACTGACATGAAAAACTTCATTTCCTTTCACTTCTTGAGCACTAAATATACGAAACAGACTAAAAACACAGGAAATTATTTAAATGGGATTTGAAAGAAACAAATTTCACTAACCCACCCAATTATAAGATTATTAACTTCTACAATAAAGAGCTACATATAAAAAAAGAAGAAGAAGAATTAATAGAAGCTTTACTATATGCAAATATATAGTAAAGGGATGAAAAACGTAAGATGTGCATCAAATAACCCTTGTAGTAGTAACAAAGATGTGCATGAAGTAATAAATAGACACACAGAAACATTACATTGGAAATTCACAAGAAAGAAAGAGTAACCAACGGGCATACAAATGGTACAAGTATGGCTTAAGGCCCTCAAAAATATTATATCAACTGCATTTTCAGTGGTTGCTAGTTAATATTAATAAACAGAAACTGGAAATTACTACATGATACAAAGCTCAAGAAATTAAGTGACTAATTGGTATAAAGTCAGAAACTAAGAGACAAATGAATAGTTTATCAGGTTGGGCAGTCCACTCTCACCAGTCCCAGTTTTTCCTTCGGACTTAGGCAGCCCATCTATGGTCTCCATAAATATAGACACAACAAGAAAATTTAGTATTTGTGTGTGCATTGTTGCAGACATGGATACTCATTTTACAGATATACACACATACTATACGCATTTGTATATTTACGTTTGCATACGAGACTCAAAATTTAAACTCAATAATGGTTTAAAATTATCAGCGTCTGATGAGTAGACGTAAAAGCTAGAAGCAAATACATTATACATCTGTAGCTGTGAAAAAGCATATCCAAATTGTATTTACATTTGCATTGCAGACGCAAAAATACAGACTCATATAATAACATATTTTTATGATAGACAGACGCACATAAATTTTATTTTATTTTTCAATCGTTTTTGTATTTTGTTTCATTTTGTATTAAATACCTATTTGAAATAAAATTATATTTCAAATCAAAATTTTATGTAAATCATATATTATTTTATAGGAAACATTAAAAAAAATAAAAATTTAAAATGCATCAAATATAATAAAAAATCAATATAAAAAATACAAATCATCTTATAAAAAATCAATAAAAGAACTACAAAACACCATGATGGCCGAGGTATGAAGGGTCAGATGAAAGATCAACAAGAAAAAATAAATTAAATGAAGAAGTTATAAGTTTCACTTTGATATAAATACAAGTTAAAAATTAAGAGAACTTAAACTTCGCTTTAAAATTGTAACGAGTTGACAAAATTCTAACTGTTGATACAAATTCTATTTCGTTTTTTTTTTCTAGAGGTTTTGTTCATCCCCATGGTCGTGTGGTATTCCTGAAATCCCAAACGAACTTCTAATTGACAGTTTTGCCCCCCTAAACCTCATTTTTGAAAACTTTTGCATTGAAAATGAAATTTGCGCTTAAAATTCTAACTGTTAATCCAAATTTCATTTTGTTTTTTCTAAGTCTTATTCATTTTCACGGTTGTGCCCGTACTCCAGGAATTCTGAAGGTCTTCTACTTGATTATTTCACCCCTCAAACCCCATTTTTCAAAACTTTTACTTTGAAATTGAAACTAGCACTTAAAATCCCAACCATTGATCCCAATTCAATCTGACGGATGTCTATTTGACTATTTTATCTTCTAAGCCCCACTTTTCAATATTTTTTCTTTGAAATTGAAATTTGTGCTTAAAATTCTAAAAGTTGATCTAAATTCTATTCCATTTTAAACTATAGGTTTTATTCATCTCCACAATCATGTCAGTACTCCTAGAATCATAAATAGACTTTCACTTGACTGTTTTGCCTCATGAACTCCATTTAAAAAAGTTTATGTTGTGAAATTGAAACTTGCGCTTAAAATTCTTATTGTTGATTCAAATTCTATTCCATTTTTTCCTACAGGTCTTATTTGTTCCCACTGTCGTACTGGTACTCTTGGAATTTGGAAAGAATGTCCACTTGACCGTTTTGCCCCTGGACCTTATTTTTCAAAACTTTTGCTTTGATAATGAAAATTGTGCTTACAATCCTAAAATTCTATTCCACTTTTTCTTACAAGTCTTATTTGTCTCCACGGTCGTGCTGGTATTCCCATAATCCGAAACGAATGTCTACTGGATCGTTTTGCCCCCGAACCTTATTTTTCAAAACTTTTGCTTTGAAATTTAAACTTGTGCTTAAAATCCTAAAAGTTGATCCAAATTCTATTCCATTTTTTTCTACATGTCTTATTTGTCCTAACGGTCATGCTGATGCTCTGAAAATCCTGACTAAATGTCTACTTGCCCATTTTGACCACTAAACCCCATATTTCAAAACTTTTTCATAAATGAAAATATATACTTGTTTATACAAATAAATATAAAATATTAAAATGATTTAAAAAAAAAAAATTATACATCAAATGGTTGAGCTGGTGGTGTTATAGGCAATGATTATACCCTAGCTCTTGCAAGCTCACTATAACAAACTCACCTAGACCAAGTTATATGAATATGTTAGTTTTTCATAATATGCATAATAATAAATTATTGAATATGCATAATTAACATTTCTGCAATATATGAATTATATATTAACATCTTTTATATTTATTGCATAAGGTAAGAATTACTCATTCTCATCATTGTTGTCAATGAACTCATCCTCTTCCTTCTCATCTTCTTGAACTAAAGTGATTTTATCGTCATCAATGAAATCATTATTTACAATTATCCTTACAATTTTTTCCTATTCTACAGAATAATCTTATTTGACTTCTCTTTACATATCTCTGTTGTGAAATAAAACACATATATTGTCATAATTTTCAAGGGTAACCGGACTTGAAAATGAGGTTTCTTCGAATTTTGAAACCACTTTCATTGCATCTTTACCCATTGGTAAATTAACATTTCGTGGTTTTACTTTGCATATTACACATCAGTTTAGCCTTTATTTGATACCATTGACACTTGAATAAAATAATTATGTTTTTTGGACCTTTATACTCCAACTCAATAACATTTGTAAACATATCATAAAAATTGTGCTCACATGCATCATAAACTGTTCATTGTTTTTTTTTCGGTTTTGGCATATGAAGTTCAATATGAAACCTATAACCATTGACAATGTAATTATCATAAGAGTACACACACTGACTTAGACCCATAGCTATATCGCAAATGTTCTTATCAACACTTAGATCACTCAAGACCTATGTAATTATCAAATATGTAAGCATAAGTAGGCTATTAATGAAATGGAATGTTCATTATAATCGAAGACTTGCTTACTAGTTGGCATAACCATTATAGAAAGTTTGTCTCATGGAGTGTCTCAAGTTGTTAATTGATGTTTCCAAAAACATTATTTTAGTATCCAATAACACAACAATTGCATTATACTTAAACGAAATAAAATTAAGATACATTCTTCTTCATGTTAGACGAACATATGTTAGTTTATTTAAAACAATTCTCAAATGGGTTTCTAAGGGAATATGATATACAATAAAAGGTTACTTCTATCCAACCATCAATTAAACAAAAAACAAAAACTATTAGAAAGCACGTTTCAATTGAAAATAGAAACACAACTAACATGTAGGTGAGAAGAAAAAATTAGGAGAAAATCAGTAATATCTAATTGCAACTTGTATGCACTGATCGAAATAGAGTTAGACATTGCCAATTAGAAACCACATTTCACTTAAAAAGCTACAAAACAACAATATACAAATTTGAATGACAATATATTAATTGAACAAAGCAACCCAAAAGTCATTTCAATTCAAAAATCACAATATAACCATAGCTTTCACTTATAAACTCATTTCAACAAATTTTCCAAAAAATAGCCATGATCTAAACAAATAACCAAATACTAATTAACTAAAATTCAAGGTAAAAGAAAACATAATTAAAAAAAAAAAACACTACAAAAAGCTCTAAAACTCATATACACCAACTTACAACTTGAATTCAATAAATTTTTACTCACTATCATTATCATCAAGTTCCAAATCCCTAGACCCACAAATTACCAAATCAATAACTCACAAATTCAAAAATTCCTAACCCCACAAATTGCAAAATCTGTAATCCAACAGATTCCAAAATCCTAAACTCCACAAATTACCAAATTAATAACCCAAAAATTCCAAAATCCCTTACCCTACAAATTTCTAAATCTCTAAGCAAAAATTTATAATTCCATAATCCCACAAATTTCACAAATCCACAACTCTACATATGACTAATAAAAGTCCTAAAACACAAATTAATATATCATCAATCAAACCTATACTCAAAAGCAACCCAAAACAATTTCAAAGTGACAAGAAAACCAACAACAAAAGTGGGAAAGCCACATTGTTGCTGATTCTGACTTAAAAGCATGGATGGACAGACTCTTAATAGTGGTAGCCTGACCAGACATAGGTTTTCACAATGACATGACGACTGTTTTTTTTTTTATGGTATGGGTTATGGAAATAGTAGAGAGAGTGAGTAAAGATCAAAATAGACAAAAGGAAGAAGAAAATATGCCTCTGTCTAATATAATTTAAAAGTATTTAAGTATGTCACAATAGATGCACGTAAATTAAGTGGCTAACACAGGTACATTTTGGTTCACTCAAAATGGTGCCAAAATTAAACAAATATACTCGTCTGCAAAATAATATCAACATATGTATTAAAATTTTTAAACCTGTATTGGCATCTGCAGTTATGCATAAGCAGATAGAGAAATTGTAGTGGCTAGTGGTGTAATTTCTTATAATGAGATGACCATACTATTGTAGGAATAAGGATAAGTTGTAAGAGATCAAAACAAGCTACCATTTCCTTTTGAAACCTATGGCATGTTTCACATTCTCTAATATAATTTCTAACATCTCTTTGCAATCCTTTCCATTGGAAGGTACCACTCAATCTTTTCATAGTAGCACATATGCCATAGTTCTGCCCTGCTATAGTTGAATGGAATATGTGGAGCAAGTCTCTAGTTATAGCTTATAATTCCTCATCTCGTTGGTAGCTTCTTACCACTTTTTCTATTAGGCCATTATTGATTAAAGACATTGTGAGGTTGTTATTTCTTGTCTTGTTTTATGTTGAATTCTGAAAAAAGGGCATCAACATTTACTTTCTTTTTGCCTTTGTTATATTAGAGCTCATAGTACCCATTAGCTTAGACAACCATTTTTGTATTATTGCGTTGCACTATTTCTATTCCAACATAAAATTAAGTGCCAGGTGGTCTTTTATAACCAAAAAAAAAAAAGTCTCCCAATCAAGTATTGCTTCCATATCTTAACAGCAGATACTAAGACTATAAATTCTTTCTCATAAGTAGAAAGTATTATATGCCTAAGGCCCAGGGCTTTACTTAAGAAGGTTAGAGGATAACCCTTTTGTATAAATACAATGCCTATATCAGTCCTACAAGAATATGTTTCAACCACAAAGGTGCTTAGTCAGGTAGAGCCAAAACTGGTACTTGTGAAATCAATTGTTTTAGCTTTTCAAATGTTGGCTCTGTTGTGTCATTCCATTTGAACCTATTCTTTCTCAGCAACATAGTCAGGGGTTTAATCACCTTTCCATAATCTCTTAAAAACATCATATAGTACCATGTCAGCCCAAAAAACTCGCTAATGCTTTCACTGAAGTGCGTCTTGGCCAATTGTTCATGGCTTATAATTTCTTAGGGTATGCTAAAACCCCTTTCTCACTAATGATATACCCCAGGTATTCTACGTGAAAGATACCAAAGACACACTTGCTTCTTTTGGAAAAAAAAGATGTTTGCTTTCAGTAATTACAAGACTTCTATGGGGTGTTGAATGTGCTTATTCCATGTCGTACTATACACTAGAATGTCATCAAAGAACATAAGTATAAACTTCCTTAGCAATGGTCTAAAGACATCATTCATTAATCCTTGGAAGGTATACATTGATACGACCAAAAGGCATTAACACAAACTCGTAAAGGCCTTCATGGGTTCTAAAAATTTTCTTATGCACATTATTGGGTTTCATCCTAATTTGGTGATATCAACATCTCAAATCCAAAGTGGAAAAATACCTAGCTCCATCAATTCATCCATTAATTCTTCCGTAATAGGAATATGGATCTTATTTTTTACAGTTATATTGTTTAGTTTTCTATAATTTATACAGAATCTCCCATTATCATCTTTTTTCATAACAAACACTATTGGAGATGTAAATGGATTGGAGATGCGTTTAATTATCTTGTTATCCAATGTTTCCTTCATCATTTTCTTAATAATATTGTTTTGTAAGAGATCATATCTATATGGCCTTTGGTTTACAGGTTGAGAATTATCTTTCAAGTCAATTCTATGATAATAAGAGATTTCTGAAGGTAATATCCTGGGTTCTTCAAAGAGATCTATGAATTTATATAGTAAGGATTCAAGATCAGAATGTATTACCTCATTGCAGTAAACTTTCAGAGAAAAAAATATGCCTTTACTAGAAAATGCACTATCAACAATAGCGAAATGATGTTGCTGAGAGTAGAAAACTTGTAGTTGGTGGCTATCAATGACATGGTCCAGTCACTGAAAATTTGTTAGTCATGCCATTGTCGATAATGACCATTATTAGCAACATGTTGACGTTGATAGTCATCAAAGACATAAAAGATAGACAGCGCACCTATCGATAATGTTTATCTCCAATAATTTGGATAGAACTTAATTATCAACGACATGTGTGCTGTTGCTGATAACTATTAGAGACAACATCACTTGTCTCTGTAAGCTTTTTATTCATAAAAATTACCAACAACAACACCAACCCTGTCGTTGATAGTTCATTCCAGAAACTACCTTCTTGCCTTAGATAGGTTGCCTCTTATAGTATTTTTTATTTAAAAAAAACTTATTAGCGACATCATACCATGTCTCTGACTGTCCAATGTGTTGTCGTTGATAATTTAATTATTTTATGGTCTTTTTTTGTTGCTTTTTGGATAAACCTGTTATACATTTAAAGAAGAGAAGATATAGATAAAATATTAAAATAAATACACTCATTACATAAATTATTAAGAGTATCTTTACATAATTAGTACTTATTATAATTTACTTGTACATAAAAAAATAATAAATCAATTTAGTCAATAAAAGAATAAAATACAAACTACTAGTTGAGAGATATTTAGGAAGTACACTGAAGCAGTGAAGGCATGGTACCTTTCCAAGCTTCATACGGAGTTTGGTGTGGAACAACTCTTGTAGGAGAGATATTTATTAAGTACACTGTAGCTGTAATAGCTTTTGCCCAAAAATGATTTGGAAGACCCTTGGCTTTTATTGAAGATAATTATTATGATTGTCTTCAATACTCAACTCAACTCAACTAAGTCTTAAAGTCCTAAACTAGTTGGGGTCGGCTATATGAATCCTTTTCCTCCATTCGCATCGATCTGAGACAACAATTTCATTAATCCCTAGCACAACTATATCTTTCTTAATGACTGCCCCCCATGTAAGTTTTGGTCTCCCCTGTCTAACATTTTCATTACCACGTCTAACATCTGGCACCTGATCCAAGTCACATTGCTTAACTATTGCGTCCATAGGCCGACGTTAGATATGTCCAAACCAACGTAGGCGATTCTCTTTCATTTTCTCCTCAATAGGTGCTACTTCCACCTTCTTACGAATCTCCTCATTTCTTATTCTATCCTTTCTTGTATGTCCTATTATCTATCTCAATATTCTCATTTCGGCTACTCCCATCTTATGCGAATGTTGCTTCTTAACTGCCCAACATTAGGTACCATACATCATAGCTGATCTCATTACCGACTTATAAAATTTTCCTTTCAATCTATTCGGGATTTTAGGATCATATAAAACTCCCGAAGAACTCCGTCATTTTACCCACCCTGCCTTGATCCTATAGTTTACATCATGCTCAATTGCACCATCTTTTTGTATAAATGACCCTAAATACTTAAACACATCATTTGTAGGGATTGTCTGACCGTATAAAATTATTTCATTCGGGCCTCCTCTAGTTTCACTGAAATCGCATTCCATATATTCAGTTTTTGTCCAACTCAATCTAAGGCCTTTAGATTCTAACGCGTTCCTCCACATTTCTAGTTTAGAATTTAAACCTTTCCTAGTTTCGTCTACCAACACAATATCATCTGCAATCAACATGCACCATGTAGCCCTATCTTGAATATTATAGGTAAGTTCATCTATGACTAAAGCAAAAAGGTAAGGACTTAAGGATGAATCTTGGTGAACACCTATCGTGATCGAGAACTCTCCAGTCATACCATCTATGGTCCGCACTCTAGTCATTACTCCCTCATACATATCTTTAATAACTTCTACATATTTAGTTGAGACCTTCTTCTTCTCGAGTACCCACCACAAGACTTGTCTTGACACCTTATCATACGCTTTTTCTAAATCAATAAAGGCCATGTGAAGATCCTTTTTCTTTTCTCTATATTTCTCCATTAATCTCCTAAATAAAAAAATAGCCTCTATTGTAGATCTTCCTGGTATAAAGCCAAATTGATTCTCAGAAACTAGAGTCTCATTCGTAAGCCTACGCTCAATCACTCTCTCCCACAGTTTCATTGTATGGCTAATAAGTTTTATTCCTCGATAATTCGAACAACTTTGAATATCTCCTTTATTCTTATAAATAGGGATCAACGTACTCTTCCTCCACTCATCGGGCATTTTCTTGGTTACTAAAATCTTGTTAAAAATATTTGTATGCCAAGTTACTCTAATATCTCCTAGGCATCTCCAAAATTTTATTGGAATATCATCTGGGCCCATTGTCTTACCATTTTTCATCTTATGCATAGCTTTTTTAACCTCTTATGCTCTAATCCGATGAACAAATCGGCGGTTCGTATCATCAAAGGTGTTATCAAGGTCTCTATCCTTGACTCTCCATTAAATAAAGTATCGAAATAAGTTTTCCATCTCTCATTAATCTCGTCTTCCTTAACTAAAACCCTATTAGCCTCATCCTTAATGCACTTAATACTATTTAAGTCTTTAGTTTGTCTTTCCCTTTGCTTAGCAATCCTATAAATATCATTCTCTCCATCCTTTGTCTTTAACTTTTGGTAAAGTCCTTCGCAAGCCTTGCCTCTGTCTTCCTTAACCGCTTTCTTAGCATCTTTTTTAGCTTGTCTAAAACATTTATAATTATCTTCATTTCGACACTTGTGTAATCTTTTATAACACTCTTTTTTAACTTTAATAGCTTGTTGAACTTCTTCATTCCACCACTATGTCTCCATAGTCGGAGGTCCACGTCCTCTATTTTCTCCTAACACCTCTCTAACCGTATTCCTGATATGACTAGCCATCTCATCTCAAATCATATTAGGCTCACTCTCCACCCTCCAAGGATCACCCTGTAACATTTTATCTTTAAAAAGATCCATCTTCCCTCCATTCAAATTCCACAATCTAGTCTTAATACACTTATAACTTCTATGCTTTTGCTTATGACTTCTATGCTTTTGCTTATGCCGCTTAATTGAAACAAATGAAAAATAAATGAGAAAAACAAGATATACGTAGTTAAGCTATTGGTCTACTCTATAGTAGGAGAGTATTTATGTGTACTCCAAAACTATGTATGAAGCTCACTCACTAACAATTTATAATGCTAGAGCTTTTAATTTATAAGCCTACAAGACAATCACATGTCTTAGAATTAAGACTTAATTATAGCTAATTGTGTCTATAATTATTTTTATAATTATGACTTAATTTAATAAATTATAATATTTAATACATGCTTATCTTAATTGAAGGTAATTAGAAATACGATTGGAATAGTCAACTATTTCAATCAATCATAATAGTTATCTTCAATAACTATTAGCAATCTTCTAGCCATCTCAACAACTGTTTGAGTCTTTCTTTCAGCTATCCCATTCTGCTCCGGTGTGTGAGGTGCAGTTAGCTCCCTGTGAATTCTATTTTCTTTAGAAAAAGTGTTGAATTCATGTAATAAAAATTTACCACCCTTGTCTGTGTGAAAGACCTTAAAAGAATTATTGCTTTCCATCTCAACCAATGCCTTGAATTTCTTAAAATTTTCAAAGGTTTCAGATATTTTCTTCAAGAAATAAAGCCAACTCATACATTTGTAGTAATCAGTAAACATCAAAAAAATAATGGCCCTCTCCAAATGATTCAATATGCATTGGCCCACATAATTCAGCATGTACTTGTTTAAAACATGTAGAGGCCCTCCATGATTTTCCTACATGAAATGGTTTTTTTTGCTTTGCTTTCCATATACACACCCTTCACTAACACTTTCAATGTCTTAATTTTAGACCGACCAAGTACTCTCTCATTTTGACTCAACAATTTCAAGCCATTTATGTTTAAATGTCATAATCTAGTTTCATTCTTTTAACTAGCAATGAGAGCATAATTGTTAAGGACAAAAATTCTTGTATATAAACCTGTTTAACAACAAACCTTCAATAAAAGTATTAAAACAATGTCATTTCCAGCTATTTACTTTTGATTCATATCATATTCCTCTTGATTATCTCTATGACCCTCAGCTAATTTCTTAACCAGATGTAAGAAAAAGAATGAAATAAGTTATGAACCTGATTAATCAAGAAAACAGAAAAAGAAAAACATTTACCACAAAAAAAATGCCCAAGTATTTTATATATTAAGAATCGGTATATAAACAATGCAATCATATGAGGGAATGAAATTAAAATTTTAATTATTTAAATTTTAAATCACCTTATGAATATATGAAAAATCCTAATTCTAATTTAAAAGTTTAACAATTCAAGAAGATATAAAATTGTGTACATCTAGGGCTTCAATTCTTTCGTATTCTTGATTATGTTTTCACTCATTCTTATTTATTTGTCAAGAGCACAGTAATGGCATAAGTGTCGTCTCAAAGTGTATCCATACAAATGAATCCAATAAAGGCTCTCCATGTTTGAATGTGAGAATGACTGCCAAGAGATTCATTGTGTGTCAACATAAGTTACTGAATCTCTACTGTAATTCAAGCATATTTGTCTAAAATTCTTTGGAAGGATTTTAGCATTTTGTGTTGTACATACAAACCCTCAAGTCTAACTTGTTAAACCTTATATTTATATAGACTAGTCAGACGATCCTTATGTATTGGATAATCCTAACATATTAGGGACTATAATATTATTAGAATTTATTCATATTGGACAATCCTATCATTTTAGGAACTGTGATATTATTAGGATTTAATCAAGATACTTGACAATTGTAACATATCAAGATATTGAATTAATCATTGGAGTGATCTGGAAAACTCACCCTACAGTTCTATTTTCATCACCCTACAGTTCTATTTTCATCTCATTTTAGGACCAACTTAGGAGTCAATTAGAGTCAACCTTTGAACCACCAAGCCGATCATACTCTGACACCTTAGCTTGGCAAAATTTGACCACAACAGACACATACGTTGCCATTACAATGACAATTTAAATATATACTTCGTACTCAGCATATGCATAACTAATGAAGTCCCATGATTGTTTCTACTTCATGAAATTTTGATAATTAATTGAATTTATATGGAAAACCTTATTAATAATTACGTGTACTTTTTAGTCCAAACTCCAAACATGAGGCTTAGTCACATTTATAATGAGACAAATTTCTAGTGTTGATAGCATAATTAAATATGAAACTCATCAGTCGATGGTTTTTTTTTTTTAATTATCTTTCATGATTTCATTTCAAGTTGTTTTTAGTAAATTCTAAATTAAGATAGGAAATTATCATTTTTATGACTTATTTCTACTTTGATTAATTCATTTTCAGTTTCACAAAAAAAGAAAGTTAAAATGCTTATTTTGCTCCTCTAATATATAATCTCTTTGTTACGGTATGAGTTACACATGTAGATAAACTATTAGGATAAAGAGTCCAACAGAGTTAAAATTTTTTTGGAGTGCCAAACATTGCCAATGAGAAATTCTTACTTGTTTTACTTTGTATTTTTTTCTCCTTTTTTGGTACATAGGTGGAGTAATAAAAACTAGTTTAGGCCTACAAGTCTACTGTTGGAATCCCTTTATGTCATAGAACAACACAATTTTTTTTTGTTTCCTACGAATATCCTCACATCCGAGTATCTCCACACTCTTTGGGTGTGAGCCTAATCTCATTCAGGGTTCATAACTGTCCTTTCCCATAAGTGTTTTCCAGTGAGCTCGAATCTTTAATATTGTTCTCAACTGTTGAATTCAAGCATGTCTTATCACTTAAAACACATGTTGTGGATTAGAACAATACATTAAACATAAAATGATTACATCATTTTACTACCAATATTTTCATAAGGTTACATTTATTTGCAGGGTTTATATGAATCCTTAATCAACTAAAGCATTTTAGGAAAATTTGATTTTGATCCCTAAAATTATTTTTCAATAATCATTAAATATTATAAAATAATATTCTATAATATAATGAAGTTATGATATCCAAGCCAAAACTGAATAACTAGAAAAGCACATCATTGATATCCAAGCCAAATGTCGATTATTCACATAAGGACTAGATAATTTATGAAAATTTTACTTGACATAGCTTCCCTCCAAATTTGAACCTAGAAAATCAATTAATAATTTCTGTAATTCACCAATGACCTTGTCACTATACTATTTTTTTTTTTTTTTCCTTTTGTCCTGTTTGTCTTCACATATTGTTTATGTTTTAGTTGGATAGAGAGAACCATAATGAACTAGATAAAGTCTAATTGAATTGTACTATAGTAAGTCCATCTAATTAAATCTTTCATAAAATATTCTTTTGGGTTGCTCATAATCTAAATAAACTTCTATTTAGTAATTATTTAGTAAAGGATCACAATCTAAGATTCCACATTAATTATACTGGCAAATCTTAAGAATGTGAAATTGCTTAAGATAAACTAACAATTGTGATCAAGTTATGTTAATCATGATGTTCTCATACATGTTTTTTTTTTGTTTGTAAAATATCATATGTAAATATATTCATGATGCATAAAATAACTACAGCAAGATTAATTTTAATAAATTGCATCATTTTATTTTTCTTCTTCTTCCTATATTGACTTTTAAACATTTTGAAATAGGATCATAACATTGATAACCTTTTTGGCTTATTCTATACCCTTGAAAGCAACACATGTGTGAGTGAGGTTTGAGTTTGTGTCGATCATAGGAATGGAGTTGCATAAAACAGACACAACCAAACACAAGTAAGAGACTATAATTTAGACTATTACCATGTAAAATCTCATAAAGAGACTTATTTTGTAAAACAATGGAAAGAGTATAATTTATAGTACTATAGACTATAGTGAGAATATCTTTACCCCTTAGTGACTCAAGAAAAGTGCAGTAATGCATTAGTGGTTTCAACAATGTGTATGTTTACATTTAACCCTAACATTTTGTTCAGAGGCACCGGCACAACATGTTTGAGTAATGGTTCTTTCGTGTGCTAGCAAGTGTAAAAATTGTGTCGATGTGTATTATTTTGTATTATCAGATCAAAAATTTTAAACAATATGAGAATATTGTATATGAACTATTTTAACAAAGTTTGCATAAATAGTTAAAAGTTTCGATCGATTTTCAAAAGATAAATCCATGTAAAAAAAAATAAAAATCATCCACAAAAATGACAAAATGGCAAAACCCCCTAAGTAAGAAATGGGAAAGGTCCTATACATTGGAACGTACTAAATCAAAAATGTATTTAGACCTTGACTCAGTAATATTAAAAGGTAATTTGGAATATTTACTGATTTGACATGATATGTTTATTAATTTGACATGGTAGACAATGAAATTGAAAAATAGATATTGACCCTAACTGACTACTTGAAATGAGAGGATGAAACTTGGACAAGAATGCATGATCGAAGCTTGAGTGCCAAAGTTCAAGAGCATTATTTGAGGGGACAGATGAACTAGAAATAGTAGTGACTTGAAGGTGAAGAAGATATAGAACAAAAAGATGATCCATCTTATACCCTATCCTAATCACTTTTCCCATCTAATCATCCTGAACAGTGCAACCAAAAGAGTTAAGATTAATTTCACAGCCATGATAAACAATTTGACAAAGGGATATAAGAATGTGAGCTAATGATGGAATGAGAAAAGTATTAGAGATAAAAAGCGTAGATGTGAAAATAACTCATATATGTGTGATGTATAATGGAGTACCATTAGTAGTGTGTATAGGAGTAGTAGAAATGTTTAGTGTAGTGTGAAAAAATAAGCTAGGATCAGTCATATGATTGCAGCATGCATAATCAAGCAATCATGATTTTGTACCTGAAGTTATAGAACATCCAGAAAAACTAGAAAATGAAGAACCAACATTATCACTATTGTTACTAGATTGAGATTGTCTATAGTGAGAAATAGTCTTCAATTATATTGCAATAAGTTGCATAGCAATGAAAGAAGAAGACATAACAGATGAAGTATTGTCCATAACAATAGTAGCTATACAAAATGAATTTTAAAGGTGAGATTTCTTATGCCACTGATTTGTTTGAATTTATAATCTAGAGATGTCTACATAATATAGCAAACCTAAACTATTTATCAACCAAATACATATAACTACAGACCTAATTTATAGACATACAGGAGATAATTGAGAGGATAAATCAAGAGTCAATTGAGAGCCCTTGATTTATGCTAAACATCTTAAATCGCATTAGATCATTTTGACCCTTATAATATTTTGGATAAATTGTAATTTGACTTTTAAAGAATTTACTTTAACCATTTTGATCTTTCCAAAATTTAATTTCTTTTATAATTGTGACCTAATTTTAGAAAAAAAATAATATTTGACCTTTAAAAGTTTACATTCAATCATTTTTGTCCTCACAAGTTTTTGGACAAAATATATTTGACTCCTAAAAGTTATACTTTAATCATTTCTCCAAAAATAATAGAAATAATTATTATTATTATATGCCCCCCCTCCCCCTAAAATAAAATGTATAGTTCGCCTCTAGACAAGCACTCTAATTAATAAAGAAAATAATGGACCCTTGAATCATTATAAGGAATGATATGCAAGAGAAAAAGAGAGATTACTTCCCTTAACCTTACTAAAATCTAAATTCCACACATCTTAAGTAATCTATTTGTTCATAAAACATTAAATAGAAAAAAAATCACAAGAAGTTTGTGGCAACTTGGATTTTTATAGAGGCATGTTAGAAAATTATTTCAAGAGAACTAATCAAATGGTTGTAATAGTTCAAAATTAGCTATCAGTTCAAGCCTAATGCAAAACACTTGCAACTAGGTTTTCTATGTCAGCTTCTCCTATAAAGTGTAGTATACTTAAGATAAGAAAGATAAATCTACATAAGAAATGAAAAATGTAGGAAAGCATATAAAGAAAAGGTAAATGTCAACAAGCATAAAAGAATTAGAGACAAATTGGTATTCCCTATGAAAATGTTTGTGTGTTTGAATACAAAACCTTAAATCGACTTTTACAGGACTTTCTAGCTGAACTTATGGTGAACCATTGGAAACCAAAATTACTAATATCATAAATTACCCATTAACTAAGAATGTGTTTGGAACCACAAAAATTGTGGAATTCAATTCATTCTAAATGAACTTTGATTAAAATCTTGTGCTTGATATATATATTTCATGAGAATTCAATTCATTTTAAATTATGCTTTTATAACATTTTTTTAATTTTAAATTCTAATCAAAATTGATATGATTTATTAAGAATTCAATTTAATTAGATTAAAAATACATATATATCATTTATTTTTACTTCTCCTCATATCCACATCTTAAAAACCACAACCCCTTCTTCTTCTTCCTATCCCATTTCTTATCACATCTCATCTCATCTCTTTTTTCTTTCCCCTCATTTCTCTTCCCTCCTTATAATGCACTAGACCTATACCAAATATTTAAGTTGCTTTTGTAGGATTTTTTTTTACTAATGCAAGGGTAATTTGGTAAAAGTATTAAAATGAAAAGAATTTTTATTAGTTATAATAATATTCCAAACACTATAATTTAATTTAATTCATTTGAATTCTTTCACTTAAATGATTTGTTCCAAACATTGAGAAATAATTTAAATTAAATTGAATTGAACTCTCACATGGATTTATTCCAAACTCACCTTAAATACATAATAACCAAATTATGTTTTACCTCACTCACCTTATACTAAAGATTTAACTAATATATGCAGATGCAGATAACCACTCCACGTCTTCATAATTGTAGATGCAGATAAACCGCTAAAATTTTTAACACATGCATTAATACTTTTTTGCAAATGCAAATAATGGTTTAATTTTAACACTAATTTTTTTTTTTAAAGTTTATCCTATTCTGCAGATTTCATGTTTGGGCCTAAAGGGTAGTTGTAGATACAAAATATATTTTATAAAAATAATTAGGTATATTCATTTATGAAGGTAGGCGCATACACTTTTCCCAGTTAAATTCCTAGCTTGCGAATTTCCTTTTATTCTTTTCCTTCAATTTTGAAAATCAGACCTCCCTCACCCCTCTCTGTTTAGACCCACCACCTACCTCTAGCACCAATGTCATTGACCTATTTGCCACTGTTAAGGAAGTCTATCGATGTCCACTGTGCTCCACCTCCTTTCTTCTCTCATAATGCTTACCCTCTGCTTATTCTAAGGTTAGTTTCCCTCCCTCTCTTGGCTAGAATGATTGTATAAATTTCTCATGGGATGTTCATATATTCGTAGTTGTAGTTTTCGTTGAGATCTACATGTTCTTATTGAGGCCATTGATTCGAAGAATGCCTATTGTTAAATATTAAGAAGTTTACTTCTTGTATATTATATAAGCTTTAATATTTGAGTATTTTATCTACCCTTATACAAAATCATTGTGAAACCTCTAGTTCATGTTCTATTTTATCTATCCTTGGGGGAGATGAAAAGGACTGAGTTGGTGAATGGGTATTTGACATACAACTTGGCTTTAGATATTGTTCATTGATGGGTTTTGGGATGTTACTTTTTTTTTTTGTTGGATTCAAGCTGTAACTGTTGATATGAAATTACTATTTTTATGCAATGTAATTTGACAAGAAGTTATGAGATGTACCAGGAAACAAGTAAGCCATTGATTTCTTTCATAGGTAATTAATGCTTAATTCATTTTCCTGAAATTTATACTGACTTACAAGAATGCTTAAAATTTTTGTAAAAGAGGCCAGGTTGATGCCACAATTTGTAAATTTTTTGTAAAAGAGGCCAAGTTGATGCAACAATTTGTACATTTCAAGAATACCAACCTCATTATGTTAAACATAAAAGATATGTCTCTTTTTTTGTTAAAATAGTTGACAACAAGATACGAGGGCTGATATGGAATGCATGGAATGATCCTGGATTTAATTTTTCCACTTTCCAAAGGACAGGAAGAACAGTGAGTGTCGGCTACATACTATTCTCTTGCTAAGGAATCCCAATTCTTGTTGCTTATGTGTTTGTTTTGGTTGTATTTTTTATAAGTTCAAGATGATAGGAATAACCATCTTTTACAATTTGAGGGGTTTGCTTTACTTTTTATAATTAGTTTGAATGTATTGATTCTTGAGCCTCCAATTGATTTGTGGTGGAA
Organism: Quillaja saponaria; assembly: GCA_029379385.1. Classification (NCBI taxonomy): domain Eukaryota; kingdom Viridiplantae; phylum Streptophyta; class Magnoliopsida; order Fabales; family Quillajaceae; genus Quillaja; species Quillaja saponaria. The sequence continues at coordinate 11,663,099 of CM055614.1, read as the reverse complement.
GATAAATGCGAGGTGTAGAAACCTTGAAAACGAGCTGCAGTGAATTGATTTTTGGTGGAAGAGAAATGCTAGGTGCAGAAACCTTAAAAACTAGCAGTATTGTTACTAACTTTTATTGATTGTATATGGGACATAAAATAGACTTTAAAAAGTTTTTAGTGATGTAACTCACTGATAAAGATTTTACATAGTTAATTTGCTCTCTTTTTTGTTTGTTTGGTTGAAGAGGAATCCCTTGCACCATTTTGTTGTTTGCATGATATAACCTGAACTACTTGTTCTTATTGAGGCCACTAAGAGATACAAGTAATGTGAGATTTATTCAATTGTTTCTAGACAAAGATGGAAAACTACACCATTTTCACCTAATATGACTAATTGGGAATTTTTATTTTTTGGAAGTTGGAACTTGGCAGTAGCTTCATTTACACTTTGAAAGCTAAAGAGCTCTAGCTTCTTTCAGGTATTAGCTTTGATACCTTGTGAAAATGTTTGGAAGTGAAGAAACTTGGTTTTCTTCAATTAATATTTGGGACATTTTGTGAAAATGACTCAAAGTTGGCATATTTTGTATGCTTTGTTTGAATTTCGGTAAAGGTATATTTGATTGCTTGATTTGGGATATGTGCAACGCATTATGAGTTTTGGTTATCATGGTTAGAATTTAGAGTAAAATGGACTTTTTGGTTCACGATTAGATTTAGGTTTGACTAACTTAGTTAGAATTTATTGGATTCAAGTTATGTGGATATGAGTTTTGGAGCTTTTCGTGATTTTTTTTTTCTATTTTGTTTTCTTTTTCCTTGAATTTTAGTGAATTATGTTTTATTATTGATTTAGATTATGGTCATTTTTTGAGAAATTTGTTGAAATGAGTTTATATGTGAAAGTTATGGTTGTTGTGTGACTGTTGAATTGATATGCATGTGGTTTTTGAATTGAAATAAGTTTTAGTTTTCATTGTTTGGTTATTATATTGTCATTCCAATTTGCATATTGTTGTTTTGTGATTTTTTAAAATGAAATGTAGTTTTTGATTTTTAATGTTAGATTCTATTTTGATTAGTGCATACATATTGTCATTGGGTTTTTTTCGATTTTTTTCATTTTTGTACTTCTCATCTACAAGTTAGTGTTTCTATTTTCAATTGAAATGTAGTTTTTAATTAGCTTTTGTTATGAGTTTCATTGATGGTTAGTTAGAAGTAACTTTTTATTACACATCATATTCCTGTAGAAGCCTGTTTGAAAATCTTTTTAAATGAACTAAAATATGTTCATCTAACATGAAGAACATATATTAATTTTATTTCGGAGTGATTCTTGAATTATCCAAATTAAATGGATAGTTAAAGCATGCAAACACACCATTTGTTACGGTCGTAGACTTAACTTTTCATCTATTTGGTTGAAATTCCAGATATGTTTCTCTGTGTTATCTAGGTACTTATTTAAACATAGTGATAACTTATAGTCATGTACTTAGGAGACCATAGATAAATGCTTCTCAAATTTAGCCAGTGTGGGATGAAAGATTAATCATACAACTAGAATGAGTGTGTAGCTTTTTTCAATAAGATATGACCATCTTGCCTTTAGGATGGCGTTGAAGGTAGTAGATATTATATACTAATTAGTTTATTCATTTTAGTTTAATTCATTTGTTGTATAGTTGTGGTATTGATATAATATAGTTAGAGTGTTATATGATCAATGCAAAGACAATGCAGTTGATCAACGTTTGATGTACTGTAGGGTGGTGAATAATGCCATATTTGATGAATTTAGGGAAAGGGTTAATGGATTTCTTGATTAGTAAATTTCTTTCTAGAGAACAAGTTACCATTCACCTCTATAAGAAGGGTTTTGTTGCAACCTATAGAAAGTGAACTCTACATGGTGAAGGACGATGTGATAATACTCGGCCAATGGAATTTACGGAATGTGGACCATCAAATGTTGTTGAAGGTGAAGTCACACGTGATATGAACTAGATGACATAAATTAAATTGGACTCAGTAGGCATAAATTACAATTGAGACCTAGAGAAAGTGTTAGAGAATTATTACAAAGTTTTATAAGATGTTGACAATTGTAGATGATCTAGGATAGGGAGGGTGTGATGAAACCATTCTGTCAGGTATGACTTAACTGTTGGATTGCCAATCATAAATCAACGTGTTAGAGAATTATAACAAAAGGCTGGTCTAAATCATGAAAGGTCCCCTCCCCTAGGATGAGAAGTTACTTGAAACTTAATTTTTATAAGTCTAGAAAGTTGATGAAAAGAGTCAGGATTTGGATATGGCAATATTGATGTTTGCCTAAATTAGTATTAGTTGTATTATAATAATAATGAGCATAAAACTACTTGTGACATTTATAAGGAGTCCCGATTCAATCAAGTTTAAAAAGAACATATCTCATAAGATATTGCATTATTTTCCAATCATGAAGAGGTTACAAAGAATTTATATGTTTGAGGTCATTGCAAAAGACATAAGATGGTACAAGGAGAGAAAACAAGAAAAACCAGACATAATGTTACATTGATTCGATGGTGAGGCGTGAAAACACTTTGATCTGTCGTGGTCACAAAAAATAAAAAATGTTAAAATTTGGCTCTCGATATATGCACTCACTCCATTTGGTAATTCAATTTCTCAATATTCATGCTCAACTGCGTTTGTCATTCCTTATAACCTACCAGCATGCATGTGCATGAAACAACACAACCTTTTCTTGACTTTGCTAATTCCTGGTCTGGACCATCCTGACAAGAATTTAAATATTTATCTTTGGCATTTAATAGATGAGTTGAAAAAATTTAAGAGGGATGGCATCTTGACTTCGATAAGTTTTTGAAACAAAACTTCATTATGAGAGTTGCGCTTTTATAGACAATTTATGATTTCTCAGCTTACAATATGACTTCCAGTTGGAGTACTCATGGTAGATTATCATATCCTATATGTATAGAATGTACAAAATTATTCACATTCAAGAACGGTAGGATACAATGTTTACTTGTTTGCATCATCAATTCTTAATTAAGAATCACCCTTTTCAAAAGAAAAAAAAAATAGTTTCAGAAAGAATACCATAAAGAAAGACTCAGGGTCTCTGAGATTGTTAAGTGAAGAGGCATTAAAAAGGGTTAGATCATTCAATATTGCCATGTATGTAATTGGGAGAAGATGAATATATTATGTGGTTTGCCATATATTGGTTTACCAATCTATTTTGCTATAACTTAGACATCATGAACATTGAAAATAATGTGTTTGATAATAGTAAAATGTTATAACTTGGTATTGTAACATTAATTTTTAAAAATATTGTATAACTTTTAGTTATAAAAACAACAAATACATAAATAAATTAAATAAACAATATAATTATACATACATACATACATATATATATATATATATATATATATATATATCCACTTTATATTTTTATTTGACTTTTCCATTTACTTTTCCTTATTTTTTTTCTTCTTTCCACCTTTCTATTTCTTTTCCTTCTCTTTTCTTTCTTTCCATTATGTTGGCTCCCCTATTTTCGCAAGCCTTCTATTCCCTCCCCTGTTTCTTAGCAACTTTAGTTTTTTTTACAGTAGCTGACACCCCCATCTCCTGGTTACCTTATACCTTACTTCCTCTCTAGTGGTGCCTGGTAGCTTTCTGCCCTTGGCAACATCAGCCGCCCCTTATTAGTTCTTGGCCAGCTGCTCAGCTAGCTTTTGGTTGGGTAGCTTCCAACTATCTCAAATCCAAGTAAATTCCTTGTTTGTTGTAGTTAATTCCTTTTCCTCTTTGTTTTGGTAAGGATTAGAGGTAGGGTTTCAGTGGGTGTGAATGCAAGTATATGATTAAAGGGTAAATATGATGGGTAAATTGTTAATGGAAAAGGAGAGATCTTGGATGGTTGGGTTGATGTTGAAGTTACATGATTTATGTTTTTGATTGCTCCTAAATGGTTAATCTAGTTTTAAAGTTAATGTTTGAGTTATGGATAATGTTGAGTTAAAAAAGTTAGAGCTTGTTTCTCTTTGTTTAGATACAATAAGATATATATATACTTGAATTGGAATAAAAAGGTGTGCTTGAGGTGTTTGACAAAATGCCTAAAAGAGGTAAAATGTAATATAATGAATGAAACTTTGTATATTCAAATCTTTGTGTTTAGGGGCTTATAACCTATGAAAATTACAAACTAAATTATACTTTGAAAATGTGATTTTATTTCCGGAATGTAACATCAACTCAATGACACTTTTGGATCCTAGAGGAAGTCACGAGCAAAACCCATAAAGTAGTGAGTGAAAAATACTACCTCTTGGTTACTGGTTGTGTTTTGAAATATTTGTATATATGTATATAATTATTGGGTGAATTTGTTGAGTGCTTAGAGTTGAATCGTGTGATAAGAATATTACATCTTTAAAATCTTTCTATTTAGTGTGTTGCATTGGTGTGAATGCTTGTATATGATTGATAGGGCCAATAATTTCAATTTTAATGTGAGTTAAAAATTCGAATGCACCTAGGATATATTTGATTTGATTATTTGATATTCAAATAAAAATATTCGAGTAACTCAACCTCGGAGAGGTTATTATGGAAGTTTATATATTATTAGTGCGCGGACACCATATTATATTGTAAGATATTTTAATGTGAAAGTGCTAAGAAAATGTTTTATAATTATGTGATGGTTGATATTGTACCCTTTTGGTACGTTTTTCATTCACCGAGTCTTTATGACTCACTCTTCTTTTATTTATGTATTTTTTACCACTAAGTTCTTGTTAAACCTATCTAGCAGGACTGACTTTCTGATAGCTGCTGCTGCATGTACTCATGTATGATTGCATACATGAAGTCCAGGGATAAACCACTGCAGACACTTTAAGGCTTGTTATGTGTGGGATAATGTGATTGGTTGTCTTTCTTTTATATGGTTGGAGCGAAGCTCCTTGTGGTTGTGTTGTAAACAAGATGAGGTTTTGTTTGTATAATTCAGGAATGTTCCACTTGATGAGGAATCTCTATCAATTTTTTTTTTAAAACTATCATTTTTAGTAAAATATACGTGTATATATACTTTCACTTTTACAAATCTTTCTTTGAACTTTTATTTTTAGTTAGTGGCTGTGTGCGTATTTTTTTATTTCAAAGTCAAGGTTACGAAGGTTCGGGTATCCATTCCTCTGGCTGGTCATACTTTTATGTGAGGTGTGACAGAAAAATTATGATAAACTTGAAAGGTAAAACCAAACACAATCTATGAGTTCAACAAGATATGAAAGAGTTATGTCATCGTGTAAAATTGGAATTGCGCTTAAATGGAAAAAAAAATTGACGTCAACCTACATTGTGAGCAAGAATGATATGTAGTTAGTTTGTGAATGGATGAAGAATGATTTGAAGTTCCTGGATGCTTATGTTTCTAATTTTTCTCGTTGTGTAAACCTGAAGGAATGCAAAGTTTATGGTATAAAGAGTCATGATTGTCACGTGTTCATGCAGAGGTTATTGCCTATTGCATTCTAAAACTTAATTCCAAAGCCTATTTGGATCCTATTACTGAACATAGCACTTTTTTTTTTTTTTTGGTGAATAATTTTACAACCGAGCTAAGTATTCAACATATGGGGCAACTTAAAGCAAATATAAATGTTACCCTCTGTAAGTTGGAAACCAAATTAATACTAAGTTTTTGGAATCCTATGGAACATTTGCTGATTCACTTGGTGAATGTGTAATCTGAAGAAAAAAGTCTGCAACAAAGCATGTGTTGAGGCTCAATTGTCAAGACTTACATACTCAAAGAGACCTTTAATTTCTGCAGCCTTTACTTTGAAGGCAATGTACTTACGAAGATGTGAGATGTATGTTGAAATGGCAATGATAGCAATATTGATCCAAATAGTCGAAACACTATATATTGTTATCTTGGTAAAACTATTGGTCATGCTCGGACACCATTGCTAGAATATTACGACTACAACAAAGCTGTAATATATGTTCTTTTTAATTATGAAGAGATTAGAGTGGAATAATTTTCAAAAGCCCTTCCTACCAATAATTTCAACTTGTAATTTTTCTCATATGTAACTTATCTATTTGTCCATGTGTTTGTAGTCAATACAATTCAATGATGACAATTGAACAACCTAATATCACCGATCAACAATTTGAGACACTTCATGAGACAAAATTAATACAATGGCTACACTAACTAGTAAGCAAGTTGTTGATTATAATTAAATTCCATTTCATAAATAGCATACTTATTCTTACATATTTGATACTTACGTAGGTCTTGAGTGATCTAAGCATTGATTCCCACGTACGCGATTTAGCTATGAGTCCTAGTCGACGTGTGTACTCTTATCATGGATACATCGTCAATGATTCAAGGTTTTATACTAAACTTTATACGAAAAGAAAAAAAAATGAGCAGTGTTGTCTGTGTGAAGGGAAGCTGATATGATGCATGTGAGTGCGAATTTTACAATATGTTGATTGACGTTATTGAGTTAGAGTATGGGGGATAACAACAAAGTGGTCTTGTTCAAGTGTTGATGATATGATTGATCTTCTAAGAAGAGACTTAAAGTTGACCCCCAACATGGTTTAATTGATGCAAATCTCCAAACTTAACTTAAATGAGCCATTTGGGTTGGATTATCAAGCCATACAAATATTTTTGCAAAATATCTGTGTAAGAGAAGAAAAAAACTTGATTTGTGGGAAATATGCAAGGTGAAACTAGTTGTTAATTTACCAATGGGAGAAGATAACAATGAAGATGTAGTGCATGGTTTCAAACTTCTTTCAAGATGAAAAAACCACATTTTCAACTCTGGTCACCCTTGATGATGATGTTAATATATATGTCTTGCTTCATGACAAAGAAGTGATAGAAGAAGTTAATCTAAATGAGATTTTTTCGCTGAAGTGAAAAAATTGTGTAAAGATAAGGGTTAATAATGATTTAATTGATGACGATGAAATCACTTCAGTTCATGAATAAGATGATGAAGAAGAGGATGAATTCATTGTTGACAATGATGATATTGAATAGTTCTTACTTTATTACAGTAAATATGCCATTATGCTAATATATAATTTTCACAAATTATTATTATGAGTAACTGACATATCCATATAATGAGTACGTAAAGGGTGAGCTAAGGAGAGTTGGGTAAAACCACAGCCTCCGGCATCACCACCTTAACTATATGAGGTTCAATTTTTTGAAATTTTATTTTAATACTTTATATTTATTTTTATAAACAAGTATGCATATTTTTATTTTTATTTTATTTTTGTGAAAAAGCTTTGTAAATAAGATTCAGGGAGGGGAGCAAAACAGTCAAGTAGACATTCATTTAAGATTCCAAAAGTACGAGTATGGCTATGGAGATGAATAATACATGTAAAATAAATAGAATGGAATTTGAATCAATGGTTAGGATTTAAGCAAACATTTCACTTTCAAAAAAAAAAAAAAAATGAGATATGAGATTCGCCTGACAAAACAGTAAAGTAGATGTCCGTTGGGGATTCCAGGAGTATCGACAAGATTGTGGGGACGAATAAGACCAGTAGGAATAAACATAATAGAATTTGGATCAACGGTTAGAATTTTAAGTTCCAAGAGTACCTGTAAGATCGTTGTGACAAATAAGAGCAAAATTTGGATTAACAGTAAGGATTTTATGAACACGTCACAATTCAAAGTGAAATTGAAGTGCTCTTAATTTTAATTTATATTTATATCAAAATAGAACTTATAAATTATTTATCTCAATTATTTCAAGCTGATGATCCTCCATTTGTCTTTTTACACCTCGACCATTAGGATGACAAGCATGGAGAGGAAGATGATGAGGATTTTAGAGACGATTTATAGATTTGTTATTATATTTGATTTTTTTGTATATTTTTTTGGATTTTTTTAAGTAAAAATATAATTTTATAATCTTTGATTTGAAATATAAAACATTATTCAAATGGATAATTTCAGGTATTCACTACAAAACAGAACAAAATTAAATAAAAAATTAATAAAATCTAGCTGCGTCTGCAACATGATCATCTGTGTTTGCCAGATGTTGTAATAAAAATATATCATCATCTGAGGGAACACAAATATTATTTATGCCTTTAGTCCTACGTTTTCCCTTCATACACAGAACATTTTAATAGGTATTGTGTTTAGATTTTACTTCTGTCACATAGATGGATGTAGTATCTATGTCTCTGCAGAGACAGTTAATATTATCTACGTCTAGGAGAAAAGGCAAATTACTATTCACATCTGAAAATTAAGTATTTATGTCTGAGTTTGATAGACACAAATACTAAATTTTCTTATAGTGTTAATTCTGCAATTTAGATCATGTTTCTTAACTAGTCTTGACCGAATAAGTGAAATCCGAAGGTCAAAAACTTTTTGCTTGTAGTATCCACGTGTTGTTGCTTTATTGGTCAAACGAGACTAGGATATTTAGCCTGAAAATTTTGTTGGGTAGTATTATGTCAAAATTACAGTTAAAATAAATAATTTGATGTTAATAAATAATTAAATTGAAATTGAGTCAAGAAACTATAAAAGGCTGAAATGAGACACGAATATATTATTTTTTTAAGATAATTTAAAAAAAAATTATATATTCGTGTCATCACGAGAATTGCTCAATCGATGCTAATTTTTCAAGCACGTTACCCTTTGGATATAATAGCTTAGCTATTACACACAATATATCTCTCAATTCCCTGCACAAGAAAGGAGGTGAGTTCTCCCTACACACACTTTTCCTTGTCCAAAATAATTAAATATAAAATATGAAATTATATGAGTATTGTGTTTATGTAGAAAGTGTGGGAGTGAAAGGTTTATATAGCATTAGAGTTTGTAACTCTTGTTTGAAAATAACATTTAACATGTATGCAATTTTAAAAAACCTAGTAAGAGTTGTGGTTACAAATTTAAATTGTTGAATTTTTTCTTATAACTCTATCATTTAAAACTTTTTGAATTTTGAAACTCCTAAAGTTATAATTTAAATAAATTTCATTTATATTAATTTTTTATAGAAATAGAACAACACAATTGACCCTTACCAACTTATTCAATGATTTTAATGTGTCAACACAAGAGAGAAAAAACTTAGCAATATTGATTCTAAAAAGAGTAAGGCCTTGCTTGTACGAAACCATAACCTTGACTTGTGTATCTTACATCTTATTCCTAGTCTATGTGAATATGCTTCGCGTTAATCATAATCACACGTACTTTAGTTTGTTACCTATAAAATAAGACTACTTTTGGTGGTCTCACTCACTCGTTTCAAATGATATACTAAGTCCATATTGTGGAACGCCAAATAAGCTACCTGTGACTGAAAAGAATCAAACAGACTGCCAATGAAACTATTCAATTACAAATTTGTGTATGAACTATCAATTTACAGATTTAGTAAAGTAATAATATTAAGACTAGAAATAACTTCTATGTACATAACGTGGCCATAAACTAACAATTAAAACTATACAACCAAGATTAAAGTATGCAGTCTTGACAAGAAACTCTCCCACTCTCTTTTTAGAAACTCTTCCATCTCTCTAGAATTCTTAAGCCTTCTCTTCAAAACTCTCCCTACAAGGGGCTGCCCTGTTTTTTTAATTTTAATTTTAATTTTATTTTAATTTTTATATTTTATAATATAATTAACTTTAGATCTAATTCTTTTTATAACAGATTTTAAGATTGTGGTGTTAGTTTTTTTTAAATCTGATCAATTTTATTTATTTTTTGATAAATTTGAAGACTTTTTTATTCCCGTAATAGAATATGTCAATTATATTTTGAAAATTTTGTTGGAAGAGATCTGATCTATCATTCTCTTTTTGAAATTTTCTTATCCATAGTATCATTTGGACATCAACTTTTGAATTATTACAAAATTTATGGTATACATCTCCATCAATAAAAATGTCGAGTCATCCATTTTTGATATCTTTCATGTTTAAAGAGTAGAGCTCAAATATGTCTAGTTAGAAGGAAAAAAAAAAGAAGTTAAAATTCACAATGGAATACTAGATCTCATTTTGGTATATCGATATTTCATTTATACTATAAGTGCTGTTCGGCTTATTTCTTAATGCTAATTTCCAATTCCACTAAAAAGAAAAGAAAAAAAAAAAAAAAAAACTTGTACCAAAGTAACAACTAGATAAAGAAAAAACTGCGCCAAGAACCAATCATTGAATCTTGTACTAAGGAGAGATTCCGAGGGTAACTAATTCCATTTCATGGCTTCAATTTCTCTTTTACAAAATAAAAAAAGAAAAAGAAATAAGAATTAATTCTCGTAACAACCAATAGTCAAAATTTGAAATCTAATTAAAACCCGAAAATAAATATATCTCAGGTTATAAACAAATTATATATTGACTTGATAAAAGATGGAACTCAAAACAAACTCCATGAGTTTCTTAATAATGGATCTTAATGAATAAATTTTTTTCTTTTTGAAAGGAAAAATGGCATAATCGATTAACTTTAAAATATCATATTTTATTAATTTATTTGATCTAAAAGTATTTATCAATCAATTTCATCTCATAACTTTTAAAAAATTTTAATATAATTTCTCAATCACGGCTGTGTTTCGTTGTATGGAATTGGATTTGAAATTATAAAATCGATTTTAATTTTGTTATAATTGAAAATAGTTACAATTACATTTTTTGAGTTTGATCACATAAAAAATTACAATCAAAAATGGGTTTTAGGTAATTGGTCATTGTTTCTAGCAGGTCTTAACAGTGGATGTCATCATCTTCGACGATACTCGATAGTGGCTAATCATTCTGAAAGGTCCCGACAATGGCTTTTGTCACCTCTAGTAGGTCCCTTCGGTGATTGTTATCATCTTCAACTAGTCCCTATGGTAGCTAGGGCTGTACAAGAAACCCGAAAAAACTGAATATCCAAACCGAACAGAACCAGTAATTCAGTTCTGTTAAATTCAGGTATTTTACTCATTTGGTTCGATTCGGGTAGTTAAATTTAAAACCTGTTATTTTCTGTTCGGTTACGGGTAGTGAGGTAAAGTGCACATGAGTACCTGTGGTTACCTGAAAATCAAAATATATAATTTTTTTAAAAAAAAATTTATTATTATTAATGTAATGTTGTGTTAATTTATAATTTTTATTTTTATTTGTGTTGAATATGTTGATATATTATGTTTTTTGTATTTTTATTTTATAATAACTAATGAATTTAAAAAATATGAGATTCAAAAACAAAAAAAATATAATTTTCAAATTAATTTTAGTGAATATTGATAAATTTCAGGTAACCGAATACCCAAACCAAACTATTTTTTTGGTTCAGGTAATTTCGGGTTATACCTATTTTCGGTTCGGTTTGGTTCGTAAATTTTATTATCTAAAAAATTCAGTTCGATTCAAATATTTATCACTACCCAAACCGAAACAACCAATGCACACCCTTAATGGTAGCTGTCATCGTCTCTGATTGAGTTTCAATGGTAATTGTCATCATATCCAGTGGAATAATTAAAATAAATATGTTATTAGTTATATTTAATTTGATATACATACAAGTTAAAAATTAAGAGAATTTTAATTAAATTAATTGTTTTTCCCTTTAACCCCATTTTGCAGGCTTTTGGTTTAAAACTCTAAGTTGGGCATAAAATCCTAACTGTTTATCCAAATAGCATTCTGTCTCTTCTTACAGGTCTTATTAGTCCCCACAGTCATGCTGATACTCTTGGATTCCCAAAAAAACTTGTAACCCCCCTCTCGAACTCCATATTTCAAAGCTTTTGCTTTAAAACTTTAAGTTGGGCATAAAATATTAACCGTTGATTCAAATGGCATTATATTTCTTCTTACAAGTCTTATTCATTCCTATGGTTGTGTTGATACTCCCAAAATCTTGAAAAAAAATTGTATTTGACTATTCTCTCCCCCCCGAACCACGTTTTACAAAGTTTTTGCTTTAAAACTTTAGCTTGGGCATAAAATCCTAACCGTTGATCCAATAACATTCCATTTCTTTTTAGAAGTCTTATTCATCCCCTTAGTCTGTAGGTACTCTTAGAATCTTGAAAGGACTTGTACTTTATTGTTTTGCCCTCGAACCCTAATTTCAAAGGTTTTGCTTTGAAAATCAAACTTGGGCATAAAATCCTAACCATTTATCCAAATGGTATTTCGTTTCTTCCTACAAGTCTTATTGGTCCCCATAGTCATGTAGATACTCTTGGATTCTCAAAAAGACTTGTAATTAACTATGTTATCCTCCCATATCCCAAATTGCCAAACTTTTGTTTTGAAACTTTATGTTGGACATAAAATCCTAACCGTTTATTCAAATGACATTATGTTTCTTCCTACAAGTTTTATTCATCTCCATGGTTGTGACAGTACTCCCAAAATCCAGAAAAGACTTGTACTTGACCTTTCCCCCTCCCTTCTCCTTCCCTCCCCAATCTACATTTTGCAAAGCTTTGATTTTGAAATTGTAACTTGGGCAAAAAATCATAACCGTTGATCCAAATGACATTTTGTTTCTTTTTATAGGTCTTATTCAATCCATCAGTCATGCTGGTACTCCTAGAATCTTGAAAAGACTAGTACTTGAATATTTTGCTCTCGAACATAATTTTGCATAACTTTTGCTTTGAACCTTATACTTAGGCATAAAATCTAATTGTTAAACCATTTTTTTTATTTATTCCTAGGTCTTTTTCGTCCCCAAGACCATTTTGCCACCTAAGCCTCATGTTTCGATGGTTTTTCATTGAAATTGAAATTTGTGCTTAACAATCTAACCGTTAATCCAAATTCTATTTTGTTTTCTCATTGAAGTCTTATTCATCTCCAGGGTTAAGTCGATACTTCCGAAATCTCAGATGAACGCCTACTTAACTATTTTGCCTACAAAACCCAATTTAATTTTGAAATTGAAACTTGTGCTTAACAACCTAACCGTTGATCCAAATTCTATCATGTTTTTTACAGATTTTATTCAACCCCATGGTTATGCCTGTACTCCTAGAATCCTGAATGTACATCTACTTTACCGTTTAGCCCCGAATCCTATTTTTCAAAAATTTTGCTTTGAAATTGAAACTTGTGCTTAACAACCTAATCGTTTATCAAAATTCTATTATGTTTTTTCCTTAGATCTTATTCATCCATACGGTTGTGCTAGTACTCTTAGAACCCCGAACGAATGTCTACTTCATCGTTTTGCTTCCCGAACCCCTTTTTTCAAAGGTTTTCTTTTGAATTGAAACTTGTGCTTAACAAGTTAACCATTGATCCAAATTCTATTCCATTTTTTTTTTTGCACATCTTATTTGTCCCCACAACTTATCAGTACTCTAGAAATCCCAAACAGACATCTAATGTACTATTTTACCCATGAACCCCATTTTTCAAAGGTTTTTCTTTGAAATTAAAATTTGTGCTTAACGACCTAAACTTTGTTCCAAAGTCTATTATGTTTTTTCCTACAGGTCTTATTCGTCTTCGCTGTCGTGTTAGTACTCCCAAAATCTCGAAAACAAATGTCTACTTGATCATTTTTTTCCTCTAAACCCCATTTTGTAAAACTTTTACAAATAAATATAAAGTATTAAAATTACATTAAATTTCAAAAAGAAAAAAAAAAACCCTTAGATGTTTAAGGTGGTGGTGTCGAAGACGATGACTACACAACAGTTCTCGTAAATGCACCCTTATCAAATTCACGCACAACAAGTTATATGAACATGTTAGTTATTCACAATATGTACAATAATAATATGTTAAATATGCATAATTAACATTGTTGTAATATATGAATTACATATTAATATACTAGCATATTTACTGTATAAGGTAAGAACTACTCATTCTCACTAATGAACTCATTCTCGTCTTCATCATCTTCTTCTTGAACTGAAGTGATTTCATCGTCATCTATGAAATCATTTTAACAATTACCTTTGCATGTATTTTTTTCTCTTTAACTAAAGAATATCATTTAGATTGACTTCTTCCATCATATGTTTGTCATGAAGTGAAATAGATATATTGTCATCATCTTCAAGGTTAACTGGACTTGGTAATGGATTTTCTTTATCTTGAAAAAAGTTTGAAACCATGGGCCCTACATTTTTATTGTTATCGTCACCTATTGGTAAATTCACAACATTTCTTAATTTCACTTATTTCTCACCAGTCAAACCTTTTTATTTCCTTAGATAGATATTTTGCATAAAATACTTGTGTGGCTTGATAAGCCAACACAAATGACTCTTTAAGTTAAATTTGGACATGTGATTTACCTAAATCAAACCATGCTAATGGGTCAACTTTAAGTCCATTCTCAGAAGAATCATACAATTAACATTAGAACAAAACAATTTTGTTGTTGTGACCCTCATACTCCAACTCAATAACATTAGTCAACATACCATAAAAATCGTACTCACATGCATCATAACAGCTTCCCTTCACACATACAACATTGTTCATTGTTTTTTTTCTTTTTTTTTTCTTTTCATATGAAGTTCAATATGAAACCTATAATTGTTAATGATATATCCATCATAAAAGTACACACACCTACTTGAACCTATAGATATATCCCGTACGTGCTCATTAACACTTAGATCACTCAAGACCTAAGTAAGTATCAAATATGTTAGAATAAGTAGGCTATTAATGAAATAGAATGTTAATTATAATCGAAGACATGCTTACAAGTTAGTGTAGCCATTGTGGAAAGTTTGTCTCACGAAGTATCTTAAATTGTTGTTCGGTGATATTGAGTTGTTGAATTATATTGACTACAAACACATGGATGACAAGATAAGTTGTGTGTTAGGAAAAGTACAAGTTGAAATTAATGATATGAATGGTTTTGTAACTTACTCCACAGATGGTTCAATCTTTTCACATTTTAAAACAATATATATCACTGCTTTGTTGTATTCATAATCTCTTAACAATTTATATCTTATATGACCAATAGTTTTACAAGGATAACAAAATATAGAGCTTCAGCCATTTGGATCAATATCACCGACATCGTCATTTTGGCCTTCTTCTAGTTTATTTGTACACACATTATTTGCAAAGTAAGAAATTAATAGTCTCTTCAAGTATGCAAGTCTCGTCATTTGAACTCTTAACACTTGCTTTATTGCGAACTTTCTTCTTTAGATTGTGCTTATACCTATTAAGAAATGTAATAATTTAATATATAGTATAGCTAAATTTTAAAAAGAATGAATTAAAATAATTTTAAAAGTTACCTTCTGAAAGGATACGTTGACCGATATTACACTAGGCCACTAATCATCGTCTCATAAGCTAAGTGAATCGACAAATATTCCATAAGATCCCAAAAATAAAGTATTAATTTGGTTTCCAACTTATAGAGAGTCACATGTATATTGCTTCAAGTTGTTTCATATGCTAAACACTCAATTCGATTCCACAAATCTCCAGAAAGAAAGTGTTAATTTTAGTAATAGGATCCCAAATAGGATTTGGAATTAATTTTGGGAATGCAATGAGCAATAACCTATGCATGAACACATGACAATCATGAGTAACTTTGTATTCCTTTAGTTTTACACAACGAGGCAAATTAGAAAGATAAGTATATCCAACTTCTTTTCAAATCTTGACGATCGTGTGACATGGAAGAGATTGCTCATGACACAACAAAGCAATAATTTTCGTTATATTCTAATGAGAGAGCTAACGACATGGATGAGATTGCTAGATTTTTGAAATTAAAAGTTCTATTTTTACAATTTTGAAGTATGAGAACGTAATTGATATAGCCTAACTATAAAGACCAAATTATATATATATATATATATATATATATATATATATATATATATATATTTATTTAAAAAGAAAATTTTTATTTTGGTTGTGACATGTAGCAATGCCATGTAGTGCAATAGAAGTTCTCTGTTAATATGTGGACGAATGAAATGTCACTAAAGTGACATATAAGAATTTTGACTGCCACATCATGTTTAAGAATACGAATAAACATGTTATTTTAATTAGTCAATTAATGTGTCCCTTTATATATTGTTTTTTCTTTTTATTTTCATTTTTCTATTCCTAAATGAAGATTTAATTTACTTGTGTTATACTATTTTTCATTATTAATCTTACTACTATTTTCTTACAACAACTTCTAATATTCTATAATAAATTTATATAAATATTCATTAAGATTAGAAATTCATTGTATCTTAAAGAGTCAAGCCTTTATAACTATAAACCTCTATTATTATTTTTATCGGTTTCTAATCACCACTTGAGTGATCAATTTTATTTTATATACTCAATTTCGAAATTCAAATATACGATGAAAGTAATGTATAAAAAAAAAAAATTATTGAAAGCCAATTATATTTTATGAAATTTATAAAAATAAAAAAAATAAAAAAATTGTGCATGTACACAAGTTATAGGTTAGTATATCATTTATTCATTAAAAAAAAAAAGAGAAGAAAGAAAGAAGAAAAAAGGTATTCATATGGCAATTTTTGCTATTTATTCCCATCTAGAACCTTTGCTATTGTCCTGACCTACTTATCCTTACTTTTAGTAATTCTCAAATGACCCCAACACTCCCGGCCTTATTGAAATGACACTGATTACCCAAAATGACCTTTATCCCTGGTCCCCTCAAATTCCCTCCAACTCAAATCAGTAGTAATTTACCCACCTCTTCTTATAATCATACATATCCACACTCTTCTCTCTTCCTATCTTCCTCTATATATACACTTTCAAAGGTGCACCTTTGTAAATTCATTCTCTCACTATCTCTCTCTCTCCCCCTCTCCCTCAGAAATTTTCATATTCTCTCTTCTCTCTCTAAAAGCTTCATCTGCAAGTGCTTTCAGAACCATTGCAGTGGAGTTTGCAAAAGTTTGCAGACGACATAAATCCCCTCCCAGCTAGTTAACTAACGGTTTTTTTTAGTTTCTCCCGACTTTGCCCTTCATTTCCTTGCAAATTTTCTATCCAATGCCATTCTAGCTTCAGAAAAAACTCCACCACCGCCATTAACAGATCTGAAATTGTATTCAGGACTCAAGTCCTCTCTGTTTAATTAATTTAGAGAAAGATGATTACCTGGAAAGATCTATACAATGTTTTAACGGCGGTGGTTCCACTGTACGTAGCAATGATTTTAGCATATGGCTCTGTTCGCTGGTGGAAGATTTTCTCGCCGGACCAGTGCTCCGGTATCAACCGTTTTGTCGCTATCTTCGCGGTTCCTCTTTTATCCTTCCATTTCATCTCCACCAACAATCCCTACGCCATGAATTTCCGGTTCATTGCTGCCGACACACTTCAGAAAATAATCATGCTCATCGCTCTCGGCATCTGGACTAACTTCACCAAGAACGGTAGCCTGGAGTGGATGATCACAATTTTCTCATTATCCACATTGCCAAACACTTTGGTTATGGGAATTCCACTTTTGAATGCTATGTACGGCGGTGATTCCGGAAGCCTCATGGTTCAGGTGGTGGTTTTACAGTGTATTATTTGGTACACTCTGTTACTCTTTTTGTTCGAATATCGCGGCGCCAAGATGTTAATCATGGAACAATTTCCAGAAACGGCTGCTTCAATTGTGTCGTTTAAAGTGGATTCCGATGTCGTTTCCCTTGACGGCCGAGATTTTCTGGAAACCGACGCTGAAATCGGAGATGACGGAAAGCTTCACGTGACTCTGAGGAAGTCTAATGTTTCCAGACGGTCACTGATGATGACTCCTCGGCCGTCAAATCTTACCGGCGCTGAGATTTACAGTTTGAGTTCGTCGAGAAATCCAACTCCGAGAGGCTCGAATTTCAACCACGCAGATTTTTACTCAATGATGGGATTTCCTGCCAGACAATCGAATTTCGGTCCTGGCGATATGTACTCCGTTCAATCGTCGAGAGGACCGACGCCGAGATCGTCGAATTTCGAAGAGAACTGTGCACCAATGGCTCAGACAATCAATTCTCCGAGATTCGGGTTTTACCCGGCTCAGACCGTACCCGCATCATACCCGGCACCCAATCCAGAATTCTCATCTACTGTGACTAAAAACGTGAATAAAAATCAGCAGCAGCAGCCACAACAAGTGGCTCAAGCTCAAGCTCCGAATAGTAAAGCTAACCATGACGCTAAGGAATTGCACATGTTCGTGTGGAGCTCAAGCGCTTCGCCGGTTTCAGAAGGTGGTGGGCTCCATGTATTTGGTGGAACTGACTTCGGTGAATCCGAGCAATCTGGACGGTCCGATCAGGGAGCCAAGGAGATCCGGATGTTAGTTGCTGATGATCATCACCCCCAAAATGGGGAAACCAAAGGTAGAGATAAAAATAAAGTAATTAATATTGAAAAATGAAAATCACGGCCACGAGTTTTAAGTTTTTATTTTCAATAATTATTTACTGATTTTTAAAACTTTGGCCTATACTATTTTAATTTCTCTGTTTGTTCTAAAGCTCTTCCGGACCCAGAATTTAGTGGGGAAGAGTTCAAGTTTCTCGGAAAGGGAGGAGGAGAACAAGGAGATGAAGATAGAGAAAAAGGGGGACCCACTGGACTTAATAAGCTGGGGTCCAGCTCCACCGCTGAGTTGCACCCAAAAGCCACCGCTGGCACGGAGAGTGGTATCGGAAAACAAATGCCTCCGGCGAGTGTTATGACACGTTTGATCTTGATCATGGTTTGGCGCAAGCTTATTCGCAATCCAAACACGTACTCAAGCCTCATTGGTCTAATTTGGTCCCTCGTTGCTTTCCGGTAAGTCAAATGGTCAATGTTCATTTTCTTAATTAATTCATGGCAGCCATTTTCTTAATAATTTTTTTAATTTTTAATTTTTAATTTTTTAGGTGGCATGTGAGAATGCCAAAAATAATAGAGAAGTCAATCTCCATACTATCTGATGCTGGCCTTGGAATGGCAATGTTCAGCTTAGGTGAGTGGTCACTGTTTTTCCAATATGTAAGCCCCTACTAATATTTAATTTACTAATTATTTTTCAGAATTCATTCCCCTTTTATAAAAAGTACATTGTAGTGGCTACAGGCTAAGTGCGTTTCTCATGTTTGATTCTTTTTCTCATTCTATATATCCTTTTATTCTTAGGTCACAAAGTAAACAAGAAAATGTCTTAGCTAGATTCTTGTTTAGGAAAATTCTAATTGCGAATACTCTTAGAAAGAAAGGGGGAATAAGAAATTGTGTATTGAGGTGGGGAGTTTTCTAAATTTACGCTTGAATATTTTTATTTTTATTAAATTGACATTGATATTGTTTTAATAAGATTGAGAAGACATTCGTGGCATATTTTTGAACCATATGTTTGGCCGAGTTGAGGATGTGCCTAGAGTTTGGTAGCTATGTGAGGCCTATATATGTGAAAAGTATCATGGTTTAGGGAAACGCAACTCACAAGCGTCCATTATTCTGACATTTTTCTTGTCAGAAAAAACCAAATGAATATTATCTGATTAAGCATAATATGGATGTGATTGTCCCGACATGTGGGATCAGTTCCGTTCATGAACTACGTCGCTTTGTGGTGCATGGTTGGTGGGGCATTGGTGGAGATAAAAAAAAGTTTGAATTTATTTTTGTTGAATTGGGTTGCGGAATGATAATTTGGATGCTTTGTTGATGCTTGATAGGTTTGTTTATGGCTCTTCAACCTAAAATAATCGCCTGTGGAAACACGGTTGCTGCTTTCGCCATGGCTGTTCGGTTCCTCACTGGTCCGGCTGTAATGGCAGCCGCTTCGATTGCAATTGGCTTGCGCGGTACCCTCCTCCACATAGCTATTGTTCAGGTAATATTTTGCATTGTTTATACCTTTCTTGAAATCTTGGTGGGTAAGAAATTTTGCTAATTTATGAAATTGTAATTGTTGGTAAATTAGGCTGCACTTCCACAAGGCATAGTTCCATTTGTGTTTGCCAAAGAGTACAACTTACATCCAGCCATTCTTAGCACTGGGTAAGCAATTTTATTAATTTCCTAATTGAATTCTCTTTTTTCATTTAATCCCTATCCCTATAAATTTCCATGTAATTTATTTACCTATTTGACTTGTGAAATTGCAGTGTTATATTTGGGATGTTGATAGCATTACCAATTACTCTGGTGTACTACATAGTTCTTGGATTGTGAAATTCCCATTTGGTTGTAGCCTGGAAGGAAGAAAAATTTGAAGAGATTTTCATTCTTTATCACTTCTGAGAGCTACCTAGCTATCTAGCACACATTCATGGGCCAGAAGAAATATGACTCAGGATTTTCATGAAGATTTTCCGGGTGGAGTACATAAAATAGTACTAGACTAGTATATATATATATACAGTTTATTGAGAAGAAGAAAATCTCTTTCAAGTTTCAAAAATTTTTGGGTCCAAGAAGTTTGACTGGTGTGTAAAACCCTTTGTATAGATTAATGGCTTAAAATGCCACCATTATTGAAGGTCAAAAGCTGATGTAATTTTCAAAGACCTCAAGGGAATATGGGAGACACAGCAGAGGGAAACAGGGGAATTAAGTAAAACAGGTCAATGC
The DNA here is from genome assembly GCA_029379385.1 of Quillaja saponaria. NCBI lineage: Eukaryota > Viridiplantae > Streptophyta > Magnoliopsida > Fabales > Quillajaceae > Quillaja > Quillaja saponaria. Next base: position 11,642,412 of record CM055614.1, on the reverse strand, counting down.
CGACTTCTGAATTCTGATGTAGAGTTTGAACTGTTTTTGTTAGTGTAATTGTTGGCTTTTGATTGTCCGTGGATCAGGCAATTATTTGCGTTTGTCGTCTTTCTATGCTATTAAAAAAAAGAAGAAAAAGGTGTTGTATTAACTATTAATTAGTCATTGATCAGGTTGTTAATACAAAGACGATATTGTAATTTTGATTTAAGACAGAGACAAAGACATGTCACGTGTTTGTCTCTCCATCTCTATTTGTTTCTCTGCCAATAATGTTTACGTAAAGATAGCAAATTGTTGACAAAAAGTTGGGGTGTGAGAGAAGGATCTTAGAAAGTACATTGTCTGTGTTGAGTGTGGTTATTTCTGAAGCTAGCTGAGTGAGTGAGTGAGCGACTGAGAGAAGGAAAAGTTAGAAAAGAAAAGCGGAAAGCTGGAGTCAAAAAGCCAAAAAACTTGCTTTTTAAGTTTTTTATGAGCCCACAATTCCACAACCCTAACCCCAGTCCTCCGGTGGGGCAGGAAGAGCCGTCACTTTTAAAGGGTGGTGGTCGTGGTGGTGGGTTTGGTCAGCACATCAGACTTTCTCACCAGGAAAATGATGGAACTAATCACATCTCAATCAATGGACATTCATAGCATTTCATTCATGATGTTCTTAGGTATCTTGGCCAAACAATGGTTCCATTAACCTCATCTAGTCTCTTTTTTTTTTTTTTTTTGGTCAAAAGATATTATTGATGATAAGTGAATTATATTTATCAATTAAGAAAAATATTGGGTACATAAAAGAATTTGGACAATATAACAGTACATGAGAATTCTCTAATTGAAACCATATCAAATGGGTAAATATCGGATCCAGAAACCATTCCAAAAGACATCAAGTCAAACTTAAAACCAACCAAAGAAGTTTCAAACACTAGAGGTCGGTCGCCTAGCTTAGCTAGTAATCAACAATTTTTATCACCCTGAATCATAATTAAGGACATAATGATTTTATATCTAGTTTTGAATTGACAATTGACACAATATATATGTTAATCTGGATCTGAATCAGGAAGTTTGCATTGGTACCACCACCAACATTGTAGTGATTATTCTCTTTATGCCCTTCCTCTTAAACTATAGTTGAAAGTAGGGTGTAAATGAGCTTTTGACAATTCGACTTGTTAGATTTTATGTAGATTTAAGCTCAGCTAGTTTTCGCATATACATACTTGCGACAACTTTATATGCGATATTAAAGCTCTGGCAGGTAATCTTTTAATTTATAACATTATTTGTGTCCACTTATTTGCGCTAGAGATCAATGTGAAGGATATCGTATTTACAACTGCATATTCACGACATTGTCATTCTCAAGAATAACTATCTATGTCCACCACTTCGAATGGAGAAAATTTGTCTCGAATAATATTATTAGCAATTGTCGTATCTGGGTCTACCTGTCAATGTCTAGACTTGTTGCATTAATGGTAGAAAATTGAGTAACAGTGACATCATTTGGTTGTTGATGATACAAGAAAAGTTGTTATCAGCGACAACAAAAAACTATTGCTAATAAGCGACCTTATTATAATCTTTAGTGACAACTACTTTATTGTTGCTGATAGTCACAAAAAATATTAATTTCCTATTGCTTATAATTTTAGTCATGTCGTTGATAAGAACCAAATTTTGCACCAAAATACAAGAAACTATCTGCATGCACGTGTATCTTATCAGTAATAGGGTTTTCTATCATAGATGTTCTTTTATATTTTTAATTATTTAATAATTATCGGCATCAACATTTTTAACTATCAACGAAAAGTGTTGTTGTCACTGACAAGTTTTCCTAATTTTAAACCCTAATTTTCCTCTTTCTTCCTTACTTATGATTTTTCCACTCCTTATTTGATTTCTCTCTTTCTAACCAAGGTTCCTTTGGTGTTGATCTGAAGTCCGGTGGTCCCAGGTTCATCGACAGTCATCCTTCGTCATTACAGGTTAGGTTCGTTATAGTTGCTCGTCTACACTTTTTTAAGGTTCCATATTGAAAATTCATTCTCTTCTTTTGTATATGTAATTGGTTTCCTGCTTGTTTGGATTGAAATGTTTGTATTTGAATTGAAATTTGTAGTTTTTGTTACCTTTTTTGGGAGGTGAGCAGATGACAGAGACGGTCACATTGGTGGTTGAATCTGTCTTGCACTCCGAACTTGTGTAGATTTCAGTTTAAATTGGTGAACTGCTAGTGTTTTTAATTGTTCTGAAGGGTTAGAAATATGAAGATATAATACATTGTAGCCTCGCTGAATATCACTTTGAAACTTGTGAAGTGTATCAATTCCTTAGTTGTCGTATTGAGTTTGTAACCCTTTGATAACTCCTCACAAGCCTAACCCATTGATATTGCATAAATCCAATCTGCCACAGAGCTCCTCAGTTGTGGCATCTATTATAATTCCAATTGCGACACCAACTGGACTAGAAATGGCAAATGCAAAAGCGTATGCTGCACATGATAAGAGGGAACAAGTTACTGAAAATAGCTTGAAATTGAAATTTGGTAATATTCTCAGCAGCTACTGGCCTTGATCATTTTCAGTTTCAAATATTAACTATTTCCCCATCAAGTTTTGATTTGATTTCTGGGTGCTGGCTAGCTAGTTAGTTTTTTTAATGTTTACAGGACATTCATTTATTTTCGGCTCCTTTACACACGCTACGTTGAGCAAGTCGAGGAGGAGGAGGACCACAATGCTAATTTAGGAAAAGAAAAGTGGTTTTATTATTATTATTTTGGTCATGAACTTAATCTTTTTAATTACTTGTATTTTCATAACTTTTTAGATATTTAAACAATCATTGTTACCTAATTTTTTCTGTCCGTATTTGAGGTACTCTTCTATTAATTATATTGTTTCCAAGAGGTATCCACAAAAAATGAACGGTTTATAAAACATGGGCAAGAATGATTTGCTAGTCTATTAGTGACAGCAAATGTTGTTGGATTAATTTAAAATAATTAGCATCAGCATGTTACCGACAAAAGATACTATTGTTGCGTTAGCACCGGTGACACTAGTAAGTTTTTCTAATGTTGTTAGAGATCATACAAGGGACATATATGTTGTCGCTGGTAAGTGTCAACAGCGATTAAGGCAAGAGCATCCATTTATTTACGATATCGCCTTGGAACTGATACTTATCAGCGATATATAGGATTTTCACTACCAGTGCTGATAAGTTCATCATGTTTTTTAGTATTAATAAGAATAAAAAATAGTTAGAAGGCTAAGTCCCCCGGGGAACAAGAACCCAAACCAAAAACTACACAAAACTACCTAAACAAAATACACCCATTCTTAAGTATATAACCAGAGCCAAGAAGATATTAGAGTATGTGTTTCTAGTCCAATATTGTTTAAATGTGTTAATTTTTATGCTATTTTTTATTAATATAAAAATGTTATAAGTGTAGTTTTTGATCAGTTAAGTTACAACAATTTCTTATTCTATAAATGAAGGTATTGGGTGTAATCCCTAGTTCAATTAGTTTTTAAAAGAATTACTTTAAAATATCAAACTACAAAATATTAAAGTATCAATATCTACAACCTAAATGCTTGACCACAAATTCGTAATTGACGGAGTTTGTATTCCAATTAAACCAAGAATTGAAAATTTGCATGAAATTCTTGCCAATCATATGATCAATTATGCTTTTAGAGTTGCCAATCCTCAAGCAAGTGTTTTGTAGCATTAGCAGGGAACATATGCACAACAAAGTAGCTTTGAAATTGCATAAATTATCATATTTCTATGAGAAAAAAGAGAAGAGAAGGTGCCTTTTTTCCTTTGAGATTTTAACTATATACACGCAACTCGAATTTCATTGCACCGAATAAGTCAATGACAAAATTAATACGTTTGAAACAAGTGTTCTTAGGGGGTTGGGTTTTGTGTTACGTACTTAAAATTGTTTATAAAATTGTTGAAGTAAGAATAATAAGGCCAACATGCTCAGGCGAGAAAGCGACGGGTCCTTGTGCATTACGACACCAAAGTCACCGGGGCTGGTATGGCCTCACATGGCTTTGTAGTGAGAACACAACAACGATATGCAACTCTCAACCACACGTGTGCTTCAACCAATATCTATCTTATTTATAGGTATCTAAGGATTGAGTGGTCCTACGATTCTTTATATTCATTCGTATAATTAATAATATTTGATTGATTCTCAGTGTAAAAGTTTTACACTATTGATAAATATGATTATAATATATTAGTATTTTGATTAAAATTAATGACGATGATTAGTGTTAAATTAGATACATGATGGTTTTCTATTCATTGACTATATAAAGTACTTACACTGACATATAAAGAGTGTTCACAATGAGATTGCTTATAACAGAATGTGCGAATAATTAAAAAGTATTCTTACATAGAGTCATTTGGTGAAGGAAAATTTGTTAGAGATTTAGTGTCATAAGGAACTAGCTAGGTTTCATAGAGAATCATGGATAAATGTTAGAAATTTATTCATACAACTCATAAGACGTGAATCAAGTAATACTGTATGTTTGAGGTCAACGGTTGAAGGGTTTCTGTAATGCCAAAAATTAGAGTCTGCAGGAAAACATTGTGGTGAGGGATAGTCACAAATCCCAATCGATATTATACTCACACTTAAAAGATGTGAAAATACTCATGAATAACTAAAACAAAATATTTATTCGTACATTACTTCTCATGTGTATTTTAGGTCAAATTTAAAACCCTATTGCTCGAAGCTTGTACACTCACCTAATTTTGTTATTCTCTTTTTTCTTTTCCTTAATTAAAGAAGAGAAAGCAATGTTAGTATTGATCATGTCTGTATCTCCTTGACCTTGTCCTCCTGTACCTTTTCATCATGAAGGTCTTGAAAACAATTGAACCTCTTGTAGATGATCCCTACATATATTTACTTCTTTGGACTGCTACCCAAGAGACATTTCGGTCTCTTTCACTGTCTGTGGTAGACAAATTTTATTTATTTATTCATTTTTATTTTTGCTCTAGAATATATCCCTTGCAACTTTCACAACACTTATAAATTAAACCTCTTTCTGTTTCAATGTTACAACATTATTCAGCGTGGTTAACTAATTATAGTTTCTACAACCTCTAAACGTACATGTACAAGGAAAGCATAGAAAAATTAAACAACACTCATTAGCTAGTTATCTTGTTAGAAAAGAAGATGGATAGGCTACCAGTTAGAATCTAAAATTGGCAATAAAATCAAAAATAGAACATGGAGAGTTTACACGATTTAACCTTTGACCTAATTTACTGACAAGAACCACATATGATTTTACTATGGAAAAGCATTAAGTACAAAGTCTACTAATTATGTAAGATAAGACCTTTATATTATATATTATAAGCATACAAATTTAAATAGGTTAAAATGGGTAATGAATCAATATATTTTTTCTCTCGCTCGAGTCACATAATATTATATCGGTCGGGTCGGATCAAATATGATTGGAATACTATGACATACTCAACATATATGTTAGGAGCTCTCTAGATCTATATGTTCTGTGGAAATGTATGTGAGAAAGGAAATGGCAATAATTAGCCATATGGATATGGTGTGGTACCGGTTTTAAAAGAGATTAATCTTGCCATTAATGATTATACTATATTATATATCGTGCAGATCTATCAGTTGAACATGGACGTGGCAAAAGTAGTAATGGAGGGTCCATCCTCATGTGGATGCCCATGCTGTGTATGGGTGCTTGGTTTGTAACAGTGACTGAAGCCAAAACTTTGTTGTTGTTTTATACTTTGAATTATTGCGCGAAGGGGAAGAGAAAAAAGAAGGAATTGAAGATAATTGGATCCAACTAAGGTAGGGACTACTGAGAATGAAGTTTATTATAGCAAACACATGCACATTGCACAGGCTAGCTGTAGACTTTTGAAGGTACTTTCCTTGTAGCTTTTTTTTCCCTTTGGATACCAAAAAAAATTGGACCCAAATTTGATTATTAACCACTTTTAGGGTCCTACCATTTGGTGATCAGTCTCTCTACCTAAACATCTAGCAAGGGTCTGTTTGGAAGGATGATATAATGTCTGTTTGCAATGTTAATTAGATCCCACTATGAACATAAATTTTGTCTGAAATGTAATAGATAAAAAAGTCTATACATAAATAATAATTATATTAATTTGTAAAAGGATGGATACAAAATCTATGTTAATATTCTTTACAAGAAATGAATGAATTCATCTAATTCGATCTCCATGGAAACTTTATTTGATCCAAGTGTTGTATAGCTTGATCCCAGATGAATTGATAAACCTCTTTTAATACTACTTTGTGATGATTGTTGAGAAATATTTTGTGATCTCTACATGCACTTAGCTTGATCGCAGGGATTTGTGACTTGCTTGAATCTCTGTTGTTTGAGAGAGAAAAGTAAGGGAGTTTTAGTTGGGTTTGGGTAATTGAGATTGTTAAGGGTTGGTAGATGATTGAATATAATTGGTAGATGATTGAAGGTGATTGGAATTGACTTGGGATAAGTAAAGATAATTGGCTTTGACTTGGGATTTGGTAAAGATAATTGGCATTAACCTGAGGCCAATTAAGAATGATTGACATTAACTCAAAATGATGAAATGGTGATTGGAGTTGATTAGATCCAATCAACATTTAATTATCAACATACGTAATTATAATTTTGTATTCAATCAAAATACTTAATTATCTATTGTAATTATAATTTGTCTTCAATCAACATTCAATTAACTGAGTAAATGACTAATTAATATTTGATTTAGTTAAATTTGTAATTTTGAATTCAATCACCATTTAATTAGTCAATTATAATTAACTATATATATATATATATATATATATATATATATTAATATTGGCTTGTCAAAAATAGGCTACATGGACATAAAATAAATAAATAAATATATATATATATATATATTATTTATGAAAAAGAGCTCTTGAATTAACTCCCTGCACTACAAGAAAAGTTATTATCAATAATCATCCATGATAGCGAATTATCAGTGACAGATTTAATAGCGACCATCGTTCTGATCGTTGGTAACTACTAGTGATAAACAGTTACTAACGGTTATCAACAGTGACGAAGGTTGAAGTAGCTAACTATTAATGACTTTACCATATCACTAATATGTATCTTCGACAAAATTTGCTTTATCAGCGGTGACATGCCACTTCTAATGTTATTTCTTTTAATGCTCATAAAAGAGTTTCTAAACTATGATTATGTAGTCACTTCAAGAATTTGAGATATGAGCAATACCGAAAATGCTAACACTGATATATAGTCACAGATAACCATTATCTACGACAACGTGTACATTGTCGCTTACAAGAACTCTAAAATTTTGTTTGTTGTCGCTAATGCATCTATCCAGACACAGATACAATATAATTTCAATGCAATTTAGCACACAACTTTTTTGTGTTCGTGGATGTTATTATTTGCAATAGCTCCCCTGTTGCAACTAGAAGTCTTTTTTTTTCTTCATTTAGATTCAATAACATTACTTTTTGTGAACTGCATCCACTTTTAACAGTATCTACATCACATATGTCACATAAAATGTCTAAATTTTTTTAATGATATCTTTTTCCACCAATTTTTTTGTACATAATTTTTTTTCAAATTAAAACCTACTGATATATCTTTCTCTTGACTTAACATCGTTACCATTAACGTTGGTATTGTCGAACTTCCTGCCATCATTCGTTGTTGGTTCTGGTTCCTCCTTTGCTTGTTATAGAATTTGTTGTTGCTATCCTACAGTTGTGGAGCTAGAATTTATTCTTGGAGGGCCGACTAAAATTTTATATAAACTTATTTAACAATAGTAATTTCCATAAAAAAAATTATAAGAAATTGAATAACTCATAAGACATAAAAAAAAATTATAACCTACAAAAGTTAAAAGAAAAAATAATTATCTTTCAAATACATCTTGAATTGCTTAAAAAAAATCTAAAATTATGAGCAACGCTTTTTCAAAATAACAAGTTGATATTAGTATTTTTTTTTTTCCATAGTTATTTATTTTAAACTAATAACAAAACCTAAATAAATAGAACATATTTAAAAAATTAAAAGATAGAATATACTTACTAGTTAATGGTTCAATTCTCAAAATTTGCTGATCAAGCAAAAAAATTAAATTTCTTCTATATCACTATTGGATACACTTGGTAATTGTCCTGAAAGTAAATTTTGAAATTAAAAAAAATTCAAATTATACTAAATTTTTATATACATTGGGTTTAATAATATAATCTACAAAATAAAGTTTACCTATTTTTTTAGGCAAAAATCTCTTCTCTCCTTTAAACCTGAACAATTGTCCCTCTCTAATATCGAGAAAGCTTCACTCAAAAAAAAAAATTTGTGGCTAGTGGCTGGTGGCTGGTGGCTGATAGCTGGTGGCTAGAAGCACAAATTACAGGGCAAAGATAACATAAACCCTAACTTAATTTTTTATAAGAATCCTATTGCTTATTGGGTTTTAAGTTTTAACTAATTAGTTTGTAGTCTTATAATCTTCTAGTATAAAAAGTAAAAATATTATTCAGCTTTTACTTTTAAAGGGGCCAGGGTATTATCTAATGAAAAAAAAGGTAAAATTTAATTTTAAATTATAATATTAATATATTTGGAAAAATTTTGAGAGGGGGGGGGGGGGGGGGGGGGGGTGAGGGGCATGGCCCTCCTAGTCCTTAAAGGCTCATCCCTTATTACCCTAGTGTGTATTTTTGTTTTTTTGTTTTTTTCCTGCAACTAATTTCTTTTATTTATTGAATATGAGTTATAAATTTTTGTTAGAATTATTCTATATTTGTGTTGTTTTGTGGATAATGGCTGAATTTTATGTGAAATTTTTGTGGAAATTGGGTGTTTTAGATTGGGGTTTTCTGGGTCTTGATATTGGGGGTTTTATGAGTTTTGAAGTCATGGGTTTGATCTTTCTCAAAGTTAACCATATAAGAAGTTTAGAAGAGGAAGAGGAGGAGAAAAATAAAGGATGTTGATGGAAAGTGAGGGAAGTGAATGAATTGTAAGGGATGAAGGGGATAGTTATAGTGTGGGGTTATGTGAAGATGATCCAATAAATGAGTTATGGTTTAGGGTTTAGAGTGGCTTTGGCTTCTCAAGGTAAAAGTTGTTTTAAGGATCATAGGTATAATTTGTGGTTTTTTAATTTATTCACACACATTAAGGTTAGTGCATATAGAATAAGAGCTTGTGTGTTTGTAATTTAGACTGAATTTTAGAGAAAGGACAAATTTAGGATGATAAAGGGTGAAAATGAGACAAATGTGACTCTAAGGTAACATAAATTTGTGTTTAGATGTGTAGTTTTTCTTTAGGAAAAGTTATGGAAATTCAGAGGGATGATTATTAAAAGACTGTTACGTTTTCTTGTAATTTTTAAGCAATGGAAAAATTTAGTTCTCTCTTCTTATTTTTATTTTTCACATAATATTTATGAAAAATGATTGAATTGTCTTTCCAATATGATTTGAAGAAAAAGTATAAAAATAGTGATATGATTGGTGAGGCCTATAGGCAAAAAATAATTGGAAATTTGTGGAGAAATGTAGGGTACATGATTGGTTATGGTAAACACTTTAATAGACTACACAAATACAATAAATTTGTGGAGAAATGTAGGGTACATGATTGGTTATGGTAAACACTTTAATAGACTACACAAATACAATAAAATTTATTCACAACCAAACTTGCAAAAATTAGGATACTTTGTAGGCCTTGGGATCCTTTGTAGGACTTGTGTATATAAAGACTATTTGAAGTGCACAGTTGGAGAAGAAAAATAATAAATTTTGGTCTATTAGTACCTGAACTCATGATTTGTTTTTAATTTATATTTTAACTAATGTTTAAATTCAAATTTATGTTGTTTGTCAAACTATCCAACTTTTTCGGTAGATTAGCTTAACATACATCTAAATTTCCTTAAAAACCAATTGTTTTAAATGAACTAATATATATTTGTATATTTATTTGAACATATATTAATTTCATTTGAAATCAATTCTTGAATTGTCCAAAATGGTCGGTTTAGAAAAGCAAACACGCCATTTGTTACGGTGGTAGGCTTACTTTTTGTTTATTTGGTTGAAATTCTAGTTACGTTTCTCTATGGTCGCCTGGTACAAACTTAGACTAAGTGACATGATTTCACCTTGTCTATGTCATGTACTTAGGATACCATAGGAATTTTTCCAAATTGGGAGGAAAAGAATAAGCTACTCGCTATAATTCGTGGCTAGCTTTTCTAAATAGAATAGGATCATCTTACTCTCAAGATTAAATGTGGTAGAGATCATACTTGGTGCATTCAAGTTTATTCCATTGTTATACAATATGTATCTGATGGAGATGAAGTCATTTATAATTAACACATAAACATTGTTAGTAGATCGAATTTGGATGGACCGTCACGTGTTGAATTATACCAAGTCAGATAAATTTAGGGGTGAAGTTAAGGTTTTCCTTGACTATGTACTTGGCAATAAAAATTACGTGCTTGACGAAATAATTTGGTGTCCATGGAAGATTTGTGACAATAGTAAATTCCTAAGAAGAGAGAAAGTTATGTATCACCTGTATAAGAAAAGTTTTTTCGTAACTTACAAAAAGTAGAGTCCACATGGGAAAGTTAAGGTGATGGTACTTATGTTGGATAATGTTCTCAAGCTTGACAGTTTACTGTTGTTAAAGCTGCAGTTTTAGTTGACACAAATCAGATGATTGATATAATAATAGACTTAGTAGGCACTAATTACAATTACGATTCTAAAAATTCAAAAGTTCTTATGAGCTATTGTCCATTGCATATGAGCTAGTATGTGAATAGTTTAGCAACATACTATTTTTTCGACAATAATGTAATTATTGAATTGCAAGTAGGAGTATATTGTGCCTGAGAACTATTCCAATAAGTTCATTATGATGAAGATTCTAATGCATGATGATGAAAAGTTACCTAGAAAGTTGGTAAAGGAGTTAAGGTGAAAGAGTATGACAAGTTCAATGTATGCATTGATCAATGTCAGTTGTTTTATGATAAGACCGGGAATCACATTAAGTGTGCTACTTGTCAGAAGCCTCGTTTCATTGAAAAGGGTAAAAATAACATACATGATAAGGTATTACATCACCTAACAATCATTAAGAGGCTTCAAAAGCTTTATATGTCTAAGGTCATTGTAAAAGACATGAAATGGCATAAGGAGGGTAAGTGGTAGAATCCTAATGTAATGATACATACATCCATTTGGTGATAAGGCATGGAAATGCTTTGATGAACTTCATTCGTCGCGTGAACTAGAAATACGTAAACCCCGGTTTAGGCTTTCAATAGACGGGTTCACTCCTTTTAGGAACTATGGTTCCTAAAATTCTAGTTGGTCGGGTGTCACTCCTTATAACCTACCAATAAGAAATTGCATGAAAGAGCATAACTTGTTCTTGATTGTGCTAATTTGGACATTCTAGTAAGCAGTTAGCTATTTATCTAAGTCCTTTAATAAACAAGTTGAAAAAGTTATAGATAGAGGGTAATTGGCTTTTAATATGTCATTAAAACAAAACTTCATTATGAGATATGTTCTTTTATAGACGATTGCTAATATCACCGTGTGCAATATGATTTCTAGATGAAGTATGCATGATAGGTTGGCATGTTCAATATGTATGAAACGTACTAAAGCATCTACAGTTAAACATGGTTGTAAACAAAGTTGGTTCAACTGCCACCTTTGTTTCTTTGTAGAAGATCCGAAAACAGAGAAACAATTTTAAAACTAATATTGTTAAGAAAGACCCCCCGCCCTAGATTGACAAGTAAGGAAATATTTGAGAAGGTTGAGTCATTCGATTCAACCAAGTTTGGAAAAGATTATAACTGGCTGAAAATGAGTATATTTGGGAGTTGTCATATTGGTGTACAAATATTCTTCGGCACAACTTAGACATCATGAATATAGGGAAGAATATCTTTGACAATATATTTAATACTATAATGGACTTCAATGGTAAAACTAGACAATCCATGAGCGTGTGAAGATTTGAAGGAGTTGTGTAATCATTCTAAATTGGAATTGTGTGAGAAAAGTGAGAAATTATATAAACCCAAGCAACCTACTATTTGAACAAGGATGAAAAGAAATTGGTTTACAAATGGGATAAGAATGATTTGAATTTACCAAATGGTTATGCATCAAATTTGTCAATTAATGCAAAATATATGATATGAAGAGCCATAATTGATACGTGTTTATGCAGAGGTTATTACCAGCCAAATTCTGAGACTTCATTCCACAACCTATATGGGATCCTGTTATCGAAGTTAGCAGCTTCTTCAGAAATTTATGTGCAACTGAGTTAAGTGTTCAATATATGAAGCGACTTAAAGCAAGTATTTCCATGACACGTTTAAAGTTAGAAATGAAGTTAGTACTGAGATTTTAGGATCCAATAGACATTTGCCAATTTATTTAGCTTATGAAGCAAAAGTCAATCTCCATATGTAATATCGGCCAGTGTATCACTTTGAAAGGTAATATTTACTTTCAAATAATTTTAGTAATTCCTTCAATTTTCACATTAGTCAACAAATTCTTTCATTTTTGAATAGGTGTATGCATTTCTTAAAGAAAAAAGGTCTGCAACAAGCCCATCTTTAGAGTTTTATTGTCAAGGCCTATATTCTTTCAAAAACCTCAAACTTTTGCTCCATTACTTTGGTAGCAAGTTCATAAGAAGTTGAGGGATGTTGACCACAATGACAAAAAACTAAAATAGCATGACTATAATAAAGCTGTGATATAAGTCAAATTATGAAGAGATTGGCTCATATATGGAGTAAATTTATCTTACTCTTCATGAATTAATTCCAATTTTCAATTTCTCATACATGTTATGTATAATTTTTCATTATTTGTGTAGTCAATACGATGCATTATTGAGACTTAAACAACCTAGTATCATCGATCAATAAATTAAGACACTTCGTGAGAAAAACTTTTCACAGTGGTTTCATGAGCTAGTAAATATACTCAGTATTATAACTAAAATTTCAAAATAGTTTTACATATTTATACTTATGAATTTTATACTTTAAAATTAGCTTTTAAAAGATCTAGGTGTTGATGATCACATTCAGGATATTGGACTCTGTCCTAGTCACTATTTGAACTATTATGGTGGATACATTGTCAATGACTATAGGTTTCATACCGAAAGTTATGGAAAAAACAAGAAAATAATGAATAGTGGTGTGTGTGTGTGAAGAGTAATTGCTATGACGTATGAGCGTGACTTCTTTAGCATGTTGACTAATGTTGTTGATTTGGAGTACGGAGGTTCTAATAACAAAGTTGTTTAATTCAAGTGCCAATGGTATAATTCTTCTAATAAAGGTCGTAAAGTTAACACCAATTTGATTGAATTAGCCGCAAGTTCAGACTTAACTTAAATGAGCTATTTGTGTTGGCATATCAAGCAACATAAATATTTTAAGCAAAATATGCATGAAAGAAGAGAGAAAGACTTAATTGGGTAGTATGCAAAACGAAAGCTAGAGGATGGTTAATTTACCTATGGGTGAAGATGTAGTGCCCTAGGATACAGACGTCTTTCATGAAAAAGATACCACACTTCCATCTCCAATTAATATTGACAATGATTTCAATATATCGGCATCACTACATGACAGATGTGTGTTAGAAGAGATAAATCCAAGCAACCTTCTTTTGTTAATGGACCAAAAAATGATAAAGAGTAATGATTGAAGATGATGGAATAGATTCAAATGAAGTAGAAGATGACAACTTTATTGGTTACAATGAATAAAATTTATTACTACTATGTAGTAAAATGTTTAAAACTATGTAAATTTTAATTAAATTTTGTTTTAATTTCATGCTTTTTTTTATAAATCATATGACATGTTTTCAAATTTTATTGCAGATTTTACATACAATATGCTCTTAGAGGACGCCCACATGATTCCTAAGGTCGAAATGCTTCATCTGACACTTCAACTTACTCCTCGGTTATGACTTTAGCATCTCAATGCATTTCAAAAGTTGTACTGGCATTCTCTTTTGGTATCGGCATCTCCTTCTGTTCCAGTAATAGCCTCTCCTTCTTTTTAGGCTTTGGCCTCTCATCATATTCTTTCTTTGGGACCGTCTATTCCCGTGATCCCAGTAGCTTATGCATTATATTATTGACTTCGGCATCATCGTCCATTCTAACATGTAAGTTTCTATTTATACTTTATGTAGTTGCTTTTCTTTGATGCAGAGGACATCTCAAGCCATTTCAGGAGTTGAATTGGCATTCTCTTTCGGTATCGGCATCTCCCTCTATTCCAGTAATGGCCTCTCCTTCTTTAGGGTTCAGCCTCTTAACATATTCTTTCTTTGGGATCATTTATTCCCGTGATCTCGGTAGCTTATGCATTATGCTATCGACTTTGGCATCATCGTCCATTCTAACATGTAAGTTTCTATTTATACTTTATGTAATTGCTTTTCTTTGATATTCAAAAAGAAATTATGGTTATAATATTAATTTGTTTTGTAGTTTCATTTGGCCAACCATCCTCCTCCGTACCTTGATATGAGGATGATTATGTCAATGATGATGTAGAGGACATCAAGGGTGAGGTTGAAGGGAGTGCTGCAGTGACACATCCAGAGAAGGGACATAATAAACTATCACCTCCATTTGATAACGAGATGGATCTTCCTATGATACAAATAATTGGAGATGTATCAGTCACTGTGTCTTATACATTTTATTTATGAGTATCTATGTAATGTTTTAAGATGAATTTAATATCATGATTTTTTTTATTTTTCTATTTTTTTACAATGCATTATGTAGACATGTGAAAATAGCCACTATGATTGTCGGGATTGCAACAATCACATTCCGGGATGCTTTGATATATACTCAAAGTATACACCCAATGAGAAAGTGCTATGATATAAGGAATTCATGGTAATTTCAATATTCTACGATCATTTATATTACTTTGCTAATTATACTATTTTAATTAGGGTACTGATAATTAATTGTGTTTTTTTTTTCTTATACGAAGATGTTTTTAAGTTTGACACGATAGTCGATAAGAAAATATCAAAATTGTTCTTCCACAAATGTGTTGCTAAGTGATTGTCAAACACATTTACTAAGCTGAGGAAAAATTTAATGAAGAGTCTTAGGTTAAATACCAAATATTGGAAGGGTTCTACGAGTCCACATTGAAGCCTACTAGATTGTTGGGATACATTATGTGATATATGGCCACTAGTGAGTTTCAAAAGCCTTCGTTGACAACTAAGAAGTGGAATGTTAGTGGCAAGCTTGTATACCACGTAGTGGCTCTCTTAATATAGTGGTGCATGAGAACCAAATGGTTAATTTTTTTTAACGTTGTTAATGATTTTTTTTTTTTTTGTCTTCACTTCATTTATGCTAATAGTGTCTCATTTTCATTGTACATGAGAAGGGGAAGGTTTGCTCTGTTTCAAAAGCATATGTTTTCATCCGGATTCACAAGAGGAAAGGTGAATTCATTGACCGAAAATCAAAGAACACAAGAGTAAGTAAAATTTAATAACATGTTGGATTTTTAAGATAATTCTAAGTTTGAATTATAGTTTTTGGATTTAATGTTCTCTCCTTCTCTTTATTTATGGGAAAAATGGAATATTGCAAAAGCACAAGTGGCTACCAGTTTCGATAAAGGTAGCCCAACTACAAGCCATGATATGACCGATAATGTGTTATGGGCACAAGTATAGGGTGGTAAGAAGCACAGGTATTGGTATGAGTTTGGCAATTGCATAAACTCACAAGCGATCAGGCAAACCACTTTAAACCTTCCTATTGACACCAAGAAATCTTTTACTCCATCTACAGCTCACCTGACACTAGAGTTAACTTCTTTGGTGTCGCAGCTAGTTAGGCAAGAGTTTCATAACTTGGCAGCAATGTTTCAAAGGCCACCTAAACATCCTCCCTTTGAAGTAAGTTTGTAACTATTATTAAATTTTTAACTTTCTTATATGTAAATTTTCATTAAGTACAAGGGGGAAATAGTAAACATGAAATTTATGCATTCTTATGTGTTTAGACTATAAAACTTTTAAAATTTGGTCAAGGAGCAAAATAGAGTCAAAGGCATCTATTTAATGACTCGAGGGCATTAGCACATTTGTGGGAACGAATAAGACTTGTAGGAACAAACAATTTCTCTTTTGGATCAACTTAGGAGAATTTATGCATTCTTCTATTGACATTAGGCTAAAAAACTTTGAAAATCAGTGTTCGGCGAGAAAAGAAGTAAAACAAACCTCTGTTTGATGGCTGGATACACATATATCTGTGAGGATGAATAAGACTTGTAGAAACAAACAATTTCTCACTTGGTTCAACCACTAAAAATTTATCCATTTTTTATGTATTTAGGCTAGAAACCTTTGAAAATCTAGGTTCGGGGGAATAACAATAAAATAGACTTTATGCATTCTTATGTGTTCAAAAAGAAAACTTTAAAAATCGAGGTTAGGTTGCAAAATGGTAAAATAAATATTCGTTTGATGAGCTGAGATACCAAAACATTTGTAGGAATAAATAAGACTTGTAGGAGCAAACGGTTTCTCGTTTGAATCAACATGAAAGAATTTTTACATTCTTATGTGTTCAATCCTAAAAACTTTAAAAATTAGGGTTCAGGACCAAAATGATAAAATAGACCTTTGTTTGGTTGGTCAATGATACTGGCACGTCAGTGGTGATAAATTAAATTTGTAGGAACAAACGATTTCTTGTTTCGATCAATTGGGAAGAATTTATGCATGCTTATGTGTTAAAGCTATAAACCTTTCAAAATTGATGTCTAGGGTAAAATGATAAAACAAACACCCATTTGATAATCTGTGGATGCCAGCAAGTCTATGAGGACGAATAAAACTTATAGGAGCATATAATATCTTGTTTGGATCAATCGGGAAGAATTTATACATGTTTATGCTTCCTAGTTCAAAATTTTGAATTGTAATACTTCTAACTTATAATTTTAAAGTTACATGCATATATGTGTTTTTTCTTCCTACATGATATTGATCCTTTTTCAACTGCATCACAATCAACCCAGAGCGAGTCAGATAATGAACAGAAAGATGATGGTTAGAATTTATGAGGCCCGTTTTTTTACTTGTTTTATTTCGTGTACATGATTAACAATTTTGTATTTGTTTCAATGTATGAATTTTAATTTTTGAATAATATTTTCAAATATAAAATGAAATGTTAGATTATATATATTTTTATATTTTAACAAGTTTTTATTATTTTTTTAAAATTATAAATTCCTTTTTAACAAAGAAAGTATTCAAAAGCCTAAATGGTTATTAGTGATAACATTACAATATCAGCGATAGTGTTTTGATATCACAGATAAAACAACAGAAATTGAAAACATCGCCGTACAATCCACCATTCACTTATCAGCCACAATGGTGTAGATGCAGATATTTATCTATGAAAATTATCTGCATTAACACAATTCAGACACAGATAAATCAAGCAATTATTGTAGACAAGCATCTACGTTCACATTGATGTCGAAGATACTCTATTGCAAATTCTCATCTACATCCTATGGTTGGAGTTTAAATTATCTGCAACAAACGTAGTAGCTTAATTCCATTTATTTGTGACAAGGACAACCTTTTTTGCAATAGCATCATCTACAACGAGGACAACCTTTTTTTGCGACATTGTCGCTGATACTTGTTTTCCTTGTAATGTATGTTCATGCAATGATTATGTATTGTAACCTTTTAGATTTTTATTTTGGTCATATTCAAATTTTAAGATTTACCGCCAAATCTATATTATTCTAAAAGTGAAAAAACCTTTATGATCTTCTATTTCAAAATAAGTATAGACTAACTCATTTAAAATTAATTAAATTTTATAAAACTTAACTTCTTCCTTAATAACTTCTCATATCTTAACCACTAACATAAATTAAAAAAAATTTATTAATTTTTAAAGTTTAAAAAATTAACTTCTTAATAACTACTTATTTCAGTCGTACTTACACATTAACACATCTTGTCATGTGAAACTAACTTATTTAATACATCTCAGAATTTATGCTTACACATTACCAAGATGTAATAATAATAGAAGATCAATTGATTAGGCAAGCAAGAGCTTGAAAACGATATGTGTAGGCCAATTAAGGTTGGAACATATGGAGCAGCCCTCGTGTGCGTGGCTTCATGCACATAGATATCCTCCTGCATACATTTGTTGGGGACCAAATGCTAATTTTAACGCGTGGCTGGTCCAAAATCAAACCATTCACATGGTTTGATTACTAGTTGGCCAGAAGTTACAAATACAAATTTAATATTCCTTGCATTATAAATATATATATATATATATATATAACACTGCGTACCAATTATTACAATCTATTTTAGATGATACTTAGTCATTGATTAAATAAGACTTGACAAAATTAGAATTTTGAAATTTAGATCATAAAAGATGATTCGCAAGGAGAATTTATTCCTATCAATCTCTTCTCTCTTGCCAAAAATAAATTTTAAAGATAAGATATCAAAAACATTTAAGCCGTGGTTCAGACGAAAATAAATACATCCAAACAAATACTAATCAAAGGGTAGAAAGAGAGAGAGAGAAAAGGTTGATGGTCTTTGTAGGGTGAACCACGGACATGACTAGGAGAAGGGGACCAATGGTGGCTTCAGGGACCATTTTAGTATATATGGTTGAGAGAGTACCTTGAGAAATATTGACAAAGACGACACAAAAGAATTAAAAAGAAGTTAATTAGTTTTTGCATGTTTTTACAAAACAACCAATCCATATCTTCTGAATGCAATATCATGTAATTTTTGGCTACTTTCTTGTATTTAGTCCTTTTCATATTTATATTTCCTGAGTGTAGCCTATTAATAGAAAATTGTAGACTATTAATAGAAAATTGTAGATGAACAATACAATCTGGGCTCTATATAAGTGCTTCCAGATGGTATAGGCCAAAAACTTAGATGTCATATAACTAAGATTGAATTTGATAATGTCGTAACTTTTAAAAAATTATTAATGACTTTTAACTGTGTAAAAACAACTGTCAAAAAAATTATAGCCAACTTTTAAAAACATACATGACTTCTAAAAACAGTAAAAAATTATCCCTCAAATAATTATTCAAACAATTTTTGTATGCTATGACTTTTAAAAAATCACATAACCTTCTTGAAAAATATTTAACAAACTTAGCCTAAAGATCAACAATGTGACTTGTTGGTTTTAATTTGTCTACCAAATTTTACTTGTACATATCCAATATATGCCTATGGATATGTTTAAAGTTTTGCTTCTTCTTTTTTTTTTTTCTTTTTTTTTTTTAGCCTTGTTTTTGCTGAACGGAAAAAGAAAAGATTATTGCAGGACAGTTTATAACTATGAATATAGGGGTCAGTGGTTGTGTCAAGAACTAGTTTTCTACAGGAATTGGATAAACATGATGTTTTGAATATTCAAAGATAGGTTAAACACATCATAACATTTGGCTAAACATAAGTTTATAATTTGAATTACGTCTTTACCTTTTGTATAATGTAGTAATTAGGCTGCAAGTTGAACTAGCAAAGGCATCAAGTTTAACCAAATGAAAATTCTAATATGCTAGGATCGATTCTCAGGCATGACTGTTAGGGTTTATTCTCTTTTCTCCATTTTATTTTGGGTAATGTTATATGCATATTTTTTTTATTTCTTTTTCACACAATTCTCACACAATGAAAAAAATTATGATAACTTAGTGAAAAAAATATTTGCACTTGGTGTTTAAATTTTTTTTCTTTGAATTTAGCAATCAAGTATATGTCCTGGTAATTTATACGTTGAGAAGTCAATAAAAGAAGCCAACCCATTATGGTGATTACTGTTTTGAATATAGTACAATGCATCAACTTCCAATCATATCTTATAACGAACTGGGCCGAAAAAAGTGGCAGGCACCAATAAACATGGCTTTATATGGCCATCTATTAGAGATAAGGCCTTAGCTCTCAGCCCATAACAATACTCATTGGACCCTCAAGCAGCTATATAATTGGTTCAAGACCCAAAATTTAGAGCAAGTATACAGTCCCCAACTTTGCTCTCAAAAAGTCGTAATTAATTAATGATTTTTTTTTTTTTTTTACTGTCGTATATCAAAAATTTAGATGGAGGTTTATAATTAAGCCCAGAAAACTTTGTACGAACAATAATAAAATAAAATAAATTATTAATCACTCAATATCTAATCCATTCATTTTCTATTTAGGCTTATCACTTTTTATTATTATTATAACGTCGAAGATAAATTATACTATAAACTGTGTATAGCTTTTGCTAAAAGAATTTTATATAATTTATGAAATAATTGATTAAGAATACATATGAGTGTTCAATAAAATATTTATTTCAGTGATAATTTTTTTTATAAGATTACTAAAAAAAAGTATTAATGATCTATTCAATCTAATTTGATATGATGTCAATTTTGGTTTTAAAAAAATGTAATAAGAAACTAATTCAACTGTGTTTTTTTATAAAAATATCAAAATGATATAACAAGTTATGAAAATTTAAATTAAAAAATGAATAAAATAAAGAGATTAATTTAAGTTACTATCCACTAATTGAAAAAAGCATTTGTGTAATAATAAATAATATTAACCAAAAAAAAAAAATTTGAGAGTAGAGGTCAAGTTATAGTTGATATATGAGGTGCGTTTAGATACAATAAATAGAAATTGAAAATTAGATTGTTTAATTTCAATTTTTCAGTTTGGAGTACACTTTAAAACTATAATCGTAATTCTCAACTCAATTCCAAGAAATTAAGATATAACTATAAAACGTACCATCTTCAATTAAATTTGTGGCTGCTCATAAAGAATTAGAAATGTTGTTTTATGGTGAAGTAATGTGGTTTGATTGTAGTGGTGATGGCTATCTTTCAAAGTTTCCATCCCAAAGTACAAATACTTGCTTCAAGTCTTCAATTAATTTCATTTTAGAGTGTATGCATGCATGCATAATGAAAATAATGCATTATTGTTGCAATCAAATAAAGAAAATTGATTCATAACCATTACTAGTTTAAAATTTAAAACTTAGTTGAATTGAATTATATGCATATAGAAATAAGTATAAAAGAACTGCAAAACCTAAATATCAGCCTATAATTCATCAATTTGACCCCACGACCAACCTAATTCAAAATTTATTTTTTTTTCCTGGTTTTTTTTTTTTTTCTACATATATTGAGTTAAGTCAATTTTTTAGATTTTTTAGACCTCACAAAAAATAAGATCAGTTAATTGCGAATATTATGATACTCTTATTTTTATTTTTATGCATATTGGACAACTCAACTTCTAACTCAAGCCCAAGCTCAAGCTCAACCCAGGTAAAATAAAACTTAAATGTTCCAGCCCATGTAAAAAAAATCATAACTCTAAGTCCAAAACTATCCTACAAGTTTGACTTTCTAGTAAGGTTAGAAAAGATTACGAACTATTCGATTCGATAGATTAATTATATTAATATTTCATACTATTGTATTTGTATTTGTCCAAAATATTCAAATATTAATAATATTTATAACTATTCGGGTATTATTTCAACTATTCAAATTCAAAATTAAATATGAACATGAGTAGTTTGTATTACATTCGAATTCAAATTTAAGTTTATAATCATATCAGTACTCAAATACTGATACGATTATGAGATGAAAGGAACTGAAACTGGTGGTTTTGTTGGCCCATCTCAACAATATATGAACTTGAAGACTATGGATCTAGATACCGGTTTATGAGATCTTTCATATTTGCATGTGAGTTGTATGGATTTAGATTTAGAGAATTCGAATTTGGTGAATTGATTTTCAGCTAATTGGTCATACTAGTTTTAGATTTAGGGATTTGAAATTTTGGAATTGATTGTTTTGATGATGGGTTGTATTGGTTTTATATTTTTTTTAATCATGAATTTGTAGGGAACTCAGGGCATAGTTGGGCAGAGGACTTTCAGGGATCATTTTGGAAACTGGATTGTTGGTTTGGGGATCAATATTGGGTGGTGCACTGCTATTAGGGCAGGGATCTGGGCAGTTCTTCATGGTCTTATGCTCGCCTGGGATATTGGCAGTTCTTAGTCTTATCTTTTTCTTTCTCTTCCTGTAAGGGCCGTTTATTACCAAAATTGTTTGGAGCATTGGGCCTTCACTTATGCACATTTACAAGGGGCTCTGGCGTATGGGTCATGTATTGTTGAGACATTCATTGGCACCATACTTGGTGGGCCAGCCTAAACCATTTAGAGAAAATGCTACATAGAAATCTAGAATGGGTAATGGTAATCATTTTTAACATTTAGATCTTGGTTTCTTGCTGCTAGCTGGTAGAATTTATGTAACTGTATAAATAAATTTAATAATTTAAGTGTTCTTGTAGTTTATATCAAATTTCTACTTTTTGTTTCACCTTTTATCTCAAAGTAACCCAACTTGTGAGGCATATATGGAATCAATGACAACTAGAGTTCGTGAAACCTATATATTGCATGCTTGAATTAGTGACGAACTTAGCTAGATTTTTAAGTTTGGGAGCTAAATAAAAAATTATATATAATGTAAAAAATTTGCTTAAAATAAATTCAATTAATTGAAAAATAAAAAAAGTGCTAATTATTTAATAAATTAAAATTAAGTATTTTATAATAAATAAAAAAAATTTCTAGTATAGTTAAAATATAATATTTGTTATATTTTAATAAAAGAATACAAATGAATTTAATTCATATGCTAATGTAGG
Source organism: Quillaja saponaria (assembly GCA_029379385.1). Taxonomy (NCBI): domain Eukaryota; kingdom Viridiplantae; phylum Streptophyta; class Magnoliopsida; order Fabales; family Quillajaceae; genus Quillaja; species Quillaja saponaria. The sequence continues at coordinate 11,619,395 of CM055614.1, read as the reverse complement.
AAGAAATCTAGTTAAAGATTTTTTTTTATTGACTATGATTTTAAAAAAAGGATCAAATAAAACAATAAACATAAAAAATGAACAAATAAATCAAACGATAAACAAACTCTTCTTTTAGGCTTTAAAAAATAAGTGTGGTATTACATTTTAACCAGATATTACCCTATTATAAGCTTAGTGTTCAATAGTCCAAAAGATAGAGGGGTTAATGGAGAGCAATAGTGAGAGCAGGGGAGAAAGAGAAAGGTCATCGGAGGGGGAGTACATACTCCAACGGAGCAACAAGAAGGTTAAGGTGGGGGAGGGTGCAGTAGGCATCCAGAGTGGAAGAGCTGGTACAAAGGAGGAATGTGATTGACGTAAGTTATCTTACAAGGAGTCTGTAATGGAAGGCCCAAAGTCAAATAATGAATTGAGCATTAGGAGGCTAATGCGATGGTTGAAGATGCAAGTACTGAGATTGATGATGATGAAGACGATGAGCTATACTTGGATTGTGAGGCGTGTCCTGAGATTAAACTCTAGCAGGCTGAGAAAATAAGGATAAAGCGGCCATGGATAACATCTTTTATTGTTACTGTTATGCAAATGAATAGGGTATAACTTTATGTGTAAAAAGTTGTACCAAATCTAGAAGCCAAAAAGGGTACTTAAAGTGATTGATATCGGTAATGAGTTCTTTTTAATAAGATTCTCTCATAAGGTTAACATGGATTTAGTTCTTAATGGTGGTCCCTGGTTAATCCTTGACCATTATCTTATAGTCAGACATTAAGAACCAAATTTTGACCCAACCACAGCCAAGAATGATAGGGTTGCAACCTGGGTACGCTTTTTAGGGTTGCAACCTGGGTACGCTTTTTAGGAATACCATTAGAATATCATGATAGCTAGTTTTTTATGAACTTTGCTAAAAGGATTGGAACCCTTATTAAATGTCACACAACAACAAGCAGGGTAGATAGAGGCAATTTTGCATGAATATGTATTAAGATTGATTTATCAAAACCTCTAGTTTCTCGCTATAGTTTAAGGAAACAAATCCTTCATATAGAATTTGAGGGCCTTCACTTAGTGTGTTTTAAATGAGGGAGGTATGGTCACTCAAAGAAGTTGTGCCCTTACTTAGCTAAAGGAAGTAACAAGGATATGCTAATTCAAACAAAGGCTGGAATCCTTATGGAGGACATTGACCCGAGATGGGTCAGAAAGAAACTGCAGGTGGCAGTGGTGGAGCCAAGGTATGAGGAATGGATGATTGTATGGAAGGGACGGAGAGTAAATCTTGCCAAAGACTTTCTTGAGAATCCAAAATCTCGGGATAGCACTAAAACCCTAATTCAGGGCGTTAATTGTGGAGGAAGGTCAACTATTTAAGGCAATGGTGTCAATGCCACGTACTACAATGAACCTAATAACTAAAGGATCAAGTTTTTACATTTTGGAAGCACAATCATTGGAAGAATCAGGAGCATAATCATTTGAGGAGCTTATCGGGGATGAAAGAGCTATGATTGAGAATGAAGATCCACAATTCATAAGTGCTGATTTTAAGGGGAAATGATCTTTAATTCAAGGAAGGAGGTGTTCGTGATTGAAACATCGAATCAATTCTTGATTATTGGAGATAGACCCTTAACTCAAGATGATGATATATCTGTAACACAAAAGGAATTAGAGCCCATTACCAAGACTAAAAGACGGTGGGCTCCAAGCCCGTTAAGCCCATCTGAATGATACCCAGATTCACATCAGAATAGAGAACACTGATATTTCTAGTTAACTAGATCATGGGTTATCTCAAACTTGCGCCAATACACATATTAGCTTTACGTTTCCATAAATTATAAGCCCATCACCCTACACACAACAAAATAACAAAATAACAAACTTCAACCCAAAACTAAGGTTGATGTAGGCACTTACCAGCCAATGCCCCTATATGAGAGTATGCAGGAAGATAGTCATGGTCAAAACCATGAAGCTAATGGAGAAGGAAGTGCGAAGGACGAATATGGAGATATTATTATAGGAATTATGGAGAGAGGAGATGTGGCCCATATGGGCATGTTTCAATCATAAGTGGCTCCTAAATCCTTTGAATTTTTTTATGCATATTATGTCCTGGAATTGTCAATGAGCTGCATGTGCAAGTTCACTAGGGTGATGAAAACTTTGTTGCAATTTCACTGGCCTAAGATTGTTATTATTCTAGAACACTGGATTTGTGGTGATAAATTTAAACATGTTGTATCGAGTTGGGGTTTGATAGTTAACATATTGAGGATGCAATGGGTTATTCGGGAGGTATTTGGTTACTATGGAACAATGGGAATGTAGATTTAAAAGTAATTAGCACTCATTCACTGTTCACTCATTGCGAGATCTAGAAGACCCTTTCATCCAAATGGTTTTTAATTGCCATCTATGTGAATCTTAGAGTTGATATTGGAAAAGACTGTTGGCATGACATCTTAAAACTTTCGTGGGGAATTCATGATCCTTGGTGCATAGTGGGGGACTTCAATGATATTATCACCAGTGATGAAAAGAAATAGAGGTACACCTTCTAGCAATGCAGGATGTAATCGTTTTAGGAATTAGGTTGTCAATTACCATTTAATAGAAGAGTTTATATACATGAAAAGGAGCCAAGCGAGGATGCTACATGAGAGTTTATAAAAGGGTGGATCTGTTAGTAGTATGCCCTACAAGCGAATGATATTAGATATCTATGATATATTACTTATAAATACAGTCTTATTCAGCTATTAATAAAATGAATATGTTTCATTATTATATGGTATTATTATTTATCATGTACTTTAATTGCTAGTTAATTCTTTAGTATGAACATGATAAATCCTATAGAATATAAGCCATGAAAATAAGAACCATGATGTGATCATGTTTATGAGATATATTTTCTTAAGCTTTGTTCTTAAATATTCCTATGATCATTAATAATGGGAATTAATGATCCGGTTAGATTAGTACATGTTATATTAGCTCAAATGTTGAGGGTGATTGATCTCATGATCACTTGTGTAGTTGACATTATAATAAACATGTAGGTGCTTGTTAGAGAACAAGTTCACTGAATTGATTCGATCATAGAATACTTATATGGACTTTTACATAGTTGTCAATGAGTGTTCTTCGTTGTAGTGGTGCAAATGATCTTCAGACCTGAGGCATCATAGATACCTTGTACATAGGTTATTATGCTTTGATACTATATAAGTATAATTAACCATGGGTTATACAGAGATAGATGTTGGGTATGACTATCTATGTATGAAGATATATGAATGTATACTCTCAGTAAAGAGAGAGAATGTTCTATGTTATCTAATTAAGACATAATTCAAAAAGTCCCTGGCCAGGGTGGTGTGAAACTAGATTAGAGAATTTAAGTTTCATCACATGAGTTATGACTTATAAATAGATACATCAGATTAAACAATTTAGGGTTTGACATTAATTCATACTCTAAGTTTAATCAGGAACATTGAATGATGGAAAGATTGAATTGCATGGTAGTTAACAACGGAAAGGTTCACAAATATATTTATATTATCTAGGTAGTCATCACATACTGCTAGACATCAATCTTGACTTGTAGGTAACCCGAGAATTAATTTAATAATTAATTCTCATTAATGGGTAAATCAAAATTAGTTTTCATTTAAATTAATTAGATGTGGATCTAATTGAAAAATACATTAAGTTAATGTGGCATACTGCCAGTTTAATATGAACCTAAGGGGTCACACACAAATGGATGCAATTTGATTAAGAGAAGTTTTGGGCTTTCATGTAATTACAAACAAATGATATTTGAAATTTAAAATAGGATTAACTTTGATGAGATTTTCCTATTTTATCTAAAAGTCTCTAATAAATAAGATATGATCTTATTATTTAGAGTTCAGTTATATCATACTTAAATAAGGTTAGACTTGATAAGTAACGTACGTAACTTTTATTCAGATATCACAAAGAGCCAAAATTCTCTGCAGAGAATTATTGGCAAACTAAGTGTTTTGTGAGATGTGAGAAAATCTCATCACTTGTGCTAGCACACAAGGAGATTTTTGGCAGCCAACACATAGGTCTTGATCAAATCATTCGGTGTGGATACACTTAGATGTTGTACACCCTGTACAACTTGTGGATCAAAAGTTAAGATCCTCCTAATCGCTTCAAGAGGTAATATTCTATTTATAAGATTAATAAAAAAACATTGATTCATAAACAATAGAGATTATCCTAGGAATTTGGTTACGCCGAATTTTTTTTTAAATTTCTGTTGTGCCAGTATAATCAAAATCCTTACAGAATCATGCCCTTGCTAATGATAAATGGGTTAACCACTTCTCCATAGCTGTTATTAGAGTGCTTCTTAGGGTGAAATCAGACCATCATCCTTTATTGATTGTCACACTGGGACTTAGTTATCTCTCATCTCGGAAAACCTTTTCATTTCGAGGCATTATGGATCTTACATCATGATTTTTCATCCTTTCCTAAAAGCATGTTGGAATTTAAATGTTGATATCATTACAAATTTGAAAGGGATCATCTCTCCTCTATAGTAGTGGAATCAAAAAGTGTTTGGTCATCTGAATAATAAGAAACGAAAAGTCATGGCTCAGCTCCAAGAAGTCTAAATAGCTCTTGATCATGGGCACTTCCATTCCTTGAGCCAATTGAAGCATGATATCCAAATGGAGCTTATGGAAATTCTTCATCAGAAGGAAGTTTTGTGGTTTCAAAAATCTAGAAGTAAGTGTATTACGTTTGGGGACCGTAACACAAAATTTTCCCCATTACTACACTAAATAAATGGCAGAGGAACAGGATTGTAATCCTCAGGAACAATAATGATGAATGGGTGGAAGAGACATATAGTCTTAAAAATCTTTCCACGGAGTAGTACAAGAACCTTTTCATGGAGAAGGATAGGCCTAGACACAAATTTTTAGCTAATCTTGGGTTTCCTCTCTTGAATATGAAGGACGATAGCCATTTCTTAAAGCTGGCTAGTTTGGAGGAAGTAAAACATGCTCTATACTCTATACACCCCTTCAAAGCATCGGGGCCAGATGGTTACCAAGCAATTTTCTTTCAATCTCAATAGAATCTGGTTAGAAAATCACTTCATAAACTTATCAAGGATTGCATAATCAATATGAATGTTATTGGCTGAATTAATGGCACTTTCATAACTCTAATTCCAAAAGTTGATTAACTAGTTTTAATGTTTCAATTCATACCTATTAGCTTGTACAACATAGCCTACGAGATTCTTCCTAAAATCTTGGTTCATCAATTAAAGGCTGTGATGAATAAGTTGATAGCCCTGAATTAGGTGAGCTTCGTTCCTGCCAGGAGAATTCAGGACAATAGCATCATCACCAAGGAATTCCTTCATACCATATGACTTATGAAAGATAAAAAAGCAATTCATGGCAATCAAAATAGATTTGGAGAAGGTGTATAATCGGTTGAACTAGAATTTTATTTATGAAACTTTACAGATTATAGACTTTGATGAACGGTTTATTAATCTAGTAAGGCGTGTGAACTCTAGCTACTTCCTTTCAAGTGGTTTAGAACCGGGAAGTCATGAGATGTTTAAACCATAGAGGGGTATTCGCTAGGGAGACTAGCAAAGTTCATCATAAAATATGGAAGGCTATTAAGGTTGGTAGAACAGGTCCTAGCATCTCTCACCTGATGTTTGCTAACGACATCATTATGTTCACAGAAGCCACTCTAGATTAGGCTATACTTATCAAAGATGTTCTAAGTGAGTTTGGGGAGGCTTCATACCAAAAGGTTAGCTTAGAAAAATCTAGATTCTACTATACCTATAGAATCAAGAGCAGCTTGAATAGTACTATGATTTAGGCAAGTACCTTAGGGTTCTTCTTATGCATGGTAGAATTTTAAAAGAAGCACTATAAATATATTATTGACAAAGTTAAGGCTCAATTAACCAGGTGGAAAGTTGTTTCTCTTTCCATAGCAGGTAGATAGTTCTTACCCAATTAGTCATCCAATCTATCCCCCTATACACTATGCAATATGCCAAAGTTCATGTGGGTGTGTGTGATTAGCTGCATTTTTTGTGGGGTGAAGTTGATGAAAAACGAAAATTCCACACTTTGAATTGGGATACTACTATTAAGGGTTAGTTTAGTACATGAAAATTATCATTCCATTCCATGTATGATTCCATAAAATGAACTTTTTTTTTTGTTTGGTACATTTTTAGCCTCAAAGTACTCATTTCATTTCAGCCATTTTATTCCATAGAAGTAGGAATCCTCAAACCCACATAGGGGGTGGGATTGCTCATTCCTACTTCTACGAAATTAGTTTAGTTCAGTTAAATGAAAACAAAAAAAATATTTTATCATATAAAATAAAAAGTTGAATATTAACAAAATAATAATATTATTCATAAATAAAAAAATATTTATTATTTAATTTATTCAAATGAAAAAAATACCCATAATATCACATTAAAAAATAAAAAAAAATTGTATATAAAAATAATAATAAATCAATTTATTTTTGTTAAATGACAAAAATACCATTCATATCATTGTAAATAATAGAATTATAAATAAATAATTAATGTTAAATAAATAAATTAGTTAAGTAATTTCAAACTAAAAAGTATATAAAAATAATAAATAATAAAATAAATATAAATAATAATAATAATTAATTAATAATAAATAAATAAATAATATATATATTTTTTAAAAAAATTAATTAAAAATTAAGTTTTCATAAATTATGTTTAATTTTTTATTACTTTATCTATAAAGTGATATTTTGTCATTTTAAAATAATATAATTTTTATTACTTTATCTATAGAGGGATATCATTTTAACATAACTTTGATATTATTTCATGTCTAAAAATTGCATAGAAAATTAATAAATGGAAGAAATGATTATTCCTCATTGACACTACCAAACAATAAAATAGAATGATCATTCCATTCCATATGCATTCTATTCACATTCCCTTTCCTATTCCAATTCTGTAAAAATTATTTTTACGTATCAAACTAGCCTTAAGATAAAAGAGTAAGGGGGTCTCAGGTTAAAGGATATTAAATTGATGAATGATGCCTTTATTATGAGGTTGGGTTGGGAAACGCTTATGGACAAAGAAAGCTTGCGGTCTCAGACCCTTCATGCTAAGTATATTAAAGGGGGTGACATAATGCAACCTCTGCATGCCCAAGCTTCAGATTTTTCGTTGTGCAAGTCAATTTGTAAACTTTGGCTAGATATCCTTTATGGCATCAGCTGGGTTGTGGGTGATGAAAGTAATATTAACTTTTGAGTGGACAGTTAAGTCCCTGACTATGGACCCATCTTATCTCAAGCCTCTGAGGCCGCTCGAGGTGTGACAACGCCTTGATAATGTCAGTCCAGTGTATGAGTTTTGTATGATGGTGGAGGAAACCACCTTGCGGGATTGCCCTTGAGCTTGAGAGGTATGGTCGGTGATGCTATCTGGAATGCAAATCCCAAATTTTTTTTTTCTTGATTCTCTAGAGGAATGGTTCAATAGGAATTTATCTAGGCATGTTTAGATGATCAATGGTCTATCATCTTTAGGCTCACATATTGGCATATATGGAAGTGGTGTAACATGAATCTTTTCCAAGATCATGCAAGGTGGCATTGGTGATTATGCTACGGTAAAACGGGACTGGAAGTTGAACAAACTGGAAGCAGTTCTGCCTTCTGATGTGTGCTTAAGAATTAAATCTCTCATTCTCCTTTCTCGTGATTTTAAGGAGGATTGTTTAGTCAGGGGGTAAGCTTCCTGTGGGGCTTTCTCGGTGAAATTTGCCTATGATTTGCTATTGAGTGATGATAATGACAGTAGGGCATTGGTTTGGAAGCTTATTTGGACATGGAAGGTCCTTCCAAGATTCATCACTTCCTGTGTTTTACAATACAACAAGGATTGTTAACTAACACTGCTCGTGCACTAGGGAGATTATTTTGAAGTATAAAGAAGAAATTGAATCTGCTGTAGAACTCACTAGAGTTCTTTCTTTCTGCTGCTCAACAACTACAACTTGAGTGCACTAGATTGCACTGCTAGAATATTAGGTCAAGCTTAACACGGATGGATCCAAGAATGGCTGCTACTGCTGGGTTGATTTGGAATAGTCAGGGTAATTGGCTTTTTAGGTTTGGAAAACAAATAGGATAGAGTAGTTCCATTAGAACCGAACTATAGGCTCTACTACTTTGAGGCTAGGACTACTACCAGCTTGGAACAAAGGTTTTAGGAAGTTTATGGCAGAAGTTGATTCGACACTAATTATCCAAATGATTAACAATGATACATGCAAGTTGAATACGAATGTGCTCTTCTGCAGGATATTGGAAGATTGTTGGCTTTGGATTGGGAAGTTAGTTTAACCATGTCTACCGTAAAGGTAATCGAGTAGTAGACTACCTTGCAAGTATGACCTTAAATCAAGGAGAAGGTAACTTTGAGTGGATGCATGTTCCCAATCCTTTGCATATCATTATGGAAGCTGATAGCATAGGGATTGTATGGCAAAGGAAAATTGCCATAGGTTGATTGTTGTCTTTGTTTCTTGCTGTTGTTTCTAGTTTTTCTATTCAACCAAAATAATAATAATAAGTAGGGTATTAATTATGTATTATATTTATGGGTAACTAATTTCATTGAGAAAGTTATAGTAGTTTCATTTCACATCTCTTAATTAGATATTTTACCGAAAGAAAGGAAGTTGAAATAGCTCAATATTTATATTAATTTCACACTTATATGAGTTTATTTTAAGATTATTTTTATTTTGTATTTTATATTTTTAGTTTATTCCTTATGCCGCCTTTTAAGTGAGTATAATTAGATATAATTTTTAAAATATATATTTTATGAGAGTCGCAACTACAAAATTATGAGATTTTTATAAGGACTAACATAAAAAATTAAATACTTTGAATGAGATAAATGTTTGAATTATTTATAACTTTTTAGAAGTCAAAAAATAAAAACCATATTTTATATGAGGAAATAAAAATCAAATTACTAAAAAGTTTGAAGGAATAAAAACAAAAACCATATTTTATTTAGATTTTAAAAGCCAAAAATATAATTTATGATTGGACCTCTCCCAAATTAAATGTTTAAGTCTGCTAATGTATAGCCTTATGCCATCAAATTTTATAAAATAAAAAATATAACATCCCTGAAGTAATATTGTAGGGGTAATTAATTTTAGAACTTTGTACACAAACCTATATAATTCAAGTATTTTGTTTTAGGAAAAAGTATCTGGTTGGTTGGAGACATGTGTCTATTTCTTTCTCTGCCTACTCTGCGCAAAGTTGGAAAAAAAAAATTGTGGTCCTTGAAGTGACATGTGTCTATTACTTTCTCCACCTACTCTGCACAGGTATTACGCACCGGATACCTGCGCACTGTATCCAGAACCATAGGCCAGCTATGAGACATGGAGTCATGTGAAAAAAATACATGTATATCGTGACACTGTCACTTCTCATGGCTACATTGTCATATGTACATGTCCACATTTTCAATAAGAAAAAGAGAATTGTTTTTGTATCATTAAAATAATAATTAACCGAATATGACATAACTTAATTTGAATATATCTAATCATTAAATAAATAAATAAAACTTTATTTACTTAATGAAATACGGCTTGATCTTAGTTAAGGAATTATCTCCGTTAAGCCCCACCATTGCAATTCTACTTTCACAACTACCCTAGCCTGAATCCCACCAGCCTTTTTTTCTTTCTTCTTCAAATGTAAGGTGCAGCAAATTATTATCCTCATGCAATTAACGGCCTCTCACAAAATTTTGCTATATTGGGTAAAGTATCAAAAACCTCTTTCTTATGTCTAATGAATTACGGTTTTAGGTGAAAGTTTGTTTTATTATATAACACTAAATTTACAGAATAAAATGTGAAAAAATAAAAAGCTTTATCTGCATTATATTGTATGTATCTGTGATTGTGTATTATTCGTTTTGAGAAATATCTGAAGTGCTCAATCCCTGAAATCATGGCACAAAAAAGAAAAAGAAAAAGAAAAATTATCATCTTTCAAGAATAGAATCAACTTTTATGAGCTTCAATCAAATATTTAATACAGTTATAATCCCTTTTACGATGCTCAATTTTATTATTACTGTATATTGTTATACCTTTTTTATAATAAAAAAATTATCATATTACTGTTTTTAAGTGATAGTGTCTCCAGCCTATTATAAAAATATTTACAAGTTGAGATTCTCAAAAAACAAAGTAATGAAAAGAATTATATCATGAATTTTTAATTTTATCTATAAAGATAAAAAAAATTTGAAGATATAAATAAGAAAGTTTAATAAAATATATACCTTTATTTCATTTAGTGTCTATTAATAATCAATATCAATGAAGAAATTAAAGATACTGTCAATAATATTCTGTGTTACATTCTCTAATTACTGGTATGTTCTATTATTTTTCTCCCATTCCTCTACCCAAGGAAGGAAGCTATTATTTTTTTCAGAGGAAAGACAGTGTTGTCATTGGCTCCATCCACAATCTCATGCACAAAAGTTTTAGGGCCCTCAGCATTCCAATCCTTCCAAGGTCCAAAAAAAACAAAAAAAAAATGTAATGAGGATCAAAGAAAAACAATTTGATTTATTTTCAAAAGAAAAACCCTTAGATAAAGTTTACTTTTTCTTCTGTGAAAACAAGTCTTAAATTTCGATTTATCTATATTATATTAAAAATTATAATGCCTTTATTGTGTACTCTAACTTTAATTATTTCTTTTTTCTCACAAATTTCTACACAATATCTTACATTTATAATTTCTTGTTCTTCTAAATTACATGTTATTTTTGTCAATTTAATCTATCTAAAAAAATATATTTTTTCAATAACTTATTATTTATTTTTATCCAAAAAAAAAAAAAGTTTATATTCTCCCAGCTACAAACATCAAATTAAATTTTTTTTAAAATTAAGTAGTTAGGAATATCTATTTACTCAAAACTACTTATACAAGTAAATACTTTTTAATTAAATAACTGATATATAATTATTTAAAAAATACATAAAAAAGCTTCTTAAGACTCGCTACGGCCCTACGAGGCTAATAAGTTAAACATGAAAATTTTAAAATTTTTCATGTAGTTTAGTATAAAATCGATTTAACATGCATACTATATTGGACACAAATTAAGAGGCAAAGGAAATATATAGACATTCAAATCCTAAACCTTGACAATGACATACTTTGAAATTCACTTTGTTGACGTTGGAGTGTTTATTGTTACCACAGTCTAACAGAAAAAGCGGTCAAAAAGAAGACTATAACACACAAACTTGTAAATAAATGCATTCAAGAAGGTATAACAAACAAACTTCATGAATGACAAATTTGTTTCTCATGGAAAATAAAACCTGAAAATATTACACTACATCACTTTGAGAACAAAGAAAAAGAAGTACTCTCAGAATCGAACATATTTTATAAGGGTGGGTAGTACTTCCATTATCATTCATGATTCAACAAATTATCAATTAGTTACTAATTTAACTTATAAGACACTGATTAAAATAGATAAGTATGAATTTTAGTAGTATGTTTGCTCTTCTCCACTAGCCTATATCTCATTCCCCTTGCCATTACCCTAGGTAAGAATAGTCTGGATCCATGCTTGTGTACAAAAAATAATAATAATAATAACAACATATTCAATTGGTTGTTGATATGGTACTTTCAAGATTCAACTAATAATTCAGCAAATAGACCCACCAATCAAAATTATAATAAGAGAGATTATATCGACGGTCAAAATTGGAAGTCAACTGGGTCACAAAGTCAGATATGGATGGGGTACACATTACCGTCATAATGCCGTCAGTTTCCGATGACGCCAGTACATCAAAACGCTCTCAGAGCTCAACGGTGCGTTAACGATCAAGACGGAGGATTAGTCTTGAACTGTCTGAGCAAAAGAAGACAAACGAAGACAACCAGCACATGATAATGGCTGCCAATAATATATTGCCTTTTGAGTGTTTGATTTAGATTTAATGGCACACTTTTCAAGAACAGTGTGAAACTACTTTAGAAGCCAAACAAACAAACAAGATCTAAAAGCAAATTGAAAACGTTTTTGGGTTTAAGGTGGTATTTTTTTTAGATTTATAAACAGTTTCATTTGCAGAAAGTTGAAACTGAGCTAAAGTTGGAATTCCCAGTTCGATTGCATTTTATGTTGCAGGGTATTGCATTTTTAAGGTGGTCGTTCTTCCTACTGAAAAACACTACCTTCTCACTTCTTTCTCCAGACTGGGTTTTTTGCTTTTCAATTCTTCTGTTTTATTTGTAGTTCAGATGTATATAATTCAGTAAGTATATCTTTCTCATGTGTCTATATTTTCCTCCCAAATGGTTTCTGATTTTGTGCCCTTTATGTTTTGTTGGTTGTTAGATGTATTATGTACGTTTTCAATAAGTAATTTTCTGATTTGTGTAATAGTTAGTAATTTCGGTGATGGATTTGTATTGGGTATTTCTTGTTTAGGATAATGATGAAGAATTGGTGGACTTGTTGATTTCATATCTGGCAGGTGAGGCTAATTATGGCTGGGGATATTGGAGATTCATTTAGCATTAGTTTTCAGGTTCTTACTTTCACTCCATTGTCTAAGGATCTAATTGTAACTGAAATTTCATTATGGTTTGTCCTTTTTTTGTCTGGTTTGGTTAGTACAGTTTCTTCTCAGTTTAAAAATTTCTTACTTGTTAATTGGAATACTAATACAAAAATATTTGAAGAAAGTTACTTCTATACATGTTATTCAGAAATATCCAATAGTGGGGTAATCAAATATCTATATAGATTGCAAGTTATGTTTTAGTTGCCTAGCAACAAACATTTGATATGCATAATGACTTACTTCTTAACAGACAGAACAAAAATGTAAACTAGGACTGTCCAAATTCGAGTCTTGATAGGTTGGAAATGAAATGAGGCACTAATTTTTATGAGGGTATCTAAAGTTGCCTTGCTTCAATTCTGTTTCTTTTTGTTCTTTTCATTTCCTTTATTAGTTTGCTAACATGTATTAGGGAGATCTTTATCGTTGTAGAATTATGCTTGATGTCGTGATCAAGTTATCATGATGAGGCAGAGTTTAAATATGATAGTGTTGTGATTTTAATACGGGTTATGTACTCAATAGGAACACATGTTAAAGTTTTATGTTATCTTATGAATCATTATAGCGCTAGATTAATGTATAAGAATGAAAAAAGGCGTATAGAAAATGAACTGCGTTTGTTTCAGTAAATGTTCATTATTCTCATCAAGACTAATTGTTATGTTTTCAATCATTCACATTACTTTGCATCAGTCTACTTTCTGGAAGCATACCCATGTGTTAAAGAAGTGTCAGAAGTGAGGACTACAGCTTTTTCTTTTTTTGCCTCATATATCTGCAGAAAAAGAAAAAGAAAACAACGAAAAGGTGTTTGCTATAAATATTGGAAGCTTACTGAATTTCAAAGAGTATGTTTATTCATTTTCATGTCACTTGCTTGAAAAATGCAGGCAGATTCTGTACACTCTGGCTCCATATCATTTGGGAGGTTTGAAAATGAATCATTATCTTGGGAAAGAAGATCATCTTTCTCACACAACAGGTACTTGGAAGAGGTTGAGAAATGCTTGAAACCAGGTTCAGTTATTGAGAAGAAGGCATTTCTTGAAGCTCATTTCAAAAAGAAGGGTCTTCTTCGTAATACTTCATCTGAAAGCAATAATGGAACAGATCACCGAACTAGTGAAAATGATCTCTCGAACAGAATTAATTACCGAGAAGATTTTGAACAAAATGGAGATGACCAAGATGATAAATTTGACAAAAGCCTGGAAGGTTCTGATTATCATGGAGAGTCTGAAGTACAAGAATGCGAAGGAGCAGATTCTTTCACAGAAGTTCTGGGGATTTCAGTTTCGCATATGCGGATGGAATCTCAGTCGAGTCATTCTGATATTTTGGAGGACAAACTTATCAATGATATCAGCGCAGAAGAACTGCATCAAGCTGAAAATATAACCTGCAATATACTTTCCGTTAATGAGGAAAAAGAAGTAGAAGTTAAAATGTACCCTAATAATGTCGTTAAAAATGATGAATCATTGAAATCCATTGATCCTACCCTTGATATTGAAGCAGCTGGGGATGTCAAGAAAACTAATTCAGAACTTTCTTCAGTTCCTTCTGCAAAGGTGTGGATCCTCAATCCTCACCAACCTAATAAAATAATACATTTTCTTCTTCACTTACAGTTCCTTTTTCTGTCTAAAGAAACTTGATTATATATCTGAAAGAAAAATAGAAGACACTATATAGTTAATGGATCAAGTTTTGGTAATAGCCACAAGAATAGCATTTAGCACATGCTTTTATTTATTATTTCTATCCACAATAAGCATCAGTCTGCCCTGTGTCTCTACTATAATTATTTTTGGATTTATTCTATAAGTACTTTAGAATAGCTCTTATACTTTATGCCTTTGTGGTGACATGACTCTAGTTGAGTGATGCTTTGGGAGCAAAACCATCTATGACTGAGGTGCAGTCTCAAAAGACAATTTCTAGTAGTTCACATAAGAATCCTGCAAAGAATCCCAATTGGAGAGAAAGGGAGAGTCCAAGGAACATGAATATGAAAAAGGATTCAATGCGAACTGCAATTCCAACTACAAGATCGGATTGCAGAACCCCAAAAGTTAAGGTAACTAAATTGATTAATGATGAGCTTCTATTGTTGAAATGCCAACAAATAGTCCAGAGGTTAGTTTTTGGATTATCTAATGCCTCAATACTTCATGAAACATGAGCCATGTTTCATAATGGTAATATTCATCAACGACAGTTACTCTGTTTATTTATCTCTTGGCCATTATGCACAGGATTCTGGAACACACAAAAAACTAAATTTTGAGAGTAAGAGGTATTTCTTGTTCCTTAAAAGTTGGAAGATTTTACGTTTTATTGTTTGGGACCTCAAAAATGTTTCTTTTATTCAGTTCTAATGTTGAAAAAGTATCAGAGGTGAGAAAATTTATTGCATCTCAACCTTCTGGACTGAAAGGAGTTCAAGCAGCAGACAGGTTTTTTAGCTATACTAAGAAGATGCTATTTTGTTTTGAATCCTCTGACAGTTGAAGTTTTATAAACTATCATTCATGTAGGCTTAATCAAACTGCTAATTCAACAAAGTCAGATGTGAGGCCAACTGCCGCGGCTTTCAATTTCAAAAGTAATGAGCGAGCAGTGAGGAGAAAAGAGGCAAGCTAAATGTTTTGTTTTTACTTTTTTTTTTTTTTGTTTCTTAGAGATTTCAATGAATTATTTTCTCATTGTGATTCTTCTGATTCAGTTCTATAAGAAGTTGGAGGAAAAAATGCATGCTAAGGAAGTGGAAATGAATCAGATGCAAGCTATATCTCAGGTACAAGAAGTCATCCAATCATGGCTTCTATTTTGATTGTAAATTAAATTTAGACTGTCTGGCTACCTCTTATAGAAAAAGAGACATATGAGCATAGTCAAACTAGAGGGACATGAAAAGAAATTGATTATGTTTTAATTGAGGTGTTTCTTTTGTCTATTGGAAGCCGTTGACGTTATTGTGAAACTAAATCTCCTTCTAAAAGATGCAAGTCTTTAATATTTAGGTCAAATGTGGGTAGTATTACTATAATCGGTCAGAATTTCAAACTTTCTGAATCAACTAATAAGGTGAATTATAGGACACATTTTTTGAAGAAGTTCATAATAAATGAGGGAGGAACCATGTGTTCCATATCTTTGCAATTTTCTTATCATGTCTTTTCGAGCCTCACTCTTAAAACCAATCAATTGGTTACAAGAGGAGAGCCCCATTGACATATATGTAATGTGAAGCTCCACCATCTTAGCAATGTGGGAGTTACCACATTGGCAATGTTTAATTATTTACTGCATATCATTTGCAATTTGAAGAAACTTACTGCACTCAACATCCGTTATGTTGCAGGAAAAGACCGAAGCTGAGATCAAAAGCTTCCGGAAGAGTCTTAACTTTAAAGCAACACCAATGCCATCATTTTATCATGCATCTGTTTATCCGGTATCAGATGGAAACAAGGTAAATGAAATCCTAGAGCTTTCAGCTTTACCATGTTCATCTTAAATGGTGGAAGAAATTTGAAGACTACAATGACATTGTGACTGGGTTTCTTATTGGCTTTCTTGTGGTGAAGTTGAAAACTGTTTGATGTGCTTCATATTCAGTTTCTTTATGTACACATGAATGGTTAGACTTAGATTTAGCATTAGCAGATACACTATTGAATTGTTACACTTCTTTTCATGCATATTTGTTCTCATTTCTATTCACACAACAAGAAGATTCTTAAAAACAAATGGTGAAAAACCATAGGAAGCTCTAATACCCCGTGGGAACCAAATTAAACAACTTAGGAGGAGATATAAGACCTGTCAAGTTGTTTATGGACATCTTTGAACTAAAAACTTCTACAAGTATTGTGAAAACTTTCAATCTGCTAGAATGACCACATTCCCCAATTCTTCATATAAACAGCACGGAATTTTGCATAGGAAATAAAGAGCAGCAGGCTAATAACATTCCTTTGTTTCTGAGTCTAGCAGAAGAATCTACAGAAGTCAGATGGTCTCTTTACAAAGGGATATTTTATTTTTCTTTTTTGTTGTAAAGGGAAATCATAATTATAATTACGTGGGTTTAATATATGGCTTGTGTGGTTGCTTATTTAGCAAGCATGCATTGTGATGTAGTCAATTTGTTTCGATGTGATTTATTGTCGAACCCATTTGCCTAAAATCTTAACCTTTCTCATTCTTCTGTACTTGTTTATACCCATTTGCCTAAAATCTTAACCTTTCTCATTCTTCTGTACTTGTTTATACATCATTCTTATTTGATTTATTATATCATTGTCTACACAAAAAATATACTTTTTTGCTGCTGAGCGCATCTTTCAAATATGTGAATATCTGACTCTTGAAGATAATAAATAAACTGGCAGCAAAGTCAATAATTTTATATTTCTCTCTTTTCTCCTTCTAAGTATCAGAGTCTCTGTTGGTGTATGTGGATTTTTTATTTCCTTTTTTACCTCAGGCTGTATCCTACTATATCAGAACTAGAGAAGTACAAAAAAAGGCAACGTGTCTAGGCAATGTAGCAGCCACAGCAGCACCTCCACATCTGAGGGCAGAAAATGACCAAGCTCTCTCTTCCAGTGAATCTGTAAAACTAAGTGACCCACTTAATATCTTGGGGGAGAAATGCCCTGCAGCTGAAACTTTTGAAGCTAGTTTGATTTTTTCTACCCCATCAAACAGAAGTGGCCAAAGAGATACCATAATGAACAATCAGATAAATGGAAAGGGAGAACAAGAGAAGGGTGTTACTCTGCTGAAACATAGGGCAACAAAGAGTAGAAATGTGAAGAAAGAACAAAACAACGTGGGAAAACAGAAAGTGGAGCTCCAGAGAGGTAGAATGAGGTCACAAAGAAGAGTATGAGACCAATTGGTGTTAGAAGTAGTTCTAATTCTAGAATGGCTCATTTTGAAGTTGGTGTGGCAGTCCTGAAAAATTGTACCCTTTTTCCTTATTTCCTGTGTTCTGCTCTGGCCTGCACTATTATCCCAGATTTCGAAAGAAATTTCCATGTCTCAACTGCCATGCAAATATTAACCAAGAACCACATGGTAAATGAGGATATCAGGTATGAGATTCATACTCATGCATTTACTCGATAGTAAACTGGAGTTAAGTGTAACATCAAGGTATCCGAGTGAACATGTCAGTTATCAGTTGATTTTGCCACACTATGAAACTAAGGGTGCTTTTAATGTTTGAACCATCTTGGCAGCCTGTATATTGAATTGTTGTTACAATTTCATTCAAGTTAATTATCACCAGGTAATAAGAGCAAGCTGAAGTTAATTTTTGAAATCTGATTTATAATTCTAATCTCTCAATAAATCATTATTTACTGTATATGGATTTCCTTAATGTTATGCACCTAAGTTACATTTTACTTCTGTCAGAAACTAGCAAAGTCTTATTTAACCGCGTCTATGTCTATTCGAAAAAACTTGTAGTGGATGGATATGTTTTTTGGCCTCCTTCTGACGTATTTGCTATGTGTATGACGTTGCTAAATGTTTCTGAGTCTGTAAATTGTAGTGGATCAATAGAGTAGTGCCTCCATTGGGGGTGGAAGGAGGAGACAGAGAAAAGAGACATCGTAAATGTGTTCCAGAATTTGGACTCTTTCATTGTCATATCTGAGAGTTGTTGAATGGGGCCTTGACCATTTGATGAGGAATTCTTTCTATTTACTAATTAAAATATTTATATAGATTTCTCTACTATTCCTCTGAGCTAACATATTTCACAGCTAACGTTTCGTGATTTTTAAGATAAGATATAATCAAAAACTAATGAAACATCTAGTTTTTTTTTTTTTTGGTTGTTGTTGTTGACATTTTAGCCTAATAAAGAGCACAGAAAGGGGCCACAGCAAAAAAAATTAAAAAAGCAGAGAAGGGAAGATGCTAAAAAGAAAATAAAGAACTAGATAAGACGAGTTAGAAAATTGGAATTAACTCATGAAGGTTCCGTGAGGTGACTGCTTAACCCTAGTTGTAATCCACAATACACAACAACCCAAATCAAGTGATATAATCAACTAGTTGCGAATTTTTAATCAAGGCATTAAAAAAAAACAGAGCAGAGATAGTAATTTAATATTTAATTCTATCTACAATATACCAAACAAAAATGTCAAGCTCTTTGTGCAGGCCTAGACAATCTTTGCCTTTTCTCAAAAAAAAATTTCTTTGCTTGCTTCATCACCTTCCCTATTGCTTTCACTTTACTCTGCAATCATGACACACAAAATTCCTTGCCCAAAACAAACTAAAATTCAATGGTTTCCAATTGCTACTAATTCATTCTCATTTCACAAAACTAAAGCTTCATCACTAAGTTACACAAACAGAAAATAAAAATAATTAAAGAAAAAAAATAGCAAATAATTTAGCTGTTGCAATCATGACCATCGGCCATTTCTGGAGAGTGGTAGCGGATGACACATCTGTCTTATGAGGTGGTTTTCTGTAGTAGTATGGAAAGTAGGGTAAGATAGGGTCAGGAGGAGGGGGTGTGCCAAAGGAACCACCACCACCACCGCCACTGTCACCGCCGTAAGGAGGTGGAGGAGTATATGGAAAATATCCAGAAGGAGGTGGGTAAGAAGATCCGGACTGCGATGGAGGTGGGTATGATGATCCGGACTGTGATGGAGGCGGTGGTGGCAGAGTAGTCCCTGAAGGCGGGGTAAGAGTGGTGCCGCCAGTGCCGGTGGGAGGCGGATAACAAGGATATGGGCATGAATCGTCGGACCTTGCAGTTCCCAGAAAGTTAAGAAGTAGTAAAAGAAAGAGGAGGGTGGAAAGAGGTTGGTTAAAGAAGTTTTCAGACATGTTTGGTGAGGAGGAAAATACAAGAGAAGGAAATGAAAATGAAGGCTAGCTTTAGAATTTGGAAAGAGGAGATCGAAAAAAAATGTGGGCTTGTAAGTTGAATGATGTTGTGGGAGGTGACTTGTTAGAAGACTTATGACACGAGGTGTTTTGTCATGACCCAATAAAATAAAAGAGGGGCAAGCTACAAAAGCATTTGAAAAGATAGTGGCAGCTACTTTTGGCCATAATTGTAATATGAAGCTAGAGCTAATCTATATTGTTTGAAGAAGAAAGGTGATAAATCTATTTATCGTAGTCTGCAAGTTAATAAATTTATGTTTTATAAATTATTTTTGTTATTTTCAAAAATTTTAAGTTTAGGTTCTAGCATAAGTAAAATGAGATTCTTTTAATAAATAGTGATAGTAATATTTACGTAATATTTTTTATGAAAAATCTTATTTTTTTAAAAACCAAAAAATAATAAAGTATTTGAAACCCTTAATATATTAACTTGTGCATTTGAAAATTTGTCATTTAAAATCTTCTCTTAATATAAGAAATATTATAGAATGGAGAATTTGCAATAATTGCAGATGATGTTCCCATCAGTCTATTACATTAGGAAATTGTGTAGAAAGAATAAAGGCATAATTTAAGTCCTAGCTATATAAAAAGAAAGGGGGACATAAGAAAATACCTAATCCAAAAAATAAATTAATAAACGACCCTACGGCAAGCAGCCTATCACTAACAACAGGTCCTTGGTTGTGACCTGCCCGATAAAGTCAACTCTTGTTATAATAAAGTTCCATTGTTAATTATAGAAAAGTAAATAAATTAATAAATAAAGTGGTCTTCACAACAAAATGATTTAGTTTTTCTAAATTAAGATTAATATGAATTATTAAGAGTTATTAATTAATTGATTGCATCTCAAATGAGTATATTAACATATAGGTCACGAAATATTATTAATTCAAATAAATAATAATTAATAAGATAAAATGTAATTGACTAAATAATGAAATTGTATATTATATTATATTTTGCTAGTTTAATTTAGTAATAAGGTGGTCTTTGGACCATTTTTATTAATCTATTATGTAACGTGTAACTAAAATAAATCACAACTCACAAATCACTTATAATGAGATTAAAACTTATAATTTTAACATACAAATCGTAATTAAATAATAAGATATACTTGAACTTATTAGATTGAGAGATCTTTATAATATCAGGAGTTCAAATCCTGTTAGAAAATATTTATATTGAAGAAAAATTGAATGAGATTAGGTTCAAATATACAAAACGTGTAGATATAAAAGTACTAGTGAAAAAAAAAAAACTTAAATTCAAATTTAGGGAGTGAAGCAATTCAACGTGTCCTTTTATTTTTTTTTAAGTTGTCAAATTGTATATACCTAACCTCACCGTAATGTCTAGGACTTGGTAAGAATTAAGTATGGAAAGGAAACAGAGCAGGTGGGACTATATCCTCAATTTTCTCACTTGCCTTTTGCTGACTTTAGAATTTTGTGTAATGCACCGATGACTCAATCCTCCAAAAGAGATTCCGTACGCAACAAGAAAAAAAGTTAAAAGACACAGCTGGAAAAGAGAAGTGAACCCCAAAATAAGCTCACTACGCAATAACTAAAGAGGAAAACTGTGGAGCAAAAAAATTGAGATTTAGTGACTGGGCACATTTACCACATACTTGCACACTAACGTGTATTTGTCTGCTCATTTTAAGATATATGGGTAGTCATTTCAAGTAAAAAAACATTCATAACTGAAGGGCTAAATTGGAATTCAAATATTTACTTTTATTTTTATTTTTAATAACCATGCACTACTAGAAATTCACAGCTTTGTGACATACAAATTCCGTTATAAAGTCCTGGAAATGAGTCTGAAATATTTGCTGACAAAAAAATATTCTTTTTTAAAATTGTCCCTATTCTATCATTCGTTACAACGGATGTCAAATTCATAGCAAAAATTTCATTGCTAGCTAAACTACTATTTTCTTGAAAAATTCGTCATTAAGTATATCAGTTTTTAGACATATGACATTATATATATATATATATATAAACATATTTATAATATAAAACTGGTTTACAATATTTATATACACCATACTATTTAAAAAATCTAAATATAATCAACAATATCATTCATTAATTAACACAACAATACACATTAAATCCGACAAAAGCACATATTTATCATATCCAATATCAAAAAAGATCAGGTCGTTGTCATAAGTCAAACATATCAAAAACGAGTTCTAAAGATAAACTAAACACAACATCCTAATCATTGCCAAAATCCTCGTTCTCTAGTCCATCATCTCTCATCATCTTCCACACAATATTTTCATCTTAATAAGTAAAGAAAAGTAAGTTTACATAAACAATTATATACATAATTTAATTAATTTCTATTCTTTATAATTAAAAGAAGCACTTACAAGTTGTGGTGGACGATTCCCACTCTCATGTGCACGAGACAACCAAGAGGAAGAAGTTGTCATCCTCCTAATTTCATCCACAATTCCTACTAGCTAGTCCCTTACCAACATAAGTGCGTGTCTTCTCCCTCTTGTTTGTCGAGTTGTACGCAGCGAGACTCATAAATTGATCTTTGGGCACTTGTCCACTACAAGTAGAAGAAGTTGGTCGTGAGCTGACATGACCGAAGACGATGACTACGAGCAGGGGTTAAGAGTATGACTGAATTCATAAACTCTGACCTTCTTGGTTGGATAGATAACACTTAACTATGCCTCAGTATATATCGGTGGTTCAGAATTTTTTTTTTTTTTTTTTGGGTAAGAATTCAACAAAATTTTTAATAATCTAACAACAATCAATTAATTAACATATAAACATTATTAGTCCACGTTATAATTCTAGAATTCAATTCTACTAAATAAATTACTCCGAATTATAATTACCAATCCTTAGTTTCACACCTTAAATTCTCAATTTTTACACACATATAGTAAAACTAATTTTTCTCCATCAAAATCCTAAATTAATCTAACAATTATAAGTTATAACTACAATAACTATAAAAACTCTTAACCTCCTAAATTGTCGCACACATATTATCAAAATACTAGTCATAATTAAAAATAATCTAACAATTCCTAACCCCAAAAACTTCATACAATAAAACTCCAATTTAGTCTGCAACTTATATTCCCAACACCAAAAATAAAATTTTCCATCATCTAACTAATTTAACTATCAAAACTACAATTAACTAAAAAAACATATTGAAAGTAACATAAATTAAAAAAATTCATAACTCCCAATACATGCAAAATAAAAATTTCACATCATTTTATACAAATCTTAACTTCCAAATTAAACCTTCACATATTAATATATTCAAATTAGTCACCAAATATTAAAAACAATCTAAAAATAACAAGCTTAAACAAAAATAAAAAATAACATACATAAGTTAGAATAATTTTAAAAAAAAAATTATTGCACGTATAAGTAGATTGGAGAAGCACGAGAATGGCTCGAGTTGTAATTGCCGGAGCCAAGATCATTTGGAGCTGCAACGGCTGCCGGAGAGACAGATCAGTGGTTGGGTAGGTAGTATGTCGCTAATCCGTCACCCCGTCAAAAACAAAACTTGGTCCTTCACGATTCAACATTTTAAAAAATTGCTACAGAAAATTTCGTCTCTAATCGCAAAGCCAAAAAATTGAGATGGAAAAATTTCATTACAAATATTTCGCTACTCAAAATTGAAACTTAGCTATGGAGCTTCTGTCATCATTCCATCACAACTGTAAAATTAGAATTAAATAAATTTTTGCAATGGAACTTTTCGTCGCAAAATTCTCCCGCCATTAATTTTTTCTATTTAGATTGAGATTCATTTGTTGCAATTTTTATGTTTTTTTTTTTTTTTTTTTTTGCTTCAATTTTATTTTATTTTAATTATGACATGATGATAAAATTTGTAAATATATGATAGTTTACCTCAAGGTATTGACCTAGTGTCCAAGAAATTGTGTCCATTTCAATGGCTTCATGGGTCGAATCTCCTTAGGAAATCGTGGCAAGTATAATCATCGTAATTAAATTCAAATGTGGATTAGTCAAGGAACACGCTAAGTTGGGCTAGATATCATCTGACCACTAAACAATAAAAATGATAATTATCAATAATATTCTAATAACTAAAAAATATTAAACTTTTTGAAAACAGTAAGATCTAATTAATAATTGATTTTGTAATATAATGCATGTTTAGGACATTGATGTTGAATTTGATCTACTTAATTACTTTAAGGATTAAGTCACCAAAAATTCATTGACTTCAAGGTCCAAATTTCTTTGGAAAAGACTGTGGAGAGTAAAATTCTCTTAAATAATCTAGTGTCAGCATAGATGATCTATCTTAATTTGACAGGATCAGATAAATAAATTAATTGAAGTGTGCGTATGCTCCCCAAACACCACCTTATTGCTAAACTAAAATAAAATCACCAAAGTTCATAATCACCTTAGCATAAATTGCTAAATAAATTTTTTAACTTTTATTTTCATTAACAAATATATACATTAGTATTTTCTTTTTTTGGCTTCCCACAAGTATCCCCATATCTTTCGGGTGTGAGCTTAAACTTGTACGGATTCATAACTGTCCCTCAACACAAGTGTTTTCCTACTAGCTCGAATCTATGATATTGCAGAAACTCCTCAACCACTAAGTTCATGCGTACCTTACAGTCACTTGAATCACACCTTGTGGGTTACATCAGTATTTTCAAAAGCTGTTATTCATATTCTTTTCTTAATTCCAATAATAAAAAATGTTATATATATATATATATATGTGCCATAAACCTTTTTTTTTTTTATGTAAAAAAAAAGTGACAAAATAATTTTTATACTAGCCATATGTATGTGTTTATGCACATGCCAAATAATTTTATTTTTTTTTAAATATAAAGTGGGGATTTTTAGTTTTTTAGTCAAATTTAAAAATAATAGATGAGTTCATGTGTGGGTGGGTGTGAAATGGGTAGTTATTAAAAGGTTTAATTTTTTAATTTTCTAATTAATTTAAATAAATAAAAAATATTTAATTTATGTGGATAGATAGGAAAATGAGTAGTTATTAAGAGAAATAATGTATGTATTATATATTTTTTAATTAATTTAAATAAATTAATTTATATTTATTCTAAAATAGAAGATCATAAACATCTTCTAATTAATTTAAAATAACATAGACAATCCAACCAAGAATATAGTCTATTTAACTTCCTGGCCCATGTCACTTTCTTTTCCCTACTTTTCCCTCTATTTCTCATCTTGTCTCGTCTAATCATCCAAACAATGCCTAACAAAAATCTTTCACAAATGAGAAAACAATGATGGTGAAAGTAGGTATGTAGGAGCTTTAATTAAGTAGTGTTTTGCTAATTTTCTTTATGTGGTTATGAATGTGGTTTCTACATTTTTAACAACAAAGCACTTATGTTGACGTGTAGTAGTAGTTAGAGCTGCCAAATGATTCCAAACCAGTTAAGCATCTTACACATTTTCTTCATTTTATCTTTTGCACTGTCACCTAAATATCGTTCACCTAACCAAGATTCTCAAGTTAAATTTAAACAATTATATTCACATCTAACCAACCTTAATTTAGACCCCAAAAAGCTTTATATATGTGCTTCTTATATGTTTTGTTTTTCCATTTCATTGCGACTTCTTTTCCAACTAAGAAAATCCCTAATAACCAAATTCAATCCCTAATATCCAAATTCAATACCTAAATCATTGATAACAGAAAAAACAACTAATATTCAAAATTATACCTAAAAATCAAAACCTATACCACAAATAAATAAATACCAATTGGAAGATCCCTAAACCAATGGCTATAGGAGGTGGGGGCAGTTGGTCTGCCAACCGGTGGAGGCGGTGGAGGCGGCAACGACTGGTGGTGATGACGACGATAGCAATCGAGAAGTATCACAGCAGTTAAGGCGGTAGAGTAAGAGAGAGAGGAACATAAATTTAGCATGGCTAAGCAACCATTTTCTTGTAGTGTATAACATCGTTTGAATATCTTTTGAATAAATTATATCGAAATAGGCGAGCCATCTCTCATTGATCTCATCTTTCTTAACGAAAATTATTGTCTCTCATTATTAACATGAGTCAAATATTTAGTTATTCTCTCCTTTTGTTTAGCAAGTCTTAATCATCTCAGAGAATTTGTCTATTAATCTGACCGTCAAATTATCATAATTCTCGTCTTTAAACGAATTTGGAACATCTTCGATCCAACATATGAGTAGTTGTGATTAAATCGATTAAATTAAAACAATAAAAGAAAATTAAGGTGAAGTCATAACTTATGGATAGTTATTTATTGGAGGTGAACTGAGAACTAAAGAAAATCAAAAAGACTCCAGCTTTATCAATTAGGATGTCTATCATAGAAGACGGTATTAACTGATTCCAAATGGCGATGCTAATTGAGTGAAACTGAATCTATTATTTAATAAGTTTCATCAATCGTTTTGAGTAGACCTATAGCTTGTACAACCAAATTACCCACAACTCTAATCCATGCATTATGGTGTGTCCCACTACTTGAAATTCTTGATGTGAATTAAAAAAAGTAAACAGTGCAAACATAGATCTCATCAATCAATTCCCAAAATTTGTGGGAAAGTAATTTGGTGGTGAAACCCAAGTTGATCCTTCTTTGTTTCAGGAACTCACAACTCACTCATTTTCAAAAGACCAACAACAAACATTGATTATCAACTCCGACATACCACGATGTCCACGTACTTAGCGTAACACTGTCGACTACGGCAAAACCATGTTCTTAAACGTGTCTTAGCCCTCTTTTGTTTATCAAACTGAATTATCTTATTTAATTCCGAAAACTGTTTAAAGTAAATAATATTTTTTTTACTGTTAAAAATATTATCTTACAGCCGATAACATTTTTCTTTAATTATTCCAGGCTGTGACATGAACACCTGCGATGGCCCCTTTTGCAATATGAATTTGTTTATTTTCTAAATATTAAATTGTGTATTACTGAATGGAAATTCCAGCCAGTATTCAAAATATTCTCTGGATCAAGAACCCAGATTTGATTAAAGCTTTTGTTGACCAAGATGATAACATGATATAGGGACAGAACGTGGAAAACAGAAATCAAGTTTCTTACAAAATTAAATTAGCAGAAAATTACAACAAATGAAAATTGTTATTGAGATATAATTATTGAACAATTGGATAAAACTAAAAACATGAACAGAACAGGTCAAGTACTTAAACTTGATGAGTACAAAATTATCTTCATCTTTATATTTGTAACTTGTAATTCATATTCAATATTTCATATAATTGATCCATTGCCTTTAGATTCTGAATCTTACCACCAAATTGCCATCAGAAACAACAATCCACACCCAATCAAAACCGGTGAGGTTGTCGAGAAACTCCGGTAAGCACCATTGAAGTTGTCATCAATAGGATACAGGTTTGGTCCAGGGGGCCCAGTTATGTATATGTATGCTGGAGGAGGCGGTGGGCAGTAAGCAGTACTTGGTGGCTTCTTTGGAGAAGGTGGGGGTGGTGATGGTGGCGGCAGTGCTGGTGGTGGTGGCGGTGGAGAGTTTTGACCACATGGTATGCACTTTTCCTCAGTACTCCCTGGTACTGTGGTTTCATCAAGATTCCTTGAATTGAAGCCGTTGATTGGAGTGGTGACATAGGCAATCAAAAGGACCAAATTTAAAATCATTGGGAACTTGAATTGATGCATTTTTATCAACATATTGATCCGGGTCACCGAGATTTTGTTGGCCGGAGTAATGATGGATATATGATGTTAATTGATCTAGTTGTGTGGTGAGTTTGGTGAAACAGAGGGGGTGAGAAATTGAAAGATGTTTGATGAAATGTCTCTGAGAACTGTTTTGTTACGTTATTAGGTGCATGGGAAGTAGAATAAAAGGGGGGTTTTGGCTTTTGGCTTTTGGGTAATGATTAGGTTCATCAGGTTGCAAATTGGAGTGAGTGAGACTTGTTCTTATGGCCTCTGCTTTACTCTAACTTATTCCTCAAGGGAATCAAATTGCATGTCAGCATGTGGCTTGTCCATATTGTGGGTACCACCATGTATATAATCTCTACCCACCACAATTATAAGTATATATATAGCTGGGTTTTAATTTTGATCAAAGAGTTATGATCCCTCTATCATGTGCACTTTTTTTTTTTAAAGATAGAAGGGTAGACAACTCTTTAAAATGGCTTTTAAAGGAACAAAATAAAAAATAAGTATTCTTATAATTCAAAAATCTGATGAAATTAATAAAATATTTTTATCAAGTTGAACTAATAATTAATTATGTGTAGAGAGTCTACATTTTCAATGAAGATTTAGTATTCACATGATGAAAACTTGGCTAATAGGTATACTGCATGTTGCCCACATGATCAACTGCACCGGATGAATTGGCAATGATTGAAAGGTCATCCACAGCCACAAGGTACATATTTCACTATCCCTATTCAATTTTATTGTATTTAAAAACAGAAAGCTATATCTATATGACAATTTAAAATGTAATAAGCCTCTCAAAAACAAAACAAAAAAGTAATTAAGAAAATAATAAAACAAGACAATGTATTAAAAGGAAAAGGACTAGATAATGACAAAGAATGAGGTTTCAATCACCACATACATCAATAATGTCATCATGTAAACAAAATTATCAACATGTATTGATTCCACTATTTAAAGGAAGAGTGGTCATTATCTTATACTATTGTAGCCTTTTGAATCATCAAAGTTATCTACCACTTTACAAATATGAAGTAGCTAGGAACCTTCTCTTTAGAAATACATGACAGATCATCTTTCTACTAATTATGAGCTTTTTAATTGGTTTAACTCTTGGAAAAGCACATATATAAATAAGTTATTTAGAAAAGTTTTAATTTTTGGCTTAAAACTTTTATAAGACCCAAAAAAGCTTTAAAATGAATTTCTTTTTACTAAAAATATGAGTTAATTTTTTCAAGCATGGGTAGTTTGGGAACCTTTTGATGGGGACCAAATGGTCATGGACTTATAATTGAAGAAATGAAGAAAAAGCAGGCATAAAGGTTAAGAATATTAAATCCATATGCCACTCAAGTATCTTCCTTGAATCCCTTTACATCTGCCACTCAAATCTCACAATGATAAATACAACCAAATATTAATTAATTCAAGGAATATTGCTTTTGAACCAAAGCTTCTTCTTCCCTCAAAAGGCCAAAATAAAAATTCCAAAGCTGGTACCCTTACTTCAATAATTGGAACCATCTTTGGTTAATTCTAAAATTGTCTAATAAAAAAGTTAACCTTTATTACCTGCTATATATGTATATATATGTTGACATTAATGCTGATTGTAGAAGTAGATGAGGAAGGTGGTATTCAATAAGACCAATCACCAATAGCCGCCCTTATTGTTAAATTTCATAGTCATGTGTTCTACTCTAAACAACTAGAAAGTGCCATAAGTCTACAAACAAAATGACTTCCTAGCTTTCCATACCAATAGGCCCCAAAGAGAATAGAAATAAAAAGATAATTTTAGAGGTAACAATTTGATCATAATATTTTTTCTGCAGAAAGCAAATCCTATCAAATTTTTAATCGGATCATATGATCACTCTGTTTAAATTGAATCAATCAAGTACAAGAAGACATAACTATCTATAAGATTGCAAGAAAAGAAAAAAATTTGTCTTATTCAAACTGAATTTTGGCAACTTAATTAGAATTGGATTATTAACAGGTCAAATTGAAGTTTAATAAACTTATGATTATCCAGTTAGCAGATCAAATTATTTTTTTATGTTCAAATCGGATGAAATTTTGAATAGGTCAAAAGCAATAATTATTTGATTTTTACTCTCACATTGCTAATACAATAACAATAAACAATATATAAAGTAGATGAGCTATTCATTATAATATCAATTAATTAGTTGTAAGAGTGTGACTCTTGATAATAGCAAGAAGAAATCACATGACCCCGCAAATAGAGAGTGACAACTAAGTTAGGCAAGATTTTCACTATGGTTTTACTAAACCGAAGATGAAACAATTAATGGGCCTAGATTTTCACTATGGGCTCAATAGTACTACTAAACCCAAGATGAAACAACTATTGGGCCTTCAGTGATAGCGGACACTAAAAGTTTGTAAACTTTTACACAATCTCAAAAAGATCCATCCCAACCATGCATGCATGCCCATTGTTCTCTTTGTTTTATTCAAACACAGACAATAGTATTTTGCATTGTTATACTGTAAATAGAGTTATAACAAATTTGTCTCCTAAGGATAAAATATTGTTTGGTATTTATATATCCCACAAGATATCTTGTGAAAAATTGTTCCTTTTCACAAAAAGTACAATTCGAATAGTCACACATTTAGGAAAAAATCTTAATATAAATCAAAAGACATGATTTTTAATTTTAAAACCAAAATACATAATTTTATGTTTTTAAACCAAAAGTCATAATCTTTTTGTTTAAACCATAAGACACGACTCTCTGTTTTAAACAAAATAAGCATAACCCTAAACTCCTTTTTCCTTTTCTTTATCCAATGTGTACCTACAATTTGTTAATTGTTAGTTTTTCACATTGAACTTCCTCCTAAACCATTAATTTAACGGAATTCAACTTAATTATTTGAAATTTCCTAACAATTTTTCCTAATTGTAACATCTAGAATCACCGTTATAATAACATTAACATCACCTTTCCACATAAGATTTTAAATCCTTTCATCATATTAATATCATAGTATATTTGCTATACAAACTTACATAATAATATTGATTACAAAACAATATTTCCATTGCACCATTTTCTAATAACATTATTTTCAACCCCACTTTTTGAATTATTTCAAAAATCCATGGAGTACATGATGAAATTCATATCCATATTATAATAAATTGAGCTATCAATCCAATAAACCTACAATCTTGAGTTTAACAAATATTTATATAATTTTCAACAAAGAAATATTCTCCAAACTAGTATCACCATGCATTAGTCAAATCTTAAGGTATAAACAACCAAGAAATAACTATTTCTCTCTATACCTTCTAAAATTTTCTAAGAAAAATTTAGAATTCATAACTATTCCCCATTAGTCCATACATCAAAATTTGATAGTACAAATTCATATTAGAATTTAGTCATACATATGAATCATATCATATACTTATACAATGTCATATATATATATATATACACGATGTCCTCTAGCACACTTATGTTGTTCTCTAGCTTTATTTATTTTTTTATCATAAACTTTCCTACAATACTTACATTTATAATTTCTTACTCTTTGAAGTTATAGGGCATATTTGTCAATTTAATATACTTCAAAAAAGATAAGTAACTTTAAAAAAAATCCCTTCCTGTAACTTCTTAATTATTATCTATTTTAGTTTTTATCTTCAAAAAATAAAATTAAAACTCACGTTTATCCACAACAAATTAAAAAAATTTAAAAATTAACTAATTAGAAATTCATTCATTCAAAATAAATCTTTCAAACAATTATTTTCTAATTAAAACAATTGATATATAATTACTTGAAAAATATATAATTAAAAAATATATCTAAATAATCGTGTAAAGAGATTATTATATATAATGTTAAATTTCTGCCAACCAATAAAATAAAATTGACAAGGCTTCCCTTTTCTTTGTATTCAATCTTGGGCTTTAGCAGAAAAGAAGCCCAAACCTTTTCTTTATATATAAAACTTGGGCCTCGTATAATTAAGATAACTCACTTTCTTATAAAAATCTTAGAACCACAAAAATAGTTATTACAAAGGATAACAATACTTCCACAAAGGTCACATTCCTTCCAAATTTTTTTATTAGTTTTCCCTTGTTTTCACAATAGTATGCAACGGTTCTTTTTCACCAACAACATAACAACTAAACAAATTTTTTACTTTGTATGGCACCCAAAATTGTATTACAATATTTTTACTGTAAACTTATTGCATCTTTGACTTATCATAGTCTCTTTATGTAATGACTAGAAACAATTAATTTCTAACAACCAAAAAAATAAATTTAACCACTTAAATTTATATAGTGTCTAACATGCAACCATATTTTCTTGTTAGAAAATTTCAGTCACAAAAATACTATTAATTCTCATCATGTACTTTCACTATACAATTATGTTAGACACTATATTCTTAAGATGGTATTTGCACCCTTATACTGTAAACGGGGTTACAACATATCTCCTAAGATAAAACATGCAATTTCTACATTTTGGTCGTTGCAGGACAAAATATAGATAGAAAATATATGTGAAATTGATAGAAATAGTAGAAAAAGAAAAACATATTTAAAACTTCTAAAATATGGAAAAGTTGTTTTGCTTGTGTATCTTGTGAAAAATTGATACAATCCTAACAGTCACATTTTTAAGAAAAAGTTTTAATTAAGTCAAAAGACATGATCTTCTGTTTCAAAACCAAAATAAATAATTTTCTATTTTAAACCAAAAGTCATACACTTCTGTTTTAAACCATAAGACATGACTTTCTTTTTCAATGTGCACTATAATTTGTCAATTATTAATTTTTCACATTAATTTTTTTCATTTATCATTAATTTAACGTTCGACACTTAATTTTTTTAAAACTTCTAACACTCAAATCCTTGAACCATTTCCATGAACATTGTCTGTAACTCTTCCATGCTATAATGCTTTTCATCTCTCTTTGCCCCCGCCATGAGAGACACCATTTCTTCCAGAAAATCAGAAAAGCCCTGTAATTGGCAATTCCAGATTGCACAACAAATATAAAGAAAGTTCATAAATTTGGTTTTATAGTCAGTGACCCATAAAGAAAATATCTTCAGTAAGGTTCTTCGATTGTGGTCTATTGGCAATGGCTATCCAAGAATAGTCAAGAAGAATGATATTTCGGACCCAATTTATTAGTTACGGCCCATATCATATGGACGGTTCTTGCACAAAAATTAAGAGGTGACACGTTCGGATGAGAGCTTTTGTGCTATCTACAAGTCCCTTGGAGGCTAGAGCTGGCCACGACGGCCCAAGAAGTCCCTAGAAATTATGTATTATAAAAAGAAGATTGAAGATGAAATTAATAAAAGAATTATATATAAACCATGAAAATATACAAAACCCATTTGACAAGAAAACATTGACAATATTTAATTCTAATTAAACTTTATAAAAGGAGGAAAACGATGTAAGAAATATGGAACAAACAAATACCCTGTTCAAATATCACTGTCATCTCAGACTGACCCATTTGACAAGAAAACATTGACAATATTTAATTCTAATTAAACTTTATAAAAGGAGGAAAACGATGTAAGAAATATGGAACAAACAAATATCCTGTTAAAATATCACTCTCATCTCAGACTGGGACTCTACCGAAAAATCGAAGTTCAGCAGCTATGTCTATAAGCTCAACAAAAACCATCATCTCCCTTTTCCTTATCATCACCTTGGCCACAATCCCATTCTTAGTCCTTGCCCGGAAACCCCATATCATTGATTTTCGATCCCCAAATCTCTACCCAGAAGCCCTCGTTTGGGATCCATCTGAGCAACATTTTCTCGTTGGGTCCCACCGTCGCCGTATCATGGCATCCGTCTCCGACGCTGGTGTCGTTGATACCTTCATTCACGATCCCTCTCTCCCCGAAAACGTCACCGTTTTGGGCCTTGCTATGGACCCCTACAAACACCGCCTTCTCACTGTAATTCACGCGATTGACCCACTCCCACGCTTTAATGCTCTCGCCGCCTACGACCTCCGTACACGTCAGAGCATCTTCTTATCCATCCTACCTACTGACGATGAAGACTCCATCGCCGCCGGTAACCGTCGTGAGAACGCAAACGACGTCGCTGTCGATTTCAAGGGCAACGCATATGTCACCAATTCGGTTGGGAACTACATCTGGAAGGTCAACGAGAACGGAAAAGCGTCGATCTTTTCTAGATCTCCGCTGTACACAGCTCATCCGGTGGACCGCGATACACCGTGGAGTTTCTGCGGTCTAAATGGGATTGCTTACGTCAGCGAGGGATATTTTCTGGTGGTGCAATCCAATACGGGGAAGATGTTTAAGGTTGATGCGGACGACGGAACGGCGAGGTTGGTTTTGTTAAACAAGGATTTGAATTGGGCTGATGGGATTGCGATTCGTAGAGACGGTGTCGTTTTAGTGGTGTCCACCACTAAGTTGTGGTATTTGAAGAGCCAAGATAGTTGGGGAGAAGGAGTGATTTATGACGAAATTGACCTTAATGCAGAGAGGTTTGCTACTTCGGTTGCTGTCGGTGAAGAAGACAGGGCATACGTGTTATATGGTCATGTGGACGAGGGTATGGGAAAAGGGGGAAGGGAGAATTTTGGAATAGAAGAAGTGAGATCAGAGAAGGAGAGTGGGGAAGAGAATGTTTGGATATTCGTTTTGGTTGGACTTGGTCTGGCTTATTTCTTGTTTTGGAGATTTCAGATGCGCCGGCTGATGACCAACATGGATAAAAAGACCCCTTGAACCTTTTTTTCTTTTCTTTTCAATCTGAGTTCTGGTTTTGTTTTTAGGTTGCTTAGGATATGTAGCATTTAGATCCTGTATTTGATTATGTATGTTTTAAATGAAAACTCATTTATATATCCATTAACAAACTCTTTTTTCATTGTTGATGAAATCTTAATTCAATTTATTAAGGTGTTAGAAATTGAAACTGGTTCTATATTCAAATAAGATTGATTCAAATAAGATTGATTGTTCTGAGTTTGAAATAAATTTATGTGAGAATTTAATTTAATTTATTGTAAATTAGTTTTTGTGGAATAAATTATTTAAGTGATAAAAGAATATTATTATAACTAATAAAAATCAATTCGTTTTCATATTTTACTAAATTATCCTTGCATTAATAATTTTTTTAATTTTTTTAATTTCTACAAAAGCAACTTAAATCATTTTGAATGAGCCAAAATAAAAGTTAGGCCTAAAACCATTGGCAATTCTTCATCATTGGATGCATAGGACCAGTAGAAAGAAATAAAATTCACCAATGCAAACTGACTATAGAGAGAGAGAGAAAAATATTGATACAGGTCTAATACATGATAAGAAGGGGAGAGAAATACGGGGAAAGACAAAATGGAAGAGATGAGATGAGAAATGGGTTAGGAAAAAAATGAAGGGTTGTGGTTTTTGAAATGTGAATATAGAGAGAGAAAAAGATTGATACAGGTCTAATACATGATAAGGAGGGGAGATAAATGAGGGGAAGGGGATGGGAAATAAAGAAGGAAATAAATGAGATGAGAAATAGGGTAGGAAGAAGAAGGAAGTGTTGTAGTTTTTGAGATGTAGATGTGACGAGAGGTAAAATAAAGGGTATATCTGTCTTTTTAATCTAATTGAATTAAATTCTTTATAAATCATACAAATTTTGATAAGAATTTAAAATGAAAAAAATGTTTAAAAAACATGATTTAAAATGAATTGAATTCTCATAAAAGATAAATACCAAACAAAGATTTTAATCAAAATTCATTTAGAATGAATTGAATTTCACAATTTTTGTGATTCCAAACACACTATAATTGTGAGTTGTTTCTCTACCTTAGTATAGTTCTAAGAATTATTCATTGTCAATTAAAATCTTGCAATTGATTGATATACTATCTGTGTCAAAAAATATTTGTGATGTAGTATTAATCCACTAAGGGGATGTTTGTTTCGAGTCATAACAAATACACTTGGGACATATGTTTATTTAGTAACTTATTTCCAAGTAAACATTTCTCGGATAAAAACTTTGTATGTGTTTGACTATGTTATAAATTATACAGGAAATAAAAATATTTTCTAATTCCTTTATTTGATTTAAAGAACTTATTCTCAAGAAATATTACAAATTTGATGTAAATGACTCTGTTTACATAAAATTGACATATTTCAATAAAAGTACATATTAACAGTAAAATAATTCAATGCTATAGACCTACAAACATAAGTGAACTATATTAATAAAACTATAATATACTTATAACAATAGATGCATTACAAATTGTCCAACTATTAAGCAACTTCATTGAAAATTCTTGTTACATTCATCATCTTGTCCCTATTTTGATGCTGCCTACCATTATTCACAATGCCATTCAAAGAAGAGCGGGCCAGAAAGTGTTCCACATAATGCTACACCGTAGACATTGTGAGGCAATCTCCCAGGTTTTTCTTCACCTTTAACATAGTAGTATATGAGGTCAACCAATTTAGTGACAAGGGAAATGCAAAATAGATCATATGCATCAGTGAAGAAGCCCATTCTAGCAATAATGATTGTAGTGAAATGCATGTTACAATTGTGTTTTTGCTACATCTAGGGCATTTGGCACATCTAATTGTTCTTTGGCCATGATTGGCTAGCTTTATTAGCAAGCTTGCTGCCTCTGCTCTCTCTTTTTCTCTGCAAGGATGAAACCACAGAATTCAATAGATGAATTTTGTTCATAAGCTGTTAAAAAAAAACGAAGTATTGCTCCAACTTAATTCTAAGCATCCACTGTTAAAAAATCAGTTCTTAAAACAAAGTTTTAATACAAGCACATGTGCTTCCATGGATTCTTCTCGCATTCCAATTCCATCCAAATATTGTTCAAACTTCAAACCATCAAGTAACAAATTTCCACAAAGATAAAAATAACCCCTCAAACTTTACCAATTAAAAATTGAGTAATTGACCAATACACGTGGCATCAATCAATTCATAGTAACGCAAAAAATAAAAAAATTTACAGTAACTTAAACATGGAATTATGCCAACTAACAACTAATACATAAGAAAGGTAATGCGAGCACCTGACTTGGGGAGGGGAAAGGGAACAGGAGGAAAGAATGATTGCTATATTAATTGAAAATAACAATTGTACCACTTGTGTGTTAACCTTGTAGAAAAGGCCGAATTTTGTGATTTAGTGCTGCATCGAGCTGTTGCCAACTTATTAGAGGAAACAGTTGTGATAGTGACCACATTCACTAACTACAGATCATCTAAAGAAAGTCCTGTGACGAAAGACATAATCTTTTCATATCAATTATCCATTATATATGATACCGAGTGAGGGCATCAATTAGATGAATTCTAACTAATATTTTAAAATTTGGATTGATGATCGACTCAAAAAATTTATTAGGTCTAAGATTATTGATTTAGTCAGAGTCATTCCGGATGATGTCATAAATATATTTAATTATATATTTTAAATATTATACATATTATATTATTTTTTATTAATCATAAATATTAAATACACAAGAAAAAAATCAATATGCATTATAATAAGAAAATCTAATCATAAATAGTCAAATATAATTATTAATAGTTAATGTATAAACTGATTAATTCATTATACATCACAACATTCAAGTTCAACTTATGAATCAAAATAATAAAGGTAATATCAATATAAAATACATTATTTAACTAATCTTTAATAGTTTCACTGATTTGATTTATCACTTGGGCGACGGTCGAATCAGCCAGGTCGGTACTATTTTCAAAACATTGATTCTAACAAAAGTCCTAAATTTAACAATGTTCAAAAACGAATTTTAACATCTCAAGAAAACCCTAGAATTCTAAAATCTACCAGAGGAAAAAAGACATTCATTTTCGAAAATTAACAACCTAAATTTTGAGTAACAAATTCCCATATTTATACAAAAAGAAGAAATCAGACATTTACCTAATGAATCCCTACACTAACATCAAAAAAGAGAAATGGTGAGGTTGTCTTTACGAGCACTAATTGAATTTTCGTGTTTCTCTGAAGATGAAGTGCAAACCCTTGGAGAAGAAGATGGAGGCTTTTGGCTTTCCTCATCTATTGTTGTGAGAAGTGATCAGAGGGTATGCTTGATGAATGGGGAGTGAAGAATGGAGAAGAAGAGGGGAGGAACGTGTTTTTGTTTTGAGGTTGAGTTACTGTAGCAATAAGGGTCATTTTGCTTACCCATGTTTTCCTCCCATGTGGGAATAAAATATAAGCACCTATCTTGGTGGTATAACATTTTTGTATTCGTGGGTAAAAACGGCTGAATTTATATCAATAGAAAATATTTTATCCGGGTAAAAAATTTAACTTTTGAAACAATCACTAGCATAACTTATTCCAAGTCGTATTTTCCTGGGCACAAATATTTATTACCCGAAATAACACCCCCTAAGTATAAATTCTCCTTACCATGATACATTGTACCATTTTGGTAAAAATAGGTTGGGACATGATTGGCAATAGGGAAAAAGGGCAAGAGGTCTCTTATTGGATGCGACTGTGGGCGTTGCTTAGACTGTAGTGCGGCGAGGCCTAGGCAACAAGCAGACCCACAAAGGCATGCCCAGGGTCTTAACAAATGGGCCCTGAAAAGTTTTAATTTCTATAATACTATACTTAGTATCACTTTGTGATACACGTATTACGTGTAAATAATATTTATGATATATACTTATATGTTCACCAATAATTAATATACTCATATACATCTCAAGAAATTATAGTATATAAAAAATAATACTCCATGTTATTGACAATAAACAAATTGATAAATCCAATAAAAAAATTAATTCATATAAAAATATAATTTTAAAAAACCTAAAAATTGAAAAAAAAATTAATTTAATAATATTATCAGAAAAACTATACTCTTAATATTTTTTTTTTCATTCATAGCATTTAAAAAAATTAATTTATAATATTATAGCTATTTTTAACTCATTAAATTAAAGTAATTGAGAAATTCAATCTTAGTTATTATTGATATATATATAGTTATTGAAAAATTATAAATTTATTAATATTGAAAATAATTAGTATAAAAAAAATTAATAGTCATAAAATAATTGCAATTATTTAATTAATATTAAAATGTAGAAAAATTATGAAAGATGTAAAAAAATAAAATAACTAAACTATTTGAAGTAAAATAACAATTAAAATGTATTTAGATAATACTAAAAATTCATAGGGTATTAAAAAAAAAAATTAATTCCACAAAAAGTTAAAACAATAATATATAATCATGAAAACTATACTATAAATATTTTTTAGTTCATAGTATTTTAAAAAATTATTTTATAAATTTGAGAATGACTAAAAAATATTATAATTATTAGGAACTTATTAAAAAAAATTGAGAAATTCAAATTTAAGTACATTGACATATAATTATTGAAAAAAATATAAATATTTTTTATGAAATAAAAAAATAAAAAAATAATATTATAATCATACAAATTATACTCTTAATATTTTAATTCATAGTAATTAAATTTTAATTAATAAATATAAGAAGAAATAAGATTATTGAGAAATTTTATTAAGATTATTTGTTACTAATTAGACAAACAAAATTTGAAATTTAGTTTTAATTACTATTAACACATATAATTATTGAAATATTACAAGTTTATTAGTCTTGAGAAAAATGAGTAAAAAAGAAATCGAAAGTTCTAGAATAATAAAAATTTTATTAATATTAAAATAAAAAATAATTAAGAAAAAATAAAAAAGTTAAATAATGTTCATTTGAAGCAAAATCAAAATGAAAGATATTTATATAATAATAAAAATTTGGAAAGATATTTTAGAAAATAAAAAATTCTACAACCGGTTAACAAAATCAAATAAAGAAAGGCTAGTTCAATGCAAATATAAATACTCCATTCAGATAGCAGTATCGAGTCAGCAGGACACACTACCACAAAATCCAGGTAAAGAAACTATGTCCATAAGCTCAACAAAAACCATCATCTACCTTTTCCTTATCATCACCTTGGCCACAATCCCAATCCCAGTCCTTGCACGGAAGCCCCATATCATTGAATTCCGATCCCCAAATCTCTACCCAGAATCCCTAGTTCGGGACCCATCTGGGCAACATTTTCTCGTTGGTTCCCACCGTCGCCGTATCATTGCATCCGTCTCTGACGCTGGTGTCGTTGATACCTTCATTCACGATTCCTCTCTCCCAGAAAATGTCACCGTTTTGGGCCTCGCTGTGGACACCTACAGACACCGCCTCCTCGCTGTAATTCACGCGATGGAACCCCTCCCACGCTTTAATGTTCTCGCCGCTTATGACCTCCGTACACGTCAGCGCATCTTCCTGTCC
Source organism: Quillaja saponaria (assembly GCA_029379385.1). Taxonomy (NCBI): domain Eukaryota; kingdom Viridiplantae; phylum Streptophyta; class Magnoliopsida; order Fabales; family Quillajaceae; genus Quillaja; species Quillaja saponaria. The sequence continues at coordinate 11,579,449 of CM055614.1, read as the reverse complement.
ATCCTACCCACCGACGATGAAGACTCTATCTCCGCCGGTAACCGTCGTGAGAACGCAAACGACGTCGCCGTGGATTTCAAGGGCAACGCTTATGTCACCAATTCGGTTGGGAACTACATCTGGAAGGTCAACAAGAGAGGAGAAGTGTCAATCTTTTCTAGATCTCCGCAGTACACGGCTCATTCGGTGGACCACAATACACCGTGGAGTTTCTGCTGGCTAAATGGGATTGCTTACGACAGCAAGGGATATTTTCTGGTGGTGCAATCCAATACGGGGAAGATGTTTAAGGTTGATGCGGACGATGGAACGGCGAGGTTGGTTTTGTTAAACAAGGATATGGATGGGGCTGATGGAATTGCTATACGTAGAGACGGTGTCGTTTTAGTGGTATCCAGCACTAAGTTGTGGTATTTGAAGAGCCAAGACAATTGGGGAGAAGGGGTGGTTTATGACGAAATTGACCTTGATGCAGAGAGGTTTGCTACTTCGGTTGTGGGTGAGGAGGACAGGGCATATGTATTATATGGTCACGTAAACGAGGGTATAATGGAAGGAAAAGTGGGAAGAGATAACTTTGGAATAGAAGAAGTGAGATCAGAGAAAGAGAGTGGGGAAGATAATGTTTGGATATTCGTTTTGGTTGGACTTGGTTTGGCTTATTTCTTGTTTTGGAGATTTCAGATGCGCCGGCTTATGACCAACATGGATAAAAAGACCACTTAAACCTTTTTTTCTTTTCTTTTCAATTTGAGTTCTGGTCTTGTTTTTTGGTTGTTTAGGATATTTAGCATTTAGATCTTGTATTTGATTCTTTATGTTTAAAATGAAAACTCAATTATATATCTATACACCAAATTCTTTTTTATTGTCGATAAAATCTTAATTCTATTAATTAAGGTGTTAAAAGTTGAAACTGGTTTTAGATTCAAATCATATTGATTGTTTTCTCTTTAATTGTGAGATCGAGTTATTTCTTGATCTTAGTATGTTATATGAATTTATAATATTATCAATTGGGAGTTCTGAAATTGATTGATATATTATCTATGTCAAAAACATTTCTATTATTTAACTATTTGTGTTGTGGTATTGATCTGCATTACGCGTGAATTCTCCTAACCATGATATGTTGTACTTGTTTTTTGGATTTTGACGTGACAAATTTTGTTGTAGAACAATATTGTTAAATTTAATTTGTGGGGTCGAGTTTGATGTGAATAAAAAAAAATAAAAAATAACTCTCAACAAGGAGCTTATTGCCCTAATATACCACTGACTCAATGTTTGGAGTTTTTTCAAATTCATAAGATTGCGTCCTTTTCATATCTTGCATGTTAGATCTCAAGCCACATGTGGGACATTGTGAATACCAAAAGTTGAGTTAAATCTAACCTCAACAACGAGTTTACAACTTAACTATTGCTTGGGTCGAGTTTGATGTGAGAAAAAAAAAATCAACACTCAACAAGGAGCTTAGCCCTGACTCAATTAATTTTTGGAGTTTTTTGAAATTCATAAGATCATGTCTTTTTCATATCTTGCAGATTAGATCCCAAACCACATGTGGGACATCGTGGATACCTGAAGTTGAGTTAAATCTGACCTTAATAAAGACTTTACAACTTAACCATTCTTTGGGTCGAGTTTGATGTGAGAAAAAAAATATCAACACTCAACAGGGAGCTTATTGCCCTATATGTACTACTCGACTTAATTAATTTTTGGAGTTTTTTGAAATTCATAAGATCGCGTCCTTTTCATATCTTGCAATTAGATCTCAAGCCACATGTGGGACATCGTGAATACCTAAAGTTGAGTTAAATCTGACCTCAACTTTACAACTTAACTGTTGTTTGGGTCGAGTTTGATGTGATAAAAAAAAATCAACACTCAACACGGAGCTTATTGCCTTATATATACTACTGACTCAATTAATTTTTGGAGTTTTTTGAAATTCATAAGATCACGTCCTTTGTTATCGTGCAGATTAGATCTCAAACCACATGTGGGACATCGTGGATACTTAAAGTTGAGTTAAATCTGACCTTAACAACAGGTTTACAACTTAACTATTGTTTGGGTCGAGTATGATGTGAGAAAAAAAAATCAACACTCAACAGGGAGCTTATTGCCCTATATGTACTACTCGACTTAATTAATTTTTGAAATTTTTTGAAATTCATAAGATCGTGTCTTATTTATATCTTGCATGTTAGATCTTAAGCCACATATAGGACATAGTGAATATCTAAAATTGAGTTAAATCTGACCTTAACAATGAGGTTACAAGTTAATTATTGTTTTTTTTCAAAATTTACCTTCTCCAATTGATTTTACCTGAGGCAATAAGCGAAAATCTTACTATATATATAAAGATATCACGTAGACTTTTGGGTTATTGTAAATAGTATTGATGTCACATCAGCTTTTGAGTTATTGTAATAGGTGGGGTTTAAATAATTTAACTGAAAATGAAAAGTAAAACTGTATGCCTCCATCATACTCAAACGATGTCCTTGCCCATTGTTGTTTCTCTATAAATTCAACATAAATTTAATGACTTTATTCATAATAATTAGAGGAAATATCTATTAAGTTCTCTTTTTCTTCGAGTACTACGTTCTGCTTTTCTGCAATTAGTTTAAAAGATCCACTCTAATAATTAGGGCTAGCTATCAGGTATAAGGTAAGATTTATTTGAAATTATCATTTACCTATTCAATTGTATTTACTCTTTCCTCTCATTTCTTCTCACTTCATTTTCTTTCCCATGACCATGGGTACAGAATTGCATGTCGTGGTTTTGTAATTGATCAGAGAAAATTCTTAGGAGGCCAAGATAAGATTCACCCCACCAGTCATGTTCTCATCCCAATTGATCAGAGAAAGAGAATTGGAAAAACATAAATCCTTCGCTAAATTATTTGTAGATATTAACTTAACATATATCATTTAAGATTAGACATGACTGTTCGTGTTATCTTAATTTAACAAATTTTCAGTTTTTTTTTTTAACTTACTGTGTCATTTTTATAAATTATGATACCTATCGGACTCATAACGATGTGCATTCTTCCCACTTGTTTAGTTTTCGATTAATATAGTTCCTCCATAAATTCAACAAAATTTAATTATAATAATTAGAGAAAAGATTTATTACATTCTCTTTTTCTTCTGATACTACCTTATGCTATTTTGCAATTAGTTTACAAGAGCCGCGGGGCAAAGCTATTAGGTTACATATTCCTAAGATAAGATTTGTTTGAAACAATTTTTGACATATTCAATTGCATTTACTCTTTCTCACTCTATTTATTCTTATTTCCTTTATTGTTGAATGTTGTTGCCTAAACTCTCGTAAAACTTCAAACTTTCTTTTTTGTTTTTGCTTCAAACCTTCTTTCACTTGTACAGTGATGAAGCTAGATATTTATTCTTGAGGGGCTGACTAAAATTTTATATAAATGTATTCCACTTTAATAATAGTAACCAAAAAAAAAAAAAAAAAACTCAAAAACTTGTAAGACAAAATAAAAATTTATAAGCTACAAAAAAATAATAGAAATTTTAACCTATTAAGTCTTTAGTCTTGGGTTGGGTTTTAACTTTTAAGTTCTAACCAATAATCTTGTAGTCAAAAAGTGAAAATGTTATCTAGTTTTTATGTTTAGAGGGACCTCAATATTAAACATAGACGAATAAAAGACTAAAAATTAATGACTTATTCATGGATGTAGAAATTCAAATAAATTATTAAGAAAAACATTGATGATGAAATATAGAAAAAAAAAAAATTTAATCAAGGTGCAAACATGATAACATAATATAATGAAATACAATTGATAGTAATATATTTTTTACTTAAATAAATAAAATACAATTAGATTTACTCTCAAAAAATTATCAAATTTATAAAATTTTTAATAGCAATAGTTCAAATAATTTAATTTTAAATCTTTATTATTTTATTTAATTAATAAATGAAATAATGTATTATAAAAGATGCGATAATTCTATTTTTAATTATAGCTTAAATTCTAACTCTAACTCTAACTCTATTTCTAACCCTAATCCGAAAAGTTGTGTCTATGCTAAAACTATGTATGCAAGGCCTCTATTTATATTATGCTTTTGCAGCAGGTAGCTAGGTACTAGGAACTCTATGCAGTGTGTGCAGTTTGATAGTATTCAATATATAGTACGTTGACCACGATTACTGCATGCGTATAACCAAAATTAAATGACAAATAAGAAATTAAGAGATAGGGAGATATAGAGAGATCATGTACCTGAGATTTTTTTGGTGCTAAATTAGTCTGCAGTTCATGTACCGATAGAAAACTGACTTTTAGGGTATTGATTTCCATACGAGGCTTTGTCAATTGAATAGTCCTTTATTCTTACCTCAGTTTCATTCTCTGGTCGACCTTAAAATATTTCATCTATCTAGACCATGGGAAGGAATGATCCAAAATGCATAAAAAATGTACTAATTTAATTATTTATTATTTTATATTTAGAAATTAAATTTTTTTACTAAATTAAAATTACTAATTAATTTAAGAATAAGTTATAAGTAAAAAATATATATAACCTGTAGAATATCAAAATTCATGAATAAAATTTGAACTACTTGTGTGATTTAATTAAAACCATCAGGGCAAATTCTTTCTCAATAGTAAAGATTATATATGAAGAAAGGAGTAATTAAGAAACTTCAACATTTTATAGCCCTAATTAATTAAGAAGTTATGTAAATAAAAAGAAAATAATCAAATGATATGTATCTACTATATATATATATATATATATATATATATTTAGTTCACCATGTTATAAGTTGTAGAAGTAATCAGCAAATTAATTAATTATATATATATATATATAATATTTTTTTAGCAAAAAATTCAAATATTAAACATGCAAGTGCATAGATGGTTGCTATGGTTCAGGTCGAACAGACAATGAAAAAAAAGGTTAAGAAACTCAAAGATTGCACACTTGACAAGCATAGCATGGAATTCATTCACCCGTTCATATGTATTCCGAAAATCAAACTCGATCATCTGATGTAGAATATCGATAGATCATGCAAAAGAGAGAGACAAGAAAATGTTTGATCTAACCATACATAAGCCGAAAATCATGAGGATGAAGCATGTACCTGATTTTTTAACTAAGCAACAATCCGAAGAAGAAGAAGATCAGTGCTACACCATGTTAGGTTTTGTAAAGTCTTCCTCTAAACCCATATATATAATCATATATACAAAGAGACATAGATCGACTTTTTAAGTGTTATATAATATAGTAATATATTTAGGACAGAAGCCTGTGATCAAATTATGTTCAGTCTATCTTATACATATATTGACAGGGGAAAAATGGTTTGACTAACTGGTAAGAAATATTTGAGCTACGGTGCAGGTGCAGGTGCAGGTGCGGGTGCAGTCACCTTAACAACCATTCTAATTCCTAACTACAAATAGAAAAAAAAATGTTTATATCTTACCAAAAAGGTTTCTAAACGAGTGGCCTAAAAAAATCGTTAAAAGATATTAATTTATTGTTTATTGTATGGCTCCACTTTCATAGTACTGGAACTATTTTGGTATTTATAAAGATAACAGACTTGTTATAAATTTAATAAGTTGGTCATGAGATATATAATTTATATTTATAAAATAAAATATAATTAATTTTTGAGAATTAGAAGATTATAATGTTGATACATAATATCTAAACCTACTCAATTTCAATCTGATAATTTATTAATTATCTAATGGTTGCCCGAAGGACACTAGTTAAGATTTTATAAATAGAAAATTTATATAATTTATTATGATAATTGATTATGATTTTAGTGTTATTTAATACATAAATTTTTCTTTTTGAAAGTTTCAATTTCCAAAGCGAGTTTAACAATTGCCGTTTGGGCACCCGTTAGAAAAACTTAATTTCTAATTTTTCAATTTAATTCCTAAATCTTCTCAACTTTATTTGGTATTTTTAAAAATATTTTTTCCTATATATATTTTTTTAAAATTTACTCTTAGTCTCTATCATCTATATTTTATAAAATAAAATATTATTCCCTTAAAAATAAAATATCTTAGACGTATATGAATAAACATAATTTAATTTACCTCAGTTTATAAACAAAAATGACTTAACTTCAAGAAAGAAATTATCAAAAAATTATTACTATGGATAATTATTTGAATGATTTATTCATTGCTTATTAGAGATGATCAATTGTAAAAAACTAAGATTAAAAATATGTTTAAATCAAGTCAGCCATTAATATTGATGTCAAATTTCAATTATTATTTTTTTGCTTAAATTGAAAAGATAATAGCATATTAAAAATTAAAGAATACATATAACAAAATGTTTCTTTAAAAGTTATTAAAAAAAATAATAATCAAAGTATATAATATAATTGTTAAGGGAATAAAATTATGATCAACGAAACATATAAGATTTAGTATACAATATGCTTATCTCTTAAATCGTAGAAAGATCTGTAAATATAAGAAGATATATACTCAAATATAATATTTTTTTTCTTTTGTCCCATTGTATGATTATCTTTTAATTGTCACCACAAGCTAGCTTAGCTCCAAGGAAAGACACTTGAAGCTAGCTAGGGGGAAGGGCTATCGTTTGTCACCACAAGCTAGCTTGGAAGCCATTTCTTTGATTTGCGAAGAAGATCTTCTTACTCATCCCCTAGGTGGTTTGATTGCTAATTGTAGAGTTTTGCTTGGTGCTGCCCTTATACTATTCAAATTCTATAAAATAGTAATTTAAAACCTGGAATCTGCTTCATCTTGGAAGACGAGATATATAAAATTGTAGGGCATAGAAAGAGTGAGAGACAGATTCCTTATCTGCAGGGCATAGAACACAGCTTCCTGAGAAAACATTTTGCATGCCCATCATTTTATCAATGCCCTTACACGGGATTCTGTCTTTCAAATCTTGCCAACAGAAGATCTCTACTTTAGGTGGGGTTAATCCTTTCCATACATGATATATAATTGATGAAGGTTTATTTTCTAATTATTTTTCATTTAATGATCTAAGAATTGGAAAGAAATATGAAAAGACTACCCTACCATATTGTACACTATAGTTTTCTTTATTGGGTTGAAACTATTTCCTTGATCTGCACAATAGGATCTGTCAACACTCCCCTTTTTCATTAATCTTCCTCTCTTTTTTTTCCATCTTTTATTTTATATGACTATCGTATTCTAGAGATTTGGTATAATTAAGCATGATAATGGATTGAATCTTAACCCATCACAAAGTTGATCTGAGTAGGGCTGAGCATAATACAAATCCAACATAATAACCAGTCCAGACCCGACTGAAATAGGCCGAATACGATCAAGACCCATCACATTATTTTATAAAAGTTTTCATTGAAAGAGTCTACATAAATATCTTTCTATGTATCATTAATATTCCTAGGATCAATGTATAACTTTTTCTTGAATCAACAAAAAAAATGATTAATAAATACATTTACAATAATGAAGCAAACCAAAAAAGAATTGATAAAACAAATCAAAGTCTAATTCACTTTATTTCGACTATAAAAAAGTCACTTTTTAATATTACTAATATTAGTAGTACGAATTCACAAATTTTTTGTGACATATTCTACTTGTCACAGGCATATGTCTTTTACAAATTATCATAATGCCAAGTTATTAATTTATGTAAGTATAAGTTAAAATCTGTTTTTTAATATCATGGAACGTCCTCTTTTATTAAAAATGAAATAAGGGATTATTTTGTTGGAATACAAGGAATATTTCCTTCCAAATTAACACTTAAGAACCTTCGTAATTCCTTAATGAATCAATGGAAAAACTGGTTAGGGTCATTATCAATATGATTTATCTCAAATTAGATGGTCTAGATTAGTACCACAAAAATGGAAAAATAGAATTAATCAATGTCGTATGTCTCAAAATAAAGATTTAACCAAATGTAATTCATATAAAAAAAAATCCATCAATTCATTATGAAAAACCATTTGAAGCAGACTCATTACTAAATCAAAAAAATTAAATTTAAAAAACAATATAGATATGATCTTTTATCATCTAATCTATTAATTATAAGGATAAGAAAGCCTCATATATTTATGGACATAGATCACTATTACAAGCAAATAATAACCAAGTGATTTCTTATAATTACAACACACATAAAATGGATATGCTGGCAAATATCCTTATCTATAATTATCTAGTAGAAGATTCTATTCTAGATATGGAAAAAAAATACGGATAGAGAATATTTTGATTGGATAATTCTTAATTTTTGTCGTAGAAATAAGATCGATATTGAGACCTGGATCAATACCAGCACTGACAATAATAAAAATATTAAGTTTGGATCTAAGAATTATCAAATAATTGATAAAATAGATAAGAAAGGTTTTTTTTTTATTATCTTACGAGTCATCAAAAAAGAAACCCATCCAATCAATTTTTTTTTTTTTTGATTGGATGGGAATGAATGTAGAAATACCTAATCGCCCCACATCAAATTTGGAACTTTGGTTCTTCTCAAATTTTTTGATATTTTATAATGCATATACTAGTAAACTGTGGGTCATACCGATCAAATTACTTCTTTTCAACTTTGATGTAAAAGAAAATGTTAGTGAAAATAAAAGCATGACTGGAAAGAAAAAAAGAGATATTTTGTATCATCGAATGAAAAAAAAAAAACTTCTTGAAATAGAGACTCAAAATCAAGGAGAAACAGAATACGTGGTTTTAGCAAATCTTGAATCAACTCTCTCAAACCAAGTAAATGATGTTGAAAAAGATTATGACGGATTGAACATGAAAAGGAATAGAAATAAGAATAAATACAAGAACAACACGGCAGCAGAACTTGAGTTCTTCCTAAGAAGGTATTTGCGTTTTCAATTGAGATGGGATGATTCTTTAAATCAAAGAATAATCAATAATATCAAAGTATATTGTCTCCTTCTTAGAATAAAAAATCCAATAGATATTTCTTCATCCTCTATTCAAAAAAGAGAACTGAGTTTAGAGATTTGATGATTCAGAAAGATTTCACTCATACAAAATTGATGAAAAAATGAATATTGATTATCGAACTAGTCAGTCAGTCTATAAAAAAGAATGGACAATTTATTATGTATCAAACCATAGGCCTTTCATTGATTCATAAGAGTAAGCACCAAATTAATTAAAGATACCGAGAAAAAATTTATGTTGATAAGAAGAATTTTGAAAAACCCATTGCAAGACATCAAAAGATGACTAAAAATAAAGACAAAAATTATTATGATTTGTTTGTTCCTGAAAAATATTTTATCCTCTAAGCATTGTAGATAATTGAGAATTTTAATTTATTTAAATTCTAGAAATAAAAAAGGTATGCATAAAAATACGGCATTTTGCAATAAGGATAGGGTAAATAATTGCTATCAAGTTTTGTCAAAAAACAAAGATCTTGATAGAGATGAAAATAAACTAATTAATTTAAAGTTATTTCTTTAGCTTGTATGAATTGCTATTGGTTTAATATCAATAATGGTAGCCGTTTCAGTATGATAAGGATACATATGTATCCGCGATTGAGATTGAAAATTTGTTAATCATACATTTTTATTAGATTTCCCATACCCTATCTGGTATGCAAAGACAAAGAGATGCACATATGCGTTATCTTACATTCTATTCTAAGACATAATACTAATTCAATAACACATCCATTCAACCTAGAAATGAATCAACAAAATCATTTTTTTTTTATATTTATTAGTCTAAAATTTTTCTTTTGTGAATGCATAAATATACTATTGTATATTTATTTGAATCCAATAATCAAAAAAAAAAAAATGAAATTGATTAAAAATGAATTTTATTTGAATTTGAAAAAAAAAGAAATTCTTAACAAAATTAAGATTATTGTATGGACCAAATAAAAAAATGAGTGGCATTATTATTACTGATCAATAAAAATATCTAAAAAAGTTTTCATTTTATGATTAAAAAAAATGCATTTATACCAGTTATTTCACAAGAAAAAAAAGAAGAAGAAGAAAACCGGGGCTCTGTTGAATTTCAAGTATTTAGTTTCACCAATAAAATATGACAACTTACTTCACATTTGAAATTGCATAGAAAAGAGTATATCAAAAAAACTTGTAATACCAACACCATTCGTAATTCCATCAATTATTCGTCTATTAAAAAAATGATTTAGCTCGGCTAAACTTCTTATATTCTCAGTTAAGGATATTTCATAAAAAGCATCTATGTAACCACGATAATATAACCAATCATATATCACACTTAGAGTTCCCATTTTTAAAAGACGAATAAATAGGCTTATATAAAAAAGACGCTATAAATACTCTGAAATAAGCTATACTGACCGAAAAAGTTGCATTTGTTACATATTCACACCAATCCACAAAATTATTTGAATTTTTATGTAAAAGGTTTATAGATAGAATTAACAATTTGGATAATATATCTAAATCTATTCCCTCTTGATTGAAAGAAATTCCTATGGCCCCAATAAACAAAGTAAATAGTACTAATACAAGCATAGAAAATAACATAGTATTGTCCGATTCATGCGGCTACGAGAAAGTGTTGTTAGTGCCAAAACGAGTGATAGAAATAAAAGGCCGCGTTATGTTTTTTACATTTCTATGAATTCAATGTGTCTTATTCCAAAAAAAAAAAAGACGCCCTTTCATTATTATTTATTGTTAATAAATCCAATAAATGGATTTTATTAATCGATTTTTGCCCCTCTTTACCCCATATAGATGTTGAATAAAGTGAGTTATTATTATTATTATTATTCGTTGTAATTTTTAAAATGCACGTTTAAATGTCTCTCAAAAGTAAGTAAATATATGCGAAACATATAAAATGCAATTAGTTCTGTAGTGGAGCATGCTATTATTGCAAAAATTGGTGAATATAACCAACTATCATTAAGAATTTCATCTTTGGGCTAATAACAAGCAAAGGGTGGAATCCCACATAGAGAAAGTATACCCACTAAAAGAGCAGTTTTTGTAATTGGCACATGTTTTGTTAAACCGCCCATAAGAACTATATTTTGAATTTTATCCGGAGAATATCCAACAATAGCTTCCATTGAATGAATAATGGATTCGGATCCTGCCGTTAACTCTATTTGTTAGAACAGCTTCCTTTGAAATGACGACTGTAATAGATGTCAGCTCAATTCGAAGGAAATTGTGTGGAAGATTTATAGAATTATTATGAAGCTATGCAACCAGAAATTGATCCCTATGATCGAAGTTATATACTTTATAACACAGGCCTTATCCACACAAGTAACGGATAACATACAAAAGCTTTGGAATATTATTTATGGGCACTCAAACGAAACCCATTCTTACCACAAGCTTTTAATAATATGGTCGTGATCTGTCATTATGTGCGACTATCTCCACTATAGAAAGAAAAAAGGATAGAAAGAGCAAATCCTTTAATAAATACTAGAAAAAAAATAATAAAGAAAGAAGGCCTTCTACATATATATTGTCCAAAACAACGATTTTTATCTGCTGTAGCAAAGAAAGAAACTTCATAGAAGTCGAAATATGAAGAAATAGATATGCCTAGATACTTTATTCTATGGATAAAGGATCTAATTGATAGAGAAAACGCCATAAAGATCAATTTGTAAGGTTTTGGGCCGATAATATATCATGATGTATAATATAAGTTAGGAATCCACTTATGTAATAGAGTCGATTCCCTAAGGTTTTGCGTTATAGTGTAGTAACAGATCTTAAAGATAGTAAGTCTTTCTTTCTTATGATTATAAAGGAAAGTCTTTTTCAAAGATTCTATATAAATTTATATATCATGTATGAAAATATATGATATATGAAACCGAGATAGTTACTTTTTAGAAACTTCTAAAGATAGTGGAAATGCCGATGCTTTATTCTTCTGAAAGTGGTTGAAAAGATAAAACTATAAAACTGATTAAATTATTAATCAAAATGAAAGTTGAAACTCATGTAATTAACCTTTTTCCTTTTGGTTAACTCGAGAAAAAAAAAAGGATCGATAAATAAAAAATATTATTTAATTAGATATGGTCAATAAAAAAAATGGTACACCAAAAGAATTGAGGGCTGAGCCGTATGAGGTTGGAATATTTAATAAATATTGAGATTTTCACAAATCTCCTATTTCTTAAAAACCATTTGAGATTCAAATAATCACAAACCTCCCTTTTTCTTTTCTATTGTAATTTCTGGATTATTATAAGATTATTTGGAAACTTTTCATATGTATAGAGATAGAAAAAGATAGACTAGAAATGACATCTCTTATCTCAATGACACTAAAGGGATATTAAATGAATGGAATTAGTATATGGATGGACTGGAAATTCATTATCAATATGTCTACGCTGGTTCAAATCTAGCTCGGCCCAATAATTCGCCTATCCATCATGAAATGATATAACCTATTTTAGTTCTCCAAAAATGGCTGATATTGATATGGAAGAAAAAGGTCAAATTTTTTGATATATCCCTATCGCATTTTATTTGCTATATGTATTTTTCTCACAAATTTAAGTTCTTGCTAATTATCTAGATTGATATCAGGATCTATAAGTATAAAGACTAAGGAAACGAGTTAAAGTAAAGAAAAAAAGAGTCTTTTTTTTTTTTTTTTACTTTTTTCATCGAAAGATTGATTTTCAATCGATTGGCAAGGTAATAACGAAAAGATTACTAGTAATCCATGCCGATCTTACTAAAGTGCATATCCATGTTGATATCAATATATCAGTCACGCCTTTGTCAGTCACAGCAGGACGATTCTAATCTAAAATCTTAAAAAAAAAAAAAAAGGGTTTGAATGAAATCATAAGAATCTATATGCTATAGGCTTTTTTTTTTTTTTTTTTTTTTTCGGGGGATTGTAGTTCAATTAGTTAGAGCACTGCCCTATCAAGGCGGAAGCTACGAGTTAGAGCCCCATCAGTCCCGATGTATACAAATCCAATAAAAAATACATCAATTCATCTATCCATTTTTTGTGAAAGGGAGTCCAAATAATATAAGTTAATTCCCAACGAGGATCCCTCTTTTCTTTTCTTTTAGGTAAAGGTTCTATCAAAGAAAAAACAAACTCTTAAATTTGAAATTAAAGTCAAGGAATTTTTCTTCTTTATAATCTTGGAGATTGTGTAATGCTTACCTTAAAACTATTTGTTTACACGGTAGGACCAAAGAATGGGATTGCATTATAAGGCCTCAATTGAATAGATAAAGCAAGTACAAATTGACGTGACATGGAGTGTGAAAAATATTTACCATCCAAAAAGATGAAAAAACATAATCTTTGTTTTAAAAAATGCCTTGAGAAAGGGCAGATATATAGAACCTTTCAACGAGATAGTGCTTTTTCAACTCTCTCAAAATGGAATCTATTCCAAACATATATATCATAGTTCCTTACTTCAACAAGGTACAAATAAATATCTAAATTTGATATTTTTAGATACTTTTTCTGACCTATTGCCAATACTAAGTAGTAGCCAAAAATTTGTATCCATTTTTCATGATATTATGCATGGATCAGATATATCATGGCAAATTCTTCAGAAAAAATGGTGTTTTCCACAATGGAATCTGATAAGTGAGATTTAGAGTAAGTGTTTACATAATCCTCTTTTGTCCGAAGAAATTATTCATCGAAATAATGAGTCACAATTGATATTAACATGTTTGAGATCGCCAAATATTCAGGAGTTCCTCTATTCAATCCTTTTCCTTCTTCTTGTTACTAGATATATCGTTCGTACACATCTTCTCTTTGTTTCTAGAGCCTATCGTTTGACACCATCAATCTTTGATGATTCCATCATACATAATTAAGTTGCAAAAACTTATGAATAGGTATCCTACATCTGAACTGAATTCTTTCTAGTTACTCTAGAACAATTAGAAAATTCTCTTGAAGAAATATGGGGTTCTTCTTCTAAAGGCAACATGCTATGGGTGGTGGTCTCGCTTATGGGTCAAATCAATACGTTCTAAGAAGAAATATTTGAATCTAATCGATCTCATCAGTATCATACCAAATTTCATCAATTGAATCGGTTTTTCGAGAAATACGAGACATTTAAGTCATACAAGTAAAGCGATCTATTTCTTGATAAGAAAAAGAAAAAACGTGAATGGTGATCGGATTGATGATAAAATAGAATCCTGGATCTCGAATAGTGATTCGATTGATGATAAAGAAAGAAAAAAAAAAAAAGGATCAAAATAGATATTTTCCAATTTTATTCAATATTAATTCAAAGAAAGTTTCATATTTTGAATTCAATGAAGTTACACAATATTTATTATTTATCAGTCTGAGCAAGATACGACTTATTTGATTTGAAGGTATTCCATATATTTTATAGTTCCTTACCGTATCAATTTTCAATTCTTAGTCATTGAGATTCATGGGCCAATAAAGATTCCTATTTAAGGATAGATATTACCTCCCCTTTTCCTCTTTTAAACAAATCGAAATGATTGGAGTTTTTCTTTTTGGAATCGTCTTAGGTCTATTTCCTATTACTTTGGCTGGACTATTCGTAACTGCATATTTACAATACAGACGGGTGATCAATTGGACTTTTGATTGATTAATTAACCTCTCTTTTCTTTATTGATCTCCTACTTATTTTAAACCACAGAAGGTCAAATTCAGACTGCTATTCAATTATTTCAATATCATTTTTGATCTAACAAGAATGGAATCACAATTTGTAGGATTTGAACCTACGACATCGAGTTTTGGAAACTCGCTTTCTACCGAACTAAGAGCACTTTGTTTTCATAAATAAAATTGTATGACTCTAATATATATGCATATACTATCATATATAATTTATATATAGATTAAGTATGTATGTCCAATTTTAATCGATCTCAATTGATCCCTTGTTACTGCCTTAGAAAATAAGTAATAGTTAGGGATAAGGATGACAAGATTTGAATCCGTGACATTTTGTACCTAAAACAAACACGCTACCAAGCTGCGTTACATCCCTTTCATTGGTTCATAGTGTCCTTGTAAAGAATCTTTGTCTTGTTTTTCACATCTTTATTTTCTCCATTGGTATATACAAATTATCCTACCCATTTTTTCTTTTTAGCCCCTATCCTAAAATATATATATATATATATAATACCAAAGTAAATAGTACTAATACAAGCATAGAAAATAACACAGTATTGTCCGATTTATGCGGATATGAGAAAGTGTTGTTAGTGCTAAAATGAGTGATAGAAATAAAGGGTCATGTTATGTTTTTTACATTTCTATGAATTCGATGTGTCTTATTCCAAAAAAAAAGTCTCCCTTTCATTATTATTAATAAATCCAATAAATGGATTTTTTTTTTAATAGGTTTTTGCCCCTCTTTACCCCATATAGATATTGAATAGAGTGAGCTATTTGTTTTTTTCCGTTGCAATTTTTAAAATGCACGTTTAAATGTCCCTCAAAAGTAAGTGAATATATGCGAAACATATAAAATGCAATTAATCATGTTGTGGAGCAAGCTAGTATTATGAAAATTGATGAATACAACCAACTATCATTAAGAATTTCATCTTTGGACCAAAAACAGGCAAAGGGTGGAATCCCGTAAAGAGAAAGTGTACCCACTAAAAAAAGCAGTTTTTGTAATTGGCACATGTTTTGTTAAACCCCCCATAAGAACTATATTTTGACTTTTATCCAGAGAATATCCAACAATAGCTTCCATTGAATGAATAATGGATCCAGATCCTAAAAACAACAATGCTTTCAGATAAGCATGAGTAATCAAATGAAATAAAGTGGCTCGATAAAAGCCCATACCTAGAGCTAACATCATATAACCTACTTGAGACATTGTAGAATAAGTCAAACCTCTCTTAATATCCTTTTGAGCAAGACTAAAGTAGCTCTTAATAGTACTGTTATTATACCTATCAAAGCTATTAGATTCATTATGTAAGATATGACTATAAAAAGAGGAAGAAGCCGGGCTACAAGAAAAATTCTGGTAGCTACCATAGTAGCAACATGCATAAGAGCTGAAATAGGGGTAGGCCCTTCCATAGCATCTGATAACCATACATGAAGGAGGAATTGAGCAAATTTCGAAAATGAACTAGAAAATAACAGGAACGCACACACAGTAACAAATAAAAAATTAACCTCATTATTATAAATCAAGTTATTAATATTTCAAACAAATTGCAAAATTCAAAACTACCCGTTATCCAATAAAGACGTAAAATTCCTAATAATAAACCAAAATGCCATACACGATTAGTTACAAACGCCTTTTGACAAGCATTCGCTGCACTAGGTTGTGTGAACCAAAAACCTATTAATAGATAAGAATATATTCCAACAAATTCCTGAAAAATTATAAATTTGTATTAAATTAGAAATGGTAGCTAAGCCCAACATTAAGGTATTGAAAAAACTCATATAAGCAAAAAATCTCAAATATCCTTGATCATGAGACATATAATTGTCACTATAAATAAGAACCAAAATTCCAATAGTAGTGATTAATATTAACATAATAGAAGTAGGTGAATCGATCAAATGGCCAAACTCTAAAGAAAGATCATAATTAATAGTCCAAGACCTTACGTATTGATAAATAGAACTTTTACTTATTTGTTGAAAAGACAAATCGGCCGAAAAAATAACAACTATACTTGACAATAAAACACCAGGAAAAGCCCACATATGGCGAAGATTTTTTATTGCCGTCGGAAAAAGTAGAAGTCCCTCTCCTATTAACAAAGGAACCGGAAGTGGAATGAAAGGTATGATTCACGAATGTTGATATGTATATTCCATAAAATAAATAAATAATAATAATAATTTGAATACTAAATAAAAAAATCTTTTGATTCTTAATTAGTTTTGTTTCTTATTCGTATTTGACGATTTTACTTCCTTTGAATCAGTTAATAATAATAACAATAAAATGAAGATATGCAAAACTTACATAGGATTTTCTATTCTTAATTATTTTGAGTCTGTCTCCAATATTTCAAAAAAATTTCAATGCAAGAAGTTAAAATAAAAATGAGTCAAACAAAATAACTAAATTACCAATGAAAAAAAAAACATATGTATTTTTTTTTTTTTAGTATTAGTAATATTTTTATGTAGATTTTTATGAAGATACAGAAAAGTAAAATTTCAAATTATATATTACAATAATATATTTTATAAATATTCGAATTAAATCTAAAAAGCGGTTTGTTTTGAATGCATTCAAACAGAAAGGCTGACATAGATGTTATGGGTTGAATTTATTTATTATTATTTAATAATATAATAATCATTTTTTATTATTTAATGAAATTTCGTTCACGTCTGTTAATTTATGCATCTTCCATAAAGGAGCCGAATGAAACCAAAGTTTCACATTTGGTTTTGAATTAGAGACATTCAAAATTATAAATCAACGGTAACTATAACCCCTAGCCTTCCAAGTTGACGATGCGGGTTTGATTCTTGCTACCTGCTTATACTCTCTATTTTCTTATATTATATATATATATATTCTGATCTACATTTTCATAATTCTAAAAATAAATTTGTAATAAATAATTATTATTTATATTATATATATATATATATTCAAAAATGAATATTTATATTAAAATAGAATATTTAAAAAATTCTAATGTTCTAATGGAATATTAGAATTATAAAATATTCATATAATATAATAGTATTATTATAATAAGCTAAATCTAATTAGATTAATTATTAAATTATTACTTAAAATGAATCTAATTAATGTAAATTCAATTAAAAAAAAATTGTAATGAAAAGCGTCCATTGTCTAATGGATAGGACAAAGGTCTTCTAAACATTTGGTATAGGTTCAAATCCTATTAGACGCAATTTATTTGCAAGTATATTTATATTTATATTAATTATTTCATTTCTTTTTTATATAGTTATTTTATTTTTTATTTTTTAATTAATAGTTTAATTATAAAATAAATTTTTTAGATTCAGTTATTAATATTAATTAATTTTTTTCTACTTGTTCTTGAAGTAAAAAGTGTTCCATTTGTTTCTGAATAGCTTCTTTCAAAAGGGCTTCTGCTTCCCTGGTAAATGTCTTGGTAGAAGATATGATTTCTTAGAAATGAGGTTTATTCGTTTTTAAGTAAGTACATAACTCAATGAGAAATTTTCTTATTTGTCCAATTTCTAATGAATCAAGATAACCATTTGTTCGGAATAAATAGTTATTATATATTCTTCCACAGTGAGAGAGGCTGTTTGGGATTGTTTGAGTAACTCGCGTAATCGTTGACCTCTTGCTAATTATTTTGAGTAGCTTTATCGATAGCAGAAGCAAATTGTGCAAAAGCTTCTAATTCTGCGAATTGCGCTAATTGCAATTTCAATTTGCTAGCTACTTGTTTCATGGCTTTAATTTGAGCCACATATCCAACTCTGGAGACATAATATTTGGCCATTTGTAATGGAAATTATACTAGTAGGAATATAAGTCGAAACATCTCCTTATTGGGTCTAAACTATTGGTAAAGCAATCATACTTCTTTCACCTAAATGAGAACTTGATTTAGAGGCTCTTTCCAAAAGGCGTGAATGCAAATAAAAAATATCTCCCGATTAAGCTTCGCGAATTGGAGATAAGCCTGTGCATGTTTAGAGGGATCGTTGTAAATAATTAAAGTGTGTCATTCATGGTACATAAAATATTCAGCTAAAGCTGCTCCTGTATAAGGAGCGAGTTATTGTAATGTAGCCGGAGAATCCACCGTTTCTGCTACTACAATAGTGTATTCCATTTCTCCCCTTTCTTGTAATGTAGTTACCACCTGAGCCACAAATGATGATTTTTGACCAATAGCTACATAAACACATATTACATTTTGTCTTTGTTGATTGAGAATTGTGTCTATGGCTACTGCTATTTTACCGGTCTATCTATCCCTAATAATTAATTCTCGCTGACCACGTCCTATAGGGATCATCGAATCAATAGCAATTAGTCCTCGTTTATAACATGACCCAAATAAGACTCACATACTGGTATGTGAGAAATTCTTCCTGTTGCTTTTATAGAACTTCCTTCTTATATCATCAAGCCATCACCCATTAATACAATAGCAACATTATTGGATTCCAAATTCAATGCAATGTCTATTGTACCCTCTTCAAATTCTACTAATTCACCTGCCATTACTTCATTAAGACCATAAATACGAGCAATGCCATTGCCGACTTGAAGTACAATAAACAAATAAAAAAAGTTATCCTTTTTTTCTTATAGTTATCCTTTTTTTATTATAGTATTTATTATACGAGTATACTAAATAAGAATAAGAGCAGATCTAATATTTTTAGCAGATATAAGACCTTTAGTAAAAAAAATGATAATAAGAATTTTGATTAGAACATTTCCATATTTTTTAAACAAATTTAAATTCATCATTTTTTATGTTGAAAATTTAATGTTTACTAAACAAATAAAAATATTGCATTGGAATTGACTCCTTCAATCTCGACTATTGACTAAAAAGGGGTTATTATGATTTTGATCAAGCCACCATGGTAAAATCAGTAGACACACTGCTCTTAGGAAGCAATGCTAGAGCATCTCAGTTAGAGTCCGAGTGGCAGCCTGACATCTTCTAAAAGAGTAAGTCCTATAATGAATTCCATTCCCGATTTCCATTCTTATGATTATGGAATTATGGACCGCTTATATATATATATATATATATATATATATATGATATTTTCAACTTTAGAACATATATTAACTTATATATCCTTTTCAGTCGTTTCAATTATAATTACAATTCACTTGATAACCTTATTAGTCAATGAAACCGTAAGACTATATGATTAGTCAGAAAAGGGCATGAGAGTTACTTTTTTTTTAACAAGATTATTAGTTACTCATTTGATTTTTTTTTTAGGGATTTACCATTAAGCAATTTATATGAATCGTTAATCTTTCTCTCAAGGAGTTTCTCCATTTTTCATATGATTCTGTATTTTAAAAAAACATAAAAAGCATTTAAGTGCAATAATCATACCAAGTGTTATTTTTACCCAAGGCTTTGCTATTTCGAGTCTTTTAACTGAAATGCATCAATCCGCAATATTAGTACCCGTTTTCCAATCCCATTGGTTAATGATGCATGTAAGTATGATGGTATAGGGCTATGCAGCTCTTTTATATGGATCATTATTATCAGTAGCTCTTTTAGTGATTACATTTCGAAAAGTCATAACGATTCTTGGGAAAAAGGCATAATTTATTAAATGAGTCATTTTCTTTTGATGAGATCAAAGACATGAACGAAAGAAACAGTATTTTACAAAAAAAAATTATTACCGGTCTCAATTGATTCAACAATTAGATCGTTGGAGTTATTGTATTATCAGTCTAAGGTTTATCTTTTTAACTATCGGTATTTTTTCGGGAGCTATATGGGCTAGTAAGGCATGGGGATCATATTGGAATTGGGATCCAAGGAAACTTGGGCATTTATTACTTGGACCCTATTCACGATTTATTTACTTGCTAGAAAAAATAAAAAATTGGAAGGAGTAGATTCTGCAATTATGGCCTCTATGGGCTTTCTTATAATTTGGATATGTTATTTTGGGATCCGGAGCTACCAATATATCTCGTGGTAAAAAAATGTATTGTTCTAGGTTATATCAAGATTCAGTCTTTGGTTCATATTTCGTTGACCAATCCTTCCTAATTCACATCTTTGTTGAAAGAATTTCTTTTGTAATTCCCTACATAAATATTTAGAAAATACCAAATCCCTCCCTCCTACACAAGTAAATTGTTGATAAAACTCCAAAATAGCATTTTCTTTTGACCTAATTTTTTTGTTCTCCTTATCATTCAGGAAAGACAAGAAAATTTCAGGGTAGCAAACATTCTCTAGAATTTCTTTTAGATTCGAACCCATAGCTGATGATAAAACTAGAATAGATATTTTCTGTTTCCTACTCACACAAGCCATATCCTTGCTTTTCTATCAATCTCTAATTCTAATCTCCCCCCCCCCCCCCCCCCCAAAAAAAATCTGATATTATGATGCCAATATAGACCAAAATTTTGTTATGGTCCAATTCTGATCGGTAATAGATACCGGGGCTTTGCAATATTTGATTGATTGCAATTCTGTATATTCCATTTACTATACAAGTTTCCAGAGAATTCACTAGGTGAATGTTTCCAATAAAAATTGTTTGTTCTTGGATATCCCTACTTAATCCCGCAGATACATATAATTCAGAAGAATATGTGAGAGATTCATATTTAGCATCTTTTTCTTTTATCAAGGGTTCTACCAATTGATATGTTTCCACAAATAATTGAAATTCAATTTCTTGATCTGTATCTTCAATTTTTGGAAACTTATAAAGTTCTTCTGTTAAGCCTTGATCAATGAACTTACAAAACCCTTCAAATTATATCTGATTCAACCCGAGTATTATAAACACCCCCTCATTTCCACTCCAAGTATTTTGGATTTCCCTATTTATAGAATATATCCCATTATTTGCTCTCATTCTTCATCTGAATGGATCTAGCAATGATGGAATTTCAATTCTATTTACTAAATCACATGAAATTTTACCTGACCCCATATATGGAATGTATGAAATACTATGAACAAATGAAAAAATAGAATTTTATACTCAAATTGGAATTTGCAATAGATACAAATTACAAATGGAAAGGAATTGAAAATTTCCACTTAGACTTATGGAGTTTTGTTTTGTATAGAATATCAAACAAAAAAAGTGATTCAATTCTACCATTATTATGATATTCCATATTCCAATTCGATTGGATACCAGAAAAATCAATGAATTTGGGATTTGATCTGTTAGATGAGATAGAGACATAATAATCAAAAGAGCTATAGAATTTATTTTTTCTTTCGCACTTAACGTTTTCATGGATTCAATTGTTCAAAAAAGAGTTCGTAAAGAAAAGATATATTTTGACCCTTTTTTTTAAGTAGAATTTGTAAAATACGATTAGATTGAAGTGTGCAATAAGGCTTGTATTTATTAAACATGTGCAGATATAACTATAGATATCTATATATGTCTCTTCCTTTATTGCAGCCCCATTCGGGACAACACATGTCATGCTAAATTTGAATTTTCTATTCAATCTATTTAATGAAAAATTGTAAAAAAGGAAGCACAATAATTTTGAATTTCTTGAAAATTCCCTATAAACATTATATACGGATAAGATATCCGATTAGATAATATCTTATCTATGTAACAATTTATGTTCTTGGGTTTACATATCCTGATAATTGTTGTAATAATTAAAATGGAGAATCAATACTAATTAGTTATGTATCAATTTCGATTTTCTTATCTCATTAGGGAAAAACCATTTGACATTCAAATCCAAGAATCGTTTATGTATCACCCATTTAGCCATTCTCTCTTAATCGAGAATCCTAAGTCCCAAACCCTAACCCTAACTTCCTAAATCTCAATCAATTTCTGTTCAAAGAGCTCAAACTTAACTCCCCTCCCTGTCATCTCCTCTTCTATTTTTGTTCCTTTTCCATTGGCATCGCTCTCTTGTTCTTCGCAAAAACTGATCACAAGAGAGTAAGAGGAGCTTCTGTTTCCTCAACCCTCGGTCCTTCCTCCCATCATTGAATACTTTCTCCATTTCTTACTGGAAATTGTGAAGCTCCAATCTCCAGTCCTAAAGAATCTTGTGAAATTAATTTCTATTCTAGTGTCTGGATTAAGTATTCTAGGGTTTATGTTTTGTGGTTGACAAATTAGGGTTGATCATTCATCGTTTAATTTGTGTTAATCTCATTAGTGATTTATTCTTGTTGACTAAACTAGTAGACTATTTGAAGCAAAATAAGAAATAAAATATATTTATATAATAATAAAAACTCATAGGGTATTTAGGAAAATAAATTTCTTTCATTAAAAGTTAAAACAATAATATATAATCATGGAAACTATACTATAAATATTTTTTAGTTCATATATTTAAAAATATTATTTTATAAGTTTGAAAAGAACTAAAAAATATTATAATTATTAGGAACTTATTAAATAAATAAAAAATTCAAGAAATTCAATATTAATTACTATTGACCTATAATTATTGAAAAATAAAATTATTCTTTTATGAATTAAAAATGAAAATAACAATTTTATAATCATATAAACTATACTCTTAATATTTTAATTCATATATAGTAATTTTATAAAGTTTTAATTAATAAATATGAGAAGAAATAAGAAATTTTATGAAGATTATTAGTTTCTTATTAAACAAAAAATTTGAATTTGAATTTGAATTTGAATTACTATTAACATATAATTATTGAAAAATTATAGATTTATTAGTATTGAGAAAAATTAGTAAAAAAGAAATCAATAGTTCTAAAATGATTATAATCATATTATTGTTGAAATGGAAAAGAATTATGAAAAAAAAAATTCAAAAAAATAAATAGTGGTCAAATTGAAGCAAAATAAAACCTAAGTATATCAATGTAATAGTAAAAACTCGTAATGATATTTAAGAAAATAAAAAATTTCTCCCATTAACAATGTATTTTGAACAAGATAAGAATAGAATTCATTTCATTTTAAATAAATTCTACAATTCAATAAAATGATTTCTCTTATTTGGAATACACTTAAGAATTTAGTCTAATTCTCTATTTAGAACAAGTGACTAATTTTTTATCCTCAAAATTTTTAATTAAAAATAGTATTAAACTTAAAATATAAAGACAATGAGATAAATTGTTGTTCAATGAACAAAAAAAAAATTTGAGTGAAAAAAGTTGTGGTTAGTTAGATGAACATTTGAGATGAAATGGTAGTGGCTTTTTATCAATATATCTAAGTGAAAAGTATGTGTAATATTAGTGATAAAAATGTTATTTGAGATGAATAAAATAATAATTTATCTCAAATCAATTCTACAAAAAAAAAAATCCAGCCTATTTATTGTAAAATTTAAAATTGAATAAATTATAGATTTCAAATGAATTTCATTCAAAATCTACATTATTTTATTTGTTCCAAATGTAAAAATTATATAATTCATTTGAAATGAATTGAATTCTACATTTTTAAAATGTCCCAAGTACAATCCAACTACCTTTTATATATAGTCTAGACTTACTACAACACTTTAAGAAAATCAAATAAAGAAAGGCTAGTTCAATGCAAATATAAATACTCCATTCAGATAGCAGTATCTAGTCAGCAGGACACACTACCACAAAATCCAAGTAAAGAAACTATGTCCATGAGCTCAACAAAAACCATCATCTACCTTTTCCTTATCATCACCTTGGCCACAATCCCAATCCCGGTGGACCGCGATACACAGTGTAGTTTGTGCTGGCTAAATGGGATTGCTTACGTCAGCAAGGGATATTTTCTGGCGGTGCAATCCAATACGGCGAAGATGTTTAGGGTTGATGTGGACGATGGACGGCGAGGTTGGTTTTGTTAAACAAGGACTTGGACGGGGCTGATGGGATTGCGATACGTGGAGACGGTGTCGTTTTATTGGTGTCCAGCACTAAGTTGTGGTATTTGAAGATAGTTGGGGAGAAGGAGTGGTTTATGTCGAAATTGACCTTAATGCAGAGAGGTTTGCTACTGCGGTTGCTGTGGGTGAAGGAAAAGTGGAAAGGGATAATTTTGGAATAGAAGAAGTGAGATCAGAGAAAGAGAGTGGGGAAGAGAATGTTTGAATATTCGTTTTGGTTGGTCTTGGTTTGGCTTATTTCTTGTTTTGGAGATTTCAGATGCGCCGGCTTATGACCAACATGGATAAAAAGACCACTTAAACCTTTTTTTTCTTTTCTTTTCAATTTGAGTTCTGGTTTTATTTTTTGGTTGTTTAGGATATCTGAACATTTAGATCCTGTATTTGATTCTGTATGTTTTAAATGAAAACTTATTTATATATCCATCAAACAATTTTTTTCTTCTCGTCAATGAAATCTTAATTCAATTTATTATGGTGTTAGAAAATGAAACTAGTTCTAGATTTAAATCATATTGATTGTTCACAATTAATTCGAATCACATTGATTGTTTTCTCTTTAATTGTGAGATCGAGTTGTTTCTCAATCTTAGTATGTTACATGAATTTATCAATTGGAAGTTCTGAAATTGATAGATATATTATCCATGTCAAAAACATAAAAAACATTTCTATTATTTAACTGTTTGTGTTATGGTATTGATCTGCATTACGTGTACAGTCTCCTTACCCTGACATATTGTACTTGTTTGTTGTATTTTGATGTGTGAAATTTTGTTGTTGAACAATATTGTTAAGTATAATTTGCGGGTCGAGTTTGAAGTGAGAAAAACATAATAATAAACACTCAGCAGGGAGCTTATTGTCTAGACTTAATTAATTTGGAGTTTTTTTCCAAATTCACAATATCATGTCTTTTTCATATATTGCAGGTTAGATCTCAAGTCATATGTAAGACATAATGAATACCTTGAGTTAAATCTGACCTTAACAACAAATGTACAATTTAAATATTTTTTTTTTCAAACTTTGCTTCTCCAATTGATTTTATCTAAGGCAGAAAGCAAAAATATCAATGACATTTGCATAAAGTATATTTACACTCAGTCATTTATAAGATATAATATAATTACTTTTAAATTGTTAAGGTTGCCACTCACATCATATTATATATATATATATATATATTTTGATACCACATAGACTTTTGGGTTATTGTATAGAATATTGATGTCACATCAGCTTTTGAGTTATTGTAATAGGTAGGGTTTAATAATTTTAACCCAAAATCAAAACTAAAACTGTATGCCTCCATCAGACTAAAAACGATGTCCCTTCTTTCAATTTGCTTGGTTGTCGATTGATGTTTCTCTATAAATTAAACAAAAATTTAATGATTTTATTCCTAATAATTAGAGAAAATATCTATTACGTTCTCTTTTTCTTCTGGTACTAGGTTCTGCTTTTTTGCAATTAGTTTAAAAGATCCACTCTAATAATTAGGGCAAGCTATCAGGTATAAGGTAAGATTTATTTGAAATTATCATTTACCTATTCAATTGTATTTACTCTTTCCTCTCATTTCTTCTCACTTCATTTTCTTTCCCATGACCATGGGTACAGAATTGCATGTCGTGGTTTTGTAATTGATCAGAGAAAATTCTTAGGAGGCCAAGATAAGATTCACCCCACCAGTCATGTTCTCATCCCAATTGATCAGAGAAAGAGAATTGGAAAAACATAAATCCTTCGCTAAATTATTTGTAGATATTAACTTCACATATATCATTTAAGATTAGACATGACTGTTCGTGTTATCTAAATTTAACAAATTTTCAGTTTTTTTTTTTAACTTACTGTGTCATTTTTATAAATTATGATACCTATCGGACTCATAACGATGTGCATTCTTCCCACTTGTTTAGTTTTCGATTAATATAGTTCCTCCATAAATTCAACAAAATTTAATTATAATAATTAGAGAAAAGATTTATTACGTTCTCTTTTCTTCTGATACTACCTTATGCTATTTTGCAATTAGTTTACAAGAGCCGCTGGGCAAAGCTATTAGGTTACATATTCCTAAGATAAGATTTGTTTGAAACAATTTTTGACATATTCAATTGCATTTACTCTTTCTCACTCTATTTATTCTTATTTCCTTTATTGTTGAATGTTGTTGCCTAAATTTTCATAAAACTTCAAACCTTCTTTCACTCACACAGTGGCGGAACTAGACATTTATTCTCAATGGGACCGACTAAAATTTTATATAAACGTATTTCACTATAGTAATAAAAAATAAATAAAAATAAAAAACTCAATAACTCATAAGACATAATAAAAATTTATAAACTACAAAAAATAATAGAAATTTTAACCCATTAGTCTTCAGCCTTGGGTTGGGTTTTAACTTTTAAGTTCTAACCAACAATCTTGTAGTCAAAAAGTGAAAATGTTATCTAGTTTTAATTTTTAGAGAGGTCACAATATTAAACAAGAAACAAATAAAAAACTAAAAATTAATTTTGAGTTATAATATTGATATTGTTAAAAAAATTTGAGGGACCATGGCCACTTCTGATCCCTTAAAGACTCCTCATTTGCACTCGCATAAAAATCTCCTACAATCTCTAATTATTTTTTGTCTTCTTTAAGGTTTGGAGGACAAGTAGCTCTACATTTTTAAGGGGCTGGCCTGGTTTTTTGGGTAGATCAGGCCAAACTCATAATAATATTTTAATTTAAATTTTTTTCATGCTACTAGAATTATTGTTATTGGCCAAACTCATAATAACATTATCCCTCTAATAATATTTTATTATTTTCAAGCTTCTAATCAAAATCAGTTGTAACGTATTTTAAAATTTAAGTTCATTCAAAGTGAAATTATTTAAGTATTTGTGACATTCATCAACATGAAAATAAGGATTCAAATGAAGAAATAAGAACACATAATTTATAATTTTCATCACAAAGGAAGGTGAGAATCTAAAATTAAAAGAAAAATAAACAATTTATGACTTTTTAACTTATTTAAAATTTTTATTTTTATTTTTAGAACTGACATATAAAGTTGAACTTTCATCATCATATGACTTTTTACTCATGGATGTAGAAATTCAAATAAAATATTAAGAAAAATATTGATGATGAAATATAGAAAAAAAAAAAAAAACATTAATAAGGTGCAAACATGATAACATAATATAATGAAATACAATTGATAGTAATATATATTTTACTTAAATAAATAAAGTACAATTATATTTACTCTCAGAAATTATCTAATTTATATAAATCTTAATAGCAACAGTTCAAATAATTTAATTTTAAATATTTATTATTTTATTTAATTAATAAATGAAATAATATGTTATAAAATATACAATAATTCTATTTCTAATTATAGCCCTACCTTTAACTCTAACCCTAACTCTACCTCTAATCCTAATACGAAAAGTTGTGTCTACGCTAAAGCTATGTATGCAAGGCCTCTATTTATATTATGCTTTTGCAGCAGGTAGCTAGGTACTAGGAACTCTTTGCAGTGTGTGCAGTTTGATTGTATTCAATATATAGTACGTTGACCACAATTACTGCATGCGTATAACCAAAATTAAATGACAAATAAGAAATTAAGAGAAAGGGAGATATAGAGAGATCATATACCTGAGATTCTCTTGGTGCTAAATTATGCCCAAAAAAATAACATTAGGGTATTGATTTCCATACGAGGCTTTGTCAATTGAATAGTCCTTTATTCTTACCTCAGTTTCATTCTCTGGTCGACCTTAAAATATCACATCTATCTAGACCATGGAAAGGAATGATCCAAAATGCATAAAAAACTTATTAATGTTATGATTTTATTTATTTATTTAGAAATGAAAAAAAAAGCATGTACTAAATTCAAATAACTAATTAATTTAAGAATAAGTTATAAGTAGAATATATACATATGTGTGTAACCTGTATAATATTAAAATTCATGAATAAAATTTGAACTATTTGTGTGATTTAATTAAAACCATCAAGCCAAATTAATTCTTTCTCAATAGTAAAGATTATTTATGAAGGAAAGAGTAATTAAGAAACTTCAGCAACATTTTATAGCCCTAATTAATTAAGAAGCCATGTAAGTAAAAAGAAAATAATCAAATGATATGTATCTACTTTATATATTTAGTTCACCATGTTATAAGTTGTAGAAGTAATCAACAAATTAAATATATATATTTTTATTAAAACAAATCAAATATTAAATATGCAAGTGCATAGATGGTTGTTGTGGTTCAGGTCGAACAGACAATGAAACAAAGGTTAAGAAACGCAAAGACTACACACTTGACAGGCATAGCATGGAATTCATTCACCCGTTCGTACGTATTCGAAAAATCGAACTCGATCATCTGATGAAGAATATCAATAGATCATGCAAAAGTCAAAGACAAGAAAATGTTTGATCTAACCATGCATAAGCCAGAAATCATGAGGATGAAGCATGTACCTGATTCCATAATTAAGCAACAATCCAAAGAAGAAGAAGAAGAAGAGTACTACACCATGTTAGGTTTTGTAAAGTCTTCCTCTAAACCCATATATAATCATATATACAAAGAGATATAGATCGACTTTTTAAGTGTTATATAATATATAATATATTTAGAAGGATAGAAGCCTGTGATCAAATTATGTACAGTCTATCTTATATATATACAGGTGAAAGATGGTTTGACTAACTGGTAAGAAATATTTGAGCTATAGTGCAGGTAAAGGTGCAGGCATCTTAACAACCATTCTAATTCCTCACTACGAATAGAAAAAAAAAATGTTTATATATATGTTACTAAAAAAGTTTCTAAAAGAGTGGCCTAATAAAATTCGTAAAAAAATATATTAATTTATTGCTTATTATATGGCTCCACGTTCCTAGTAGTGTAACTATTTTCGTGCTTCTAAAGCTAACAGATTTGTTATAATTGAATAAGATAACCATTTTTTGTCATGAGATATATAATTTATATTTATATAATATAATATAATTGATATTTAAGAATTAGGAGCATATGGTATTGATTTATTATCAATAAATCTATTTAATTATATATTGATCATCTATTAATTCTTTCTCATTTTTCTAAATTATATTATTTTATCACATTACTCACTAATTCTCTCATATCTCTTCTAAATTAATTATGTAAAATAAAAATGTCTATTATCTTCTCAGTTTTATTTGGTATTTTTTAAAATATTTTTTTCCTATATTATAAATTATTAATTTTCTCTCAGTCTTTATTGTCTATACTTCATAAACAATAATATATCTTACACGTATATAATATAATTGTTAAGAGAATAATATTATGACACAATAACACATAGCAAGACATGTTAGCATGTCAATTAATATTTTAATGTCAGCTTCACCGTCTCTTCCAAATTAATATTTTTAAATAAAATAATAAATAAGTTAACAATATTGTTAAAAGAAATCTCGCAAACATAAAAGAAAATTTTTAAATAATTATGACAGTTGCATGTGATGCGATATATTATAGTTAACTATAATAGGATAACTTTTGTTTATGTAGATGGATAATATTTATGTTCATAATCCAAGTGGAAAAGATTGGAAGGGCTATTAAAGGAAAAGATTAAGAATATCACGGGTGTTGAAATACTTCACTGTTGAGGAAGTTAATGGAGATAAACGTACTATGAGCAACTTTTGTGAGGCATCATATATTCTCAACCCTAAAACTAATGAAACATGTAATATGAAAAACCCCATAATGAATCAATAAGTGTGTTTCCCTAAGGTCTTATTGTATGACTCGTGCTAATAAGTTGGAGTTGGAGTTGAAGTTCAAGCTCAAGTGAAGGAATCAAGCAAATCTATTTTATGGTTGTAATAGTTTATGTCGTTTTAGTTTGTTTGGATTGTTGAATCAATTGCAATTGTTTTAGTTTATTCCCATACTAAGGAAGTGGTTGAAGCAAACAATGAGAGTCCAATGGCTACAGCTAACCAGCAAAGTACTCCACCTGCTGTTGATGATGCTTCTACTAGTGGTACTTCCAGTTCAAAGAAAAGGAAGAGAGAGAAAAAAAAAAGATTTTGTCATTGCAAGAAAAGTTGCAAATACAACTATGGAAGGGAATGTAAGAAATCAAATCAATAATTCTTAGGTGTGGCAATAATATACTCATATAGAAGGTATTAGTGGAGAAAATCATAGGTCAAGCTATAATTTTTGTGGTACCAAGTATGCTAGTCACAACAAGAACAATGGGACTACTAATGTAGAGAATCATTCGAGGTATAAATGTAAGAAATTTCTTAAGAATCTTCTTCCTTATTGGAATCCTATTTAAATTATCTTTACATTTGGCCCAAGTGTAAAAAATGAATTCAGCTTTGATGGGCCTACTGCACAACCTACAATGAATGTTGCTGCTTTAGTAGGGCTTGAAAGAGTGTTTTGAGTGACTGTTGACTATGCTTCTACTAATTATGTGAGCGTTCAATATTTGAGAACAGTGAATGATTGGAATGGGGGGGGGGGGGGGGGTTCTCTCAAGGAGAACTCATGCATCTTAGATGTTGTGCACTTATTTTGAATCTAATTGTTACTGATGGTTTGAAAGACATAAACGTGTATGTCTATAAAATTAGGATGGCTGTAAAATTTGTGAAAGTTTCACCATCTAGATTGTTAAAGTTTAAAAGGTGTGTGGACTGGGTCAAGCTCACCACAAAGACACTTCCATAAATAAATGTCTCCATGGGTGTAGCTCCATCTACATTATATTAAAGTCAGCATTTAAGTGACAAAGAGCTTTCAATAGGATGAATGAGCAAGATGCAAGCTACAATGCTGAGTTTCAAATTGATAAGAAGTCGATTGACCTAGAAACAACAAGTTCTCCTAGTGAGATAGATTGGGAAGTTGCTAGATTGTTTGTTAGGTTTTTGAAAGAAAAAAAAATGTGAATAAAAATTCCTAATTTAATGTATGTTAAATCAAACACATATTTTCATGCCTATCATATAATTTTAAGGAAGTTGCAACATTGGTGCAACCGAAATGAGGATGACTCTTTGAAATCAATGATAATAAGGATGAAGTTCAAGCATCACAAGTATTGGGGTGATCTTGACAAGATCAATCCCATACACTTCATTAGGTGTTATTGGACCTTGGGTATAAAGTTGAAATTCGTGAAGAGGTGTTTTGAGAACTTGTTTGGCACATTCATGGCATAAGAATTAGCAAGGAAGGTGAAGTTAACATTTCTTAGGTTGTATGACCACTATCGTATTTTTGAAGTAAGTTAAAGTGATGTTGTTTTTAATGGTGTGTCTACTTCACAGAATGTGAGTTCTACATCATATAAAAATGAAGATGAGTCTAATCAATTTGTCATGGATTTTATGAGAAAGTTAAGTCATGAGGAGTCTATGGAAGGAAAATCAGAAATTGAATGATACTTGATAGATCCTATGAAACAATTTCTGATAAGTTTAATCTATTGGATTGGTGGGAAGTTAATTCTAGTAAGTATAGAGTGTCATGGGGAAACTTGCAAGAGATGTTTTAGTGTTCCAATCACAATTGTCTAATGAGAATTGCATTCTCTACTGGGGTCGAGTTCTTGAATCTTATCGTAGATCATTATCTCCATCAACTATGGAGGCACTCGCAAAATTGGCTTCGTTACAAAATTATACCACTAGATTTGGAGGAGTCTAGTGAAGAAATTGAAAAGATTGAATCAAGTATTCAGTTCTCTACATTCTTTGCATTATCTGTTTTGAGTTTTATTTTACACTTAATTACAACCTTCTACATTTTGATTTCAAATAAGTTATGCCTTTGGCTATTGATATAGTTGAGGATTGCTGACACCTTGAATTCACTTATAAGCTTGATTCATTGTGGTACTTTTATGTTTAAACTTTAAATTGTACCTTGTTATTTAAATGTTAAGTTATTCATGTGTTTGTGTACTTGTGACTGTTTGGTAGGTTTGGTGACTTGGTGTTTTGATTGTTGCATTTTGGTGCTTTGTTGATGTCTGTTGTTTTGATGTTTGTAACTTATGTTTGGTTTTGTTGTCTGCTTGTAATTTGTGATTGAAGTTTTTTTTTTTTCCCTTGAGTCTTGATTGTTAAAGTATTGAACATTGAAAACTGTATTTGTGAAAGGTTGTATTATGTGTTCAATTTTTGTTTTACTTGTTTAGTAATTCTGTTTTATTAATGAAAAAAATTAGTTTTGGAGTTTTGTTTTTGGGCAAAGAAAATTATATTTATTTGTACTATATTTTGGGGCTCGAAAATGTAATTGGACTAAAAAAAACAATAATTGGGCTTAGACTTTTAATTGGCTGAAGCCTAGAGTCAAAACCAAGAACCAAAAGAAACTGAAAAAAAAAAAAAAAAAAAAAAGTAGCCTAATTGAAAAAATTGACACATTTAGTTGCTTCTTGATTTAGGCTTCAAAATAAATGACTTTGTTAGTTAGATGGGTGAAAACCCCATAACCAAACCAAACCGACCAAAAGCTCTGCCCTAACTCTTTGCCCAATTAAAAAATGACACATTCAGTTGCTTCTTGGTTTGGACTTCAAAATAACCGACTTTATCTTTTTGGTTGGTGAATACCTCATAACCAAACCGAACCGACCAAAAACTTTAACCTAAGAGTCTTTTACTAATACTAAAGTTATTTCTTTGCATTTTTTTTCTATTTTATTTTTTCTCAATTTATAAAAATTCTGATATGGTCTAAATATGATACATTTGAAGTAGATCAGATCCGACTTGATATGAACCCAAAATAGGCTTGTGTTGTTTCTTTAGCTTTCTACATTATTTTCTTATGTTTATCTCACAATAATTAACAAGAAAAAACTATAATAAAAAAAAAAAAAAAATCTTTCTAACTTAGAACTAATCACCGTATTAGCAAAAACATTTTCCTTTTGATAAATATGTATAACTTCGAACACTTTTTAATCTCTATCATAACATGAATGCGTATTGTAGTCATCATTTTAGTGAGATAATTTGGGGTTTGGCGTTATATCTTCCTTTGTCCCTGGCCTTTCTTAACTTCATCACCTAAGAAAGGCCAGGGATTAAAAAGAAGATTAAATCAAAAAAAGAAGAAAGTAAGGAGCAATACTAAGTAAAAAAATTCTTCTCATAAAATTGTTACCTTGTCTTAGTGCAGATGTAATTGAATAATTAAGAGTATAATCTCCCAAATGTAATTTTAAATTGTTTCCAACAAGTTATATTGAGTTAGATATGCTATTTTGATGAGTTAGCTTTAAGAAAATAATGTTGTGCATCCAGAATTATATGCATACATACATATGTCCATACATACAAACATGTCCAAAGTACTGTGAGAGAGAGAGAGGGAGAATGGTACCTCTGAAAAAGTATTGATCTTTATCTTTGTGGCGATACCAATTTGACGAAGGAGAAACCAGTTTGAGTATGAAGATCAGTACTTAATTTGGGTGTTGAGTTCCATGCTGAAGCTTGTCAAATGAAAAGTCCTTCACTTTATACCTTACATTCGTTATCAGTTCGACCTTAATTAACTCAGATCGAATTACTGCTTCTAATTCCAATTATAATATATGCTATTTTTCATTCTATACATTCGTATCAAGTTAGGAAACACAAGGACTATTGTCCTAGCTAGTTAATAAATCAAACAACCAATACTTATGAAATCCAGCATAATTTATTGTGAAAGAATTGGTTTCAGCCAGAATTGTAAACCTTAATGAAATTGCACCTTTTGCAGAACTTTTTAAACTCTGACAGAAGGAAACAAGAAAGAAGATTAGTAGTACAGAATTACTGATTTTTTCTTTTCCTTATTAAAATTGAGGTAGAGAATTTAAGGAAATTCCTTCAAAGTGGCTCCACTTTCTCAGTTCAGTTACATAGTCAAACCAAATTTCCTTTTTCTGAAGAATCAAACAGAATTCTAGTTTCTGTTCTTAACACATCAATGAAGGATTGAGGGACTGGTAGGGAGAAAGGGGGATGCAAATTTTGGTTATTCACTTCATATATATATATATAGCAATAATTGATTAGGGATTTCTTGACCTAACTAGTTCCAAGCTTTTAAGTTCAAGGTCGAACAGACAATGAAATAAAGGATAATTTATGAAAAGACTACTCACTTGACAAGTATATCATGGAATCCACTCACCGAATATCAATTCGACGAGAAAGTTAATATTTGACTTGGCTTGATCGATCGATGATGATCACTCTCACCTCAAAATAATCTTTATTCATCTGAAATCCACGAAATAACATCATCAACAATATATGAGTTGATAAAGATTCAAAACATGTAGATAGTGATTGGTGAGAGAGAAAGACGAAGATTTTAAGTATACCTTGGCCAAAGATGAATCCAAAGACTGAGGGAGATATTAACCATGAAGCATATATGAGATCCTGATGTAAGGTCCAACCTGAATTTATAGAAGAATAAAGTCTGTGGATATCAGTTTAATTTGTTTAGTACCTTTTGCTGTGTAATTGTGTGTGTATCTGCTACCCTTTAGACATGTGAGATGCTTTGACTCACTGGTGAAGCACACTTGCATAACATATACGTAATATGAGAGTGACAAGTGAGTGAGTGAGTGAGTGAGTGAGTGAGTGAGTGAGTGAGTGAGAGAGGTGAGTGAATGTGTGTGTGTGTGTGTGTGAGAGAGAGAGAGAGAGACGGAGAGAAGTTAGCTGTCCACGTGTGATTCCGAACTGCTGGCTGATAGATTGTTTTTACTTGTTTATGGTTAACCTCTCACATGCATATCCCACTTCTAGCTACCATGCATCCTCTACCCCCATTATTTTAATTCAATTTCTTTTCCTAATTTTATTTCCTTTTCTACTGTCACTTTTTTATTTTCCTTCATGCATTTACTTCACTATGTAGTATTTTCACGAGTATACTATAAAGAACTTGTTTTACTATGTTTGGAGCCCAAAAAAAAAAAAAAAATATATATATATATATATATATATTTTTTTTTTTTTTTTTTTTTTTTTTTTTTTCATTTGAAATGAGTTCTAAAACAAGTTTGATTATATTATTCAGTTGAATTTCATTGTTGATTATTTGAATACAAGAATAATTTATTTAGTTTAAGTTTTTTTAAATTACTTTTATAGAACAATTAACTAAATTATCATTTAATTAAAAATGAGATATTGATTAATGACTTGATGAATAAAAGATAAGTTAAGAGGAAGAGATTTGAATTTTGTTAAGTGAGGAGGCAAAATGAAGTATCGGCGATCCTTGATCAATTTATGTACTTTGAAGAGAACTATTAAAGATATAATTTAGAAAAATTGCAACATAGATAATGGTTTTATGTGTCTGCCTTTTGTATTTTCTTGTAGTGAATTTATTTCAAATAAATTCTATAAAATAAAATTCAACATATTTAGTATGAAATTTATAATTAAATAAGATGTGAATTGTAAATAAATTTTATACTTTTTGATTTATTCCAAGCATAAAAATGATAGAATTCATTTCCAATAAAATAAACTCATACACTTTTTTTAGGTTTCAAATTCACCCTATAATCATTTCTTTGCTCTGTAATAGTCCCCAGCAACATATGTAAATGTTGGGAACAAAATTTATCTCATATTGACAGTGTGAAGAACTACAAAAATGTCTATTAATAAATATGAAATGGGCAATGAATATTCCATATTCCAGTGGTCCTTACAGTAGTCCTTATTTCAGTCCGCGGATCCCTAACAGTTTCTCTAGTATCTAGTATCATGTTTGTTTCTGTTACAAATATCAGAGACTTTCTGGTTTTGTTCAATCACCTGATGTGAATCTACTCAAATACATGGAAACCCTTCTGTTACTGTCAATTTTGCCATCTACCTTGAACAGGGAAAACTATACCAGACAATAAATGTAGCAAACACACATTCCCCACCAACCTATTAGGGGTCAATAAAGAACGATTGCTCATTCTTCAAACTTCAATTTCATAAATAGTAGTTGGAGTGAGGGATACAAGTGGTTGAAACTTTTCCACATTCAATTCAAATAGGACACCAATTTTATTACGAAAATTTAAAAAAATTTAAATTTTATTATAAAAATAATAAATTTAAGAATAATAATGTCACAATATTTAAATTTTTCATAATTAATATAATCAGATCTAAGATTGATTTATTTAAAAATAAAAAATAAAAATAGAAAAAGAATATAATAAGGGGCTAGCTGTCACCAAAGGGGAGGGGTGAGTGCTTATAGAGATTTTGAGAGAACTTGAGAACTTGAAAAAATGTAGGTAGAGATTCTCACTCTAAAAAGAATTAGGGCCAGTTAGGAAATTAAAGCTGAAACTTATGAATGGGGAGATGACTATCTCCTATTATATATCACATATACCAAAGTGTTTTCTATATACCCAAAAGAAATTAGTATATTTTAGAACTTAGTTTTAAAGATATGATCAGATTTGTAAGAGATTAATACTGCCAATTAAGATACGATGAAAATAAAAAAAGGAATTGCTGTGAATAATTTGGGACTTTCTGGTTTTCTTTTTATTTTGTTTTGTTCTATTATTCCTTTTATCCTTTAATTTTGGATTGTCTCCTGAATTTCCTCAAGCCCAATGGACCTTCCTTCATGAACCCATTCAATGGACCTGGTCATAATATATAAACCCAGTCCAATTGCGCCATACGTGGACTGTGGTGGTTGGTCAAAATGACTTCATTTCTATTAAGAAATACATGGAGGAAAAATATGCTCCAGCCTTCCTTTGCTTTTATTTTACTTTTGTTTGGAAGTTTTGATGTGTTTCATTTGATTTATCTCTTAGGATACTTCAAGAAGATATTTCAAGCATTTGGTTGTTATCTTCGATGGCTCTCTTAAGATACATTTCGTCTCTAGCAATTTTCAATGGTTGTTGTTATTGTATTCAGTAATTTTCCAACTATGATTTTCGTCATCTCTAGATTCGACAATGGCTGTCATCTTCTCTGACGAGCCTGAAGATTATTTTGTCATTTTTAGCATTGTCAATGGTGCTTGTTGTCGTCTATGGCAGTCACAAAAGTAAATTGTTATCCTTTCGGATGACTCTTATGATAATTATCATTGTTTTCAATAGATTTGATAGTGGTTGTTATCATCTATAGTGAGTTTGCTAGTGGTGGTCTTCTCCGGCAAGTTGACGACTACAATGGAGGAAGATGCTCGTTGGTGGTGGTGACCGATATAGCATAAATTGCTGCCATAACTAGGTTATGGTCAATTTTAATATATACACAAATGACTTATAATGAAAATTATTTGGAATTGTGATTTTCTTGATTTACCTATAAGAATTGATGACATTTTATATATAGTTGTTTCTCAATTCCTTGAAATTGAATTGAGAATTCTAATAAATTTCAAACATGCACACTAAACTAAAAAATAATTAAAATTAGACAATCAAATTCTCAATTTCAGTTTCAATTCTAAAGTTTCTCTATCTTGTTTTGTCATATGGACAACAATTTTTCTATTAATGAAGATCTTTGCCAATTAGGTACTTTGTCATCAAGAATTTCGCTGACCGGAAGAATGTTAATGCTCATCATATTGTAATGTTAGTTATGAGGATTGATAGATGTTTTACTTTGTGTGTATATATTTACACGCACAAGAACAACATATGCAATCCAATGTATGTATGCAGCAGATCCACAGCTTGGGCTAAATAATAGCATAGCACATAATTTTATTTTATAAATAAATGTTAAAACGCATCAAACTCGTGAATTTACAAGTTAAGTTTTATAAAATTCAAGCTCACAATCATCCTTGAAATAGGAAATATATATATATATATATATATTAACTCAAAAATAAAAAACTAAATGGGAGTACAATTTTATTTTATTTCGTCAAATTCATAATTTTAAATAAATAAATAAATAATAGTATCACTTCGGTCCAATCTAAAAATCTTTGAGTCCGTCCCTACATGTATGGTTGAGATTAGACAATCATATAAGTTTGTGATTGTCACTGGAAAAGTAAGCTAAAAGAGAAAGAGAAAGCGTCAAGAATTATTGAATTGCAATGCAGAGATGTATGCTAGAAAAGATTCTAGTGTACCCTATGATTCAAATCTAATTTGGGAAGACTGAGATTTCTCTATATATTGTAGAAAATGGAAGATGAAATTAATTAGCATACAGATACTTTTTTATACTCAGCAACTAATGGTATGTGATTTTATTTGTAAAGAAAAAGAAACAAGCAACTTAGCTTGGTTTCAAATAATCAATCAAAAACCTTTGCATCCATAATTAACGGTTTCATTTATTTTCCTTTCCATAATTCTTCTAAACAATAGGGTTCAAGCCTTTGATTTCATCAAATCAAATCTAATTTACATAAGTAAAAACAACACATTCCCATTCAATTTAATTCATGAATTAGAGTTGAGAAACTAATTTAAACTAGAAAGCAAGAATGACAAATTAAATTTCAGATTTTAAAGGATAAAAGCCTATAATTACAATTTTGCTCAACATCTCACTTGAATCGTATATATTATCTTTTACTTAGTTATGGTACCAAGTTGTTAACCTAAGGTTCTAATTCAATTACTTTCAAATTGTTTATAATAATATCGCACTAATTAATCAATTCGCTATATGTTTATGAAAATTAAATTAAGGAAGATTAATTAAGATTAGACCTAATTTAACTACACAAAGTATGCAAATATATTTCTATCTTACATACAACTTAAATTCACCCAATGCATGTAAATGAATTCAAACAAATGCTATTTCAATCAAGGCGAACGCTCAATTTCCTTTCTCAATTTCCTTTAAGTTACCAAATTAATCTAATTGATAGCTAATCAACTAGAAGCAATAAATATAGAATGAAATAAACAACTCAAATTCCAAATCTTGAGAAATTAAGAATAAAATTAATTCAAATTACATATTAAGTTCCATTGCAATCCTAGAAAATAAATTAGTTCATGCTACTAGTGTAAACATAAATTCATATAAGTTCAACATTAATAAAATACAAGAAAACTAAAGAAAGGTGTAGGAAAAGAGAAAAGTAGAAGGTTGTCGATCTTCAATCTTCAATTATTCAAACTCCTCTTGCCTTCTTGCACCCTTGATGGCTTCTTAATCTCTAGAATTTCGTAGTTCAATTGTGTGTTTTTAATCCCCAAGTTTTTCCTTTCTTATAGGCTTCAAAACCCTAAGTTAAAGTTCCATTCGAACTAGATTTCTTGAGCTAGCGCTGAAGCCCTATTTTTCTAGCATCGCGGCCTCCAAATTGGAGCAATTATCTGTGACTGGCAGCATACCTAGAGCCATGGGCACTAACTGCTTTACCTCTAGTGCCATGTGCTACTTTTTAGGCTTTGTGGCCCCGAAACTAGAGCCATGGCCTCAAATTTCCAGGGCCATGGCCTCTAACGAGCTGGAATCCCAATCCTCTTGAAATTTGACTTCAAATAGGGCTTCTTCTTCTATTAATATACTTTCAAAATACACAAACTAAGTTAATAAGAAATAAAAATCTTATTCAAATCCTAAATCCTAGCAATATTAATATCAACATCCTAATACAATAAGGACTAAAAACTAGACAAGTCTAAAGTAATACTCAAGAACATAACCAATTAAATGATCAAAGTGATGTAAAATAAGTCTATTTCATAGACTTATCACTACACAACCCATTTCATTCTTTCCTTTTCTTTCAATATTTCCACGCAAGCATATGCCTTAAACTCATCTTATATTCATTCCTATTTCAATCACAACACACCCACTAGAATCTTCTCAAGTCTTCCTCCTCTCCTTAAACCCAAAAAACACACACTTATGCACACTTTCTTTTCCTTTTTTAGCCTGAGGTACACACTTACTTTTCTTTTTCCTGAATAATGGGAGAAAATTTTCTAAAGGGTGGATAATTTTAGTTAACAATACAATGTAAAAATATACACTATGGATCTTACTAATTTAGTGAATATCTTTATTTAATTTTGTAATCTATAACGTTACTTATTAAATTCCTATTTGAAACATATTATCATGACTCAGTTTGTGTTTGTAATCAAAAGTTATAACCAAAACCAACTTGAAACTTTCAGCATTTTTACTATTCAATTTTCGATTTATTCAGCTCCGTGGACAGATTAAAATTATCATTATTTCAAGTCTTTCGAAATTGACATAGCATAGTAAAAAAGAATTCATGACTACCATTTTCCACAAAATTGACATCTTAAAACAAGAATTCATGAATACCATTTTTCACAAATTTGACATAGCATAGTAAAATCATAATCTAGTTTTCATTTTTTTCTTTTTTTCTTTTTTTGGTTTTCTTATTCAATCAAACACAAACTCCAAGAAGAATTTCATAGACCTTAGTCCCAATTGACTCGTATTCATACTAACCCAAAACCAATCTCCCTCCCCCTCTGTCTTTACCAATTTCCCATAATTACCTCAACTGTAGCGGACTTGCTCTTTGGTGGCGGTGACAGTTGGGTTTAAAAGGAGAGGGAGGGCAAGATCTGACTTTCAGAAATAGAGGAAGACAAGAAAATTGTAAAAGGAAATTTGTGGGTTAGGGATTTAATTGGGGAAAGGATTTATGTTTGTCACTATAGACACATATATATTAAGTGGCACACAAATAGAAACTATGCAACGTAAATAACTTTACGAAAAATTACGACAAATTAAACTAATATTTGTGTCTGCAAAATAATATCAAGTTAGAGTTTTAAATTTAGTGGTTTATTTGAGTTTACATTTATGCAGAATCATGTAGAGAAACAACAGACGTAGATAGTGGTTACCTCCATATGCCTTTTGCATGTTCTTGTAATGAACTTATTTCATCCATTCAAAACACAAAAAATATATAATTCAATTTTTCATCGTTATATATAGACAAGATATATATATATATATATATTTCTATACATTATAAAAAGCTAGCTACTCCGTCGGTGTCCCCCTCCTTTTATAATTATTTTTTAATACAAGTTTCAATAAATGCCCACAGAATATGATATGACGGTGTTTGACTGACTAGTCACAAAGCGCCCCGTGGCTAATGACAGTCCACATGGAATTTTACAAGGTTCCAAATCTCCTAAAAGTCCTTACAAATACAAGGGTCCAAATTAATCTCGTAAAAGTCGAACTGCTTTTCAGCATTCACAGTAATATCAGTGTACTCTCCAATAATATATAGACAAAATATATTTTGCAGACACAGGTTTGTTAAGTGACTGACGTATATAACTTTACAAAAATGAAACTAAATTAAATCAGTATTTGTGTAAGCAAAAATAGTATCAGGGTTTGCATTTAAATTTTGTAATGATTAATCTGAGTCTGCATTTATGCAGAAGCATGTAGACAAATAGTGAACTTATTTTTAATAAATTTTATAAAATAAAACCTAACATATTTAGTGTAAAATTTATAATTCAACTTATAAATATATTTTATTTAATTTTATATTATTTTATTTATTCTAAACATAAAATAGTAGAATGCATTTCCAATAAAATAAACTCTACACTTTTTTAGGTTTCAAATTCACCCTATAATCATTTGTTTGCTCTGTTATAGTCCCCAGCAACATATGTAAATGTTGGGAACCAAATTTATCTCATATTGACAGTGTGAAGCACTACAAAAATGTCAATTAATAAATATGAAATGGGCATTGAATATTCCAAATTCTAGTGCGCCTTACAGTAGACTTTCTGGTTTTGTTCAATCACCTGATGTGAATCTACTCAAATACATGGAAACCCTTCTGTTACTGTCAATTTTGCCATCTACCTTGAACAGGGAAAACTATACCAGACAACAAATGTAGCAAACACACATGCCCCACCAATCTATTAGGGGTCAATAAAGAACGATTGCTCATTCTTCAAACTTCAATTTCATAAATAGTAGTTGGAGCGAGGTATACAAGTGGTTGAAACTTTGCCACATTCAATTCAAATAAGACACCAATTTTATTACGAAAATTTAAAAAAATTTAAAATTTATCATAAAAATAATAAATTTAAGAAAAATAATATCACAATATTTAAATTTTTCATAATTAATATAATCAGATCTAAGATTGATTTATTTAAAAATTAAAAAGAAAAATAGAAAAGGAATATAATAAGGGGCTAGCTGTCGCCAAAGGGGAGGGGTGAGTGCTTATAGAGATTTTGAGAGAACTTGAGAACTTGAAAAAATGTAGGTAGAGATTCTCACTCTAAAAAGAATTAGGGCCAGTTAGTAAATTAAAGCTGAAACTTATGAATGGGGAGATGACTATCTCCTATTATGTATCACATATACCAAAGTGTTTTCTATATACCCAAAAGAAATTAGTATATTTTAAAACTTAGTTTTAAAGATATGATCAGATTTGTAAGAGATTTTTTTGCAAATTAAGATACAATGAAAATAAAAAAAGGAATTGCTGTGAATAATTTGGGACTTTCTGGCTTTCTTTTTATTTTGTTTCGTTCTATTATTCCTTTTATCCTTCAATTTTGGATTGTCTCCTGAATTTCCTCAAGCCCAATGGACTTTCCTTCATGAACCCATTCAATGGACCTTATCATAATATATAAACCCAGTCCAATTGCGCCATATGTGGACTGTGGTGGTTAGTCAAAATGACTTCAAGTCTATCAAGAAATACATGGAGGAAAAATATGCTCCAGCCTTCCTTTGCTTTTATTTTACTTTTGTTTGGAAGTTTTGATGTGTTTCATTTGATTTATCTCTTACGATACTTCAAGCATTTGGTCTTTATCTTCGATGGCTCTCTTAAAATACATTTTGTCTCTAGCAGTTCTCAATGATGGTTGTTATTGTATTCAGTAATTTTCCAATTATGATTTTCGTCATCTCTAGATTCAACAAAGGCTATCATCTTTGACGAGCCTGAAGATGATTTTGTCATTTTTGGCATTGTCGATGGTGCTTGTTGTTGCCTATGGCAGTCACAAAGGTAAATTGTCATCGTTTCTGATGACTCTTTATGATAATTATCATTGTTTTCAATAGATTTGATAGCTGTTGTCGTCATCCATAGTGAGTTTGCTAGTGGTGGTCTTCTCCGGCAGGTTGACGACTACAATGGAGGAAGATGCTCGTTGGTGGTGGTTACCGATATAGCATAAATTGCTGCCATAACTAGGTTATAGTCAATTTTAATATATACACAAATGACTTATAATGAAAATTATTTGAAATTGTGATTTTCTTGATCTACCTATAAGAATTGATGGCATTTTATATATAGTTGTTTCTCAATTCCTTGAAATTGAATTGAGAATTCTAATAAATTTCAAACGTGCACATTAAACTAAAAAATAATTAAAATTAGACAATCAAATTCTCAATTTCAGTTTCAATTCTAAAGTTTCTCTATCTTGTTTTGTCATATGGACAACAATTTTTCTATTTGCAATGAAGATCATTGCCAATTTGGTACTTTGTCATCAAGAATTTCGTTGACCGGAAGAATGTTAATGTTCATCATATTGTAATGTTAGTTTTGAGGATTGATAGATGTTTTACTTTGTGTGTATATATTTACACGCACAAGAACAACATATGCAATGCAATGCAATGTATGCAGCAGATCCACGGCTTGGGATAAATAATAGCATAGCACATAATTTTATTTTATAAATAAATGTTAAAACACATCAAACAATTCTAACCCGTGAATTTACAAGGTAAATTTTATAAAATTCAAACTCAATTCCTTCACTAAATGAGCTTTAAATGAAACTCAAACTCTAAACAAGTAGTTTACAATCCTTTTTTTCATTTGGATTTCTCAAGGGATAGCTTTCTAAAATCTGTTTGCTTTCTTGACTAATTTAAAATGGTACTACGTGAATATTAAAGATGTCATTACAATATTAATTCAATCATCCTTGAAATAGGAAATATATATTAACTCAAAAATAAAAAACTAAATGGAAGTACAATTTTATTTTATTTTGTCAAATTCATAATTTTAAATAAATAAATAAATAATAGTATGACTTCGGTCCGATCTACATAAAAATCTTGAGTCCGTCCCTACATGT
The DNA here is from genome assembly GCA_029379385.1 of Quillaja saponaria. NCBI lineage: Eukaryota > Viridiplantae > Streptophyta > Magnoliopsida > Fabales > Quillajaceae > Quillaja > Quillaja saponaria. The sequence goes on along the minus strand of CM055614.1, from coordinate 11,534,539 downwards.
ATGGTTGAGATTAAACAATCGTATAAGGTTGTGATTGTCTCTAGAAAAGTAAGCTAAAAGAGAAAGAGAAAGCGTCAAGAATTATTGAACTGCAATGCAGAGATGTATGCTAGAAAAGATTCAAGTGTACCCTATGATTCAAATCTAATTTGGGAAGAGTGAGATTTCTCTATATATTGTAGGAAATGGAAGATGAAATTAATTAGCATACAGATACTTTTTTATACTCAGCAACTAATGGTATGTGATTTTATTAGTAAAGAAAAAGAAACAAGCAACTTCGCTTGGTTGAATGAATGAACAAGATTTTGATTATATATACTTGAAACTTTAAATTCTCTTGCTTCTAGGGGCACATACTATAATCATTAGTGAAAGAGAGTTCCTTTCGGTCAAAAGGACTAAGCTTGTTATGGCAAAGTGAAGGCCCTGAAGGTGGCACTGGCCCTCTTGGAAGTTGGCTATCCAATGTTCCTTTGAAGAACTCCCTTGTGCCTCTGATGCACTCTCCGGTTGAAACCATAGCAGCCAAAACCAGTGCTACAACAAGTAGACGCCTAACACATGCAAGCTTGTTCTTTGAACCTGAACTTCCTCTTCCAAGCCAAAACATGGCTGCTTCTCTCTCCAGTATTCTTCTTTTTCTAGCTTCTTCTATATAATTAGACAGAAAGCAAATCCTCAATCTTTGTCTTTTGGAGGAGTTTTAAGTTTATTTATATAAAAGGAATTAGAGAGTGAGAAAATCTGAATTTAATTGGGTGCGGTTTAGTTGGACTAAGCAAAAGTGAAACATATTTTTGCAAGTTTTCAAAGTCAAGAAACAAATTTATGAAGTGCTTTAATTTCAGTTTAGTGGAATTTTTTTATTGTTTTTTTATAGAGTCTGTTGTTGAAAGTACATTCATGAATGATCTGTTGTCAATGAGTTGAATATATGTATGGCAGCGGACAATTTGGAAAACACAATAGCCATCCATAATAAATAACTAGTACAACTTCAAAGTTTACCACTATTTTCTACATTCTTGTATTGTGAACGCATTGCGGTCATAATGTTCTGATGAAAAGGCTTTAAAAAAAATTCTGTAGTGCTTCTTGAAGTGTATTTGAAAGCGAGGGTTCTAATTTGGACCAATTTTAATCCCTAATAATTATTTTGAATAAATTAATCACCCATTCTTACATGTCAATAATTGCCACTATTGTTTTTAGATAAATAAAAAAACATTTCCACCTCTAGTTATTAGTTAACATGACGTTTTTGGATTGATTATTTTAAGGATTTTGGTTTTTTGGTGGGTGCGAATGGAATTTATTATAAACTAATCAATGTTTGAGTTTGTGAGAAACAAATCCCTAAACAATTTAACGTGAAGTGTCATATACATAATCTGATACAAGTTACAAAGTAATCATCTTTTTTTAAATGAAAAAAAATAAAATATGGTATCACGCACACACCCTCCAAAGAACATTGAGCTCAGCTTTATCACCACCTACATCACTGCCACCATTTACCATTTTGGGTGAAGGTAAAATCCCTGTCCCTTCTACTCCTCCCCAATGCATACCCAGGCTTGGAACCCCAACAATCTTGTCTGCAACATCAACAGTAGTATTCTATAAGGCTGTTGCAGATAATGCAAGAGAGTAAATGCTACAAATTAAATGTGGTTGTGTAAGTTACAATATTCGTATTAAAATAATTTAAATTCAAAGATGTGACAAATAGGCCGAAAAGATAATGACGATATTGATCCAACTAGCTGAACCTCTATATTTTCTTATCCTTGTAAAACTATTGGTCATGCTCGATCTTGCTTGAAAAATGTGAATACAAATATGACAAGATAAGTTGCGTGTAAAAAATTTCAAAATAAGAAGAGTTTTTGAAACTTACTTCATAAAATGTCTAATCTCTTCACAGTTTGTGAAGTTTCAAAAACACTTCTTATCTTGCAATTTTTTACACACAATTTATCTTGTCATATATTTGTTTGTAGTCAATACAATTCAAGAATAAGTATGGTTGGAATTCAAACCAAATTATTCGAATTCAAATTCTGTTTGAAATTCGAATTTGAATTCAAATTTAAATAATGTATTATTCAATTTGATATTCAAAAATAATTCAAATTTGAATTAATATTTTTTTATTAAAAATTTTAAATAAGAAATTCTTTTTTTTTTTCAACCAAAATACCCTTAAAAATTGAAGATTTTAAAAATATAAATGCATTTGATTTATTCGAATTTGGATTCGAATCTGAATATTCGAAATTATAGTTGAGTTCGAATTCAAATTTCATTTTAGATTCGAATTTAAATTCAAGTACAGGAATTCGAATCTGATTTCGAATGGTTTACTATTCAAAACTATTCAAGTCAAATTTCAACCATAATAATAAGATTTAATCAACCCAATATCACTCATCAAAAACTCGAGAGACTCCGTGAAACAAACTTTCCATAATGGTTATGCCAACTAGTAAGAATTTCGTTGATTATAATTAAACTTTCATTTCATTAATGGCATTCTTATTCTTACATATTTCATAATTACTTAGGTTTTAAGTGATATAAGTGTCGATGAGCATGTAAGCGATATAACTATAGGTCCAAGTTGGTTTGGCTAATCTTACGATGGATACATCTTAAATGGTTATAGGTTTCACATAAAATTCATGCGAAAAACAGAATTACAATGAAAAGTGGTGTCTATGTGAAGAGAAGATGTTATAACAAATGTGATTACAATTTTTACGGTATGTTGACCGGTGTTAATGAGTTAGAGTATGGAGGTCCGTACAATAAATCTTTCTTATTCAAGTGTCAATGGCATGATTCTTTTGACAAGAGACTTAAAGTAGACCCCCAACATTGTTTGATTAAGATAAATCACAAGTTCAAACTTAACTCATATAACCTATTTGTGTTAGGTTATCAAGCAACAGAAGTATTCATGCAAAATATTTGTCTAAAAGAAAGAGAAAGGCTTGGTTGAGGGTAATATGTAGAGCAAAACCAAAAAACTTTGTTAATTTACCAATGGCTGAAAATAACACTAAAGATGTAGTGCCCATGCATTCAAACTTTTTTCAAGATCAAGAAACCCAATTTCAAGCTCTAGTTACTCTCGAAGATGATGATAATTTATTTGAATCGCTTCATGATAAAAATGTGATTGAATAAGTTAATCCAAATGAGCTTCTTCAATCAAATAGCAAAAAACATGCAAGGGTAATTATTAGTAATGATTTATTGAAGATAATGAAATCGTCTCAGTTCAAGAATAAGAAGATAAGGAAGAGGAAGAGTTCATTAATGACAATGATGAGCATTGGTAATTCTACTTGTAATTATGCAAGTATGTTATAAATGGTTCATATATTATGACAATGTTAATTACTAGTGTTGTTGTGCATTTTATAAATAACTAACATAATCATATAACTTGTTGTTTCATGTATACTAGACAGTCATTCCTAGAAGTATGTATTCATTTAATTTCATTTTCACTATGAGATTCTTAAATAGGATTTTATGACCAAATTATAGTTTAAACGCAAAAGCCTTATAAATTTGGGTTCAGTGGGTAAAATAGTCAAGTACAATTTTGTTTCAGATTTCGAGAGTGCCTGCAATAAGATTTGTAAAAAGAAATAGAAATCCATTTGGATCAATGATAATGATATTAGGCCAACATTAGAGTTTCAATGCAACAGCTTTGTAAATTTGGTTCGAAGAGCAAAACGGTCAAATAGACTTATGTTCAGGATTTTGAGAGTATTGACACGACCGTAGTAACAAATAAGACATATAAGATAAAACAGAAATTATTTTAGATCAATAGTTAGGATATTAGGCCCACGTTAGAGTTTCAAGGAAAAAGTTTTGTAAATTTGGGTTCAGAGGAAAAAGCGTTCAAGTAGACACCCGTTAGGGAATTTTGGGAGTACCAGCACGATTGTGGGGATAAATAAGACTTGTAGAAAAAAAAAATGTTATTTGGATCAATAATTAGTTTGTTAAGCATGATCTTCAATTTCAAAGAAAACCTTTGAAAGGATTCAAGGGGTAAAACGATCAAGTATACATCCTTTTAGAACTTCAATAGTATCGACACTACCGTAGGGACAAGTAAGACCTGTAGGAAGAAATAAAAATCTATCTGGCTCAACGATTAGGATATTAGGCCAAAGTTAGAGTTTCAAGGTAAAAGTTTTGTAAATTTGGGTTCGAAGGATAAAACAATCAAGTATAAGTCCGTTTTAGATTTTGAGAATATCTGCACAACCAAAAAGATGAATAAGACCTGTAGGAAAAAACAAAAATCTATTTGGATCAATGGGTAGAATTTTATGCCTAGCTTAAAGTTAATTCAAGGAAAAAACTTTGTAAATTTGGCTTTGTCCAAGTCAGAGTTTTAACTTATATGCATATTAAGTTAGGTATAATTTATAACTTATTTCTTTTCATTACTTCAGGTTGTATGACCTACATTCAAGCCTTCCCACCTTAGTCAACAGAATAAAGAACAAGTTTAAGATAACGAAAACTTAGGATTAGGAGATGATTTTTAGCTTCATGTATTCAAAAGTTTTATTGTTTTTGTAAGAAAAAAAATTTTCTATCTATATAAAACTTTGAATTTAAATATAAAATATACTTCCACACAGGTATTTACAAGTATAAAATTAAAAATCAAATCAAAAATTGTAAAATAGTTTTACTCTCTGTGTCTACTATTTGATTATTCATGTTTGCAATATGCAGATGTAGATACCAATACAAATAAAAATAAATAAATTACATCCGTATTTTACAGATGCAGAATACCACAATCAATGGATTTTAGTCATTCTGCATCTTTGTTTCAGCTTTTGTAGGCCAAACTTGGATACATGAACTAATATTATAGACATTTATATATTGTGCCTACCATAGAAATGTAGAAAGACAAACACAAATACTATGTGCATCTACATAGACGTGTATAATAGTATCTGAGCTTAAAGTTATCTACGTCTAGTAGTGGCAGACGCAGATAAGATCGTCTCTTGTAGTGAAAAGTAATGTTGATAATAAAAATGCAATATCTCCCTCAAAATAAGTGAGCAATAATCTTAATAATCGAAGGAAGTCTCAATCTTGATTTATATATAGTTTTTTTAGCTAGGGATGTATATGGATCAATTCAGTTTGTGTATTAAGAACCGAACCAAAATCTTTGAATATCAAAAAAAAAAAAAAAAAAAAAAGAGCAATACATGAAATAAACAAAATCAAAAACAATGTGATTGTTTCTGTTCAATAGTACATGACCAGTGAAAAATTTCAATTATTTCTCTAATACTAACTAATTTATGATGAGTTTTGAACCCAATATTATTTAAATTCATTAAATATTATAAAAGAAAAACACATTAGCATAACATATTCAATAAAGAAGATTACCATAAAGTCATAAACTAACATAAAAATATATTAATAAATTTTTTACATTATACAAAATAATATACATTTCTTAATTTCTCAGCTTTGTTCAATAAACCATGAGTTTGAACCATTTTGACTGATAATCGAACTGGAAAAAAAAATTAACAATTCAAACTATTATTTGAAATAAAATCAAATATGGAAAAATCAAAATTTCTAATTATTATTTGCAATAAAATCAAATATGTAAAGTACCCGAATTGAACCCGGGTCCCAACCAAACAACCTAGTTTGTACCAGTAACTTGCTCTCTTGCCATGAAACAGTTTACTTTACTCTCGTACAAATTTATCCTATAATTTTAGTGGGGTCAGCAATTCAAGCACTCAAAAACTAGGGGTGAGCACAATACCCGGCCCAATTGTAAAACCTGCCCAAAACAGACCGGTATGGCCCGCCACCAACCCAGCCCGTCTCCTTGTTAAATGAGGCGGGTGGGTAATTCTAGATTTTTTGAAATCGGGTTTGTTTATCAGGTTGTAAAAAAATTATGAGTCGGATAATCGACCCGACCGCCTTATAGCCCAAATAAATTTTAAATAATATTATTATATATGTTTAGGTGTTATTGGTGGTGTATAGTTTTGTTCATACACCGAGATGTACACTATCATTCATTGTTTGAAGCCCTAATTTATTTTTATTCTCATTATCCTTTCTCTTGCAGCCGACATCTCTCATCTCTCAACTCTCAAGTCTCCATTCTCAAGTCTTTCAACAACCTAGCTCAGTAAAACACTCCCTTAGGCCTTTAAGACACTTGATCTGCTATCAAGGTATAACGGTGGTGGCGTGGTGTTGCAGGCTACTATTGGAAGTCGAAGGAGGAAACCAAACTATTTGCTTCAAACTTTCAGTAAGTCTCTTTTCAATTTTATTTTTTTTAAAATCTTTGCTGTTTCTTTTCCTTTTTTAATCTTTGATATGTGTTGCACTGGTATTATCTTGTCAATTACTTTCTTAGATTTGAGTCTTTTCCTTTATTCCTTTACTAGAAATGTTTAGTCTTCACTAAGGCGAAAGAGCACCTAACTACAGTCTACAAAAAAGGAAGAAGACTGGGAAAAAAAGAAAGAAGAAAGAAGGATAAAGGTGGAAGAATCGCAAAAAAAAGAGAAAAAAAATGCAAAACAGCGCCTAACTGGTAACTACAGTCTACGAAGAGTATAAAAGGCTAGAAAAAAAGTTAAGAAAGAAGGAAGGAGGTGGAAGGTGGAAGACTCACAAAAAGAATAAAATAAAAAATAAAAAATAAAATGAAAGAGTAAAGATTAGAGTCATTAAGCTTAAGAAAATGTTATACTGTTGGGATTATGACCACTAGCTGCGGCCCTATGGGACCTATGACATGCCTTTTCAAAGGCATGCTCTGCATCAAATCACAAGGATAACAAGAGTCCACAAGAAGGCAGATGCGCGTGTGGGTTGCATTGCATTCAGATTAGTAATAGATGTTTATGAAGTGTTCAAGACTATAGTGGAATGGTTTGAAACTATTATATTTCAATATTGTTGTATGTTTGGAACTCTAGCATTAAGTGGATAAGACTTGTATAACTCTTACTTAATGTCAAAAAGTTGGATTCCTTATCCAATTCAACATATTTACAGTTGTTCTCCATTAAAAACTTTTCAAAATATAAATAAATAAATTGAAAACAAAGCTGGTGCATCTAATAGTTTTGATGTATCACAACAACCACACTGTCTTTTTCTTTTTAGGTTTGAGTTTGAGTTTGAAAACTAATATAAGACTACTACTAGTACCTACTCAAGATTAAAGATTAAATTTAACCCAATTAAATAATATATAATATTTAAAGCATTCTAGATTAGGTACAATTAAATTTAAATTAAAAAAAAAAAAAAAAAAAAAAAACTCAATTCTGCATGATTGAATAGGAACAAGACCCAACTGATTAATATTGTAATTTATTTTGGTTATCTAGGTATTTGTAAATTTCAAGGTAATATTTGAAATCTAAATAGTGATGAAAGACATGGCATATTATTGTTTAAGTTAAAGGCTCCTGGCAGAAAGTTGGAGTGTATTTAAAAGAATGAGAAGAGGTCGTGATTATTGACTAAGATTTGTAGTCATCATCATGTTGTTTTGAACTAGGACACGTTAACAATATAATATGATTTATGTTAGGTATATACACACACACACACATATATATATATATTATCACAAAGAATAACTTAATTGATATGTTATATTTGAGTTTAGTAATTAAAAAGTTGTTGTAATACCAAATATTCAAGTTCGTAGATAAATATATGTAATACAAGTTAATCACTAATTTCGACCGAAATTAAAATGACATTAATGCAAAACCTTGGTGATTTTGAGTGTGAAGTCAACAATAAATTGTAGCTTTTTGTTTGTGTAGATGGATAACAAAGGTGTTCAAAGTGAAGGAGGAACAAATGGGGAAGGCTTTTCAAGGAACAGAAAAATATCAGAAGTACCATGGGTTTTGAGATATTTCACTAAGCTTGGGGGAACACTAGAGGATAAGCACATATAAGAATGTAATTTTTGTGAAGCTAGCTATATTGCTAACCCTAAAACTCATGGAACATCAAATCTGAAAAATCATCTAATGAATAAATGTGTACATTTCCCTAGAAATTTGCTGCCTGATTCATGCAAATGAGATGAACCTGAAGTTGTAGCTGAAGTGGAGGAGTTACTACTTACTAAGTTTTTCTGATTTTTAGTTTTCATAGTTTAACTATGAACTTGTTTCATGTATTAGTTGAGAATTATATTGTTGAACTCTGTATTGTAGAGATTTTTTGTATTGAACTAAATTATTCTAAGTCATGTTATTTATTTCATTGATGTTAATTTATGTCTTACTCATGTTTTGTTCTTTTAACTTGAATTGCTATTGTGACTTTTGACTTTAAATTTTAAATATTTTATTATAGATGGCTAGTGCATGAGCTGTTAATGTTGACAATTCTGATTTTGAAGATATATTGCGGAATATAGATAGTACAACTGGAGAAAAAGATGAAATTGAAGGAACTGTTAGTGCTGATGCTTCTTCAAGGAAAAGAAAGAGAGAATCAGAAGATTCTAGTAGTGGAAAACCAGTAAAAGCAGTTATAGAGGGCAAGGTAAGAAACCAAGTTAACAATTCTTGGGTTTGGAATTATTTTACACATGTTGAGGGTAATTCGGTAGGAAACGTAGATCCAGTTGTGATTTTTGTGGTGCAACTTATGCTATCTAAAAATAATTGAACTACCAACTTAAGGAACCATCTAACACATCAATGTAAGAAATTTCCTAAACACCTTCTTCCAAACTGGGATGCTAGTCAAAGTGTTCTAGCATTTCTGCATGTTAAAAAAGATGGTTTAGGAGATGATGGGGTGGTTGTGAAAAAGAGGATGGCTGCTGTAAGTGACAAGTTTAATGAAAAGGTAAGTAGGGAAGCATTAGTGAGATATATTGTCATAGATGAATTACCTTTCAAACATGTAGAGGGTGAGGGTTTTAAGCTTTTTGTGAGTGTTGTTTGTCCAAGAATGGTGCTGCCTTCTAGATGGACAGTTGCAAGGGACATCCTTTAATTATATTTAAGTGAAAAACAAAAACTAAAGAAGTGGTTAGTGGCTAACCAACAAAGAGTGTCACTTACTACTGATTGTTGGACTTCAGTCCAAAACCAAAGCTATTTATGCCTAACATGCCATTTTGTTGATGATAAATAAAAGTTGCATAAGAGAATTATTAATTTCTGCTTAGTGAATGATCATAGGGGTGAGACAATAGGGAAAACCATTGAGAAATGCTTGTTACAATAGGGGTTGGAAAAGGTTTTGTGTGTCACAGTGGATAATGCCTCTGCAAATGATGTGGGAGTGGAATATTTACAAAGAAAGTTGAATGATTGGGGTAGAAGTGTGTTGCAAGGTGAGTTAATGCATCTTAGATGTTGTGCTCACATTTTAAACTTAATTGTGATTGATGTGTTGAAGAATATAGAAATCTCTTTACAAAAGATTAGGCTTGCTGTTAAATATGTGAAGCTTCACTATCTAGGCTGCTAAGGTTTAAAAAGTGTGTTAAAGATTGTAAGTTGATTACTAAGACACTTCCATCTTTAGATGTTCCCACTAGATGGAACTCCGCCTATTCAATGTTGGATTCAACCTTAAAGTGTCAAAAGACCTTTGATAGACTAGAAGAACAAGATCTGCAATACACTTTTAAATTTAATACTTGCAGCAAATTGGAACAGCAAGGGTCAAACACACCTCCTGGTGATGAAGATTGGGAGGCAGCCAAAAACTTTGTTAAGTTTTTGAGGATTTTTTTTGATGCAACTGACAAGATTTCTGGTTCCTTGTATGTAACTTCAAATAGTTATTTTCATTTGTATCGTACCATTCTTAGTAAATTGCAGCAATGGTGCTCACTTATAGAAGATTCTTCCTTGAAAAGAATGGCAATCAAAATGAAGTTAAAGCATGACAAATATTGGGGTAGCCTTGATAAAATTAATCACATACATTTTATCGGGGTAGTGCTTGACCCTAGATACAAGTTAAAGTTTGTTAAACGAGGGTTTGAAAACTTGTTTGGGAATGTGATGGCTGAAGAATTAGCAGGGAAAGTTAAAGGGACCTTTGTTAGGTTATATGATCATTATCAAGTTTTTGAGAGCAGTGCCACTTATTTTGACTTTGTGAGTGGAACTTCTATTCAAACGGCCACTTCAGATTTATGAGAGAATTGAGTCAAGAGGAGTCTATGGAAGGTAAATCTGATGTTGATCGATATTTATTAGAATCTCATGAAACTCCTTCAGTAAATTTGACGTCTTAAAATGGTGGAAAGTAAATTGTGGTAAGTATAAAGTCTTGGGAAAATTAGCTAAGGATATATTTGGTGTTCCCATCACTACTGTTCCTTCAGAGTCTGCTTTCGCTACTGGAGGTAGAGTTCTAGATCCATACAGAAGCTCTTTGTCACATAGGACTGTGGAGGCACTTCTATGCCTACAAAATTGGCTTCGATGCACCGTTATACCGGTAGGTATAGAAGAGTCACTTGAAGAGCTAGAAAAGCTAGAATCAGGTAATTAGTAACTTTCAATTAATTTTTAAATTCATTACTTTTAATATCATGTTATGTACTTATAATTTATTAACTTAGTATACGTTTGTTTTTGCATTTCATACTAGATATACTTTGGGACAATGAATGAAATCTTGATATGCTGCCTTAAGATTTTATTGCATACTGTTTCTAGTTACTGCCTATTGGTAAGTCATTGTTAATTTAATTTCTAGTTTATTGGTGGCTGATGTGTTGCTGTTTGTTTAAGTTGAGATCTATTGGGTGTTGCAGGATGTTGATTTTGTGGCTGTTGGTTGCTGAGTTGTGGATCAACCTTTGAAAGTTGCTCTTTTGCTGACTTATTTTGTCACACCCCTCACAGAGGCATGACTGGCCAAAGAGTTGGATAACCAAACCTCCGTAATCCTGAATTCAAATCAAAGTAATAACCACGACTCTTGACCCAACAAAAAAATAAATAAAGGTAATTTTTATAAAATAAAAATTTGCAGTAAAAGTTTGTTTTTCTAATTTCATACCATAACATGAGTACAGATGTCTAGCCTATTACATCATGCCAAATTTGACATTCTACCACTTAAGTGTGACTGCAAACTTTCATCCTTAACTTCAAGTATGAGATCCTGAAAAATACATTGCTTTACTTTGTCGGCAGGTCATAAACTCCGCGACACCATATATTGAACTCCTGAAAAAAAAATATTATCCACAAAAGGGATGTGTCCTACGGACACCGTGAGTGAAAAATCGTACCCAAAGGGTACTAGCATCACTCAGCACAAACGTATAACATATATATTAACCTCATATAACATTGTTCATATCATAACTCACGTTACACGTATACATGATAATCATCATAAAGTCACAATTTACATGATCCACGCTATCACAAATCAATCAGAAAAATAATATCAAACAAAGCAACCAAAGGGCCAACGAGTGACCCAGCCCGGCACAACAATATCACCCCCTACCGGGCATTTACGCGCCCGCACAACAAATTAATCTCCGTACACAATCCATCCCACCGAGACTGAACACTCAATTTAAAAAATATTCATCAGAATCAGGATTTCTTATGCTTTTAAATCAGGGTATCCTATGTGCACCTGGATCTTTAGTTTCAGAAATGAAAATCATTTTCCAGAAAAATGTTCACGAGTTGGCCCTTATCAAACACAATCAATGTCAATCACATAACTAATATCAAGCAAACATTATTCAAGAAAATTACTGAAATACTCCACTAGCTTACTTTCCATATATCATACATATTCAAATAAACATATAATCACACGTATTAATCTAGCCCCTAAAGACAGCAATTAACCACTCACCGTATTATGAATTACATTCCTCGCTCAATCCTCGAATTCACATGTCTCATCCGGTCCACTTTAGAATCCGAAACTGAAATTCATAATTTCAAATAATATTTAGTTCATAAACGTTATTGTTATACTATTTTACTTACTAACTTATATCTCAACTTATATAGATTTATTTATGTAAGTTTTTCTTTAAACTATTACATGTTAATTAATACGGATTAGACTTTAGGTGATAATGTTAATAATGAAGAGGCATTTTAAATATCTTGACAAAGCATATGGTAGGAGGAACCATTAGAAAAGAATAGAAAGCATTTAGTAAGTTAAAAATGTTAAAGCTGTCCAAACTTGAAGTTTGGACCAGTGTCCACTTTAACGGTCATATTTTTCTCCAAGAAACTCCGAATCCAGTTCCGTAAAATTTATAAAATACTAGACATATGTAGCTCTATATTGGTATATCATTTGTAATTTTTACATTTGTATATCAATACAGTTTATTATTTTTTTGTTGCATGAAATTGTGCAACACGCAAGATTTTTGACAGCTTTGACCTTATCTTAGTTAATTGAACATAACTTTCTCTAGGAAAAACGAAATCCAATTCTGTTTGTTGGGTTGATTAATAGACAAGTATATATATCTTTATTATTTAGAAACTTTTCCTAAAATCTATCTTGAACCCACTCAATTTCTTACATGAACCAAAAAAACAACACAGTACGAATCCTGCCTGACCTAACCGAAGTCTAACAACTATAACTCATAACTCATAACTCATAACATATTTGAAATCAAGCTACGAAATTTTGTAGGCAATATCTCAAGATCCTAAGCTACACTTTTATTTTGAACACTTATTTTAATTCAACTCCAAAGGCACCCGAAACCCAGGTTTTCTTTCGTCCCCGAGTCTGCCCCTGCACCCCCTTCAAAACCCACTTGACTCTCATTTTTCCACCACTTCCAAGCTCCAATTCATACTCAATTCATACTCATTACGTAACACTAATTCACTAACATTACTCCTAATCTAATTAAATTCAAAATTGTATTAGTAATTTAGAATCAACCAAGAACTTAAATTTCACTGTCCAATAACAATCCAACAAATTCTAATTTATTAAGATACAATTATTTTCTAGTAGACATTTTATCAAATATCTTGAAAGCAAGATTTACTATAGTTTATATATATGTGCATATGTAGATATACATATATATGTATAATAAAACCAACAAAATTTCATTAATCAACTAAAATCTCATACACAACCAAAACTACCTTAATCACTTTCTCTAAAACTTTTTTGATTTTAACCACCCAAACTTTAATTAAACTTTTGGTTTCAGTAAAACTTTTTCTGCCTTAAACCCATACTGCTAATCCCCCACTTATTCCCAAGAATAAGCTTAGGGGTTGTAATAGCAGTTTCAGCCAATTGTTGCCTTACCAAAGGAAGAGGAATGGTGGAGCAAGGTGCAGGGCACAAGTTACTGTCCCTGCACGTTGAACTTCTTTACCCCACACGTTGAACTTCTTTGCCCCATAAGTAACTTGGCTAAATTAAGATTTTGAAAGGAAAACGCAGAACAGGGGAGGCCAAAAGAAACGGCAGCAAGGCTGCCTTATGCCGTCCACCATGTTATTCCAGTTTCCATACCAACCTAAACTAATTTGTTACCAATTTCAAATGGAAGGACAAGAAGAGACTTACCCAAGAGCTTAAGGATGCGGTAGTAGAATGATTTACTAGGGAATTAACCGTAGCCACCTTCCCTGCGATTTCACAGCTTGAACTGGAGAAATAATGAACCAAGAAAGCAAAAGTATCACACAGCATAAAAGAGGGAGGATGACTAAGTCGGTGGAGAGGTAGAAAGAGAAGAGCAAATAAAGTCAACATAAACTAAAAAATCTTGGCCCAAAAGTTGAAAACGTATGGTCCATATTAATACCAAGAATTCATGTATATATATTTATATAATTATATCATTAAACCTTCTAATATATATATATATATATATATTATCATTATTATTTTTGTTTTTTACTATTGTTTTAACAAAAAAAATTAACCCACCAAATTTCTAAAACAAAGTGCCAACGTATCAGTTATAACATATTCAATTATATTATTATTTATCTAATTTATTTAATTTTATAACGAACATTTATACATTATTTCTAAAACTCGACTTTATGATATCAGGTTATGACATATTTAATAACAAGTTAACAACTATTTCTTTTTGTTTAACATTATTGCTTAAGTTTTCTGAATTTTATGAACTTAAATATTTGTATAATGTCTAAATGTTAAGGAGTTATACTTATGCTAGAAGTTTAAATTATGTTTGTGCTTGAAGTTTAAATTTGTAAGTTGAGTTTAGAGAACTCAAATGCAGTTATGCAGCAGGTTATGGATTTATGCAGGTCCTGGAATGTATGATATTTTGTTTGTTAGAGAACTCAACAAATCTACAAATGTAATATTTGAATGTTGTTAATTTATACTGGTCTAAAATGTATGTGTATTGGTAAGTTGAGTTAGAAAATTGGGTTATATGTTGAATGATGCTTGTTTGATTGTATACAGGTGTCTAAGTTTTAGCATTTTAGGTGTTTATTGATGTATACAAACTTTAAATATATTGATGTTATTTAATTAAATGTGTGTAGTGCAATTGAATTATTTGTATGCTATTCATTTAAATATATTAACGTACACAATTTTGGAAAAAAATAACACAATTTTTGTTGTAAAAAATAATTTTGGGCCTAAAATCTTGAAATACAACTGCTAGTCCAAAATCGACCGGCTCATCTCATTTAAATCAAAATTTAACCGATTTGCAAAATAAAAAAACCGTCTTAGGCCGATTTTTTGACGGGTAATATTCTTAATAAATTGAATTGATCTAGTTAGTTGATAATAACTCGATAACCGACTCGACCCGGCCGCCCCCAAACTTACTCAAAACAAGGAGCCACCACTTTTTTTTGTCATGCTGTCTCCGTGTCAAGTGGCATTTGTCCAAATTTGATATATTCCTCACTTTCCTATTTCCACTTCTCAAAAATCAGACGCCGTTCCGATTCTAGCCCAAGATTTCAAAACATACGTAACCCATCAGCTTCCATTGTCACTTGTCAGCGTTTTTACACACTGATAACTGATTGATAGTTTGATGAAGCTCTCTGAGGTTTTCCCTGTGCAGAACGCGCTGCCTTCGTCTTCGTTATTGAGCTTCCGTCTTCTCCCTGCACTGCACAAGTTTTGGTGAGATCGAATTTCCTTTGATATCCTTCCCGTAAATAAAGAATTGTTTTCTTTTCAATGTTTGTTTGGAAAGATAATTTGTATTTTGGGATTGGTGGGTGGTTATGTCGGAGGATAGTTGATAAAGTGTAGAGAGGGTTCAAACTCTGAACAATGAAGATGAGAAGTTTTTGGTCTCGTATTCAATTTTAATTTGTTTAATCTAAGTGAATAATTTTCATATAGAAAACGTGAAATTGTCTCTCTTTTTAAAATAAAAAAAAATTATTTCTAGGATCTTTTAAGAGTATTTCGTTATTTCTGAAGTTTTATCTCCAATTTGTTCTGATTTACTTTGAGACTCGGAAATATATTAGTTTTAATATATATTGCGTGGCCAATTTCATTTTCAGTTTGTTTCTTTGTTTCCAAAATAAAATTTTTAAATTTTAATATGCAATATTAATGTTATCAATAATAATAATATTCTATACTTACACTATTTTTTTTGTTATATATATAAGTATATCCATAAATTTACTATTCACAAGCTTATAACTATTTATCCAAAAAATGTTGTCATATAATTTAAAATATATATTACTATAGAATTTCAAAACAACTATGAACTTCCTCTAATTGTTCTACATATAATTTGGGAATTCCACTCAAAGAATGTTAAAGTGGAAGGTCCCATTTTAAATGTGGTGTAACTCAGTGGAAGAGTTGCTTCTCTTCTTTCTTCTTTCTTTAAAGTGGGGTGGAGTAGTCTCTTGTGACCACGGCTAATTAGGAATAGGGGGGATGAGGAACCTACAAATCCCCTTGAACATATATAGTGCACTGCGCATCAGATGGTTTTTGTAATAACCTAAAACCTTGTAAGCTTGTATCTCTTTGCTAGCCTACTTGAGAAACATGCCATGCAAGGGGAATTTGAGATTTATGAAATTTGGATGAGCTAGCTCTATGCATACTTAAGTTGACTTTTCAAGAAATGGAACAAGAGAAAAGAGAATTGAAAAAATCGACAGGGAGATGTGTATCTAATTTTTTCACAGTCAGTAAATAAGAGAGTGACATGTGTTAATAACAACAATCACTACCCTTGATTTTAGTCAAGTAGACTGATGTGTTATATTCTTGTTTATCGACAGTGTATTGATTTGTACACTAACCTTGCATCAAACAATAATTCTTTCTCTATTCTCTAATTTAAGGATTTATTTTCTTTGGCTTTGTTTTGTTTGGTAGGATAGGCTTCTGTCTCAAAACCCGTCTGGCGCTTACTCTGCAAGTTTAATCTCTCACAGATTGTCGCTCAGTTCTTCAGTGCGATCTTCAATCAGGTAAAATTCTACGGTTAATTTAACAATTCATACTCTCTATCTTTATAACTCGTAGGCAAGTTATCTCTTGTTCAATCAATTTTGGTCGTATTTCTTTTGGACCTATGGAATGATTTCAGTCAGGGCTTCTTGTTTCCTTTCTCTTTCTCTTTCAACAAAAAGAAATGTTATATTTAGTACACAAATCTCAATATAAAGACAGGAGGAAAAGAATGGAAAGTGTCATGTCAGTGTAAAATAACCCCATGAGCTTTTGTTGACTAATATGCACGGAATAATGCTGAGTAGTGCTTCCCTTTGCTTTTGTCAAGATGTTATGGATGGTTTATAATTTTATTTCTGTTCTTTCTTTTTCTTTTTTTTTTTCTTTTTTTTTTTTGTATATGTGAGTACTTTTTCAACTTCACCATTTGTTGTTTACCAAAAAACAAAATGCCTATAATACTCTGAAATGCTGTTATATATAAATTTTTCAATTTGAAATAAGTAATTAAATAGATCATATGTAGAATAAATGAAAGTTAATAGATTTTATATAGAATAGAAGAAAGCCATAAAAGCAGACTACACTATCCATCCTGCATGACTAGCTACTTAAGAGGTTTGGAATCTGATAATTTCATTTACTAAATAAATGTGACATATCTGTTAGTATATTGCATTATAACTGCAGGGGTGTTGTTAAACTGTCTGCAACTGAAGTCGAGAGGTCTGGAATATCATTTGAGCCCTTAGCTGTGAAGCCTCCTTTGCACCCTACCTATGATTTGAAGGGTATCATCAAGTTAGCCCTTGCTGAAGATGCTGGTGATCGAGGTTTACCGTCTACCTATTTCTTAAGATTCCAATTATGTATAATTGTATATGTTGCTCTAGTGTTATTCTGTTCACAGTCATTGAGTTTTTTAACTTTTAACATATTAAAAATTCTTCCAAAGTTAATAACAATTATCGGAAAAGGAAACGTTTGATATTCTTAGAACAATATAACCTGGATTAATCATCATGTGCTTCAATTGTAGGGGATGTGACATGCATTGCCACCATTCCATATGACATGGATGTGGAAGCCTATTTCTTGGCAAAGGAGGATGGTATAGTTGCTGGAATTGGACTTGCAGACATGATATTTCACGAAGTTGATCCTTCTTTGAAGGTATGAAGGAAAATGAGGCTATATGTTTAGCTTGCATGCATGCTCATTCATTGTAGGGCTACTTTTCCATATCAGGTGGAGTGGTCTCAAAAGGATGGAGATTGTGTTCGTAAAGGGCTCCAATTTGGAAAAGTATATGGTAAGCAAAATAGAATAATAACACTGCAGCAGCATTTGAAGAGTTTCGTGAAATGATGTTAGAATATTGTATGTTCTCACCAGATTACATTTGCAGGAAGGGCACACAACATTGTTGTAGCTGAAAGGGTTGTGCTAAATTTTATGCAGAGGATGAGTGGAATAGCAACTCTAACTAAGGTAATTTGGTTTCCTTCAGTTTTTCTTATTTTGTTTAATTTAATTGTAACCATGAAATAGATAATCCTTAAAAGAATTAACTGAAATAAATTCTCAAACATTAGATGCCATATTTATAATATGGGCTAGTTATGTATATACTTATAATAAAAAGAAATGGGCAAGATAGATTATAGAATAACGAATATGAGACAGATGTTTATTTTTCATATAAATTCAGTGGTAAAAATGGTTATGTCATGCTATGCCTAATGAAATCAATTTTTTCTTATATTTGTCACATTTGTGGATCGCTTTCTAGTTTTCACATATTTTATAGGCAATGGCCAATGCAGCACACCCTGCATATATTTTGGAGACCAGAAAAACTGCACCAGGTTTACGTTTGGTGGATAAGTGGGCGGTATGTATCACTTCCATGCTTCTGTAATGACAACATTCTTTTTATTTGTACTTTCTTCTGAAGTTCTGAGTAATCTTGTATGCATCTGTTCTTGTAGGTGCTAATTGGTGGAGGGCGCAATCATAGGATGGGTTTGTTTGATATGATTATGGTAAAAGATAACCATATATCAATTGCAGGAGGTGTTACAAATGCCATTAAAGCAGTTGACTTTTATTTAGAGCAAAAAAATCTCAAAATGGAGGTTGAGGTAGTGCTCAGAGTCTTTTTTTGAGGTCTTTTAGTAGTCTTCTCTCAAGTAGAAAAGTTCTAAAGCCTGCCAACAAGATCTATTAGCAGATAAGACAGGGCATTAACAGTTAGTGAATGGTTCATATCACCCGACATCATGAACACTTCTACCCCTAATTTCTGAATGACTTGATGTGAACTTCATAGTTTCATAAATCATTTTAATTTTAGAAGGTGTCCTCTATAAAAACTATGATGTCCTCTATAAAAACTATGTTTAGGTCTCTCTGTGGCATATTGGCATCCATCTTATGTCATATAACTTGCCATAATTACTAGATGATTAGTTGATGTCAACTTTGTAGCTTATTATATGCTTTTAATTTGTTCTATTTGTGTAGTGAAGCATTGCTGTGTATATGAATGCTCAGTTTGCATGCATTTTGCAGCAGCAATTGTAGATTTTGACTTTTTCTTTTTTCAGGTAGAGACAAGGACACTTGAGGAAGTAAACGAAATACTAAAATATGCTGCCCAGAAAAAGACTTCCTTGACCCGGATAATGTTGGATAATATGGTTGTACCTCTGTCTAATGGGGATGTGGACGTATCTATGCTTAAAGAAGCCGTACAATTGGTTAATGGGAGATTTGAAACTGAGGTACTTGAGATTCAAGTTTGACTTGTCTGTTAACTTAACTGAAGGCTTAAGAATATCTTGCACTTATAATGGCCTTTATTGACTATTTAGTTTGCTAATTGCTTTTCGATTCATATAGATATAGGTGTTTGTCTGCCTGGTTATCTGATCTCTTAAATGGTGAAAATTCATTAAGCAACTTGTAAGTATGTAACAAAAGCTGCAGAAGTAAGATGTACGGTTCTTGGTGTCGGGTATATTCTTTATTCACATAATGGCCTGCTCTTGTTTAATGTGAGCATGTGACTGAAGTTGTACGCAGCAAATTTTGTCCATTTTTGTTACTTTAGAACTGGTTGCTATGTCATCTTCCTTGCGCAAGCCTTTTGCCCACTATTTTCTCTAACATCTTAATGTATTACGCTGTTCTTTTTCTTTTGTCTATTCATCTCTATTTTAACTGTTTCTCTTAACACTAATGTGACCCTTGATTCTGAAGGTCATTTGGTATTACAGATATTAAGAATGCTATATTGAAATTGTGTTAGAAGTGATGGCTTAATTCTTCATTTTTTTTCTAAACTAAGTTTCTAATGTATCTGTTTTTTACGATGCTAGGCATCCGGCAATGTCACTGTTGAAACAGTACATAAAATTGGACAAACTGGAGTGACCTACATTTCTAGGTAACATTGTGACTCTATATAATCTTATTATTGCAGTTTCTATCAATAGAATTAGGCAGGTTGCTTTTTTATCTTTTTATTTTTCTTATTTTCTTGGCACTGTTCTATTCATCTGATCGAATGAATTCCTTTGTGCTGGTAAAATATGCCTGGACTAGTGCATAATTTGTCACAAAGGACCACTCATTGAGAGATTGTTCCACTCAAGGGAAAATATCATCTTAAGATCTCACCAAAAATAAATAAATATCATCTTGAGTGGTAACAATTCTAAGCATGTTTTTTTGCTACATATCATTTCTGTGCATTTTATAAAGGAACCAAACTATGCTTGTTGTTTTAGTAGGGCTACGCTGAAAAATATATAATTTGTCCTACTGGTGAGGACACAATGGTTTATATGTCATTAGGAAGCATGTTTGAGTTAATGGGTGCAAGTGGTGAATTGCATTTCTATATGATACTCAACTCAATAGGCTGTTTTCAAATCTGATACTCAAACAGATTGTCACATTCCTTTGTCAGTTGAGCCGTTCAATAATGAATACTTAGTCTAAATTACAGTATGATATAGAAATGCAATTCACCACTTGCATCCAATAATGTTATCTTTTTTTGGATGTAACTCCAGTACTGCTCTGAATAGTAGAAATCATATTTTTCGGATAGAGTTGCTTGCTGTCTTTTGGTAGTCCTTAAATTCAGACTATAAAGACATAAATAATACAGGAATGCCTCCAAGATGTCCTTAGCTGCTACTGCTTGACTCGTTATTAGCAGAACATAACATGTAGATGTTATGTGGTAGGAGTTGAATTAAATAATTTCTAACTCATGATTTTCTTTAACTAATGTTACTTTTATATAGCTTTCAGAGAACCTGGAAAAGTATCTGGTATAAAGACCATGTATCACTGCATTGAAATAATTTAAAGCATGAGACATATACTGGTGCATGAGGTGAAAGAAACCGTGTCAACTTAATCTTTTGGATCAACGAAGTTATATGGATTATAGTATAGCAATTTGTATACTCGTTAATGAACTAGTCTGTTTCTATAGTTTACTATCATGGTTAATTATTTTATTCTTCAAGATAGTGTTCATCCTGTTCTGGGCTAATAGTGGTAAATATTAGAGTTTTCTAGTTAGTCAAATTTTCCTGAAGTGGTGAACTGTGTTTTTTCTTTTACCTACACCAGTGGTGCGTTGACTCATTCAGTGAAAGCACTTGACATCTCCCTGAAGATAGATACAGAGTTGGCACTGGAAGTTGGAAGGAGAACCAAACGAGCTTGATTGTCTTGCATATGACATTTTTCCTCCATTGCATTGATGCAATAAGATGCTGCTGTTGCTCACCGTGTCGGTGCCACCTTCAAACATTTAATGAATTTCAAGCATAGGATGCTAAGCTTGTTAGAACATTTATCATTTCAAGCATACAACTGAATGAGAAGTATATTGTTGTCTCAGCGATAGATTTGGGAGGAATTTAAATTTAGGACACGCACTAATCAACTTGAGTTGTAATCACTAAATTAACTTGTTATGAAGGCGTACTTATTACTGGCTTTGGCTTACTTTTTAATTTTGTAATAAGTGGAGCTTATGTTTATTGTGAAAATAATAAAATAAAATGTAAAATAGGAATTTGTGGAGTAACTCTTTACTGGCTAAAAGAGTGATATTTTTATTAATTATATAGATTTGTACGTATAATTTGAAGATAAATAAATAAGTAACGTGTACCATTTTGCTAGCCTCATGAACATATTGTTTTCTTTCCTTCTCTTTTTTTTTTAATTTTAAAATTTATTATTTTGAATTTTCAAGATATTTTGTTACCGAGAAAAACATAATTGTAAATAGCTTTAGCATTTTTGGATTCAAATTTCTGGAACTGAGCTTCAGCTTCTCCTTTTGTTTGCCTATAAGATACACGACTTCTCAGAAATTACTCCTAGGCAAAGAATGAATTTAAACCTTTTTTCCTTTTTTTTCTTTTTCTTTTTTCTGGAGAGGGAATGGGAGGAATAAACTCTTATGTGCGCTCTTTGGGTGTTAATTTTTGGACTTCTAGGATAGTCTAGAGAGCAAGTGTCATTACACTACTCAATATCCAAATTGATAAATGAAAAAAATAAAAAAATAAAAAAATAAAAAAATAAAAAAAAAATCCCAAATTGATAACATAAACATTAACAAAATGTCTTTCAATTGGCGACTTTGGCGTAAAAATGGTCATCTCGTTCGCGCAAGCTACGCTGTTCTCCAGAACTTCTCTCTTTCTCCGAAGTAATGGCCACAGAAGCTTCACCCTTTGCTTACCCTTCTCATCTTCGGCTGTTGCTTCTTCTTCTTCTTCTTCTTCTGCTCTTCCCGCTGACAAGCTTCGTCTGAAGAAATGGAGGCAACCGGTTGCCTCAGTAGTGGAGCTTGGCGGAGTCAAGGTTGGAAGAGAAGGTACTTCCAGAATTTTACATGTGGTCCAGTTCGTTGATTGCACACTAATCTTTATAAGGGTAAAAAGTAGAATTAAAAAGTACCTATTTTTTGCATTTCCACAATGTCCGATTGTTTCTTACTGATTTCATATTTAAACTAAGATTTTGTTGTGCTTTTCAATGTACCAGTCTGAGAATCACTTCTTATGATGCAAGAATTTTGGAACTTGTTGTCTGTCTCGCAATAACGATATTTAACGCATTGCCTTTGTTGTTGGGATGTTTACAAATTGTTTCTTTTGGTGGATCATTGTCTTGTAGATGTGGTGAGGGATGATCCTACAAATAATGTGCCGGACTCAATTTTTTCAAAACTTAGCATGCAGCTTCACAGGAGAGATCATCACCCACTTGGAATTTTGAAGAATGCCATATATGAGTATTTTGACAGTACTTATTCAAATAAGTTTGAGAAGTTTGATGACCTCAGCCCAATTGTTTCTGTAAAAGAGGTATGATGGAAAATCCATGGAAAATATTTATAATGAATGTATTGCTATCATTATCTGATGTTGCAGATATTTCTCTCTTTTCTTATTGCTCATTAGGTAACTGATATTTTTATAGCATTTTTCCGACCTTTATGTTATGTCGTGCTTCTACATTGTGCTAAATTTTCCTGTAAAAGGTGCATGTTGCGGGAATTTTCTGCTGACCAATTTTGTCATTGTATGTTACTAAAGGAAATTACCTAATGACTTGAAATTTGCTCGTCGTTCATAAATAGTAGACATACGAATAAAATTATAGATATCTATTGAAGAAGATCATACATTGTATTTAAAATTGAAAGCTTTCCATAGGGCTTCTTACAGAGTGTTTATACATCTTTCTATGACGTGCATCTGTAAAGTTGACAAAAAAAAAAAAAACGAGCCAATGATCCCCCCTGTCTCCACCCTTCCCGAGATTGAGACGTCTTCTTTCAGTTTATACATATTTCTATGATGTGCACCTATCAAGTTGACCAAAAAAAATGCCAATGGCCCACCACCCTGCCCCCAGTTCAGTGGCTGAGATAAAGAAAGTCTGTGTGTAAACACATAAAACTGAACTGATGAAACCATGCTATTAAACTCTGTATCCCAATGATTTCCTCTGATTTACTTTATATACCTCATTGGATCAGAACTTCACTTACCAGTGATTATATATGCATCATACAATTTTTTTTACGAGTTAAATTACATCCTGTATTGCTGTACTTTAATATGAACAGCTTTTACCCTCTGCAGCTAGTTTTGCACTTACGGTTAGGCTGTTAGGGAAAACCTCATGCTTTTTCGCTCCTCCCATTTGGGTGATTCTAAATTGTTGCGACATAAATGTACCCTAATTGTTAAAAACATTAACAAATATTTAGAAAAGTAGATTGTGCACTAGTTTCAATTCTTTTAGAAATTATGCATCTTGGTGATGGAATTCTGTTATCTCAGAATTTCGATGATGTCTTGGTTCCCAGTGATCATGTAAGCAGGAGTTATAATGATACATACTACTTAGACTCTCAAACTCTTTTGAGGTGTCATACAAGTGCTCATCAGGCAGAGTTTTTGAGAAAGGGGCACACTCAGTTTCTAGTTACAGGAGATGTCTACCATAGGGATTCTATTGACTCTACTCATTATCCTGCCTTCCATCAGGTATAAGTTTTCCTGTTCTAGGGGTCAGGGCATCTTCATGATTAACCTCTTAAAATTTCTTCACCCTTTCTGATTATATAGATGGAAGGTTTTCGTGTTTTTTCTGAGGATGACTGGGCAGCATCTGGCATAGATGCCACATACTTTGCAGCAGGAGACTTAAAGAAATGTCTTGAGGGTTTAGCACGACACTTATTTGGTAATCTTAAAGTTAATCCCCATAAATATATTATTAGATGCTGCATTTTTATCATTAGCATGTGTTGGTACTGTATATTATGTTGAAAACTCAACCATCCATAACATGTAGAAGTGAAAGAATGAAGGTGAATTTTAATTAAGCTACTTTTTATTTTATTTTGGGGGGGGAGGGGGGGGGTGGGGGGTTGGTGGACAAGACAATAAGCATATTGCTTTCTATTGGATTGTTTGATCAAGATGATATGGTGATCTCAAAATACGAGAAAAACTTATATCACTTATGATCTGTAATTGTAAAGATAGGGACAGATTTAAAACCTCAACATTTGTTGATGATCTAGTTATGTTTTAAAATTGGAGAATAACAGAATTAAATGTGTCAAAAGAGTAGCAACCTTAACTTTCTGCAATGTGATATAGAAAAATGCAAAACCTTGTTATTAGAATGTACATGAAAAATGGGTTTCATTTTTCTTTGACAAATAAGGCACCCTTTGCATAAGGAAGAAAAAATTTGTCCATGGAAATGTAATTTTACTTATAGGCTAAATTGTTCCATCTTCCAATACCCAATATGCACAATTACGGGAAAATTAATTTTTGACTTCTTAATCTCCTTTGAACAATATCTTGAGAGGAACTCTGAAAAAGGAAGAAAGAGTGAAGAGGGGTAGAGATCAACTTCAGGAGTTACTAGTTTAGTTGTAAAATATGAAATTGGCTTTACTGTTGCATAACTTCTTAACAAAATAAATCTGTTTGAAACAAACAAACATTAGATCATTTATATGAGCATCTCGTTGAAATGTTAAACCTTAAGGGATGTCTCTCAAGTTTGCGCTTCTAGTTGCAAATTTTTTTTAAATTTATAAATTATTTGCAACTCATAGTTTTTCCCATACTCTTTTAGTCGCAAGGGACTAATTTATATTCTATTTCAGGTGCTGTGGATATGCGGTGGGTTGATACATACTTCCCATTTACCAATCCTTCTTTTGAACTTGAAATATATTTCAAGGTATGCTGTACAAGATGAGGAAGTTGATATTATTTGAAATTCCTAAAAATATAAGCTTTCTTATTTCTTGGCATTTATGTTATGTTGAGGACAATTTCCAATAAATTTAGGATGCTTGTAATGTCAAGGTAGGCCAGTTTCAGCAGACCAATCAATTAAGCTCTTATATCTGTCCCTGCCCCATAACAGTATTCCTCACTCTGCCTTACCTTGGTTTCACTTCTCCCACAAGTTCTGTGATTTATAATATAATAACGATGGACTAGAAATCTACCACATTAAATCCAAAATAAAAATTATTCAAAACCAAATTACATAAGTGAGTGTAAGAAATTAAAGCTTAGAAGCACACGGATGCAATATGTCTAAGGCATCGAGACCTGGAAAAATCTAGAAAATTTATATACCTCATACCTTTAGATGTGTCAAACTCAGAGCCCTTGACACACAGTACAACACTAGGTAGAACTGTGAATGCCTTGAAATCCAGTGACACCCTTATTCTAAAGTGGCGCACGAAATGACTGTACTTTTTTCATCATAAACTTTTGCTTGTTGGCAACCATTCCTTGCAAATAATGCAGCAGCTTTATCCATCACTTCAATTATGGGTATTGTGCTCCTTAATTGTCAACCTTGAACTATGAAATATGCTTCATAGTCCTCTCTTCTTTCATCTTTTCTGCTTTTTTTTTTTTTTGTATAAAGCATTACCCACTGTTCAATACAATGTTAGGAAGACTGGTTAGAGGTGTTGGGATGTGGTGTCACAGAGCAAGAGATTTTAAAGAGAAATGGAAAATCAAATAATGTTGCATGGGCTTTTGGACTTGGTTTAGAGAGGTTAGCGATGGTGCTATTTGACATACCGGATATTCGGCTTTTTTGGTCAACCGATGAGCGATTTACCTCTCAGGTAATTCTTGAATACATTGAACTACAATGTTCAGTCTTTATATGTGATCATATTTGCACCTTATGTTCTAATGAAGTCACCTTGAAAACTAACAGAATCAGGGTGCTGCACTACTTGGCTTATTCATGCAGCAAGGCCACCATTTTGTTGCTTTCTAAGATTTTATGCTGTAGTTGGGAAAAAAGTTTTGGGATCTCTATTGTCCTTTACACTTTTGTCTTTAATTAATGTTGTTTGTATGCAGTTCTCCAAGGGGCAACTGGGGGTCAAATTCAAGGCGTTTTCAAAGGTACTTGTACAATTTTATATGCGTGTGCCAGCAGCTTTTTGTCCACCTGAATATTTGTCATATTATCATTGGTTGTACCAACGTGAATTGCCACAGCATAATGTGCATGTCCATATGAACGGGCATTTGTACATGGTTCTGATGTTTCTCCTTTCAAGAGGTCTCAGAAGTATATACCTGCACTATATGAAACTCCATAAGACTCTAACAAAGGAAATTGAAATTTTTTCCAACAATGAGGAAATTTTAACACATTTCTTTCCCCCATTTGAGCCTTGGAAGAATGCTCTGTCTGTTTTGACTTTTTCTTTGTATTGAACTCTAGGAATTTGGAATAAGGTCTTATTATTGCTTCCACTTGTAAAGTGTAAACACTGCCTCTTATTATTATTATTTTTTTTTTTCTTTTTTGAGTGTAACAATCATCTTGTCTCTCTCTTGGGCAGTATCCTCCTTGTTACAAAGACATCAGTTTCTGGATAAATGAATCATTCACTGAGAATAATTTCTGTGAAGTTGTCAGAGGCGTTGCTGGGGATCTTGCTGAGGAGGTAGTCTTTAAAATTTTCTACAAGAAAATTTCTGTAGTCTCAATTTTAAGTTTCATTTTCTCATTTCAGATAATATAATTGGATATTATTATAGAGGTGTGATCTTGATGTTGAGTGGAAACAAATGCATTCGAGCTTTACATGAGAAAACATGGGTATTTCCTGAAAATCTTAGTTTCCTTAGTTGAATCTCTTTTGGAGGTTGACTATAGAAAGTTTTGATGTAAATATAAAGGTGATTACTGATTAATTTGCTTGAGCTCTCATCACTCGCAGGGCTGGGCGTTGTAGTGTTTAGAGACTCATTTCTAATTTCTAGTTTGATTGGCTATAAAAATGACTCGTGTTGAATAGTTAGGTTTCTAGGTAATAATTGATGAAGAAAGCTGAAATTAGGGTGCCAAGATGCAGTTTTTATTGGATAATTCTTATAGGTTACTCATCATTCTGATTAGCAACTATTTTTCTAATGTCGCATTTTGTACGATTTAGAATATTATATACTTGGGAAAAATATATTTACTTATGATTTAACTTCAAACCCACCCCCCCCAAATTATAACAGGTGCAATTGATAGACAATTTCACCAACAAGAAAGGAATGACCAGTCACTGTTACAGAATAGCATATCGGTCAATGGAACGTTCTCTTACAGATGAGGAAATTAATGATTTGCAGGTCTCTCATCTGATCAGATTTATTTCACACTATAATCAGACCAGATTTCCTTAGCAAATTCAAAAATTTGTCTGCTTTTTTTTTTTTTTTTTACTCTATTATGCTGTGTTAAAAATTACCAACATTTTGCTTTCACTTGAAAATGCAGTGGAAAGTTAGAGACCAGGTGGAGAACAAGTTTAATGTTGTCATAAGATGAGCTCTACTTATTTGGTAAACTCTTTTCAGCAACTGCTGGACAGAGAAAGCTAACTAACATGACAGGTCCTAATTTCTAATGACTCTTTTCACCTCCTCCTTTTAAGAACTTGCTGTAACCTGTATATATTGCTTAGGGATTAATGACCATTCAGCTTCAAGAGATGGTATTGACTTTCGATGAGAGAGAGAGATGCATTTGTTTTAATTATTTATTTATTTGGGTGGTGAAAGATATGCATCATTGAGATCCAAATAAGGTTGTATTTTTGTAAAATAGAGCATTAATATAACGAGAATAAATGTTTAAAACAAGAGAGGACTTGTATGATGCATGTAGCACATCTGAAAATGAGTCTTAGTTGGTGGGTCACATAATTTCATTTGGGAGTCTTAGTCTTAAATCTGAGTAGGCAAACTGGTACAGAGAGCTGCGTTCTTCTCAATCTTCTAGTACTAGGAAAATGTCTTCTCAATACTCTATCTAATACACATTGAATATGAACCGAACTGTCTCAAAACATTTTAAATCAAAGTTACGTGAAGTGTTAAGCTTTTTATTATCTTGACGCCGAATTATTTTTCTGCAGGATTTCCCTTACAATATCATCATCGCAGAAGAGTTTAACCACCAAGTTCGGGATATTGATTGATGTGGTTCCTCAATGCTTAAAGACACCAGAATATCAAAGCATGAACGAAACATGTAAAAGTCTGTTTATCTTTTTCTATCCCTTACATCAAGACTTTGTGGGTTTTGGCTAAACATTATTAAAGTTAACAATGACAGATTTCCTTACAATTAAATTGCTTTTGAAACTAGACTTACAAAGATAACAAACTACAATACGTAATTGAAAGTTTCTTGTTATTTTTAATCTATCTCAATTCACCTGCTTTGAATCTTTATGCACGGTGAGTGGTGACAAAAGAAAATTTACAATTCTACAAAGCGTGTACACAAAACTTTCATAAAATTTAATAAAAGATTAAGTTGGATGTCAATTACCTACAACAACTTTGTTTTTTTCATTTAGACTTGGTATGGGTTGTACTAGTACAAGAATTGAAAAATAACATCCTTGTGGAAATAAAAAAATATTGAAACTAATTTGAAAAATGAAAAATGACATCTTGTGGAAATAGTGAAATGAAAATTGAAGAAATGAAAAATGACATTTTTGTGAAAATAATAGAAAGGGCAATAGTTTAAATGAGGACTCTAAACTTCTCAAAAAGAAAGTGTATTTTAATTGTTACTCTTATCTAATTGAAAGCCTCGGATTTTTCTCATTAAAAAATAGTTGAATATTATTTATTAAAAATAGTTAAAATATTATTTGAGAGATTAAACTTTTTTTTTTATTTTGGGTATTATATGATACACCCTAATAAATAAATAAATGATGATTGCCTTCTTTACATTTCATTTTTACACACCATATTCATTTTTCTTCTCACTCCATGACATATTGAATATGTTAAATTTATATAATTTCTCAACCAATCAGAGCCAATTACTAATATCCTTTTCAAGTTATGTATCCAATTTCATTTTTAATAGAGCTTTAACATATAAAAGATTCTTTACAATATAGAACTAGAAACACTAGTTTATAATTATTAAAAATAAAAATCTCTTGCATGCCTAAAAAAATAACCACATGATCGAAATTCTTCGTTAATTATGAGGCTCCAATTAATTCATGTAAATGCTATTTATGTTAAAAACAGCAAAAATTACCCCTACCAAATTAGTACTAAAATCCCTACAAATACTGTTGATTTGTCTCATTAACCATAAAATTTTAATTCTGAAAGCAATGGAAAACTAATTGATCAATATCCGATAGCAATTTTCATCACCTTAGTAAGAATATTAGCGATTAAGACATAACATAAAGCACATTTAGTGGGGGAATTTTTGAGGAGCAGTCATGTCATTTGGTTGGTATGAGCCGACCATATGGGGAGACAAACCTTAACAACACATATAGTTTTCTTGTGAGATGATTAATCACTCACAAAATTTGAAAAGAAAGAAAAAAGAATAACATCCCTACTCATGTATAGGATCCTATTATATTCCATTCTTAAAGTGGATTAGGACTCATAATCAACATCTCGCCTAATTGTTCTTTTACTTCATTTGATGACTCATGAATGGCTAACTATATATGTAGGAGGGAAATTGTTTATTAGGAAGGGAAGTTTAGTCAAATTAGGATAATGTGTGAAATTATTTTTACAGTTGAAAGTGGAATAATTTCATGTCACTCTCTTAAGGCGTGATTTTTTTCATTTAGGTAATCAATCTTATTCATGTGCAAAAGAAAATGACATGTAACATATTTTTATTTTGCTGAAAAAATAGTTTTGAATTTATAAATGAGTGCTATAAATATTAATTTTAGGTATGAGTTATTACTTATTAATTGATTCACTGTGACTATATAGTATCTGTAAAAAGATTATAACAGTACATCATCTCATTTGATTAAATTATAAGTTATGGTTTGTGTTAGCGATATATGATATTTTTTAATTTATTGATAATGTATAGATTTATATATTAATAATTGATAAAATATTAATTATGTGATTATGATTTATGTCTTATCCTTGTGACAAATTGGACTTTAGGTATTTCAAAAATATATTTAGGACTTTCCAAAATGCAATTACTAATCTCTTTAAAGTAAATAACATAAGTGTATTAGTGTTTTTCCACAAATAAAGTGGTAGTGGTACCTTACATACCTTTTTATTTGGTTTTATAAAAAAAATAAAAAAAGTAAAAAACAAAGTAAAGGACTAAAAGTGGGGTCTCGTTCTAATTTGACAAGCATTGTATATGAATGCAAATGTGCAATGGATTCCTCCCAAAAACCAACCAAAAGTAATTCAACTAAATACATATCCTGCACATGAAGATGAGTCATAAATGAGGATAATGATGCTGTGGTGAGGTGGAAATGTCTAATTAATGGCCTTATTATGGGCTGCTCAATTTTACCCCTAAAGTCATTTTTACTGTGTAGGAATGATGTAACTCATAGAACAGAGGCATAGTCGCAAAGTAGGACTTTTACATTAATTAAGAAATAAAATTCATACTATAATTAGAAGAAGCTAGGAAAAATAAATTCCAATTTTGTCAAAAAATGGGTATGGTAGAAAATTATAGTCTAAGAAAGGAAAAGCCAATGTCATACATGTATAGATTAGACATAGCGATACTAAGCTATAATAATTGTACCTATACAATTGAATTGAAGGAACAAAATTTGAAGAAAAAGCATTCTATTATTCCTATCTTTCGGCACCACACATTTGCACATGTTGTCTGCCTACCAAACTGATTCCAAACTGATTCAAAACTAATACTACCAAATTTGAAGGAAAAGAGTTTTAGTATTTTATTTTTTTAACAGTCAGAAAAACTTTTGCTTGCCCAAAAAACAAAACCAGAGGGAATGAATAATTTTTGCAAATTAAAACATACATTTTTTGTTTTATTAGCGCCACACAGCATAATAAGCAATCAAATAACTTGCAAAAAAAGAAAGTAGAGTTAAGAAAGATTGCATTTATAATGGTTCACTAATTGTTTTGGCTACATCCACTTCTAAGTTTCACTTGAGAATTCAATCCACTAACAGCTGAATTCATAGGACTCATCAAACCTTTACAATCACTAAATTACATAGCTCAAAAACCTTCACAAGTTTTTCTGAACTCAACTTGAGTAGAAATATTACAAGCATAATCCTAACATCTAATTTCTCACTTTTTCTTTCACACAGAACAACGGTGTGATTTTACAAAAGCACAAAAGCACTCAACTAACAAAGCAATTAGAAGGAGATGAAAGTTCAAAACTTTAATTTGCTCTTGAGCAAACAGAGAAGGATGAGTATGAAAATTCAAAACTTGCTATACTCAAGAAGTTTTGAATTTGAAAGTGAAGGGTTGAGAATTGAAATTCACAATAGTCTCAAAATGGTGCAATTTCATTTCTTCTTTTGTCCTGACTTCTTCAATATGTAGACAGAGCTGATTTCTAGCTGTTTCATTGAGAAATTCAAATTGTTGCCATGCAGGGTGCGAGGCATGAATAAAGGACTTTCATGTATGTTCTTTCTCTGAAACTATTGGCAATGAGCCGTAATTCTCGTGAGGTAGTACCTAGAACTTTTCGTACATGCTGGACAGGACAATGGAACTGAAATTATCTTTTAGCCATTGAATTTGTCTACTTCTGAATTTGGCACGAAAAGTACATCGAGCTGACCAACTAAAGAAGAAGATGATGTTCAGCTGACTGGAGCAAAGGATCAGCAGATGAGTTCAGTGGATCATGTTATAAAGCTTCAATTTACTTACTCCCAAAACATCATTGTTTGATTGTGAGGTGATCTTCTTCAGTTGACAGTTGAAAACACAACTAATGAACTTCAATTGATCGTTTAGTAGAACGATATAGTTTGGTATGCTATCTTGAGGTTCAACTAAATAAAAGGTACAGAAGTATAGTTGACTGTTAAAAGACTTCAGTTGTCTATCTTTGATATAATAAGTGTTTTTAGGTGATCGAGTGAGATCTACTGAGTAGTTTTAGCTGATTGAGAGTTTCAACTATTTAGCGTTTTCAGTTGACTCTTTTAATGGAACACTGTCGTTTAAGTCTTTCGGATGACTAAATAGATGATTCACTAAATGGTCTTCAATGTCATATGACATTTCAGGTAATTGATTGTATTCACTGAAAATAAAAACAATGTCATATAAGCTTCATAATGCATCTTCATATGACTGATCTCTGTATTGAAGTGTCTACTAAATCAAAAAGTTAACTCCCTTTGACTTTTCTATTTCAGCTGGTAAATGAGCATTGACAATGATTAACTTTTCATTTCAGTCCATTGCACATGCAATAACAACAATATTTTCAATGTTAATTTCACAAATGTACGCAATAATTAGTTGGCATCAAAATCAACTAAAGCTATTATTGAACTAAATAAACTATTTGATTCGACACCTTCTTTTATCCAAACTGGATTTCAATAGATAAAGTAAAGATAAAATTCAAACTACTCTAAGGGGTAGGCTTGGCGTGAGTGCTCTTTCCCTTAATTTTATGTGGGAGACGTTCAAAGTAAAATTTTTATAAAATTATTCCCTTAATTAACAGGACTGAAATAACTAGATTAGGTGAGGTGCCCATAAACTGACCCGTACACTACCAAACCCTAGACCCAAAAAAAAAAAAAAAAAAGAAGAAGAAGAAGAAATTTGAACTCCCTAAACACATTACCTTTTTCTGATACAGTCTTAATAATAAAAGCATCCATTTACAACATCAGATAGGGCATGCCATCCATTACCACGAAAAGAATTAAAATATTCATAATTTCAACTTTCTTGTACTTACCAATTCTAATAAATTCTCCAAATAAAACCACCCCTTTATAATATCGGATAAGTCATGTCATAAATAACTCTGAAAAGAATTAACTAAATTTCAATTCAGAAACTAATAAAGAATTTTTATTTTTGTATATTATCCTCAATTTTTAGTTGAAATATCATTGAACAAGAAACATAACGAGGACATTTCTTATTTTTAATAACACTGAAATTGGCAATAAAAAAATAAAATATTTATATAGTTTTTATGTCCACATAACCAATCTCTCATTTGTTGAGAATGAAAGCGACTCTTGTGTTAAAAAAAAATAAAATGAAAATGAATCTTGTTGCTTGAACAAAAAGAATAAGAATGGAAATGGACAAATTTGAGATTATAAAATCCAACCCTTCATCGAGTCCTTCTCCTCCCCCCTCTCTTTCGGTGACACACGGACAAAAATAAAAGAGAGAGAGAGGAAAAAAGCTAACGGTTGCAAAGAATTTTTAATAGGATTTTTAGAATCGATACAAAACAAAACGAACATCAAACCAACTTAATTGATTTGTAAACCAAAAAGGGAAAAAAAAATTATATATATATATAGAGAGATAAACAATTCAACCTTCATCTAATTTCCGTGGCACTCGTATTAAGCTTAAATCGTATTTATGATATATATATATATGTTTATCAACAATTGATTCAAATAATTATAGTTAATCAAAAATAATACTCAATATTAATAACATTAAACAATTATAGATAAATCTAATAAAAAATTTAATTCATACTATAAACATATAATTTTTTTTAAATTTTAAAAATAGAAAAAGAATTAACACAATAATACTATAATCATAAAAATATACTTTTCAATTTCTTTTAATTTATAGCATCTATTTTTAATTCTTAGGATGGAAGAAAAATTAAAGATTAATACAAAAATATTATAATCATAAAAACTATACTCTTAATATTTTTTAATTCATAGTATTTTAAAAAAAATAATAATTTATAAACTTGAGAAGAACTAATAAATATTATAATTATTAGGAACTTATTAAACAAAAAGATATGAGAAATTCAATTTTAATTACTATAGACAGGTAAAATATTAATTTTTTTATGAATTAAAAATTAAAATAATAATATTATAATTATGAAAAATATATTCTTAATGTTCTATTCTTTCATAGTACTTTTCAAAATTTTAATTTATAAATTTCAAAAAAATTAAAAAAATTATGATTATTATGAACTTATTATATATATATTTAAGAAATTCAATTTAATTATTATTGACATATAATTATTTAAAAATTATAGATTTATTAATATTGAGAAGAATTAGTACAAAAAGAAATCAATAGTCTAAAAATATTACAATTCTATTGAGATTAAAATGAAAAAAATTAGAAAAAGGTAAAACAAAAAAATAGTATATATGAAATAAAATAATAATTATAGGTAACTATATATGTAATAATAAAAACTTATAAGGGTATTTAAGAATTTTTTTTTTTAACCATTAAGTCACATTTATATATGATATAAATATATTATATGTGTGTATATGACATGTTGTGTGATAAGTGAAGTGTTGGAGTATTCTTTGATTTTAATATAAAATGTGTGAACAATAATAATGGTAAAATAATTATTTAAGGTGTGACCCAATATTTATTATTCTCAAATAAATTTCATAAAATAAAAAAATTTTGTGTAAAATATCCAAAAAAAAAATATATTTTTTGTGTAAATTTCAAATCTATTGTATTTGAATTCTATACTAATTCATTCATTCTAAATAAAAACAAAAAATGAAATTCATTCTAAATGATGTTTCTAAAAATTAGGTGGGATTAATTGAACACAAAAAAATAACTGATGAGATCTTAGCTCAATTGGTTAAGATAGAGGTGCTGAGATTATCAGGTCCCAGGTTTGAGTTCCCTATCTATTAAAGTGGTAGATATGAGTTAATGCTCCCACCTTTGTATAATTCTTTGATAATTCTTGGATTGGGAAGCTCCTACTGTAATTGATTTTCTATCTACATAAAAATAAAAAAAAGAACAATAAAATAAAACTTTTCAATATAAAATTGACTAAAAAAGTGCTTAGAGAACTAAATTAAAAAAAATAGATAATTGTAAAAGATTATAACATAATTAATGCATCCTTTTCTTCTCCTCTTAAAAATTAACCTGCACTTATCTCCATCCTTAATTTGGGATAACACCTCAAATCAAAATTAATTTTAAATATTAGTCTCTCAAATTCAAAATTATTTGAATTGAGGTAAACTGTATAAATTATTTATTATATTAACTTTTTTTTTTTTTATGAATAAAAATATGTTTCTTGCAAATTGCTTTTGGAATATCAGATGCAGAGACCGGTGATCGAATTTAATTGTAAAAATAAATACTAACTACCTTCTTATCTTAGAAAGTAGAAATAAATAACTATTGTACAGATATTAATTATCAACCAACATGATGATAAAGGACTCAAACTTAATTTCTTTGTCAGAATATGGCCAAAAAAATAAATTAAGAAATGGCAAAAATCCTTGTCTTCACAAATGTGAAAATGTCAGCTTGGCCATGTGAAAATGTCAAAACATCATATGGTAATATAAAAACTATGTACTTATTATGTACCAAAAACAATTATAATAATTGATGAATTATTACACTTTCTCAAATAAGTAGAGCCACAGACTCTCAAAGAGAGGGCAAAAAATTTATTCGGATTATTACAAGAAATTTAAGATAAAAAACTTGATATCAATTTATTGAAAAGTACAACAAATAAGAAGAAATAAATAAATTTGGAGGTTGCCGCCAAGAGAAGTCTTGACAGCAACTCTTCACAAATTTGTTTTAGAGAGCTTGGAGAGAAAAAAAAAAAAAAGAACTGCTTGAATTTTCGTTCAATAACGACATAATTTTCAGTTTGGTTTGTTACCAATTTTTTTTTTTCAATGGGTCCCGTTGAATATGAGTTATACAATATGTCAAAATATATACTATTGCTTACAAAACAAAAAATAATTCTTTTCATCAATTTCTCATAAAAAAGAGATTAATTTCAAAATTCTTAATGCCACACCAAAAAAAACTTTATCAATTAAACAAACAAACACATTATCAAAATATATTTAGTTTGTTGTTCTGCTTAAGCAAATATAAATTTATTGCATGTACAGACTATAGTTTTCTTGAAAAGAAATGGAAAAAATTTGTATATAGAGAAAGAAATACTTTTACCAAAATTTATCTTTATTGTTCTTCTTCCACACCGACCTTACCTTTCTTCACCTATGAGGACTCAGAAATCTACCAAAGTCATTTATGAATCGGGTCCCATATTCTCGTTTACCTGATCCACACGAAAGAGTAAGGTAAAGACCAACCTAGATTTGTCAAAGGAGCGTGCACTACACGCACTCGCAACAAACGTGTAAGATGAAGTTTAATAAATTCTACCATACTTTTCTACCCATTATTAATGACTTGGCAAGAGGGGGAAAAAAAAAATAGTTTCAAAATTATCATAAATATTATATACTATACTCACTAAATAAGTTTTTAAAAATAATTATAAAAAAAAGTAAAAAAAAATTAAAAAAATTCCCATCTCTGTTAGTCTGTCCCCCGATGCTGACAAATGAACAAAGAAAAGCTTCAGATTAAATAATAAAATATAAATTAAATATTTAAAAGAGAAAAATAAATATATATAGCAACTTTTAAACCCTTCTTAAGCATCTTGATGACCAATGCAAAGGGAGAGATTTAACCTCAAATAAAATAATATCTTATAAAGGAATCATTATTTTATTTTATTAATTAAAAAGAGTAAGAGTGAGAAAGAGGATTGAGTCTTTTTGAAAAATCGATTTTTTTTTAATAAATAAGGTGTAGGAAGAGGGGGTGAAAGGAAAGGAAAAGAAAAGAAAGCGGTGTGGCCGGGAAGTATGGGTAAGGGGGAAGTGTTGGTGTTTGAGATGCGAGCTGATACCGGTAGAAAGGGAACCTGCTCCGTACTTCTTCTCTTTCTTCTTTTGATTCTAATTTTACCCAGTATTTAAGTTTCTTTCTCTTTTTTTTTTTTCTTCATTACTTTACTGTTGTTTCTGGGCACTTGTCATTTTGTTCTTCTTTGATTTAGAAATTAAACACTTAGCTTTTCTTGATTTCAAAGGGACAAACTTCTATTCTATTGAGGGTATTGGTTATTTTTATCCAAAATTTGTCCTTTGTGATTATACCATTGTTAAATGCTTGAATCTTTTACTAGATGCATTGTTGATGATTCTGGCAGTGGCATCGGTTAGTTTCTGGGTTTCTTCACCCTTTGTTGTTGTGGGGTTTAGAGTGTTGAAGTACTAAACTTGTTTTTTTGGGTTTAGTTATTGTGGTATGAATATGGTGTATATAGTATTAGAAGACTTGTGAATGTTTGAAAATTTTCTTACTCATCGTTTCCTCCTTCGATATATTTGATTCCGGGAGGATTTATTACTATTTTAAAACCATATTCAAATATTCAAATAACTAGAAAGGAAGACATCATACTAATTAAAAAAAAAAAAAAAAATCAAAATTCCATTTACCCATAATTTTTTGCTGGGTTTTATCAGTATTCTTCTTAACTAGATTTTTTTATTTTATAGACATTTTTGGCAGCAAGTATTCCGATGCCAAAAGGGTAGATTTCTTTGGTTTTGATAGAAGAGAATTCTTATACTAGAGTTAGGAAGAAGGGAAAGAAGGAGGAGGAGGAGGAGGAGGGGATCATAGGATTTTTGTTTTAAGGAGGTATTGGTTGGATTCTTTGTTGGGGAGTTATTACATTTTATGTGCATAACTGATAGTTCATTGCTAGATCTCATTGACAAGGTTAGATCTTGGATTTCTTGGGGAGGAAGTGATCTACAGTGTTTGACAGGATATGCAAGATAGCAATTGCAAGATGTGTTGTCGAGTGTAGTAGAAACTTCAGCGAAATATCCCATAAATACCATTGCATAAAATGTGGCCGTTGGTTGTGTGGAAAGTGTATTCGGGATTGTGATCTTTCTATTATTGTTGAATCAGAGGATGTGAAGAAGAAAACTATGGTTGGAGAGACCACCAAGTCTTGCAAGTTCTGTTTTAATGTTGGTGGTATGAAGTTTGAAGATGGGAAAGGAGTATAGTGAGAAAGTACATCCTTCAGCGTCTCCAGAAGAAAGCCCCCAAGAAAGTCCTGAACCACCATCCCCATGTTTCAGTGTTGAAAGTAGAACCAGTTCCTCACTGAATGGTGAATTGATTCAGAGCAGTCACCTTGAACACTATCTTCATTCCCGAGATTATGGGGACTATTCCAATGCCATGATTGACAGGAGCATGGCCTCATTTAGCTCTTATCCATCTAAAGTGTCTGTTCATCTCTCTCCCAGCAGGTAAGCATAATTTTGTGTTGGTTGGATGAAGATATATTTTATTTTTAATTTTTGGCATCTTGTCAAAATACCTGTGACTTCCTCAAAGTGCTATATTTGTTATGTAAAAACAGCAATGATAATTATTTTTTTCTTGCCATGGTAAGATTGCCATTGAGGTGAAACTGAAGTAAGTATTTCATAATCACTATGTGAGTGTTAAAACTTAGAAATTGATTAAGAAGGGTGTATTGCTAATTTCAAAATAATTTGCTCACACCATTTCCCCATCCAATTAAGGCAAAAAAAAAGAGGAAAAAGGAAATCCTTGTTTCTTCACTGAACCCACTTTTATCAATGTAGGAGTGATGAAGATGAGGCAGAGGATTCTGGGAAGCACCTTTTCAGTGCATCAAGTGAATATTGCCACGATAATTCAGATATAGATTCAAGTAGTGTTAGTGGTAGACTTGAGTTTTACAACTATAGATCGTTGGGGTCAAGTCCTTCTGATAGTCCCTCTAGGATTAATTTTACTTCTGGTAGGTTTGGGATTGATGTACAGCAAGGGCAAGGTGGAAGCCCTGGTTTCTCAGAATGATGGCCCCATTGGTCAAGAAACTAAGGCTGTGTCAAGCAAGCATGAGCTTAATACTGAAGGAAAAGATAATATTTATGAATTCTCTGATGGCTTGTCCGATTTTCCGGAACCAGAATGAGAAGTCGCAGAGGCCTGCTGGATTTTGAAAACAATGGTCCGAATCTGGTATCCTCCACCACCTGAAGATGAAAATGATGATGTAGAGAGTAACTTCTTTCCATATGATGATGAGGATGATGATATAGGAGAGTCTGGTGCCTTGTTCTCTTCGAGTAAGCAGTCTTTCTAATTGGTTTCCTACAAAGGAGAAGCATAATGAGGGTAGCAAGGAACCTCTACAATCTGTGGTTCAGGGGCATTTTAGAGTGCTTGTCTCACAGCTTTTACTGGGTGAGGGTATTAAACTGGGCAAGGAAAATGGTCTTCAGGACTGGCTTGATGTAGTTGCAACAATAGCAGTGGCAAGCTGCAAATTTTGTGAAGCCAGATACTAGCAGAGGAGGGAGTATGGATCCTGGAGATTATGTGAAAGTTAAATGTATAGCATCTGGAAGTCCAAGTGAGAGGTATCACGTGTCTAGAATTTTGCAGATACTCCTTCTGGATGTCTACTTTGTATAACTTATTTTGTTTATGCCTATGTGATTAACCATTAATTAGTGGAATTTTTGTGTATGCAGTACACTTATAAAGGGAGTAGTTTGCACAAAAAATATAAAGCACAAGCGCATGACCTCACTATACAAAAATCCTAGATTACTTATTATAGGAGGAGCACTGGAGTATCAGAAAGTTCCAAACCAGTTGGCTTCGTTTGATACATTATTGCAGCAGGTGCTTTCTAGTTTTACTGATTAGGTTTTTTTTTTTTTTTTTGGTTGCACTGAGTCAATTTTTGCGTAGTGACTGTATGAGTTTTATTACTGTTTTACAGGAAAATGATCATCTGAAGATGATTATTACGAAGATAGAGGCTCTTCGCCCAAATGTTCTGCTGGTAGAAAAAAGTGTATCTTCATATGCCCAGGA
Source organism: Quillaja saponaria (assembly GCA_029379385.1). NCBI lineage: Eukaryota > Viridiplantae > Streptophyta > Magnoliopsida > Fabales > Quillajaceae > Quillaja > Quillaja saponaria. Next base: position 11,494,067 of record CM055614.1, on the reverse strand, counting down.
ATATCTGCTAGCGAAGGAAATCTCGTTGGTTATGAATGTTAAGAGACCATTACTTGAACGTATTTCCCGTTGTACCGGTGCTCTTATCACTCCATCAACTGATAATATATCTACTGCACGGTTGGGGCACTGTGAACTATTCCGGTTAGAAAAATTGGTTGAAGAACATGAGATTGCTAATCCGTTGAACAAAAAGCCATCTAAAACATTAATGTTTTTTGAAGGTTGTCCTAGGCGTTTGGGATGCACGGTAATTATTTTTTTTTCCTGATTACTGTGAAGATATCTGACATTACCTGTCAGTACCTTATCTTACGTAGTCTTGTAGATTTCTAATAAGCTACATTTTATCAGCAAAGTTGGTTGTTCTGAACTGGTCTATCTTTCTGCATTTGGTTCCTATTGTAGGTTTTACTTAAGGGTACATGTCTTGAAGAACTAAAGAAAGTTAAGCATGTAGTTCAATACGCGGTATTTGCTGCCTATCACTTATCTCTTGAGATATCATTCCTTGCTGATGAGGGGGCTACCTTGCCTAAGATGGCACTAAAACACTCTATTTCTGTGCCAGAGCGGGCAACAGCTGATGTTGTTGGTATTTCTGTAATATATAATTCTCAAGCCCCAACAAAGTGCCTAGCAGAAGCTGATGCCACTGCTCAAGAGGAACAAATGGTAGGTCCAGAGCTGAGAGGTTCAGAATCAGTGCCTGAGCATATTGATCCTGGTCAGAATATTGCTTCACATACAGGCACCATGAATTTTAGGTTTGAGAATGCTCTCTCCAACATGTGTAATGATTTGGCATTAAATTTGGTTGCGGGATCTGGTTATTCAGATCAGTTCAATGATTTGGTGGGAGACAGAGGTGTTCCTGGTATTGGAAATCATTTGCCACTAGACTTGCAAGAAATCATGGCTCAAGAAGGGAGACAGCATAGAGAGATACCTGAGTTGGTGAAGTCTGAAGGGAATGATGAGAATGAAGTTTCCTAACGAATACTTTTCTGCCACTGACATTCACCAGAGCATATTAGTTTACTTTTCTAGTCACTGTGTATTGAAAGGAACAGTATGTGAACGCTCTCGGTTGCTGCGCATAAAATTTTATGGCTGTTTTGATAAGCCACTTGGCAGATATCTTCGTGATGACCTCTTTGATCAGGTAACTTGTTTTGGGGTTCCTTTGTCCTTTTGGTGTTTATTGACTGTATAGAGAATATAAACTTAATTTGGTTTTCTTTTACCAGACATCTTGCTGCAAATCTTGTAAAGAGCCAGCTGATGCCCATGTACTATGTTACACGCACCAGCAGGGGAATCTTACAATCAATGTTAGTCGCCTTCCCTCTTTAAGGCTACCTGGGGAACGGGATGGTAAAATTTGGATGTGGCACCGATGTCTAAGGTGTGCTCATGTGGATGGAGTTCCTCCAGCAACTCGTAGAGTGATTATGTCTGATGCTGCTTGGGGACTGTCATTTGGGAAGTTCTTGGAACTTAGCTTTTCAAACCATGCGACAGCTAATCGTGTTGCAACCTGTGGTCATTCTTTGCAGAAGGACTGTCTTCGCTATTATGGGTAAAGCATTCACATGACGAGTTCTTAATTGATTATTCTGCTTTTGAATGTAATTTTGCGTATATTGAAGATTGAAAAATGATATACAGATTTGGAAGCATGGTTGCTTTCTTCCGGTATTCCCCTATCGACATTCTTTCTGTGTGTTTGCCCCCTTCAGTGCTTGAATTCAATGGTCAGACTCAACTAGACTGGATTAGAAAGGAGGCAGCAGAGGTGCGTCTTTAAAAGACTAGTAATGCTATTTGCATTGTTGTGTTTCTGAATGTTATTTATGTAGGTTAAGTACTTTTGCAAGTTCTTGATATCACATTTTAAAGACCGTCCTTTTCTTCCGCAGCTTTTGAGTAAAATGGAAACCGTGTACAGGGAGATATCTGATGTACTCAAATGCTTGGAACAGAAGATTATATCTCCTGATATTGGATATGAATTGTCAGATACGTGTGACCTACAGAACCACATCATGGAACTGAAGGAACTGCTTAGAAAGGAAAGGAGTGATTATAATGTGAGTAAAGTAGATACTATATTCCAAGCAAAAAAAAATAAAGTAGATACTATATCTTGCATCCTTGGATCATTGTTCTCATTCAGTTCCTGGTCTGCTGACTTGTAGGTGCTATGTAGTAAATGTAACATTTCTTTATTGGAAATGCAGTATATGTTCTGATTTTATATTTGTAGTGATAAATATATCTGCATCTAATTGATCTATTATTCTATAGAGTTTGCTATTATCAGCCACTGTGGAGAATCCTGAACCAGGCCAAATGACTGTGGACATTTTTGAGTTAAATCGCAGGAGACGTTCCCTTCTAATTGGTTCTCGTGTTTGGGATCATCGCCTTTATTCATTGGACTTCCTCCTTAAAAAGAGTTCTAATTCCAAGACTAAACAATGGGATGAATCTTATGCTGGGCTGAAAGAACCAAGAGTTGATTTATTTGCCAAGGATGGAAACTCTAACAGTAGGCACGAGCAAAATGACACTCAGCTTACCAAATTGCAGGGATCCAGAAATGATATGCAAGGAGTGCTGGTAGGAACCTAATTCACCACTCTTTGAACTTTGTGCTCCTGAAGACTTCATTTCAAGCATCAGCTCATTGTCACAGAGAACAAGAAGTACTTTCAGATGAGGAAGTTGCTGTCAGTAAAACATTGTCTAGAGGCTTGCCTTCTCAAGACTCCAATCTTTCAGAGAGAATAGATTCTGCTTGGACTGGAACTGATCAACTTCCATCGAAAGTTCAGCAGTTACATACTTATCAAACAGATGGTTCTCAAGTTGAATCTGTGGTTGATCATAATGATGACCCTCCTTTTATAAGGCTAATTGCACCTGCAAGAGTTCATTCTTTTGATTCAGCATTAAGAGTACAAGAGAGAATCAAGAAAAGGTTAACCTCTTCATTGCATTTATCAACACTTAGATCTTTTCATGCTTCTGGAGATTACAGGAATATGGTTAGAGATCCTGTTTCTAACGTAATGAGGACTCATTCCCAAATGTTGCCATGTGAAGCACAGAAGTTAAATTTAACGTTGAGCTCCACACCGTCCTTTATCTTCTCGGCATCAGATAAGGCTGAAGGTGTTCGCTTGCTGCTTCCCCTATCTGGCCAGGGAGAAAAAGTTGTTGCTGTTTAATGACAATGAACCTACAAGCATAATATGCTATGCCCTTTGTTCAAAGGAATATGAAGACTGGGTTGCTGCTAGGTTATATGTGCATGATGGAAGCAGGATTTCTCATGAGAGAAACAAAGTAGATGCATCTTCCACCTTTTCAGCCTGGCAGTCTTTTGGCTCCCTGGACTTGGATTATATCAACTACAGTAGTTATGGAGCTGAAGATGCTGCCCCGTCTATGGCTGCTTTGCACACGGATCCCAAAAGATCTCCACACTTCCAAATTTCTTTCAGTGATGAGTCTCTGAATGCCGGTGGGAAAGTGAAGTTTTCTGTCACTTGTTATTGCGCAAAGCAGTTTGATTCACTCAGAAAAAAATGCTGTCCTAATGAAGTGGATTTTATAAGATCCTTGAGCCGCTGCCGGAGATGGAGTGCACAAGGGGGGAAAAGCAATGTATATTTTGCCAAGTCATTGGATGAAAGATTTATTATTAAGCAAGTCCCAAAGACAGAGCTGGATTCCTTTGAAGAATTTGCACCTCAATATTTTAAGTACCTGACAGACTCCATTAGCTCAGGAAGCCCAACTTGCCTTGCCAAAGTACTAGGTATTTACCAGGTGAGGTTTCATTATTTGTTTTTTCCTTATGCATGCTTCAGGCAATTTGCAAATATATAATGCATTTTCTTGTTTTTTGTCAGGTCACTGTCAAAAACCTGAAAGGTGGCAAGGAAACAAAAATGGATGTGATGTTAATGGAGAATCTCTTTTTCAAGAGAAGCATCTCAAGGGTATATGATCTTAAGGGTTCAGCAAGATCTCGTTATAATCCAGATACAACAGGGACAAATAAAGTATTGCTGGACATGAATTTGTTAGAATCATTGAGAACAAAACCTATATTTCTTGGTAGCAGGGCAAAGAGAACCCTCGAAAGAGCCAGTATGGAATGACACATCCTTTTTGGCGGTAAGTTTCATTTTTTCCTTCAACAACCTATTAATGCATCAAGGTTCAGAAATTAGTGAGTTTTGGAAGTAGTTTTTGTTTTTCCCTCAATGAACAATTAGGCTTGAACAGTAGGGTTGCAATTTGTATAGGTTGTGTTGACATGCTTCTCCTTGGTCCTGGATGTTCATCTGTGAGGCCTTACCTGTAATTTTTGCCAACAGAGTGCAAAAATTTTGCTGCCAGTCACAGACTTAATTATGTTGATAACCTCTAAAGTGCGATTTTTGTACAGAGATGTGTGCTTTACCATCTCAAAGTATCATTTACCCTACTTTAAATTCTTAAGATTGATTTGTTAACTGTCATCATCATAAAAAAATAATTGATAATATATAATTGTTACTTCGCTTCTTTCAATCTTGTTCAGTCTATTGATGTTATGGACTACTCCCTATTGGTTGGGGTGGACGATGAGCGCAAGGAGCTGGTTGTAGGAATTATTGATTTTATGAGACAGTACACCTGGGACAAGCATTTGGAGACTTGGGTGAAGGCATCTGGGATTCTGGGTGGTCCAAAGAATGCATCTCCTACCATAATTTCTCCTAAACAATACAAGAAAAGATTCAGAAAGGCCATGACCACCTATTTTCTCACTTTACCAGATCAGTGGTCTTCATGAATTGCATTATTTGCATTCTTTTCCAACACAATAGATCAATTTGTTAATATGGAAATTGGTTTATACATGGAAAAGAGAGTCCTCCATGTAACTTACCCCACTGTTTTTACTTAAATCTTCTGTACAGTGAGAGCAGGGCTAGCCAAAGCTAGAGCTTGACACTGAAATTGTGAAGAGTAGGCCAATGCTAATTTACTTTTTCATTGGAATCCACCATATTTGATTTTAAGACCTCTTGGGTCCTTGACTTCATGGTGGCAGCTGTAGCTTTAAGATCTAGTTGTTTACGTCTTGTTAAGTTCCAATCTGATCGAGTTAATTCTAATATTGTAAAAGAGTGGATTGGGTACTTGACTGAGCTTTAAAGTAAAATTTTACAATTCTTTGAAACTTGTGTCCGATATATATAGGATATTGTAAATTGTACATAAGGATATGTCATGTGCTGAAATAATGATGCGAGTTACCTTTTGTCTTGTGCCATATTAAAATATTGAGTCTATATGACTTGAACAAAATTTGTGCATCTGAATGAGAAAGTAAGAACACGAGTTTATTGGTGAAAGTTCAACGTCTGACGCTTCTACACAATTCTACTTGTAAGTGCATGAACCTTGAAGTCTTTGTCTTGCATTTGCATGTGGACCCTTTGGTTTTCAACGCGATCTACATGCGTTCAAAGTTGGCGTTCAAATTCCAGATCTGTTCCTCAATTATGTCCCTTGCATGAGAATACATGTTTACGTTCAAGTTTTCCTCCCTCCCAAACAAACCCTTTGATTATTGTAACAGATTTTCTTAAACCCATTTTAGATAATTCAAGTGACAAGATAAGTTTAAGCTTATTAGAACTTGTGGATTATTACTTGCGGGGAGAGATAATTACGGACTTGAACGAGATTAGGGAAACGAGATTAAGGGTACTTGAAACAAAAAAAAAATAACATTGATTTTTTGACGATTTTGAACTTAATACTGCCACAATGTGACTCCAAATTAATCTCACGTCAAATTGGAAGGAATACACATGGAAGAGGTTTTGAAACAAAATTAATGTTTATGACTAGACAAGTCTTTTTCATAATTCCATCTAATATAATTAATGGGTAGCATTCACATTCAACATCAAAATAAAACCGAAAGGAAAACTGGAGAGCAAGTTAGTGATTCTAGATTAATTCAATCTCCTTTAATTTATACTATTTTCTCTAACAAGTTCTTATTATTAGCCAAGCATCACAAAGCAAGCTCCTTTCTGCATGTACACACACACACACACACAAAAAAAAAAAAAAAAAAAAAAAAAAAAAAAAAAAAAAAACAGAGCATACTCAGACATCAACTGCTGCTAGTGCCTGGCTTCAGTTTATTTAGAAAAGATATAAGTCAACTGGTTAAGCCACGGCTATTTGAATCTCCCCTTCGTTGATTGGCAGGAAACTCACCCTCTTCTGCAAGTTTGAGCATCCAAAGGAAACCAATTTAGTTGCAATTCTTGTAAGTACTTTCAATTTTTATAATTTGTATGTATGTGTGAGTGTGTGCATCAATTGCTATAGGCAATTAACAAAAACTGAGTAGACAATACATTTTCTAAAAAAAGAAATTGGGGTCTCAAACAAGTTTTAATTATTTGTTAAAGATATAAAACTACTCAATTTCACTTTGTGGTTCCAATTAAAACATCACAATTTTCCCTTAAGTGATTGAATTGTGGGACAATGGCTCTATTCCTCAAAATCATTTTGTTGGTAAAAGCTAGCAGTTGATCTTTGGTAGCTTCAAAGTAAACTCTAACTTTTAGGACCAGTAAAGTTGGCAAAATGAGCAAATAGCTACACACTCCACCCCTTTAATCCAAAAACTTTTAACAAAACCCAACAAGTACAACAAATAACACACTATCATCTATCATATCATGAATTAATACTGTGTTTAGCAAACATACCTCACGTGCCTTGATACCCTCTCTAACTTTTACATGTCCACCCTTCCAATGCATTTGCTGGTTCAACACCATGCCCTCTTCTTTATTTCCCACAACTTCAGGCTCAGTGTCTTTGCTGCTGGCCATACACAGCCTCATAATCCTCTGAGCTGCCTCACCCTCATCTTTGCTTTCTCTCATCAACCTCTCCACCTCTGATTTTGGAATCCTCATCTTCAACCTCGTCCCGCCAATTTCGGATCCTTCTTTTGCATCCTCTTCCATAATGCTGCTTTGTTTCATGATGGTAAGATCAGATATCGATCTCCGAGACAGCATTAGGCTCTCTAATCGATCCTTAGCACTCATGTTAATCCCAGACCGAACCCTCCTTGGGTTTTGCTCTTTAGTTTTAGGCAAATCCACTAGAAAATAGAGCCTTTTTGCCTTCAATTCTTGATGTGGTTCCAATGGCTTTGCTCTAATCCCATAATGCTTAACTGCCTCCGATTCTAACAAAGAAAAACCAGGGTAGTCCTTAACTACATCCCCTGCTTTAATTGGTGTCTTCAACTTCATTGTCTCTCCATTAATTTTCATAACCTTTGTAGTCTTTTTCCCTCCAAAGCTGTTCCCCATTGATACCCTGATCAATAACCAAAACTACTCTTCTTTTCTATAATTGGTTGTGGCAATAAAACAAGCACAACCCTAAGCACTTCAAGGTTGGTACAGAAATCACATAAGCCTAAAGGCTAATCACTAATGTTGCTCACAAAGACAACGGTGGGTGTGGTGTAGGACAATTACAAGCATGGGTTTTATCGGTAGTTGTCGCCTGCTGGTACTGTTAATAATAGGGTCATTGGTCAACAAAGAAGCAAATTTTTTCAGACCATCCAAAAAAAAATGAAGCAAATTTTGAAAAGCAGCCCAATGTTTGACAAAATTGTAATTATAAACATTTAAAGTACGTAAGCTTTCACTTTCAATCAAAGGCTCCGAAATAGTTGTGATTTGTAGATGAAAGAGAATTACATCATCATGTTTGGTTTTATCTGTGTCTTCAACGAAATCGCCAACGTTAATCACGGCGGGCTTTCGAGAATTTTCAAGGAAATTGTGTTTGATGCATGTGGGAATTTGACCAAGTGTTTATCTTATTTGAAAATACTACAACAATTTTCATCATTAAGAATGGACTCATTTTCCAAACAAAAATTAGTATTTTAAAAGCCGGTGAATAAAGTATGGTAATTTTAAATTATCTTTATATGTACGTCTCTAATTCTAATAGAATATCTAAATTCCAAAAGAAGTTAGATCTCTCGAGTTTCTGTGTTACGTACTTTCTTGTCAAAAGTGGACTGCATGGTACTCCTACAAAAGAATGTTCAAATTCCAAATTGATAGTCGGCTCATCAAATTGGAAGCGGCTGCTTTTTTCAAAACTGGTTTATAAAAAATACGTTACACAATTAGAATGGTTAAGAGAAAAAGAATATAGAAGAAGATTTGATAAGCCTATCACAAGCCGTCATGCAAATGCAGTTAAGGCTTTCATGACTGCGCAAAGAATCCACAATCAACACTTCTCATCACTATATACATGAAGAGTTATGTCTCAAAGGTAAAAAGGGTTTTCTCTATTCACTCTTTGTCTAAATTCTTTTACGCCACCTTTTCTCATGTCTTGCAGGTCGGATCAGCCATGCTGAATCACCCTTAAACACCTTAGCTCAGTTAAATCCGGACGTAATACCTTCTCAATATTCATAAGACGCAGTATACTGTAACAAAGCAAATTCCAATAATGAAAGCAACCTCAGAATTTGAAAATGAATATGGAAAAAGAAACAAAGATGTATGAATGAGCATAAACAATCAACCTACATATTACGGGTACCTAACAACTCGAAATCACATGCCTCTTCTTTCCATGGGCAGGGCACTTTCACAAACTCGCTAGTTTCGGGGTTGGGCATAACCTGTGCAAAAAATTAGCATCAAATTTATGTTTATCTGTCACAGGCTCACAACTTTCTTCCAGAACATAGCTTATTTTATCAGTACAGCTTTTCAATCACATCAAAGGATCAAATTGCAAAACACTTTCACTGTAAGAACTGAGTATCAAATGAATTCTTTAGACAAGAAAAGGGGGGAAAAGAATAGACAATAAACGAGACTAAATTTTTCTTTAATCTCATGCCCCTATCTTCAGTTTTGATCTAAGAAAAAGGAATCGTGGACATGTTTGTCAAATAATTAGAATTAAAGAAAAAAACAAAAAGCTTACGCCTATGCTGCAACTTTCAAAGGAGCTCCAACAAAGAAGTGGCCTTCTTTAGCTCTCTCTGTGCCACTCTTGGCAAGCTCACTTAAAGGAATGAGAGCACCAAGCCTACTTGCACAGCCAATATTCTCGGAATCCCCCTCACACAAGGCAACAAAAATTGTAGCTGCATACTCTTTGTTGTGAGGCAAACCTGTCCTCAGAAGATCAATTAAAACAGGAATAATTCTAGCCTTTGCTAAAGCAGCTTTTGACTCTGGGTGGCAAACAATAATTGACAGTACTGTTAGATCATCATCAACAACGGAGTTTCTTGAATCTGTAAGCATCTTCAGCAATTCTGAGATAATTCCTGCCCTGATGGCTCTAACCATGTTCCCCTCATAAAAGCACAAATGGTACAATGCTCCTGTTGTATCCTTCTTCCCTCTAGGGGTTCCAACTTGTAGCAAATGTACTAAATCGGGGATTGCTCCAGATGCACCAATTATTATTTTGTTCTCAGCTCCTGCAAGCGCCAAGCTTTGAAGAGTTCCTGCTGCATTCTCTCTTCCTTCAACGCTTCCTGTTCTAAGGATTTTGACAATAAAAGGAATGGCACCAGCAAGCATAATAGGGTCCTTGTTGTCTTGATCTATAGAGAGATTGAGAATGGACGTGACTGCATTTTCCTGTGTTGATAGTTGACACATTCTCTTCTATGCTAAAATTTTGACTAGGACCGAAATAGCTCCTGCTTCTGCAATAAGAGTTCTGTTTTCTTAGACAGGAATCGAATTTCAGTAGCAGCATCTCTACGATCCACAATTGATCGGCTAGAGAGCTTCCAAATTAGAGCTCTAATGGCTGCTATTTCACCACTGGCATAACGAAATGAACCATCACTCATTTTAAGTTTCCCATTTGTAAGTCCTGTTGGCTGGTCAATATTATTCTTTATGCACCACTGCAAAATCAGGCTCCTCATAACAAAATTTGGGATTAGTGTCAAGTGTTGGAGCTTCTGCTGAGTTTTTGGACATGTTAAATTGTCACAATCTATCCATCTCTGTATGCAAGATCTTTCATATGTCTACAGAACAATTAAGAAGATAAATCTGAATTCAGAAAGCAACATATATAAAATTGAGATGTGAGAAAAATTGTTAAAGCCATATAGAAGAGCTGAAAATATTTGTACAGAGATAAGCCATACCTGACCCGTGGCCACAATAACAGGATCTCTCATTAGTTCCAAGGATATAGGACATAGAAATTCATCAGGAATTACAATTGTATCAGTCTTTTTAATCTCTGACTCAGTGTTCTCATGCCTAGAGGCATTGATTTCATTTGATATAGATAACTCAAAAGATGCAGGTGTGTTTTGGGTCCCTTCCGGCTCATGAATCATCTTATCTCCATGCTACAGCTTTTTGAACCATTGCTTTTTTGGAAAGCTATTCTGCTTTGCACTATCCTCACGTTTAGCACTAATGTTTTCATGCTCCCCATTCACAGATTTCCAAAATACTTGCCTCATTTCTTGAGCTAGTGGCTGGGATGAGCCATGAAAAGGCAATCTTGAATACTGGATCCATATCTTTTTGTGGCTCGCCTCAACTGTGATCTAACCAATTCTACCTTGTAAAGGAAATAATTTTAAGAACGAGTTCAGTTCAGAGGGAAACATGAAAAAGAAAAGAACAAAAGAAGGAGCATCACATATTTCTCAAGTCAAACCTGCTCTCCAACTTCCACAGAGATGTCCAAAAGGTCACATGGTAAGTTTCCCAATGCTTTCTCCAAACTCCGTGTTACACACTCAAATTGGGAGACAATCTTCATGGCAGGGTTTGCAGCTAAATCCTTAAGACAATATATAAAAAATTTCAGAGATGTACCCGTACATCCTTTTATAGATATACATACATACAAAAGAGAATCAACATTAGTAAATTCCAAATAAATTAGTTGGGAAGTTTCCAAAGCATTTCTCTATCAAAGATAATTATTCACTAACTGAATAAAACGCTATATGTGCATATGCCTAACACGGGGACATAGAACAGAACATGGGAGATGTTTGATTCTGTACAGACAATAAACTGCATCTGCCTGACTTGCATACTTAATCAGTTTAACAATCCTATAAATGATCACCACCAACCAATCTGAACATTTATATCCTAATGTCTCCCGAAGGAAACCAGGACCATTTAAGTCAAAAACTTTGTGAATTTATCAATGTACATAGCCTATGAGGCCAAAATTTGAAACTTTATCAATGTCTCTAACTCAATTACAAGATAACTGTCTCAAGCAACAAGCAACATGGTACAGAGAAGTAAGATTTAATTTTCCTGTTTTTTGAAATTCATAATGTAGTGGTTTCTCAATAACTGAACATATTTATAAGGGCAAGGCACAAATCTAAATTCCTTAAACCCCAAAAGCAATCAGATTCAGGATAAGGTGAGAGATTTCTTTTTTCGTTTGAAGTTTCTCCCTTTAATTATTCCCTTTCATGGTAACCAAACAAAATAAATTGAAAGCAAAAATATAGGAGCCAAAAATGAAAATTGAAGAAAAAAGCAAGATGAACAAACTCACAGGAGAGCAATCAGAACAGAAATTCCCAGAAACATCTAGAAGGCGCTTTGCAGCCTGGAGTGCCAGCACCAGATCAGACCACCAAGAACAATAAGAACCAGTCAAAGGAGTTGGAGAATTCAGTTGCATAAAATCAACATCCTTCCAAGTCCTCAATCTCCTCGAACAAATGGGTGAGAAGGGAGATCCGACGAACTAGATCAGTGCAACCCTTTCTGAAATAAGCGTCGGTGACAATGTCGGTAGTGGAAGACCCACCTCTGGTAACTGATAAACCAGCTATTCTGGTCTCCGACGCCTGCAACACCGCCAACCATTTTCACAGTCAGATTGAGAGAGGAAAGAGATAACGAGATTTATGTTTGTAAGAAGAAACTTCACGATCACGGGTTTTAAATTTATTGAAAATCTTTGGTATGAATAATTTTAAATTTAATTGTGGACGGAATTAATTTGGAAGTAGTTTGGAGAATCTCGGTGATCGAGTACGCCAAAACGAGAAGAAAAGAAAGCAGTTGGTTTGGGATTGTCTTACATTGTCTGAGTAACTAACGCTCTTTCCTTTTATAGCACTGTTTTATGACGTGATTTCCTTAATTTCCTCAAATTTTGGCTGAAGATGGAAATATTTTGATGTTACTATAAAATGATAGAAAGGGTAAGGTCATTTGCCAGGATGTATAGCCATTATGTGTCAATTTATATAAAATTATTTATTTTGAAAAAAAAAATTATTATTACAATCTGATAAAAATGGAGTAGAGAGAAAAATCATTTTAAAATTTAATCTATACTGTATATATAAAAGTGGGTTAGTCACAAATTTTTTTAATTTTTTTAAATATTCATATGAGTTATTATTTTATTTTAAATAGATTATTAATATTATTATTATTATTTTAATTCTTTTCTATTTTAATATCAATAGGATTATTGGAGTTTTATGAAGAGTGGTAGTGAGAGCAATGGAGAAAGGGGGCATTCTTTGAAGGAAGAAGGTATCCTCCAATGGACTAATAAAAAAGTCAAAACAGAAGAGTGTGGAGCTAGCCGAAAGCAGGGTGAGTCCCATTCGAGGGAGGATGGAGAAAAACGTAAGCTTTCATATAAGGATTGATAGGGGGTATGAAGGAAAACCCAATCGAGGAGGAAGTAGGCAGTGTTGAGATGATGGATGAGAGTGGTTTTGAAAGTGAAGATGATGATGAGAATGATGGATTTGAAGATAGGGATTAGTGTCCTAACATCCGACTAACAAAGGAGGAGAAATGAAGGCTACATTACTCATGGAGGAACTCCCTAATAGTCAAACTCCTCGGTAAATGTATTAGATATAATTTCCTCTGCAAGAAGTTGTATCAAATTCGAAAACCAAGCAGAGTGTTGAAGGTAATCGATGTTGGTAATGACTTTTTCTTGATTCGATTTTCAAAAAAAGAAGATATGGAATTGGTGGTCAATGGTGGTCCGTGGCTTATACTGGATCACTATCTCACACTACGATGGTGGGAACCAAAGCTTTGATCCATTTACAACTAAGAACGACTAAGTTGCAGTTTTAGGTGAAATTTCTAGGGATTCCCATCGAATACCATGATAGTCAATTATTGTCAAACTTAGCTACAAGAATTGGGAAACCTATCAAGTGTGATACGATGACTAGAACAGCTGACAAAGGTAATTTTGCCCTCATGTGGATTGAAGTATATCTAACTAAGCCATTGGTTGCCAAATATCGACTGCAAAGTCAAATTCTCCATATTGAATTTAAGGGTCTCCATTTAGTTTGCTTCCATTGTGGTCGGTATGGGCACTCAAAGGAGCTTGGCACCCATTCCGACAAAGAAGCTCTTACTGATATTATGAAGGTTAACGAGACAGAAGTTCTAATGACCCATTCCATATTATCCTTAATAATACTACGAAGCAATGCCCAAGCTTGTGGCTTCCAATCAAGTGAGTTTTGTCATGAGAAAGAAGATCAAGGATAATATTATCATAACTCAAGAACTGCAGTATACTATGAGATTAATGAAGGGTAAGAAATAGTTCATGGTCATTAAAGTAGATTTGGAGAAAGCATATGACCATTTTAATTGGAATTTCATCAGAGAAACCTTGAATTTGGCTGGGTTTGCTAATCTTACCAATTTGATCATGGCATGTGTCTTACTAGTTTTATGAAATGGTGAAGCTACTGACCAATTCTTGCCTAAAAGGGTTATTCGACATGGGGACCCTCTATCCCCTTATTTGTTTGTGCTATGTATAGAAAGACTGGGGCATTTGATAACAAGCAAGGTGAGTTAATGGTTGTGGAAGGGTATTGAGATTGGTAACTCAGGACCAAGAGTTTCCCATTTGATGTTTGCGGATGATTTAATTTTGTTTGTGGAAGCTACTCCTGAACAAGTTGCTCTTGTTAAGAATGTTTTACATGACTTTGGCCAAGCTTCGGGTGAGAAAGTCAACTTAGACAAGACAAGGTTCTATTGTACAAACCGAGTTAAGATCAGGTCAAAAGAGAAATAGAATGCATTACGGGGTTCAAAGAAACAAATGACTTTGGAAAGAACCTTGGAGTGCCTCTGCTCTATGGCAGAGTTTCGAAAAGACACTATAAGTTCATTATAGACAAGTTTAAACATCATCTTAGCAGATGGAAGGCCAAAACTTTATCAATGGCTGGAAGAACTACTCTGGTTCAATCTGTTATTCAAACTATCCAATTATATTGCATGCAATCTTCCTTGCTTCCAGTGGGCATTTGTGATGAAGTGTAGAAAATCAGTAGGCAGTTTTTGTGGGGAGAAGTGGGAGATAGAAAGAAGTTCCACACCATTAAGTGGGACACAATTGTGACCTGCAAAGGGCAAGGAAGACTCAGTTTGAAGAATTTAGTACCATGAACTTGGCGTTTCTCATGAAGATTGGGTGGGGCTTAATTTTAGAGAGTAATAATCTTTGGGCTCAGGTTAAGAAAGCCAAATATATGGAAGATGGTGACTGCTTACAACCTTAAACAACAAGGGCTAGTGACTCTGCTCTTTGGAAGGCAGTGTGTAAGGTGTGGCCTGACCTCTTCTATGGCATTCGTTAGATAGTAGGGGATGAGAGCTTGATCAACTTTTGGGTGGATGAGTGGGTGCCAGGGAGTAGGCTGGCACTGTGGCAGTTAAGAATAAATGAGGATGATATTGACATGATGGTAAAGGTGAAGGATTTTTCTACTCTTAGTGGTGGGTAAGATGTAGACATACTGTCCTTGGTACTTCCTCGAACCATCTATGATTGTATACATGCGTTATTACCCCTGACATTGCATGAAAATCCTAATAGTGTCGCCTGGGGTTATTCAAGTAATGGAGCCTTTGCAGTTAAGTCTGCTTCTGCTATGTGTGCTAATAAGGTAACTAGATATTAACCGAAGCATTGGAATCTTATCTGGAAGTGGTCAGGTCCGTATAGTATTCAAATGTTTTTGTAGCTTCTGTTTTGAATGGGTTGCTAACTAATGAAAATCGGGCCATGCATATTCCTGGTATTTCTACGTTATATGATACATGTGGGATGGAAGTGGAGTCCTCCCTTCACACTATTCATGATTCCTACAAAGCATGGACAGTGTGGTCATCATTGATAATTCAGTCAAGACATGTTCCTGGGTTTTTTACGGATTCGTTGGAAGATTGGATGTTTCCTAATTTGAGTGATAATGGAAGGGACACGACTGGAAATTAGGACTCGACTTTTGGTATAACCTGTCGGTACTTATGGAAATGAAGGAATCTACACATTTTCAAGGAAGATTTTGGATGGCCTCAATCTCTTGAAAGTATAATCTGGAACTTTTTGAATGAAATGGAGTGTGTGGGGGAAAAACAATAAGCTTTTTTCCTCATGGTCATCAGTATGTAATGGCTTGGATTAGTTGGTTCGCGCCTCTAACCAATTGGGTTAAACTTAGTAGGGATGAAGCCTCAAGAGGAGACTCGGGACCTACCAATGCAGGAGGGGTTATTCGTAATAGTAATCGGAAAGTTAGAATTTGGTTTTGGGCGAAAAATAAGTTGGTATTGTTTCGTTAGAGCTGAGTTATGGGATTTAAGGTTAGGTCTCCTAGCTGCTTGGAACAAAAAGTTTCGCAAGGTCTTGATTGAAGTAGATTCTTATATAGTGTTGCAGCTAGTTAATTCTATAAATTGTCATTTGAATGCTCACAAGCCTCTGATTTGTGACATTTGCAAGCTATTGACTTTGGATTGGGAAGTTCGTATAAATCATATTCACCGAAAAGGTAATAAAGTAGCTGAGTACTTTACCAATTTTGCTTTGGATCACCAAGGCTGTGAGATGAGCGGGATGCAAATTTCCTCATCCTCTTCGTTTACTAGTGGATGCTGACAATGTGGGAGTAGCATGGGCAATGAAGATTTGTTGTTAATCTTCCTAGTATTTCTGTTTTGTTGTTGTTTCTTTCTTTCCCTTTCAATATATATATATCAATAGGATTATAATTGTTTTAAAACTACTATTATTATTTTACTAATTCTTCTCTATTTTTTTTCATAACTGAATACATGTGTATTATGTATCATTTTAGTTTAGAAAAAATTAACTAAAATTAGAAGGACATCGTAAAGATGTTTAGACTTTTAATATAACTAGCTCCATCACACTGTGCTCACACATGCGATTCAAGGGCATTTTTCTAATAATGTAAAAATATATTATAATTGTTGTATAAAATAGAGAGAATGAAGATAAACTTTAGAAGAGATATATTTTTTTTTTGATTATCATAAAAAAATTAATTGGTTAATTGAAGTTAATAATATGTGACGTTTTTTGTTTTTTGTTAATTTTTTCTCATAATTATAAAAGGAATTGAGTAGTTTCTAATAAATAAAATTTTAATTTAAAAATAAGTCAAAATTTAGGAGAATACCTATCCTCACTTTTAGTATATTATTTGAATTCAAAATTATATTAGAAAGTCATAGGACCATATCACCTAATACTGCTTTTAGGGGTGGATCAATTGTTGTTTAAGAAAACTGTCACATGACATAACAATTAACACATTAGATTAATAAGCTACAATAAATTATTTAATTTATATGAAGTGGTTTAATGGCATAAATTCTATTTTTTCTTAAATAACTTATGAATTTTTATTATTGCATAATTACCTTTATTTATTATTATTTTTTAAATAAACTATTTTTTTCTTTCTAAATTTTTTTAATAAACTATTATTTTTTTCTATTTTAATATCAATAGAATTTTAATTATTTTAGAACTATTGATTTCTTTTTTACTAATTTTTTAAATATTTATAAATTTATAATTTTCAATAATTATATGTCAATAGTAATTAAGTTTGACTTTCTCAATTTTTTTTTATTTAATTAGTTCCTAATAATCATACTTTCAAATTTTAAAAAATTATCATGAATTAAAAGAAATATTAAGAGTATATTTTTTATGATTATAATATTGTTGTTTTAACTTTTAGTTCATAAAAAATTAAATTTTCTTAATATTATATCTTAATAGTAGCTAAGATTGAAATTCTCAATTTTTTTGTCTAATAAGTTCCTAATCATTTTAGTAATTATTTCTTAGTTATTCTCAAATTTATGAAATAATGTTTTATTTTTTTTAAACACTATGATTTAAAAATTTTAAGAGTATTGTTTTCATCATCACAATATTGTTGTTTTAACTTTTAATTGATATAAATTTTTTTTAAAAAAATTGGCCAAATTTATCTACTTGTTTATGTATATAAAATAATTTAGAGAGAAAAAAAATAATTTTCTTAAATACTCTTATGAGTTTTCACTATACATAAATACTTTTAATTGTTGTTTTGCTTCAAAAAAACTATTTATTTACTTTTTTTTCTTATTATTCTCTACTTTAATATTAATAAGATTGTAATTGTTTTATGACTATTATTTTTTTCTTAATTATTTTAAATATTAATAAATCTATAATTTATCAATTACTATATATAAATAATAACTAAGATTGAATTTATCAATTTTTTATATAATAAAAAAAATACTGTTAATGAAAAGAAATATTAAAAGTATAATTTCTATGATTATAATACTATTGTGTTAATTTTTCTTATATTGTTAGAAATTTGAAAAAAATTATATGTTAATATTATGAATTAAATTTTTTATTGGATTTATCTATTTGTTTAATATAATTAACATAAAGTGTTAGTTTTTTAGCGTCAATTACACTTCATCCTATGAACTACCACCTATTTTGTAATAACTCCTATGACATATTGAATTAGGCACATACCATTATTTATAATTAGTGAATAATCTCAAATCATCTAAATTAGTTATTAAATATAACAAATTAACTGAACAAAGACTAAACTATACTAGTTATAAGTCTTTATTATTTTTTTTTTTCTATCTATCTCTTATTTCTTATTATATATATATATTTTATAGCAATTAAACTCTCCATATTCATCCAAATTTACATTTTTTTTAATAATTATGATACAATAGTAAGAAGAAAAAAATTAATGTAAATATTATCATTATAACGCAAATTGAAACAATAACTTACATGATTTCTATAAATGTGAAAAATAATATTAGCAATTAAATTGATGATTATAATATTAAGATTAATAAAATAAAGATTATAAATGATTGAACTATTGTCTATTTAAGGCTAAAATTGAATCAGTATAAATAGTTTAATTTCGAAAAAAAAAATATGTAGAAATAAGAAGACATATGAAAAAGGGTAATTTAGTCTTTTTAGTTAATTTGTTAGATTTAATGGGTTTGGATCATCTCTTGTACTATAGAGAATTTTGCTCCAAATCTACGTTTTCAGGTTTCCATCCCAAAAAATTATTCTAATTGAAAAAAATAAAAAATTGTCCTTTCGATGATCTAAAACAAATCATTTTTTTAATTCTTAAAGATATTTTAGTACACAAGAATGACCATTTCACTTTCATGCATAACTTCATAGAATGATTATTTTTTTGTTTGATACGTATTTAACCGTTGAATGATCATTCTATTATGGTCATTTTATTTCATAAAAGTAAGAATTCTCATAAAAGTAGGAATTCTCAAACCCACATTGTAATTTCTTATTTGTCCATTAATCCATGTGGATTGGCTATGTCTAATACTGTCACATCATCAGTCCATTACAGTCCTATTAAGTTAAATTAGACAAGAAATAACGATATGACTCAATTGGATCAATTTTATAATTTTTAAGGACCCAAGTCATTACTAAATGTGTGATAGGAAGTAAAATAAAATTTGACCCTAACTCTAGGGGCTTAAAAATATAATTTAGTCAAAAATTTAAAAATTGAAACTTTTTAAAATAGTAACTTACACAATAAATAATATTAAAATTGTGATGAACTAGTTAATAAGCACTATAAACTTTTCATTTGTATCACCTAAATGCATTAGTTTAAAATTATTATTTTTATTCTTCGAGATCAGGGGTGAGAATTTAGGTCGGTCGGTAGGTAGGTTTTGGGGCTTTTTACAGACTGAACCGAGCAAGTTGATTCCTCAAAAATCCTAACCGAGAGACCACCATAAATAATCGATTTTTTCAGTTCTTCCAACCACCTGTTATTGCTTCAGGTTGCTAGTCAAATGTCGATTGTTCTTTCAAATCAGTATACAATCCTAAATCCAAAATGTTTACAGCCAAATCCACCAGTGGGTAACCAAATCTCAATTTTCAAATAATGACAACCCTAGATTAGCCTAATGTTCTTGATTTGCTCTTGCTATTCTTTTTTCCATTCAATTCAATTAAGACGTGGTTTCATCATGATCTAGTTCGATCTGATGTGTAGAAGTAGAAGGAGAAATACGGTTATGATTATGGCTTAGATCTCAAAACAACAAAGTAAAAAAACCAAATATTACCTCTCACTACACTAATCACTTCAAGACTCCGAAAATTAAAAGAGAAGGAATGATGGATTGTGAAAGTTGAAGAAATAAGGTAGCAGCCATGAAGAGGCTGAGAAGAAAGAAAAACTTGTTTCTGCGTATGAAGAGCCAGAGAAGACAGAAAAGAGTTACTTTACTTGCTTACCCTCAATTTGTTTGAATGGGTATGTATTATGGGCTTTTGGGTTATGGGCTGTCTTTGGTGAGTGTTATTTGGTGTAAGAGGTAGGGGTGGCAATGAGCCGAGCTAGCTCGTGAACAGCTCGTGAGCTACTCGGATCAAGCTTGGCTCATTTTTTAAACTAGTCGATCTTGAGTTTTATTTTAAGCTCGTTTAGTAAAACGAGCAGAGCCCAATCTTTACAAAGTTCAGCTCGTGAGCTAGCTCATTTAATATTATTTAATAAATTTTTTATTATTTATATATACATTTATAATAAATCTATTTATATACAAAAAACAAATATAAATTGTTGCTTAATTTAGTGATAATTTGCACAAATACTCACTAAGTAGTCATGGGTTCAACTCTCCTTGCCTACAAAACTTTTTTTAAAATTTTCAAAAAATCTTCACGAGCCCTTAACGAGCCGAGCTGAACTTAAATATTTGATCACGAGCCTGAAACGAGCTTAAGCTCGTGAGCTTGAAACGAGCCCAAGCTGAGCTCGAGCTTGCCTAAAATGAGACGAGCCGAGCCGAGCTTTGCCAAAGCTCAGCTCAAGCTCGGCTCTTTGACTACAGGAGGGTGTAAAATGTGGAATAATTTAACAAATAATATTGTGCCACCTGTTTTCAGTTGAGTCAGTTATTCAAAAATTCAAAACATACTCACCTGCAAAACTGACCCGACCCAACAAAATTAAAAAAATTATATTCGTTTTTGAAATAATCTATTTCAGTTTGAGTAAGTTGCAAGTTAATTCTTTCAATTTGGGTCGGATATTCGATTTTTCGGGTGATGTGCTCACACCTATTGGAGATAATATGAACTAGAAAACGAGTTCCCAATCAAAAAGATCACATTGTTATTTAAGTGCATACTTGATAATTTCAGCACAATGAGGTGGGTAGACCATTTGGTATCCCGCATTTTCATCGTCTTGTTACCCCTTCTGGGGACTCCCCGAGAAAAAACCACTTAATAGCTCCCTTTCACGTTCTATTAAGGCAGCTGTGCCTGTGAGCTGTCCATCTACCCCCCAACTAGAAATTAGAAAGGGCAAATTATACTTTTTTTTCCTTACAAAGTTGGATAATTTGACACTAAGATCTAGATTTTAAAATATTACAACTCTCATCTTAATTATTTTAAAAATTTATGGTTGATATGAAATAATTTAAGATAAAATATGGTTGTATTTTTTTATTTTGTTTTAAGTATTTAGTTTTTTGACTCTATTAAGCTTAGGAAGACGCCTTCCAATTACTTTAAAATTTGAATTTATGTTCTCAAATCCAGTTCTCTTTCGCTTAGACTTCTTGATAAATATGCTTATATCTCTATAAATATCAAAACAGTCTTATTTATTTATTTATTTATTTTTCAATTGAATCATAAACAAATATATTAAATGTTGTTATCTAATCATCAATTTGCACAATTAGAGAAAAAATAATAAAAACTTCAAAATCCAACTGCTAAGTGCGAAAGCAATTTTCTCCAAACACAATCGGAATTCGGACGCCTCCTTGTTGAATTCGACGTCATGGCCTCTGCAAGTTTCGCCAAGCTTAACTCGCAATCATCGCAGTGGATCGGACAGCAGTCTTTCAGTCAGCGTCCCGGATCGTCAACTCGTTTAGCCACTCGCCGAGTCTTCGTCCCGATCCGCGCCGGATCTTACACTGACGAACTCGTCCAAACCGCTGTTAGTTTTCTTTTACTTGCATGGGTTTACATATATTCATCAGCATTTATCGTTTTTTGATCGTGATATCTATGTTTTTTTGTTTTTACTTTCTGATTTGATTGAATTCAATGCGTACGGATAATTGACTGAATTTCGTTTTCTTGTGTTTGGAATACTAAACGTAAAGCCTAAACCATCATTCGCATAATTATGTAGTTCCATTTATTTATATATTTTTCTATTTATTGGGTTTTAGTGTAAATAATTTGATACCAGGATTACATGCTTTTCTTTGCCCTTCTCTGTGATTGAGTTAAATTTGAAATTGAATTATGTATGTACTGTCAGTTTTCTGTTTTTCTCTACAACTAAAAAGGCTTATATTTCCGGTTTCTAAGTTCACTCGTTTATTGTCCCTTTTGTTTAGTTGGTTTCTAAGGATACTGGCTTCCTTAATCGGTTCCTGTTCTTGGGGAGTAAGAGAGAGACTTTCTAGTACAATGGGTGGACATTCCTTGTTCTGTTTGTGACGTCATTGGTTTTTACTCATTCTTTCCTTAGTAGAACATGTCTTCCTCGGAGGGTTTCTCTATAAATTTTCACTCTAGGCATTATGGATTTGTTGCCATGAGTGTTCAAATAATATATGTTAGAAAGCATAAAGAGACTCAAAGTGTCTTGGAAGATGCCATGATTGCTTCTTGAGTGCTTGATTGTTGATTCAAGTTTTGTCAAAACTCAAATAATATTAATTTATTTCATTTGGTTTTTCTTTTTGATGTTATAGAAATCTATTGCGTCTCCTGGTCAGTGGTATCCTTGCCATTGATGAGTCAAATGCAACTGCTGGGAAGAGGTTAGCATCCATCGGCTTGGACAACACTGAAGCCAATCGCCAGGCTTACAGACAGATATTGCTGACAACTCCTGGTCTTGGTGAATATATTTCTGGTTCCATTCTTTTCGAGGAGACACTTTACCAGTCAACAACCGATGGGAAGAAGTTTGTGGATTGCATGCGAGAAAGAGAAGATTGTCCCAGGGGATCAAAGTTGATAAGGTCTGATGTCTATTAGTAGATAAGTAATTTTTTGTTATGATCTGTGACATAAAATTTGTATCATTGATTGACATTATAGTCATGTATCCTACTTTTGTATTTTAGGGTTTGGTCCCTCTACCAGGGGTCAAACAACGAATCTTGGTGCCAAGGTTTAGATGGACTGGCTTCAAGATCTGCGGAATACTATAAGCAAGGTGCTCGATTTGCAAAGTGGTAAGCTATTCTTTCTTTTTCTTTCATCTGTGTTTTGGAAAGTTCACGTGAAACTTTCTTGTTGGTAGATGCACCAAAGATGACATTAAGGTTCAATTCTGTTGTGGTTGTTGATGCATTATTTTTTATTTTTTGGTGATAAACAGGAGGACAGTTGTTAGCATTCCCTGTGGTCCTTCAGCACTGGCTGTTAAGGAAGCTGCATGGGGACTTGCTCGTTATGCTGCTATTTCTCAGGTATGGCTTCATTTTTGTAGGGGATGGGTTGAGGGCTTTTGGTCAGGGTATGGAAAGAACTACAGAAGGAAATAATTTTTTTTTCCAGCATATGCTGACTTCTGGATAAGTTGAGGAAACTCTGAAACAATTCAATAATTTAGCATAATTTTCTTCTTAAACAGATAAAAGTTAATTGCCATAACTTCACAGTGCACTGCAACTTTACATGAGAATCTTAATGTTTGAAAATTCATGTTTGCTGAAATTCTTAGACGATCATTCAAATAGTAAGGCTGTTCAAGTTGTCTTCATATGATAGTTAGTTTGTTACTGATTAAATCATCTATTTTGGTGTTAATGTTTGACCTTAATTGTGTACATACAAATTTTATTTTTTTTTTCCTCTTGTTTTCCTAAACAAGGTTTCTATTGGAATGAGCTGCGAGCATCTCATGCAATCACTGCTGACAATTATATTGGTTAATCTTATTGAAGTTAAATAGAGTATTTAAGCATAGCACAAGTACTCTTTAGACATTGTATTTTCAAATTTATTATTGTTTTTCTATATTAAATTTCAATGTTTTATCAATATGGCCACTATATATATATGCAGGACAATGGTCTTGTTCCAATTGTGGAACCTGAAATTCTTCTTGATGGGGACCACCCAATTGAAAGGACACTAGAAGTGGCAGAGAAAGTTTGGGCAGAAGTATTCTACTATTTGGCTGAAAATAATGTCTTGTTTGAAGGAATTTTGCTTAAGCCTAGCATGGTAACCCCAGGAGCTGAGCACAAGCAAAAGGCTTCCCCTGAGACCATTGCCAAGTATACACTTACAATGCTCAAAAGAAGAGTTCCTCCTGCAGTTCCCGGAATCATGGTACAACTATCTGAACCTTCTTTATTAAAAAAATAAAAAATGATATCTCATTGCTCACTCTTGATAAATGTAATTCTTGCAAGTTAATGATTTGATGTTTAAACTGTGCCAATCCTTGGTTAAATATGTTTTAAGTTATTTCCTAGGAAGCTATATTTTGTGGCTGTAATGGGAAGCTAACTTAACTGACCCCAGTTCCTAAATATTCTGGCAAGCAAGTTGGTTCTTTTACAAAGTGGTGGATCTATCTCCACCTTGTTGATATTGATGGACATCTTTGCATTTCATATTGAAATTTATGTATTTTGTTGTAATCCTCAGTTTTTGTCTGGAGGGCAATCTGAAGTGGAAGCAACATTGAATCTTAATGCAATGAACCAAAGTCCCAACCCATGGCATGTTTCCTTCTCATATGCCCGTGCACTACAGAATTCCGTACTTAAAACATGGCAAGGGCAGTCCTGAGAATTTTGAAGCTGCTCAAAAGGCACTTTTGGTGCGTGCAAAAGCAAACTCCTTGGCTCAGCTTGGAAGATACTCTGCAGATGATGAAAGTGATGAAGCCAAGAAAGGAATGTTTGTCAAGGGCTATACCTACTAAGCTGAAGTTGACGATGTCTTGTGCCTCTTACTGTTTCCATTATTGTTAGTACCTTTTCTTTTTTTGTGCTGAAATCTATTATTAGTCCTTAGTTAGCTATGGCTGCTAATGGAACTTAGATAACTTGTGCATTTTTTTCCTAGTCATTTGTTCTTGAGATTGAGCTAGAATAAAACCCGCAGGAAAGATTAAGTTTTGCTTAGTATGTGTATTTCGTTGTAATCTTAAAATTCGGTAGCTCTCAAGAGTGTAATCACTTATCAAGTTAGTTTAAAGTGTTTTCTTGTCTATGCGTACCCACTTATTTTGTCCTTCGCTATTTCTCATATTCGCGTAATTGTTGGCCTTAAGGTGTTATTGCTCATCAGGGAAGTTTTAACTTATAAGTTCTGTTGGATACCATTACCAAGCTTGTGGTCATACACCTCTTTCCATTAATTTGTCATTTTGAAAGAATATGTGTGTTATGTTCAATGTGTGGCTTGTTGATGATGACAGACTATATAATTATTTTGTATAGAACTTTGATGTTAAATTACTATCATAGACTATATTGCTATTTTGTGCTTATTTTTGTTACTTTCAGACTATGATTTGATTTCATTGGCAAAGAATATGAAGGTTTAGATCTGTTTCTTGCGTCATTTGGATATGTTAGACAACTTGTTGCGTCTTTTGTTCTGTTTTTAATATATCTGTTTGTGCGGTTAGTATATGTTTTGGTTGTAATTTTCATGGTTGAAGGTGTTTGTGTGATATGTTTAGTGGGTTATGTGTACTATATTCACATAAGTATTTCTGTAAAATATTTCATTATAAAAGGGAGTAGACAATGTTTTCCAAACATGGGAGTGGGAAAAGTATATCATATTCCTAGGTAAAATTTGGCACATGCACCCAAACAGATAGATAATTTTTTTCATGGAATTGATTTTTCAGATATTGGTTCCTGGAAAACATATGCAAAGTAGCTAAATGCTGTTATCGAACCAACCCATTATATTTTGTTAGAGCCCTTGTAGGGTGATACGTATAAGTATACATATACACACATATATATATATATATATATAATTTATGTGTTGCGTTGCACTTAAATTATGTATAATTGTTTTGAAAAAGCTAAAAAAATGTTAAGCTATGCTTATAATAAAAACTTAATATAGTATAATTTTTTTAAAAGTTTTATCTTATAAAATATTTTTTAATGTGTTTTGCTATGCATATATTTTTAATATTTTACTTATATTCTTGCATGCTTTAATATAGGAAGTCATATATTTTTCTCTTTTTTATGTTATATAAGAAAAAAAAAACTTGTAAGAGATAAAAATTAAGATGAGCAGAGACATAATATTATTTTACAAAATCTCTAAGTTCACAATCAGGAATGATTTTAATATCATGATTTTGATTGTTAATTAATATCATTACTAATTTAAACTTCTTAATTTGAATTATTTGTGATATAAAGTAATCAGTTTCTAAATATTACCACATAGACAAGTTCATTCTATGATTGATGGTTTTCTTTTTTGGTTAGAATGTCTCAAATGGTATAAAAAAATAATCCTTAAACAATACTTAATTCTTTTAATCATCATATCAACAGCCATTTACATACAAAATGACTTAGTTACTAGAAGGAGTAAATAAAAAAATCTACATATTAAATTGTGGGAGGATGACTGCTATTTTTTTCTTTGAATTCTTTGAAATCTGAAGTTTTGTTATGAGCCTCCTTAGCTAGCAAATCTGCTAGCTTGTTCCCTTCTCGGGAGCTGTGAGATAGAGTTGCTTGAGATAACCCCTGAGTAAGGAATCTGCAATCATCAATGGGAGAGCCTAAAGGGTGAGAATCAGCATTTACAGAGTTAACAAGATCAATAACAAGATTTGCATCAATTGATACATCCAAGTTCCTGGTATCTAGCACGTAGGCCAAATTCAAATCGTCCCTTAAAGACCAAAGTTCAGCTTCCACACTGTTACCTATTCCAATATTTCTCATAATTCCACTGATGAAGCACAAAACTCATCTCTGATCAAACCACCTGCTGCAATTTTTCCCGGATATCCCAAAGATGAACCATCGGTATTCAATTTAAAAAACCCAGGCTGAGGTGGTATCCATTTAATAGGAACCGAGACAATTTTTTAAAGCTGGGGTTAGGGACCAGGGCCAAAAACTGAGTTGCCTTAAGGAAAGAGGACATTAGGATAGAGTCTAAGTTATGGTCCTGATTTTCAAGGACTTTAGAGTTCCTGTTATTCCAGAGTGTCCAACGCACAAGAAAGAAAATGGCATTCCAAGGTAATTTGAAATTCTTATAGGAGCAGATTTGAAAGCAAGAGGAATTTGTATGAATCCACTCAAAGCTATTGAGGGTGAAGAAATTAGAAATGGTGATAGGGATGCCCAAAAAAACTCCAAGCCTGCTTTTTGATAAAACAATCTCTTAAATATGCAAAGAAGTTTCTGATTCACTAGGACACCAACTACAAGAGTTGTTACTATTTAAACCTCTGGTGGAAAGCAAGGATTTTGTGGGAATCCTATCATGACAAGTCAGCCAAAAAAAGGTTTTAAAACGATTATGAATAGGGAGTTTCCAAATCCAACTAAACTTCTTTAGAAAGCCAGTATTAGAAGAAGAGCTAACAAGGTTATATGCAAAAACAGTTGAGAACTTACCATCACTAGAAGCCCCCCAAATGAAATTGTCCTCCTTAGCACTATTAACTTGGGTAGCATATTAACTTGTATAGCAGTAGCTCTAATTTTCTCAATTATATCATCATTAAGAGAAAGGATAGGGTGTTGAGGTTCCAAGAACCTTCAAAATGAACCTGGTAAATTTTCATGTCTTCCTCCCCTCTTTGAAAGGGTCCATGAAAAAGATTTCTTAGTGGACCAATGCCAGTCCAGTTGTCTAACCAGAATCTGATAGTGTTACCATTCATAACAACCCATTTAATTCCCAGTTTGGTAATAGGCCAAGAATCGACAACACTCCTCCAAATAAAAGACTCTTATTTCTAACCAAAGAATTAGTAAGGCGGCCACTTCTAATGTATAAGCATTTAACAATGACCGGATCATTAATAAGGTATGAGTTTAAGAAATAAAAACAGCAACAAAATTAAATTAGTTAAACTGAAAAGTGTTTCAGTAATGTTGTATTGCTTGATATAAAAATTTATCTAGTGAAAACCGGTTTATATAGGTTGTATAAGGTGACCCCGCTTAATGAACCTCGTCTAGTATTAGACTAAGTACAAAAGAACCGTTGTCCATATAGTAACCCAATCCTAGGTGAGAAACAGGTTCTGCAAATTTCAACAGAACCCAATCCTTAAGAAACAATGGAGTTATTACTCAATCTTTAGCAGATATAAGTACCAAGTGAAATCAAGTAAATATCAAATCCATAACTAAACTACATTATTATCAGATATTAATTAATTACTCACACAACATGTTTGCCAAATATTCTGTGTTTGTTACATAAGAATCTAATTGTGCTTTCCCATGCTAATTAAAAATCTAACATTAATAACAACGAAGTCCATCAGTCCATGCATGACATTGTGCCTTACAGAATGTTGTAATTCAGCCGATCTTTATTGGTATCTTCACTTATAAAGATTTACTCAAGCTAGCATGACAAAGATAGCATTCTTCCTTCATCCTTTAAAAGTACTCAAGATCAGAGCTCTGTGTTAATGAAAAAGAAGAAGTGTCGGAGATGGAACTAAATCTAATTCCCTGGATGATACTTTAGGCTTATTTTGACTTTGCTTCTCTTCAGCAACCTTGAATGGAGGTGAAGCAATAGAAGTTATACTGAGGTCAAGGTTTAGATCTGGCAAGCGACATGGGTGTCCATCCTCCAAGCAACTTGCAGAATCTGATAGTTCTTGATCACAGTTATGGCCACTACAAGATTTTGTAGCTGGATGATCATTATAGGCCTTATTTTTCAGACCAGACAATATTGAGCTATTTGAAGTTCGATGGAGTTTATGCCTGATCAATCGATGATTATTTGGATCAATCCCCATTTTCACAAGCTTTCTTCTTAGATGAGAGTTCCAATAGTTCTTCACTTCATTGTCTGTCCGTCCGGGCAATCTTCCAGCTATGAGTGACCACCTAAAGAAATTAACATACCATGTTACTAACACTTCAAACCTTTTGATCAATACGAGCATAAATGATACATTTGAGTTGCATGAAAATTTCAAAAAACTTTTTAAGATTGCTTTTATATGATTAGTTGGTTAACTGGACACACTGATACACAAAGAAAAGTTTATGTTATGAATTATGTAATCGTACCGATTGCCTAGAAGTGCATGAAGCTTGATGATGAGATCTTCTTCATCTTCAGCAAAATTGCCTCTTTTAAGGTCTGGTCGTAGATAGTTTATCCATCTCAGCCTACAACTTTTACCACAGCGAAATAGGCCTGGTGATAATACCAAAATGCATTTGTTAAATTAGTGATTGTATCCGTTGATGCACTGAACTTTTCCATTGTTCAATAGAACATAAAGTAAATAATTTACATTCTTACTCAAATTTCTCTAATGCATACAATCTTAGTTAATAATATGAACTAATTGCAATACAACTCGGTGATACAATTATACAAAGGTAAACTTTGCAATATAACAAGAGGTTTCTAATTCTAATTCTATCTCATCCTCTGTATTATATTTAGCAGAATTTGTGTACTAATTAGTTAATGCAATTGCATGGTATTTAATTCCATATATATATACCTGCAGCCTGGGGGAGAGTTCGCCAGCATCCTTCGCCCTGTTTTTGAATGTAATCTATGAGCTTTTGATCTTCTTCTTTGGACCAAGCCCCTTTGTTAGTGTCTTGCTTGTCACAGCAAGGCTTTCTCATTTGTAAAATGATATATATTGTTATCTTCAACTCTATTTGCTTCAAGAAAGGAAACCCCCTAGATTTGCTAGATATGGAAGACGATGATAGAGTACTACAGATATGAGAGAAGAGGGATGGAATTCCAGGACTGCAAAGTGAGAATATATCAATGGAGGCATATATATATATATATATGTATATTAGTATTGGGTTGACTGTTTGGATATAACGAAAATATGGTTGACTTGGAATGGTGGTTATGCCCATGCATGACTCTCAGAACACCTTGAGAGATAGATAGAGATATAGATAGAGACTAATGCATGTTCTCATTTAGATGTATTCTTTCTGTATTTTTGCAGTTCTTACAAGTAGTGTGGTATATGCTGTGATCATGACTTAAGTAATTATAAAATCTTTATTGGTCCATGCAGTTCCAAAAAAGAAAAAAGAAAAAATTGAACAAATAAATGAAAGACTGAGGAGAGTAAAGACTGCATGCATGGAAGATATAGTTTGTCGGGCTTTGATTTGGAATATCAACCAAATGTTGGCCACACAGAAGGAGAACGATAATCGTCTGAGATGAAGATAGAGTAGGATAGGGAGGATAGTTCACAAGGTCACCTGTTTTAAAGTTGACTGTTAGTTTTCAAATTATTCATGTCTTCAAAAGTGGACAACGTAAATATAAAACTAATTAATCACGGTGTTTGGTAATAATACTATATATGATTCTCTAGTCCTGATGTCGATGATCTGTTTTTGATCAAACGGGGAGATGAATTTATCAAGGTACACATATGTAAGTTAATTGGCTCAGATGTTACTTGACCGTTAACCAAAATAAATAATAACAAAATTGTATAATAAACTTATGGCTAAATTATATCTTTGATCCCTATAATTTGACTTAGATTTTATTTTGCATATTACCATTCGATTTGTTGCAATTGGATCTCATAATTATAAAATCGTACCAATTGAGTTCCTATCATCACTTTCAATTAGTGTTAAAACTGATAGAAGTAACATTGACTAACATATACTATTGTGGACAAATAAAAAATTTACCCTTGTTATTACAAAACAATTATATGAAAATAAAAATAAAATCTCAAATTTTATTTAGAAATAAAAAATTATCTTAACTCTCAACTCATTCTCTCCTAATCTATCTCTAATCAAAATCCAAACCCACAAGAACTTCTCCTTTCCTTTCTTCCCATTTCAACCACCACTTTACCCACATTCAACCACCAACCTCTCATCCTCTTAGTGAGTCATCATTTCTATTTCTCATGGATCTAATTACACTATAAAGGTGTTTCAGGCATGATTCTTTTACCTACCAGACCTCTACTCGAGGAAGGAGTCTTTAAGGAACTAGAAGTGGCCATGACCTGCAAATTTTTTAAAAAATATTAATATTATAACTCAAAATTAATTCTTAATCTCTTATTCTTCTCTTAGTTAATATTGTGGCCCTTCCAAAAATAAAAACTAGATAACATTTTTCATTTTTTTGACTACAAGATTATTGGTCGGAACTTAAAACCCAACCCAAGACTAAATACTCATAGGTTAAAATTTCTATTATTTTTTGTAGTTTATAAATTTTTATTATGTCTTATGAATTTTTGAGTTTCTTATGTTTTTTTTTTTTTTAGCTATTACTAAAGTGAAATACGTTTATATAAAATTTTAGCAACCCGCTTAAGAATAAATGTCTAACTCCGCCACTACCTCTATTTTTCTTCAACTTCGCTATTGGGTTACTAATGCATACCCACATAACTTTCTTTGGGTGGTAGAATTTGATCCCAAGAATAATATTTTCCTCGTGGCCACAGGGTAGAATCAAACTGCCTAACATAGGAGAATTTATAATTTGTGAGCTTTGAAATTTTCTACAAATTTGTTATGGTCTTAGGTGCAGATCCAGATTTTCTTTAGATTTCTTAGAGATTAGATTGGGTAGTGATGATGGGTGGTGGTTTTGGTTAGTTCAATCATGGCTGGTGGTTGTGATGTTTTATAATAAAATTAAAGTTGACGAAGAAGGAACAAATATGAACAAAAAATTATTTTATTATTTTAGTTTTTTTTTTCTTGAAAATTTGATACTTAACTAATATTTTTATATAATTTTTTGTAATGACACATGTCAAATGCTTATTTTTCCACTATGGTATCTGTAAGTTCATGTCACTTCCGTCAGTGGTAATACTAACAGAAGGTGACGACAGTCGGCAGGGACTCAATTGGTACGATTTAATATTAATGGGGACCCAATTGCCACAAAGTAAATAGTATGGACCAAAGGGAAATTCGAATCAAATTACAGGAACCAAAGATATAATTTAGCATAAACTTATAATATAGCTAGGTGATATTGTTTGGTAATAATCTATATTTTGTAAAGAGAAATATTTACAAGAACTAATATAATTGATACTTGAGAATTAAGAGAATATAGTATTGACACATTATCAATAAACATATCTAATATTTACACACTTAATCTTGTCACATCATCCATTTTGTCTCTCTTAAATTATATTATTTTGTCACATCACCTACTAATTCTCTTACGAACATGTCTCTTAAGTTAATTATGTAAAATTTAAGTTTCTACTCTTTCAATTTAATTTTTATTATCTTTTCTCTTCTATTTTGTTACATAGATTTATTTATTTATTTATGTTTCTTTCAAATATTTCTCATTTTAGTAGTTTTGTTTTGTATTTTTTAAATTCTTAAACAAAAAATTCTTACTTTACTCTCACCCTCTATAATTTACAAATAATAATATACCTTATATGTACATGAATAAACTTAATTTAAGCTATCTCCAGTTATAAATAAAAATGACTTGACTTCATTAAAAGAATATTATAATGTCTATTTTTTTGAATGATATTTTCATTGCTTATTAGAGTTAACCAATTGCAAAAAAAAAAAAAAAAAAAGAGAGTAAATCTATATTTAAATCAAGTCAGAAATTAGTATTGATGCTAAATTTTTAATTTATTTTTACTTAAATAGAAAAAATATATGTTTATTCAAAATTTAAAATGTTTCTTTATAAGTTAAAAATTTACATTATATAATATTTTAAAAAAAATATATAAGTTTATAATGTTGTTAATAATAAATCTAAAAAAAATATATATAATAACTCATACATCAAACGAAGGCCGAATAAATCCAATAATAATGTAATTATATAACTAATATGATTAATATAGGGCTCATTGAGTTACGAGTTACCGTAGATTATAGTAATATTATAATATAATATTGATACAGGTTACAGGGGTGTTCATGGTTGGTTTGATTGAGATTTTAAAATCAATCCAATCTAATTGGTTCGAAAAAATTTCAAAATCAAACCGAACCATACAGGCTTGGCCACCAGCCTAATCAATCCGTGAGTTTTTAGATGGCATTTATTTACGCTAATTAATTGCAAACCTAGAATAAAAAATTTAATCAACATGTACATGCCTTATAAGAATTTTGATAAATACTTATTAGAGAATATTAATTAATTAATTTTTTAAAATGTAAATCATTGGATTTGTGATTTGTGCGTGTTAGACTGTTAGGTTGGTCTACTGACCTTAAAATTCTTGGACCAATCCTGTCCAGAAAAATACCTACTAGAAGTCAAACTAATCCCACCCATATAATCAATAAACCGAACAAATATCCTATCGAATTTGTTTGGTTTCATTGGGTTGGATCGGGTTATGGAACATCACTCATTCATGGTGTTTGATTATATCAAAATAGTATATACTTATAGTTACAGATGGCAACTAGTCGAGTTTAAATCAGTTCGACTCGTCAAATTTTTGGCAAACTCTTACTCATCTCGTCATATTTTATAAACTACTAAGGAGTCAATTTAACAATTTATTATCAAACTACATCTTATATTATTATTATTTTCACATAAACACGCGGATCATGGTTATGTGAGTAAATTATTATTTTTCTCTATATATTGATGTAAACTTTGAAATTGGGACAAGAAGTCTTCTAATGGTAATTGATTAGGAACAATGACATAGTACCAGACATTAATGGAGACAGGGAAATGAACCCAAAAATGAAAAAGAAAAAGCAAAGAGAAACGTTGTAAAATATACAATTGCACATATATCAATATGAATTGGGTAAATAATTATAAAATTATTAGAACCTGTTAACTAAAAAAAAATCAATTACTATTAGAAAAGGGTATTGATAAAAGGGTAATTATGTATATTAAAGAGAAACGTTGTAAAATAAATAATTACCCATGCATGACTCTCAGAACACCTTGAGAGAGAGAGAGAAGGCATTTTGTGAACAAAGTTGGTGTAGTAGTTAGTTGCCGTTAAGTACTAGTCGTTATCCTTTCATTCATTATCATTACCATGATTTTCTTTTTGATTTTTAACAAGGAAATTGGTTGTGTTTTCTGTTAATTTTATCTAGGCAAAACATTTGCTTAATAGGGAAACTTCTTCTAATGCATGTTCTCATTTAGATGTTTTCTTTCTGTATTTTTGCAGTTCTTACAAGTGGTGTGGTATATGCTGTGATCATGACTTAAGTAATTATAAAATCTTTATTGGTCCATGCAGTTAAAAAAATTTAAAAAATTAAACAAATAAATAAAAGACTGGGGAAAGTAAAGACTGCATGCATGGAAGATTTAGTTTGGTGGGCTTTGATTTGGAATATCAACCAAATGTTGGCCACACAGAAGGAGAACGATAATGGTCTGAGAAGAAGATAGATTCAAAGATAGAGTAGGATAGGGAGGATAGTTCACAAGGTCACCTGTTTTAAAGTTGACTGTTAGTTTTCATATTATTCATGAAATTGTTCAACGTAAATATAAAACTAATTAATCACTGCGTTTGTTAATAATACTACATTTGATTCTCTAGTCCTGATGTCCATGATCTGATTTTGATCAAATAGGGAGGTGAATTTATCAGGGAACACATAGTAAATTGGCCCGAATACCACTTGACTGTTGACTAAACTAAAATTATAATAAAATAGTTTAATAGACTTATGGCTAAATTATATCTTTGATCCTCATAATTTTTTACTTGGATTTCATTTTGTAATTACTATCATTCACTTCATAAGAATTGGGTCCCTATAATTATTGTATTAATTGGGTCTCTGTTATCACCTTCAGTTAGTATTAACACTAACGAAAATGAAGTAGACTAACATATACCATGGTAAAAAAATAAAAAAATTACACTTGTCATTACAAAAAGTTATATAAAATAAATAAATCTCAAATTTTATTTATAGGTAAAAAATTATATTAAAAATCATTAAAATAAAAAAATTATCTCAACCCGTTCTCTCACTACTCTATTCCTCATCAAAATCCAAACGCACGAAACTCATCCCTTCCTTTCTTTCCTTTTCAACCACTCCTCTACCCACACTCAGCCACCAACTTCTCATACTGTTCAAGAAGGTCATCATTCCTCTCTCTCATGGATCTTAAACTTTCGGGCATGCTTCTTCAACCTACCAAACCTCTATTTTTCTTCAACTATGCTACTGGAATTCTAATGCATACCTAAATAACTTTCTTTGGGTGATGGAATTTGATCCAAAAAGTAATATTTTCCTCATGCCCATCATGGTAGAATCAAGCCACCTTAGGTACGTAGGAGAATTTGTAATTTGTGTGCTTTGAAATTTTCTCCTAGTTTGTTATGGTCTTAGGTGCAGATCTAGATTTTCTTTATATTTGTTAGAGATCGGGTTGGGTAGTGATGGGTTGTGGTTTGGGTTAGATCAATCATGACAGTGGTTGTGATGTTTTGCTGTAAAATTAAAGTCGATGAAGAAAGAAAAATATAAACAAAATTTATTTTAGATTTTTATTTTTTTTCTTTTAATTTTTAATATAATTCTTTTTTAAAGTTTGATATTTTATTTATATTTTTATACAATTTTTGTAATGACACATACTAATTTTTTATTTGTCCATTATGGTAATTGTTAGTTCATGTCAATTTCGTGAAAG
This sequence comes from Quillaja saponaria, assembly GCA_029379385.1. Taxonomy (NCBI): domain Eukaryota; kingdom Viridiplantae; phylum Streptophyta; class Magnoliopsida; order Fabales; family Quillajaceae; genus Quillaja; species Quillaja saponaria. The sequence goes on along the minus strand of CM055614.1, from coordinate 11,458,625 downwards.
TTAATACTAGCAAAAAGTGACTGCAGGGACTTAATTGGTACGATTTTATAGTTACGGGAACCAATTTCAACAAAGTGAATAGTAAGGACCAAAGTAAAATCCGAATCAAATTATAGAAACCAAAGATATAATTTAGCATAAACTTATAGTATAGCTAGTTGATAGTGTTTGATAATAATCTATATCCTATAAAGAAAAATTTACAAGATATAATATAATTGATATTTAAGAATTAGGAGAATATGGCGTTGATACATCATCAATAAACATATATAATATTTTGACACATAATCTTGTCATATCATCCATTAACTCTCTCTCTCATCTCTATTCAATTATAAGGTCAATTACATTTTACCCCCATAACTACCACCTGTTTTACAATAACCCCCATAAATTATCTAATTAGGCACATAACTCCCTTATTTGAGTCATAATTAGGAAATAACCATTACTCATCTAAATTAGCCATTAAATCTAACAAATTAACTCATAAAAGACTAAATTACCCTCGTTATAATTTTTATTTTATTTTTATGTTTTCTCCTTTTTACATCTTTTTCTTTTCATTTTTTTATGAAACTAAATTCTTTATATTGATTTCATTTTATCATACATAAATAATATTTGAATCATTTGTAATAATATTTAAATTATTAATGGGTTTACTAATATCATTTTCTCATTTATAGAATTAATACAAGTTGTTGTTTCAATTTACGTTTTAATGATAATATTTCATCAAAACTTTTATTTACTTATTATTGTATTACATATTAAAGAATATACTAAATTGAATAAATATAAATATTTTAATTGTTAGGAAAAAAAAAAAAAAGATAAAAGAAAGAAACAAGAGATAGAAAGTGAAAATCATAATAAAATAAAATAAAAACTTATTAGAAGGATAATTTAGTCTTTTCTTAGATTTTATAACTAATTTAGATAATTGGGGGCTATTTTCTAATTTTGACTCAAATAAGGGTTTATGTGCCTAATTTGATAGTTCACGACAGTTAATGCCAAACGAGTGGTAGTTCATGAGAGTAAACTGCAATTAACCTTAAATTATATTATTTTGCTACATTATTCACTAAAAGTTAATTATGTAAAATATAAGTTTCTACTTTTTCAATTTAATTTCTATTATCTTTTCTCTCTTGTTTTGTTATATAGAGTTTTTTTATATGTCTTTCAAATCTTTTTCATTTTCAGTAGTTTGTTTTGTATTTGTTTTTTTAAATATTTTTTCTTAAACAAAATATTCCTAATTTACTCTCAACCTCTATAATTTACAAACAATAATATACCTTGCACGTACATGAATAAACTTAATTTAAGTTGTCTCCATTTATATAAAAATGACTTAACTTCGAGAACAAATTATTATAATGGCTAATTTTTTGAATGATTTCTTCATCGTTTATTATAACTAATCAATTGTCAAAAAATTAGAATAAATCTATGCCTAAATCAAGTCAAAATTTTGTATTGATGCTAAATTTTCAATTTATTTTTGCTTAAAATAGAAAAATATATGTAAATTAAAAATTAAAAATCAATGTAATAAAATATTTCTTTAAAAGTTAAAATTTATATTATATAATATTTTTAAAATAAAATAATACATATAAATTTATAATATTGTTAATAATAAATCTTTAAAAAAATTATAAATTTTTAAAATAAAATAAAATAATTCACCCATTGCACGAAAGTGAAATAAATCCAGTAATATCATTGAGTTATGAGTTAGCATAGACTTATAGTAATATTATATTATAATACTGATTCATGTCACAAGGGTGTTCATGGTTGGTTTGATTCATTTTTTAAAAGCAATCCAATCTAATTGGTTAGAAAAAATTTCAAAATAAAATCGATCCATTCAGGTTTGCCACCTGTCTAATTAATCCATATGTCTCTGGATGGCATTTATTTAGACTAATTAATTGTAAACCTAGAATAAAATCAACATGTACATGCCTTATAAGAATTTTGGATAAATACTTATTAGAGATTATTAATTAATTTATTTTTTTAAAAATGTAAATCATTGGATTTGTGCGTGTTAGACTGTTAGGTTTGTATTGACCTTAAAATTCTTGGATCAATCCTATACAGAAAAATAGCTATTAGAAGTCAAACTAATCCCATCCATATAATCAATAAACTGAATTCTACTAAAATAATAATAATAATAATATACCGAACAAATATCCTATCGAACTTGTTTGGTTTCATTGGGTTGGATTGGGTTATGTAATATCACTTATTCATGATGTTTGATTCTATTAAAATAGTATAAACTTATAGTTATGGACAGCAACTAGTCGAGTTTAAATTGACTTGACTCGTTAAATTTTGGGCAAACTCGAACTTGACTCGTCAAGTTTTTAACAAACTCTTACTCGGTTTCTCATATTTTATAGATCACTAAAGAGTCAATTTAGCAATTTATTATCAAATTGCATCTTATATTATTATTATCGTTATTTTCACATAAACACGTGGATCATGGTTATGTGAGTAAATTATTATTTTTTCTCTATATATTGATGTAAACGTTGAAATTGGGACAAGAAGTCTTCTCATGGTAATTGATTAGGATCAATTACATAGTACTAGACATTAACGGATACAGGGAAATGAACCCAAAAATGAAAAAGAAAAAGCAAAGAGAAACGTTGTAAAATATACAATTGCATATATATCAATATGAATTGGGTAAATAATTAAAAAATTATCAGAACCCGTTAACTAAAACAAAATCAATTACTATTAGAAAAGGGTATTGATAAAAAGGCAATTATGTATATTAAAAATTCATAAACGATGATTAAGAAAATCAAAAAATTTATCACATTCATGTAAAAAATATTAAATGAACCTTATTCATGAGTTTAGGAGCCAAATTTTGAAAAGATTCAACTAATTGTCTCGTTTTAGTAAACTAATTTAGAAATAAAACTCAAGATCAACTCATTAGCAAATAAGGCAAGTTCGATATCAGCCTTTGAAAAGTAGTTTGTGAATTAAAGCTTGTATACAATTTAATTCGATTAGCTTATTCTTACCTCTATTTATATTGTCTCCCTCTTATCGTGTACTATATAGGTCCATAATTAATAGCAAACTCTATCTTATGGAGAGAAAAATAATAATATAATTGTATAATTAATACTTACTAATACAAAGTTTATAAGCTTAACTAATTAATTTTGATCAAACTAGTTTTATTACTCAAACTCAAGATGTATTTGATAATGGCAGTGTTTACACATTTCAATATGTTTGTACTTGATTTCCCACTTAAATCTTTAGAAAAATCAGAAGTACTAGATGTTAGAAATTTCATATGTGGGTTGTCATTAATTGTATGGTTTTATTTTTAAAAAAACAGGCTTAAGATTTGGTTTACTTGAGACATCCTAGTAAAACCCATATGGTTTATGTGATCATTTTGGATAGGGTTAAGCACATTTCTTATCAATTAGATGTGGATTGACAGTAGGTGTAGGCTGAGTGACTTTATGAGTCTCTAATGGAAGGACTCTTAGGGTTTATTTGACGATAAATAAGCTACGTCCCTTCTCCTCTCTCAATATGCGTATCTTGCCTCATTGAAAGCTGCCACTAAATACAGAGAGTACGAAGAGGAAGACATGGCTTGGATAAGCATTCTACTGATACGTGCTTGTTTGAGGTTTCACATATCCTCCACTATGACTCAATCAGGTAGGCAAACTTTACTGTTAATATGTTCTAAATTCATGTATGAGATCCTGTATAATTCTTACATGTGGTATTAGAGCCTAATCTACATGAATTTAGAACCGTTATATTTATTTATTTAATATTAAATTATAGGGTTCATTTAAGTCAAATTTTTAAACTCAATCAAAACCTTAAATGTGTGAAATTGATTTCCTAATATTGGAGGTTTTGTTCCTCTTTGAAATATCTTCAATTTCATATATTATTTGTATGTTTTCATCAACTATAAATTGAGAAATTTGGAATTTAAGATTCAGTTTGACATAAAATTGAATTTTAATTTTTGAATTAGAAAAGTTATGATTTCATGTTGTTTTGATCTATTATGATCATGGGTTTTGCATCTAGCATGTTTCTATACTCATTAGAAAATAATTGACTGTGTGGAATCACATAATTTTAGAAAATTCAAATTAAAACCCTTTTGAAATATAGTTAGGGTTCATTGCATAATAATTTCAATTAATTGACTTATTATCTTGATAAAACATGAAATTGTTAGAGGTTTATTGTTAGAATACAAATTTAAAACAAAACCCAAGCAAAGCATATGACAAAAGACATAAAATTGGAATGAAATTAGAAATTTTTAGAAACGGGTCAGTTCGACCTATATACACTCTAGACCAGGTCAAGTTAACCCGGATGGAGGTTAAAGAAGTTGTCAACTAGTCTTGAACGAAGCCCAATCACACCAAGGGAGAGTGTGGTTCACTATTAGCCCTTTGGTGGTCTTCTCTTACCTAATTTTTTATAATATTTTTTATTTCAATTTTGTGGTATGATTATATTTGAAAAATTATGTGCATAAATTATAGTATTAGTTTATGCTATTTTGTTATATTTAAAACTATTTAATTGCACATATTTAATTGGCTTGTTGGATATCCATGTTTTATATGTTTTGAAACTAAAAACTGTAAGTACTCTCCCTAATTAGAGATAAATATTATCGTACTCTCATGTTTTTAAAATATGTGTTACTAAAAACTTTTGTTTTGATTCAATTTTATTTAAAGTTAGCAATATGCATTAAGTGATCATTTGAGATATTTTTAAATAGTTTTTCAATTAAAAATGATAAATTGGAGTAATTAAATTTTCCCAGCTTGAAAAATCTTACAGGTTTATATAGGTGGTTGTCACCAAAGTGGTCTATCTATATAGATTTGTAGGATTTTTGAAAGCTATAGTACGTGATGTTTTTTAAATTATTGTATATAATTTCTTGCCTAAAAGGGATTATTATATCACTACACCAAAACAGACTTACGGCAACTACTTAGCAATGCTTAGAAATCGTTGCTTCAAATACAATATTGCAGCTAAAGAAAATCGTTGTCGAAAGAATTAAACTTTTGCAATGAACTTATTGTAACATCTGAATAACTGTTACAATAATAATATAACAATGAAAATAAACCATTGCTTACATTTTAGAACTAAGGCTAGAGTTTTATTGCAACGTTTCTAAAACTGTTGCGAAATATAAAAAATGGCAACACTCATACTGAGCTTTGCTTTCTTTTTTTTAAATTTTATAGTTCTTGCAATAGATTCTGTAGTGTTGCCTTAAATTAATTATTATTACAAAATAAAGTTTTCAAATCTTTTTTTTTTTTTTTACCTTTTTATTTTCTCTTACCTTTCCTTGACTTCACCACCGTCTCCCAAGTCCTCTTTCTCACCTTAAGCCCCATAGCACCACCACCAACGAACCTTCAATCCTCCACTATCAATCGATTGGTGTTAATCAGTTGCAAATAAATCAAATATTTTGCATAAAAAAATAAGTTTATAGTCCTGTGACCAAAATATTAGTAACCAAATTCTCTCTAAGATCCACCTCTCTGCTTCTCAACTGCCTAAGCCACCATGACCGCCGTGGTGGTTTTAATTCTCTTTATGATCCAACCGTGACTCTACGGTGAAGGCTTGGTGATAAGGTCAGTCTTCTTCTTTTTATTAGATTTTTCCAATTTTGGAAATCAATGTTCATAGTAAAATTTAGGTATTTTGTAATTAGTTAAATTTGTTCAAAATCCGTAGATTCTTTTATGGAACCGGCGTTCATCTTTTACTTATCACTCTTTTTATCTGACAGATCCTTATTCTACATCTATTAAGTGTATTGGATTTATATTAACAAATACCTATTTACTATGAAATTAGTTTCTTCTTGTTTTCTTCCCCCATTAAAAGTTGGAGTTGTTACTTTCTGGAACACTTATTAGTTTAAGTGAAGTGATCTTTATTTTCAAGTTGCTGTTTTCTCTCCTATTCACTCTGCTTTTTAACTCAATATATCACTGCGCAACATAATCAAAGTATGTGTCCACCTTTGTGTTTTTATTTAATCAATTCAAGAATAATATTTACACATTCAAGAACTTTTTTTTTTTGCCAATCATATATAGCTAGATTGATTGATTTAAAACATAATAAAACTTTTAATTTTCCATCTATTGTGGAGTCAATTCACATAATTAAGATGGTTGTAAAGAGCTACCTTATCACATGAAGAAAGCTATACGACTATAGTAATGTAAGAATATTGTAGATTTTTCCACCAATGTATATAAAACTTCTATATACATAAGTCCTGGTATATTTTTCAACTGATGTGAATCAGTCAAGTAGGATTGTAGGAATTTACTGAATGTGTAGTAAACCAGACAATGTTTTCTATTCTTTCATTATTGGGTTTAGGTGTTATTATATATATAATCTTATGATTTCTAGTGTGGTGCTAATTTTGATGCTTGTACATGCATTAAGATACAACTTGTGAATGCTTGCAGACGATGGGGTTTGATGTCATTGGAATTGTTTCCGTAGACATGGAGAATTTGTGCAAGGTAATTTAAAAATTAGAGGCTAGAGCTTTCTTTATGAAATTATTTTTGTTCCTTTTATGGATGTTTTTATGGTTTGCTGATGTTGATTATTAGAAGGTGTATGAGATAGTTTCAAATGATTTGTGTTGGTCAGTACATGCAGTAATCTATGCAACTCATTATGTAGAGTTTCAAGTTTGAGTGTACCTGCGAAATATTTTTTTATGTGAAGATATTTCTTGTATCTCTCAATAAGTAAAATTGCAGTAGATCATATATTGATATGTTAAGCTTGTTATGGAGCTTTCTTGTGAGGTTTAGAAATTATCAACAACAACAAAAAAAAAAAAACATAGGAGAGAACTTTTCATGTCTTATTACTCATAATAAGTGGCTGAGATTGAGATCTCATTCATAAGTTCTTGTACTAAAGTGTTTATTACTTGTATGGATGTCCCAATATTTCTAGTTTTATGACCATACCTTCAAATAAACTATTTTTTTAATTTGTATTTGTTTTATTGGGTTTAGTTTTTTAATAGGTTTATTTATAAGGGAGGGATAGTTTAGTGGAAATGGTACTAACTACCAAGTAGGAGTATTGCTAGTTTGATGAGTTTGAGTTCAAAGCAAGAAAGGAATCACACACATACACATAGGGGGAGAGAGGGAGAGAGAGAGAGAGAGTAACTGCATAACCAAATAATACAAACCTAAGAAAAAAGGTTTGGAAATTTAGGCAAATGTTTTCAATGCCTAGCTCAAGGAAATTGAGCTAAGCAATTGCCTTGGTCTAAAAAATCTTCAGCCTTTTGATAATCAACTAGGTGGGACTATCCCCTTATGCTAGGAAAATTGTCCAAACTTGAGGTCCTTAAAGCAAGAGGAAACAAAGATATTATTGGGAATACCCCATATAAGCTTAGAGATTGCAAGAATTTGATTATGTTAGGGCTAGATGATACCAAATTAACAGGCTCTTTACCAGTCTCATTAGGTTGGCTTAGCAAGTTTCAGACATTGTCCATTTATACTAATATGCTATCTGGTGACATCCTACCTGATTTAACTAACTGCTCTGAGCTTGTAAATTTATTTCTTTATGAAAACAATCTACCTGGTTCTCCAAAGACATGCTTGATGAAATGCTCCAAAGACAACATTTTTCTCTATGATTTCCATAAGTGTTTCTTTTTCATTTTCTTTTTTGTAACATTTTAAATTTATGATTTATTAATGCAGGATCAATGTTTGAGTGGGCGTGACAATATGTTAGATGATGATGGTTGTGTTGGAGATGAATAGAGATGACATTGAAATGTTTGGAGATAATGATTTATTATGATATAAGAATATTGTTTAGGTCTTTTGTTTGTACTAGCTAGTTGCTTCTTTTATGAACTAAGACTTAGTATGCTTAATTTGTATGGTTTTGCTAGATTTTATATCATATGGTTGTTATTGAAAACTTAATTTGTTGTCGAGTACTATAGATTTATTAGAATATATGCATTAGTGATTATTATTTTATAAGTGTTATTTTCGAATTATTGGCAAAAGCAATGCTAATTTTATTTTATTGTTAAAATAAAAGAATGCAACAAAACAAAAGAAAAAGTGTGCAATATATTAATATAAAAAATTGCTACAATGATATACAAAAACCGTTGCAGAAGAGAAGTGTTGTAATGGTTCAAAAGTGTTGCAAAAGATATTACATGCTTGGGAAAACCGTTGCAAGTTATAACTAGAAACGGTTAAAAAGTGTTGCAAAAGATTCACAAAAAACCATTGTTGATAATATATTCTGTAACTGTTTACAAAGTGTTGCAAAAGATCAATAAAGACCTTTGCCTAGAAACGTTGCTATATGGTTCCAATTAAACCGTTGCACTAGATAGCTGTTGCAATGGTTACTGAAGTGTTGCCGAAAATGTACAAAAAATCATTGCATTAGATAAAGGGCAACCAGCTTTAGGCAACAGCTAATATAACCGTTGTTGAATCCTACAACAACTGTTTTTCAGCATTTCGCAATAGTTTTCAGCCATTGTTGAAACGTAGTTTTGTTGTAGTGTATGCTTTAATTTTGGAAAATATATGAAATATATGGTTTTAGGTATACTGGCCTAGAAGGTTTATCTGCCTAAAGGGGATAAACTTTTCGAAAGCTAAGATGCTATAATTTTGGTTTCATGGGTTGATCATGAGATCCTAATAGTATATTTCATTCTCTGCCTAAAGGAGAGTTTGTAATGATGCACTTTGGATTCATGTAAAATAAATTCTTATTCTTAATCATTTAGTACCCATTTTGATTGCCATATTACATTCCCGGCTTAGAAGGTTTATATGCCCAAAGGGGATGGACTTTTCGAAACCTAGGTTGCTCTTATGTTTCAGTTTCTTGGGTTGAAGTGAGATCCTAATGACATGTTGCATTCTCTATTCAAACTAGATTTTGCAATGATACGCCTTGGAATCATGAAGAATAAGTTTTTATTTTTGTTATTAATTAGCCTGATTCTTAGGCATGTTGCATTCTTTTATTTTGAATTATCACATTTATTGTTAACAACTATATTGTTTGCATTATATTGTTAAATGGATCATATTTTAATTAATGGAAGTAAGATATTGAGAATGTTCTAAAAATTATGGACATGATTTAACCATATAGGTTATAATTTTGTTGCTTTTCATGCAGTTAGCGTTGATAATTAGAAATAAGTTTTTGGAAAATAAGAGAAATTTAATAGGTTAAGCCTTATCTACCTCAAAATGTCTATCTTTTAACACTTTATGAGTGGTTTCTCCCAAATTGAGGGTGACTTTTAAGTTTCTCAATTCAAAATAGATTTAGCACGTACCTTTATGGTAAGTTGAAGCATACTTATCATAAGAAAAATTAGAATGCTAAAAGGCATGGTAACAGTCAGAAATTTAATGTAGGCAGTTCCAAGTCTATCATGAAAATGAACCTAATGTGCTTTTAGTGAAGTGTGAGAAGTCATGTGAAGACATATTGCCTTAAATTCATGTCTTGGTTATAAAACCAAGAAATGTGTTTAAAAAGAACCCAAGTGAATTAGAGGTAAAACCTTGAGTCTGGAATGACATCAAAGTGGATTCATTGGAGTTGACTTTTCATAACTCGAAAGTGATTTTAAACATGTAGATGAAATTTTATTTTATTTTCCTCATTAGACAAAATGGTCATTTCATTTTTTAAGTTAGGTAATTTAAAAGTTCAAAATTTTTGGTGGATATGTTTAACTCCTCCAAATGTAGTACTCTTTATTTCATACTAAGAAAAATCTTAAATGTTTTAGCATAAACATCTAGGTCAAATTTAAGGGAAAGAGTTGAAAATCTCATAAAAGATGTTACTCCCCTTACTTGTTTTTGGAAATTTAAGGTTTTGGGTTAAGTGCATCAGGAGTAAATTGACCAAAACAGTGAAAAATGGGGAAACTAATAGTTCAAGTCTCGTAGAGATTTTTCACAATAATTTCAGTGAATTTTATTCTGCTGATTAGCATTAAAAAAGAAGAAGTTGTTTTATGACTTTTATTGAGGATCTTTCCCGTATATGAAAAAAATATATGGATAGAAAATATTTTCATTGAAGAATTCTTAATTTTTGTCTTTTATTCAATGTTTTCAATTTCAATGAGTGAATTTTCAAGTTCAACTAACCCATTTTCAAAATTTCGAAATAATAAAGCAATGGAACCATCATAATTTTTTTCTTTTTGTTAACTATATTTGATTAAGTAAAATTATGATTGTCTTGAAAATTTTAAATTTTTCAAAATTGAAGTTGAAATATAATTAGGAAAAGTTATTAAAACTTTAAGATATGACCGTGGTGATAGTATTATGGCAAACATGATGTTGATAGACATGAAATTGTTTGCTAGGTACTTTCTAGAGTGTGGGTTTTTAACCCTATGCCTGGTAGCCCTGAACAAGTGTTGTGGCCGAAAGGCGTACTCGTACCTGTAAGGACATGATTAGAAATATGATGAATATGTCAAACTTTCCTGAATACTTTTAAGGTGAAGTCCCTAAGATAGCTTGTATATCTTTAATCGGGTTGCCAGTAGATGAGAGTTTAAAACACTTTTTTGAGTTGAGGACTAAGAGAAAATCTAGCGTGAACTATTTTAGTGTCTAATGTTGTCAAACTAAAATAAGTTTATATAACCCAAAAGGAGAAGAAAATTGACCTTATTTCTACTCACTATTACTTTACTAGTTATCCAGATTACTACAAGCGATACAGGTTCCATCTACGTATGGAACCAAGATAGTAGTATCTCCCACTGCTAAATGCTTAGGATTTGATTTGTTGAGTTTAAGGTTTTCAACTACCATTAAAGAAAGAAAAATAAATTTGTCACATTTCACTTATATATCTTGTTAAGAACCATATCACTTGCACATGTGGTGAGAACATGTGATGGGGAGAAGTTAATAATAATTGAAATTGCATCATCTATTCTCGTTAAAACTGTCACACTTGTTTCTGATGTAATTCCTCAATATTAAAATGCAGTTGCACAAGCACCTGTCTCTAGCCCACTGTCGAGAATCTAGATTGATGTCATATAAGATGTGATACAATCCATAATAAATAATGGTGTATGGGAGTTGGTTGAACGTCCATAGTGTTCCACATTCATTAAGATGCAAGTGGTTTTATAACATTAACGGTAAGAATAATTCAAAAAGAGAAATTAAGTGTTCCAAAGTAAACTAAGGGTTTCACTCAAAGAGAATGTGTGCTTTTAGTGAGACTTTCTCTCATGTCTCAACTAAAATATAATAAAATATTAAATAAAATTTTTTTGGGTGATCGTGGTCTTAGTGACTCATTTATCAACCTTGATTGTTTCAAATGAATGTGAAAACATCTTTTTTGAATGGAAACCTTATAAAGCATGTTTACATGGTGAAGGTTTCAAATAGAATAGAGGTAATAATATTATTTGCATGTTTAACAAATCAATCAAATGGTATCCTACAAGCATATAGATAGTGGTTATTGAAATTTTGATGAGGTAGTCATCTCTTTTAGTTATGTTAAAAATAAGGTTAATAAATGAACATACCTTAAGGTCTGTGGGAGCAAGTTTATCATGTCCTGGTAATAGTTAATGATATCTTGCTTATTATCAATAGTGACACTGACTTATTTTGTGAGACAAAATTGATATTGTCTAAGCCTTTGGCATGAAGGATCTTGAGGAAATATCTTTTGTTCTTGGTGTTGAGATACACCGGGATAGATTTCACCCTTGTTGGGTCTTCCCTAGTAAACCTATATTGATCTAGTGTTGTATAGGTTCAATATGCACACATGCAAGATTGGGAATGTGCTTAATGTTAAGAGTAACAAGTTCAATTTAAATTAGTGACTCGTTAATAAGTTTCAGAGAAAGTCCATGAGAAATATGTTTCATGCTAGTGCAGTGGGAAGTTTGTATGCTTTCGTTTGTACTAGCTCTGACATTGCTTTTGCAATGGGAGTTTTTGGCACAGTCAAACCCAAGATCAGAATATAAGTTACAAAGTATTTTCAAAGAACCAAAGTTTTTATGCTAATGCATAGAATGATTGATCACTTTTAAATTAATTAGTTACTTTGATTTTGACTTTGTTAGTTACAAAGATAATCTTAAATCCATTTCAGGATATATTTTCATGTTAACTTTGGGAGCTGTATTTTGGAATTATTCCAAGCAAAAGTTTCTTTCACTATACAAGTATGGTATGTGGTTGAAGAAAATGATAATTTATCTTTGTGTGGTTGTCTCGATTTTTAAATGCTTAAGATCTATTGTAACAATAATTCTACTGTGATCTTCTTAAAGAACAATAAGAGTTCTAGTGCATCGAGAGTCGATGACTATGGATTATGTGAAAAAAATGAGAAATTGTGTTTGAACATATTGATACAGTAAACTGTTGGCAAATCCTTTAACCAGGGACACAATTATGATTAGGGTTTTCAAAAGTCATGTTGATAACATGAGTATTGTGGAGTTATTTGATGTTTTTGGTTAGTGGGAGTTTGCTTTGCTTTGTTCAAAGTTAGCATATTATGTATGCTATTTTATGACCTAAGTTTTACTTACATTCTTGTTGGATAGTGTGTTATATTGATGCAAATAATCATTATTTTCAATGTGATATGATTAATATTGTATATGTGCATATGGTTATATGACATGTCATTGCATAAAATCTTAAGACTTGGTGTCTGTCTTAAGTATGACGGTTTTGTCAATTTGGAAGTATATCTTAAAATGGCACTAATTGGATATCTCGAGATGGTTGTTGAGACATACAAACTTAAAATTAAGCTTAAGTAACTTCTAGTGATTTTGAAAGTATCCAATTTTAATAAAATCACCTATACGACCGACAATGAAAATAGCATATGTTGATCACATTTGAATGTTATTTTCTTGCTACACTATCACATCTAGATCCATTGCAGATTAGATTATTGGCATTTGTAACCATGGATTGGTCTTGCGTCGCTTAAGTGGCACAATGATTGCCATGATTAAATGTTAATAACTTAATTGGGCTGAATTGTTTGAAGTGCATCTCATGACCAAAGTTTTTAAAAAAATATTGTGGCCATATAAAAGTTATACCTTACCCGAGAGTCGTTTTTTAAAATATGTTTTCAAAATTTTCAAATTACAATTAATGTTGCCCAAGTGAGAGAATGATAGAAATTTCATGTGTGAGCTGTCATTAATTGTATAGTTTTGTCTTAATAAAAACGAGCTTAAGGTTTGGTCCACTTGAGACATGCTGGTAAAAGTCCATATGGTTTATGTGTCATTTTGGATAGGACTACGCACACTTCTTTTAAGTTAGATGTGGATTGGCAGCAAGTGTAGGTTGAGTGATTTTAAGAGTCTTTAATAAGAGGACTCTTAGGGTTTATCTAATGATAAATAAACTAAGTCCCCTCTCCTCTCTCAATAAGCTAATCTTACCCATAGCTGCCGTTAAATACAGATAGTACAGAGAGGAAGACCTGGCTGTATAAGTATTCTACTGAAGCGTGCTTGTTTGAGATTTCACATATCCTCTACTATGGCTCAATCAGGTATGCAAGCTTTATTGTTAATGTGTTCTAAATTCATATATGAGATCCTGTATAATTCTTATACTAGAGAAAGAAAGAAAAACATGTAAACAATCCAAAACTTTCTTTATTTTAAAGGTAAAAAAATTGTTAAACAAAAAGAGCTCAAATCCGAAGTAAGGTGGAAAGCTCATTTCTTTATTTTGCCCCCAGAGGTAAGCCGTTGTACTTTAAAGGAAATTCGCTAAGCTTATCTCAATACTCATTAGCCCAGATTGTCACATTGCTCTTGTCGACCCCAACACCAAGCTCTTTTCATGGTTCACACTAAGTCTGGAAATCATATGGCAATCTCATGACTTTTTATAACATATATCTTGCATTCTTTTAGTTTCACACGAAACAAATTTGACTCATAACTATTCGGAACTTTATATTTGGTGGTGGATCCAGAAATTTTCATTAGTGCAGAATAATGTGAAAAAAAATTATTTTGATACTCTAGGCTTAATGTTTATTATAAAAAATATATGAAAAAAATATTCCTCATGCATCTACCCCTGTTCATATTTAACCCATTCGTGAATCAATTTCTTATCATCATTGTTCAAAGCATAAGCTGGTTTGGGTTTAGAAAATTTTCCCTTTTGCTCATGCAATTCTAATTCATGACCATTGCACAACTTCAAATCTTAATGCTATTAAGAGATGTCCTTGGTCTTACACTTAAAGTCCTTGACAATATTGAATAATTGCCAAAAACATCTTAATATGCTTGACATCTAAATTGTGCCGAATATGATTTGTAGACTAATACAGTAATTAACTTCCAAAATATGCTCTTTTTTTCTTTTTTAGTGACATCAAATATAATAACCCATGTCACACTCCTCACGGAGGCATGACTAGCCGGATGATTAGATAATCAAATCTCTGTAACCCTGACTTTAAAACAAAGAAACAAATACGATTCTTGACTAAAAATAAATTTACTAAAACAGAAGATAACTGTAAAAGTTTGTTTACTAACACAAATAACTGTTTACTGAAAATTTTGACAAAAATTTCCTGCAATGTAGAACATACCCAAAATATTAACATGTAAATTCATGATTCCATTCAATTAAATAACAACAAAGATAACATAATCAAGGAGCTCCGCTCCATTAATACCATAAATTGTAAGAAATTGACTTATACACAGATAACTCATAGAAATCCAACACCCTAATTATGACTGCAAATTTCCATCCTTTAACTTCAAGACTGAGATCCTGAGAATTACCTTGTCGTACTCTATCGGCAGGTCACTAGCTCGTCAAAGCTATATGCTGAAGTCGTATTACTAAAAAAAATGACAACAAAGAGGAGTGAGTCTCATGGACTCAGCGAGCAAACAACGTACCCTGAGGGTACCAACATCAATCAAAGCATATATATCACGATTTAAACTCAAGTAATAATAGTTATGTTTTAGTTCAATAGTACACATACGTATTTGTAAACCTCATAAAGCCACAAGTCATATATTTCATAACATATATAAATCAATTATAATATTCAAAATACACAATTCCAAACAAAACAATCAAAGTATTACAAGCAAGCAAATGGCCAACGAGTAACTCAGCCCCGCACAACAGTATCACCTCCCACCAGGGCATATACGCGTCTGCACAACAAATTAATCTCCATATATAATCCATCCTACCGAGACTGAGTACTGTACTTCAAAAACATTTATCATAATCAGAATATTTCAGAAATTTAAATCAAAAGATCCTAAGTGCACCTGGATTTCAATTTCGGAGATAAAAAAAATTATTTTTCAGAAAAATCTCACTTTGTTGGCCCTTATCAACCACAACCAATAATAAATAACAAACATCAATCAATTATTCAAAATTCACATAATTTATTTCACACAATTATCTGGCAACCAAAGTGCACGTAATTCACTCACAAGGTTCAAGAGCAAGTCTCGTCATTCCATCTCGACTACGACGGTATCGGAGTATCCTCACTACAATCTGAAGCTGAGAATCATTAATTCAAATATTGCTTAGCTTATAAGCTTTGTTATCATAATTTTCTACCTAACAACTTAATTAGTAAATCCTAATTAATTAAACTTCTCAATTTCATTTCTGTGTATTCAAAATATTGAATTTCCAATTATCTATAAAATTTAAAATTTAAAATATCTAAATCTTAATTTACATATAAGAGTCTTAAACTTCAATTATTAATTTAACAACTACTTAACTAATTTTTCATGATTTCTAATTAACCAATTAGTTAGCAAAACTTATATAAATCTTTATAACATATCTTATAATTGTTATTTTTCTTAATTCATGTATATGCTCAAATATAGCTACCTATTTTGTAATGAAAACTGCCCTTGCGTTACTTAAATTTTTCCTTATGTAATTCAACTTAAGTTTTAATTATTTAGAACTTACCAAATATTTGAGTGATGTAATTTCTCTAAAACTAAACCTACACTAACATTTTGTTAAAGATTCATACCCTTGTATCTTTAACTATACAATCCACCACATCAAAAGAGCTTCAAAACACATCATAAGCTCACGAAAAAAAAATTGCCAATTCAACTAGTCCAACTAACTACCAAGAGGAGAAGGCGTGAAGCCAACTACAGGGCAGAAACCACTGCCCCTGCAACCCACGCCCCTCCACTTCCACACTTGCTGCAATTGAATTAAAGTTTAGTAAAGAAAAAGAAAACCAAAAGCAAAAAGGCAACAAAAACGTTGACCAGTACTACCAACAGCTGAGTACTTTAAGATAAATTTTAGCTTCTAAATCCTTCTAATCTCACCACAACAACCCAAAAACAAAAAGGGAAGATGTAGCTCACCAAGTAAATGAAAATGGCAGCTTACAAAGACACAACTCAGGAGCAATCCACGGCAAAAAAATTGAACTGAGAACATGAAAAAATAGAGGCACGACAAGGAGCTTTTGAGAAGGAAAGAAAAGGACCAAGCAATCAAAAAGGAAGAGAGTAAGTCGGTTGGCAGAGTATGAATAAGACAGAAGACTAAATTACTATAAACATTTGGTGTCCATTTTGTCTTTTAATTGATGGTTTATATTTATATATATATATATATATATATTTTGTTATTTCAAACATTAAATCTTAACTTATTTTATAGATATATACATATTAGTATTTATTTATTAACCTCTAATTTTAATTTTTTTATTATTTTATTTTTCAATTACATATGACATTCTAACATATACGTTAAATTATCATGTTTGGGTTATCACAAATTCAAGAGTATCAAGTTTTCTTCCATCCTTTATATTCTTGATTTCTTTCAATTTCTTAATTCATTAAAGTCATTCTAATCAATTAAACCCATGTTTTGTATTATTATTATTATTATTATAACTTCTTGGCAGTATGGTTTCTTCAATTAACATATGAATACATCAATTATACTTATTTTCTTTATGTCTTCTTGTCTAAGAACCCAAAACGCGGCAAGATAGATGGCTGTCAATTTCTCCATTTTCCCAACACAACTAGCTAGAAACAAGGGAAGTTTCATCACAATGGAAGGAGTGGCGGTGGAAGATAAAGGAAAAGAATGTGACATGCATAAAAAAATTAAACACAAGTCAAAGTCAAAAGTTTCATTTGTGATCCTAATTTAATTTTACTTTATATATATATATCTCTATTATTATTATTATTTTATTATTATTTGTTTTGATATTTAATCATGTACTTATTACACACATCAATAAAAATTACATGAGTAACTTTCAAGTTGTTTTTATTTTATTTATAATTATTGTTATTTTATATCACCCAATAATATAGTCAAAATTTAATTTCCGAATTACATGTATACACACATATAACATATACACAAATATTATTTTAATTCTAATTTTAAAAAACAATTATCCACCTAGTCACACAATTTATGTAAGAATATTTTAACACATATATTAAACTATCGAGTTATTACAACCCGGGCAAATAAATACTTTTTCACTCAATAATCTTGGAGGTGGCAAGTCTTTTCTCGTTAACATTTTTTCTAATATTTAATCATGTACTTATTACACACATAAATAAAAATTACATGAGTAACTTTCAAGTGTTTTTATTTATTTTATTTATTATTATTATTATTATTTTATATCAACCAATAATATAGTCAAAATTTAATTTTCTAATTACATGTATACACATATATACATATACACAAATGTTTATTTTAATTCTAATTTTAAAAAACAATTATCACCTAATCACAATTTACGTAAAAACATTCTAACACATATATTAAACTATCGGATTATTACAACCCGGGCAAATAAATACTTTTTCACTCAATAATCTTGGAAGTGGCAAGTCTTTTCTCGTTAACAATTTTTTCTAAAAGTATTTTTCTGTTTTCGATAAGGCTGATTTTCAGATAAGAATTGACGATAATAGTCAAACCAACATTACTTTCTACCATTATTGAGTGTGAATGATTTAGTTTGTACATGCCAACATGTCAAGGGTACTTCATCTAGAAGTTCATAACATATGCGGGGAAATCAGTAATTGTCCTATGTAAAAGCAACTTCTCATAACGAAGTTTTGTTTCAAAAATTTATCAAAAGTCAAGGACACTCTCCCTCCACAAGTTTTCAACCCTTTTATTAAATGTCTTAAATAAACATCCCAAAATTTTGCCCAGATGATCCAAACTGAAAATTAGCAAAGTCAAGAACAAGTTGTGCTCTATCATGCACGTGCCAAGTGATAGGTTACTACGGAGTGACAAATCCGGCCAACAAGAGTATTGAGAACCCGAAATACCAAACAGGGTGAATCCATCTATTTGAGAACCCAAGTTTAACATTCTGGATTTCTTGTGCTCACGACTGACGAACTTCATCACTGCATTTTCACGCCTCACTGTTGAAAGCACAAGTCTAATGTAAGGATTGCACTTACTAGATACCGTAAGCTTTTATACAATTATTAATTATCATCAACAAATTTGGTACCCAGGTTTCTTAGAGGTATAATTCCTCCATTTCTTTTTCTTTTTCTATTTTGTAAGAAACAATTCTAAATCTATTAACAAACAACGATTGCATTTTATAAAGAGAAATCTTAGTAAGATCAGAAATTCATAAAGGTTCATTTTGGCACAAGAAATTGGAGTTGAGAATTGTAAATCAATTCTAATAAAATTGATTAGAAATATAGATTTTTAAATTTGAATCCTATAAACAATTACAATCATAATTGTACCTTCAACAATTTCTAATATCTTTTTCCTGCATCTAGTTATCTTGACTATGAAATTCATCATCTCAAGTGGTTCTCATTGTAGTAGCGGTGATTGTAGTTTACAGCGGTCCCAACGATAATAATAGTTTGCAACACCCCAAATTAATAAAATGTACAATCAGATTGTCTTTTTATGGTTGTTGTTAGATTGTCTTTTTATGGTTGTTGTTGTCCCGGTGGTCTCTTACGGTGGTGTTTATAGGATTCAATGGCAGTTGTAGCAGTCTTGGGCAATTTCTACTTAATGATGATCCCTGATAAAGTCGGTAGGCGGCAACATGATTGCCAACCAAAAATGGCGGATGGATGAGGTGGGCAGTGGCCTAGCACAATATACTACCAACGACGTCATTTGCAGTTGAATTTGAAATTGGAGTGAAATAGCACATCTGCTAAAGTAATAGAAAATGAGCTTTTGCACTGATGATGCTAGAACCAAGTATCTGTCCCCTGATAGCCTATGTTCAGTTAGAATAACAGATAGACGAATGACATATATATATAATCTTTACAGATTAAAGAATTTGGTAATTAGTAGAAGTATAATTAAAATGGTTAGATAGTGTAGTAATCTTTCAGATAAAATGGAATTAGAAACATAAATGAAAAACAAATGTTTTGACCAACACGTAGATATTGCAGTTGTAGTTATTATCAAAATACAAAGAGAAGATACAATGGTATAAACATTGGTATGGCACTATGGCGTCTTGTTGCCATATTAGTTCCACATTTACAATCTTCAAACTTTGACACAGATGATCATAAGCAAAGCAGGAACACATGTATTGGAATAACTAAAGTGGTTGGAGGCGAATTGGGAGTCCTTTGGCTGGGATAGGCATGAAGATACCAGAGATTTCCTCATTAGGAAATAAAACTTCCCATTTCAACTTCCTTACCAGATTGTGGATGAAAATGAGAATTAAGAAGCGAGTATATTCTTTTCCAGGACAAGTTCTTGGTCCCCCACCAAAAGGTACAAACGTGTATGGTGCAGGACCATTTCCTTCAAACCTTGAGGGATCAAACTTTTCAGGTTCAGGAAAGTACTCAGGACTCTTGTTGGTTGCATTGAACGCCCAAAAAATCTGTAGAAATATAAAGACAGTATTTATACATGGTTGTGAAGTTTTGGTTATCAATTTGCCAGTTACCATGATCAAATTATTTGTTTTAGTTCAAACTATAAATACCTACCTTCCAACCCTTTGGAATTGTATATCCTCCATAGTTGAAGCTTGTTGTTGCCTGCCTAAAAGCTCCTGGAGTTGGAGGTGTTATTCGCATGGTTTCCATTGCAACAGCCCATGTATACTTCATTTTCTGCAAGTTCTCCCAATCAAGTTCCATAGAAGTTCCTCTTGATGCTGCAAGTTCAGTTTGTTCTGATTCAAGTGAAACATTTAGCTATTGATTAGTTAAATCATATAGAATTTGAATCCTACTTAGATGTTTCAATGTTTCTAATATCTGTAGCAAATGAAATAAATATTATAGAAGTTATAGGAATAGTTAGTTGGTTATTACCAAACAAGATCTTTTGGTAGACATCCTGCTTCTCTCCAATATGTTTAATCATAAAAGTTAAGGCATTGACTACTGATTTGTAGCTTGCACTCATCAATCCCACAATTGTGTTGCATACGCCAAAATGCGGCTCAAACTTTCCACCTTGCTCCGCTACAATCATCTGTGATAGTAGGTCTGTCATAGCAGCACCCTTGGACATAGCAGCAATCTTCTCTTGCATTATAATCCGAACCTCCTTTCGAATTGCAGCTGCTGCTTTACTTGCACGATTGTATGTTGTCCCTGGGATATTCAGATGTAATGAATGGATACCAAAATGTAAGTCATCAAACTTACTTACCAATTTGGCTATACAATCCGGTTTATTGAGGCCTAAGAAGAAATGGCAAGACAAAGTCAACACAAAGGTTTTTGTGAGCTGGTATGCTTTTACTTCTTCTTTGCCTTCCCAATGTGTCCTAAAATGATGGTTTGTGATTGATTCAATCTCTCCCGTGTACCTCACTAGTGAATCTGGTTTGAGAAACCCCATCAACCGTGCTGCGCCTGCAGGCCCTAGTTTCAAGTTTTTCGGAGGAACTGAGGAGTCATTGCTTGGCAGAGGTATATCAAATAGACTACGCTGGGATTCCGTGTACGAAAATCTGACAAGCTTTGGCTCACCTGTGCATATAAGTTTGTTTCCATCAGGACCAGAAAACACAACTGTTGGCTCTCCTAGTATGTTTGTCTTGAAGACTTTGGAAGAGTACTTTTTCATTCTTTGTCCAACAAAATTCTCGACCTTGTTGAAAAGAAATTGGTGTGTTTCACCCAATAGAGGCCATCCTAAACTACCTGGCGGCAGGTTCTTAGTGCCAACAATTTTTCTTTGATGCACAAAATAACATGATGCAAGGAAGATAACAAATACAAGTAGTAAGGGCTGCAAGAAGTCCATGCCAATGGACAGTGATCAACAGTAGAAGTTACAATGAGAGTTAATAGGAGAAGCAGGGGCAGAGCCCATTTATATCTATTTTTCTCTTCCATATTAATAACCAATAAACGATAGTGTACGTATAAACTCCAAAATTTTCCATCAACCATGTATAATTAACTCATTAATCATGCTAACTAAAATATAGTTATTTTCTTAATTTCTCTATATTCCAAATTTTCCTTCTGTCAGCATTTCTGTGGTCCAGACCTATCATATTGGCAACTAGTAATAGTTTATCAATTCCATTTCTTTCACAATAACTCTCTCTAGTACAACTCAAATAGACAAAAATAATTTTAAACACAGAATTGAAAGATTCAAAACCAATCTATTCAACAATTATTGGAGTTTGTTTACTACTTTAATACACACCTCTATGGGAAAAAATAGAAGCAAAGACAGAGAGATGTAAAACAAAACAAAAGAAGTGGTGGCCAAGATTTGAATGAAACTCTCTTCGTCATGTAAGTGCTCGATAATGAGTAGACTGACAAAGATTTGATTTGACTAATTACGGAGAATGGAACTGGAAGGTAAAAAGTTGTAAATCCTGGTCCAGCAAGCCAGACTAAATAGTTAAGAGAATGAGCTACCTTTGAGGACTTCAAAATGAAGTCATTTCAATTTGTATTGCAGGGCACTTGAAGAAATTAACATATTTTTCTTAACTAATAAAATTGAGTATAAATCAATCTAATCTTATCTATGAAGTGGATTATATTAGAATATAGTTCTTCCTCTTGCAATGGCATAACCGTTAGCAGCCACAACAGGAGTGCACTGGATGTTGTGAATTTTATTTCTCCTGAGAGAAAATGGATCTATTCCAGCCTTGTGAGCTGCAATAACTCCAATGGCTTCCCAATAGTTTGAGACCTTCGCCTGGAAGGACAAGAACAAATGCATATACTTCAATAGTTCAATTTTGAAAAAGAAAAACATTTCAAATGGGTGCATTTAAATCAATTCCCAAAGGATTAACTTATACTTGAATGATCTACACTCGCTAAGGGTAATAATGTAAGTCATGATGTCTTAAAAACTAGAAAAGTAATTTTCTCTCCAAATTTATTCCTTCCATTTCCTTCTTGGTTCTCAAATTGGAGAAATAACTTTGTCCTTATATTTTCTTTCCTCCCATTTTCATCTCTCTCAAAAAAAGAATTAACTATAAAGTAGAGCAATTTTTTATGTCTTCCTGGGGAGGCATCTTTATATTTACTTATAAAAATTATTTTACATTTTCTCTTCTTCTTTCATTTTCTGTTACCCTGTTTTATTATTTTGTCGTCATACTGTGTATTTTGCCAACCCAAGAAAATGGAATATGGTAGTTAAGAATTACTTTCTGAAATCAAATATTTTTTCTGATATTCTTCCCAGATTAACCTAAAAGGAAAAATTAAAAGGTTGTGAAACAGATGATGCTTACCACTTCAATACCAAGCTTAACTGGAGTATCATCGAGAACAGTTTCATTTTCTTCCACAGTAACTATAAGTGGCTGCAAGAATAATTTAGTGATAAGAAAGGAGTATAACCGTATGCAAATTGCAGGTTGTGACAAATCTAGAGATGGCTTGGTGAACTAAGTCAGTAAGAAGCTAAACAACACTAGGTCATCTTGGTCTTTGCAGATTCAGGAATTTCAGAAAATGAGAAAAAAATAAAATAAAGAATATCTATCTCTGACTTTGTACCTTATTTCTTAAACTTCTTGCAAAAGCAAGAACTGCGTCTCCTCCACAAGCATCTCTGGGAAGAATGACAGAATCGACATCACTTGCCAAAATGCAGCCCTGCTCCCCAGGTTCAGAGTTTCTGACCAAGTACTGCGGTGCACTACTTAGTCCAGCAAGCACACATGGCAGGAAGGTGTATCCTAACTATTGCACAGTATCAAGTTACAAACATGAAGTATATGCATTAAGATGCAAATACACGAGAATTTTTTAAAATAAATTAATTAATTAAATTGATTGTTTAAACCAAAATCCAAATAAATTGCTACTAGTAATTTAAATTATAAAGTTTCCTCTCCTATGTTAACCAAAAGATCTTCTAAAGTAGCTGTTTGTTTAAGATCTCCAAATCCCAAATGAACGAAAATAACAACCAATGGAAGTTGTTCAATTTGCACTTTTTTCAGGTATATGCACAATTAGTAGGACCAAATAAGTGCATGCTTTGCACATTTCTAGAATTATCCAGTCAGCAGCTCCTTCTGCCATGACAATTACGTGGCACTGGCTCTTTTTTATAGGTAAAATTCCCTATAGAATCGTCAAAGAGGGCAGACCCTAGTACACAAGAGATCTACAAGGTTCACCACATGAAAGTCCTACAGAAAAAGGAACCAAAAACAACACAAAACATGAAATTTTGAAATTTAAAGCACCAAAAAAAAAAAACCAAGACCCCAACGAATAGAAAGATGGCTGAATAGACACCCAAGGGAAGTTAGAACAAAGAATAAAGAAAGGATCTCTTCAACTCCTGCCATGTTCGCTCTAGGGCTTCAAAGATACCACTATTAAGTTCAGTCCACAAAGCCCACAATAAACAACCAGGAATAGCCTTCCATGATACTTGAGAGAATAAATGCTTGATCTTCTTCTTACTGTACCTTAAAGCCACTTGCCAGTAGAAACATTCTGTCACGAGACTCAAGTTTCAAAATAGTAAGTTCTGTTTCTTCTAATGCTCTAGGGTATTCTTTTGCTCTTTATATTTAATATATAGACTGCTTCAACACTCTTTCACAAATCATTCCTAGGTTAAAACAACTAATCATAGTATAGATTTATATACATAAATCTATATTTGATGCATACCTTCATCAGTTCATATAAAAACCTAGTGAGTGTACTATATGAACATGTCTGTAGACGATGACATGCTAGTACTGTACATCAGTTTTCTACAGCGTCAACTCCTTTAGTGTACAAAATACTCCACAACCATTACTTACCTAGTTGTACTTATGGAACTGTTAACTTGAATAAGAAACAACAGAGAGGAACCACTAATTGAAGATAAAACTAGCTCAAATAATCAGTCAATACTCTCATAAAGCAGCATACTTGCTAGTTATTCAAACTTCAAGGTATGCTATGATAATTGAAGCTCATCAAACTCCAGAATATACCAAATTATTTAACTCTGCCTTACTGCCGATGAGGAACTATGTTACCATATTCATTACTTTCCACAATTGCCAATTCAATCATGGCATTCTCGCAATAGACTTAACATTTTTTGGTGATACAAGA
Source organism: Quillaja saponaria (assembly GCA_029379385.1). Lineage (NCBI taxonomy): Eukaryota > Viridiplantae > Streptophyta > Magnoliopsida > Fabales > Quillajaceae > Quillaja > Quillaja saponaria. Next base: position 11,433,772 of record CM055614.1, on the reverse strand, counting down.
GTTTTCTTCTCTTTCTTTCTTATAGCCTTTACAATGGCAATGTAGATGGTTAAAAATAAAAATCCAAAACGAACAGTTTTGAGGTCTGTAACACAGGATTACCAACTCTTGTTTCGGGATCTCATGAAACAAACTGCAAAAAATACATATGCCTACCCTAACTGGACCATATCCTAAGCGATGCAACACACCACAACAAAATTTGACGATACTCTGGCAAAGTAAACTATCCTTTGTTGCTTCCTCCCCAGATTTACTTAAAGGAAATAGGACTTGTCTATCTTTATCTTCAATAACTAAGTTTTATGATCTTCTTTTGAGGTCATGCCTATGAAATTATTTGGTACCAGTATAAATATTGAAAAATTTAAATGATATGCTGGTCTAGTTTATCCCTAGACTAATACAAAAGGAAGACCATGTGCTTTTCTGTTTGCAAAACAAAAAACATCTTACAGAACTTTATTTAGTATAGTTAAAACTTAAAAATGATTCACAAAGGGAAACATATTACTCCTACTGTATTTGTATTTGAAAACTACACATGACTGTCTTAAGGAATTCTGCTACTTGATATATTAAAGGGATTTCTTTTTCGTATGCGTAACAAGACTGGAGAGCCCTTTTGTATTAAATGATGTTTCTATATTGATATGATTTGTAAGATTCCTTATCTATCTGAATAGTTTACTAACCTCCTCAGCTGCTGATTTGGGGCATAGAGATGGGCTCAAGGGAAGAGGAGACAATGCAGGGGCATGCGCACAAGGAATTTGGAACTCTCTCACCACTAGATGGCTTATAACTGCCTCCACTCCTGCCAATATATCTATTCCCTGCAAAATAAAGAGTGGAAAGTGAAAACTTAAAAGTATTTATGAGTATTATAAAACCAAACTCAGAATTATGCATCCATGTATGAATTTCACTAAAGCCTATGAGTGACAGCTTAAGTGTTGCTCCACACACTCTATTAGCCTCGAGCACTCAAGCCATAGACAATTCACAGTAAGTAGGAAATGAATATAAGCCAGTTTACAGGAAATTATAGGATTTTTAGGAAAGGTATGATTTGAAGGACTGGAAATCCTTTAACATTAGACCAAATTGAAGATAAAATTTTAAGGAACTCCTAAGTTTGTTACAATGATGGGGTGAGGAGAAGGTAAGAGGAGCAGCAGCAGACTTTCTCCTATTTCAAAAATAAAAAAATTTCCAAGAGATCACCACTTCATTGATCACTATGCATCACATTCACTACTAGTATAACTAAAATGGATATTCCCTTACCAACCCCTGACGATAATCATCTGTGTCTTCAATATCATCATCTGGGAACCTTCCAACAACTGCAATAGCATTAACTTGTGACCGATTCACTAAAGTTTGCGCTGCTCTGATTAAAGAACCAGGGTGTTTGATCCTCCCTGTTGACTGTCCACACTTTGGATCAACCCACTTCTCTACCTGTTGGATCATTATAAAAGTTGCAAATAGAATATACAGTTCTTACAAATTCACCACCTCCAAATTTTTTGACAAGCACTTGATACAACACCAACACATCTCTACCTGTTTATTTACATTTTTTGATTATATAAGAATTATTTTACATCAAAACTATTAATGACATTATACAGATTCCAGAATTGCTCAGTTAATTTCTTAAAAGTTCAAGGGATGAAGTTGTCTTAATGATATGAATGCTAGAGATGGAAAGATAAAGGGGAAACGAGCATAAAACGGAAAAAACCCAATCATAAAGACGACACAATTTGCATACCTAGTCCCCCAAGGTTGTTCTAGTCTGAAATTTCTTCTGGTTTATAACTTAATTTCCTGTCATTTTATTGTGTGAAGTGTGGACTTAAATCTTGTTATTTGTTTGTCTAAAACCTTGTTATCTCAATTTGTTGTCAAGTATACGAATCCATAGTCCATAGGGCTTTTAGATGTGGGCATAATCTTTCTATTACGAAAAACATAGAAAGGAGAGAGAAAGCCACAAAACTATTATATCTATCCAAATGTGGAAAAGTAACTATAACAGATAGACGACTTTTAAGTTATGTAAGAACTTCTGTTACAGCAGCATTGAGCATACACTAATCTTCCAAAGCAATCTAGTATAAACCTCAATATGAATTCAAAATTCCCCATGAATTGAGATCACTAGCTAAAGTGCAAGATATCTACAAGGCCAATATGAGTTCATTGACTTTGTAGGAAGCAATTTCCCGTTGCATTGTAGTAATTGCATGAGTAATTGCATGACTAACTGGTGGTGCAAGTTTATCTGGCATCAAGTGTATTGCCAGAAAATATCATATATAATACTTACTTTTATAAGCTAGCTATATATTGTACCTCCAAGGGGGTGTCAGTGACTATATATTCAATAACAGGCAATCCAAGGGAAGCTCTTGTGGCATCAGCCACTTGTAAATGGCGAATGCGAAGCTCTTCCTCCATTCCAGCATCAAGAACTAATCCCACCTGCTTCACATTAAAGATTCATTATAATTGCACTGTAAATGCAAGGAAATTAAGAACATTGATATGAGAGAGTTTCCAAATGACATGTAGTAATGATGATACCCTTTGTAATTAAAGCAAGTAAGAAAACATCGAAGACATACTCTATTTTGGTGAACAGGTTGTAAGGCCCATAATCCTTCTGCAAAGCGGTCAAGCGCATAGCCTTCCACATATAACACATTAGGCAGGGGCCAGTAGAGCATTGCTGCATTAAGCACCTGCAATTTTTTACATACGCGTTCTCTTATAATAACTTTAAAAAAAAAAAATTAGAAAAAAAATAACTAATTAACTTGAGAGTGGGTTCAATTCAGTAAGCCCAAATATCCATTGAAGAACATAAAAGCAGCAGAGACAAATTGGAAAAAACAGGAGCTAAATTTTTTTTTTTTTTTTAATTTAGAATTAAATTATCAAGTGACTAAACACACTTAAATTAAATGGCCATGTTAGCCTCATTGAAAATGAAAGCGATTCTAAAGTAGTGACTTACATTGGGGTGGGTAATAAGGCAATCAACGACGGAGGAGAGAGCGCGAGCCACTGGCAAAGCATCGCCGGCGAAACCACCAATAGCGGCTCCTATCCCTGTTGGGACTATCATTACGCTCGTGTATTGCCTCTTAAACTGCGTTTCCAAAAGCACCCACATATCAGTTTCGTCTTCTATCACTTCGTTTTTTCTATGTTGTCAATGTCAACAATTATGACTACTTTTCCAGATTAAAGGACTGACTGACCTTGAGAGAGTGGCTTGAATAGGAACAGGAACAGGAACAGAAAATACTGTGTTTAGAAGACTGTAGGTTTTCGGTTAGCAACCGACTCCGGCCGGCCAAACAGGGGAACGGACGGCCAATACTGACAGCCATTTTCCTCGAGATTACTGGCTTTTTGTTGATGTTGTGAGCCTTGTGGTGGAGGGGATTAAGAGATAATATAATCCGGGAGCACCCTTCAATTTTCTACCACATTTACGATTTTGACCTTAATACTATCAAAATGAGTTTGTTATTTTAATATCACTTAATTAATCCACACATGGTATGTTATTATGTTAATTTTCACCTTCCCCAATTATGTAAATTTATGCTATTATTAATCTGATCACAATCTTTTATGAGATGAATCCATTTTCATCTATTTTTGTAAAATAAAAATTATGGCAATGGCACATATGTCTCATCCATGAAATATAACTCTAGCATATACTTATAAAACTAATACTTAATCCAAAACTTTAAAATGGTTGAGCCTATGTTTGGGTTCATTGAATTAAAATTATAAAATTAATTTTAATTTATTAAAATTAGAATTGGTTAGAATTACAATATATGAGTTTGGATTACATAAAAAATTATATCCAGAATTGTGTTTCAAGTACTTAGTGATGGTTGTTATCATCCTTAATGGCTTTTGGCAAGTGATTGTCATAGTCTTCGCTTCTAACAATAGTAGTTGTTGTCTCTGATAGATTCTGATAATAATTGTCATTGTCTCCGACAGATTTTGATGATAATTATAGTTGTTCTATCGGATCTTAATAGTTGTTATCATCATTTTCAATATGTCCATATGGTGGTTATCGTCGCTTTTTGTTGTCTCTATTGTGGTTGATGGTTGTTATCGTCATTTTTAATGAGTTTCGATGGTGGTTGGCATTGTATTCGGTGGTGGATGATGGTTGGTGGTTGGTGGTGGCAACCAACGACGGGTGGACGGAGTTGTCAGTGGGTAACAAATGCCGGTGGGTGATGAAGGTTATGAGTAGTGGAGAGTTATATCATGATGTGCAGTCATAAGTAGTCAGTTGTCAAAAATAGCACACGCACAAAAACTCTAAATTTTAAAATTAAAAAATATATATTTTATATTTGTGAGTTTACAATTACAATTATAAAATACATTATAAATATAAAAAGACTTATTTACTATTTTGGTCATTTAACATTATATCAATTTTGAGCTATATCTTTTAAGAATTTTTTCAATCAATTTTATCTTCAAAAATTCAAAATTTATCAATTAAGTTTCATTTTTCTATTACATGTTATAAATTGGCAAAATAACCACACTTAGACATAAATATTTTAACTTATTATAAGTTATTCTTATATTTTACAAAACTTTTTTGGCTATTTTATAATTAAATTATGTAAAATTATTTTATTTATGCAAAACATGGAAATAAGAGAATATAACTTGATTGAAAAATTATAGAAGATGAAATTGACAGAAAATAATTTTGGAGAACTAAATTAAAACTAAGACAATCCTGAGAGCTAAAATAGTAGTTAAACCAATATAAAAATTAAAATTAAACGATTTAATTTTCAATTCTATTTCACTAATCTTTAAAGTTCATTGATAATAAATTATACTATTGTTGAATTATGTCATAAACTTTTATTTAATTAATTGATGATTTATTACAATGTTGTTTGTACAATTATAAATATTAATTAATTAATTATAAATTCTCACCGATAATGAAAAAGTCACGTGCGCGACACAGTATCAAATTGCATGCATCGGATTCATGCTTTTACGTTTGCTAAGCGTCATGATGAGGTTGCATATTCTTTTTCATATGGATGTTAAAAGGCGAAAATCTCCTTAGACAGAAAGAGGATCATAAATTTTTCATGAGACAGTAAAGGGATTCATCCCCCATGATCTGGAATTAGAGGGGGTTGGAGATTAAATTATTGAAGGCCATGAGTAAAAAATAACAACAAGCTGATAAATTAAAACCAATTAAGTAAATAATTATATTAATAAAATCTAAAATTCTTACCTAGATTACATGATTAAGTAATCAATGAGTCGACAAGTAAATATACAACTACTATATACATTGTTGTTATCGGTAAAATAAATCATTGAGTAAATGTTGATGTTGTCTTAAGAATTTAATATAAATTTTGACTTTATTTTAATTGAGAAGTTGACGGAAAATCAATTATTATTTCCTGTTATGTAACTTAGAGTCGTATAACAAGCTTTTATAGTGTCATATATTATGTATCATAATACAATAGATAGTTTCAATTCAACATTCAACAATATTACAACTTAAAATATTAACATATGAGAATCAATTCAAAAACTAAAAGAAAACAACCACACATCGTTATGTAACTAGAGGTTTCACGAGCTTCTTACATAAACCAATATAAGCCAAAAGTTGAGATATATAAATAATTGAAATAAAACTAGGTTAATTATATATGGATTGCCGTTTTAAGGCTTACGAAGAGAGTTTCACTTGATGAATTTCAAAGGCCTCATCATCGCATTGTCTTCATGGTCCAATATCTGCACATAGAAGTATAATTTAAATCTTCATAGATTGGAATGAGTCTCACTCATGAGAAAGCCAAGCTCAAGCTATAATATATTTATTTATTTTAGATAGGGATGGTAAAAGGTCAAGTCTGGCCCAATTTTGGCCTGAACTCTCATAATCCCTAGAACTATTTTTGTCTAAACCATGAACTCGTTCTAGACCTAGAGCGCCTACAAATATATCCAGTCCAACCTGACCTAGACCTGATACGTCTTAGGCACCCATATAATTTTTTTTTTAACTCTTTTGCGAAAAAAATCTTGAAGAAACATTAATTTAATAAATTATGCATGTAGCATTAAATTTACATTAGCCTTGATTTGCTATATCAACCTAAAGGACACAAATAAATTATAATTGAATATTAATGGAGATGACTATAAATAATTTAGGAGAATATTAAGAGATTTGACTAATAGAGAAAATTAAGAAGTAAAAATTCAATTTAAATAATATTTTTTTTCTTAATTTAAGGGATTTCATTTTTTGAAAACGGACATATGGGTCTCGATCTCAAAATAAGTATACGGGTCTCCTAGAGTCTTTTCTAGGTTCAGAGAGAAAAATGTGAAATACAACTAGACCGAACTTATTACGAACCCATTTGGGTGGGTTGGGCCGAGCCTGACACTAGATCCAACCTGTTGTCATATCTGAATAATTCAAGTTTTGTAGTCGAATATATGAATTTTGATATTCAACTAAAAATATTGGACACTCCTAAAATAAATTGGAGATCAATTTATTTGGTTTTGAATCAAATATGAATAGTGATAAACGAGTTGTTGTGATAAATAGTACTTACGTGACAATGATACACATAGCCAGGTTCCATTGTTGCGTCGAAAGGATACGATGCATTCGTATGTATGTAACCAAATCTCACAAGAATCTTTGTCACATAACCGGGTCTCATCTTGAACACGTTCTTCCACCCTTTCTCGTTAGCTGGAACCTTTATACTCTTGCCACGTGCATACTTGCTTAGCTGGCACTTAATCGCATTGTTGATTTTCACCATGCAACTCTTAAATTCCTCCAAATTAACCAGCTTCGTTTGATTCAAAATCTTGAAAAGCCCCAGATGAATGTGCAGCGGGTGATTATCTCCGGTCAAATTAATCACATTCCATACCTCAATGGACCCTACCTTAGGAATTTCAGTAGTTGGTGCTTCGAATGGTTTCCCATTTAAGTATAAGTGAGTTGGTTCATCAGTGATGCTGGTATACTCGTACATAGTGATATACCGTGTGTGCGACACACTAGATAAATCAGCAGCTGGATATTGAATCAGTCTTTTAGGAATACGCCACGTGTCAAACTCAGGATGAGGTAGGATGATGAACTTCATGACCTTGCTGTTAGCTTCGTTGACAGGGTCACCAGATGGGTAAGGATAGGGTGCATCATTGGCTAGAATAGCAGTATCAGACTTTGACTTTGAAAAGTCAAGAATTATATCTGTGATCTCAGATGGCCCCAGTAAGATATCATTGGTCGTAACAGGTTTGTCAAGGTACGCAGAATCAGATGACACGTGGACGAATTCCAAGCCATTGGTGAAAAAGAACCTGAAGAATCTAGCATTGCTTGCGTTAATTATGCGAAATCTATATTTACGACGTCGTACTTTCAAGTATGGCCAGGCTTTGCCATTCACAATAATAGCGTCACCGAAATATTCAGGCTGCCATTGAGGGTGTATGGTGGGATTATTTCCAGTGGAATTCATGTATATGGAGCCATTGGTGCGAAAGCTACGATCAAAGATAATCAACGGTCGATCGAATTCATCACCATAAGGAAGTCCAAGTGGGCCCTCAATCGTAGGTTGACGAATGATGTAGGCCCCAATTAAACCAGCTAAAAGGTTGACTCTGGTCAAACCCTTGGCATGATCATGGTACCATAGATTACCAGGTTGTTGTCGATTGTTATAATGATATGTTTTCTTGGTCCAAGTGGGTCCCGTTTCATTGAATCCAATTGTGAACCATGAGTTTGCGTTTCCATCACTGGCGGGCTCATCGATAGCTCCATGGAGATGAACCACTGTAGGAATACCCGTCATTGATTTAGGTATAGCAGTTGGGATGGTTGGGTCCGACGGTAGTATGTGTTTTGTAAGGTGATTTTGCCACGTCACGTAAGTGTCAGTTCCATGGATGGCCTCGATTGTTGGACCTGGAACTGTTGCTGTGTGCTGGTATACACCAAAAGCGAAAACTGGTGTTGGTGGGAGATCTCTGTGGAATTTCTGCATTCCACCACCAAGCTATTATTAGTTTACTTTAGTCATAATAAATTACCAAATTCTCAAGTGGAAATACTTTTCACTATTTTCACAGAAAATATAATTAATAATCTATGTCAATATCATATCAATGTAGCACACCAACTGCATGACTTGGTAAAAAGCTATCAAGCATCAATTTATAAAGTGATTGTCAAACAATTTATTCACAAAATTTTTCATAAAGATTGTTCATCGTTATAACTATGATTATTTTAATCGTTAAAAGCACCATAAAATAATTTAATTAATATGTTAAAATAGGGACATCCCAGCTATGTTGAATGAAATATTAACTAAAATACTGTTAAAAGTGAAGAATAATGAAATAATATATTTGTGCCAAAACTTAACAATATTTCAATTTTGAACTTTGTTCAAGGAAATTTGGTGATGTATAATAATCAACAATTCATCATAATTATTAGGGAAGTGAAAACCTTTACACCTGGAAAGGGATGACCAAAGCAGTGTCACATGCATATATATATAAATATATGTATGCTTTTTCTGATTCTTCCAGACATAGATATATACCAAGGAAACTACAAGAAAAATCAGAAGAAAGGATTTTGTTTTGGAAAAAAGAAAACAAATTACAGGGATATTTTCATGAAGAACACAAATAAATCGCATCAAATTATAGAGAAAATCATAATTACCCAGTTCTTGTTGAACATGCCAATATTGAGCAACTTGGATTTGGGAGCACCATTAACAACATCATAGGCTTTGATTTTAGGCATGTCTGGAAGCTCATCCACGAACATATTCAATTTGGATGGATCTAGCAGCCTATCTTGTGCCCATGAAGTTGTGGTAAGAGCCAGTAACAGAGCTAAAGTACTACAAGTGAATTTCAGCAGCAGCAGTACTCTCCTCCTTTCCATGCCCACTATTTCTTTGTTACTTAGACTCAGACAGAAAGAAACAGCGCCAGAGGAAAGATGGAGTGGAATCTGTCTCTGTAGCCTGTAGGTTAAGCCAACTGTGTTGATGGTATATGTGTATATATATATATATATTAGGTTGTGTTAAAATCTAATTCTAGAGGAATATCATTGATGAAAATAAAGGAATGATTGTGGAGGGAATGACGCGTGTTAAGATTTATTCGCGTCGTGAGGGCATTGAACAAGTGCATCTAGAGATAATTTTTATAAAATATTTGAATCTCGCTCTTAAAAATAGTCGTGAGAGCTGTTGTGCAAGTACATCTAGAGACAACTTTGATAAAATATTTGAATCTCACTCTTAAAAATAATAAATTAATATTGAGAGGAGAAACTTATCATGTATAATGTCAAATCTTTCAATTGTAGAGATGTGAGATTACACATTAAGAAATTCAAATAATATTTTATTTTACGTATTTTGTAAGAAACTAAAAATATTGAGATAATGGTTAAATATTATTTAAATTTTAAAAACTATATACTTGAAACATAAAAAATATACATGTCAGCCAGTTGAATACGGTTAGAGAAATGTAAAATAAAATCAATCATATAATAGGGTTGCCGAAAAAGTTATTCTCTACTCTTCTGTTTTCACAAACAAATCATGTTGGCATATTTTAACACATCAGTCTATTTTACTAAAATCAATAGTGATGGTTTTAATGTTAATAACAGGTGTCACTCTCTTATTTTATTGATGGTGTAACTTTTAGATACACACTAATAGTATATCAAATGTTAATTCTTAAATTTAATATTAAAAATGTTCAACTTTGTTGATCAAAATTAAATTAATAAATACATTTGATTTATAGAGACTAAACTAAATTAAAATCATCATCATTAATCAAGTGTTTAGTTGATAATAGTCTCTGTAGCATTTTTAGAAAAAGTTCAAATTTTTTATTTTTTTTTCATATGGAGTAACCAATGTTATAGAACAATTTCAAAACAAACGAAGGTTATTAATCATATAATTTTTTTTAATTGCTTGATACTATTTTAAAAGAAAAAAAAAATTGTGAAGTAAGAAAATGTAGTATAAGGATGCCAAAATTTTAAGAAACATTTTTTCTTTGATGAAAAAAAAACTAATTTACCTTTTCAATTGTCTAGTTCTATTTTTGAAAGAACAAAAAAGAGTATTTTTGGAATAAGTGTTAAATCTAAGTCATTGATTACGAGAGATAGTATTTATATCGTCCAATCAATTACTTAGAGTCTCCCAATTAACTATGAAAGGAGGGACAACATACACAAATAATAAGAAAATTGATCACACATGATATGTCCATAGTGAGACTTGAACCTAAAACATTTTGATCCCAACACTTCTATTTTAAGCAGATAAACTAAGATTTCATCGGCGAATCAATCATGACTTACTAGCCAGATCTTTGTATTTTTAAATTATGTTGTTATATTTTATAATTATGTATTACACACTTATAATTGTGATTTCATTAAAATATTAATATATGTAAATTTGATATCTTTTTTAGTTGTTAGTATAACAACTAATTTTATGAGTTTTCTAACTACGTACGCTCAAAAATTACCAGTAAGTTTTTAAGATTTCATTATATATGATACATGGAATAAATTATGTTTTCTTTTTAATTTTAGATTTCCTTAAATTATGTTGTTTAATACATTCAAAATTTCACCATTAAAGTTTCCTTTTTGATTGAAGCAATATAGAAAATTCAAGTGATTCAAACCTTTTTTGGTACATGGAAAAAAATTATGCAACTCTATCTACTAATACATGCATAACTTAGATAAAATTGCTTCAAATAATAACTTTTTAAAACATAATTATTTCTCAAAAAAATTAATAATTTGATATACTTTTATCAAAATTTTACATTATCAATAAATAAATGTGATAGTGATTAAATAATAACTTTTTTTCAAAACATAAAAATAAAAATAAAAATAAAAAAAACCTCCTTTATCTACTATAATCAATGCACATCACCAAAAAGTCTTCCACTACTATCTCTCTTCTTGTAGTCTTGACGAAACATTAGTACTTGCTTAAAGGAAAGTAAAATGATTTAAAAATTAAATTTCTTAAACTCGGACAACCACAATATTGCCACAAAAGACTTCCACTACTACTCTCTTCTAGACTTTCACCGATGATAGTTCCACTTTTTTAAGATATAGATAATATTTATTGCAATTATATATCATAGTACAATGAAGAATTAATTTATCATCATCAATATTATGACTTAAATTAAATCACATAAAGATGATTGAAGTAGTAAGAAATATTTGATATTAACGGTTAAGGGATTTCTATAACACTTAAGGGAAGGGAAAGTCACAAGTCCGGACCGAGATTTAAGATGTGGGGATATTCGTGAAAAACAAAATGAGAGAAAATAACTACACATTTGTCGATAAAAAATTTGGATCTAAAATTATTAGATTTCTAAAACCTCCATCTCTATCTCAACTCTAGACAAGATGAAACTTGCTTTCAGATATATTTAATTATACAAATATATTAGGATTGGGTGTTATCTAAGTTATTTTTCTTATTGAGTATGAAAGTTAAGTAGTTTTTGTTTTTACATTTCTTCCAAATTAAATAAGAAGATCACAATTTGCTAAAATTTTAAATTTACGTATTTTATTTTTATTGATAATTACCATCTCATTTTAAAGTTTAAATTTATAATAAAAATAATATTTATTTATTTATTCTAATTTTATGGGAAAATTAATATTTTCATTTTAATAGATCAACCTACATGTGAACTATATATATTATTTTAAAAGATGGTGTATAGACTAAACAGTTGTATAAATTTATCAAGTTAATCAGGGGCTGAAGGAGAATTTTCTGAGGCAAAAGGGGCTAATTGGTGCGGTAGCTCCTCCACTTTAATTAAAATTTTCAAAAGTGGTGCCAACTGGTTCCCATATATAGATATCAAATCGGAATTTAGCTTCAATTCAATATTTAGGTTCACCATTAAAAATGAGAATTTGTAATTCAAAGCTACTCATCATACCAATTTGATAAAGTACGGATAACCAGTGGTCATTGATTACATCATTTTCATTCATATGAAACATTATTAATAGATTTGTTTGATAGTTAATGAGGTTTGTTCTCTATTGAATTCAAATCTTGCGCGAAGTGAAGAAATTATGGATCAAAATAAAATTTTCATAAATTTTTTAAGGGATAGTATGGTATACAGCAATGGATATTTATTCTATATATAATTTCATAAAATGATCATTTTTTTGTTTTGTACGCAATTAATTTCAGGATGCTTATTTAGTTATGATCATTTTATTTTAGAGGTAGAAAATTTTTAACCCACCTGGGAGTACATGGGATTCTTCATTACTACCACCTAGGAGTACATGGGATTCTTTATTACTACTGTTATGGAATCAGTTTAGTTCAGTCAAATGACCAAAATATCATTTTATTATATAAAATAGAAAAGTTGTAGATAAAAAAAATTAAGCTAAATAATAAATATATTTGATTAAATTAAATGACAAAAATATCTTTCATATCATAGTAAAATAATGTAATTATGAATATTAATTAATTTAAAATAAATAAATTATTTAAGTAATTTTAAACTAAAATATTAATAATAAATAATAAAATTAAAAATAGGAATAAGAAATTAGAAATAAGAAAATAAATATAAGTAATGATGATGATAATAATTTATAAATAAATAATATAAAATTTTAAAATAACTAAATAAAAATATAAGAATATTTTTAATTTAATAAATTATGTTACATTTTTATTATTTTACTTATTTATAAATTTTTTTGTCATTTGAAAATTATTTTTATATCATTTCTTGTCAGAAAATGCATATTAAATAAATAAATAAAATAAAATAATTATTTTTCACTGATACTACCAAACAATAAAATAGAATGATCATTACATTCCACAACATTTCATTCTTATTTCCTTTCTCATTTCAATTTCACAAAAATTATTCATGTGTATCAAACTAGCCCTAAATTCTTTGAATCCATTGGACACCTACCTTTTCGACTAATTAATCTAATTGACCAATAATTAATCTAATTGGTAGATTAGTCAATGACTGCATAAAATATCCAATCTTAAAGCTAAAAAAAAACCATGTGAACTAAACTAATATAATAATAAGTCTATGCTTGTAATCAACCTATTTAATTTGGTGTCATTAGTGACCATTTAGGTATAACTGGAGAAGTAGCATATATAAACACCTTACTGGGATCAGCAAATTGAAGGCTGCTGTTCATTTCAGCAAAACTAAAGAAAAGGAAAAAAAGCATTGAGTATAACTTGTAATCATGGATAAGGCATTGTTTATAACTTGACAACTAGTAAAGTGTTTTCTACGAATATTTTAAGATAAAACTTATTTTTTTGTACCAAAAATAAAAATAAAAATAAAAATAAAATTAAGATTTCAACATGAAGGCTACGATTTGAATCACATTAAAAAATAACAAAAAGAGACAAATTTATGATTAACAAATGCTTAAGGAACTATAAGTTATATATGGAATATATGGCCTAATTCTTTCTTGTTCTAATTTTACAAGGAAGATATAATAAAAACTAACAGCCAGAAGGTAAGCACCATATATAAGCTAATATGAAACTTACCTTTTTTTCCAATGCAAAATTAAGTTACGTTTTTTTATGTGGTAGGTAAATAATATGCTTTCTTGGGATATTATTGATAAAAATATAGAAAATGATTGGTTATATTTTGAACTCAAATAAATGTTTTAAAAGTATAGTTTTATGAATTGAAATTTTGCTAATGTATGTCATAAGGTATTTGTTACGATTACCTTTCATGGAACACACATTGTTTTTATAATTCAATTTTACAAGTAACGTGTGTTTATAATATATGTTCATCAATAATTGATATATTACATAATAAAAAATAATAATACTTCATGTTAATGAAAATAAACAAATAAATAAATCCAATTTTTTAATTCATAATACAAATATATAATTTTTAAAACAAAAACAAAAAATCAAAGAAAATTAATATAATAATATTATAATGATAAAAACTATACACTTTATGTTTTTTCATCATAGCATTTAAAGGTAATAATTTATATTATTATAATTAATTATAACTTATTAAATTAAATTTTTTTGAAAAATTCAATTTTAATTACTATTGATATGTAGTTATTGAAAAATTATAGATTTATTAATATTGAAAAGAATTAGGATAAAAAAATTAATGCTAAAAAAATAATTACTATCATATTAATATTAAAATATAGAAGAATTATGAAAGAAGTAAAATATAAAATAAAAAGACTATTTGAAGTAAAATAACAATTAAAAAGTAATTATACAAGCAATACTCTAAATATTCTAAATATTCTAAAAATATAAAAGTTAAAACAACAATTTATAATAATGGAAGCTATATTCTAAATATTTTTTTAATTTATAGTATTTTTAAATTATTATATCATAAATTTATGAAGAATTAAAAAATATTATAAATATTAGGAAATTATTAAAAAAATTGAGAAAATCATTACTAACTACTATTGACATATTATTATTAAAAAAATATAATTTTTTATGAATTAAAATAAAAATAACAATATTATAATCATGAAAATATATTCTTCATATATTTTTTTAATTTATTGTAATTTTAAAAAAATAATTTAATTCATAAATTTGAAAAGAATTAAAAAATTTAGATTATTAGGTACTTATTAAACAAAACAAAAAGTAGAAATTCAATCTAAATTACTATTGACATATAATTATTAAAAAAATATAGATTTATTAATATTGAGAAGAAGTAAAAAATAAAATAAAAAATCAATAGTTATAAAATAATTGTAATTATTTTGATATTAAAATGAAGAAAAATTAAAAAAAAGAAAAAAAAATAGTCCATTTGAAGTAGTATAACAACTAATAATATCCATGTAATAATAACTCATAAAGGTATTTAAAGAAATTAAGAATTTAAGCAGTTAAGTCACTTTTATATATAGACTGAGTTTGGTAATATTGTGATTTTCATGTTATGAAAAAATAATTGTCAAAAAGTCATAACAACCATGTTTGGTAAATCTTTTATAAAAGATGAGATGGGTAATAAAAACAATGAATAAGGTGATTGGTAAAACAAATGATAAATTGTCGTAAATGTATAAAATGAAAAAAATAAACATAATTAATTAAGAATATATTTCAGGAGAGAATTTAGATGGTTTGTAAAATAATTAAGAATACATTTGGGATTTAAAAAAAAAAATTAATAAGATAATTTTTATACTTTTAATTTTAAAAAGCCACAACTAACTTTTAAAATTATCACGTAAGCACCCTAAGTAATGCTTCTACAAGCATTCCTGACTTTTTCAAAGCAGTAGAATAAGGACTCCTAAAAAAAAAAAAAAAAAAAAACCAAACAATTAGGTGTTGTTACTTTAAAAATTAAAAGACACAACATCTTCTTAAAATGCATTATCAAACTCATCTATACTATATATGTAATAAATAAAAATTTTAAAATCTTTTCAAAATAATAATTTTTAAATTAAATAATACTAAAATTATATCTCATAAGTGAATGTAATATTCTCGTCTTATGTCATATATATGCTAGCTAGGGAGGTTGTTTAATGTGAGTTGAAATAATGGTATAGAGAAGGTCCAATATATTATCTAGTTTGCTGCCTCAAATGATGATTTTGTTGATGACGTTAGTCTGATGTTAATTAGATCGATCACGTGATATCAATAAATTGTTTTATCAATTTATACACTATTTGTTTATTTTTACTAAATTGAGCTCTAAATAATATTGTTTATTACAGTTGCAGCATGTCCAGTCGTTAACTCCTTGCACCGCTGCCGCTGTTTCTAGGACTGACCGACGCCTCACCTGCACCAGTACCTATGTAGTGTGGTGATGGTTGCACATTCAACTAAGCGTTCCGGCTCATGCGCCTTCCAGAACCAAGGGTCTTTGAACCTGCTGCATACGATTTGTTATCTTTGCAGTGATCAATTTGATAATCAAGAGTATGTGTTAATTCATTACATTGACTTGTTAAATTTGAATCTTCTTAGAAATAATAGTGAAGAGTAAAACATACATTAATTCACTAGTCTTTGATCGAACTAAAATTAATTAATTATAGTGTATATAAGTTAGTCTGGGCGCTTAACTGCTAAATAAAAAAATTTGTTTTTGTCAAAAGTTAATTAGGATTTTAACATCATTAACTAATTTGATGAGATTGCCTTATGAAACTTAAAACAAGACATAAACTACAATTAAATTGATAATTTTATAAAAATATATTAAAATAAAATTTATGAGAATTTTTTTGGTAAAATATCATGATTTAAAAAAAAATACGAAATTTATGAGTAAGATGAAAGTAACTAAAAAAATATTTGCAAAACTTCATAATTTCTCAAAAAATATCTAGTTGTTCATACTAAAAGAAGCATTTTTTTTTAAATTTTATTTTCGTTGAGTTATTGTTTAAAAATTAATTATTAATTATATTTTATTTTAAGTTGAATTAATAATGTGTATCATTTTCTATTATACCTTTTTCTTTTTGTTAAAAAAGAAGAAGTAAAACTATTACAAAAATAAATAATCTGAAGGGCTACACCAGTAAAAAGGAGCGGCAACATAGGCTTGAGTAGGGTCAAATGACCCAACTTAACTTTGGAAAATCTTTGATGTTATTTACTATAATTACAATATTTTTGCACTAAAATTTATGATAAATAGATCTTGAGATTAAACTAAAATAGAGATAATATTATAAATTTTAAAAACTATCACTTGTTTTTAGGAAAAGTTGTTCCCATGGTTCACATTATTGTCTTGTCTGGTAGAAGAATTGGAATCCCAAATTCCCAATTTGCAATTGTAGAGCCCAACTGACCGATTGGGTGATTATTATATTAGACCCAATAGCGTGATTGAATCTAATCGTAATCGAGGCCCATTGGCGAAATGGTCCACTTGGCATTCGGCATAAGTAGGTCTCCAACAACTTATGGACCTCTGAAATGTGAAAATCATATCTAGTGGATCATGCAACAACTGTTTCTTACTCTTCTACGAAACAACTTACTCCCAAAGAAAAAAAAAACATAATATCTTATTATCTTAAAGTGGAAATGTGAAAATGTGAAAATCTTATTTTGACCAAAAAGCATGATCACGGTGTCCACGAACCAAAATATGATTATGTTTTTTATATAACCTGGTGTAATTTTAAGATACCCTAAAATATGAATAATTGCATTCTAGTGAAGAGTTCGAGATTAAACCAAAAATTGACTAATCACACTAACTACGAAAGATATATTTGGTCGGGTTATTATTAGATAGTTCAACGTTAGCACAAGACGCCTATACTTTTCAGGATATGCTAATAATTTCTCCTCATCTAGTACAAGTTTAAGTTAGGATCCGTGGGAGTATCATCAAGTTTTGACCCCAGCATACTTGTATTGCTAAACAATCAAAACAATACTTCCTATGATAGAGACATATACCCAACCGTGACCTAGCAACCTAAATGCCCACAAAATATTATAACTATCCAAAATCTTTAGTTTGAAAAATGGATCGTAAGAAGGACTTCAACTATTGAATTCCTTAACTATCATCACCTGTGATTACAATTTCATCAACATACACAATAAATAATATTCTACCACTAATGTATGACAGTAGAAAATAAAGTAATCAAATGTACACATCTGAAGACCAAAATTGAGCATGACTTCACTAAACCTGTCACATCTCTCATGGAGGCATGACTGGCCGGAGGGTTGGATAACCAAACCTCCGTAACCTTGAATTTAAAACAAAGTAATAACCATGACTCTTGAACCAACTAAAAAATAAAAATACTTTTATAGAATAAATGTTCACTATAAAAGTTTATTTTTTTTTATTTTTTTTATTTTTTTGAAATAAATAGCAACTTACTGAAAATTTATATAACATGCCTCAAATACAATATATATGTGTTCCTTATTCCACACAACGAAACAAGGACAATCATCCAGACTATTACATTATACAAAAGTAAGCATTTCACCATTCTAGTATGACTGCAACTTTTATCCTTAATTTCAAGTCTGAGATCCTGGAAAAATACCTTGTCATATTCTGTCGACAGGTCAACAAATTTAGAGAAGCTATATATTGGATTCCTGAAAAAAAATATTATTCACAAGAGGGATGAGTCCTATGGACTCTGTGAGTGAAAAATCGTACCCAAATGGTACTAGCATCACCCAACACAATCGTATAACATATATGATAACCTCATGTACATTGTTCATACATTAATTCATACTACACATATACATTATAACTGTCATAAATTCACAATTTACATGAAACACAGAATCACAAATTAATAGGAGCAATAATATCAAATAACGTAACCAAAGGGCCAACGAGTAACCCAACCTCGTACAACATTATCACCCCCTACTGGGACATTTACCCACCCGCACAACAAATTGATCTTCGTACACAATCCATCCCACTAGGGCTGAGCAATCAATTTAAAAACATTTATCAGAATCATAACTTTTCTTAGGATTTTTGATCAGAACATCCTAGGTGCACCTGGATCTCATTTTCGGAGATAGAATCATTTTCATAAAAACCTCACTTTGTTGGCCCTTATCAACCACAACCAATGTCAAACACAGCAATCAATATTAAACAAATATAATTACACATACTAATCTAGCCCCTAAAGGCAGCAATTAACCACTCACTTATAATTGATTCCACTCGTCACTCACACTTGCGTCCAAGTGTCTTATCAGGCTACACATTAGAATCCGAAACTAAAATTCATAATTCCAAATAATACTTAGTTTATGAACGGTATTGGTATAATCTTTTAATTTCTAAGCTTATATTTCTTTATGAAAGTTTTCCATTAAGCTTTTACATGCCAATTAATATAAATTGGATTTTGTGTGATAGGGTTAATAATGAAGGGACATTTTAAATGTCTTGACAATGCATAAGGTAGAAGAAACCATTAGAAAAGATAAAAAAAACACTTAGTGAATTAGAGATGTTGAGACTGTCCAAACTTGGGGTTTAGACCAATGTCCACTTTAATGGTCATATCTTTCTCTAGGAAACTCCAAATCTAGTTTCGTAAAATTTATAAAATACTAGACGCATGTATATTTATGATGGTATATCATTTGAAATTTTTAGATTTGTATATCAATACAGTTTATTGTTTGAAGTTGCATAAAATTCTGTAACACGCAAGATTTTGACAACTCTGACCTTACATTAGTTAATTGAACACAACTTTCTGTAGGAAAAACGAAATCCAATTTATTTTGTTGGGTTTATTAATAGACAAGTGTATCTATCTTTATTATTTATAAACTTTTCCTAAAAAATGTCATGAACCTACTCAATTTCTTACATGAACCAAAAACAGGGCACTATAAATCCTACTTGACCTAGCTGGAGTCTAACAGCTCCAACTCACAACATACTTGGAACCAAGCTACGAAATTTTGTAGACAACATCCCAAGATCCTAAGATACATTTTATCTTTTGAACTCTTAATTTAATTTAGTCCCGAATGTATCCAAAATACAAGATTTCTTTCACCCACTAAATCTGCCCTCATCCAAAACTGCTTAATTATCACAATGATTAAGAACTTCAATTACAAATTTCAATACTAGTTTACACGCTTCAAATTACTTATTTTCTAATTATTAAGATCAATTCAATTTAATTATCTAAACTTTAAAAAAAAAGTTTGAATTTTACCTTCCTATTTTTGATATAATACGTTTTACTTGGTTCGGCAAAATACCTGCCTACATCCACGGAGAGAACTTGTATTCTTTTTATTGAGAGAAATACATCCGTACAAGTAAAATAAACATTGAGTTTATACCCAAACCTAATAACCCTTATACACCCTCTCTCACCCTTAAGAGAATATATGGACATATCCTCTTAACCTAGTGGTGATATACCCACTCGAAACATCAAGAGAACAACACTTCTCTTTCTCTGCTCAGAAGCCCCCAAGAGAAAACCCCTCACATTTTTCTCTCTTTCTGGCTCTGCAACATATAAACTTTTCTCTTTTGCTAAGAAGAAAATTGTTTTCTATTTATTACTCCTAACATATTAACTTTCATGCTTTTATGAGAACTTTCAATTTTACATTTTCGACAAGAAAGATATAGTCTCAATATTTTATTGACTTTTAGATCAAGCCAAATTAAGTATATTATTTTTATTAAGGAACTCCAAATAAATAAGAGCTTTTCAGCTATTAAAAGATTTATGTGCATTAGATAAAAAAAAAAAAAGGAAAAAAAGAAGAAGAGAAATATAATAACAAAACTATTAAATGTATGTTTATGTTTAGTCTTTTTATTCTATGCCCACAGGCATATGATAAAAAGTATTTAACACCTTTTGTATTCTCATTTTTTATAAAAATGTGTTTTTATTTATTAATTTTGTAGTCTCCATTTTTATAACAGGACACTAATACTCCTAAACTAGATTCATTATTTTATTTAAGTAATTATTTCTAATTTAATTTTAATTCTTAAAATCAAAACAATAAAAAATATATTTAAAAAAATCTCCCTAACCCTAGCCCTTGCCCTAACCTGAGTTAAAATTATATTAAAAATAATTATTTAAATAAAATATTAAATTTAATTTAGGAATATTAGTGTCCTAACATAAAATAGAGACTCCAAGACTAATATATAAGAATACATTCCTATAGAAGTTAAAGATATTTAAAAATATGAAATACTCCTTATTATGTATCCAGCAAACATAGAATAAAAAAATCATTGTTTATTATATAGCCAATATTTGTTACACTTATAAAAATAATCCAAATACATTTACATTTTACATAAAAATAAAATAATAAATAAATATATTAATTAGACTACTTAACATGTCAATGGTTCATTTTATCGGTATCAACAATTTGCTAGTAACAAAGTTGTTGACTGGACATGGAAATAAGTCAGTAAAAAACAGTATAATACTAAGCAGAATTCAATTTCCTAATCTGTTTGTTTTAACTTTTAATCAATGTCCTTGGAATACTCTTAACTAGTTGACTAGCCATCATGCATGTGTTTAATGTATGACTAAAAAAGTAGAAAACTCTCAACTAGCTGACTAGCCATTATGCACAGATAATTAAGCATCCTTGCAAATTACAATGGTAGCTCAGTTGGCAGTTTTGTAGTCGATTTTTGGACTGAAGAGTTTAAGTTTTAAAAATTTGTCAAAATAGGATCTGTAAAATAATAACAAATGTAGGATAAAAGTAAAAATTAAGTTTTCAAAATTCGGTTTTCAGGTTCACGTTAATTTTTTTCTCTCCGGTTAGTGATTATCAAAAATCAAATTTTAAAAATCTAGTTTCACTATAGTCTAAATTAAATTTTTTAACTTCTTTCTTCGTTCTTCGTTTCAAAGTGTATGATAATTTATATATAAAAAATAATAATATTTTTAAATTTATAGTGTATGATATTTTTAAATTGTTAAATATATTATAAATTTTAAATTTATAGTGTATAATAATTTTTAAATTTAAAGTGTATGATATTTTTAAATTTATAAATTTATGATATTTTTTAAATTTATAGTGTATAGTATTTTTAAAATTTAAAATATATGATAAATTTTAAAGTGTATGATAATTTTAAAATTTAAAATATATGATATTTTTTAAATTTTAAAATAGATGATAATTTTAAAATTTATAGTGTATGATATTTTTTTTTAATTTAAAGTGTATAATATTTTTTAAATTATAATATATGATATTTTAAAATTTTAAAATTAAGATATTTTTAGATTCTAGAAAAACCAAATTTACAAATAATTTACGGTAACATCCTTTGATTAGAGAGAGAAATTGACTGGAGAGAAAAAAGAAAACCGAATTTTCTCTACTTTATCTTATATTGACTATTATTTTATGGATCCGGCCATTTTAGACAAAAATTTTAAAACTAACCTTGTCCAAAAATGCTTTTTGTAGTGTTGTGGTCCTGTCGCTACAACTACTGCACTGTTGCACGTGATATACGAAACACATTGCCACTGTCAACCCAACTGTTCCTACTTCTAGCAGTGTCATCATGTATGTGCACAAGTAACAATAACCTATGCCACCTTGTCTCTTTTGATAATATATTAAAAGAACCCCAATTTCACGATGCCCCACAAACTACAAGGTGTTTCATAGACAGACATTGAAGTCTGTCATGAAACAAGAAAAGAACAAACACCCAGACACACCAACCTTTTAACAGAGAAAAAGAAAACGTTATCTCAACCACTAAAAACAATTACATAAGAGAACATTCACTAATCCATCCCTTGCTTGACAACAAATTACATAATACTGTCAAAAGCCAACCCTAGGAAAGAGAATCTCAGGTCAGACACCATACTTTTCTCCTTGACTCTACGTTACATTATTGAACAGCTGTCTGTGTTATCATTACCTAACACATGTGATGCAGAGCGGTCACGACCATAGGCATTAGGTTCAGGGTAATAGTAAGAGGAAGGGTTATAGTTATAGTAATAACCAGTGGTAGGTGGAATGAAAGGAGACCTATTATACAACATTTGAGGTTGTTGCTGAATGGCATCCCTGTTTTGCATGTTCATATTTGTTATCGTTGGTGATGGATGATTGTATCCATTCATGTTCATCATCAAGGATGAAGGATATTGACCTGTGGCTAATCCAGCACTTGGAAGTCCAGTAGAGGACCCAGGATACCCATTATTGGGTTGAACTTGAAATCCTCCCAAACCATTGGAATTGCCCCCTAAAACAGTAGCACTAGCAGCATTAGCACCATTTCCATTAAAACCAGCGAGATTCATCATGGTACCTATGTCATTTTCCCTTTTGACTTCTGCGAGATTTACGTTTCCACCACCAAAATTAGGATTGTTCATATTCAAAGCTGCCATGGTTTTCTGATCAATCCCACCAGGGATAGCCTTCATTTGAATATTCTGATTAGGAATTCCTTTCTTACCTGCGTTCCCATTTCCAGCATAGTTGTTCATCTTAGCATTGTTTGGGGCTGTAGCTATGGCCCCAACACCTTTATTTCCATTGTTTGAATCAATTGCTTGCTGTCTGAGAAAATTCAGTTGGTTTGCTTTTTCCCTGATAAATCTCAATTCATCCTCTTCATCAGCTTCGTAATCATCATTATAATAGTCATCATCTTCTTCAGAACTGAAAGTAGGGAACTTTTGCTGGTTCTGGTTCTTGAAAGCCTCAAGACCCTGGACCATCCCTTGCTTTTGTCCTTTAGTTTTGTCATCTTTGATGCAGATGTTCTTTTGATTTTGGTTCTGATTTGGTTTCTGAGAAGACCAAATCTCAGCATATTTACCAGCTCTGATCAATTTCTTGATCAATGTTGCAGAATCTACACTTCCTGAAACTGTTACTTTCTGCTGTTCTGCATCTATGTGTACTTGGTAAACACCTGAAACAAAAAGGCCAAAGAAACAAAGGCAAAGACCACAATTTTAATCACAAATGCAGAAATCAACAAATTGATACTAAATTCATTTCTCCTATTTCTAAATGTACAACATCTTGCCTACTCCAATCTAAGAAAACTATAAAATGATCTTATCTTTTGCGAAGGTAAAATATTCAGACTCTTCAATTTCCATATCCTATCTTTGATGGAAAGATTCTAGTTATTTATATATGAATTTACGCTACATTAAATGCTTATTATTTTTATGAACTACCAATTAAAAGACTGTACATTGAAGAATAACTCGTGTATAACTTGAAAAACAGGACATGAATGCTCTGTTTAGTTTTGCAGAGGATTGTGAGAGAACAGAAAAAGCGTTCTTGCTTTAGTTCCTTTCAAAACTGCGTAAAGTACACTAAATTTGGATATAGTTCTACTTCTGATAAATAATGCGGTATAACGTGTTAATCTCTAAAATGCTCTTTATCATTTATTTCTACTCATCAACCAAATAAGTCAGACAAAAATGAGGAAATTGATATATAAAGAAATAAAAAAACTAGAAACATGGAAAGAAGGTGAGGACCTTCAATTCTCTGAAGGAGTTTCTTTACTTTCTGCTTACAGCCATCACAGTGAATATTCACTTTGAGAACACAAGTCTGTATATAAAAAACACAAAAAGAAACAAAAGTAAACAACAATAAGAAAAAAGATTCATCAGGAAAAGACTAAAACCCAACTTTGCTAGGTCCATAGTAAAATAATGAGAAGAGACTTAAAAAGCAGAAAGAATGTGGTGCGTAATTGAGAGAAAGACCTGGATTTTGAGGAGCTTAAAGTCTGCTTCTTTAGTCATTTCTCGAGAGCTGTTTGGAACCAAAAACTATAGCTCTTTCTTCTCTCTCTGTTTCTAACCAACAAGAAATGCCTAAGCTAGTGGATGTAAAAGGGGGTCGCATCAGCATGTGAGTTTCTGAAACTTATAAGATTCTACTTTCACTGTTTGCTACTACTCTCCCTCTCAAACGGCCAAAAGCAAACAAAACAAGAGCACATGGGCATTGAGCATTCAAAATATACATACTATATATTAAAAATAACTGTAGGAATGCAAGCCAAATGCCGAGACAAACAGTAGAAAAGCACCAACATAGTTAGAGAGAAAGATGCACTGAGACAGAGAGTGAGTTCCATATGTGGAAGAGAGAGAATAAAGGAGGTTGCTCTGAATTCTGAAACGATGTGATTTAACGTCAACTACTGTGGGGAACATAGAAAGGAGCGTGGTACGGTGCCCCACAATAAAATGGAGCATCCAATCGAACCATCTGTCCATACTTTCTGTTTTTGCTAATAGCTCCTCAAAATATGATTATTTTTTTCGGCCTATTTCTTTAAACTTTTATTAATATACAGTTTTACCCCTATATTTCTCAAACTCTATTCTCCAACATCCATGGGAATTGGGAAGTTTGAACAAAAAGGACTACTAAAAATAAATTGTAGTTATATTTGGATTTTATCTTAGTTATATTCCTTTTTCCTCGAAACATGCATTATAGGAATGAAGAAGAATAGGAAGAAGAATTAAATTTATAAATATTATTTCTCACAGTTTCTTAAAAGAGATTCAAATCCAAGTAATTAATAAATATAATCAAGACAAAAAAATTCTTTTTATGTAATGTGCATTGTTGTTCCAAATCATTATCTTATTTTTTATTTCTAATGTTTAGATTATATATTTTCAATAATTTTGGTAGAGTTTACTCTATTAGTCCCAAGTCCAGGTAAAGAAAGAGGGTTGTTATAGATTGACGGCCAGCATAAAACTAGTCAATTCTTATGAAAATGAATCCTACTAAATATTCATTGAATATCATTAATGCCTATGCCCCACAAATAAGACTAGCAGAAGCTACGAAGAGGACTAAAGAGTATCGTTAGGTTAGAAACTTTTATTAGAGGTGATTTGAATGGCCATGTAGGAAACACTAACGAGTGTTTTGAGAGGGTTCATGGGGGTTTTGATTATGGAGATAGAAATGAGGGTGGAGAGTTGATTTTAGATTTTGTAGTTGCGTACAACTTGATTTTAGCTAACACGTTCTTTAAGAAACGAGAGTCACACTTAGTTACTTTTAGTAGTTGGCCTAATAAGAGCCAAATATATTTTATTATGACTAGAAAGGTGGATAGAGTATTAAGTAAGGATTGTAAGGTTATACCGGACATGTGTTTAGTGTCTCAACACAAATTTTTTGTTATGGTTGTTGGTGTTAAGCGTTGGAAGAAGAAGCATAGGGTCAGGGTGACCCATGAATTATGGAGGGTGAGCTTAATATGATTTGGGATAAGATGGCGAGTAGTATTAGAAATACGGCTATAGAGGTATTAGGAGAACGTAAAAGATGTGGACCAACAACTAAGGAGACATGGTGATGGAATGAAGAAATTCAACAAGCTACTAAAGTTAAAAAAGAATGTTAGAAAAGATTACACGAGTGTAGAAATGAGGATAATTACAAATGTTTTAGACAAGCTAGAAAAAATGCTAAGAAAGTAATTAGGGAAGTTAGAGACAAGGCTTGTGAAGGAATCTACTAAAAGTTAGAGACAAAGAATGGGGAGAAAAATATTTATAGCATTGCCAAACAAAGGGAAATACGAACTAGAGACTTAAATCGTATTAAGTGCATTAAGGATGAAGAGGGACAAGACTTTAGTTAAGGAAGACGAGATTAATTAGAGATGGCAAACTTACTTTGATACCTTATTTAATGGAGATTCAAGGATGGAGGTTGGGGAACTAGATGACGCATTCGATGATACGAATGATAAATTTGTTCTTTGGAGTAGAGCACATGAGGTTAAAGAAGCTATTCATAAGATGAAGAATAGTAAGGCAATAGGTTCTGATGATATCCCTGTTTGGAGATGCCTAGAAGATATTAGCCCAATTTGGCTCACAAATCTTTTTCACAAGATTGTAGTGACCAAGAAAATGCCTTATGAATTGAGGAATAGTACATTGATACCTATTTATAAGAATAAAGGAGACATTCAAAGTTGTACGAACTAACGAGGAATAAAACTTATAAGTCATACAATGAAGCTGTGGGAAAGAGTGATTAAGCGTAGGCTTAGGAATAAGACTCTGGTTTTTTAGAATCAATTTGGCTTTATGTAAATAAGATTTACAATAGAGCCTATTTTCTTACTTAAGAGATTAATGGAGAAATGTAGAGAAAAGAAAAAAGATATTCACGTGGCCTTTATTATCTAGAAAAAGTGTATGATAGGGTGCCAAAACAAGTTTTGTGATGGGTTCTCGAGAAGAAAAAAGTCTCAACTAAATATGTATAAGTTATTAAAGATATGTACGAGAAAGTAATTATTAGGGTACAGGCCGTAAATGGTATGACTAGAAGTTTTCAATCACGATAGGTGTTCACCAAGGTTAATCCTTAAGCCTCTACCTATTTACTTTAGTAATGAATGAACTTACTTATACTATCTCGAATAGGGCTCCGTAGTGCATGCTGTTTTCTAATGATAATGTTGGTAGATGAAAATATAGAAGGTTTAAATTTCAAACTAGAATTGTGGAGGAATGTGTTAGAATCTAAAAGTCTTAAGTTGAGTAGGACAAAAACCAAGTATTTAAACTGTGATTTCAGTGACACTACAAGAGGCCCGACTGAAATAACTTTGAATGGTCAGACAATCTCTACAAAGAATGTGTGTAAGTATTTAGGTTTATTTATACAAAAAGATGGCACAATTGAGCATGATATAACTATAAAATCAAAGCAAAGTGGGTGAAGTGGCGAAGTGTTTCGGGTATTTTTTGTGATCTTAAAATTCCAAATAGGTTAAAAGAAAAATTTTATAAAACGACAGTGAGATTGGCTATATTGTATGGTACCAAATATTGAGCAGTTAAGAAACAACACTCACATAAAATGGGCCGCAACCCCTACCACAGTATCCCAGTTTATCCTTCTCCTTCTCCAAAACTTCTCTAATTGTCCAACATTCTTCTATCATTTCTATCGTTCAGCTTTTTATACAATACCCATATTGTCCATCTAATTTATTATCCTTAAAAAAAATATCTTTTTTGTCCTTTGCCTGTATAAAAATTTTCAACCTTATCCCTCAAACTTGTTACCTATAATTTTTTTTTTTAATCTTTTTTGTTATTTACCTTTTTAAAAAATTTCAACCTTATCCCTCATACTTGTTACTCATAAATAATTTTTTTTTTTATCTTTTTTGTTCTTTACATTTTAAAAAAATTCAACCTTATCATTTCAACACTCACAAATGTAACTGTTATCATTTCTTTTTCTTCTTTTTACCCTTTCAACAATAAAATCAAAACTAATGAACTATTACTTTAATTTAAATTAAAAATCAAAACTAAATAATCTAGAATTATGTAATTTGTTTATTTTTAATACAACAAACAATAATGCCCTTTTGGTAATTTGTACACAAACAACTTCTCTGACCATAATTTTTGAACCATACAAACAGACAACTAAGTTGAGGCAGAATGGTCTCTAACCTTTCTGACCATGGTTTCTATCTCGATGCTAATCCAAATGCACCCGATGTCTGCGTTTTCTCCCTCTTTACATTTTGATGATATTGTATATAATGCTTGGTACTATTATATTATACTTTATACTATTTACTAAAAGGTTGGTTTTTTCTCATTTGTGTTCAATCCTATTTTCATTTTTGACTTTTGATTGTCAGTTTTCAACTAATATATATATACTAGTTTTCATGATACATGCGTTATGCATAAGGGTGCAAATGAACAAAGCCGTTCATGAATAAGTTCGTTAAGAGCTTGCTCAAGCTTAGTTCATTTTCTAAACGAGCAAAGCTCGAGATTTATTTTAAGGTTTCTTTAATAAAGGAGCCAAGCTCAAACTTTACATAGTTCGGCTCGTAAGCTCGCAAGCTACGAGCCCAAATCGTTTGATATATATATATAATATAAATATGTTAATTTTAAATTATTTTAATAGAATTATTAAATAAATACTCATCAAACTAATTGTATAGCACAAAGCATTAATATATTATATTCAAAAATATTTTTAAATTAAAATACAATAATTTAGGTTCATGACCTATGAATGAGTCATGACCGAACTTAGATTTAGGCTCGTGATCTCTTAACGACCTTACTCTAGCGAGCTTTCAAGGAACACTAGCCGAGTCTAAATTGTACTAAAAACTACCAAGCCGAGCCGTAATCTTGGCTCAAGCTCATATTGTTTGCACCTTTAGTTGCACGTGAATCATGTTTATAAAATTTACATACATATATAATTATGGTACTACAGTTAGGGTTAGGATATCGTAATTAGGATTAGGGTATCGTAATTAGGATTTTGGTATTGTAATTAGGATTATGGTACCGTAGTTAGGGTTTAGGTACCATAGTTAGGGTTTATGTACCATAGTTAGGGTACCGTAATTTGGGTTAGGGTTTGGATACCATAAATAGGTTTAGGGTACAGTAATTAGGATTAGGGTTAGGGTTAAGATACTAGGGTACAGTAATTAGGATTAGGGTTAGGGTTAAGATACTGTAACTAGGGTTAAGGTACCGTAATTAGGGTTAGGGTACCGTAAGTAGGATTATGGTACTGTAACTAGGGTTAGCTATTACAACTAGGATTAGGCTACCATATATAGAGTTAGGCTACTATAATTATGGTTAGGGTATTGTAATTAGGATTAGGGTTAATGTATTATAACTAGGGTTAGGTACCGCAATCATGGTTAGGGTCCTGTTATTATGGATATGTTAAGGTTCCGTAATTAGGGTTAGTTTTTTTTTTGTACTAAATCTTTTTATATTAATAAATCTATAATTTGTCAATAACTATATATCAATAGTATTTAAGACTAATTTTCTTAATTTTTTATTTAATAAGTTACACATAATTATAATATAAAAATTAAAAAAGATATTAAGATTATAGTTTTTATGATTATAATATTATTGTGCTTATTCTTTCCATGTTTAGCATATTAAAAAATATATATTTATATTTTGAATTAAACTTTTTATTGAATTGATATATTTGTTTAATGTAATTAACATGAAATATTATTTTTAATTAATTTTAATATCTTACTATGCTCATACAATAACTATGCATATCAATTATTGTATGAGCATATATGTACATATCGATATCATGAATACAATTCACACGCAACGCTGGTGCCAAGAAACTAATATATATATAAAATAAATAATTTTTAAGAGAGAAGAGGAAAAAAGAGTAGAGGGGATATTAGTTAACTCCAAGACAGAGAAGGGGAAAAAAGAGTAGAGGGAATAAACTCTCTTAAAAATTATTTATTAAGATGTGAACCTTAAATCTAGATTTAGAAAAAAAATAAAAAAAATAAAGCAATAAAAGTTGTTTGGTATACAAAAATCTATTTATAGATTTACTATCATCTCATGTTAAGTTTTAGTATAATGACAATTTTTTATTTTTTTTTGTACATAGGTTGAGAAATATCAAGCGAAATTATGGCATTGCCATTGCTTAACCATAAAAAGAAGAAAATAAAAAAATAATTTTATTGCTTATAAATTAATTTAAGAGAATAAATTGCTCAACCAATCCAATCAAGTTTCAATGATAGTTGGCTATGAGGCAACCTTTTAATTATGCTTTTGAGATGTTCCAAAAAAATTCTTCCGTGCACAAATTTAATCTTATGATGTTGATTTCATATAAAATTCCACTTTCATTTTTTATGAAAAAATTGTAAATGGAGAAAAACTATTTGGTATCACCATGAGATGTAATGGTGAAATTGCAATGTCAATCCAAAAGTAAACACCTTTAAAGTGTCAAATAAGAAGTAATGGCCAAGAGCTAGATGGTAAATGGCACAGCGAGATAAATGATTGAATCCTTAGGAGGCCAAGTCCAAGGCCATCCATGCCAAAAAAAAAAAAAAAAATATATATATATATATATATAATAGCATAAAGGAAACCAGATGGGTCACCTATATGGGAAAAACCATATATATCAAACTGAAAATTCACTTTTTGAGCTTTTATGGTAAACCCACTTCCTCTTTCTTTAACTATTTCTGAACTGGTACACATTTTTCAAAAGCAATTATAATTAAAAATAATAATATCTATTAGCCTTACACTGTCAGTTTGTTGTCATAGCAATTTGGGTGGGAGCATATGACTTTTTAGACCTGGTGTCATTCCTTCCCCAAGCTTGTTCTGTTATGTTCTGTTCTCCACGGGCCAATGCGACAGTAGAGGTAGCACGAAATCACACAAAGTAAAAAGTGAAGCAAATGTGTGAGACTCTGGGAGAGCTAATTAAGACTAGGGGATATGTCTCTTTCAATGACTATTGTTTGGTTCATCCTTGCTGCAGCTCAACACCCGTGTCTTTTATTTTTATTTTTTTTGCTAATACTCAAAACCAGTGTCAAACCAAACCTTTTCCTCCTTTTTCCTTTCTTTATGGCTTTGCTTTTTCATCTGCTGTGTGATATTTGTGTTGGGAATTATAAATTATTTCTCACCAAACTTAAATGAGATACAACAACAATAATAAAGAATAAATGCATAAAATATAAATAAAATAAAAATCTAATTAAACTTAATTATCTGTCAAAATAAATTTAACTAAAAAACTGTAACAATCAACTCATTAAAATGGAAGTTGGATCAAAATACCGCAATTTGTTGCCATTGTTATCTTTATTATTGTCACCTGCCATTAAGCTCTGTCCAATATAAGGCATAGGCCATAGAGCTGTACAGTATACATTGTGAAAAGGTGAGCCTAGAATCTCATGAAAATTGAGGTGTGCAGGTACAGTTATATTAGATGAGGAATTTAGATCAAGAGGATCTTCTGGCTGGTTTCTGCCACACTAAGTCATAATGGTATTAACTGGACTGGACCCACAAAAATTGAGATCCCATGCTTCAGATTTTGAGATATTATATAATCTCTTGTTGAAGTCCCATTGTTTGATCTCCTTTGGTTTTTAACTTGGAAGAAAGAAACTTAACAAAAAAAAAAAAAACTTGGAAGAAAGAAACAGGAAAGGAAGCTACAACAACAAAGCTCAAACTGTAGCATCCTTATACTCTGTTTTGTACTGAAATTTGCAATGCTGCCATCAATGGCAAGCAAAAGTTTCAGTTTGGAGTAACAAAGATGAGGTAAATATGACTATTTTGTAATAGGGTCCTTCTTTTTACAGTTTTTCCATTCCCTTATATTAGGATTAAGAGTGTTCATGTACTAGATTGGTTTCGTTTCAAAATTAGTAATGAATCAATTCAACTAAATCGATTATATATTTTTTTTTAACCAATCCAATCCACATAAAGCTTGGAATCAATCCAATCTAATCCATGAATCAAGATTTGAATTGATCAAATTAGACTTTTATTTAGACTTATTATTTTATAAGTCACTTACATAAGTAATAAGTTGTTTTAATCAGTAATAACAACTTAAAAAAAAGTAGTAACTTAGTTCTTCAATAAATTATTAATATTATGTTTCAAAAAAATAAAGTTATGGCTCCTAATAACCTATATCAATATCAACATAAACACAAAGAGTAACTACTTAAACTCTAATTCTTTATATCAAAATGGGTTAAAATAAGATTACAATACACAATGATTTTAATTATGGTGATTTAGGGACGGATAGTTAATGGGTTGTTGACGTAATTCTTAAGAATTTTATGATTTAATAGTAGTATATTAATTTTTTTAAATATATATAAATTATTGAATTGGACTGGATTAGATGGGTTGGATTAGGTCAGATTATTGACTCTGAAGATCTTAAACCAATCCAATTCAATAACATTAGTAGAAAAGTTCGAACTAATCCAATTCAAATAACAATATCCCCACTAACATTGGTTTGATTGGATTGAATCAGGTCATGAACGCCCCTAATTATGATAGATCAATTTCACCATTTCTTTTTTTAAGAGTAGGAATAGAATAGATCCATCATTTGTATATAAAAAAAATTACAACGATAATTATGATAAGAGTGGGGATATGTAGACATACTTTTTTTTTTTTAGCCTCATAAACAAAATAATTATGTGTGGATTCTCCAAATTTATTTATTTATTTTTTAAAAGTAGTTGGTGTCCAGGCCAGTTTATGTGTATCTCAATTAATTTATATTTTTAGTTTGGTCAAAGGTAGGCGATCTATGTCATGATTAGGAAATTTATGAAAATTTTACTTCTCACGACCACTTTCAAAGATATTCAAATCAATTTATGAAAATTTTACTTTTTACGATCATCTCTATAAAGAAATTTAAACTCATAAAAATATTGTAAAAATTATTTATTTGTGTGGTTAAGTAGGTTGGAAATTTGTAATATAAAATTGAACTATTTTATTAAAAAAAATAATAATTTGTGACTTTGTCTAAAACCTAAAAATATTTAGTGGTAAAGGCAACTTAAGAAAATTAATTATTTCTTACCAAACAACTTTTTAGATTTTATCAAAATCTTAATTCCAAAAATTGAAATTAAAATCCAACCAAACACATTAAGAAGTTGGCACGGTAATTAATGAGATATATATTTATTTTCATGAATTCAAAATTTGAAAAGTAAAATTTTTATAACTTTCAAAATCTTATCATGTAATTCAAATAATTTATTTTTAATCAGATCCAAGATGTAAGTTAATCGAGATACACATAAATTAACTTGAAACCGCTCAATTGTTAAAGAAAGAAGATGAGAAAACTACCATAACAAGCTTGAATGGAACTTGTAACAAATTAGGGCGTTGTTATGAAACTAAGCCAAATGTCTGTGTTATAAACCCAACCATATAGGCTAACTATTCCCTAGTAGATTTCAAATTCACACCCTTCAATAATAGGGACAATCACACAAATAAATAATAGAAACACTTCTTCAAATGTTATTTGAATTTGTTCCCCTCGTTTAGTTGTTTTATAGTTAGGTAGTCCAATGCCCACATGGAAATGTCTCAACTTCCACTAGATATCAAACAAATTGCGAACATTTGCTGTGTCTGAAATTTTCTATTCATCAATAAGTAAAACCATTTGACCTTCCCAAACTAAGTTTTGGACCATTGCCAATCTAATTCAATTTGGAAGATTTATCGAGTTATAATTTTTCTTCTTCTTTGGTTTAGCTTAGCAGTAGGTGTATTTGAACTTGGAAGATTTATCGAGTTATAATTTTTCTTCTTCTTTGGTTTAGCTTAGCAGTAGGTGTATTTGAACGACTTCTTTCAAATAGATTTGATTTCATAAAGTCAATGAAAGGAATATATATTCTTTATCAACAGACCGATCCTTTAAAATATTTAACGATACTTATATTACTAATAACTTAGATCATTTTCATAATCTAAAGCCACTTGACATTGTTATTTTGATTTGTTTTATTTCTATGTTTGAATTTTGTTATGTGCACTAATAAAAAGAGGCGATTTTTTTTAATTTTATAACAATAAGATCGGTGAAAGTTTAATTCTCAACAAACATAGCAGTAGCCATTAGAAATTGTTTTCTTTCCCTTATTTATTAGATTTTAATCATACATAAATTTCAGTTTTTGTTTTCTAAAACTTTATTATGAAGGTGTTTGGTTCAACTAGTAAAATATTTTGGTGTTGTATATCAATGACCTAGGATCAAATTATGCTTTGACATAGGATGAGTGTTAATAGGGAAATAGAGATTACCTTCCATTGTATAACTCATAAACCCAACAGGCTTTAGATAGATAAAAAAAAAAAAATAGATAAAAAAAGAAAGATTATTCTTTGTTAATTTTGGAATCTGTAAAACTGTTAAGACCTAAAGTTAGTTTAGGATCAACATTTCACAAATCGCATTTCAAGACCCAAAAGTCAGTTTCAGTTAGAAACCAGTGGATCTCATAGTAAATGTTTCTAGGCCCAGCCCAAATACATCATATGGTCTTTGTTTTGGCCCATCAGCATGCGCATACTATTTTCATTAGTTCACATGCTTGACCTATAATCAATGAGAGGAGAAGTATTAATCCATCTATTGGATTCTCTTAATAGGGAGTCATCCTTATTAAAACTAAGAAATTTATGATCATTTTATTGTCCATGGTCTCTCAAAAAAGATTCAAACTGTTTTTTGGTGAACTAAATAGAAATATAGATAAGGTATTCCACACATTACGACAGATAACATTGTTCTCACATTACTACCATTTTATATCTGAAAGAATTTCTACCACATCTATGTTGGGGCCGAAGCTAAGAATTTTTCTAAGAGTGAACACAATCATGGAGGGAACGTAGATTTATCCCAACAAGAACCGTCAATGAGACACATTTTTTATCACTAGGTTAACTCCTTCAAGTTAAGACTCATCTACTTGCAAGCCATCCTCATGTAATCATTAACTAATAAAATCTCTATGTTTTTGCTGCTCAACAAAATTGAAGCAAACCAAGTATAGAGTTTCACAAATTAATTATCGTATATCATAATTCATAATTAGCACCTTCTATTCTTCTCTACTTAAATAATAAACATAATGTAATTAAAGTCAAAAACTTGAAAGTAAAAAAAATTATTTTATTTTATAATGTTTTGTATTATAAAATAACTAGTGCTTTATATATTAAATTATTAAGCAGATAAGTTAACAGATAAAAGAAAATTAAACAAGATAAGAAAGAAACATCTTATAGTGTGTGTACTTTCGGCTTCGTAGTGGAAGGTCCTGTGCCCATTAATTATAAGTTATACGCGAGAAATTTAAGTAATCACATTATATGGAAAGCAAAATGTAGTGGACCCACTACCCCAAGCGTGCCCCCAAAAACAAATATAAATAATCACACCTAACCAGATAACCATGAAGTATCATTAATCATTTACTCCTAAATTTGGATCAACCTAAAAAAAAAAAAAAAACTTCCAAATTTATTATCCAAATTGAATAATAAAATTTACATATTGAGCCGATTCATTAAAAATATTAAACTCATACATAAGAGAAGCATTATAATTTACAAGGTTGAGCTTCTATATTAATAATATCATATTAGAATCTCTGTTATTAAATGGTCATGAATTTCATCATTTTAGCTAATATATAAATTATAATTTATGTGTCATGAGCGTTGCGGGTTTAAAAATTCTAAACAAAGCCGTATTAGAAACAGGGAAATAATTTTAAATAAACAAAAAAGAAATTGGCTTAGAGTTTGATGATTAACAATTTAAAATAAACAAGTCCAATAATTTGTGAGTAAATGGCTGAGACTATGATGCTTTATATGTTATTTACATTTGAGATATTTTGTGAGTAAATTGGCAAGAGTAGATTTGTGAGGAAATTGATTAATGTATCAATTGTTTACATGCTAATTTAAGATGAGAGTAATTTATGAGAAAATAAACTAAGTCTAATTTATAAGAATGGTTTGTAGTGAAATTGTCTAAGATCTAATAGGTTGTAAATCGGCTGAAATGATGATAATTTACATGTTATTTACATTTAAGAAATTGTGTTAGTAAATCGGCTACGAGTACGGCAATTAACGTGGTAATTACATATAATAACAAATTTGAGAGGAAAATAGTTGAAGTTTCGACCATTTACATGTTGCTTACATATAAGAATACTTTACGAGAGAATTAACTAGTCCAATTTACATATTAACTAAAGTAATGTATGTGTCACCTATGTTACATGAAATGTATATTGATCAATATTCTGTCACACTTACAATAATCAATAATAATATTATAATTTAAATAAAAAAATTGAAATAGATAAATGATTAAATATAAAATGAGTCAAGAAAGCTAAGATGAGACACAGATATATCGTTTTCTTTAAGATAATTCGTGCCACCATAGAGATTGTTCAACCGATGCAGAGGTCTCTTGACACGTTGCCCCCAAGATACAACAACTCAACTACTACACACAGTATGTCTCTCAATTCCCTACACAAGAAATGAGACGAGTTCTCTCTGCCTACATATTTCCTTGCCTAATATATAATAGAATATAAAGATGGAATTATATGAGAGTTATGCGTATGTAGAGTGTTGTACATGTAAGTACTAGTGAGTTCTTCTAAGTTCTTTAGAAAGTGTGAGAATAAAGGGTTTATATAGTAGTATGATTTTGTAACTCTTATATCAAAATAATAATTGAAATAAATACACAATTTAAAATTGAAATGAATAAAGAATTAAGTTATATAAGATACAAAATCAAATATTGAATTGTAACAATTCAATTGACATAAAATGCTTTAAACCCTACTATTCAAACTTAACTTTTGAAACCCTCACAAATTTATTATTCAATAAACCACCCAAATAAATTTCATTTATTTTATTTTTATTGAAATAGAACAACAATCCCCCACTTATTTCAATAGAACGATAAACCATATTCTAAATAATATTGGGCAAAGATAGACTACCATACTTAATGAAAGTAGCATTGCCTTGAACTTTTCACTTAGCATTTTTACAAATCTTGGTCCAGAGTCATTAGTGGTAATATGACCTTGAACTATGACTGCTTAAAGGATTCAAGAAATGTATATTGCACATAATAGTCCAGGCGCAAATTTTGAACTCATAAACCAACAAATTACAGCCTTGTGCTTATCCACTCATAAGAGTCTGATAATGAATTAGCCTAATTCTCATAGGAGCGGCCCCACTCCAACACTCACATAGGTAAAATCTATCAAGAGTGCTTCTATAATTTGTGACACTCCACTCATAAGAGATATAGATTTCATTAAGAGTAAAAATAACTCAACCTTTTATATCATTGGAGAATAGATGCACCTATACCATAGGGATGATCTTTTTAAAAAAAATATTTAGTGGTGCATCCCATCTCCAAATTACTCTATAATTCGTCCTTCCCTTTGAACCTAGCTCTTAAGATCTCTAATCACTAGGTTAGGTATCCTCATAAGTAATTTCCTAGTCTCTAGGCTTCAGAACCATCCTCTTCGATGTATCCATCCAATCTTTTGACTATTCTTAAAGATTTAAATATTACACGATTTATATATATCAAAAGACTAGATAATCTTACACATTATACTCACACGGTACAATAGTGCACATATGTGTAAAAATACAAACAAGTGGAATTTTTTTCCATAAAATTACCAATTTGTTTTTCATTGGTCTTGGCTCATTTGTTTGCCCTAGTATTATGAATGATCAATGATAATCTCAATATTATATTTTCCCCCACACATGCACCAAATTAGTTATGTTGACCTTCTAAATTTCATGTCATTCATGTTGAACATAGTATAAATCAAATTTCACACAATATACTGTTCAGCACAAAAATAATTTCACATTCATTCAAATAGTGGAAAAACAATCTCAACTAATTTGTAAAATTTGTAAATAAAAAATTCCACAATGAAAGAGAAAATTCATTCTCAAAAGGGATTTTTCTTAGTTCATGTAAAATACATGATACCCTTTGGCACCATTATACCTTTCTTGTATAATAGGAATGCTTTAAAATACATTATAACATTTGACACCATTATACCTTTTGTTGTATAATAGGAATGTCTTTTTCTTTTTCTTTTTTAAACACATTGGCAATCATAAAGATGCCTAAAAATAAAGCAATTTGTGTCTCAAATTTTTTGAGTTGTCCCAAAATTAATATTCATCAATTTTTGAGAAATTAATACCACAATGATATTAATATCAAAAAGTATTTTCCAACAAAATACTCATATCCTCCCATCATAAAATAATTATTTTAATATGGGAATTAGTAATTCAAAAATATATAGAATAAAATTGATGCTTTCACTAAAGCAAACAAATTCTTTGTGCCTTGCATCATGTTAGCATGTCAATTTGTTTTTGTCAAGCAAATGCTTAAACCAATTTTTTTTTTCTTTCACTTTTACTCCTTTTTAGTTTAATAAAATCATTTTCAAATGAAGGAGTAGAAAAATGTCATTTTCAATTTTTTTTTTTTTTTTTTTTTAACCCCCACTATTACTTGTTGTAAAGAATTTTTTTTTTTTTTTTTTTTGGCTTGGAAAACAACATTACTTGACTTACCATAATACATGATACCTTCAACATGTTGGGATAAAATAGCATATCTCCTTTCCATCTCTTGAAACAAAATGATTTGTTCTAGTTATCAACTCCACCTTTGATCATTCTTGACTCCAACAATGAGATCTACACCTCATGGCAAACATGTCTTAAAATTGTACGCCTTTGTAAAATTATTGCTCCACGAATTGTCTTAAAATTGAATTGTAACAATTTCAATTGTCATAAAATGCTTTAAACCCTACTATTCAAAACTTTTAAACTTTTGAAACTCCCACAAATTTATTATTCAATAAACCACCCAAATAAATTTCATTTATTTTATTTTTATTGAAATAGAACAACAATATACACAATTTAAAATTGAAATGAATAAAGAATTAAGTTATATAAGTTACAAAATCAAATATTGAATTGTAACAATTCAATTGTCATAGAATGTTTTAAACCCTACTATTCAAAACTTTTATACTTTTGAAACTCCCCCAAAGTTATTATTCAATAAACCACCCAAATAAATTTCATTTATTTTATTTTTACTGAAATAGAACAACAATGTAAATAAGCTTAGTATAAGAATTAGGGAAACAATTTAAAAATGGTTAAAAAATTATTAGTCTAAAAGTTAATTGTGATTAGAAACTCATTAATAAAAATTCTGGAAAGTAATTACAATACTATTAATATTAAAGATTAAGAAAAATTCATTGAATGATTCATATATATTAAAATGTTTTTAAGATAATCAAAAATAGCATAAATATCTCACAAAAAAAAAAAAAAGTATAATTATATATATATATATATATATATACAGCAAGTATGAATGTCATCACCATGATTATGGTATATACATACATACATGAAAGTGTCCCTAACTCTCACTTTCATGCCCATATACAATTACTTGCGTAGGTTGGGGGCAATATGTACGCGGCAAACTATTTGGAAGGTTGTGACCCATTCTAAATGGTATGTCAATCTCATACTACTCTAATTATATGATCTAATATTAATTATATTTATACCAACTGAAAGGAACAAATAGATTATATTTTTATTAGACAAAGCCTTCTTTTGATTCCAATCATATAATCTGTGACGTAGTCAGATTATTCCAACTTTAAGATTCATTGAATTGCAGATTCTACCTTGATATGGAAGATTACTTTACCAAACTTTTAATTAGTTAATCTCAATTGTTTCTCAACCAATTATTATTGTAGCTGAAAAAGTTATTTTCATTATTAATTTGCTTCTAATCAAGATCGTTTCCAGTCTTAAAAGTATAGTTAGTTCATCTCATAATATTTCTTTGTGTTGCATATAAATAACTTGAGTTATAATTCTGACTTCGTTTGAAATGTGAATTTATAGATGGAAATAAAAAGAATTATCTTACATTGCGTAGCTCATACACCCAACAAATTTTCTACGAATCAAAAATAAGAAATTAAAAATCCTTGATATATATAAAAAGGCTTAGAAATAAACATAAAATTGTTATACAAGGCAATTCCTATTTAAATTGTTATATGATAATTAGAAGAAAGTAATGCAAGGTTGCAGAATTGTTGGTGGTGTACAGTGTTGGATGAGGTACAATCTTAGATTTTTTGGTACATGGTAAAGACATTCTCAGTTCTTTATATTTCCTCAAATATATTAATTTGATTTCATGGCATATGGATTTTCTTGAAGTACAAACAAATCTTAGATTGATTTTGACTAATTAATTATTTCTAGCCGCAAAAACTTTGTACTTAGTGCTCAACCAAACTAAAAGAAAACTAATATTTCATTTGATTTTTTTTTATTTTTTATGATATGCATGTCACTAATGTTTCCAATAAATGGTCGACAATGGATTCAT
The DNA here is from genome assembly GCA_029379385.1 of Quillaja saponaria. Taxonomy (NCBI): domain Eukaryota; kingdom Viridiplantae; phylum Streptophyta; class Magnoliopsida; order Fabales; family Quillajaceae; genus Quillaja; species Quillaja saponaria. The sequence goes on along the minus strand of CM055614.1, from coordinate 11,392,949 downwards.
AAATTATATGAGAAAAGCATATCTATGTAATTGTCGTTTTTCTATATAATCCCATGATTACAGGAAAGAAAAGATACGATGGCATTCTATTTGTTTAATTAGTAATCAGACAAATTCACTTCGAGCACCATTTTTGTTTTCAACGACAATTTATAAGGTTAATATCATTACCAATTGAATAATTAGATACTACAAAAGTATCAATTTAAGATTATTTATTTTTATTAAGATTATTTCGTATTATATAACTCATAAGTTCCATAAATCAATTCAATGGATTGTTTACTATTGAATATAGTCATCTATACCATTTCATCCGTTTTTCCCAATTATCTATACATTTCAAAGTTTCATTAGGTATGATGAATTAATTATAGGGATGATTATAATAATTTTCCAAACAGTGCATCATTAAGAAAGCCACAACTTTTTATTTCCTAAACAAAGTTTTTATTTTATATGAACACAGACTAAGACCATGCACCTTAATTACTAATTAACTAGTTATAAGTAATTAACTAAGTACAAACCAACACCCCAAAATACTAGTTATACAACATAGTCCTCAACTGTCCCTCTAACATTTTTGATACATCTATGAACTTCTTACATGATTGAACATGCATTAGGGTTTTCATCACTGAACATCGTCGTGAACTTCTCATCCGGTGCATTAGGGCTCGGTAGAGCTTGGACGACGTTCTTCACATAACCGGCTGGAGCCTTCTTGTCATAAGCCTGAGCTACATAAGGATATGCCACCAAGTTATAAGGAACATAGGGCCAAAATTCAGCTTTCTTTCCTGTGCTTTGTACCTTCTTTAAGACCTTGTTTGGTTCTACATAACCTGTCACTGTTACCCTGCTTTGCTTTCTGTTTACATCCACTGATTTTGCACCTAAAAATATTTTCCAAAAATAATATAATTAATAAGTTGTTAATACAATAACACTTCTAATATAGCTGATTATTAAGCAAATATCTAGCTTATTAAAGTTTTATGGTACTGGTAGAGGTCATGGTCTTTTTGGGTTTCTGCATTTATTGTTGTGGCCTTTAATGTATGATGGAGAATGAAAGGGGATGAGAGTGGTGAAGACTGAAAATATTAATGGAAATTAACAATTTCTTAAGCAACAAAAAAAAAAAACCTTTAGAAATCCAAATATGAATTTTGTATAATTGTCTTTATCCTAGAACACATCCACACATTTGAATAGAAGTAGCAAATGTAGTTGCTGCTGCAGAAAATTTATGATTCTATTTATGTGACAGAGTATAGAGTAGTTTGAAATGAGAAAACAGAGTCAAAAACTAAAATGGTTTGTCTTTGCCATTTTACCCAACAAGGAAACTCAGAGATTCTATTCCTTTTAGACCATTCATTTTCTTTCTTCTGCTTGGTTGAGGACCAATTAAATGAATACCTTTCCTTTCTTAACAAGGATTATCATCTTAAATTTTATTGAATTCTCAGAAATTTCACACTAACATTGAACTTGAAAAACAGAGGAACAATCTTATACTACTATTTATTTCTTTTCCAGGCTCTTGATTAAGTTCCCAAAAGGACAATAAAATTCATTTTCAGTTTCAATTTTTTGGTTCCAAGATTGAGCCTTTCAAAAATTGGCTTTCACAAGTATTAGAAAGTTTCTTGGCGAAAATATTTTGTATGTGTGTGAGAGGCAGAGAAAGTTGGTTCTGAACCTTTCATGTTGGAAACAGAATTTTTAACTCTTCTTTCGCAGCCATCGCAGTCCATTTTCACCTTGATTTCAACTGTCTGATAAATAAGTAAGCAAACCAAAAATTAGATTTCAAATGAAAAGGTGGCCATTAAAGAGAACCCAATTACTCAGAAAGAGAGAGAGAGAGAGAGAGAGAGAGATGGGGTAGGGAGTTGATGTGAACCTGCATTGGTTTACGTTTCTTCCTTGGGGTGGAAATTGTGAAGTAATCTGAAAGGAAATCCAGGGCACCCATTTCTTCTGGCTCTTGTTCAAAGCAAAAACAGAGTATTTCAGACACAAACAAAGAGGGAAAGATTAGAATTTTAAAGAGAAAGACCTAGAGAGAGAAAGTTTTAGGACAGATATTTGGAGTTGATTGAATTATACAGTAAGAAGAGGCATAGGTATAGGCTTTATATAGAAAAGGTTGTGTTTAAGAATTAATATAAAACTGCTTAGACAAAGACTTTTGTCCCCTTAATCATGTATCTCCTTAAATATCAATACCTAAACAGAAAATAATAATAAATAATAAATTTTGAAGATTGAAGAGAGTTAACTTAAAGCTGTACTCTTGCTGTGTTCTTTAGCCCCAAGAAAAAGGAGCAAATGAAGTACTTCTTTGTTTTCATTGATTTTTCTACACAATGGTATGGCCTACCTACATCATGTTCTGTATATCAGTATTACATGACTTTGACTTTAATGCCCATGGTTTCTGCTAAAATTGAATTAATCAACTATTTCAATATTAGTTTAATAAATATTAAAAGCAGCAATATTCAATATTGATCACCAATTCACCACCATCATCATCATTATATGAAGTAAATGTCACATAATTATCAATTTTAAACCCATTGCTTTGCATATGTGATATGAGTTGTACCCATAAATGTGTGGACATTTTCTTCCAAGTATTGATATGTCAATTTCTAATTAAAATGGCCATCAAACTATCATTCTTCACAACTTGAATAATTAACTTCTTTTTTACTTTTTTTTTTAATTAAAAAAAAAAAAGAGATGATTTCCTTATTTTTGTGGTGAGATTTAAATTGTTTGATAATTAAGCTTGTTACATCAATTGGCTACAATGATGGGTAGAGTAGCTTTCATATTTTGAAGAGTTCAAACTTCAAACACATCAATATTTATTAATGATCTGGAGCCCAACTGGCCTTGCATATGATTTACTAAAGATGAGACAAAGGTTGCTACCTAGCTCTAGTGCTTCCAGCTAGAGCCAAGTTTAGGTCCTGTAACAAATTTTGAGCTTTTTGTCTTTTTATTACTCGCAGCATGGTCAAGTGCCTCACGCATAATATGTTCTTCTAATTATTATTGTAATTTTTATTTTAAATTTTGTTAGTAAGTGATCTGCATTATTTATGATTCTCAGTCCCAATTGTAGATTTTATTAGAAGTCATTAATTCTCTTATAGAAATCAATACGTTATTGTCAAATCTTTTCTTTGACATTATTTGATCTAAAGCATATAATCATTGAAAATCTAATTTTTAAAAAAATAACAATAATTAAGGTATGAAAATATATGCTACAACGTGTAACATACAATTAATATCAAAAAAATTTAGTTTCTATCTAGGATTAATTTTTTCTTTTTTTATCAATGCGAGAAGTAAATGCAAGTCAATAGTGATAAAATGTGTCCAAAAAACAATTGGTTACTAGACTTCATTCCCAATATCCAAGCTAGTGAAAATTTAATAAATTTCATTTTATTTGCCTTATAATCACTATTCTAATTCATCTAGTTATCCTTAAGCTACTTTTGAATTAATTTATGATAAATTTCATTTATTTACCTTTATAAGTTCATCTATATTTTTTGACATGTCCCTATCATATTTTTTAAGTCATTTACAAATTTTAAATTGTCAAAAAAAATAAACATATAATTACACATTGAGATTTGAACATGAAATTTCTTGATTCGAACACCTCCTTTGTCTTAGCCTCGCTAAAAACAATAAATATGCAAGCACAAAGCCAGGCATATACATATAGGTGTGTGAAATATATATTTGAATGGAAAACAATTGGCCATGCATCATGCATATACAGATTTAAAAGATAGGCATGATTAATTGAAGCAATGCACGAAACCAGCTAGGCAGAGTTAGTTGGGATTTTGGTAAACGTCCCTATTTCTATCACTATATACAATGACCAAAGTAATGTGAATATATATTTTGAAATCTTTTTCTACGTCCTAACTTAATTTAAACTACACAAGAAAGAGTTTATCATTATCAATTTTCACTACCATATATCTAAAAAAAAACGTGTGATAAATGTTTTTAATTTGATTGTTTAACATGTGATTTTGAGAATGTGGACACCAATCTTAATTACACAACTAATTCAGTAATAATTCTTCTAAAGAAAATATAGAACTGTAGCCCCTTTTCACACAATACTAAAGAGAATGATAAATTCTTCTGCAAAATATCATTTAGTATATAAGATTTAAATCTTAACAATTGACTCATAAGGCGTGATTCAAGTGGTAAGACACACTTGAACTTAACATTTGAGAGATTTATGTAATGTCATGGGTTCGAACCCGTATGAAAATCATTGTAGTGGAGAGAAATAATTACGGCCTATAACAAGATTAGGTTCACACTCAAAACATGTGTGGATATTTGTAAAAAATTATAAATCTTAACCAAATTTTATATCAGTAAAGATGTTAACATATCGAGGATATCCTCTTACAAGCAATAGCAATTTAAAAAAAAACAAGTGATTTATTTATTTTTTTAAAATGAAAGAAATAAATTTATTGAGAAATATTTGACGTTGAAGGAAAAAAGAAATTTATTTAACTACTTACCATAAAAATAAAAATAAAACCTTCTTAATTTCCTATTTTCTTTGAATAGTTTTCTCTTGCCATTATGGCTAATTGGCAAGGAGGCGGCCTATTACATTAGCCCAAATAGTTAAGGCCGAAATTCAGATGAACAACGAAAATATTGTATACATGTATCTATCTATTCAAGGTTTTCAGACTTGGCCCAGATATCAACGAGAAAGAAGACAGTTAAGGGTCAGAAATTCAACCATAAAAGTAAAATAAAAAAGATATTATGTAATATCAAAATATATTGCTTTTATATGTATATAAAATATTTGAGGTGAATTGTATGTTATTCTAATAAACTGTCACTTAATTAGTAATAATTTTTATAAACTATCGAATTAGTCACATGACTCCCTTATTTGAGTTATAATTAACAAATATCAATCACTAATCTAAATTAGTCATTAAATCTAACAAGTTAACTCTTAAAAACTAAATTACCCTCATTATAATATATATATATATATTTTTTTTCTCTTTATTTTCAATGAAACTAAATTTTTTGTATTGATTCAATTTTAGCATACATAAATATTATGTAAATCATTCATAATTTTTATTTTCTTGTCATCATATTTAAATTATTAATATATTTACTAATACTAATTTTCTTATTTATAGACATTATACAAGTTTTTTGCTTTAATTTATATTTTAATAATATTTTCATCAAAACTTTTATTTTCTTATTATTTATATAACACTCGGTTGCTTGTGTGGCAGCAAGCATGTACACGCTAACATGTTAATACATGAACAGATGTTAAAGAATATATTAAAATTGAATAAATATAGAGATTTTAATTGCTAGAACAAAAAAGAAGATAAAAGAAGAAACGAGATAAAAAGTGAAAGACATAAAAAAAAAAATTATAATAAGGATAATTTACTCTTTTCTATGTTAATTTGTAAAACTTTATAACTAAGAAACACTTTTGTTTTAATAAGTACAATAGTATAATTGGTAAAAACTTATTCTATGATGAGAGTTCTAAGATTCAAGTGACAATGTTGACAAATGATTTTGTTCTTTTAAAGTATGTGTCATATCACTAATATTAAACTGGGTCAACCCATTAAACCTTTGTCTGGGTTGACCAACTTCGGAGGGTTTTGACTAGATTTGACTACTATTGATTTTGAATCTTCACTCGGCCCAATGCCTAGACCAGGGTTCCAGGTTTCTTGGTTTGTCCGAATAGGCCGAACCAAGTCTGAAAAATGTTGTATCTATCTAAACTAGTGCAAGTTAGGTGAAGATTTTGTCAATCTGTTAGAATTTACGTATTTTTACTATTCTCTTTTTGATGTTCTTTTCTTGATAATGCTCGATGTCCTATGGTTTAATACAATTTTCATTTATTTTTCAATGGTGAATGAGATATTTTTGTGGGTGTTCGATATTGGAGTTAAATTTTTAGATTTAGTAAATAATTTGAATGATTTGTTTGTCAATTATAACTCAAATATAAAGTTATGTGCCTAAATTTTATAGTTTATGGGGGGCTACTACAAAATATATAATAATTCATGTATAGAAGTTAAGTAAAATTGAACCTAAATTTTTTGTATATCTATCCAGTCAGTGGAGAAATTTAAATAGTTATTGGAGAACTTCTTTTTTTATTTAAAAATAAAATAAATAGTTACCAGGTTATGGTGGATTTTTTAAATTTAGTTCATCTTTGATTAGCTATAGATAGTTTTAAAAATCTATTAACTTTTAAATATTCTTGTATGTTATTTTAGTAAATGAAAAATTGAGGCGATATATTTTTAGCTTGTGTCCAATTATCTATCTATATCTATATCTATTTAAGTAGCTTAAGGGAAGAATATTTTGATTTCCTTACATACCCTTATGAGCTTTTTAATTATAAAGCTAAATTTAGTTGTTATTTTGTTACAAATAAGCTATTTTTTTCTTAATTCTTCTCCATTTTAATATCAATAGGATTATAATTGTTTTAATTGTTTTAGGATTATTAATTTTTGTTTTAAATTTTTTTTCAAAAAAATCAGTAAAAAAATATGAATTAAAATATTAGTATAATTTTAGGATTAAAATGTTAGTGTGTTAATTTTTCTCCCATCTTTAATTTATTTTTTTAAAAAAATTATATGTTTATATTATGAATTAAATCTTTTAATGGATTTATCTATTTGTTTAATGTCATTAACATGTAGTATTATTTTTTTATTAACTATAATTTCTTGATATATACATCTATTGTTGATGACCATATATAAATATATCATTAACACGATTCACGCATAATGCGTATACTAGAAAGCTAATTAGTTTAAAAAAACAAAAACTAAAAGACGAAATATTTAGATGTCAAATTGAGTTTCTTAACTGTCATATTATTTCACAAATGTGATTTAATGAAATTTGAGACCTACTTTAATTTTTTTTAATTATAATTGTTTTTTTATTTAGTAAGTATAACAATGCCATTATTTTTTGAAGAATTTTCCTAAGATGCATATTTGTTAAAGTGATAAATATATAAACTTGTGTCATGTTTAAGCATATGCTGAATGACTTTAAAAAATATATATAAAGTTGTAAAGAAAAAGAAAAAAGAGTTAATATGTGAGTAAAAATAATGTGGATAGTTATTAAAAGATAAAATAGGAAAAGAGTTGTTAGTTGGTATGTGAGTGGTTAGGATAATTGACAGTTACTAAGAGAGTAAAACTAATTTTTTTAGTTAATTTAATTTAGATTGGAATTAATTAATTTATACCATTTTAAATAAGGATTTTATCTAAAATATTATCGTGAGCATAGTTTATACGAAATGGTATTTTAGCTTATACTCTCCACTGTGTAAAGAAAATATATATTTATATACTGAAAACGAAATTTAAAATAAAAGCCCAGTTTATTTTGGGTGGGCATTTTACTTGTAACGAGCCCGAAAAACATTGTGGACCCGAGTGAACTTTATGTCATTGATGCCATGATGAGAAAACAAAACTTTTACTACTTGAGAACATTAATATTTTCCATTAATTTACAATTGTTATATAGAATCTGATATGTTTGGACAATTATAACTGAAATTTGAATCAAATAACTTGACACATTATTATACTTGAATTTGAATTCAATTATTGAGTTCAAATTTAAACTTAGAATTTCTATTTAAACTTAGTATGATATTTGAATTTGATGAACATTCAAATATTTAAATTTTAATTGCAGAAAATGATATTTATATGAAAATTTAATATTTGAAAATGTGAATAAAATGACACTAAATAATTTACAATCAATGTGTGAATATAAAAATTGCATAACTAAGATAAAAGTACCATCATATATACAATTGAAATAAACCAAAAGTAAGGTAGGATAAATAGAGCTTGGATCGCATGAGAGCTCCTTGGTGAGTGCTAAAACGACGCGTTTTGTTATAAAAAAAAAAAACCTGATTTGTTTGAGAAGTTTTTTTCCTCGTAGAGGACAAGAACATTGAGCCAAAAGATGTAATCACGGGGTATGTTTGCTCTTTATTCAATAATTTCTTTGGTTTATGTAATGGGTTTTCAAAAAATTTCACAAAATTAAGAATTACTAACACTCTTTGATTCTTTCTCTTTCCACAAGGGATGATTTTGTTTCAATATCTGTCTAAGAGGAACTACTGTAGGAAAATTTTTAAAACCATTTTGGATTCGAAATATCTCGACTGCTTCTTTGATGGGTGTTGCAATGGCTTAAGAAACTAGAAGTTCTCGTGCCTTGTGTGTGCGCGTCGATCTTTATTCACTATTCACCTATTCCTCTTACTAACTTTTAAACAAATCAATTTTTTTATTTTTTTTAAACAAACTGCTGTTGTTTTAGCGCTTGCCAGGAGCTCTTCATGTGATCTGGGCTTGGATAAATAACTAGGTAAAAAGAAAATTGAAAGTAAATATTTTTAAAACTAAATAAATAGAAATAATTATATGTAATAATTTTTTTAATAAATATCATATAATTTGATTAGATATTAAATGAAATATTAGACTACTTATATTTGATTTGAATTTAAATATAAATTTTATATTATAAATTATTCGTATTTGATTTGAATTTAAATTAAAAGGAATATTTAAATGAAAAAAAAAAATGATATGACAGTTGACGGCCCAGATGGATTCATTACAATCGAAGGGAATGATGATATAATTACAGCGCCCTCCTCTCTTCTCAAGTCTCCACTCAACCGCAATCCCCTACTTTTTTCTTCATCCTTCGTCTTCGCAGAAATAGATGGCGGCTCTCTCTGCTTTACAGACTGAAATCGCAGTCGAGAATTGAGATTTATGTCTCTCTTTCTACTGCGTTTCGCTCTATAAAGACATGTATGTGTTGGATCCCTTCCTCTGCTCGCTCAAATTGTTCCACTAGTGTTTATTGCTTGTGATCCTTTACATTTTTTTAATCAAAGAAATGGCGGTGGAGAGTGGCGTTTTCTTCAATTTTTCTCTTTCTCTACCGTCTTTCTTTGATTATAGACATGTACTGGCTCTAATCTTACACATCTATAAACACATAGATGACTGATTTTTGGTGGATGTTGATTATGTATGTATTTCTGGTTTTAAAACTTGTGTGTTGTTTCTGGTTTCCTTTTATCTCATAGTCTCCCTGTCGTTCCATTGTTTGACATCAAATTTGTTAATCTAATTTAGTCGGAATTTTATCTTGCAATAATAGGGGAGGATCTGATCCCAAACCAGAGAATTAGACACAGCACATATATGGTCATTTAATTTTATTGTATTCTTGTTTGGAATCTGAATAAAAATTTCAATAATTTCAACATATTTGTTAATTTGTGATAAATATAATTTTTTAAAATTAAATTATTTATATATTAAATATTTTTGAAATTATGATAATAATATAATATATGTACATTCTTTATCGATAAAATTTTATTTAGTACCGTTAGATAAATTTAAAATTATTTTAGAAAGAGAAAAACAGCAGTGATTAAATTGTTCGCAAATGTCCGATGAGTGAGGATGAAAACAGTGACTGATCGTCCGATGAGTCCGATGGTCGTGTCTCTTCCTACTGCAGTTTCAATGAGTTTGGGAATTTTTTTTTAAGAGAATGTTTTCACTTTTAAAAAAATGAGTATTTTTAGAAATTAATAAATATATCTTTAATTAATTTATAATTTTTAAAATATATATTTTAATTAATGAGTCTATTTTTTAATTATATATATTTTTATAATTTGTTTTATAAAACACATTATTTATTATTTTTACAATCTACAATAATTTTGTTAATAATTTATCAAATAAAATTGTTGTGACTTTTTAACAGTTATTTTTTTTATAATATAGGCTCATTTTACACATCGTATAAAAATAATAAGATAATATAAAACTATTCAGTTGACTCTTATACAACGTTTGGCTGCAACATGATAATATAGACTTATACTCTTGATCCCCTCTTATACTATGCTTGACATTATTAATCTACACAGTAAAAAGGAAAAAAATAAGATAATATTATAATAAAAGAATAACTATACAACATAATATATTGTATAATCTTATATTATGTACTAAACGAGCCCTATAAATTTTAAAGTCACAATATTACCAAACCAAGTCTAAGATGCTATTTTATTGTGTTTGTCTATCTCTATAAATACTATAAAATACAATTAAAAACGTGACATTTGGCATAATTTGTTATCTATAAAAATTTTAAATAAATTGAAGAGATAACACATTTACGTAAAGAAAAATAGTAAATGAATTTTTACAAGTTTTATTCTTTCACTAATGATTATACTATAAACTTATTAGTTTTCTACACTTATTCTCTAAATTTTTTAAAATTTGTCTAGTTAATATTTTTAATCTAAAAATTAAAACATAAGGAAATAAAGTGATAGAAAATGTCGAAAAATAGGAATTATCCAAACAAAAGAGAAAGAGCTTCCTGAACCCTAATTAATCCTAGCAAACAAAAAGAAACATTTTCTAAAATTAAAAGAACACGCACCGTACCTGATTATGGCTAAAACTGAGAAGCTATTGGGCTAAGCCCAGCCCATGATTACAACCCTATTAGGCTAAAAATCTTCCATTTCGACAAATCAACCCACGCCACGTGTCTATCAATTTCCCGCCAAAGAGTTCTCGCTCATTAATTTACCTCCCGTGCCACTCTCACATAGTCGCATATACTCCAGGAACGAAATTTCTTCATCAATGGCTTCCTCAATTCTCGTTTATCTCCTCCTATTTTCTCTCTTATCTCTCTCCTATTCTATCCCCTCATCATCCCTTCTGGACGCTGCTGAGATCCTCTCTGATACGGGCTTTGCATCCATGGCTGTATCTCTCGAGCTCGCCTCCCAAACTTTAAGCCAAGAAACTCGTTCGCTCACCATTTTCGCTCCTTCAGAAGCTTCCTTTCAACAAACGGCGCAGATTCCACTCTCTCTTCTTGAATACCATCTTCTCCCACATGCTTTCTCCTCCCAAAGCCTCAAATCTCTACCGTACGGTGCCAAGATTTCGACACTGCTCCCGGGTCACTCTCTGATCGTCACCACTTCGAATTTGTACCAACGAATGACAATCAACAACGTTACAGTTAATGATTCACCGATTTTCGATGATGGGGCTTTGGTAATCTTCACGATTGAGAAATTCTTCGATCCGTATTTTCGGATTTCAGGGAAAAGTCGGTACCCGAGTTCAAATCTTGGGTGCGTTTTGCTGAAGAGGAATGATGCAATTCAGTTTTCTGAGGCTTATTCCTTTGATAAAGTATGTGGGACACTGAGATCAAAAGGGTGCTCTGTTATGGCTTCGCTTCTTGATATGCAATTTCTGGGTCTGGGCGAACGCCCAGTGTTAACGCTCTTTGCTCCAATCGACGAGGCGATGTATAAGTACACTGGTAATTTGAGCGATTACTCGTCAATCTTTCGTAGCCATCTTGTTCCTTGCAAGATTCCTTGGAGCGATTTGGTTAATTTCGATGATGGGACTGTGATATGGACTTATGCAAAGGGATTCACCATCAATGTCACAAGGTCTGATGAAATGTTGCTGCTCAATGATGTTCCTGTTGTTTTTCCGGACTTGTATTACAGTGATTGGCTCGTTGTTCATGGCATTCGTGAAGTTCTTGCAGCCCCAAAGGAAACTGAGCAGCCAGCACAACTTTCAAGCCAGGTCCCAATGGCTACTGCACGAGTTTCTGAATCTTCAATGGAATATGGTAACAACTTTGAGGAGGATGACCCAATAGCACACTACCACTTCTCTGTTTTTCAATAGGAGGTGATAATCTTGATAGCCTTGACTCTTTCCATGGGGATGTATTATGTATGTACCATAGTCATAGAACGCACAATCTTCACTGGATTTTGCTGGGTCAGTGTAATACTACCTCCTTTATATTCTCTCACAGATGTAGTTCTAGCCTTTGATGTCATAGTTGCATCATTTTCTTTTTCATATATTTGATTTCGTTAATGTGATTCTTGGTCAGAAAATTTAGACATTTCTTGAATTGGATCTTTCAATGACTTACTCTACCCTTTCCTGGTTGGCCTGACCTGTGCCCACTCTTTGGTTTTCTATACTTCATAATTGATGGATGTGGTTCTCCTTCAGTCCCTCTCTAATTTATGTTCATAAAACTAAAGGGCCATGAGGACAGTGATAGCTGAACACACTAAACGAACAAGAAACATAAGACAAAGCAAAAGAAAACACTTGTAGTTAAACTAGTAGCGCATGGACAATAATTATATAATGACTAAGTTGTTTAACTGTTTGTGCACGTTAAGCATGAAGAATAGCATTTTCAGGAATTTAGCACTTGTGCACAGACAGCAGAAAACAATAAGGCTTGCTTCATCTATGTCAAAACTATACTCGCGACATCCATTTGAAGAGTTTTTTTACTTCCAAGCCCTCACCAATACTAAAACATGACATAATCAACTTCGCAGGCTCCACTTTTAACTATGACTAGCTATGTCATATTACCGGTCATGAGTGTTAGTTATCGAAGGAGCCTAAATGGCAACCAGGTAGCTATAGTTTTCAACTATGTACTCCAAAACAAGTTTGTTTGCTTTTGTCCACAAAACCCGGCCTGCAACATCCACGGACTTTTCAAGCATAGTCCATAAAAGCCAGCATGCAATGAAAACTGAACTTTCTAGCAGACCAAATTCAATTTCATGGTAAAAAGCCCCAAAAGTAGAGTCATATAATCACACATTTTGACATTATGATCAGATGAATGTTGCAGAAGGGTATCTATGGACCTCATGAAGTAGCCCTGCTATATATTTTGTCTCAACCAATTAGTGGCGTTTTCCTTAGTGTATCAATTTTCTGAGCTAACTTTAAGGCAGTATCTTCCCTCCCTTCATCAAGCAGAACTTGTTTCAAGTTACTAAACATCTGTGCAGGAGGCCGAATACCCATATCCAACATCTCCTGAAAGTACTTGCAAGCATCATCTAGCTTATTCTCGTGGCATAAGCTGTTAATCAATGTTGAGAACATATGCATTCCTGGAAGGACTCCATTGGCCTTCATCTGATCCCAAACCAGTATTGCCATGTCCACTTGCCCCTCATTACAGAACATCCGAACAATTATCTCATATGTACTTACAGTTGGTTCACAGTCTGACTTGCTACTCATTCTTTGAAAAACTGAGTAAGCTTCCTTCATTCTTCTAGCCTTTATCAAGTGATGTAGCATTATGTCATAAGTTCGAGAATTTGGACCTACTCCACATTTTCTCATCTCATCAACCACCCTATAAGCATCAGACATCCGCATTGACGTACAGTAAGCCCCCACAAGAGCATTGTAAGTTGGTGCCTCAGGGGCAAAACCATTAGCCTTGGATTGTTCAAAGAATCTTATGGCTTCAGTCAACCTCTTCTCAGATCCCAACCCATTGATCAAAGTACAGAAGATGTGAGGAGTTGGCCTGCAATTCTTTGCTTCCATCTCATGATAGAATCCAACTGCTTCATCATACCTCCTAACCTTACAATGTGCATTGATGATTATACCATAGGTTACAACATCAGGCACAAAGCCTTCGTCCAACATCTCTCCATAAACCTCCTTCAGCCTCAGCAAATTTTGTTCTTGTCCCCACCCTTCTAACAAAATTGTATACGACTTGATATCAGGTGTGAACCTTCTCTTGTTCATTTTGTCAAACACCTCTTGTGCTTTCTGAACATTCCTCGACTTGCTCAAAGTGTCTACCAACCTATTAAAATCCTGCACTTCTAACTTCATTCCAAACTTGTCCATCTTCTCAAACGTCTCCACAGCTTCTTTAACTTTCCTAGCTCTTGCATATCTCCGTGTAATCAATGCAAAAGTCTCTTTGGTTAACAACCCTTTATGCTTCATGTCATTCACCAAATCCCAGACCATTTTGAATTGTTTGATCTTACCCAGAGCTTCAATTAATGCATTGTAGCTCTCTGTACTATGTTTGAACCCAGTTTGCTTCTCCGCCCAACGGAAGAACGAGAGAGCGAGAACACCCGCATTACCCAGCTTCTTCAAGACCTCAACCACCAGTGCTGGAGAAACATCCACTGAAGCATTATCGAGTGATGTCTCAACACAAGAACTAGAATTGTTTGCTAACATTTTACAGATTCTTTCAGTGTCTTTGGCAACTTGACCGCTACTAGCATCTGGGTTTATGGCATCTTGAATCGATCTGTAAAATCTGAAGCGATTATCCAAAAAAGACCCAGATGGATTTTGGTTTTGAATAATCAAACAGTGATTAAGGATTGAATTTGAATTATTTATGGTTTTTAGTGAACCAGAAAGCGATAGGATTGAACCCGTTTGAGAAGTTGATGATGGCGGAACACTGGGTAAGTGAAACAAGGAAGGGTTCGTGAAGCTTTTGGATGTCTTCGCCAGGAAGTTCAGAAATCGAGAGAGGCCCATTTGAGAAACAAGGAGGAGATAGGAATCCCAACCAGCTACACACTACAAGATAGGAGACTGGGAATGAAGGCTCGAAGTTACAAAGATGACCAATTGGAAATTCCTAGTTGAAACATGTCAAACTGTTTTTGTTTTCAAGTTTGCTTTTTGTATTTTCAAACGGCTAAATAGGAGCTAGCATGTCTACTTTATTTGATTTCAGATTGAAACTCCAATTGACACTATAAAATCATGTATCATGAGATTGATAACAAAGCATTATTATTCAAAAGGAAATACACAAAAATACAAAAGGCAAGTCAAGATTGCTTTAATGACCCTAATCCCACTAAAAGCAAGAAGTCTCAAGTTCCAATTTCCCTTAAAAATGCTTTAGGAAGATCCAACAACAAATTAATTTTAGAAAAGGTGGTTGATACTTAATACTATACGAAGCCTCTTGCACATGGGAAGAAGGAATAAGAGGTAGCAAATGTTTTCATGTGTAATTAATACGTGATACTCGTTTTTATCATAATTGCGATTTTTTCTACTGCATTTTGTCTTTAATACTTTCCTCTTCGTCGCATCCTCTACATCTTTCATTACTAGTTTTGGAGGTAAGTATCAACCTGCTATTTCTTAAAAATAAATAAATAATATGCTTTTGATAGTGAAAAATTAAACTAATTCTAGCTCTGCACGTCTTTTTGAAACAAGTAATGCTATTGAAGAATTCCATAAGCGTTACAAGTTCTTGTTTTTCTAAATGAAGGCTTTATCGTCACAAATTTCATCATTATTTTCTTTCTTATTAACTAGTAGAACCAAAGCTCCTAACACTGCCAATAAATTCAATTTTATTTGTGCTATTGGCAATTAAAAGTAAATAAAAGCAAAGCTTTTTGAAAAACGAAAACTATTTTCAAATATTAATATCTTCTCTAGCTGTAAGGAAGGAGGAGAGAGGTGAATAGAAGGAGAGGCGCGGGAAGGGAAGAGAATTGGGATGAAAGCTAATATTTATTTGTTACTGCTCCTCCAAACACTGCAGAAACATAAATATTTCTTAGCATGTGTATAGTATTAGCCATCCTTAGAAAATGCATGATATATCATTTTAATACTCCAAGAAACTAATAAAGGCTTAAATATTTAAGCAATGTTATCAAAAAGCTACCACAAACAGTCCATGTCTTATTTTTTTCTAGTTAAGGTTTCTCTATGAATTCCAGTGATGTCTTCCTTTCTCTGTTCGTCAAAAGCTTCAGTGTTTACTTCAGAAAAGCTTTTGTAGCTCCAAAAAACATGTACCTCAAAGTACTCCAATCTCTGAATCAGCTACTTATCAAAGCATATTTAGTTTGTTGGCAAGCACACGAGGGCACATGGAAAAGAAAAGCGGGGTGAGGAGCAGAGAGAGACCATGTAAGTAATACAACAAATTAGATTTCTTTTAAAGAATTGACTTGCTGCTCTAACGTTCAGAGTACCTTAGATAATGTGAACACAGATCAAACATACAACAGCGTGAAAATAGGCACCACATTGGGAGATCCTCCTTTCTTTTTCTTTTTTATTTTATTTTGATTGAAGGAATTGGTGGCTCCACTACAAAATACTAAACCACCAGGCACCAACCCAATACAGCCTGAAACTCAAAAAAGTATACCCACTTCTTTCCCCTTTCAATTCTGCCCCAGAGGAATCCCTTCCGCCCACAAACTCCATCCGAGAAGAAATTACTAGTGACCGAAGAGTGTATTGTGACTGATGGTAATGTTTTAACTGGCCAATAAATCAAGATGAATTAATGTATTGCCTCATAAGCTGCTTCAAAAGTCTTCATTGGCACTGATTAGACTGTGACTTCCAGCCATCAAGAAGGTTTGAAACGGATTCCTCAAACTTCTTTGCTTGAGGCCCAGGCTTCAGGATATTCACATCTCCCCACTGGGAGCATGGATCCATCCACCACCTCCTCCTGCCAAAGCACCATGCCCCTGGGACAGCTTGGTAATGACCGCGCTTGAGGATCTTTTCATCAATTAAATTTAGCACGGGGTCATCTTTTCCAAATTGTCTTCCAAAAGCAGCTCCACTTCTGACCATTTCATTATAGTCAGAAATGTTGAGTAAGTGTGGTTCCATCTTTGGGGGATTGTCCCAGATCACAAATCTTAAGTCACCGTTCACAGTTGTGTTCTTAAATTCGGGTGAATTGCAGATGACAGACTGAAAATATCCTTCTTGAGACAACATTACATTGGTATAATACATCAGAAGTGTCCGGGGTAAGTTATCCCAACCAAGAATGCAAAATTCCAGGAAGGATCGGCTTATGATGACCCATGGGGAACCTGTAAAACAACAAAAATCATTCAACATACAGTAAATGGAGTGCACATATTTATTTGGCTATGCAGCATAATTTAGTGATTATAGATGTTGCCTGTGAAGATTCTGAAAGCATCAGGTGTGGGCCGCTTCTCAGTAGCTATAAAAATTTGGCTCCTCCGGGCCAAGTATAAACCTGGGTCTACTACAATAGGCTGGAACCTGTGTTTCCTGCAAAAATAAGAGACTAACTAAATAAATAAATAAATGATACAGAATTAGTTGGAATCAAGTACCACAAAACAAACACAAGAACTGGCAAAGATGGTTCCATTACTCTTTCCATCCAAGGTCACTGGTGTGCTCAATGAAATTGAGATCTCTCCTAACAGAAGAGAACACATGGGATAGATCTGATAAAGATAAGAGAAGCAAACATCAGTCAATTAAATCAGTGAAGGCCAACAATGCACCGAACAGAAAATATGAAGACGACAAGAGAAAGATAATGGGGAGAGAAGTCCCAGAACAGTATAGGGATTTCATCACAGAAATCATATAAAGAGATGGAATAAAAACATAGCAGAAAATAGCCTATAACCGGTTGTTGGCATATAAAATTTGGCGGTCACATGAAAGTCAACTTATAAACAACAGGACCGTGTACTCTCAGGCAAGCATAGATACAGAACAGAACAGTCCCAATCTCAATCATGGAAGAAACAACATTATAATTGTCTTTGGACTAAGACGAGGAATTGAAAATAAAACTGTTTCACTTGCATGATGACCTATAAGATGTGGCTCTTGACATGTATTATAAAATGGATAAAGTTGTTTTTTCATTTATCAAATTTGAAACATGTCAGTTTACATATTTTAACACCGAAGGTTAATGCAAGGAACTGTATGGGCATAGGGAGGGAAAAAAAGTTGGATAGTTTTGAAACTTGCTTTATGCTTTTCAGGTTATTGAACGAAATTCTTGCATGTAACTGTTCTATACTATCCCATTTATGTATCTTACTATCATGCTCTTTATGCCAGTAGGAAGGGGATGCTATTTCTCATTGCTGACATGACCTGACCACTTGTGCATAGAGGGGGAGCTGAGCTGTCAACAAATTTAAAGAACAATAATCCAGGTCAGCATAAAGATGTGAGCTGGAAAAAAAAAATCTAAGATTCCATGCATATTTCTGTATTCTTCTCTCTTTGATTGTTGACTTGGTGACAGAATACCTATGATTCCAATTAAACCAGCATACCGAAATAATATTGTTTATTGGTTAATATATAGTGGTTCTTCAAAGAAGTTTAAGGCTCTACCAAACACACTATTTTGTGTAGTCTATCAATTTCAGTGCCCATTTGAATATGGCCAATCATGACCATTCTTCATAAGAGTCTGTTTTTATTTTTGCCTTTTCTTTTACTGAGTTCTTCATAAGAATCTTAGAACTCAAAAGAAAATGCTTAATAGTCAGAGATAGCATACAACATTCAGGACTTTTCTTACACTCAACCATTTTGATAGTTTTCACTTATACAATCTGTGGCATCCCAATCAAAGCTGTTTAACTATAAGATCATACAACTTTGACTGCAATCAATTTGAAAGCTGACACCATTTTTCAAATCTTTGCTAAATTATGTTTTCAGCTCTTACTTGAAATATCTGAGCTTTTGTCATCATTTACTTCTAACATTTTTTTCTTTTTATTGGGTAATATAATTGTTCCTTGTTAAGCAACAGAAAGGCAACTAGTTCACTTTAATAGGAGCCATAGGAACTGGGTCATGCTGCTTTTCTGTCACATTATCACCTTATTTTTGCCTGGACAGGAGCGCTAATGTTAGTACAGTAGACTCCCTTCACTTGCATTTCACCTGTCCACAATAGAAACTAAACTACCTACTGATTTAAAGCACAAATAACTCTAGGCATAATCACTTGCAAGTTTCGTTATCCACAATTTCCAGTAATAAATCATCAGAAACTTAATTTCACTTTCAATTTCCATTTATAAGAAGATAAAAAAAGTTGTCTAATAAAAAATCAATACTTCTAGCCTTTCAAGATCTTTATAACAAACTCAGTCATATGTATACCAAATCATTAGCAACTGATACTAGCAACATATAACTAAAATTTCTTGGGAGCAAGCAGAGTGTAGGATAACTTATCATCTGTTTTGGAGTGTGGTCATCATGGGATGTTGAATTAATAAGGCATGGCATGTCAAAGAACATTGCATTGGCTTTAAAGTGAGCCACGACTAACGACCAGCTACGTCCAGTACTAGTACTCAATATTATTTAACCTAACTCAGCAGGACTAGGGTAAAATAATAAAGTGAATTGAAATCTATAAGTTGGCCTAAAATTTTCGACAAGGAAAAGGACAAAATTTCAGCAAGAATTTTAAGAAAACATGGACCCTTTGGGGTGTGTCTGCATTTCTGTGCATCTGTGATTCTGTATATCTTGGTATGGGGGGTTAAAAGCTGTGCATGTAGCTACTGCCTTAATGTAGGCATTTAAAGCACAAACATACAATAGAGAAAATAAAAACAATAATATTAAAATTAGGCATTTAGCATAAGCATACAATAGAAGAAGATATAAACTATAATATTAAAAACCTTAGGTAGAACCAAATCATACCACTAAGAAGGTACCCAGAGTAAAGTTACTGTTTTCATAGTAAAGCTTTTTATTTTGCCCATATTCTGTTCCATTATTTGGTATATCTGAGACAGAAGATGTCAAGCTTTACCTATTGTTTTATAAGACACGTCACTACAATTGTGTGGTTAATGCGATTTTCAGTATAAGCATATACAGTTCAAGAATTATAAGAAGAATCACTAGCTCTAATTTTTTCATGCAGCTAGTGAATTTTCAGCGTTTCACCATTTTTCCCCCAGTTGTGGAGTTTCAACTGTAAGTTATAGTCTAATTCTTGAGTCTGCTAATAGTTTTGTAAGATCAATAGGAGTAATCCTTAGTAATTTAACATATTTCTTATCAAATTGTTTTTTTTAAGATGTTACATTTGTAAAATAATAAATAGCGGGTATTCTGACTGTTGCTTCACTTAGCCCATTGTTCTACCCTTAAAATCTTGTGTTCTTCCATCTTATAGACACAAACCAAACAACAACTCTTACCTTTTGACACTTTACTCCAAATTTTCATATGATATCATAGATCAAACTCCTATGCAGCCTCTCCGAGACTATTCCTGCAGCCCATGTCTTGAAATCTCCCTTATTCACCTCAAAATCTCATCCTATTTAGCACTCTAATTTAGCCAAATAAGCTAAAAAGGAAATCTTCAATAACCATCATCTACAGCAACAATTCTCAAACATTAAAACCTAACACATAAAAAAGTTTGAAGTAGAGTCGTAGCTTGGCTCACCATCTAATAGACTAAACCCCTTGAAGAACCAATGAGTCATAAACTATATGCACCCACAAAATTAATAATTTTCTACGACTATCTCTACGAAATGGGATCTCATATCACAATATTGAATGGTTGACCAGACTGGCTCTAAACTGAACATAAATTTCGTACATGCCAGGTTGATATGCCTCTGAGTCTCCGGTGGTTGTGACAAACTAGCCACCATGGAAGAAATTACCAGCAAATTCACATCTATGAAAGCTGAGTTGTCATTATAATTGAGTATGGATCTGTTTATAATAAATTTAGAACAAAAACTTGGTTCTTCTTGAATAATTTGAGTCTAAAATTCAGAAACATAATGGAAATAACGAAAATTAGAAAGATGATAGATCTGAATTAATAGAAACTTGTGAAAAATATAAACAAATGGTTATTATCTCATAACACAAGTGATCAAACTTTTTGGACAATCTCATATGTAATTATGCTTAGCATGGACTCCTTACTAAGACCTCTCAGTGCAAGCTTATATATGTACAACTAGAGAATTCAAAATTCATTTCCTAATTTTAGATTCAGTATAGGGAAAAAAATCCACACTTAACCAATCCAACTTTGTAAAATGTGAGTCTTCACTTGGATACACAATTTCTTTTGACAAAGAACTGTAAGTTAGATTGCAACAAATGTTTTAAGAAGTTGGGTGCTTTCGTTATGCTCAAAAACATTTTAATTTTCAAGTACAGCATTGTGTTGTTTTGGCTCTAGTTGTAAAGGAAAAAAGTCCTAGACACTCAGCCATTGAACCAAATTACCATCCCAGGCTGCATATATAAAGTTAATTGTGGCAGCTTTCACGGTCACAAACAAACGATTGACCTGTGTATTTCTAAAGACTAATAAATATCTTGACACTTTTAATTAGGGGTCATAGGTGTTACTATGTTAGGATATTAATTTAGGAAAGCTAAAACATACTAGTGTTAGAATGCTAAGAAGGTCTCAGATCAATCCATTATCTTCTTATTTTTCTTTGGGTTCTTATGCTATTAAGTATCATCAGTAATTTTGATATCTAGTTTCTTTTATACTTTCTGGTCTCTTGTATTGTCATCTGTGCAGTCAAAAATCCTAGGATCTTAAAGACTGTTGCTATAGTTTGCAAATTTCTGCCTTAAACTTCACATCATCAAAACCAAAAAGAATGTTCTACACTGGAATCAGCAATAGTCTTTTTGAGGTTCACTAAAACTGGAACAAGCCAGCCATGATGACAATGGCATCCCAGACCAAGTTAATTCACTTTGTAATGAAGTCTTTAACAAATCAGTTTTCTATTTTGCTATAAATAAGGGGAAAAAACACCAGACTTCACTGAATTATTGAACTCTTAACCTTACCAAGTAAATTAACCAAAAAAGGAAAAAAAAAATCAATTGAATTACACAACTAAATTTTGTAGTAGATGCATAGTAAACCAAATATAAATTATCAAATTGGCATACCGTCCTGGGTGATGAGTGGATAATCCCGCGCACTCAAAGTAATAAACCAATCCCACCCACCATATAATCTCAAGAAAATCGCAGCAGCCCGCAACGTGGTGGCAATATTCGTAGCGCCCTGGTAGGTCAGCCAATCGGACTTTCCTATAACATCCACATTCCCAAAAGTCCTGAATTGCAGGGACGGACTTAATCGCCGCCACCAATCTCCGCCTCTCTTCGTCATTAGCATCCATCGCAAGATGCAAAACATACTGATTACGTGGATGATATACTGCAAGCAATAATCGGAAGATCCGGTCTTTATCGCCGGAACCTCCAGAAATGTAATAAGCAAAGGCAGGTGGGTGATGAACACCATGATGGACAACTGAAGGGAAGGGGTTGGAGGAGCTGAAGGCCGAGAGAGAAGAAAACAATAGAAGGAGAAGGGACATAAATGTTGCAGTGAATAGCGTTAAAAGCCATTTCTTTTCAGCTCCCATAATGGTATACTACTCGTAGTGATACAACTTGGTGCTTGGGCACATATATATGGTTTGTGATTGTGAGTCAAATCAAAAATTTTGCTAGCTGGGTTTTGATATTGTTTCTATTAATGAGTCATTGAGGATCTCGTTTTTCCTGCGTTAGGAGCTAGTGTTTTGGGAAGATGATGAACATGGGAAGCTAGAAAATCAACATGACAGACTAAAATGGTGGTATTCAAAATTCAGATCAGATACTTCAAAAGAAAAAAAATTGCCCCAAAATGAATATGTTCAAAAAAAATTCAATCTTTATTCTTTCTAAACTCTATCTGTTCGTGGAAATGGCAGGTACACTTACGGGTTAGATTTGATGTTAGGAAGTTACAGAAAGAGAAAAGATGGAGCTCATAGTCATGGATCATTGCCTTTTTCTCTTTCTACAATTCAGAGTTTCAGTAAACAAATATCAAATAAAAACACTACACATCTCCACACTCCTAAAGATATCGTAGAATACACGACCCAACATCAAAACACAATGCTGCTTTATAATGATTCGGGTTAGGAGCCACGTAACTACATAAGCACGTTTATAATGCAGTGGCGGGCACGCTCTTCTAGAAGAAACGTGGGATACCATTTAAAACAAATGTAAGAATTAAGACTGAATTAATCAAACTAATTGAAACATCACCCGTACGGATAAAAAAGAATTTCATTTTTAATAAAGGAAATTATTTTAAAAATGATGTCGATAGAAATAATAAAAGACTTTGGGGATTGCGAAAACGCCACCAAGTGTGACAAATCCACAGACTTTAATGCTAAAAATAATTTTTCTTTTTAAAAAAAATTTCTTTTATATAAAGCCCTCCATGTGGCATACGACCAAAAACAAAAAGTGTTGGTGTGTGTGTAGCAGTAAATATATAGTACTTTCATGTATATCCCATATAGCCAATTAGCAAATAGTAAACTTTTGGTAATACGTATAGACAATTAGTTAAAAGTTAAAACATACATTCTGCATAAGGCATTTTGTTAGACTTAAAAGAGTTACCAGCTTCTAAAAACTATAAAGCATTACTTAGAGTTAGTTCATTGCACAACTGAATGCTGCCAATTGCCAAAGCTATTGCTACTTTATTCAATATATTCTGAAGATTCAAATGATTTAAAACACATAGAACTCTCCAAAGATTATCAAAAGCTGCTTTTACAGTTGATAGTTACTAAAAGTGCAAAATTATAATACAAAAGGAATAAGCTGTGATGGGCTTAAGCACATTTTAGACGAGGCATATCATATCATGATCATGCACACGGCAAACTTCTGTTAAATTCTCTGACTAATATCAGGATGGCTTCCTATGCACCCGCAAAACCAGGCATCATTCAGTAATACCAATGTTATCTATCTTGTACCAATTTGAAAAATAATAATAATAATCAACAAAAATGAAGGAAATAATTAGATAGTTTACACTCTTTCAGATCGAGTTAACTGAGTCTTCATCACTGCCTTCGCTGTCGCTGCCACTGCTTCACTTCCGCTGCTAATACTACTAGAACTAGATGTCTGCTCATCACTTCCCTCTGCATTCACCTGTGCTCTAAGGGCTTCAGCAGCATTGTGCCCCTTGTCTACTTCATCACCACTGTCGTCAACATCAGCAATCTCATGATCATGACAGCAGTGTCATTATGATTTGGTACGTTGATGTCAAATCCAACATTATCTAAATGAAGGTTTTCTAGAAGAAAAAGACGACCAAAATTGTTAATAAATTTCTAAAAATTGAGCATATAGATATTCATGGATTGGAGGCACGTGGTTAGAAGGTTTTGCACTCCTTTAGAGCTTGAAAAACTGAACTAGGGCCAACCTGCGCCTTAGGGGAGGTTATTGCTGGTTACTGCCACATTCGATACCTACGTGTTGATTGGAAAAAATACAAATGTGCTAGTAAACTTTGCCAAGTGATTGTGTATGATTTTACATGACTATTTAGTTCAATACTTCATACAAAATGCCAGCTAGGGGTGTGCACGGGTTAGTTCGGTTCGGGTAGTGATATATTTTTGAACCGAATAGAATTTTTTAGATAATAAAATTTATGAACAAAATCGAAAATAGGCACTACCCGAAATTACCTGAACCGAAAAAATCCAAACCGAAAAAATATGATTAGTTCGGTTCAGGTATTCGGTTACTCGAAATTTATCAATATTTCACTAAAATTAATTTAAAATTATTTTTTTTTGTTTTTGAAACTCATAATTTTTTTAATTCATTAGTTATTATAAAAGAAAAATACAAAATACAAAAAACATAATATATTAATATATTCAACACAAATAAAAATATAAAATTATAAATTAATATAACAATACATTAAAAATAACAATTTTTTTATAAAAAAAAAATTATATATTTTTATTTTCGGGTAACCGAGGGTACCCATGTACACTCTACCTCACTACCCGTAACAGAACCGAAAATAAAGGGTATTAAATTTAACTACCCGAACCGAACCGAATAAGAAAAATACCAGAATTTAACAGAACCGAAACCGAATTATCGATTTGGTTCCAATATTCGGTTATCCCGGGTTTCTTGCACAGCCCTAATACCAGCTGTTTGATATATTTAATAAAAAAAATATAATTAAGAATATCAATATAGAATAAGAAATTGTATTAATCTCTCTTGAAGTTTGTGAATACAACACTTAAGATCCAACGTATTGATATTTCAATACTCCCACTCTTGAATCTTGACAAACTAACGGATATGACGGTAAAAAATTGATTTTAACTTTTTGTTAACCACAATACAACCAAGCAAGTATGTTTTTTTTTTTTTTTCAGTGGACAAAACGCACGATAACTCTACTGTAAATCTTATTACATAATAAGGTTAATTTGAGAAAAAGCCATCTTATTTTACCCTTTTTCCCCTTTTCTTTCCCAGTTAATCCCTCACGCCTCTACAACGAGTTGGGCTCAATTTTCCAAAACCAAAATTAAGAATTAAGGAGTAATCCATTTCTAGAAACATATTAATGACTTCTTTCCTCGCACAAGCAAGGATTTTCATCATTCTCTCATTATATTTCTCCACTTGGTTTATGTGAATATATATAATTATGAGATTTGGATGAAAGTCAATGAATTCTAGGATTGGGTCTTAAATGAAGTCGTTTGCGAGACTATGATTTATTGCCACTAACCAATTGAGTTTTGCTGGGGATTTAACTTATTCTTCAATTTAATTACAAGTGATTCTTAATTTTTGTTTATTTTTCAACCTAACACTTTCCCATAGCCTGAGCTCTAACCCATTGATGGCTTTAACCATAACCCATAAACCTTAGAGTTCTCACGAGTCCATGTTCTTGGCCCTCCACCAATTTGATACATTGCTTGGACTCTTCACGTCCCTTGGTCCAATTCTAGAATACCATATCATTTTGAGCCTTCATCTATTCGAGCCATACTCTGCTCCTCTCTTCATCCGGTCATGGCCAATGTTCTTCACTGTTTTTCCAGCATTTTATTAAATTTTTATTTTGTAAAAAAATAAATGGTCACAAGGGTTTACCAAGAACCATAGTTAATCTAACAGAATATGCCTTATTTTGTAAAAAATCTATTAGTTTGTTAAGGTTCAAGGAGGGGACTGTTATATTCCCTAAACTTTGGGGCTGAGTATTATTTGAGCAAACCTCAAGGAGGTAAGTGAAATTTGCCCAAAATAGAATTATGGATTGTATTTTAATGGAGATGAATTTGGTAGAGAATCTATAATTAATACTAGTCCTTAGAAAAATAAATGTCAAAGAGACCAACAAAAACAAATTGAACAAATGTTGATTTGGTCATGGAGCATTACAAAAAAGTCATATTTGAGTTTAAATATTATTACAAGAAATTCATACTAAAATAACTTATAACTTTTCCTCCTATGATCATTTTTAATTCTTTATAACTTACACACCTTTCATGTGATGCATGTTTGGTAAAATTCTCAAATTGCACAAATAAGGTATAAAGAATGCCCACAATATCTATGTGAATGACGATGAGAATTTTTATAAACATTGGAACTTAGTCTCATTTGATGTAACAACTTTTGGCATTTCAATTGCTAAATTCTAAAATACCATATCGACAAAATCACTGGGAAATTTTATAGTTATTTTTTAAGGCAAAGTTCATGATAGGATTAAGCACCAACGATAGGTTAGTGAGGTAATCGACCAAATTCAGTTTAATAACCAATATGACTTAATGGCCAACGGTCAAATTTTTAATTACCAAATTGTCAGCCAAACGATCAAATGTTATTGGCCATAAGTTCAAACGGCCTAAATGGAAAAACTGGCTAAAACGACCAAATTTTGGCAAAATTGGTGAAATTGGCCGAAGTTGCCAAAACATTCCACTTGGTCGTAATTGGCCATTTTGATCATAAGTGGCCATTAGGTCATAAAGTGTTAATTTAAGCCATAATTGGCCCATTTAGCCATTAAGATAAATTTTACTTTCGACCATAAATGGTTAATTTTTAATTTGGCTATGATCTGGGCGCCATTTGGCCATTTGGCTAAATTTTCCATTCAGCCATAATTGGCAATTTTCAATTTGGCCATGTGATTGTAATTGTATGGTAAGCCAAATTAGTCATTTAAAAGAAAAACGACAAATATTTATAGGCTAAAATTTTATTTTATCATTCAAATTGTAACTATTGATTGAATGTCTTTCAATTTATGAAAGTGGTTGAAATTGGCCTTTTTCATGGCCAACATTACATAATTTAATTGTACACACGATGCCAACTGTCATGCAAAATTGTACTACATAAATGACTACTAAATTACCCAATAAATGTAAACAGGCAAAAATGATTCAAAACTCAAACGATATGAGGTTATACTAGACCAAATACAATCTTAATCGGTGGAATATATATAGTCCCAAATTAAACATTTGACAGAATTAAATTTCGATCGAATTTAACATTCAATCATAGTTTTCATATTTGGC
Organism: Quillaja saponaria; assembly: GCA_029379385.1. NCBI lineage: Eukaryota > Viridiplantae > Streptophyta > Magnoliopsida > Fabales > Quillajaceae > Quillaja > Quillaja saponaria. The sequence goes on along the minus strand of CM055614.1, from coordinate 11,365,564 downwards.
CACTCCACCATATTTGGTCATACAGAAAATCACAACTTGTCATAATTGGTCATTTGGCTATGTTGACCAAATTAGGCAAGATGGCTATTGGCATATTCGGCTACAATGGCCATTGTGGCAATTGGCGTTTTGGCCATATTTGGTCATTCGGCCAAGCCACAATTGTCATAATTGGCCATCAACCGTATTGACTAATTTTTCAATTAAGTCGTAATTAGCCATTTGGAATTAATTGTTGGTAATTTACCATAATTGGTACATAATTGACCATTAAGTCATCAGATTGAAACAATAAAAATTTTCAATACAAGCTATACGGCCATTTATGAAATTTGACAAAAAATTTGACTGAATACACATTATTTTTAAAATCACATGAAAACTTACCCCTAAGTACGAAAAATTGAGAAATCATAGCTTTAGATGAAAGAAAGTTGAATCAATTTAACTCCCTATAACTTTCTCACTTTTTATGCAAGACATGTTTGGTAAATTTTTTAAATTGCACAATGTCAACACTATATTACTAACCTTTGCCAGATAAAGTGTAATACGTTAACATTATGAAACTAAAAAAGAATATGTAAAACAACTTGTCTTGAATAATAAAATGACCCATCAAACGAATGTGTTCGTTTGGAGTGTTTTGTTAATGCATACTACGTATTAATCAAAATGCAGATAGATTTTAACTTGAATCCCACATTGAAGAGTCTTGAAGCCTTTAAGGCATTTATATATCGAAAGTTTATTGGATTCTTCGTATATTATGTTGATTGGTCTAAGTTATAATATATTATATTATTATATTGAAAGACTTAAACTTGGCAAAAGTCTGCACTTTGAATTAAACCTTTTCATGTAAGAGCATGACTATTAAAAGATAATTGCTTCAAGAATTCTGAGGGCTTTGTGAGATATTTTTTCTTGTTTACTATATTTGTTGTATACTTTGAAATTTCATTTTTCTTGTTTACTATATTTTTTCTAACATGCAGTGTTGTGTGTTGTGACCAAAGTTATTTTTAATTTTTAAGAGCTAGTTTGGTACGCATAAATGATTTTTACGGAATTGAAATGGGAATAAGAATGAAAGGCAGGTGAAACGGAATGATCATTTCATTTTATTGTTTAGTAGCATCAATGGGAAATAATCATTCCATTTATTTATTTTTTTAATGCAGTTTTTAGACATGAAATAATATAAAAATTATGCTAAAATAATAAAAATATCTCTTAGTGGATAAACTAATAAAAATGTAACTTAATTTATGAAATATTTATATATATTACTTAATTTTAAAAAAAAATTATATTATTTATTTATTATTAATTAATTAATTATTTATTTTTATTACTTATATTTATTTTGTTGTTAATTATATATTTATTATTATTATTTATTAATATTATATTTATAACTATATTATTTACTATGATATGAAGGGTATTTTTATTATTTGGCTAAAATGAATTGGTTTATTATTATTTTTATATAATTTTTTTATATTTTATATAATTTTCTATTATTTAATGTGATATGAAAAATATTTTTGTCATTTGTCTAAATTAAATAATAAATATATTTTATTTATTTATGTATAATATTATTATTTTATTAATATATATACAACTTTTTATTTTATGTGATAAAATAAATTTTTTTTTTTGTTAACTGAACTAAATCGATTCCATAGAAGTAGGAATGAGCAATTGAACATTTCTATTCCTATGAAATAAAATGACAAAATTAAATGAATATTTTAAAGCTAAAAATATATCAAATAAAAAATATTTATTTTATTAAATTATACATAAAATAAAATAACTATTTTTATATACCATACTAGCCTTAGGATCGCGGCTTTGTGGATTATGTACTGCAAGTAGCAGCTGACGTGTACAGAGTTGTGACCAAGGTCATTTCAAATTGGTTGGGCCATTGAGTTTTGGCGGGCTAGGAAAAGGAAAAGCAGCTAAAAGATAATCAACAAAAGACAAAAAGATAAAAAAAAAGCCCATACTACAATAAGGACAAAAGAACAAAGCCCTTGTCGCTATTACTGGATCTCCTATTACCTCCCATATATAGATTATTTGAACCCTCTTTTTTTTCTTTTCTTTTTTAAAGTGAAAGATAATTGTTAGGGGTATGCATGAGTACGGTTCGATCTGAATAGTGATAAATTTTTGAATCGAACCGAAATTTTTGGATAATAAAATTTATGAACCAAACTGAACCGAAAATAGGTATTACCCGAAATTACCCGAACCAAAAAAATATGACTAGTTCGGTTCGAGTATTCGGTTACCAGAAATTTATTAATATTTTACTAAAATTAATTTAATTTTTTTTTTTTTTGAACCTCATACTCTTTAAATTCATTAGTTATTATAATAAAAAAAATACAAAAAACATAATATATTAATATATTCAACACAAATAAAAATACAAAATTATAAATTAATACAACAATACATTAAAAATAACAAAAAAAATTATATATTTTGATTTTCGGGTAACCACGGGTACCCATGTGCAGTCCTACCTCACTACCCGTAATGGAATCGAAAATAATGGGTATTAAATTTAACTACCAGAACTGAACCGAATAAAAAAAATACCAAATTTAACAGAATCAAATTACCGGTTCGATTCGGGTATTAGGTTATCCCGGGATTCCTTGCACAGCCCTAACAATTGCTAGTATTTTCTTTTCTTTATTCATGGTGCAAATGAAGTTATGCTTGTCTAACAAGAAATTGAAAAACAGGAAAAAAAAGTTTTACTAACCAAATGTCATTATTATGTACATCATAAATATATATTAAACTGCTTTATGTAATTTAAATTTAAATATATATGTAACTTATTTATAATGTACATATTAAATCATGTCAATTTAATTTAAGATTAATCTAATTAAACGGAACTCTCAAATTAATCCAACTTCTATGATACATTTCGATCTCAAATTAATGCAATTTATTGGCATTAGGTGAACCAGTAGATTAATATTGCACTACAAGAGTCGGCGGATCCTTTTTCCATTTAATTATGCTATGTACATATGTGACGGAGGGCTCGCATATCAGTTATTTAGATTTACTATGTGCACATTATTTTTAAGACGTGACAATAGATTGAGCCCAGTTTAAATCTGGTTCCATTTAAATTTATTAAAATTCGGTACGATGTAGGAATGACTCAATTTGAACTAGCAAAATATGATTTGAACATAACTTGATCCGATCTGATTTTTTCCTTAATTTTCTATATGGTTTTGTGTCAAATTAATCAGGCATGATTCTATCAAATTTACAATTAGTGGATCATAATTTATTTTGAGCCCAACACGATTATGAATCATTTAGACAAACAAAAAATGACTCACCATAAAAGGGCAATACAGCATTATTTTTACAGCCAGTACTCCTAGCGAATCCTGCTATTTTAGAATAATTTATTTAACCTTACTCGTTATTACACACTATTTTTTTAATCTCAAGTCATTTAAATAATTTAATTTTAAATGTTTATTATTTAATTTAATTAATTAATTAAATTATATTAAAAGTATACCCTATTTTTATTTTAAATCCTAATTCTAAGTTTAAACTTAAACTTAATCCCATCTCTAACTTTAAATCTAAGCCTAAACATAAGGCTAAATCTAACCCTAATTCTAATTCTAGTTTTAAACGAGTTGTTATTAAGAACAAGTAAGTGAGTTCTCTTTGGTAGAATTTCAAAGAAATTTTAGAGGATTCACTGGTAAAGAAGTGGTGACAAAGTAGCCAAAGGATAGACAAGCAAGGGTGAAAGACAAAGTAGCTAGAAAAAAAAAAAAGTAATATGATCACGAAATAAACGTATGATTGAAAGACCAAACATGAATATATCATTTTGGCAGCTAGAAAAATTCATAATCAAACTAATTAAATTGAGCTTACATCTTAGAGTACAGTGTTTGCTGCAACATTCATCTTAGAATGAGGGGCCTAGGGTTAGATTGCACCACCGATCGGACTGAGGAGCCGTCTTGGGGTTCTGCTCTGGAGTTGTTAGCCATAGTCAAAGAAAGTGCAGGAGCGTGAAGGAAAAATTGAAAGAATCTGATGGGGGACCACCGTCGGCTGACATTGCAAAAGATCTGGTTGGTGAAACTGGAACTGGAGCAAGTCCAGTGGTGAACACTATCATTTGAGACGGCTACAATGAAGGTTTTCTAGAAGAAGACGACGACCAAAAGCATATAGATATTCATGGATTGGAGGCACGTGGTTAGATGGTTTTGTACACATTTAGATCGTGAAAAACTGAACTGGGGAGGTTAATGCTGGTTAGTGCCACATGCGAAACTGTGTTGATTGGAAAAAAATACAAAAAATGCTATTAAACTATGTCAAATGATTATGAATAAGTTTACACGACTATTTATTTCAATATGAAGTATAGGGGTTCTGTATATAATGAAAAAAACATGATTAAGGATATCAATAAATAGAAGAGTAAATTATACTAATCTCTCTTGAAGTTTGTGAATACAATACTTTGATTTACAAGTTTTGATAATTCCACACTCCCACTCTTTATTAACAAACATAAAATTAAAAAAATCATCGAGAGCTTAGCTCAAGTAATTAGGTATATGTCCTCCTTATTCTTAGCGTCGAGTTCGAATATTTCTAATATACCACAAATAAATAAATAAAAAATAATATATCATAATTCTTGATTAAGAATGCTGATTTTTGACCACTACCGTCAATAACACGTGTCACATTACTTTTTTATTAGATTTCACTGTCTATGTAAGAAAAAAAAAAAAATTGAAATGTACAAGTATTTGATCCATATTATTTTATATATTAACATTTTCTTTTTCTATAGTTCTTTGACTTCGTATTGGAGTTATACCAGAACACTTAGCCTTAGACCTCTATTTTTCTACACCGTACAAGTAGCCAAGTACCCTCGAAATTTGATCACTAAGGGAACACATGAACTAATCAGTACCAAACACGTAGGACAAAAAATTCTGCTTTAACAACAAGAGATTTAAATTGAGGTAACTTGTAACTTAACTTCCTGTTATATTTAACTCTTTATAATTAACTAACTCACCTTTATGATATGTACATTTGGTAAATTTCTCAAATTATACAAATGAGATGTTAAAGATGACAACAAACGTCTATGTGAATATCTTTGTAAATGACTATGAGAATTTACATACACATTTCCACTTAGCCATATAATCCTTAATAGATTTTACTAAGAGATAGGAGAATCAATGCAAAATGAATGAAAGGAGAAAGAAATTTTGGGCCAGATTGAGAAAATAAAAAATGAAAAATCAATTCATGTGAGAGGATTGCTTAAAAGGAAAGGAAAGGAAAAGGTAAAAGTAAAGTGGCTAAATGATAATCACAAAAGACAAAAAGGAAAAAAAGCCCATGTTACTCTTGTTGCTGTAAATACCAGATGTCCTATAGCCTCAGATGTATTGATATTTGAACCCTCTTTTTTTTTCTTTTTTTTTTTTTTGGAAAATGAAAGTCAATTGCTAGTATTTTATTTCTTTAGCCATGGTGCAAATGAAGTTGTGCTTATCTAACAGGAAATTAAAAAAAGAAAAAGAAAAAAGGTATATGTAAATCAGATGCATATCATAATTATATATTTTAACTGATTTATGCAATCTCCATTTTAACGGATCATAATCTATGTTGAGCTCAATAAGATTATGAATCAATTCGACACAAAAAAAGGTAATTTATATTTTGGTCCTAAAAAAAAAATTCTAGTTAATTCTTATTATTTTAAATTTAAATTTAAATTTTTCAATCAAGTTTAAATTTTTTTTTATCATGACAAAACGAAATAATTACATTTAACATAAAAATAATGACGTGCTTAAATTATTTTTATGTCTTGTAAAAAAATTGATTATTTTATAAATAAATTATATATAATATTTTATTTATAATAACATGATAATGAATGAATGTAATTTGATTTAAAATTTTGAATCCTAAACAATGAAATTAACCTGGAAATATTATTGGAGAACTAAATCGAAAAATTAGGCAATTCTGAAAAATTAAAATAGTAAAATATATAATTAGACTATATATCCCATGGATTAAATTGGAAACATTATTAGAAGACTAGATTGAAAATTAAGACAATTGAAGGATTAAAACAGTAGTTAAATAAAAAATATAATTAAAATAGATATTCAACGGATGAAATTGGCATACATATCGAATCTAAATCTTTTACTTGTAAACCTGTGTATAAGAAAGGTTTAGATTTAAATAACCCATAAGCACATGGCTAAATTGATTTGACGTTAATGAACAACCTTAAGCATTGTTTATTGTAAGCCATACATCACTTATACATAACATTAACAACAAGTTAAGGAAAACAATAAACAATAAGCCGCCCCTCCGCCGTCCAACCTCAGTAACAAAAATTCTACACGCCACTCAATTTATTTTTGGGTCAAAATTCACTTTCTAGGAACTCAATATTATGCGCCAACGCCAACTTCCTTGCTATAAATAGAAACAAAACCTTGATTAATTACATGGAGCTTTCAACCAAACACATACTACATTCTTTGATTACATTACACAGTCATATATATATAACTTCGAAGAAAATGGCAGCAACTTCTCTCAATTCCCTTTTGCTTCCACCGCGTCCCCTCCCCGGTAATGCATTCCACCGGCAGAGTAAGAGGCTCACCACCACCAGCACCACCACCACAAGAAGGATTTGTGCATACACAAAAGGAGATCACTCCTCATATGGGTTTGGTCATGATTATGATGGCAAGTTAGTGGACGAGAGCATGGTGGTTCTTCGAAAGAGAATTCATGAAATGAAAGATGAAGAAGAAGAAGCTCCTTCCAAATGGATGGCATGGGAGAAGAGATATTATCTGAATTATTGTTCGGATATTTGTGAAGCAGTTGGATTATTGCAATCTTTGTTGATGAATACTAGGCCTTGTTTGGCTTTGGGACTGCTGGCTTTTTTGATGCTAAGCGTCACAATGTCAATCTCCATGGTTTTGCTTAATTTTATGGAGTTCGCTAAAGGAACCATACCTGGGATTCATCTTTAGCTTAAATATTAACTCATAATAGATTTTATTTTATTTTATTTATTTAGTGATCACAACTCTGGTTGTTGTTAAAATAACTCGTTGTTTTATTTATACTTTAACATTGGATTCATTCAAATAACCATGGGTATGCATAAATTATTTCGGAAAATAAAATAATATCTACTTAGACATGATAAGTTAATAAAATATTTATGTCAAAATCCAAATAATGCATATTTAAATCTGGAGTTCTTCTCTCAAATTGATCTTTTCACCATTGAACTACGGAGTTGTCCTTGGCTCGCACTTATGTCACTGCTAAGACGAAAACAAAAAAAAAACTGAAAAATAAAATCAGAACCTGACAATTTTATGAAGTATAAATTAATAATAATTGGACCCCTAAAGCCTAAAGTACTCTTAATGAAGCTTTTCTTGTTATGTAATGATCAAGAAGAATAAAGCAAAAATATGCAACTCAAGGAGAAACATAACCTCATGATAATAACCTAAAAAAGTTCTACAAACATGTGTGAAATTAAAATCAAATTAGACAGAAATTGCAGGTTGTATTACAAAGATTAGAAAAAACAAATATACCTTATATCTCAAAAAATATACATATAAAGCAGAAGACTGTAAAGGTGTTATATATACTATGATTGTATGAAGTTGTGGAAATGAAGAGAGGGAGCTCCCTTCAGTCCAAGACGTGACAGTCACAACTGAATGCAGCTCCTGCATCGTTGGATCAGAAGCACACCACCATTTCATCAAATTCTATGAACATGTTTGATCGATCGATGAGCTCTTGAACCAACGAGTCAGCAGCTAAGTCTCAGTCCTCTCCAACTGCCTCGGACTGGACTGAAGAGAAGCTCCTTCAATTTACCTACTTTCCACAACATTCAACACATACATATGCATTCAAAAACATGTTGGAAACAATTTGAGACCCAAACAAACATCCTATTAATTCTATCAAACCTGCAACCTATTTCATTTCATATATATCATATACAGAATATAAGAAGAATATATGTATCTGTACGTAGTTTTGGAGCTTAAGCTATGAATATGAATATGTACGAGGAAGGATGAGAGTGTGGGGTTTTTATATGTGGAGCTGCCGACATAGAAATCTAAATGCAGCCAGAGATTGAGATTTTTTTTTTTTGGGGGGGGTTATCCTATTCACTATATTCATGAAATCATATTTGTTTTGAAAAGTAGAGGGAGGTAGGTCCTTTCAATTTCAGAAGACAACTCCATGCATTAATGTCGTACACATCTTATCAGAACAGCTAGAGGAGGGATCAGGAGTGGTTTTGAAACTGACCTGTTGGAACTATTTATAGGCTAGAACTTAGCTTAGACAGCTGTCTCACTCTCATGTCTACATTTTTGCATAAGGCTGCCACCTTCTCCTCAAAGTTATAGTTACTTTGTTTCCTTTCCTTAATTTTAAATTTCCATTTGTCTTTTTTGTTTTTGCCATTATCAGTTTGCTGATCTTTATTCATTATATCTTAGCATATAACAGTACTGCCTTATCCAAACCTAATTTGAAGTTGAGATTTGGTTAGAGCAGCAAGAATTAGGGTTGATTGAATGACTAAAAGGATTAGAGGTGACATAACGATTACATGACATATACCATTTATATGGTTTTTTTTTTTTTTTTTCATTATTCAAAATAAATTGAATATTTGGATGAAGACCTTGATGACATTGTAAATTATATTTATATATATATATTTTAGTTTAGTGTACGGTCAATTAATTACAAATTTCGTTTAGTTATTTTTCTAATTCAATCAAATACAGATGCACTATATGTATATAATTAACACTACATGAATGCATATATTGACTAAATAGGAAAAAAAAAAAAAGGCAATCATGTATAATTATAACGATTTTTTAATATAATGTAATGACCTAAGCTTTTAACCATACAAAAAAAAAGAGAAAAAAAAAAAAAAAGAAAAAGAAAAGAAGAGACATCACAATACCTCTAGAATTATTAGTTTTGCAAATCATGCATGACACTAAGCATTAAGCACATTTGAAGAGAGCATAGATCATATATATTTGGTGTATGGTAATAAATTTAATCTCTTACATGTCCTATTCCTCTTTCTTAATTCTGGTTAGCAAGGGGGAGGAGATCCAAATTAATTAAGAGAATATTTGATGTTAGGTTGGTGTACCTTGATCCCAGCCAGCTAGTTCATTCCCAACCATTTCCCAAATAACTCACTAAGCTCCAACTCACCTATGATTAGCATCTTCTACAAATGTTTCCTCACTGGAATGTATTTCCATCATGACAAACTTGGTTACTTTCGAACCAGATAGTTCCTTTCTCAATGACAATGGTCAGTTAAGTTCAATAAAGAAAGATATTCTCAACAATAACTTTTACCAACGATCCTAAGGAATTGCTAACATAAGAGGAAATTCATAGGGAATAACACCTTTTGTCATGAGAGCATAGCTACAATCCTTGGAGTATTGATGTTTCAGATGTCATGTAGTGTCTATTCCTTGGAGTATTCATGTTTCAGATGTCTTGTAGTGTCTATCAGTCTCACTCCCCACACTCAGTTTTCATAAGGTGGGACTTATGATTGAATAAGAATCCAGGGAATCTTTTGTCTCATTAACCAATTGACCAGTGTAGAAATATGTCTTAGTCAAATATTTCACTTATTTTCCTTTGTTGCCTCAATCTTTTCCAGATACATCTTATATAACTGGACAGTTAAGTGTCATTCTTTTTTACAAATATTTGACACACATGCGAGCACTAAACATAATATCTGATCTTTGGTAGCTGGATAGTGAAGTGGGCAAATTCATATCTTAATATTTCTTCTCATCTACTTTCTTACAAGATTTAACCATAAGAAAATGACTTATCTGAAAAGTGGAAAATCTCGTCTCAAATACATTCGTGACCGGTCTTGTCGCGAATAGCACCGTCGCAATAACAACTGTCAATGATAACACTTATCTATTAAGGTCAATAAACCTATCGAGGATAAAACGTATTTGGAACAAGTATAATATTATCCGTGATGGTCTTCCCAGTCCTAGATAAGTTCACATGATTTGGCACCAAAATTCTTTTAGGACCATTTTGCATTTTCATCTATAGGTGTCCCATCACTACTAAGTTTGCAAAATTTGACGCCAAACTTTTCTATCACTTCGCGGATAAGTTCGAGGATGTTCTTGCCAAACTTATCCAAGATAGGATGCCCCGTAGCGGATAATATGGTTTTCCATCCCAGATAGTTAAAAAAATTATTGGCTTTCATGTTGAAGATACGTATCCGGGATCGGGTATTCTCAGATATGTCCAGGATCAAGGATTTTTAATTTTTTTTAAAAAAAACTTGAATTTTCCAAAATAAAAAAATAAAATAAAATAAAATTAACTTTTATACCTATTCCATCCCCCTCCACAAATACCAAATCCAATACAAAACCTCAAATATCAAAGAACCAAATCAACAAACAAACAAATCCGAAAAAAAAAAAAAAACTAAATAATTGATAAATCCTAAAAGAAACTAAATCATACACAAATACAAAATCATACTAAATCATTCATAAATTCAAAAACATACTAAAACATTCATAATAAGCATCAATGGTGCAATAAATTATTAGGTGCACCTAGGGGTGTCAAGATGACGAATTTGTAATCAGTTGCACATGAGATACATAACAAAGTTTGGTTCGAACTGACTTTGTCTTTTAAACGAGCCTTGTTCAAATTTTATATAATTTGACTTGAAAATTAGTATAATTAGCACATTTAATATTTATGACTTACTGAATCTTTAACGACCTGACTTTTAGGCTTTGATTTTTTCTCACAAGGTCTTAGCGAGTTTCAGGGTACAAAGGAGACTAGCTAAACTTGTCAAAACCCGACGTTAACACCCCTAGCTGCGCCTGATGTTGGAAATAATAATTTGAAATTAGTACTTTTAGCATTCCTAGAAGAATACATAATCTAATTGGTGGTAATCGAATTATAGCTATTTTCTTTTCAAATGTGAGTTATTTCTCTATTTTAATATATGTGTTTATAAAATTACAATTGCTTGATGTAAATAAAAGATTACAAATATAGGACTATATGTAGAACAAAAAGTTCGGCCATGGTGTGCCAAGTTAACAGTTTGTATGAAAAATATTTTTCTCTTGACAAAAACTTGTAACTTTGATTTGAAGAAATCCTGTGACTTTTTCTGTTTAATTTATGAACAATCACTTGTAAGTTGCATCTCTTTAGCTAGCTACTAATATAATTCTATCATGAGCCTAGACTTAGTTGGTGAGTTACTTGGTCTTAGTGATCCAAATATTGAACTTTTTATTAATATTATAGTCTCACTCTTAAAACCAATCAATTGACTGTTAGGAGAAGTGATTCATTTACTTATATATATTCTGAATTTTTATTATGCTAGTAATGTGAGGAGTTGCTACATTGTACAATTGTCAATACTCAATACACTTTTCGTCTCTAGTAATTCAGAACATCCTTCTCTCCTTAGCTAAAAAGCATTCAATTTAAACTTGAGATTAACCACAAATCAGCCATGGTCAAGTGAAAGCCTATTATTGCTAATAATTGTAATTTTTTTTTCTTTCTACATGATCCTAAACGAGTAATCCACGTCTCCACAGAGATACATGGGTCAAACAGGTCTCAATGTTGGCTGAAGCTATTCACTGGTATGAATCTAGTGGTCTGAGGGCGCAAAGAAAAACTATTTGGGTCACCAGATACATATGTGAATCAATTAATGCCTAAAAGTTGAGACCTTTGATCAAGTCCATAGGATTGGGTTTTCAAACCTCTTAGTCCGTTGGATAATTTTTTATTTTTCTATTTTTTGATAAGAATATTTTTCATTTTTATTTATGGTGAATGTTTTAGGATTATTTTATGTTGACATCAACTAATTATTATTTCAATTTGATGAAAGACAAGTCATTTACAAGCGAAGGTTAGGAAAATTTATGAAAATTTTACTTTTCACGGCTCTCCCAAGTCAATTCCTTGAGATTATTATAAACTTATATAATATATTAAATAATATGATTATCTATTGGGGTATTAAATAATAAGTGTATACGTTTATTATATAATATAAACTATACTAGCATGCTGTTGTTAAACATAAGTTAAGAGTAATTAAATATAATGTTATATTATCATGTCAAGCCTAAATCAAAATACTTTTTTCTTTCTCTCTTCTCTATCCTTTTCAATGAGATTTCAGTCCCAAACAATATGACCACATGATTCAAAACATTTACAAAAGGATAATGAAGACTGACCAGATTGATAGAGGATTGGAGTATCTTATTCAAAATTGATAAAAACCATATCTTTCACCAAAATATGAAGATAGTAATGTTGTCAAAATTTTAATTTTTTTCCTCTTTTGTCTTTTGGTTATTTTCTTTGTCTTTTTGTATCAAGAATAACTTAATCGCATTTTGTGTGGATTTGGTTACGTACAATGATTAAATCGCATTTTGTGTACAATGTTTTAAAATCAAACTTGACTGACCTGTCCAACCATCAAGTGACAAATCGAATTAGATTAAATCTAAAAACTATTTTGGTGGTTAGACCATTTAAAATTGATAGAACCGATGATGTGTTGATTGAATAGAACATTTTTATAAAAAATAAACAAAAAATTATTAGTTGTACCAAGGATTAGTAACATATTTATATTTTATATTTATTTTGTCATATTATTTGATACATAAGTTGAAAGTTGAGTATAGCGATGCCCTATAACTTATTAATTATTAACTATTAAGAACTATATTTGACTATTTGTTATGTGATTTGATGGGATGTTTTTATTATTCAAAAAATATTGTATTATTATTTTCTTGTGTATTTAATATTTATATAATATCTATATTATTTATAAAAGTGGCTTGATGGAAAAAAATTTGATTTTCTTTTATACCCTTATAAGCTCTTATTATTACATAGTTATATTTAGTTGTTATTCTACTATAAATAAACTATTTTTTGAATTTTTTCTCTAATTTTTCTCTATTTTAATATCGATAGGATTGTAATTGTTGTAGCATTATTGATTTCTTTATTACCAATTCTTTTCAATATTAAAAAAAATTATAATTTTTTTCAATATCTATATGTCAATAGTAATTAAGATTGAATTTCTCAATTTTCTTTTTTTGTTTAATAAGTTTTTAATAATCATAATATTTTTTTAAAGCTTCTCAATTTAAGAATTAAACTTTTAAAAAATTATTATAAATTAAAATAAATATTAAGAGTATAGTTTTCAGGATTATAATATTACAATTTTAACTTTTAATTTAATTTTAAAAAAATATTTTTTCAATAATTATATGTCAATAGTAGTTAAAATAGAATTTCTCAATTTTTTTGTTTATTAAATTTCTAATAAGTAAAATGTTTTTTAGTTTTCCTCAAATTTTAATTTTTTATTCTTCTTCCATCTTAACAATTAAAAATATATAAATAATTTTTTTTGTTAAGTTTATCTAGTTGTTTATAAATATAAAAGTGATTTAGTGAAATAAATTTATTTTCTTAAAAATACTCCATATGAGTTGTTACTATTACATAAATACTTTTGAATTGATTTAACTTCAAATAGACTATTTAATTTTTTACTTCCTTCCTAATTCTTTTTCATTTTAATATGAATAGAATTATATTTTATTTATTTATGATATTGATATTTTTTTTTTGTTCTAATTCTTTTCAATATTAATAAATTTATAATTTTTAATATATAAATAATAATTAAAATTGAATTTCTCAATTTTTTATTTAATAAGTTTCAAAAAATTACAATATTATAAATTAATTTTTTTTTAAATGTTATGTATTAAAACATATATTAAGAGTATAGTTTTATAATTATAAAATATTGTTGTATTAATTATTTTTTCATCTTTAAAATTTTAAAGAAATTATATGTTTATATTATGAATTGAATTCTTTTATTGAATTTATTTTTTTGTTGATGTAATTAACATGGAGTATTATTTTTTATGAAAAATAATTTCTTAATTGTTAATGAACATATAATTATATGCCATAAACATGATTCACTCATAATGTGTGTGTTGTAAAAGCTAGTTATCTATACGTCTATACATAAAAGAGCCTTCGAGGCAAAAATGTTTTATTTTTTTTATCCCCTTATGTGTTTTATTACATAGTTATGTTTAATTGTTATTTTGCTTATAATAGAATACTATTTTTTATTTTTACTTTTTCTCTATTTTAAGATCAATAGAATTGTAATTATTTCAGGATTATTGACTTATTTTTTTACTAATTCTTCTCAATATTAATAAAGCTATAAATTTTCAATAATTATATGTCAACAGAAATTAAAATGAATTTCTTATTTTATTTATTTATATAATAACTACGTAATAATCTTAATTTTTTTAGTTCTTCTCAAATTTATAAGAATTAAAATTTTAAAAATTATTATGAATTAAAAAAAATTAAATATTAATAGTATAATTTTTATCATTATAATATTGTTGTTTAACTTTTATATCATAAAAATTTATATCTTTCAATAATTATATGTCAATATTAGTTAATATGGAATTTTTTCAATTTTTTATTTATTCAATAAGTTCCTAATAATTATAATATCTTTCAGTTATTCTTAAATTTATGAAATAATTTTTTTAAATACTATGAATCAAAAAATATTTAGAGTATAGTTTTCATGATTATATATTATTGTTTTAACTTTTAATGGTAGAAATTTTACTTTCTTATATACCCTATTAGTTTTGCTATTACATAAATACTTATTAATTATTATTTTGTTTCAAATATTCTATTTTCTATTTTCATAATTTTTTGCTATTTTAATATTAATAAAATTGTAATTAATTTATGACTATTGATTTTTTTTTCCTAATTCTTTTTAATATTAATAAATCTATAATTTGTCAATAACTATATATCAATAGTAACTAATATTGAATTTCTCAATTTTTTAATTTAATAAGTTACAAACAATTATAATATTATAAATCAATTTTCTTTTTAAATGCAATGAATGAAAGAAATATTAAAAGTATAGTTTTTATGATTATATTATTTTATTATTTCTTCCTCCTTTTTTAGGATTTTTTTAAAAATAATTTCTTGATATTTCACGCACATTGCCTGTGCCAAGAAAACTATTATATAAAAGTGGCTTAATGACAAAAATATTTGATTTCCTAAAATACCCTTTATAAAAATTTAATTTTTATTCTTATCATTTTTTAGTTCAACTTCTAACTCTTTAATTTTGTATAAATAACTTTTAATAGTGACAGGATTTTTTTTTCTAACTTTTCTCTATTTTTGTGATAAGATTGAAATTATTATTTTTGTATATGTTAATAAATTTTAATAATAATAAACTCTAATAATCAAATTCTTTATATTTAATAAATTATCTATAATTTAACACCATATGAAACTCCCTATTTCACATTATTTTATCATAGGATGTAATTTCTTTTCTTCTATTTATATTATTAAATTTTAATAATAATAAACTATACTAATAATTAAGAAAAATTTAATTTAAAAAGCTATCTATAAATTAACACTTTATATATATTAAATATCTCATATCACTTTATTTTATCACATAGAAATCATTCAGTATCATTTATGTGTTATTTCTCATTCCTATGGAGTATGATTACACTTGCATAATATCTTGATTATTTTTTTGGTGTTTCACCAAAAAAAAAGACTATTGATTAATTTTCAACTCTACTATTAAATAAGTTCTTTTCTTATTTTTCCCATAGTAAAGTTTTTGTTTTTTTCATTTTAGAAATATTCTCATTCTATTTGAGTTATATTTTTTTGTTGAACATTTTGAAAAAATTAAATTAAATTAACAAACAACATAATATACAATTATGCTATTAATTGTTCTTATTTATTAGGTCTAAAAAACAAGAAAGCAGTACAATATTTATAAATATAATATTTGGAAGTTATATCTTTGTTAAAAATTAGTTGGTTTTATGAAAAAATATGAGACTTTTAAATTTAAAGTAATGTTTTGGGATCATTTTGAAAGAAAAAACTATTTATAACTATTGATAATAAATTTAAAGAAACAGTCTTGATAATAACATGTTTGATAAAATAAATTTAAATTATTTTTTATATAAAGTAATTGGTTTCTAAGTACTAATTAAGGAGGATGGAATATAGTTTTTGTTTTTGTTTTTTTTTTGGTTGGCACTAAATTCAACAAGATTTTTAATAGTTATAGGATTGTAATTATAATAATAATTATTTTATGTTAAATACATTTTTAATAAAAATTAAATTAAATCAACCCTAAAGTTTATTTGTTTTGAATGTATTTTTTTATTCTTTTATGATTATTCATAAGAAAGAAAGCATCAATCAAAATCTTGAAAAATATTATTGTTTTGATTATTTTCTTTGTTATTATAATTAAAATTATTCTTGGTTATGTACTTTAAATTTTACAAAATAATATTATGACTCATTGTTTAATCTTAATCTTATAGAGTTTTTTTTTGTATATATATATAATAAAATAAAAAAGAGAAAAATATATTAGTTCTAATATTAAAGCATACAAGAATATAAGTAAAATGTTACAAATATATGCATAGTTAAAAAATAAAAAATATTTTATAAGACCAATTTTTTTTTAAAAAAAATTTATATTATATTAAAATTTTATTATATGCGTAGCTTAAGTTTTTCTTAGTTTTTTTATTTAAATTATACATAATTTATAAATCATATAAATATAACTCAAGTGCAACGCGCATGTGTTATATAAAATAATAATATTTAAAATATATAATTGAATATATTTTTGATAATATCCGGTCCGATCTCCATTGAACCAAAAACCTGAGACTCAACAAATTTTTTGAGTAATCACTGATCCGATTTTTGAAACATTGGTTACATTCTAACAATATGTGGCAATTGGTTACATTCTTGTGGTGAGTTATCAGCAATGTTTTAAAAATCAAATCAAACTGGTTGGATCGTCATCTGGGTTACAAATCATACTGGGTTGCACTAAAAAATCATTTTGATTGATAAAAAAATAGGAAGAATTGGTATCGGGTATATTGACACAAAGTTGTGTTTTTTAAAATTAAAAAAAAAAATCATTATTTATGTAAATGATTAGTGAAATATTTGTATTTTATATTTAAGATTAGTGAAATAATTATATTTTATATTAATATTACCTTTATTATTTTGATGTATAATTTGAAACTTAAATATTGTGATGCACAATAAATATGTCAATTGTCATATTAATTATTAATAACTATTATTTGACTATTTATGATATAATTTTCTTATTATTAATGATTATTATATTATTTTTTTATGTATTTAGTATTTATAAGTAATTGAAAATTTTATATAATATTCCAAATATAAAATTAAATATATTTATTACATCATCGAACTAATTATTTGAAATACTTGATAAATTTTTTGATTCAATTATCTATATGTTTTCTTTAAAGAAAAAGAAAAAGAAAAATTGGTTATGAGTTAAGTTCCAAATGAGCTGAGGCGAGTGCCAACAGAGCCAATCATGGCAGGATAATGACTAGACAACCAACCTGACAGTGATGTTTACCGCGGGGTTCTTATCCATTGACCGCATAAGAAGTATAGGTCAATTACAAACAAACCAATGGAAATTTAGTACTCATCTTCATCCAAGCTTAAGAGGTACAGACAAAGATGCTATTTTTACACAATTTACCACCTTGTTTTTGATAATTCTATGAGCATATAACATTATTTTTGCGATAACATTTTGACTGAAATGTATAATTTACGTTATTTGGTGTTCTCGTGTCTTATTCAATTTCCTTCTGACAAAAAATGCAATTTTAGTTACTACAATACGTCCAGTGAATATTGAATACCAATTATTGTTATCGAAGGTTTTCTTCAGAGGAAATGGAACCAAGTTCGTAAGAGAGTATCAGTGAATCTTACACCAAATTTCATACCTTGTTCAGCCTCTAAACGGAAGTTGTTGATGTTGACAATTTTGTGAATCTACTCTCTGGGACGAGACACCCGTGAAAGCTTTTTGCCCATTTTATGTGGTCACTCGGGTTTTCTTGATTTTCTGATCTGTAAGTCGTCCACTTAATGACTTCTTCAAAATTTCAATCTTGTTGTTCGTACATTAAGGTATCCCCTTATTCTCATTGATTTTAATGAAAGATTGGTGAATTTATAAGGATTCCAGAGAGTTTCTTCACTGATTTTGGTCAAAGGTTGTGATTGATTGTGAAACCAATAGTAAATCATTGATATTGATGCAGTTTGTGATAGTTTATGGAAGAAATAGTGTATTCTTGTTGGTGTGGCTTCTTAAGCTGAAGATTTATGAGGCTCATTATGTGTTACTTTTATATTTTGAAAGTATTTATCAAACTCAATTGTGAACTCGTGTTTTGTTTGTGTTAAAATTAATTTTCATGTCATTTTATTAATTGCAGAAAACATTGGTTCTAGATTTCAAAGCAATGATGTCAGGTCTCTCTTCTGGTTTATATCAAAACAATATGAAGTCTAGCGGGCAAGATCTTCTAACTGCTATAGTTCCTTTGATGAAATTTCTGTCGCTTACAGTCATAGGACTTGTTCTTGCATACCCCAGAATGCAAATGATCCCTAGAGCAACATTTAGGCTCTTCAGCAAACTTGTCTTTGCTCTTTTCTTGCCATGCCTAATCTTTACTGAACTGGGTGAGAGCATTACTTTCCAGAACTTCATTGATTGGTGGTTTATCCCTGTTAATGTGCTAGTGAGTACAGCTATTGGTTGCCTTCTTGGTTTTCTGGTGGTGATCATATGTCGCCCACCTCCAGAGTTTAAGAGATTTACTATTATTATGACTGGATTTGGAAACACTGGAAATCTTCTTCTTGCTGTTGTGGGATCTGTCTGCCACACTGCAAATAACCCATTTGGACATAATTGCCATTCAAGAGGGGTGGCTTATGTCTCCTTATCCCAATGGGTTGCTGTAATTCTTTTCTATACCCTTGTTTATCACATGATGGAGCCTCCTCTGGAGTATTATGAGATTGTTGAGGAAGAGGTTGAAATTGAGGAACAAGAAGCAATCAATAATATTAGTAGGCCACTCCTTGTAGAAGCTGAGTGGCCTGGAATTGAGGATAAAGAGACTGAACATTGCAAGACACCATTTATTGCCAAGATTTTCAAGAGCATCTCTAGTGTTTCACAAACCTCTTTTCCCGACCTTGAATTCTCCAGAGAGGGCGAGGGAAACAGTCCCGTGTCCCTTTCGTGTTTGGCTGAGCCTAGAGTTGTTAGGAGGATCAGAATTGTTGTGGAACAAACTCCTGTTCACCACATACTCCAACCCCCAACAATTGCTTCTCTATTAGCTATCATCATTGGAATGGTGCCTCAGCTGAAATCTTTTTTCTTCTGATATGATGCTCCACTTTCTTTCATTACAGATAGTTTAGAGATTTTAGCCGGAGTAATGGTGCCTTCTGTGATGCTTATACTTGGGGGCATGCTTGCTGAGGGGCCAAATGTGTCATCACTCGGGCTTCGAACAACAGTTGGTGTAATTGTGGCAAGGCTCCTGGTGCTTCCTCTTGTGGGTATCGGGATTGTGACGTTGTCTGATAAGCTGAATTTTCTAGTACAAGGTGATTCAATGTTCAGATTTGTGCTTTTGTTGCAGTACACGACACCAAGTGCCATTTTACTGGGAGCAATTGCCAGCTTGAGGGGCTAAGCGGTTAGTGAGGCTTCAGCACTTCTCTTCTGGCAGCATGTGTTTGCCCTCTTCTCCCTGTCACTTTATATTGTTATTTACTTCAAAATAATCTCATATTTATGAAGTTGATGGACATTTTACTGCCTCGAGGCTTTTAGTGATTGATCTGCTAGTTATTGCTTTCCACTCTTTTGTCATCGGGGTCTATAGCATAAATAAACTGGAATCATTTTTCCTGTGTGCATTATTGGTCTGATAGTGGACATGAATGATGCTCCTTTTCCTTTTATTGTATTTTCTGGGTCACCCGTCCTACTGATGCTTCTTTTCTGAAAGTTGGTCTTTTGGAGCAAATTATAGTTTTACTATATTTACAGTACTTTATTAGCAGAAGTATTAACCCTTACTTTTTCAGTGATTTCAGGCTCTCTTAAATTTCTCTATAATAATTTCTTCACTATTTCTTCTTCTTTAGATGAAAAAGTAAGAAAGGTCGGAATCGTCATGAAATTACTTTATTATCAAGAAAACTTGCAGAATTGGTTCAAGCTTTCTCTGTTATTTTATAATAAAAAGGATACAACTTAATGTTTGTGGTAGATCCTGTTTTCCATTTCTCATTATTTAAAGCCAAAGTTAAGGATATATGATAATACAAGAAGTATGGGCTTAGAAAATTTATAGAACTAAGTTTTCCAGAAAGCTTGAGTAGAAGAATGCCAAATGGTGACTATGAATGTTAGACTTATTATCTAAAGTGATTCTATTTTAGAGTCTCAGTTTTTGTTTATATCACATAGTAGATAAATTCTTCTTTTCTAACTTCTATATTGATGCTATTTTGGTGAACCTACATGTACCTTACATAAGAAGAACTAGCAGGATCCAATACAATTCTTTTGAAGCATTTCCTCTTGACAAAAGAAATGTTTTGCTGCCCTATAGATGAGAATTGAAATAGTAGATAGATATTAGTGTTTTCCTTACTTCCCTTTTTCATCTTTAGTTTATTTTTCATTACTGGAACCTACTGACATAGTCTTCTGCATATTTTTTTTTTTTTTTTGGGTACAGTAGTCTTCTGCATTTTGGGCCATATAAGAAACCCCAGTAAGAAATATTATCTCAGCTTTGAAATGAAAAGAAAGCTCCTCTTTGGTACAGTTTCATTTCATGTGCTTGCTGCTGCCTGCAAGATGAGACTTATGTTGATTATTTTCTAATTTTGTATAATGAACACATACCCATATCTTATTTAATCATAAGAGTCAATCATCAAAAGTTGTTAGACCAAAGAAAATTGAAAGGAAGTACAGGGCACATCTCATCTTTATATTACAAAAATGTTCATGGAAAAAAGCAGGGAGCATTGGCTAACACAACTACTTTTCTTTTGATGATGGACCTCTTGCTCTCCCATTCTGTCTGGTCTGGTCTGGCTTTGTTCTTTGAAGTATGATTATTGAGGTGTAAATTGTTCGAAACTTGGTAGAGTAACAATAAAAGTTGCAGATAAGACCATTTACATCTTAAGATTTGTTTAATTGACGTCTCAACAACTTGAATGTATTTAAATATTCTCATCCTACATTTCTTTTCCAATGTGGAACCTCATTATAGACAACATTTACTGAATTCTTCTTTTTCTCTTTTCTAAAACTTCGAAAATTCCTAACATAAAATGACTCTGAAGCTGATCTCTGTTTGAAATTCATGTAATCGTGGCGTGGCGTGGCGTGGCTCCTGGCTATCGGTGCTTCCTTTTTCTAGGGAGGATCATATTCATGACGTGAAATGCATAGTTAAGCTGATTCAGTACAACGGTACAAGGGAATTGAACCAAGTATCATCTACTTTAAACTGCTTAGCTGTGTCTGGAGTAAGTCTGAGTTGTTTGCGCAGATGACTATCATCACAGCCTGTGATTTCTAGTCTTAACGCCACTCAAGTGAGCCATATGCACCTGCATTCACCACTTCACACAGTTGATATTATGTTAATGCTGTTTTTACTTTTTAGGTTCCAGAAGAACATATACCTCTGTCCCCAGCTCAAAAAATGACTCGATCAAAGTGATTTTTGTGAGGAACTTGATGTGAGACCTGAGCAAGAATACTATGTATCATGCACAGACAAAACACATTGATGTGAGATATTACTGGTTACATGATATAACCGAGAGAAAGCTGATGTAGGTACACTAATGACAATACTGAATTACTGTTGATATGATGACAAAGTTGTTCCTAGACTCTAAGAGGGAGTCATATGCTATTCTTCCCGAATAAAAAAAAGAGGGAAAGAATTGATGAGTTTGGCCCAAATAGAATACCAAATTCCATAGCAAGACAATTTATGCGGGCATAATAAATACATACACATGTTTATGGTTTAAAGAGATATAAGCTAAACAGAATATCAAATTTTAGAACAAGAGAAAGTGTGCAAGGATAATAAATAGTATTTTTTTTAATTAGTGCCATAAGAATATTTGATAAATAAGAGAATTTTAAATTTTAAAATAATAAATTATTTATTATATAATACTAAAATCATAACTAATTATTATGATAAATAATACAAAATTTTTATATTTATTACCTTAATAAATATCTTAATCTATTTATTAAAAAAAATTTAAAAAATATATCTATATATATATATTTGTGTGTGTGGATTGTAATTAAAGCAAATAATCCTTCTGTAACTTAAAAGAAGGATTATAATTTGTAAGTTTGGTGGGGTGCTTTCGAATTTGTGCCTGAAATAGTTTGACTAACGTCCTTTTCATTGTTGCAAGTCGTGCCATTTATGACCTCATAAGTTCCAATTCCTATTGGTTACGTAATCTGTGTTCTCGGCTTTAGAAGATGGGCCACAGCCATATCAATATATCATTGACCTTACTAACACGATACCATTATCAAAATATTTTAAAACTCCTTTATACATGTACCTCACAGATTGCCTGTCATCGTGCAAAACAAGCTCAGCAAATCTTGGCTTTATGGGAAAAATCTAGAATTGAAAGGTCAAGATCAAAAGCAGCAGCTTTAAAAATTTTCAATAAAACAAATTTCTTAAATTTATAAAAGGTGAATTCTTAAAGAAATCTGCTGTGAATGAAGAATATTTAAATTCTCGGAAATGAAATCCATTGGGCACTGATTGGGAATATGCGGAGATTCGTAATAATAGCACCAAGTCCCAGGTCTTGTTTGGCACCATGTTTTCACTAAGTTATCAAGTTGGGAGAGTAAGGAAAAATCCAATTACCTTGATTTTGATATATTTATCATATTTTCTACGTTGGGATCCAATTCTATCTATTTTTTGATTAATTATTTAAGATTAAATTATACTACGGGTCCTTGTAATTTCATTACTATTTTTTTTCAAAAAACATGTTATTGTGTTTTAAATTCTTTCAATTGAATTATTATAATTTTATTTAATTTTTTCATATTATTGGTCCTGTACCTAGATTAGAAATTCATTTTATTCCTTTTTTTTTTAATTTATTGTTAGGTTCTTTTAATCACAAAGTTATTTTTTAATTAAATTCTTACCGTTCGAATTAATTTAACAGAGATGAATGGACACAGATGGAGGAGGGAAAATGACGTGGATGATATTTTGTCTCATTTAAAAAATATATAAAATTGAGAAATTTTATTATTTTTTAAATCACATGATAATTTTTTATTTGCTTATTATGTCATGTGAACAAAACACATCAAATATCATCAGTCACATAATTTTTTTTAACAAAAAAAAAAAAAAAAATCATCTCAATCAAAGTTAATTTAGATAGAAAGTGAGTGTAAGAACCCAATTAAAATAATTTTGTAATTATAAAAATTTAATTGCAATAAACTAAAAGATAGAGACTAAAATAAATTTTGAGTTTAAGTACAAGGACCAAAATTATAAAAAAAGTCTTTTTTTTCTTTAATCGGGAGTCTTAGATATGCATAATTGTCAAAATTTTCTTTAATTTGGTCAAATGTAAAATTATTATCCTCTTTTTTGCCCTATTGTTTTGATATCATTCTTTTAAAAAATTATTTTAAGTTTGTGGAGATGATGTGTAAGACTCAATTGAAAAGAGACTCAAAGTCAATATTTAATAGGTGCATAACCATTTAAAATTAGTTTTTTTTTTTAGGAATTTTAGGATTACTTGTTAAACTATTATATATATTGTAAATAATTAACTTTTGTGGCATTGTATATGAATCGTGTTTATAATATATATATATATATATATATAATTGATGTACATATTGAGAAATTATACTTAATAAAAAATAGTATTACATGTTAATGACATTAAACAAATAGATAAATCTTAAAAAAAAAAAATTCATAATATAAACATATAATTTTTTTAAAAATTCTAAAAATTGAAGAATAATTAACACAAAAATATTATAATTACAAAAAACTATACACTTAATATATATTTTTTAATTCATAGCATATTTTTAAAATTTTAATTTACAATATTATAATTATTTTTAACTTACTAAATAAAAAAAGTTAAGAAATTCAATCTTAATTCTCATTGTTATATAATATTTTGACAAATTATAGATTTATTAATATTGAAAAGAATCAGGACAAAAAAAAAATCAAAAGATTAAAACAATTACAATCTTATTAATATAAAAAAGGGAGAAGAGTTAGGAAAGAATTAAAAATAAATAAATAGTCTATTTCGAGTAAAAGAACAACTAAAAAGTATTTATGTGATAGTAAAAACTCAAAAGGGCATTTCAAAAAAAAAAAATCTGCTAAACAACTTTTATATTCATAAACAAATAGATAAATTTAACCAAAAGAATAATAATTCTTAAGAGGAAAAAGAATTAAAAGTTAAAACAACAATATTATAATCATGAAAACTATATTCATAATATTTTTAGTTTAAAGTATTTATAATAAAAAAAGAAGATAATCCATAAATTTGAGAAGAAATAAAATATTTTATTTACTAAACTTATTAATTTTTTTTTTGTGAAATTCAATCTTAATTACAATTGACATATAATTATTAAAAAATATAGCTTTTTTTTATGAATTAAAAGTTAAAATAGTAATATTATAATCATGAAAATTATACTCTTAATATTATTTTTAAAATTCATAGTAATTTTTAAAAAAAATTTAATTCATATATTTGATAAAAGATAAACAAATTATGATTATTATGAACTTATTAAATAAAAAATATTGAGAAATTAATCTTAATTACTATTGACATATAATTATTATAAAATTATAGATTTATTATTGTTGAGGAGAATTAGTAAAAAGCAAAATTGATTCTAAAACAATTATCATCCTATTTATATTAAAATATACAAATAAGAAGGAAAAAAGTAAATAAAAATAAAAATTATTAGTCTTCTTGAAATAAAATAACAATTAAAGGTAATTATGTAATAATAAACACTCGTAATGATATTTAAGCAAATATAAAATTATATTTAAGCCACTTTTATATATAACAAATTACGTGGCACACATATTTCGTAGTGAATCATGTTTATGATATACACAATAATTGATATACATACTAAGAAATTATAATTAATCAAAAATTAATACTACATGTTAATGACATTAAACAAATAGATCAATCTAATAAAATTTAGTTCATAGTATTAACATATAATTTTAAATATTTTTTTTTAAAGATTGAAGAAAAATTAGCACAACAATATTCTAATTACAAAAACTATACTCTTAATATTTCTTTGAGTTTATAACATGTTTTAAAAAATTTATTTATAATACTATAATTATCTGTAGCTTATAAAATAAAAAAAGAAAATTCAATTTTAATTACTATTGATATATAGCTGTGGACAAATTATATATTTATTAATATTGAAAAGAATTAGAAAAATTGTTCCTACTATTTTTTTTGTTGTTGAGAAATTCAATTTTAATTGCTATTGATATATGATTATTTTAAAATATTTTTTCTTATGAAATAAAAATTAAAAAAATAATATTATAATCATGAAAACTATATCTTAATATTTTTTTTGATACATAGTAATTTTTTAAAGTTTTAATTCATAAATTGGAGAAAATATGAATTAAATTATGATTATTAGGAACTTATTAAACCATTGATATATAATTATTGTAAAAAAAAAATTTCTTATGAAATAAAAATTAAAAAACAATATTATAACCATGAAAAATATATCTTAATATATTTTTTTTGATTCATAGTAATTTTTTAAAGTTTTAATTCATAAATTTGAGAAAAAGTAAAAAAATTATGATTATTAGGAACTTATTAAAAAAAAAAAAAAAAGAGAAGGAAGAAATTGAATCTTAATTACTAGTTGCTATATAATTATTGAAAATTATAGATGCATTAATATTAAGAAGAATTATTAAAAAAGAAATCAATACTCCTAAAACTAATTACAATTATATTAATATTAAAATTGAGAATAATTTTATATTAATAGTAAATAAAAAATTACTAATTTAGTTGAAGCAAAATAACAACTAAAGATAATTAAGTAATAATAAAAACTCATAGAAGTATTTAAAAAAATCAACAATTTTTTCTATGAAATCACTTTTATATTTAGAGCATGTGCTCAATTTTTATTATTTTTATTATTATTATTTGAAAGTAGATGTTTAAAATTCTTTTCAATATTTAAAAATTACTGACACAATTATAATATAAAAGAAAAATAATTGAATACACGTGTATTGTAGAATATCATAAAAATCTTCAATATAAATAGATGAATAACTAGATACATGCATAGTATAATATAAAAGGAGGGATAACAGAATGCATGTGTTTTATATGGTACTTTTAGTTAAAAAAATTAACTAAACTTAGGAGGACACTATGTTTTAAATATATATAGATATAGATATAGATATAGATATAAATTAATTAAATTAATTAATATTTAATATTTAATATTTAAATTTGTAGAAAGCGTTAAAAGAAGAAAAAGAAAATTGTAGAAAGCATTGGCATTTGAATATCATGGCATGAATTTGTTCCAAACGCATATTAAAACTCCATAACGACAGAATTCTGTTCCTTTGAGGTATCTCTTTTCTCCTCCGCCAATTTTTCCTTCAAATGAAATAATATTTGAACTTCCCTTTATTTTTTTCTCCACCACCATCCTTGGTTGATGGCACCTTCTCTTTTCTTTATATAGCCTACTCCGCCTCTTCCCTCAGTAAACCTATCTTTCTATCTCTTGCTTCTTTACTTCTCTGCTCACCACCACACAATTTTCCATCCTAACCCCTGACCCTTCTCGCTCCATTTCTTCTAAGATTTTTTTTCATTTTATTTTAACTTCTCTTTTTGTTTCATTCCCCTCCTATAATATCTATCTCTACCCAGTTGTGATTTCTGGGTAGATTTCGTATTCCGAGACCCTTTTGTAAAATTTGGTTTACCATGGAAGTTTTGTCTGGTTCTGAATCTACTACCTTATACTCGATTAGCTTATCCGAATTCTAGGTACTGGGATTCTGTAAATTTTATATTTTTTTTGAAGCTACAAGAGATGGCCATTCCTTATCCCCATTTTATTGGGTCTGACAAAGCAGCCATGGAGACAGGTATTTTGGTGCCTTCTTCTTCTGCTTTGTCATCCCTGTCTACTCCCATGTCCCCTGTTATCCTGACCCAGGATGAGTTGAAGAAGATCGCTGCCTACAAGGCGGTCGAGTACGTTGAGTCCGGCATGGTTCTGGGGTTGGGAACTGGGTCCACCGCGAAGCACGCAGTGAACCGAATCGGCGAGCTCTTGCGCAAAGGCAATCTCAAGAACATTGTGGGAATACCCACATCAAAAATGACCCATGAGCAAGCTGTCTCCTTGGGAATTCCATTGTCAGATCTCGATACGCACCCAGTCGTCGACCTTGCAATAGATGGTGCCGATGAAGTCGATCCTTATTTCAATCTGGTGAAAGGTCGAGGCGGGTCGCTGTTGAGAGAGAAAATGGTGGAAGGTGCTTGCAAGAAGTTCATTGTTATTGTGGATGAGTCAAAGCTGGTGAAGGATCTTGGTGGCAGTGGGCTTGCTATGCCGGTTGAGATTGTTCCCTTTTGTTGGAAATATACTGCGGCAAGACTTAAACAGTTATTTGACAATTCGGGCTGTGTCGCGAAGCTGAGGACTTTTGGGGAAACTGACAAACCATTTGTGACAGATAATGGAAATTACATTGTAGACTTATTTTTCGAGAAAGATATTGGGGACTTGAAGGCTGCTAGTGATTCAATTCTGCAACTTGCGGGTGTAGTCGAGCATGGAATGTTCCTTGACATGGCAACCACAGTAATTGTTGCGGGGGAGCTCGGGGTAACAGTGAAGAACAAATAGTGGATGTAACCTTGGATTGTTTTATTGATCAAAGTTGAACTGGGTATCTAACGCCATATGTAGGAGTACTAAAATTTTGATGGCAGTAATGGAGGGAATTGTGTGGTCATAGTTGTTGAAGGGGAAAGATTCCTAGCATCAATTGATACAATTGTTGAGGAGTTTTTTGATTCCTCAAATTTTGTTATTCTTTAGAAATTTTGTACTGCAAAAAATCTCATAGATGCTGGTTGCTATATGCTTCGCATTGTAACTTTAGCTTCACTTATTGGCTGTATTGATAATTTTGACATATTGCAATGGTCCTGGATCGGATTTTTTACCGAAGGCATTCTGCTTGAGTCATCACTTCAATTATTATTATTGAAATGTATAATTGTTGCTCAATAACTGGGAAGTTGGCAAATCTACAGATTATCTGTTGTCATTAAAATGTATTTGGAACTTGGCATTCTTCTTTGAGCATGTGGCTTGCCTTTATTTTCCCTTGAAACTGTGTTTTCTTTCTGTTATATCCATATTTTGCACATACTGTTATTTTTTATGCACTGTGTTTCTGAATTTGTAAGTGTGTCTCTTATGCAAGTGATTTTAGTGAGATTATGGGAAACATAGTATCCATTATAGTTTCTTCTAGGTTGTCATGGAGCTAATGTTTAGAAATTATTTCGTATTTGATCTTAGTATATTCATGTGGTCTTGTTTGTTTCACTTTTATCTCTCTCATTAGTGAATCGCCTAGCATTGGACATAATATTGTGTATACATATGCTGATAACAGCGAAGGACGCCATTTTTTAAGGTTGTTGTAAATTTTTATGCTAGAAGAACACTGACAGAATGGCATGCTAATTCTGAGGTTTTCTTAAGCAACCTCTTCTCATGGGAAATTTTCCTAGAGTTTCTGGAGTCCCAAAATAGAATCTTTCTTACGGGAGATACTGAAGTATAACATTTTTCATGAATAGCTGTGAGGGATAATAAAAAAGTGACGTGGGAGACTTGGTTACAGATTTTGCATCTTTTCTGGGATTGCTCCAGAGCCTGGGAGAATATTTGGTATGCAGGAATGAAATAGCTAATCTCATTTCTCACATTTGTTTATATAACTGATGTCAGAAGAAAAGCCCCAGCAAATGACCATGCAAAGCCTTGAATAATCATTTAACTGATCTGTATTGGAATCAACATTGGATTCAATTTCAGAGTCCTGTGCTACTTACTAAACAAAATTTGTTGTAGAATGTAGAGTAAAGCAACAGAGCCCAATTGAAAGACTTTTCTTCTCTCTAGCATTCAGTGTCACATGTAGTCCAGATAATGTGTCGCCAGTTAGATATCTAATTGTTACCCACGAGTTGAAGATGTCATTACTGTCTCTGTCATTCTCTCCTTGCTTCCAGTTCTAGAGACTCTAGTCTTACTGGTTACCACAAAATCTAACTGGTAGGAAATCATTCCCCTTGCTGTTGAGTATGAATGTGAATTGCGTGTCTTTGGTGTTTAGTATTGCCTAACCTGTTTTTGCTGATTAATCATTTTCAGACTGAGGCTCCAGATTTTCTTTGATTTTCATATGTTTTTATGGTACAGATGTTAGTAGATTATGGTTTGTGAATTGAGTCCATGTGCTTCCCCACCCCCACTCTCCAAAAGCAGAACATGTTAGGTGCTTACATTGCTTTTTTATTGGTTGTCAATTCAATTGCATTTTTTTACTTAGATACTGATTTTGAAGGATAAGTTTTACTAGGCGGGCAAGATGATTATTCTGTAGTTCCTTCAGGTGTAGATTTCCATGTCTAACAACAGAACTCCTAAAATACCCAGGAGGATTTTACAAGTATCTAGTGGAACATTGATATGTCATTTATATATTTAATGGACCAGTTCTCATTTTTAATGACAGGTGATCTGGATGTCTATCTCAGGAAAGTAGTACTTATTGTCTTCTGCTAATTTTTTTTTTTGCTGAAATCCTGTTTAAAGGTATCAATGGTGCCTGATGTGTATTAGACAGAGGCAATATGGCATACATCAGTAAGTTGAAAAGTTTCTTTTTGGGTACCTTTGGCGTTATCTTTTTCTCCGGTCACTGACATTGGTGGTATAAGTGGGGATGATGGTTGAGTGTCTCACTGACTGGCCCTGACGATCCTGTAATAGGAGATGTCAAGATGGCATTGCTGGATTACTAACAGCTGCAAGTCCCTTGCAAGCAGGCAAGTACTTCTTTCACTCTTCTACTTCTTGTTTTATTATAGTCCTGTGCTAATTACGATTCTTTAGTACCATTTAGAACTTTCTTAGGTAGAAATGTCTTGAATCAGTATCTTATATAATGGTTAATAGATCTTAAAAGATTATACCTTTTGTAAGGATCCTTTAGATGATTAGGGAAGATGGCATCTGTGACAACTATTTTGTCAAATTAGTTTGCATTCTACGTGCAGCAGCAGCACCAAATCACATAATCAGTCTGCTCTACAACATTAACACACAAGTGGTCTAGTTGTTATTGTTTTACAATTTAGAGATGGCAACCATTCTTTTCTCTCTACCTTTTCAGTCAGGTTCCTTTTTTTTTTTCTCACTAACATTCTCATTCAGGTTCTTGCGTTACCTTTTTTTAAGTAGCAGTTGTTAGTCGAAGTAACTGCAGGCAAGTTCCAATGAATTGTTTCATACCCCCATGTTATTGGAGATTTTCTTCTTGGTCAAGTCTGAGGACTCTTTCTTCTCCTTGGAATTAGTTGGCGCTTGGAAGTTTGAATAATATTCTGATGTAGTTAGAATGTTAGATAACATGTCAGAAGAATTCATGGAAGTACTAGTAGGTCCAGTACTTATGACGTAAGATGTTAGAAAAAAGAAAAGAAAAATAGGAGGTATCTTTTTCCTGTGATGTTATGGTTTTTGTAGAGATTCCTCTTATGACGTGGTTCAATTAATCTTTTCTTTCATGAAGTTTCATACATTAAATGTAATGTTGTTCCTATGGTTGTATTACTCGGTATAGTAGTCAAGCTGGCACTAAGTTTGTGGTGTTAAGTTTTAAGTTTCAAGAGATGTTTTGTGGTTTTTGCCCTCCTAAACGACTGCTTTCCCCAACACCCAGGATCCTATCTTAGACTCTGCTTCGGTGTTCCCATATGTTCCTTTTTCCCCTAAAAGCAACAATAAATATGTGAGAACTTCTACCCTTCAACAGTTTTTTTTTTTTTGTCTAGACCATAAATCTCAATATGATCCTTTCCTAGACTCTGATGAGATGGTACTGGGGTGAGGGTGTTGGTCGGATTTCGTTGGTGGTTATTCATAACTCGAGATGCTGCAGTTTGTATCCAGTTATATGGTCTAGAAACGTGATACTTGTTTCTTCATGTACCAGAGGACAATTTTATGTGGTGATAGCAGTTTCGTCTCCTTAGTATGTATTAAGCTCATGGTATTGTCTCTGATTATTTGCAATAAAGATGTAGTAGGTATACCTCTCCTAGGACAACCTTTATTGGGAGGGATAGGAGGATTTGGAGGCTACATTTCACTTAGAATTCTCAACTCAATTTCTAAAACATTAAGAAACCATATTCAATATTCAAATTCTTATGAATAGATCATAAAATTATAAGTCCAAATAAATTTTTATATTCTCATCTATCTACTTATGGTGGCATATTATGCTATATCGTCGGTCACCACCTATTCACAAACTCCTCCATCTGACATCAATCATCAACCATAATAACTCATCTACTTGTCGTCAGTTGCCATTCACCGCCATAGTCAACCTGTTGAGACCTATTAAAAATGACAAACATATCATTGTTGGACATTGTCAAAGACAACAACTAACACACTCATGATATGCCAAAATGATGACATTAGAGACCACAACCACCATCAAAACACACTTTAGAAATAATGACAACTATCGTTGAGACCTGCTAGAGATACTAACAATTATTGAAGACCCGAAAAATTGTAACTTAATCTATAAGCAATGTAGTAATTATACTAAAACTCTTAGATAACAATTTTGAAAAATATCTTAATCACCAGAACCTAAAATGATTCAAGTTAAAAATTCATCTTTTGTTAGCATTAT
The DNA here is from genome assembly GCA_029379385.1 of Quillaja saponaria. NCBI lineage: Eukaryota > Viridiplantae > Streptophyta > Magnoliopsida > Fabales > Quillajaceae > Quillaja > Quillaja saponaria. Next base: position 11,333,051 of record CM055614.1, on the reverse strand, counting down.
TATGTTGAAATTGAATTATTACAACTTATAGCTTTTCTTGTGATGTGAAAGAGCAAGCCCAAGTCCAAGCTAAGGAAAAAAAAAAAAAAAAGAAATAAAAAAGAGCAAGCCCAAGTCTGCTTTGTCTCCCTTCCTTATAAGTTATATATATATATATGTTTGATCTAATGGGTTATTATATTTTACACATGGGGTGTGAATCTTCTTAGCAACTAAATCAAGCTAAGGAAAAGAGGGAGCAAAGGTTATTGTTTCTTTTGGTTTAAGGGTATTGATATGTATATTATAAATATTGTTAGGTGTACTGCAAATACACTAAAAGACAAAAACAAAAGTTACTATAATTTTTTATTTTAGTTTATCTATCAATATTGGGTAGTGTACATATCACTACCCTAGTTTAATTACTTTTGCTTTGCTAGGTATTTCCTTAATTGTGACCTCTATCAATGTCTTGCTTAGTCAAAAGGCAAAAGCTCAAGTTATTGAATATAAGTTTTAGGTTAGCACCACCCAAAAAAAAAAAAAAAAAAAAAAAAACAAGAAAACAAGATACATCAAATAAGTAAACCTTTTGAACATGAAAATGAGGTTACTAATTGCCCATTGAGTATTTTAAAGCAAAGGAAAAACATTTCCACAGTAAGAGCTCTGATTGGTGAAATATTAATGAGCACCATTATTTACATTGTCATTATTGGCACCTTACAGGTTGTACTAGTGGATATTTAACCTGTAAATGACAAAAGATTTAAATAATCTAACAAAGAATTCTACTTAATTACTAGCTACATGGTCAAAGACAATTATATTTTATCCTTTATAGTAATGACGAAGAAATATATTAATTTTCAACAACATTGTTTAATTTTTTTAAATTGGTAATTTTGTATTAAGAATCACAAAATTTGTCTTTTGACATTTAGTGAGATAGTGAAAAAATGATAATATACTCACATGAATGTATATAATAAATGAGAAAAATTAATAACACATGATATTTGTCTAGATCTTTCTTATTTTCATGGATAAGATAAGAAATTTATTATTTCCAAAAAGATTATATAAAATAGTAATACGTTTTCATGGTTGTTCTCACCGCTCTTGATAAAAAATTATAGTAATTAATCAATGACTATTTTTTTTTTTCTAATGAAATCAATTGAGGTTGTGAGCTTTCACAATCTAAAGTAACTCTTTTTATTCTCATAAACCTCCCATTCCAGTTGAAGATCAGATTTAATTTCAGATTCTTGTTATACATCACCAAGAGATTTACTAATTGAATTAATTGACACATTCAATCAATGCCAAAAAAATGAAAGAAAATAGGAAAGAGATACAATTCGATCACTTAAAAGGGAATCAACGCCTGCAATCCTAGGCAAATACTTTAGTTTTATTTCTCTTAGAATACAAAATCCACATTTTTAGATTACCTCAAAGCTAATAAAAAGATAAATATCCTTATTACTTAAATTTGAGATTTACTTGAGTTCTCACAAAAGAAAAAGAAACTTGAATTAAGTTTATTTGGCATAAAAAAAGATATAATAGTACAATTTTGTTAAAATTATTAAAGCGACCCTTAATAATTGTAGGGTCTTATCAATCACTACAAACCTGTCTTGAAAATCATACCTTCATCTAGAGCAGTGTTTCTCAAATTGGGTATAACTTTTTTATGCGTGAAAGTAAAACTTATCGAGCTCTCTGAAATCAAAGTATCGTCTAAGGAAGATCAGACGAATTGAATCCGAGAGTTTACAATGTGTACGGAATGCATATGCATATTCTGCAAAATTGCTCCTATAATACAAAATTATAACAATTTAATGATATTATTACATGCCAAGTGACTAAGATATAATAAAAATTTAAAATATACCCATCACTATAAATTCTTATTAATATTAAATATATTTCATTATTATCAATTATTATTATAACGAAAATAAATAGTATCATGACAAACATAACTCTAATATAAAGTAAATCAAAATCCCTAAAAAATTATAAATTTTCTTTGTAAACCTTATTTTTTCACAATTTTTTAACTTATTAATTTCTGGTCAAATACTAATTTTGACATTAAAATTTTTACAAGTCAGTCACCTGGAGAACCTCTTAACTAACTAAATTTAGTTTTAACACCGATACCATCTATGAAAAACCCATACTATTTGTATTTGGGTTTCCGATCCACAAAATTATCCAAGAGAATCAAAACAAAGAACAAAACCAAAGCAGCAATCCAACACTACCACCAAGCTTCCTGCAATATCGACGAAACTCCTCCAATCAACATACTCGGGGAGCAGCGATTCAGCAAAGACTTAAGTGCTTCGGCATAAAGCAGCACTGGCAATTGTCCTTGATGATGATCAAATCAGAAGCATCAAAAGTACTGAAATAATAAGGGGAATCATGTGACTTGGTGTATTTTGCGAAACCATGGAGATTGAAGCTCGAGGCTCTGCCCATTAATAACATGGAAAGTGCTTTTTCTTTTTTTGCTCTGCCATTGCTCTCATAGAGCCAAAGCAGCTCCATTGGTGGTGACGCACGCCTCATGCACTACCCAAATTGACGGACCTGTTCGGGTTCAAAAAGGAAAAATATAAAACAATAAGTCAGATCTGGCTCATTTTAAGTACGCCAAAAATAAATGGTATGTAGCCTATTAAAGTCTTGCAGTTATTTATGTATTTGCTTTTTCGAAAATGATTAACCTAACAACATGTTAGGAAAAAAAAAAAACCTTTCACAAAGCATGAAAGTTAAAATATATCAGTAGAAAGGCCTACATGAAATCCACCACTTGCCAGCTTCACTCACTCTATTGTTATTATATTATAATCATCACATTTAATTGTAATTAAATGTTCTGCCATTTTTGTCTCCCGTTATTATGCATTTAATCACTTATTAGTCTTAGGATAAATGTTAAATGTCCAATAGTTGAATTCCAATTATTATTATTATTATCCTGTTCAAATTCCTCCTCTACCCACATTTAATTCTAAGATGCCTAGCTGGACTTCATGCTTGGTTCAGTTTATTGATTTTGTTTGGCTAAAAAACTTCCGTGCCTGTAAATTATTTGTCTGATAAATTGCTTAGGTGTTGAGTATAACAACTTCGTAGACATTAAGATTAACACTTGTTTAGAATTTTTTCTAGCCGGACTTAAAAGAGAGTTTTTTCAAGTCCGTACTTAAGAGGAAAGCAGAGCTCGGCAATTCGTAATGCGAGGCTCATTTTAATTTAATTATTTGATGGAAATTGCACTTCCATTCATCCTTATATCTCCTTCAAGAAAATTATTAGATGATGTTATATAATTTATTAAAAAATTGAGCAAGAGACTCAATTTTATACAAGCTTTATGCTCATATTTTCGTAAGATATATTATGACGAGGAATTCTCATATATTTATGTCAATGACTCTACTAAATACTTACAGGCTCAGATGTTTTGAATACATAATATCACATATTTAGATTACTCATAGTTATTTATATATATGGTCAATCAATTTATGCTACATCCTTATCAATTTTTATGACTAATACGGTCTTATAAGTGGCTCTCATAAATGATTTTTATCTATATTAAATTTATTGAAACGAACTTGTGACTTTACTACTTTTTATAAAAATAACTTATTTATTATTTTCAAACTCGAGTCAACTGATGATTGAGTCCTATGTTTATTATTTAGTACTTGATAAAATATTTTAAAGTAATTTAGCTTACAGCTTAGGACAGAAAAAACAAAAAAGTACGGATGTCAAATAACGATCACAAAAGAAAATATTTCTCCCCTGCATCGTAAGCTACTTACAGCTTGAAGTCAAATTTCAAACTCAAATAGTTAACACCACGTGAACTGAGAGTTTGTACAATTTATATTAAAAATATTATTGATTATTTTTAGCAAAATATTTTCACATATATTAACGAATTTTCCGTTGAACTTGACTTTTCAGCCACAATTATAAATATATTTCAAGTAAATCTTCATGCACGAAGTCACCAAATCAAGATGAGGTAATCGCCTACAAAATGAAAGAGGCTATTGCTCGCCACTATAACAGCTTAAAAAAGCTTGCACACAGCTTTTTAGTTGATTACACTCATTGGAAGGAGTGCCGTCCAATATGTCCCCTATCTTGCCTATAAAGATTCGGCAAAATAACTCGACCTCGAGAGAGGCAATAAGCAAATTTTAGCTCTTCTAGCTAATTTTCTATAAGAACCTTTAGATACTAAATAGCCAAAGGTGTCGAGTTTTCACCCAACTTAGAGAGAGAGTCCAAGGAGATGACACATGGCTAGAACGTCTATAGTCACACTCGAGGTGGGCAACATATGCTAAAAAGTCAGCTCCTAGGCAAAGCACCAAGACAAAATTAAGTGGCTACGAAGCCAAAACATCATCGACAAGTTCAGGTTTTCACCTAGAATACTACAGCAATCAATCTTGAGTTTTCAACCATATTGCTCAAAGCAATGTATGATTTTTATTTCAATACAGTTTAAATATAATTGTATATTAGTACCCCATCAGCGGGCAAAATCTTGAGTTTTCACCTAGAATGCTATAATATCAGCAAACGAATCTTGGGTTTTCAACCATATTGCTCAAGATATGTTGTTTACTTCAGTATAGGTTAATATAACTGCATATTAGTACCCATCAACAGAAAAAAATTAAGCATAAATTGCTACCATAACAAGGCCAAACGTCTCGGTTCGCACTGAAAAATGAAAGGTGTGATAAGGTGAAGTAGTAATAAGGTGGAGTGAAGTGGGAAAGTTATAATGTAGATTACAGCATATATAACACAACGTCAACACTAGTGATAAAAATATCACGCCAGTAATAAATACATCTTGCTAGTGATAAAAACATCAGTCGACAGAACATCATATTAGTGGTAAAACTAAATTTTTTGCACAATAGTTGTACACCCCACAAACGGGAAACACGACACAGGTATATATGATCCATTTATTTTTAAACACCCATTCTAATTGTGATTTCTTCAACAATCAGTTCAAATCCCTGCACTTCTCAAATTTCTTTTTTGGGAGACTAATGATAATATTAGATTTTATTAATCCAATGGTATTGTTACATGTGACATGGTTAAGGTATAATAGACTAATTCGAACTGTAACTGCAACCATAAGTTCCTATTAATTTTATTAATCCAATCATCGTTTATTATTATTGTAACATACATAAATCTTATATAAAGGCTCTTAAAATACTATAACAAGACAAGTTGTCTTCTCAAACTTTACTCTTTTACAACTTTTCAGCTTATATTATCTGATCAAATATTAACTTTGGTATCAGAGTTTTTACAAGTCTAAAAGATCTATTTTTTGTAGGTCAGTCACGTGAAGGATACATCAGCTAGTTAAATCCAGTTCTTGAAGAGGAGAAGCTATTTGTAACCAACGTCGCTCTTGAAGAGGCGGGTCTACGGTGGACGAATAGGAATAAACCCTCACCTGCAACAAAAGCTAAGCAATATGATGATTGGATGCTAGTAAGAAAAAACCAGATAGGCAGCGGGCAAGGCGCAATATAGGAATTCTGAGAGTCTCTTGGTTAATATTGCAAATGGAAGACAAAATTCAATTCAGGGTAGTGGGCACAATATAATTTAGTCTATTTTAAATTACATCAGTCATTTTCATTAAAAATATTGATTATGTTTAAGTTGAGAGAAATGTTACAAATATTATAAAAGTTATTTGATAAAATTAATTGTAAATTTTTTTAGAATAAAATTGACAAAAATATTATTATATTTAAAGGATAATAAATATCATTTTTTTTTTCTAGTTGCACGTGTCATTAAATTAGATCCAGCATATCCAATATATATGCATTGTTTTTCTAAAAAAGAGAAAGTATGTCTAAATATATATAAGTAAATCAAAATTATGAAACCCACGCACGCTTTAATTTAGATTGAACTTTCCCTTTTAATTAATTTTTTTGTTTTTGTTTTTTTTTATTATAGAGAAAACGTTAAATGGATGGTCACATTTGCTTTATGTACGTATCCTATAAGCTTTGCATGTTGTACCTAATCTCATAATGCGACAGAGGAAAAATGTGAAGCAGCAGCTTGCTTATATTTTGTTTTGTCTAAAATTGAGATGATAAGGATTTTAGTTTATATATAGAAGATATTAAATAGATTATCAAATCTGCTTGGATAGTTTGGTGCTTCATTTGGATAGAGGCCACTCTCTCTTTTAAAATACAAATCACCAACAATTTTGATCTCTTGTGACTTGTCATTATCTTCATTTCTCATAGCTATTAATTTTAATTATCAAATTAATTATGTTCTCAATAAAAGAAATTCGAACTCATGAAATCGGTAAATAAATATTAATTCTTGACTATGAAACTAACTTCTTAAGATAATTGCCTCTTATTCTTAGTATATGAGCTTATCATTTTTATTTTTATAATGTAAGATGAAAATTAGGATAGACCAATATTGTTTTTTTTAATTTTATATTTTTAAACATTTTTGTTCGAAAATAAAAAATAATAAGATAATACAAGAATTGGAAATTACATCTCTATAAACCAATTAATAAGAGAAATGAGATTTTATAGGTTTATAAATTATTTATAAAAAAAAAAAAAAGTAAAACCATTTTCTATACTTCTTGTGAAAGGAAGAAAAAGACCAAATGAAAAGAAAAAAGATGTCATAGTTGAAGACTAGAAGCAAAGCACTCAACTTTATTTTTTTTTTGGGTAAGAAACCAAGCAATCAACTTGAAGCTGAAGATAACGTACTCAACTTGAACACTACACGGACACGAATGCGCGTTAGTAAAATGGGGTACCGTAAGCGTTGGAATCCTAAAAAATCAGGTGCGGCGTACGGTGCACTACTTTTAATGCAATTGGTTGGCCCCACCTTCAATCTTAAAAAGTTATTCGATCTATCATAAAGTGTGGGACCCTACAAGTCCAGATTTTATGACGTGGCTCTCCAATCAGTTCCACCTATATTTTCATGCTCCTAATTAATGAATGCCTAATCTATAATATGTTGTACCCAACCTCACTGGATCAAATTTATCAATTCGTTTTAATTACGATTTACACAAAATCCACATTCCACATGCCGTTCTGTTTTCTTTGTGGAGATACATGCCGTTTTGTTTCTGTTCACCAGGAAAACTCGCGAACTCGGGGGCTTTGACTCAGTGCCAGCTATTTCTTTCCCTTTTTGTCCTTTCCCCTACTGCAATAAACCATAATTACTGATTAAAAAGGAGTGGTTTTTTCGTCCATTGAAATAAAAGTTTCCCAAGCAAGTGAGTGGAGCTCCAAAAATAAAAGCAAGAAAGAAAGATTAGAAAGCAGAAAAGACAAAAGGAGTGGTACAAGCAAATTACTGTGATTTGTTATGGCGATTGTTTGCTTAATTCAGTCATATTAATCACAGTGAACTTCATGATTAAAGAAATGTTTTTTTAATCAAACCCGCCATTTTCGTTTTCCCCTCTCAAATCTTCGTCACTACCCCACCATGTGACTCTCACTTTTTTGCTCTTTCTCTGTTTCTCTGTAAGTGTCTCTATTCCTATAAATCTTTGATTTGCTCTTCTCCGTAACCCTAATAAACAAATTGTTTAACAGATTCTAACAGACACCTACACTGTCTCACTATGTTAGTTCTTCTGTTATAGATGTGGTTGGACCGAGAATTGAAAAAAAATGCCCTGGCTTCGTTTGCGGTAGCTGCAGTGAAGTTTCAACTGGGTAGCCGCAAAAGATGGCTTTTTTCTCTAATGGGTTGTCTTTCTTCTTCATCGTCATCTTTCTATTGGTGTCTCTCAGCTCAATTTCAGCTCTACCTTCAAGTGGGTCGGCGAAGGATCCTGTCAAATTCATTCTAGGTCCGTCTATATGCGTGTTTGAGACTCGATCACCACTTTATATTGAGAACAATGTTTTGTAAATTTGGTTTTCATTGATCCTTGTAATGGGTTGGATATAGATCTTTTTTCATTTGGCTGTTTGGTTGCTGAGAAAGATGAGGCATTAGAATGAGAATGAGAGCTGGGAAAATTCAGCTTCATCTTGGGTTTGAAGAAATGGACAAGTTTAACTGAATTTTATTGCCGAATATTTCTCTCCTGTCTCGGACCTGGGAAATATAATGTATTCCATTTGGTGCACTTTTCCAGCAACCAAACCAAACTTATGCATTTTTCTTATTTTGGTCAAAGTACGTTGTAATCTTCTGAAGTTTTTTCTGTTTGGTGTACTGCAGCAGCCAAAACTACGAAACATTTATTACTTTTTTAAATGTGGGAAGGGTTTAGTCTTTTTATGTGGTTTCCATTAAGTAATTTGCGTGCAAGCTTCTGTAATTATGTTTGTTTGTCTCCCTTGTTTTCAGGAGAAGAAAATTTGGGGCCATGGAAGATCTCACAGTTAGCACTAGCCCCAGGGCCAGCAAGTGATACACCACAGAGCACTCTTGTGTTGGCGGAGCATCGGACTAAAAGGCCAGACATTCTTAGTGGGTTTCGACGTTATCAAGGTGGCTGGGATATTTCCAATCGGCATTATTGGGCTGTAAGTACCGAGCTTATGTTAAGAATTTGGATGCTTTTTCTTCTCTAGCAGCTTTTGCTGTAAGTGCCATGGCTGATAATTAACAAAACTTTTGCTTGCAGTCTTTGTAGTTGACTGTATGTAACTATGTTGTTACTTATTAGAGGAGTAATCTAATAATGAAAAACGAGAGTAAAGGAAACAATGTTTGTGAAAGGGGAAAGATGAAAAGGGAAGATTTCATTTCTTAGTTAAAGGGTGACTTTTTGTTTTCATTTTTCTGGTGGGGGAGAGGGATGTATTGGTTTTTTCTGTTCTGCTTTCTTCATTATGTTATTTTGACATGAGGAGGAAGGCTTATTTGTCTGAAAATTGTCTGTGTTTTTCTTTTCCTGTTTCTGAATGAGAAATTATAACTTGGTTGCTAACTTGGTAATTCACTGGTTTTGGAATTACAAGATAATGAGTTGGGTCTTATCTGAGTAGAATAAGTCTTTCGGCCTGTCTGTTTAGAATTAAGTAGTTATTTATAGAAATTATCAGATCTGCTTTATCTGCAGAACCAGGAAGTTTGGTTCTTGTCTCATTGTTCAATACATACAATGTTAAATATCTGGTGAAAGGCCAAAGTGCAGTCAGTTATCTAGTCATTATGCAAAACTATAATATTCATATTTGATTGAAGCTAGATTTTGTTGGAAGTTAACTTATTAAATCAATATAAGGCTGTGGTAATGATGACATTTGTTGGATTTGTTCGAAGATAAATGAAAATCATATATTTATGGCCATGGAATTACATCTCAGTGATTTCATTTAGCTATTCTTTCCAATTTTTCTCTCAGAAGTAATAAAATATATGTGTAAAAATCTGTCTTTTGATTATTTTGATACCCTTTTTCACAGAGATTAACTATAGCTCATATGTTTTGACCATTATATGTGCAGTCAGTTGGATTTACTGGTGCGGCTGGTTTCATCCTTGCTGTCCTATGGTTTGTTTCATTTGGCTTGGCTATTGGGGTCCATCTTTTCTGTGGATGGAGGATAAACATTAAAACTGAAGGATCAAGCCACTCACAAAGAATTTGCCTCATAATGCTTGTAATCTTTACCTGTGCTGCAGCGTAATATTCTCAAGCTCAACTTTATAAGTCCATTATTGTCTTTATTTATTTATAGTATATACGTATTTCTACTAAAACAAATGCTTTACTATGTCATAACTCTGTTAGAAACAATATATACTTGTTTCTGAATTGCTATTTGTATTGTCTTTATTTATTTATAGTATATACGTATTTCTACTAAGACAAATGCTTTACTATGTCGGAACTCTGTTAGAAACAATGTATACTTGTTTCAGAATTGCTATTTGTGAAGTATATTTATAACTTCCTCTATCAATGGTTTAATAATCACATCATGAAAGTTTGAGATTGCCATCCGATGTAAAAATCAGTTAATCTTGTTGCAAAGGCATTCTTTCATCAGTCCTAGAGTTTCATACAAGATTAATCGATTTTTACATCGGATGGCAATCTCAAACTTTCAATGCATGAAAGCCAATATGCATCTTGTCGAGTCTCACACCCTCTTTTGGACCTTGAAAGGTACGGGGGGAGGAACAGGAAAACTGTAAAGGATACCTAAGGAGTTTTCCATTTGTTTTCTTTCCTTGAGTCGAGTATTTTGCTAGTTTTCCATTTCTTCATTTAAATTTCTTATTTGAATTTCCTTGAAGGTAAAATATTTAGTTTATTTACTCTTTCAAATTAACGGTCCTAAACTAATGACTGTGACCTTGGCCATAGTGCATCTGAAACTTGAAAACTAATAACTTGAAGTGTGGCATTTTTCTTTGTACATAGAAAATTAGTGGTTTCCATGCTTAATATGCAATTTGAGCTTGGATTGTTGGGTCTTTTCTTATCCCTAGAATGATGTATTCAAATTTCTATCCCTACTCTCACTAACTCTTCTTGATACTTTTGTCATCCAGGACAGGGTGTGTCCTTCTTTCTGTTGGGCAGAATGAATTTCATGGAGAGGCCCTGTGTACTCTCAATTATGTCGTCAATCAGTCAGATTACAGTGTAGAGACCCTTAGAAATGTAACGGCATATCTCTCGCTAGCAAAGACTATAAATGTGGCTCAGTTCTTTCTTCCATCTGATGTCATGGATGACATTGACAAGTTGAATGTGGATCTAAATACTGCAGCAGATACACTGAATGAGAAGACGAATGAAAATTCTGTTAAAATTAAGAGAGTGTTTAATGCTGTGTATGTATACATAAGCTTGGTAATTTTAATAGTATTGGCAATGTAAGTTCCTAATTTTAAGTTCATTTTTCAGGCGTTCAGCACTGATTGCCATTGCAGTGGTTATGCTAGTCTTGGCTCTGACTGGACTTGGTGCGTATTACTGATATTATCTAAACTAAAGATTTTTATTTATTTTTATTTTTTTTGAATTTCTGAAATGTTTGTAACTGATTGTTACAGTCCTGTCTATCCTTGGACATCAACATGCAATCCTTATGTAAGTTGTATTTGTTTATGCCCCATGTGATTATCATTAAGAGTTATGCAGTATTTACTAGTAGATGGTTTCCATCTTTCTCATATGATCCCATCATTTTGTTGTAGATTTATTGTTACAGGGTGGTTACTCGTGGCAATCACCTTCATTCTTTGTGGCGTGTTTGTAATCCTCAACAAGTAAGATCAGATCTTAGTTGGAGATATATCTGTTAAAGTTGATATGACATATTTCAATCTTCTGAAGTTTCAATGCTTGAGAACTGCTTGAACTTTGTTCTTTGTAGTTATCATAATCTGAATTTCTATCTCTAAGCCATATGTATCTTAGTTAGAGTGGCGGTTGTTAAGCCTTTCTTTTTTCTTTACTTAATAATATAATTATTCAATATATTGAAGGAACCTGTAAATTGTAATTATGTACTAGGGTTTTCAATTATGTAGCTAAGCTTGACAAAGATTAATTGTATTTACATTTAGCAATTGGAGTTTAGGGTTTAATTTAATATTAAAGGATTTGGGATAGTTACAGTTTCCATTTGCAATAGGATTATCTGCAGAGTATGCCAGGTTTTTTATCCTAGTTATTAATACTTTACTACTCAATCTAGTATTCGTAATTATACTTCTACCAAGAAGAAAAAGAAATTGAACAGTGGAAGAATTTTGGTCATCCTATCTTCCTAATTTCCTGTCAAGAATCCTCCTCTGTTTCTGATGCTTGTATAAGGAAATTATAATGCATCGTGTTTTTGTTAATGACTTGCTGAATTATTAAGACCTCCCCTTATCTTATATCTCTTTCCCCTTTCTCTATCCTATGTCATAATTGTATCTAGATCCAGAATTCTGCTTGCTATATTTGTATGAAGTTTTATATTTATTCATTTAATCAGATCTCAAAGCCAGCTGAAGTTGCATATAGGATGGAACAATCTAATACAGTAATACCATGAATTGAATATTTTTTCTTTAATTTCAGTGCAATATCTGACACCTGTATGGCTATGGGAGAATGGATAGAAAACCCCCATGCAGAATCAGCTCTTAGCAACATCCTCCCATGCGTTGATCAGAGGACAACAAATAGGACACTTTTCCAGAGTAAACAAGTAATCACCAATATTGTTACTGTTGTCAATCAGTTCATGTATAACTATGCCAATGCAAATCCACCCCAAGGTAATCCTATGTACTACAATCAGTCTGGACCTCAAATTCCGACTCTGTGCTACCCATTTAATTCTCAGTTGCAAAATGAACAGTGTGGGGATCAAGATGTTTCTTTTACAAATGCTTCCTTGGTACGTTCTAGTTATTTTTGTTACATTAAGTTTTTAAAGTTATTGTCTATCACTTTTTGAAATTTAGTTATTTTTGTTACATTAAGTTTTTAATGTCTATCACTTTTTGAAATTCAAACTACTCTCTAAATTGTATGTACTTAATTTTTTTGTGGAAGTGAATCAAAGTTGGTGAGATACTGCAAAGTATTGAATTCTTTAAACATCTTGGAACTCATGGTCAGGTATAAGGGACATTGAGAATTGCTTACAGAGTATTTGGAGGACAAAGGGTGTGTTAAAGTAGGATTTGTAAAAATTGAACTGCTTGGTACCCTGCCTCTTGAAGTTTCGTGTGTAATTACATATGTGATTCTTTAGGTAATGGGTCACTCGTTTTTTAAAATTTGACTGAAACTGAACTTGAGGTATTGGAAGGGTAATAAGTCCGTAAATGATGTTTTGTTACCATGAAAATAAGATATGAAACTATTGTATTATGTTCTATGTGAGACATAAAGTTGAAGTAGATCCATCTACGAAAATTCTAATTGAGATGTAAAATTCAAACGACTTCATTTCTGGACATTTTATGCTTAATGTCTCAAAAAGACTTATTCATGAATTGCTTTGAATTCCTCCATGCATATGTGTAGATTGGATTCTGAAGGATCTTAGAACATGTTTGGAAGTTGATATCTACTGACTTCAACACCAGAGATTTCTTATTGTTTTTCTTGTCTACTTCCTCAAAGGCTGAGTTTTGAGGCCAGAGTTATCAATTAAGTTAAAATTTTGCCCACATGACCGATCAAGGGCCATCATTCTGACTTTTTTGGCTCCTTGTAATAAATGTTTCAGTTATCGCTGATTTCCCTTTGTATTTAACATTTACGTGATCAATGTTAATTCAGGTTTGGCATCAGTATGTATGTGAGGTGTCTGCATCTGGATTGTGCACCACTGTAGGGAGGGTGACCCCAGAGATCTACTCACAGTTGGTAGCAGCAGTTAATGAAAGCTACGCACTTGACCATTATGTCCCACCTTTACTTAGCCTTCAGGATTGCAATTTTGTGCGGGATACATTTCAAGAAATCACATCAAATTACTGCCCGCCATTGGATCATGATCTTAAGATTATTAATGTAGGATTAGGCCTCATTTCTGTTGGTGTTCTGCTGTGTCTTGTTCTGTGGATACTTTATGCAAACCGCCCCCAAAGGGAGGAAGCGTTTGTGAAGCTATTCATACCAATAAAACTCTCTGGGAGTTCAAAGAATATATTTGACAATAGCGGCAAAAATGATAAATTAGCATCAAATCCATCAGGTGGAGTCTGAATTGTTTAGTAGCACAGTTAAATATTTATATATAGATTACTGGGGCGAAGCTCCAGTTGAGTTGAAGTTGTAGCAAATTTACTGTAATATAATACATGACATGTAGAGAATTCTAGTGTGAAATGCATTCAGTCGTTTATCATGCTCGAAGAATGATGCTGATGCAGATGCATGTGGTGTGCTTCCTTTTAGCAAGGATGCATTATCAACAGATCGTTTTTTAGAAAGGTTGATCAGTAATTAAGTAACTGAAGAGATTTGCACAACTTGGAAGAAGCATTTTCCATTTTGAGATTTACGTTCTTCACCTTTTTTTTCTTTTTTTTTTCTTTCTTGTGTTGCAACCTAACTTCACATACCTTCAGAAACTATGAGCTTGTTTAAAACAACTGGATCATATTATGAAATACATTTTGTTCCAACACTACTTTCTTTCTCATTGAAATCTCTATCCTGTTTAGGGAAGAAAGGTAAAATTAAGACCTACTGATCAAGCACAGGACTTAACAGATAATCGCACCAGCAGATGAAATCAACTTAGAAACAATATTTCAGAAGAAAATTGAAAAGAAAAAAAAAACGTTGCTGCAGTAATAATGTGTTGTTTCATATTTTTTGGGTACATAGGAAAACTGATTCAAGTTTGACACAGAAAAAACAGAGTTCCATTAGAATTGATTAGTGGTTCATTGACAATAAAATTGTCTGTGAAATAATGAACTAGAAGATAAAACTTCTACAATACAAGTTAGCCCTTGCTAATAAATTAATATCACAATGATCATTGCAAAAGAATGCAATGTACAAAAGTCAGAAGATAAATTTGATGGTCCAGTCATGATGAAGTGACTTTTCTGATTCTACTCGAACGCCTGACAGGAGTAATAACCTCTTCATCTCCATGTCCCTAAATCAACGAAAAAACAAAACATAAGAAAAAGATTTGCAGGTAATTGTTCATATAGAATTTCCCAGAATATAAGAACGGAAATTGGAAACTTACATTTTTGCTTGGGATTTTCTCGTATGTGGTAAAACTCCCATATGAAGAACTCATGGAGTAGTCTGCTGAAGAGGCAAGGGATTCTCTCCTCAAGTTCTTGTTCGGCTTCTTCTCAACGCTCTGAGCTTTATTTGAACTCTTCAGTCCTCTACTGCTGTAGGATGTGTACTTCTGGAAGCTGCTCATTTCAGAAGGGCATGACTCTCCAACCATGTCCACTACTGAGGGGCAATTCCCTGGAAGTGACCTATCCAGTTTTTTCTCAAACTGTTTCTCTCTAGAGCCATCCCTTCTGGTTCTGCTTTTATCTTTCCTCGAGTAGTTGAAGATTGTAGCTGCAATCAGTGGCACAACTAGCAACAGAATTGCCAGCACGTTGGGTGGAAGATCAACTGCTCTAGGATTTTGTTTGTTCACTAGAGATGCAGCATCAGAACTTGTAGTTATTTCTTCTGATATTGTTAACTCCATATCACCACATTCAACATGGAATTCCCCAGCTTCCAAAATGTCAGTATGAGTTTCAGCGATGTATGAATTCAAAACTGGCTGACCATTGAGTTCTGCTTTACCTTGTTCTTCAAAGTTTACATCATCAGCAGGGGGAACAGTTTCTTGTGCTTGTGGCATTCTCAAGTCACTAGGTTTATTTACTTCATCCTGTTGTAGAGCCTCGTCTAATTCTGAACTATCAGGTTTGATTACATTAGCCAGTTGAACCTCAAGTACTTCTACGGATTCTGGATCACCATATTCTTCTATAACCTTTTCATCTTTGTTGTTTACTATGACATGATACTGCTCGTCTTCTTCAAAGGATGTACTATAATACCCTCTTGAAGCTTCTCCAACGCCCTGCTGTGTTTCAATCTTTGGAGCTCGATATTCTTCTGAAACTTTTTCAGCACTGTCATGTACTATGATATCATGCAGCATTTGTTCTTCATATGCTAAACCATAAGAATACCCTCTTGAAGCATCTCCAACGCCCTGCTCTGTTTCAATCTTTGGAGCTCTATATTCTTCTGAAACTTTTTCAGCACTGTCATGTACTATGATATCATGCAGCATTTGTTCTTCATATGCTAAACCATAAGAACCCCTTGAAGCATCTCCAATGTCCTCATCATTTTCATACTCTAACCCAGCTTCATCCTCTACCCTATTCACTTCTGATGGATCCAATTTTGGAGGGACTATTCCCTTGTCGCTGTTATCAAACACTTGGGAGCCATCGACTGGAATATCCCCGTGCAAACCAGTCAAGTTATAGTAAGGCAAGTGATCCCATTCATGTACTCCTCTAAAGCTAAACATCAGATCAGAAATTGAAAACATTGAGCTAGCATACCAGAGATGGAAATTTCGAGCTAACCTATCAAAATTTGCTTTTGCCAACTCAGGAATATCAGATGAGGCATACATGTTATAGAACTGGTCCAGGCTTTTGAACACAGTAGGATCAACCATGGTAGTATTTTTGAATGAGGCTGATAAACAGGTAATGGACAGGACCAAAAACAGAGCAACCAGCTTTGATCTTGTAAAAGAATGTGGCTTAGAAGACCCTTTTGCTTCAAAAGACTCCTCTTCTTTGACAATTTCACCAGAAGAAACATCTTCAGCTTCTGTCTGTGAGTATTCAGACTGGGTTTCTTCTGTAACTTCAATGTCTGAAAAGCTTCCAGACATAGAGCCTCTCTTCAGTTCTGATGCCTCCTCTTTCCTTGTAGTACTTGACTCGGGGATGTGGTCTGTAACAAAGGAATTGCGGTCTCGGCGACATGTAATTCCTTTCAGGGTCATAAGGAGAAGTAGTTTTCGGATCATAAGGAGGCATCAAAGGATCGGCATCAAGAGGAGCTAAGAGTGTAGAATGTGAAGAAATACGAGGAGGAGTAGGACTAATGTTAAAGGTTGGATCAAGGTTAACACAATTCTGCTCCTCAGTTACAATCTTAACTAACAATTCTGGCTCAGTCTTTGAACTCAAAGGTACCTTGAAATCAGGTACTTGGGAATTCATTGGAACAGTGAGACTTTCCAGCAATTCCTCTTCTAAACCAATCTCTCCTTTTGAATCAATTTCTTCTGGTAATTCAGCAAAAGTTACCTTGCGGAAGGGGCTTTTTGAATCACAAGATGAAACAGACGGGCGAACAGGTTCATTCCTCTCATGAAGGATTTTCTTTCTTGGAGACACAGTGACCTTGGAAGAGGCTGAGACTGTTGGTGACATGAAATGCTTTGTGCTCTTTGAAGCAGCTGGTGATCGAACTCTTGCAGGTTTACGGATTCTGCTCTCTCCCGTTTTCCTTGTCGTCATGGTCAGCCCAAGACGCCACACTTTCTCTGCCTCCAACAGAGTTTCTCCGCCCAATTTCTACAACATATAAACAAGGTAAAACTTCACCTAAATACTAATTTGCATCGAATTAAAGTGCGACATCTAAAGTAAAATCTTCTTCTGTTCGTATTCCCTCACTTTCTCGTCAACCAAACAGAAAACTACTGTTACCTAAACTAAGTAAAGGGGATTAAACCGTAAAGATATAATCTTTCTTGAAAGTAAAGGGGATTAAACCGTAAAGATATAATCTTTCTTGAAAGCCCATAAAGAAGAAGCATCGTCTATCAATTTTGGAACATGACATGGGATATTTCCACACTTTCTCGGCAACCAAACAGAACATCAATGTTATTTTTCAGTAAAAACAAGGGGAAAAAGTTAAAGGGGTGAAAGAGTAACAAACCTGAAGGACTATTGGCGACAGTCGACGGTTTCTTAAATGGATTCCCACTGAAACTCATCCTGATGGGGTTGTTAATTTCTGAATTTCTTGAATTAGGGTTTGGTCTGTTTGAGGCTGGTGAAGAAGAAGCCATGGAATTCTGAAAGAATAGACAGAATGCTGAATTAATTGGTTAGTACTTAGTAGTGATTTCCAGATTAAGAGAAATTAGTAAAGTATAGAAAGAACAAGAATGCAAAAAATTTGCTTAGGATCTGAGATTTGAATAATTGAGAGATTTTAGAAAGTAGGTAGGTGGTAACGGCTAGATTTCAAACAGATTCGGAAATTTGACCGTTATAACAAAGTGTTTCAGTATTTCTAATGAAAGGGGCCTTAGCCGTTAGACTGTTCGAACTAGCCGTTGGAATTATGTAAAAAGGAAATTTAAAACTAGTCATAGAATAATGGAATTTATGATATAATAAAGAGATCTCTCCAACCAAACAGAAAATTAAAATAATAATAAATAAAAAAATCGTAGAGTAAATTACTTCAGCTTTCTTTGATAGGAAGGACTAGGGAAAGAGATAGTTACCCGACTTGTTAGGCGGTTAACAGAAAAACATGAAAATGCCCCTATTGTTTTCCATTTTTAGATAGAAGCTACTAGTCACTGGAAAGTAGAAACACAATTGCATTCGGACAAAAATAAAAAGAAAAAGAAACAACAGTTTTTTCTTCATAATAAACAAATAATTTATCTATATACCTATACTATTCTAAAAGTTAGAACACCGTTGTTGGTGTGTTCTGGCTTTAAATAAATCATATATCGTAAATTTTTCAACAATATCATATATTTATAATTTCTTGCTCTTTTATGTTACATGATATTTTTGTTAATTTAGTCTATTTAAAAAGAATTTTCCAATAACTTCTTAATTCTTATTTATTTTTTAGTTTTTATCTAAAAAGAAATAAAATTCATGTCTATCCACACCAATTAAAAGATTTTAAAAACTAACTCATTAGAAATTCATTCATTCACCATAACATCTTCAAACAACTACTTCTTAATTAAAACAATTGATATGTAATTAGCTGAAAAATATTTTTTAAAAGCTTCTATAACACGCTCTTATGCGTGTGTGATGAGACTAGTATATACATGTGTAAAAACTAAGCAAATATATGATGGTTACTGAGTTAATTTGGGCTTCCATGTTTTGTCGTACTCGTGGATTGCAGTCATTTAAAAAAAAAAAAAGTCTATTCTTGTTACAAAATATTAATCATTCTACACTTTATGAGTTAATACTTAAAGTAGGGCCCTGTAATTGTTTTCAATAATTCTTGTACTATATATCAAAAGACATATATATAATCATTTCACCTAAAAGTTTAAAATATTAGGTGAGACTTTTTTTTTAGTTGAACAGGAAAGAGAAAACAAACAACAAGAAGGTGAGACTTTGAGAATAAATTATAATCACTCACAATATTGATCGCTTGAGTCAAGATGATATCTCATTAGCCATATTTGAAAATTGACGAAACACACCTTGCTAATGGGTCACCAACTTACCATAGGAGTGACAATGTTGCATGGTAGCTTGTGAGTTACTTATTAAAAACTCGAATCAAGTTTAGAAAATGATTTGATTTTAAACTTGTTTACTAAAACGAGTTGAATTCAATATTTAGTAAAATTTGATTTATAAGCTCCCGAGCCAGCTTATTTTGTTACTTTATATTTTTAATATTTATATAGAAATTTATAATAAATATTATTGTGGATATGTACATAATCTTGATTTGGTAATAATCTCTCTAGTTAGTCTTGTATTCCACTCTTCTTAGT
Organism: Quillaja saponaria; assembly: GCA_029379385.1. Classification (NCBI taxonomy): domain Eukaryota; kingdom Viridiplantae; phylum Streptophyta; class Magnoliopsida; order Fabales; family Quillajaceae; genus Quillaja; species Quillaja saponaria. Next base: position 11,313,663 of record CM055614.1, on the reverse strand, counting down.
TATAATAATTTTAACTTTTTTGAAAATCTTTCAAGATATCTTAACAAGCCGAACTTGTATTTGAATTTAAACTCGAGAGTTATTAACAAGATTAGACTTGCAAGTGAGTTTATGACAAACACAAATCAAGCTCAATATCCAACCAAAATTATCAATCGAGCCAAGTCAATCACAGTAAGTAAGGATTTGAGAGTGAGTTGAGTAAAAAGAATTTTTGCCTCTAGTAATCGCTTGATGAATACCATAACTTATTTTATTGACAAAATACAAATTTTTTAAAAAATATATCCTTTATAAACTTTTGTGCTTACCATCTTTTAATGAGGCTAAAGACTACTATTTTTAAATAGGAAGCCCAATAAGAATAGTTCGCTGCAAACCTCATGAAGCAAAAGCCGAATGAACAAGAAGTTGGAAAGGCCTAGATTATCAAAGAGATATAAAATAAAACAAAAACTCTCGGCCCACAGGGTTTATGAAATGGGAAATGGCTTTCATTATGTAGTTTTTAAATTAAATCAAATTGAACAGAAAAAATAAAAATATTAGAAAAAAGTTAGCCAATTTGGACTAGGATTGTCAACGAGCAGAACTTTGACAAAGCTCAACTAGGCTCATCTCATTTTAGGCAAGCTTGAGCTTGTTTCAGGCTCGTGATGAAATATTTAAGCTCGGCTAGGCTGACAGGCTCGTAAAAATTTTTTCAAAATTTTAAAAAAGTGATGTAGGTAAGGAGAATTGAATCATAGAGTACTTAGTGAGTATTTGTATAAATTACCACTAAACCAAGCAACAATTTACATTAGTTTTTTTTATATAAATAAATTTATTATACATGTATATATAAATAATAAAAAATTTATTAAATAATATTAAACGAGACAGCTCACGAGCTGAGTTTTGTAAAGATTGAGCTAGGCTCATTTTACTAAACAAGCTTAAAATAAAGCTCAAGATCCGCTCGTTTAAAAAATAAGTCCGAGCTTGATCCGAGCCCTTAACGAGTAGCTCACGAGCTAGTTCGGCTCATTGTCACCTCTAATTTTGACTAGTTCTGTTTTCAATGGTTTTTAGCTAATTCAATCTAGATTGGTTTGCCATGGAAATGCCTTTCAAAATTTCTATGAATAAAAATAAACTAAGAAGTTTCACAATAAAACATGACAACATTGGATAAAAATTAGATTCATGTCAAAATTGATTTATTATGAATTTAATATGATTTTGTAAATCGTAGAAGAAAATAAAACATATGATCCGCTTAGACTAGATATTCAACTTGAAAAATCAAATTATCATCCCAACTCACAATCATTTTTCTCTTTATATTTTAAATTGCTTCCTCAATCATAGGGTCAAATTGCAAGTCTTTCATAATTACTCCCTCTTACACAAATATCCGATACATATAAAAAAACGATTCAATCAGATATCCAACACTCGACATATCAAATTATCCTTTATATTGAAAAGCTTTTTTTGTAAATAAAATTTTCAATTGTTTTCTCAATCACGTAGGGTCAAATTAATGTTATTGATTAATATTGTTTATTAGCATTAATTGTCATTGAAGGCAGTAAGGCCTAACCAACACTCCACTTTTTAACGAATGATGGATCTTCAGAAAAACCTACCCAACAAATGAACAATTTGGTCTACCATGAGAATCTTAATTATTATATATGTAATCATTTCATTATTCAATTAAAATCATCACCAATTTCATTCTAAATTAAGCAAAAAAAAAAAAAGCATCATTTTCTTAGCTTATCACATAATTTCCAATTAAGTCAAAAGTAGTCTAACATCTTACACCTAAGAATACCATCTCTAATACTCTAATGCAAATTATGCTGAAAATTAGTTTGGTAGCTCAACCACAACTTACAGTACATGTCTCTCTATGTATACTTGTTTCATTGATTAAAAAATAATTATTTAACAAAGTTAGTATTATGTGTTGGTGAGTTTCTAATTAATTAATTTGAAAATCTTTTAATTTGATGTATGTAAACATGAGATTATTTGTTTTCTTTCTCTTTTTTTGGAAAAAAATAGGTAAGAAGTTGTTAGAAGAATTCTTTTTAAATTAGTTTTTCTTTTCCAAATAGTCTAAATTGATACAAAGATCATGCAACTTAAAAGAGAAAGAAATTATACATATAGAATAAAAATTTATGATAAAAAAAAAACTGTTGAAATGAGAGGATACTATAAGAGTGTTCTAGCAATGGTATAAATAAGAATATATATTAATAATATATATATATACTATATATAAAAGTGACTTAATGACATAAATTTTTTATTTTCTTAAACACCCTTAGTAGGTTTTTACTATACATAAGGTACCATTTAGTTATTATTTCATAGTATTAAAATATGTGCTTGAAATAGACAGATTTATTTATTTTTCCCTTAATTATCATTCCTTTTAATACTAATGGAATTGTAATTCTTTTTTACTATTAATTTATTTTCTCAAATCTTCTCAATTTTATGAATTAAAATTAAAAAAGAAACTAGGAATTAAAAAATATTAAGAGTGTAGTTTTTATTTTTCTATAATATTATTTTCTTAATTCTATCTTAAGAATTAAAAGAAAAAATTTATAAATTTATATTATGAATTTAATTTTTATTTAGTTTATTTATTTGTTTAATTACATTAACACAAAGTAATACCTTTTAATTAATTCTAAGTTTTTAATATATAAGTCAATTTTGATTGAAAATGTATGTACTATAAACACGATTCACACGAGCTAGTATATATATATATGTAATTTAATTTAATTAATTTCTACTAATGTGTGTTTGTGTAGAGTTAACAATGTCAAAAAAACAAAAACAAAAACATCTTTTTTTTTTTAACATCTATACACTATTATAAAAGCCAAATAATACTTATGGTCTCCTATTATATAAAATACACATATTTAAGTTATTTAAAAAATAAATTCACTTAATAACTAACCTCCCACTTTCCTACTCTCTTCCACCCTCCCACTCTCCTACTCTCTCCCACTCTCTCACTCTTCTATCCTCTCCAACTCTTTTAATATATAAATATTTTTATTTATCAAATTGAATTAAGGTACAATATATACAAGGATATTTTAGTCATCTACGGAAACAAGTAAATAATCTTGAAGACTCAATTACTAATTTTGTCTCCCCTATCTTACATCTCTTCATGTCTCCCTTTGTTGCACAACCAATCCTCTGTAAATAAAGAAGTTAGGTAATCGTTTACTATTATGAGTTTTAACCAGTTTATTATTTTGCGTCTGTTTGATTAAATTATGTGCAAAAATGCTAAAATATAAAAAACATGTTTAAGTAAAACTATTAAAAGAGTTGAAAAAAGTTTAGATAAGATAATGTAAAAGCACTGTGAGATATTAAAAATTATTTGATTGTATTTTTTTAAAGAGATATTCAGTATTAAAATTACTTAAATGGAGTTTGCTTTGAAATTTTTTTGTAACAAGTTGTTTTAAAAATATTTTTATATAATTACTTTTGATATCTAAATAAAAATAGATGTTTTATTTTTTTAAATAATGATAACAGTTATTATTTTTTGGTTGATTTGAGAGATTTTAATTCTATACATAAATTAGAATAAGGGTATATGTTGAAATATGACAATATTATAGGTATATTTATGTAAATCAAAAAATTATTTAAGCTTCTCTTGTTTGTTATTTGAAAAAAAATTATATTTCTACTTTATGACTCTAAAAGTTTAAAATACTTTTTGGTAAAACTCAAAAATTTAAATTTTTATTACCAAACAATTTTAGATAAAAGTTGAAGCCCAAAACTGTTCTAAAAGTTAAAACCAAATAGGAATTATTTACTAAACACTAGCCAATTTTATCACATAATCACTTATTCAAATAAGTGAGTCAAGCAAAAACTATTTAGGATAAAAGAAAAAAAGAAGAAGTAAAAGATATGAATTACAGGATTCATGATTTCCACCCAAGTTTTATTTTTGGACTCAAACGAAAATTTTGTCATTTTTATTTAAGAATTTATGTCTAAAGCTTAGTATGATCTAAGTCTTAAAAAAAAAAAAATTATATTTGGATGTAAATGTGAATAAATTACTGATGGAGTTTTACAATGATTAGAGACATAGTAAATTAGTAGACTTTTACAAATATTGCATTTTTGTAAAATTCAACAATTAAATCAAGCTGAGTTTTATAAAATATATACAATATAAAAGTGTATTCTCTCTCTTAAAAACTAGGTCAATTGCACTTATCCCATAACTAATTCCCATTTTGTAATAGTCTCCATGAACTACAAATTAGAAACATAACCCTCTTAGTGAGTCATAATTAGCAAATAACATCTAATCATCCAAATTAGTAATTAAATTTAACATATTAACTGAAAAAAATACTAAATTATCCTAGTTATAAGTTTTTTGTTTATGTCTTATTTCCTTTTTTATCTTTTATTTTTTTAGCAATTGAGTTCTCCAGGTATATTTAATTTTTACATACTTTTTAATAATTATAATACAATAATAAGGAGAAACAAAAAGTTTCATGAAAGTATTATCAAATAAAACACAAATTGAAACAATAACTTATATAATTTCTATAAACGAGGAAAATAATATTGTCAAATGTATTGATAATTTAAAATATTAAGAAAAGAAAATAAAGATTATAAAGTATTCAAATATTTTCTATGTTTGATTAAATTGAATCAAAATAAAGAGTAATTTAATTACATAGGGTAAGAATAAAAGATGTAGCAAGGAGATTACATAAAATAAAAAATAAAAAAAATCATACAATAAGGGTAATTAGTCTTTCTGAGTTCATTTGTTAGATTTGATGATTAATTTGGATGATTGGAGGTTATTTGTCAATTATAACTCAAATGAGGGGTTAAGTGCCTAATTCGATAGTTTATGAGAGTTATTGCAAAACGAGTGATAGTTTATGGGGCAAAATGTAATTGATCCCAAAAATTTTTATCTGGAGTTGTCATTCCTTAACTTGCTTACTACTGCACTCAACTTTCATTGGTAACTATATCTTGACCCTTTTCTCTTTTCTTCATGAAATTGTTTGTTTTTTTCCTTTTTTGGGAACTTTGGTATGGTTAATTCGATTAACCTATCTTTTAATGAATTTTTTGATATGAAATATCATATGAGCAGCAACTTTTACATTGCTAGAACCCATGTGGTCGATATATCTATTAATAATTGGTCATCGATTTATGTTAACTTTTATGCCATGTTTATAGGAGTTGGCCGAAAATATAATTTATAGCTACAATGAATGAAGCTAAAGTTCATGTTGTAAATACTAGATCTGATTACGATTTTTTTATCTTAATTTTATGTCTCTTGCAAGTGTCGTACATTAAATTTATTCATCAATGATAATTTCTATTTTGCTCTAAAAATAATAAAATCAACTTCTTTGTTAGGCAATGACACATTATTTTAATAAATTTTAGTGGAAAAAAAAATATTTTATCAATATTTTAGTGGAAACAAAATTCTTTATCCAATAATTAGTAGTAACATTTGAATTATTTTTCATATTATACTAGTAATTATTTTGTAATTAAAGGTACTTTTGGTAACCCAACGGACACCTACATCCGCCCTTAAGAGTAGAATTAGACTAGGTCCAGTCATTCTAGCCAACAAAAAGTAACAAGAAAACATGAAATTTTTTTAGCTTATGCTCTCTTCCCTTTTTCTCCATTTTATAGTTAAGAGTGTGTTTTTTGGGGTAGATCTCCAATTGTAAATTGTGTGTATTTTGGTTATTGTAAATTGAGTAAATCGCAATCTAATATTATTTGAATAAAATTGACAATTTACATATGTAATTACCTTCTCATGTACAAATTGGCTAGCATATTCTTACTATTTCAATATTATTACATGTTTTACCTTTGGCCCCAACTTTATTTTTAATAATTATTCTTCATTTACTTAAATTAATTCATGAAAATAAAGAATTTTATATCCCATTTAAATCTAATAAAAATAGGTTAAAAAATCAAATTACAAAATTTGAAATTTAAAAAAAAAATAGTTTTAGAGTTTTTTTTAAAGAATCACATTTATTATTTTTTAAATATTTTTATTACCATTCACATTTAAAAAAAAATTATAAAAATAGAATGATTGTTTTTTTTTTTTTTTGATTTCTCATGAGTATCTCAACACGAGGGCTTAAACCCTTGACATTTGGGCCTCCCCAGAAGTGTTTTCTTGAGGACTTGAACCCTTGACATTGTAGAGGCCTCTCTACCGCTGAGTTCAAGCGATGCCTTACCACTTGAACCATACCTTGTTGGGTAAATAGAATGATTATTTTGTTTGAAATAAAAAGTTTATTATAATTAATATATAGATTTGTTCTTAGAATAATTAATAAATTTTATTAAATTAAAATATAATTTTTTTACATAATGATGTATAAGGTATTTGAGGACTGTATATTCTTTATTATAATTTAACATTGAAAATGACTTATACTCTATGTATATTAAACACATATTGAACTTATCAATTTAACTTATTAATTTATATATCAAATACATATATGACTTATGATTAATTTGATTTTTGCAATCTGATTCATAATTAATTTAATTTTTGTAATATATACTCTAATTCGGTCATAAAATCAAAAGTATTATGAGAAGTGAATTTTTGTAACGATATTTTAAAGAGATGATCCAATTTAAAAATTAAATACATGAAAAGAGATGAAATAAATGTGATTTTGACTACATCATCTACGTAAATGTACTTAAAAGTAAAGTGGAATTCGAATCAGATTATTCGAATATGAATTTAAATTCGAATTCAATTGAAAAATAATTTGATATAGTATTCAAATCCAAATTATTGAAAATAATATATTTTATATTAAAAAATTAAAATAAAAGCTATTATATATATATATATATATATATATATATATATATATATATTTTTGGCTAAAATGCCCTAAAAAATTAGAACTCGATTTTTATTTGAATTTGAATTCAAATATTCGAAATTATATTTGAATCTTGTGTTTGACCTAAATAATTAACTAATTTTATCACGAGAATGGTAAAATAAAAGAAACAAAACAATCAATCCTTATAGTATATACTCTAATTTAATTTTTTTTCATAAATAAAAGAGAGATAATTTAATTATTTGAATTTGATTTTTTTTTTCTTAACATTACCATTCACAATCACTTTTATTGTTTTGATTCCAATACTAAATTGAGCCTTACCTATAGGATATGATTTGATTGTTTTCTTCATCAATTTTTGTGATAAAGGTTTGATTACTAATTCTTAAATTTTTATTTCCACTTCTATGAAATTAGTTTAATTCAATCAAATAATAAAAATCGTAATCCTATCATATAAAAAAAACTTTACAAATAAAAATAATAATATAAAAACATAAAAAATTATCTAATTAATATTAAAATAAATAAATAAGCTAAATAATAAATAATTTCATTTTATTTAAATGAAAACATATCCTGCATCCCACATTAAATAATAAAATATAATGTAATTATAAATAAATAATTAAATGAAAATTTTAAGCAGTACAAAATAATAAGAATTCATTTTATTTAAGACAAATGAAAAAATAGCCTCAATATCACATTAAATAATAAAAATATAATATAAGAAAAAAAATAATGTTATAGATAAATAATTCATTACTATAAAATAAATTTTTTATATAAATATTAATAAATGAATAAAATATTTAACTATTATTATAATAAATTAAAAAGATTAATAAATACTACATATGAATATGAGAATAAGAGATAATAATATAAATATAAGTAAAAGTATAAGAAATAATAACATAAATATAAGAAAAAGTAAATAAATAAAATAAAAATAAAAATTTAAAAATAATATAATAATGTTAAATAATTTTTTTTATAATATTATTATACAAAAATAATATTCTAATATTAAATAAAATCTAAAATAAAATAATAGAAAACTAAGAAATATGTAAATTTTATAAACTAAATTAAATTCAATTATTTTATGAATTATCTACTTAGGATATTTTTGTAATTTTAGAATAACTTTTATGTTACGGGCTCATTTAGTGAATCGTATAAGGTTATATAGTATATGATTATAATGTAATAGACTGTATAGTTTTACTGTTGTTTATCCTTCCTTTTCTCACTATATAGTTTTATACTATCAAACATAATATGTTTATCATTCATTTCTCTACTGTATAGCTTTATACTATCAAACATAATATAAGAGAGAGCAAACAATATAATTCTTTACTATCCTATTACTGTCAAATTATATAAGAACTAATTTAATAATTTTATATTATCTTATTATCCTAAATGCGACAAACGAGTTAATATCTAAAAATTACATATCAAATAAAAAATTAAAATAACTATTTCTCATTGATAATATCAAACCATATCATAGAAATGAGTGATCATTTTATTTTATGCCCATAAGAAATAGTTCAAAGACACACTTGAATTCAAATCTACAGTATCAAAGTTCCAGCCCGTGAAAAAACAAAAATCATCGTATCAATTCACAACATTACATCCACTCGCAAACTTCCTCATGAGAACATAGCATTCAACATAGAGAGAGAGAGAGAGAGAGTGAGCAAAATGTGCTATTTTCCTGCAAATGGTTGTTTATCTGTTAATTAAAGTTCTAATTGCGATGTTACCAAAAGGAAAAAAAAAGTTCTAATTGCGTTTGGACAAGGAAGAGACTCAATCTCTTGTTTCATTCCAAGTCATAGATTCCCCCAAAGTGAAAGCTTTTAGCTTTATTAGCTTGAAGAAAATAAGATCCCCTTCTTGTAAGTATCTTCTCTTCTGTTATTTCTTTGTTATGATGCTTCTTCCATTATGTCTTTATGTATGTATCTATGGGTAAAGGTGGTCTCTTTTTGAAGTTCTTGGTCTTCTTTTCGTCTGGGTCTATCAACCTTCTGATCTTCTCCCTTTTGCGCTCTATTCCCTTTCTGGGTACTTTTTCATTGCTCTTTCTATTATGCTTACTTTTTTGAGTTTCCATAAGGCATACCCCTTTCCTGTGATCACTAGGATTCTTTATAACAGGCAAATTCATTAAAGCGTCGTTTTCCCCATGAGGATGCTTCTACTTTCGTTATACTACACCTTTTTCTCTTCTTAAATTTCAAACTTTTACTTGTACCAATAACTTCACTTATTATTTGTTTTCTTCTTTATTTTGTCAATTTGGTTCAGCTTTGAATCTTTCCGTGTAGTTCCATTAATCCTTGTTCTTGTTGATTCTGGTGGGCAGGATTCCTTCGCTTTTCCGCGGTTAGATAATTTCGAGCTTTAGCTTCCTCCGTCAATGAACATTTCCTTCTGATTTGTTTGTGGAGTGGTGAGAAGTTAAGCATGAATGTGTTGTGCATTGAATCGTATGAACACCCATTAGTAGTTGTCCTTTAGTAAACTTACATTTTAATGTAGCTAAATATGTTCTTTTGTACTATTGAGGGTTTTGTTTCCTGGATCTCTGAAAGGAAGGAGCTTTGGCAAGAGGCGTACGGCTAAACCATATAGTTGTAAACATTCCAAAAGGTGTTATTGAATTTGAGGATGGGAGATCACTTTGTATTGCTCGTTGATCGATTGCTTACTGAATCCACCTTAGAAGCTGCAATTGAAAGCAGAAACCGCTGATGCAGGCAACATCCCCTGCAGGGGATGACACACAAGTTGATAACCCTTTCATGAAGATGGATTTTGGAAATGTGAAATCTTCTGGTAAACAAGTGGAATGCAGGATATGCCAGGATGAGGATGATGCATACAATATGGAGATGCCATGCTCCTGCTGTGGCAGTTTGAAGGTTAGTTGGGTTCCTTGCTATTTGGTTTCATGTTTTGATAGGTAGAAGCTGAGGGTTGTTGATCTGTCTTTGAAGTTCATATCTGTTGGTTAAATCCCAGGGATCTTTATGACCCGTTTTTCTTTTGCTAATAGACATCTGCTTGTCTTACAGTGTGCTGAAAGTATCCCAGTAACATAGGATGATGGTAGATGTACCAACAGAATACCAGAATAAAAAGAATTGATATACAAAAGGACTAGGTAAACCTATGAGGTGCTACTAATGGTGCATTCTGTGGGCTAAACACACAGGTGGTAAATATGATATACATGGAACCACTATTTATTGTCATGTCATTAAGTAAAAGGAAACATTTAAAACTTCCGTACATGTAACATTTTCCAATAACATATTGTGATAGATACCTCTTCTTAAACCTCTTGAGTATTGAGTGTATATTCACAAATTTTGTCCAGACAAATTCTGCAATTCTGTTAAAAGTTAACTTGACATTCTACTGATAGATGGTTGGAAATATGAGGACCATTGATATCTTTACATGTGAGATGCAATTTGTAATCCCAAAAGCCTCCTCCACAACCCCAGTTTTTCTTCATTGGTGCCTTCTGTAAAATGTTTCTGGAAATCTTTTTTTTTTTTTTTTTTTTCTGTGCTCATATTGCAGAAGATTTTGATAAAGTAGATATGCTTTAGGTTTGCAATTTCCTGTAACTGGCAGACTCATCCTATCATTATGTATGTTCCACCCTCAACAGTGTAACATCACAGTCAAGAGCAACTGAGCCTATATAAGTTCATTTCATATATTTGATCTATAAAGGGCAGTTCAGATGCAATTAGGGGGAGCTTAAAATTTTAGAATTTTAGAAGTCTAGAACTCAGATATTGATTTTCTTGCTTGTTATTTCAAGTTAAAAATGGCCGTAGAAGTTTCTACTTCTGGTGTTTGTTGTGCTCACTGATGTGCATAACTTCATTCCATTCGTGCTTAATTCATCTACTCTTTTTTGCTGTTTTGTTCTGAAAAGACACATATGTAACTTTAAGATATAAAATGTACTTCCCTTAGAAATTTTGTTATGATGATTTGGATTGCCACACTCATACTTGTTAGATGGTTTTTGCAGTATGCCCACCACAGATGTGTACAGAGGTGGTGTAATGAGAAGGGTGACTATGTCACCAGGTAATTTATAATTTTCATTTCTGCTTTCCATCTAATTTATTCTCTTTTTTTCAATTGAATAATAATGTGAGATGGCAGTATCTGGATTATTTGAATATTTAGATCATTTGTAAGATATTCTGGTATACAGTGATATTTTCCTTAGCATAGTAGCATTAGTTAATTTTCTTCTGATGTTTCAAAATTTCAGCAATTCAAGCCCGGCTATACAGTTCCTTCTCCACTATTCAAATTTGGACATATCCCAATGAGGTTTAGGTAATTTTAGTGCAATATTTCTTAAAGCTCTGTTTTTTCTTTTCAACTTCTTCAACTTGCTCTTCTGATTCTATATCAGGGGAAATTGGGAGATTTCTAGAAGCGATTTGAATGGTCCTCTTATTGTCGGCATGGTTTCCACTGAACAGGATTTGATGGACCCTGAATACGATGACTATTCAGCTTCAACGGCAAGAGGTTTGATATGCTGTCGTTCAGCTGCAGTAATTGTAATCTCTCTCTCTCTCTCTCTGTGTCATGTGTGGGTGTGTGTGTGTGTCTTAAACAGGATAATTGACTTAACGTTGTAACAGTTGACATAGTCCTAGCTGCTTGTCTTGTAATGTTTCAAATTGTAAACTTTGAAACTTTAAAGTTCACTGGCCAATAAAAAGTAATGTTCGAACTGTCACAGAATTTGATGCAATTATCTGAAAATCTAAATAAACCAATGCTATCAACTCTGATACTGAACTCTTCCCATCTCTCATTTCTTATGTGTAGTTCATGGTTCTACTGATTCTACGATATACTCTTCCCCTCATAATTAGCAGAAATAATGAGTACTCTTTCCCACTTTTTATGGTACGCCTATGACTCAGTTGTTAAAATTTTGGTGAGTACATAAATGAAACCCTTGTGCCAGTATTCGTCTACCTTTTTTTGACTTTTGACAGTTGTTTACTTCTTCGAATGCGGGGATTGTGTCTATTAATTATGGTGAAAGCTGGACTCTATCCAGAGGCGATGAATGTCTACAGGTAAATTTGCTCTGTTGTCTGTTTGACTAGCTATTGGATGATTTCTAATTATTTCATAGTAAAGTTATTCTGGTCCTTTTTCCTTATTTTATCCCTCTTCTGGTGTGTGTATATTAGGAGCATCCCAATTCCTAAGTGAATTCATCTGATGAGGAAACTGAACACTTGGCCTTGCAGCCGCATCCTCATATCTTTAGAATCCCCCCTTGTAAAGTAAAACCAAATTATTACCACTTGCCAGTGTATCAAGTTGGATAAACCATTCCACTTAGATCCATCAACCTCAGAAGATGAGAAGAGTGAAAATAAGATTGGAAAGCAATCCCAGTGAAATTCGGGGTACAAAGGAAGTGTCATAGCAGCATTGGTGTCATTACTGAGATTAGGGAAAATGTTCCATACATCAATTCTTCAGCAACTTTTAACAATGACATAGAGGATATAAATCCTAAATTACTGTTGTTAGTCTGGAACAATTGTACAGTGAGGCGAGCACCCTACTATATATACTAGAAAACTTTTACAGAGAAAGTATATGGAAAAATCCAGAAGCATGTACATGTGTTATAATGCAATTATTCGGTCCTCACTGATTATCCAAACACTGAAACAAACAGGTTACTGGGGCAATTGAGATTTATATATACAACCTATATTTTCTCCAATTTATTTTTTCTTTCTTAATGTTACTTGCATTACCACTTCATTAATTTACCACTCCATCAATAAACAATAGGCCTATTAGTATGTCTAATTCCATAGTACAAGGTAGTTGTCAAGACTGGAGATCATTTGAAATAAATTAAGGGCCAAATTTAATTCTTTGATTTCCTGTTCATCTAGTCTAATATGGAAAGGTTGCAATGTGGTGTGCACAATAAGAAAGAGTCATTAACTGGAATCATGGCTCTTGAAAGGCTTATAATATATTGGCTTTGGCAGTGTGTGATTATGTTTTATAGAGGTTTGAACTATAAAAACTTCTACGTACATTATGTGTCACCTAGTTGAGTACTTGTTAAGAAATTGTCACAGTTGGTGTTCCATTTGGGACTATTGGGACCTCCTCCTTCAGAGAACTAATAGCGCGCTTTCCTAAATCTCTGCTCTTCCGGTCTCAGTCACAAACTTCTCAAATAGAGCTACGGACTCCGCCAGGGCCATCTGATGTATGCCACTGCCGTTTCATCCCCGGTACTAGTTTATCCTCCTTAATTCAGAGATTTAAGGAAAAGTTTTGTTTCCAGTACCAGTTTATCCTCAAAGACAAGCTGGATTCTTGATCAAGTCTTGCTTCAAAGAACCTTTGTTGGTTCCAATCATTGCACAATGTTCTCAAGCATAGTCTAATTAATGGGGGAACTGGGGAAATTTCTCTTTTCCTTTTCCTCTCCAAATCCAATGTTGGGTTTGCAAAAGGAAAATTAAGTTTTAAGCTACACAATAATAATTTATTTATTTTTTATTCACAAAAAACCTGTTTAAAGAACTGTTATAGAAGGAAAAAATGTGGTTCCAGGGCAAGACAAAACTGAAAAATGAGGTAAAAGCAGTAGTGGGAAAACAGGCTACTCCACTATATACCAAATAGTGGGAAAGCATCAGGCATAGCAGTTGATTGATACTATTTCTTTTTCTTCTACAGGCACAGAATTAGAAAAGCTACAATAGTATGTCATTTAAAAATAGGATCCCTAATGAGTTATCCTTTGAACATGGGAACAATGAATCACTCATGTTTATGGCTTACATAACTGCTTCTTCATCGTGAATGGAAACTCAAATAATAGAACTTAACAATGGTACACTCTACTACAAGAATATATTCTTTAAAATTTCTGAGGCTAGATCTATGCAATTGCAAAAACAAAATTGGGGTGGGAATGGAACGAAACAAAGATGCACAGATCTAGGATGATTTTCTTCCAAGATTAAGAATTGTATAAATCTGTACAGTCCAAATAAGGTGGAGCTCAAGGTGAACCTTTGTGGCAAGATGGTAATGTGGATTTCTATTCTGAGCCGTTCTGCATCTTGTTTTTTCCATGTACTATGTTTCGGCAAAGAATCTCAGTTCCACGTTCTTCTTGGCCTGCAAGATTATGAAAAGAGAAGAAATAAGTAAAATAGATTACCTCCTAAGCAAACTCTCTCTTTTCCCCCCTTTTTATTTCATTTTTTGGATCCCAGCTTCTTCAGTTCTTTTTTGAAAGAGTTCATTACCCTCCTAATTATCATATGTTCTTTAAAGAGTGTAGTTGGTGGAAATACTTCCGACTCTTCTGCTGCGAACGCCAATAGCAAGCAAGAGCTCCAAAGGCACAGCTAGCAATAGCAATTGCCAGTGCTGCTCCCACAGGCACCACAACTGCATTCGTTGAGGTCACTAAATCTTCAAGAGCTCCATCTGTCCTGTCATTCCCAAGATCACCCTTGTCCTTGTATAGAGAAACAAGTGTTTTCCCATAATAAGTAGTCAAAAACTTGTACACCGCATCCTGGTTCCAATCAATTTTGTTATTCCTTTGGTCATGAGAAAAATAACAGGAAGAGCAAAGTTGTTTTGGAGGCCACATCATCTTTGGGAATTTAGGATCACCAGTTCCTACAGATGCTTCTTCTTTCACTAGTCTATCATTAACCTTATTGTGGGCACTCCACAACCATAGTGCAAAGTCACGAGTTTTGTTGAAAGGGCCAGAAACACTGAAAAGTCAAAATTCATCACAGTTAGATAAAACGAAAATTGAAGGATTTGAACTTTTATAGTTCTCAGTTGGTACCTTGAACACATCTTGTAAAAATGTTGGCGACACTCCTCACAGATGAAGAAGTTGTGAATAAAATCACATATAGCTGTGAATGTAAACTGACTCTCTCCATCCTCAATCCTCACAGAGAGTGAATGCAGAAGAACCCATAATCCGCAGCTGAAACAAAAGAAAAATGAAAAACATTTTATTTGAGCAAAAGGCATGGCAAAAAGTGGGGTACAGTATTAAAACACATGATCTTTTCTTACACAACTTATTTCCAAGTGAAAATGCCCAAATCTATTAGTATTTACTACATAAAATAAATGTTACTCCTATTCCATCAAAGGTATCTCTGGGATGCAAATGTCTGGAAGAGAAAATTGTAAAAGGAAAAAAGGTCATGTGGTTCTGTCTCTTACTAAAGGAAAAAAGTCCTGAACGAGGGGCACTGTTGGAAGATAGATAGACGAACAGGCTCTTGAATGCTCAAGATGGTTCACAAATTAGAATATCCAACAGGTGATACAACTGTTATACTTAAGCACCAATTCTATTCCTTTGCACTCTCATTCAAAACCAACATATTATAGTCTATTAAATGGAGCTGTTGTTAACTCAAACCTGCACTGGTCGATTCGAATGTGGAACAAGTTTAATTTATAGTGTTGAAGATAGACGATTACCTAAAACCCCTGGAGTCATTCTTGCTGCCACGACAGAACATCTGCAAAATAACATTCCAAGCAAACCAAACCAATGAGGACTCGACTCACCTTAGTTATACCATAAACAGATCCAACAGTTTCATCTATAATCATTGAAATAACAAGAAACTAATTGTCGGATAAAGTCAGTGCAAAAATAGTTCAATATTCAAGGCTTCAATTTCTAGAGCAAGGAACGATAAGGTTCTCCCCTACACAACTATAATAAATCCAGTGATCCAGACAAAGCATTTTAGGTAGCTCTAACCAGTGATATGGCAGGTCAATAATCTCACCACAAATTTTATAATGGGATATAGACTTATCTTCAAAATCCAATGTGGTATAAGATAATAAAATCATAAATTTCTTATCAAAGGTTTTCCCATTTTGGATCAGCAGAAGTATTGCATAACCCTCTTGTATTAGTGGCTGTTGGCTATTTTCATTTCTTTTCTTTGGAGATTTCCTTATTTTGCCCTTCATAGTTTCTCCATTAAAT
The DNA here is from genome assembly GCA_029379385.1 of Quillaja saponaria. Taxonomy (NCBI): domain Eukaryota; kingdom Viridiplantae; phylum Streptophyta; class Magnoliopsida; order Fabales; family Quillajaceae; genus Quillaja; species Quillaja saponaria. The sequence goes on along the minus strand of CM055614.1, from coordinate 11,297,577 downwards.
ACTTCTCTTTTCCGAAAAAGAAAATAATAAGATAATAAAATCCATTTTCACCACCATGAAAATAAACAGGCAAACAGTATCCTTCATTTTTCTCAAAATTATAACATCAGGAAAACCACAGTACTACAATATTCTTCACATGCATAACAAGAATGCCGATTTCAGTAAAAATATTATATTTACTCCATAATCAACACAAAATTAATAGTCCAAAAACGATGAATGTATTGCTAGACCAAACAGCTAAAGTTTTCCTTGCAGCATCTTAAATATCTTAAGCCAATTCAGCACCCTGAATCACAAGTCTCATGAACATCACTGAATATGATTCTCTAATCCACTCCTAGGCTATGTGCCCCCTAACATTTCTTCTCATATATATAGATATAGATGATAAAGCCTTTTCAAGTAGACACTTATTTGATGGACGCAGCAAAACGACATCGAGAGCCCAGAAATATAGAATTATGGTTTTTATTTTATGTTTGGCCAAATTGTAATATCACATATTTAATCTGGTTACAATTAATATAATTCAAAGTAATATGGTTGGAATTAATATAATCCAAAGTTTATTTGGCTGCATGTCTATCACATGTTAATTTCTTCAAATTTTTGAGCTAGGATCACCTGATAATTTCCCTTTTTGGACTGTTGGAGGCTATTTTTTGGACCTATCCTCATGGGACTTGCTTTTATAATCTTTCTTGTGTGGTCATAACTTAGCAGATCCTTATTTTGATATTTGTGCCATGTTATTAACCTTAGGCTTCAAGTTTTGATATACTCGATCCTCAAGTCATGACTAGTCTATTTAAACATTTAATCATTCAAAAGGAGATTATGAATACGAATTGTCAAGTCTCTGCCACAACATTATAAGGAGGTAAACTCTTTGAGGCATTGCATATTTTGATGTGCATGGGTCTTCTAGCTGAATGGTGCTAGGAATTTCCAGGATGCTTATCTCCCGATTCATCTTTTTGTGGATAAGGTTGTTTTTCAGTTTCTCTTTGGTGTCCATCTACAGAACCTAAGGGTTTTCTTTGAATAACATGCAACTCGATTGAAAGACACATCTCTTTTTGTTGTTTTTTCTTATTTCTTCTCTTGTTTTGTTGCCTTGGAGGATCCCTTGGTCTCCTCCTTAGCTAAAACTATCAAAGAAAAAAGAAATACAAAACAAGTTCTCCGGTTCACATGCTGACTCCTTTTATTTTTCTTGTTAGACCGTAGATCAACCTCTAAACCATTACTTGTCTTCATCATCAACCTGTCATACTCTAGATCAACCGACAACCACTAATTCTTTAATATTTTCCCACATAACCCTAGCCCCCAAAATGGTCTTTGCTGCTATTCAACTCTTACAACCAAACAGACCTAAAGATTGAATGAATATTTAATCCTCTCACATACATCATATACCATTCCTACTCTAAAGGTTTCCCCCACCATCTCCTGCACAACACCTCACACTCTTGTTCACAGAGATAATTTGTTGTTATTAGGAAATTCATATCAAAATTAAGTTTTCAGTTGGAGGTTGCTGGGTTCTGCTGATGACATATCAAATGTTCCATTACAAATGACATGTTAATTGCAAAAGAACAAGAAAGTTAACAAATGATGAGATCATCAGATCTACCCAATAGTTATAGTCTTATCCTGCACGAAAGCATAGCAGCTAACAACATTTAGATGTGCAACACGAAAGTATTAGTTATAGTCTTATCCCACACAACATATGGTTTTGTTAGTACTTCATATAGAGGGATTCAAAAGCTGCACATAGTATACAATTAATACAAGTTAATACAGGCTATGAGAACCTACCCAATATCCACGAGGCACATCTTTTCCACAAATCTGAAAATTCGTCAGTGAGCCCTTCCCATTATCATCTTCCAGATTACTAGATGACCACATATCTGAAGGGTATAAGTCATCAAAACTGACAAGTAACTCTGCAGTCCCCTTTCGGCATCTGAACCAAATTATCCAGAGAAAAAAATAAGACATGCAAGGAAGGAAAAACAAAGATTGGGTGGGTTTTGGGGGGGGGGGGGGGGGGGGGGGGGTGGGGGGGGGAGACAGTAAAAACTAGGAGGGTTCTTCTTTACCTCCTGGAAGGATGATGAGCCACCAAAAGTTGAAGAAATTTTATAAGTGAAGCACGAGTATCCGGCTTTATCATCTGAAGAACATGCAGACAAAATATGGGTTCCACCCATGCAAATTAATAAAAAACCAACAAAGCCTGGACAGAAAAAAGGAAAAATAGAATAATCTACCTTGTGGTCTAAGATGATGTCATAAGCTGTAGAAGTAGCTTCTTCAATATCATAAACAGCTCGTGCAATCTTTGACAAGCCATACATTACAAAAGTCAATATTTGGAATAGATAGTACCAAGTTTGAGTAGAGAAGAAATCACTGTGCTAAAGAAAGAAAGAACCTGTCCAGGGTCTGACACATTGGATGAAAGATGCTCATTTTCAAATTTCTCATCATCCAAGCCGAATGAACTGATTATAAATAACAATAACAAATTAGACAAGAACATAATTCCAAGCCAATTTCACATTCAACCTCATGCTTCAACAACCTTATATTTAAGTAGTTTTTTTCTCATTGTTTTAATAGAAAATTCAATATTATAAGAAAAAGAAAATAAAGGAGTACAAAGAAAAGGATAAGGGATTTTCTTAATCAAGAAAAAAATGACAGAAAAACAAAGAAATAAGCAACAATTAGTTTAATTTTTCTGAACTGCTTGAGTTTTCAGTACTCTCTATATTTATAATTGCAAAAAAGTAAATAATGCTAGGGAATGACTCTCCATATGTACGCATCTAATTTTCCCATCTGTCAATAAGTTAATTACGAAACATGAATTTTTCTATTGCTCCCAATTCTAATACTCCCATAAAGGAGCTGAAATGAATGGTAGAGTTCCCGGCTTCCTGCAAATCAAAATATGGAACAGGGGTACTTCTTTCTTGTAAAAATGCCTGTCTCAAAGCATTTGTTTCTAAAATTCTTGGCTAGAATAGCATGGGACTCTACCAATTTACATAAACTTGACAGAACACAACATTAATATAGTAACTTTAAAGATGACACCAGGTTTAAGTAAGACCAAGAACTTCAAATACAATACTTACAAGTAGAACAATTCATGAACATATATACTTCATACCTTCCCATTCGCTTGTTGATCCAATTAAGCAATTGATCTGCTGTCCGTGCATCATCAATGACACGTATATCACTTTTCCCTTGTTTAGGTTCCCAACCACCAGTGACAAATTTAGAAGGACTGCCCCAGAAAAGCATAGGATAATGACTAACAGAAAACTTATCACAGAGCTTAGTATTTATCTGTGCTGCCAAACAAGTGAAGGGAGAGGGACCAATCACCGAGCCATATTTTGCAATAAACAAAAATTTAGTTACAAACACAAACAATCTATATAACCAATTACTATCTGTTGCTCCAGATCTTCTTTTTATATAATTGCAATCTCAACCTTACTTAAAAAAGAGAATTGCACATACCTTTGATGCACAGTCTACCCTTGTCATCACTATCATCCCTGGATGCACTGCGTCAGGTCCATTAAATAGTCTAGCTACCTTTTCATAGTGGGGCTATAGGAAAAATAAATAAATCAAAAGTGAAGAATGAAGAGAGAAAGCAATTAAAAAATCCTAAAAAATGAACTTTTAGCAAGTCATACCTTATAGTTTCTGCATGCTGGGCACCTGTCGGATTAATAACGGTAAACAAGGAAAATCACACTTCAGATTGGACAAAAGTATCATAATTCTATTATACAAAATAATGCAGAACAAGAAATTGCAAATTGATATCAATGATTAAAGAGAATAGATAACCATGACTTCCAACTGCGAAGCAGATATGGATCCGCAATCTTTCTTTTTCCAAAGTTATCATCAACAAAGGTTACCAATGAAAAAATCCAAGAGCAATAACATGACTGGCTCAAACATACAGACAAAGAAAACACGCACGCTTACAGGGAAAAAAAAGAGAGAACAACTCAACCATACAATAACTAAACAATTTGGCTGCCTATATTATAACTAAGAGAATATTCTTGAGCCTGCCAACATAAACAGAGGAAAAAACAAGCTTCCGGATTTAGTACACGTTGTCATTTCCTAAGTCAGGTACTGCGACTGCATTCTTATGCAAAATAATTGGTTCTTATATACAAATATTGATAGGCACCCAAATGCAAGACGTCCAAGCTGTATGCAACAACACTGCGCTAGCACAACTAATTACCCATTTTATCCCTGAAAAGTTTCTTCAGTTCAAATCACCTATTGACATTTGACACTAACTCTAGTAATGCTAATAAACACAATAAGGGAGAATGTTTTAACAAGCTCAGTTTGTTGGAACTTTTGTCTAGCTCGTAACTTACACTAGAACAGTCAAATTAGTATGATTTAGATTCATTTTGCCAGTATTTATTAATATAAGTCGATCAAGTTGCGCGAAATGTCCAATTCCTTCCCAGTTCCCACTCAAACAAATAACATTTTTATTTCCATTCAAAATGAAATCTACTTAAAAAATTTCAGAAATCTTAAATACCCAATAAAGAACTCGATTGATTCCATGAAATAGAGCCCATAAAAATTAAATCTTTCATTGAGTTGACCACTAACCAATGGGCAAAGAATTCAACAACAGCGAAGGTAGCAGGAGTATCCCTTAGAACTGCACCGAAATTCGTGTCATTCAAATCAACAGCATAATCTCGAAGATCACCATTGTTCTTTTCGTTATCAATAGATCGAAGGATCAAACGGCGGGACCCCAGTAAAGAATCCGATGACACTGTATAGCTCAACAATAGCAGGCCCAGAATATGAACCAAATGTAACCCAGACATGGAAATAGATAGATCAGAAACAGAAATGAATATCCCACTACAGTAGGGTTTAGCAAATACTGGGTTTACAAATTTTGACGAAAACTTTTTGGTAGGTTTATGAAGTAATTGTAAGCAAGGCAATAGCTTGGGAAAAAAAAAAACCTTTAGCAAATAGTGTGATTTACGTATCCTTTTTATGTTCCTCGTGTCGTGTCACTTCAATTTGTTGGAAAATCTTCCTTTTACGTTTCCACTTTCCTTTGTTGCTCTTCTGTTTCTTTTCTTTAATTCAGCAGATTTTCAATTAATTCAAGGGTGAATAACTATATAAAAATATATTTAAAAACAAATTTTAAGAATGAATTAAAAATATTATGTACCTTTCAAGAATTAAAACAGTAATTATGCAAATAAAATAAAAAAGCTTATGAACTGTGGTTGCTAAAAGTTATTTTCTTAAGATCAATTGTGAATTGTAATTGGAAAAGTTGAGTAATCAAACTTGGTTACCTATCGTTACATAATAATTTTTCAAAAACGCAAAAATTCTTGTTCTCTTTCTTTTTTTTTTTTTTTTTTTAATGTTTCTGAATTTAAATAAAAATGGAACAAATAATAAATTAAAAAAATTAATCAATTAAAATACTAGAGTGGATGTCTTAGTATAGAATTGACTAATATAAATTTAAACACCATAATTTTTATTTATTTATATAATTAGCAGCCAGACATATATTTGGATGCTGATACAGAGCACATCAAACATTCACAAACGTTTTTTTTTTTGGGTAGAGAAACGGTGCAGGACGCCAAACTTTAAGCAGAAGCAACATTTGTAGCTAATACTAGCATTTTACTTTTTGCTCTTTTGCCCAACACGAAGTCCAGTAAAGTAAGCACGAGGGTTGCTCTCAAAAACATCTCTTGATATAGATGATCCGCCACCACCAGGAGCTTTCATCTTTGGTCCGCCATCGCCACCACCGGAGCTTTCATCTTTGGTCTGCCACAGTCACCACCACCACCACATGCACTGCCACCGCCACCTTTAGCTCCCGCACCACTGAAGTCTCCACAACCTTTACCACTCCAATTGCCACCCATCTTCAAAATCACAGAGACAGAATTAAGATACTATAGGCTTTATCAAAATGAATTGGTATAAGAACTACATGCTTTAGCTGACAAATTTATACGAAAGAAAGTTGAAGTGACAATATCAAATATAACTCTCTTTGGTGTTTGGCAAGCTAGCTGTCTTTTTCTCTTTATCTTTATTATTAAGACAAATTACACTTCCCATTTAAGTTTGATGATATGACACTTCGGTTAAAATTTTGAGATATCTATTTACCACTTTAACCTTTGTACTTGTATTTTTATTTTGAGGAAATTTTAATAAATAACCAAATATAAAATATAGACAATAACTATTTACACAGCCAAAATATTGGAAGCATAACCTCTTTTTATCATAGAACAAAAGAGACAAAAATAACTTCTTTTTGAATCACCTCATAGTTTTACTACTCACAAAATTATTTTTTCTCTGTTCATAAAATCAAATAGTTGAACTTATCTTTTGAACAAATTAATCAATTGGACACAATTATTGATAAACTCATTATTGAGAAAATGATTGTTGTTTGTCTTAATTGCCATGTGCGTACTCCATCATGAGAAATACAAAGAGAATCAATTGGAGTTTTCCGAGCCTTCTACTAGTTCACACGATCTTAAGCAACTAATTAAAGAGCTCAAGAATTGAGGATTACATTCAAGTCTCTACTTCTTAAAATCATTTTCAGAAGACTAAAAAGCCAAGATGACTATTGAATGAAACGCACAACTTCAAAGTACATCCTTTAGTAGACTTATCAAAAGAAGAAAGCTTAAATTAAAACTGAAATGCATAGTGTAGGGAAGGCCTATTCCCTGACTCATAATGACATAAAGTCAACATAATGAAATGCTCTGTTTCATTAATCCTAAGCATTCACTAAAGATGCAAATGCTAAAATGCTAGTATTACTCATTCAACATAAACATCTTGTGCTAATCAAACTACTGAAACATCTTCAACTATGAAGTCATCATCAAATAAGATATATCAGTATCTCAAACAACCAAAATCACACTCTCCATACAAACCAACTGCTAAAATCAAGTCAAAACACAACATCTTAGTTAATCAGCTGAAATGAGAGAATTGTTGAAAGCCCAATTAGTGCTTAGAAGCAGCTGAAGGCCAAAGGAATGAAGTGCACCATTTTGACAAACGGTTTTATGTTGAAACAACATCTAAACTAATGAAATGACTATCCGCTAAATCCAAGTCTAATTGCTAAGATTAAGTCAATGCATTAACTACTGAGGTCATCCAATGATGACTTATCAACTGAAAGAAAAGCATTATTGTATCAAAGCTCTCTAAAAATATAGATAAATTCAAGGAGCTTGGAGATTAAGAAGATATAAAGCGCATATATTGATTGGCATATATCAGAAGCGTTTTATTAAATACTTGAAGAGTAGAAATTAAATACATCATTTTGATTTAAACCAAGGGAAGAGTCTTTAAGAAACCGGAGGACGCCATGCCCCCTTCACCCCTCTCCCCCACCCCATTTATTTTTTATAAAAAATATTAATATTATAATTCAAAATTAATTCTTGACCTCCTATTCTTCTCTTGTTTAATATCATGGCCAAAGGTACAACTTAGATAATACTTTTACTTTTAGACTACAAGATTAATAGATTAAAACTTAAAGCTCAAGACTAATAAATTAAAATTTCTATTCTATTTTTATAACTTAATTTTTTATCATATCTTATAAGTTATAAAGTTTTTTTTATATTTATCTACATATATAAGAAAAGTAATGATCAACTAGAAGTTTTTGAAGCTCACTGTTATAACCATGTAAAAGTGAGTTCTAGACATAATGTGTAAATTAGAGTTATAAAATAAATAAATTAAATCAATCACTATACAATTAAACATGTTATAACCAATATTAAAATTTGAAACTTGAATAATTTAATATATGTTTTGACCAAAATAAAAAGAGCAAGTATAGATAAAATAATACATACAAGTAATTTCGACTTACTTGATTGTGATCTTGATTTTTTTCCATGTAATTTATTGATATATAAAATTAATGTATAAATACAATAAATTAGTATATATATATATATATATATATATATATATATATAGTTGGGAGCCATACATCTCCTATTTCTTACATTGACTTTATTTTATTGATATTTATTTTATTCCTATTATATTTCTACCAATTGATTCCTTAACGTTTTCTTTGAATCACTTCTGTTCTACCCTTTTTTTTAATCTTTGTTATTGTCCACCGCCTTGGAGTTCTTTGTCCCCTGCTTCCTGAAAGTTCTAGGAGGCCCTGTATTGTTGGTTCTCCTCTGGCTGTAAACCCCACTTCTCCTACTTGTGAAAGCAGCTTGTTCCTTTGTGTGTGTGTGGTGTTGCTGGTAGGTGTAGGAACTGAAAACAAGTGCAAGCTAGATTCAGCAGTGGGCATGGGAACTAATAGGCAACCAAGTTCCTTTCTTTCCTCAGGTCTTTACCTTGTTGTATTGCCCTCTTACCTCAAATTGGTAGAGCACCCTTCATCAATGCCAGCAGCAGTAGAGAGGCCTCAGCTTACGGAGGTGGAAGGAGCTTCTTTGTGTGTTCGTGAAGAGGATGGCACAGTTCACGACACAAGGACGCTTAAAGCTTCTCTCCAATGGTGAGGGAGTTTCCTTTCGGTTGAATCAAAAGGACCCATGTGACTATAAACTCAGTTCAATTCGAACCCATAAGCGAAGGTTAAGGTATATTGGTTATAGTACTAGACTTCACTCTTCTTTATCTTCTTGGAACAATAAACCCACCCGTTACAATGCCAAGCCCGCCCCAGTGTTAGTGATGAGGCTATTTCCGACGACAATGAATCTGATTATGATGAAGAGTTTCAGAAAGATGAGTTGGCTTGTTTCAGAGGTCTGGTCTTGGATATAGCATACAGGTAATTTCTCTTGCTATTTACTTATTTGGCTATTGGGTATCATAAGGAACAGAACACATAATTTAGCACCTAATTTGTTCCCATAATCAAATAAAAGTGAAGGGAGAAATCAATTGAAGATAATTGTCCCCACCCTATAACAAATCAAAATACCAATGGCTTTCAACAATTCTTAGGAGTTTCAGACATTCAGAATTTCTATATATATATTTCCTAGATGAAATGTAAATAAAAAGCACAACCCTTAATGTTTTGAAGTATAATATATGTATTAAAGGTTAGAATATGAGAAGTTAGGGAAGTTTAAATTATAAATCAAAGTCTAATAAAGTGTTGAAATATATGAGTTAAGTGGTTTTGAAGGGGTGCAGGGGACAGATTTCGTGGGTTACATAAATTCAGTATTTCGAGTGTCTTCGGAGCATAATTAAATTAAGAGTTCAAAATATAAAATGTAGCTTATGGTCTTGAGATATGGTCTGCAAAATTTCATAGCTTGGTTCTAAATATGTTGTGAGGTATATCTGTTAGATTCCGGTTAGGTTAGGACAGGATTCGTGGTATCCTGTTTTTGGATCATGTGAGAAATTGAGTGGGTTCGTGACATATTTTAGGAAAAGTGTCTAAATAATAAATATAGATATACTTGTCTATTAATAAACCCAACAAATGGAATCGGGTTTTGTTTTTCGTAGAGAAAGTTATGTTCAATTAAATAAGGTAAGGTCAAAATTGTCAAAAATTCAGCGTGATGCAGAATTTGATGTAACTTCAAATAATAAACTGTATTGATATACAAATCTAAAAATTACAAATGATATACCATTATAAATCTACATGTGTCTAGTATCTTATAAATTTTACGAAACTGGATTCGGAGTTTTCTAGAGAAAAATATGACCGTTAAAGTGGACACTGGTCCAAACCTTAAGTTTGGACAGTTTCAATGTTTCAAATTCACTAAGTGCTTTTTATCTTTTCTAATGATTTCTTCTACTCTATACATTGCCAAAACATTTAAAGTGTCCCCTTTATTATTAACACTATTACACAAAGTCCAAATTACGTTAAATGACATGTAATAGTTCAATGAAAAATTTACATAAAGAAGCCTATATAAATTGAGATATAAGCTTAGTAACTAAAAGATTATAACAATAATGTTTATGAACTAAATATTATTTGGGTATATGACTTTCAGTTTCGCATTCTAATGTGATCCTGATAAGACGCGTGGACGCAAGTGTGAGTAACGAATGGAAATGGTAACAGGTGAGTGGTTAATTGCTGCCTTTAGGGGCTAGATTAGTATGTGTGAATATATGTTTATTTGAATATGCGTGATACATGAAAATTAAGCTAGTGAAGTATTTCAGTAATTGATTTGAATTATGTTTGTCTGAGATTGATGGTTGTGTTTGACATTGTTTGTGGTTGATAAGGGCCAACTCGTGAACATTTTCTGAAAAATGATTTTTATCTTTGAAATTAAGATCCAGGTGCACCTAGGATACCCTGATTTAAAATTATGAGAGATTCTGATCCTGATAAATATTTTTTTAAATTGAGTGCTCAGCCCCGGTGGGATGGATTGTATACGGAGATTAACTTGTTGTGCGGGCGCGTAAATGCTCGGTAGGGGATGATAATGTTGTGCGGGGCTGGGTCACTCGTTGGCCCTTTGATTGCTTTGTTTGATATCATTGTTTTGATAAATTTGTGATCTTGTGTATCATGTAAATTGTGAATTTATGACCGTTACAATGTATATGTGCAATGTTATTACGTATGTTATATGCTTGTGTTGTGTGACGCTAGTACCCTTTGGGTACGATTTTCTACTCACTGAGTTCGTAGGACTCACCCCTTTCTTGTGGTTATATTTTTTAGTAGCAGGACCTCAAAAGAAGTTAATCACTAATACGAGATTTTGCTAAGGATTTGACGATAAGGTATGCCTCGGAATCTCATACTTGGAGTTAAGGATGAAAGTTTGCAGTCACTTTAGCACTGTGGGTGTGAATATGGTATGATGTAATCTTCTAATACCTGTTTTGTTGATGGTGTGAAAGGAGCAATGCTCCTTATTGTCTTTGTATTGTGTTGAGTCTGCCGAAATTTTCAGTAAGTGTGATTTGTTGTAATTAACCAACTGTTAATGTTAACTTTTGTCTTTATAATTTCTTGGTTTTACTCATTGGTCAGTGAAGAGTCAATGTCGTTTCTTTATTTGAATCAGGGTTACGGAGGTTTGGTTACCATTCCTCCAGCCGGTCATGCCTTCATGAGGGATGTGACACTCACCTTTTGAATACTCAAATGACTGTTCTAGAAATTAAATCAAGTTATGCTTCTTCTTGGTACATTAAATTCATTTCAAATCTATCTATTGTATCTGATCTTTGTACAAACTCTTATGTCAACAAGAAAAATAAAATCTGACATCATGTTTAAAAAAAAATAAAAAAAAACTTATCTAAAGCTACTGCAAGGACTATGCCCAACATATCTATTCTAAGCTTTACTTTTCACATGGATAAATTCTTAGAGTAATAACTACTTTCATGAAAAGTATCCTAAAGTGAAAAACTCTGCAGAATTACAAAAGAAGAGAATGAATGGATGAAAAGTGAGAAACCACTTCAAGAGGAAGGAATCCAAATTGAAGAATCATCAAGATCATTTTTAAACTTAAACCTTTAGATCATCACCATCATCATTTACAAGGAGGCAAACCTTTATATTTTTTACTTTATTAAGTCATCCAAAGTAGAGAAATACTTTTAGATAGAGTACAACTGTCTGCTGATCAAATGTTTCCTTGAAAGAAAATGACAAGTTGTTTAACTTGTGTGTAAGGGCATTAATCTCCCTGTACTGATAAGAGGGCAATGTTCTCATTGGAATTGAACAGAGGTCATTAGTCTCACTGCAATTGATTAACGAGCTCTGGTCTCCTTGGAACTAATTAGATGATAGTGGTCTCCTTGTAACTAATTAGATGATAGTGGTCTCCCTGTAACTGACCAAAAGGCAGTAGTCTCCATGCAATTGTCCAATGGGTTTATGATTTCCTAAGTTAGAAATATCAGTAATTAATGAAATTCTCAAGCTTGATTTTGAGAAGTGAATTAGTCAGAATTATCTAGTGAACCACTACAAAACTTATAGTGTCTCAGTTTATTTTGTTTATTATTTCTTATCTTATACCACACATCATTTTCTCAAAATAAATGTTTTAAATAGAGCAATTTTTTTTAAAGGAAAAACTATTCACCTCCAATAGTTTGCCTAACTGGGCCAACACTTCTAGTAAAGAAGAGCAACGTCCGGTTTGGAAACCTTCAATATGACAAAGGAAGTGGGCAAAGCCAATAACGCCTTTGCCAAACAATTCCACCATCCCAAGATCAATTTGGTCTTAATCAAAATCCGTTGTTGCACTCTTAATTTTTTTGTAATAAATTTTTTTTAATATATTTATCTTTATCTTTAACTTTATTATGATCATATGAACAATATTCTTATCTTTATTCTTATCATATGAACAATGTTCTTATCTTTGTCTATATTCTTATTATATCTTTATCTTTATTCTTATTCGTATCTTTATCTTTATTCTTACTCTTTTTTTTTTTCTTTTTACATTAAACTTGAATTAATAAGTCACAACATCAATTAAAGCTCTCTTTGGTGGTTTGGCCTAGCTAGTTAATTTGCAAATAGCAACACTTCCCATCGCATTGATAGTTTATGAATGCATTTATGTTGAAAGCATGCATATGCACAATCTCATTCAATTTTCTTTATCTTTATATTACTAGCCTCATCACAAGCACTTACGCTCATTTTCATAGGCTTTTTTGTTGTATTTTGTAGGTAATTATATCTCAGTTGTTTTAATTAGAAAGTAAATGTTAGAAGAAGTAATCGTGAAATAATGTGTTTTCAATTAGTTATTTTTAAAATATTTTAATTGATTGTGGATAGATGTGGGTTTTTATTTATAGATAAAAACTAAACAATAGATAATAATCAAGAAGTTATTGGAAGAAATTTTTTCAAATTAGTTTTCTTTTTTCAAATATATTAAATTGACAAAAATACCCTGTAGCTTAAAAGAGCAAGAAATTATAAATATAGGGTACAATAAGAAATTTATGGTAAAAAGAATAATTAATTCCAGAAGATATCATAAAGGTGTTATGGCTTTTAGAATAGTATAAATAAAAATCTTCTTTAACATAATAAACCAATTTTTATTTATTTTTTGGTGAGAGGAGAGCACCTGTTCATTAAATAGTTCCATTGACACTATTCATTTGTACACCGTGTAGATGTATATGCTAGTTTTCTGTTGAAAGAATGATGGATGATAGCATGGCATGTCCAAGACAACATTATTTTGCCCATGCCTCTGTACAAGTGATCAGCGTTGATGTCTATTATTTTCACTTGCATCTTGCACCTTTCAAACAGCATGGGCAATCCATTCCCTCAAATTTGGCTGAAATATTTCTATTCCACCAAATCAGATCCCAATCACACTATTTAGTTCACTTTAACCCCAAATTTTGAGCAACTCTATTGGGATTTTGATCCAAATTCTTATTTGTTAGTGTCTAATTATTTTATTCTTAATAAGCAAAAAAAATCAATTAGATGATGAGATTTCGTAATTAGGTTTACATTGGTAGGTAAATAAATTTAATTAAATGATTGTAGAGTTTTCATAAACTTGAGGAAAAATTTACTTGTTAGGTAAGTCATGTGCAGTATAAATATGTGAGCTTGTGAGAGTTGTACGTACGAGAGAGAGAATTCTAATATTTGTGAGACCATCTTTGGGAAATGGCGCAAAAGAAATTGGTAAATATATAGTGAGAGTGATGAGAACATCATGTGTAGGGTGTTACTCTTTTATATAATCTTTCTTGGAATTGATTTGTCTTTGTAACTCATCGATGCGGTGGTTGGCTAACTCCGTAACATACTCTTCAGTAATAGATTATGTAAGCTGAGGAGACACTTGAGACTAGGTTGATTTTGATGTGTGAGTATTGGTTGTCTGGTCATACCTAAGGTAATAGGTCATGGCATCTACAAGTTCGGCCAAAGTACACCCATATAACCACTCTTTTTAATAAGGAATATAGACTAAGCTCGAGAGAGCAACAAAAAGATCAAAGTGAGAAAAATACCTAGGATCTACAAAACATAGGGCAGGATGACCAAGTTATAATAGAGGTAGCTTTATCGCAATTGGAATCCTAGATGTGTAAGCAGGAAAATGTGTCGCCACACTCCCATGAATCTCAACATGCCTAGATATGGTACCATTGCTAAGTTAAATTTTAGGAAACTCAAGCCTAAAATGCAGGAATTCTGATAAAAAATAAAAATAAAAAAAATCAATGTATCCATGACTTGTTTGAAGATTGCCTGCTGGATGTGCATGTTTGAAGGGAAAATCTATGATATGTTGCTGAACACAACTTGTAGCTGATTCAATTATGAGCTGAATGTTGTCTTGCTTGAGTTATATGGGACATGTTTTACATATGTTTGCTTGGAATTGAGGTAGGTTATACAAAAGTTTCTCAAAATGTGGGTTGTTTTGTGTTTGTTTTGTAAATGCTTCATTTTATCTCTAAAAAACTCTAGCTATGCATGTCATGATGTTTATGGAATCTGATTTATGATAAGTCTGTTATGGCAATTTGTGATTTTCATGCTTGAAAGATATTAAAATGCATGGTTTTTTGTATGATTAAGCTTGTCTATAAAGAGAAATGATCAATGATGTTATGTTATGTTATGTTATGTTATGTTATGTTATGTTATGTACCTACTTTGAGATGCCAATTTAGATGAAGTTGTCCCATATGGAGCTAGCTCACTTAAAGGCTATGATGAGACCTGGGAAACCTAATGAGATCATACTTGCTTAAATCCACCTAGTATGAAATATTGTACTTCAAAATGCATACTCTGTTTTATAAAACTTCGGTGCATCTGTTTTAAATTTCCTCTGAGATTTTTGTCTCATTATTTTTTAAAATGTGCCTTCACATTTGATGTTGAATTGCTAGACAAGTAGTGATAAGAGGAGAACGTGTGATATAATGTTTAATTGAAGTTTAATATAGTTTAGGTTGCTAGATTGTTTGTGTAACTCTTTTGTAATAGCATTGTATGAAAATGTTTGTTGTTGTATTCATATCAGAAGTGATGTAATGTAAGATGGGTTAGATGAGAGTGTGAGGAGTGTATAAGTTTGTAAACAATGGTAAGATAATTGATGTCTTTCATGTACATATCTAAGCCATATAAAAGTTATGTAAATATAATAAGGATAAACACAAGATAGTTGTCTCTTGAAAATCATTCCATGTACATCATTTACTAGCATATTTGTTTATAGTATTAAGGAGACGTAGCCTATTTACTTGACCTAAAAGAAGCAGGACTTCACCTAGAAGGTAGAGTAGTAGTAATGTATTCAAAGATAGTTTAGATCTAGACACAAGTTCATAGTACCAAGGTTAATACAAAGAACTCCTAGATAAATGTTCATAATATTAATGTTGAATAAAAAGGTAATTCAAAAGTGGACAAAGTAATCACCGTGCCAAGTTTGACAAAATGCTTTCCCACCACCTAATTTGAAAATCTCGTAAGTTGTTATTTCAACTAAAAGGGGTGCAATTTGGTACATAACATAACTGTTAATATAGTATAATGACAGCTAATGGGAGCGTACATGGCGGTTGCTTATTTATTTGCATACTTGAACAGTTCCGGTGGCCCGTGCACGTGCTCGTCTACTCTATATATACTTGTCGTTTTCCTGAGGAAGGGTAAGATATAACCAAAGGTGAAAGTCTAGTTACCTCTCCTCTTCTTACCGTTTACAGAGCTTTTCCCCTTTTTGACTTACCCATCAGAGGATCTTGGGAGTTCACCCTGAACTCGGCTCCCGTCCTCTATTTTGCAGGGCCCGAGAATGCTAGGTCGCCAAGTATCCAGCTTGGACAAGTAGGACACATTGAGCAGACCACCTCGTCAGGTCTCCAACTCGAACAAGTAGGATACATTGAGAAGACCACATCGTCAAGTCTCCAGCTCGGACAAATCCAACATTAACAATAACATTATTGATCCATTCTCTTTATAGACAAGCTTAATCGATCACACCATAAAAGATTAGGAGTTTAGAGTACTTAATAACATGTTTAAATTTATGCAAATAAGCACATGAGGATAAAACATGATAACATGACTTTTTTTCTCTTTTTTCTTTTTTTAAACGGAAAATAAACTCTTAACAAGCTAAACAACTAATATAGATAATTAAAAGAAGAAAATAAAAAGTACAAGAGAAGACACATACTGGTTTGGTCAGTATTTTGGAATTGTATTTGGAAAAATAAACATAGAAATCGAATCTAAAACGTCAAAATCAATAGTTAACCTCTTTGACATTGTTCAAAACCGATCTGGAAAAGCTTAAACTGGACTGGTCAAACTTGGAGAATCTTGATTAGCGCTGGCTGAAGTGTTGACTGAATGAATGACGTGGCAAGTTAACAAGCAATCTTGTTGACGGGTCCTAGTTGCTGTGGCTGGGACATGTCAAGTGAACTGATCGATGATGTGGTTAGTGCATTGACTGGTTAACTAGCCACTGCCATGTGTCTTGATAGGCTAACGTGGTGTACTGGATGTGCAAATTGGCGCTGTCGGTGCATGTGTAATAGCACCATGATGTGCTAACGCGCAGCTGATTTATGCCGCACGTGGAGTGTTTTTCCGGCTAGTTCTTCGGCTGGTTCGGCTCAAAATTTCTTTATATTTTAGTTTATAGTGTCAGTTTAGTGATTTGGGTTGCGGAAGGTGGTTGAATAGTGACTAGTAAAGGTGGTTGTGTTGTTTTCTGGTCAATTTCTGGTGGGTTTGTGATTTTCAGATCGGTCAATGAGAATTCATATTGATTGGGAATGTGTAAAGTGGATCGATTTGTTGCTAATACTACTTGATATAGGATGGATATGCTTGATTGATGATCTAGGGAACAAAATGAAACCAATTTTATTCTATAACTACTCTTAAAATAAAACTAACCATATTCTCAAATATCAACTTCATTCTAAAGTGAATAAAAAGTACATGATAGGCCTATATACAGGTAAATCCTGTATATTCTAAACTTCCACCTTACGGCGCATGCAGTTCTAATTATATTTAAATCCTACTGATAGTAAAGTTTTAATTATTTATTTAAATTCTAATATTAAAGTATTATTATTTTATCCTTACTTATATTTAATATAAGAATTACAAGTAAATCTCATTACACATAATAATTTCTCAATAAACTCTATTTCATGTATAATACCTATTCTCCATCAAATAGAATTTCTCTTTTCTCATCCGTATATGTACACCAGAGATCAAAACACATTATATTGTCTTGTTGATTGTTTATTTATCTTCCATTCAACATACATTTATTGTGGATGTTTTTTTGTTTTATAATATTTCATATAAGATTGAAGACGAATTTCGTAAAATTCCCAACAAACTTTTCCAATTCAGACTTCGACGAAGACAAATTACTAGTAGATCTGCCTATTCCCTAATCCCAGAAATCACAAGCAGCTTGGAGAGCGTTTCATCCACAGTACCTTTGATGAAATAATTATGATCAAAAGGAAGCTATATAGGTACATGTGTTATCAAATGTCGACGACTCATATTTTTATTTTCCACCAAAACTAATTTTCAAGGATTAAATTTCTCAAATTTCTCTGTTTAGGAAGATGGGATAGCACATACAAGAACCATATATATTGACATTGACTAAGGGTGGCAATGAAGCTGAGCTAGCTCATGAGTCACTCGTTAAAGGCTCAGATCAAGCTCGGTTTGTTTTTTAAATGAGCCAATCTTTATGCTTTATTTTGAGCTTGTTTAGTAAAATAATCTCAGCTCAATCTTTTCAAATCTCGGCTCGTGAGTTGACTAGTTTAATATTATTTTAATAATTTTTATTATTATTTATATATACATTTATAATAAATCTATTTATAAACAAATAACTAACATAAATGATTACTTTGTTTGGTGATAATTTGTATAAGAGCTCTTAACGAGCCGAGCCGAGCTTTGGCAAAGCTTAGCCCTTTGGCTACCCTAATGTTGACACAGTAAGCTTGGGTTTTGAAAGTGAGGTGTGGAACAACATGTGTAGTTTCATATTTCTCCCAAAATCACGGAAATTTCTAATTTTTGTAGAAGATAGTATTCATATCCTAACCTTTTTTTTCTTTTCCCCTGAATTTCTTTGCATTTATACGTCTTTAAAGGAAGTGGAGGTTAATCTAAAGTATGGTTTGGTTTCTACTTTGTTGTCTTCGTCTTGATTTTTTATTCTTATGTTGTTCTTTAATTTTAATAAAAACGAAACAAATAATAAATAAACAGAATTAATCATATAATATACATACAATAGCATATAAGTCTCAGATCTCTTAGGATAGAATTAAATAATATAAACATACGTAATTAAAAATAATAATATAAACTTAAATATCATAATTTTTATTTATTTATAGAATCAGCAGTAAGCCTGCTGAAATAGAGCACACCAAAACATTCACAAACTTCTTAGCAAAAAAAAACATTCCCAAACTTCAAAGCAGATGCAGCATATGTAGATACCTAATGCTAACTATTTACTTGTTGCTCTTTTGCCCAACATGAAGTCCAGTAAAGTAAGCCCGAGGGTTGCCCTCAAAAACACCTCTTGGTATAGATGTTCCGCTACCACCAGGAGCTTTCATCGATCCTCCACCGCCACCACCAGCACCACCACCGCCACCTTTAGCTCCCCCACCACCGCCACCTTTAGCTCCCCCACCACTGCCACCACCTCCACCACCTTTGCCACCACCTCCACCGCCACCACCACCTTTGCCTCCACCTTTACCACCCATCTCCAAAATCACTCAGACAGAAGATTTACTATAGGCTTTATCAAAATTAGTTCATATAAGAAATGCATGCTTAAGCTGACAATTTATAGGGAAGAAAGTGGAAGTGACAATATCAATTAAAGCTCTTTTTGATGTTTGGCTCAGCTAAGTTTTCTTTTGGGGTTTTCTAAGGTGTATTTATTAAAATTTTATAAATTAAAAATTAATGATTAAACTAGAAACAATGTAATCCTTAAAAGACTAAAATAGTAAATAAAAAAAATTACTTTCAGGTGGACACCGTTAATTTTACCTACTTTTGATAGATGTTGGATTTCTCAATTATCAACGAGGTAACTCTCAAATAGGCTGACAATTAATTAATTCCAAGAGTATAGCTCTAACATATCTACATGTCAATGTAATATAACATAACATCAGTTGTCCACATTTTTATATTGACAATAAATTTAATATTTTAACAAAATTAAATTAAAATGGAGGACATACTAATATTATAATATATAAAAAACGGTATTTTCTTTCAGTCTCTCCTGTTGTGTGACATCCCCCTCCACTCTCTCTCTCTCTCTCTCATTTCATTCTTTCTGTCTCATTTAGTTTCCAGAAATTCATATAAGTGCAATACTTGGTTCAATGGCAGATGGAGCAAAAATGTGATGATAAATTTGTTCAAAATAGTACAAAAGTAGAGGAGTTGTGGATAGGATTCGTAAAAATTTATATATTTTTAATAACTATATATCAATAGTAATTAAAATTAAAATTTTCAGTTATTTTATTTAATAAGTTATAAATAATTATAATATTATAAATTAAATTTTTTTTAAATAATATGATTTAAAAGAAATATTAAGAGTACAGTTTTTATTATTATAATATTGTTGTGTTAATTTTTTTTTTCTATCTTTATAATTCAAAGAAAATTATATATATATATATATATATATATATATATTATAAATTATTTTTTATTAATTATAATTTCTTGATATGTACATCAATTGTTGATGAACATATATGTATATATGTATCATAAACATGATTTACGAGCAATACTTGTACCACAAAAACTAGTATATATATGGGTATATAATATTCCTCTAATTTTTTTAATTAAACAATTTATTAGTTATAAAAAAAATTAAGGTTTTTATTAAGATAATAAATTTAAAAACAAAAGTAAGTATTTCATATGAAAATAGAAAAGTAAATTATTTTTTTTTTTGCTATTTTAGAGTACAAAAAGATTTTGTAGTATTTACTCCAAATTATTTTATACCACTGTCAGTTTGTTCATCCATCTAGAGAGTGGAGAGTGTCGATTTTTCTAAACTTTAGACCTTAGTGTCATATCATCAACTTTAGACCTTACTGTCATATCATCAAATTTTAAAGGAGAAAAATATAATTTGTTCATCTTCATCTTTATTTTTATCATATATTATCAAAGTATACGAATGGCATGCTTTAGAGGACAATTTATAAGGATGAAAGTGAAAGTGAAAGTGAAAGTGAAAGTGACAGTGACAATATAAATTAAAGCTCTCTTTGGTGGTTTGGCCTAACTAGTTAATTTTCAAATGGCTTTCACTTTCCATAACATTGATGATTGTGTTAATTTACGATTCAATTATAGGTCACTGTGTTGAAAAGCATGCCTACACATAATGTTCTTATCTTATCTTTCTATTTGTATTTCTTTTTATTTTATCTTTATCATTATTTTTATATTAGATTATATATTAATAAAAGGAATTAATACAAGAACGATGCTTTAGAGGACAATTTATAAGGAAAAAAGTTGAAGTGGCAATCAATTAAATCTCTTTTTGGCGGTTGGCCTAGCCAGTTAATTTACAAATGGCTCTTAGATTTTCATCAATCGCCCTGATAAATGCAATAATTTATAATTAAATTAGGTCATTGCATTGAAAGTATGCATTTACAAATATGTTCTTATTTTTATCTTTATATGACATGTTTTAGCAGAGAACTGATAAGAAAAAAAAGTAGTAGTGACAATATCAATTGAAGCTCTATTTGGTGATTTTTGGCCTAGCTAGTTAATTTGTAAATGGCTCTCACAGTTTCCAACGCATTGATGAATACGTTAATTTACGATTCAATAAGGTTATGTCACTGTGTTGAAAGTATGGATTTGCATATATGTTTTTATCTTTATCTTTATGACATGTTTAAGGAAAAAAGTGACAATATCAATTAAAGCTCCTGTGGTGGTTTGGTCTAACTGGCTAATTTGCAAATAGCTCTCACATTTTCTATCGCACTGATGAATGCGGTAATTTACGATTTAGGTCACTTTGTTGAAAATATGCATATTATACATAATCTTTATCTCTTATCTGTATATTATTAAAATAAATTAATATAAGAACTACGCTTTAGCCGACAATTTAGAGGAATGAAAGTAGACGTGAAAATATCAATTAAATCTCTCTTTGGCGCTTGGCTCCTCTTTATCTTTAGGAAAAATTACACTCCATTAATTCCTTTAAGATTTGGTAATATGACTAAAGTTCAAAATTTGAAAAATCGCACTCACAACTCTTGACGGATGAAAAACCTAATGATGTAAAAAAATAATTTATAATATATTTATCTTCCAATTATCAAAAGTCATATTTTATTTTATTTTTTTCAACTGAGTCCTAGATACTATTTTTTTTTTCTTATATTACCCTATACTTTTAGATTTTTTTAATTAAATAATAATATACTATATTAACCTAAATTTTTATTTTCACTTCACTGTCTCTAATTAAATAAAAAAATAAAATTAAGCACCAAGTAAATTGAAGTGAATTTTTTTTTTCACTAAAAAAATTGAAGTGATAATCTAAAGAGAATTTTTTTTTTTTTTTATAAATTTCACTAAAAGTAAATAAATCATGTTATAACTTTTAAGAGATAAAAAAAGTCATACTTTAAGAAAAGATTTTTCTCTGTTAGACTTTAAATTAGAATATCTATATTTACACGGCCAAAATATTTGAAAACAGTCTCTTTTTATCAAGGAATCAAAGAGACAAAAATACCCTTCAGGGAAGAAGAGCTGAGTCTGGAACCTTCGGGCAAATGAAGTGGCCAGAGCCAATGACGCCGTTGCCAGACAAAATCCATTGTTGTACTCTTAATTTTCTGTGACAATTTATTGTCCATCAATATCCCAGTAAGTTGTAGACTCGTAGGTGGTAGCAGTGGTTTCGGCATATGGATATTCAAGTTTATGGCTATGGAGAAAGTGAAAAAGGACTATAATAATTAAGGGTATTATTGTCTTCTAATTTTTTAAAATTATTTATAGACTGTGTCTCTAGTTAATCAGTTGTGTAAACTAGTAATCGTCGAAAATATATTAAGTGTAAAGTATTTAATTAAGTAAAAGAATTGAAGAAATCAATTACTATATATATATATTTTTAAACTAATAAACAGTAATTAATTGAAAATCATGCATATACACAATGTTCTTATCTTATCTGCTTATTTATAACTTTATCTTTATTTTTATATTATATTATCAAAAGGAATTAGTAAGTGACATTATCAATTAAAGCTCTTTTTGGTGGTTTGGTCTAGCTCTTAATTTGTAAATGGCTCTCACACTTTCCATCCCATCTTATTGATAATTTATGAATGCGTTCATGTTGAAAGCATGCATGCATATGCATAATCTTCTTCGGAGGCAATAGTAAATAGTAAATGGGAGTTGAATCCAATACCTATTAGAAAACTCTTGAATAAAATATTATCAAACCAAGTGAGAGTTTATATTAATTATTTCATATAAATATATTTATTATAAATTTATACAAATATATTAAACAAATCGGCTCGCGAGATTATGAATCGAGTTTTGAAAAGAATAAGCTTTGCTCATTTTATCTTCAAATAAAATTTAAGATCAACTCTTTTTGAGAAAATGAGCTAAGTTTAATCCGAACCGTAACAAATAGTTCACAAACTGTTAAAGAACTAGTCAACTAGTTCAGCTCATTGCTACCATGTCTACCATGGTCTTCTCACCCTATAATCACTCCATAGCTTTTGTCAATTACTCTGCTTTTGTTAATCGCCCACCGAGACCTAAGATAGTGGGAAATCACAAAAATGATGAGTTTGCTCGAAACCCAACCCAATTCAATTAAGATCTTTATTTACTTCTATTTATGTTCCTCTCTGAGAAATTCAAAAAACAAAACGATGAATAAAAGCAAGTGAAAAGGGGATCGTAGATAATATTGTCATCATCTTTCTCATTACTTGGCCTGATATCTATGGAATTAAATCCTACATGAATGGATTTTGGGTGTTTTAAAAAATTTAGTGGGAGTACTGCTGGGAAAATAGTATAGAAGACATAAAGGAGACTTGAAGGTTTTGGGACATGTTGTAATTTAACATTATCTTTAAAGAGATATTGTCTACATACTCTTACAATTTATGAGTTACAAAAAGTTCCTTCCAGAATACAACAAAAACTTTTAGAATTTTGATAACAACTTCTTATGGAAGCCATATATATGTAATGAGTAGTCACTATTCTAAGAAGTATAACCACATATTAAAATTTTATGAATAGCCACAGAATCAACAATTGTGCCTACTTATATCAATAAACTACCAATTTGAAATGCAATAGTTGTGTTTCCTTGCACAAATAATCAATAGTTGTAACTCTTGCATATATTACTGATATACTCTTCAAAAGGCATTCCAACTAGTAACTTATATTATAATTTGTAGTACAACAAGTACTCTTTCTTTTTTGCAAACCATTTTATACAATGTTTTGAAACATGGATTGGCAACCGTTCAGCCATCACTTAGATGTTATTTCGAACTGGATTAGGCCTAAAACCCCGAATAGCAATTGACATGTATTGATGCAGTTGATCAAGACAAATTGTTAGACTGTGTTAAGATTAAAAATAAAATTAATATATGAAAATAACTTGTAATAGATTATTTTTATTGTTTTATTAGTTTTTAGTTAACATTTTTTATTTCTTATCTAATATCAAATTATTACATATGCATAATCAATATATATATATAAATTGACCTAACAATTGACTCGAAGACTTAGAATTCGAACACTTATCCAATAAACTCCTAAATCGAATTCAAAACATTACTTTTATGTGCTGGGGTTGCCATTAAGAAAAAGAAAAAACACAATGATGTATGCGTCGGAAAAGGACGAGAAATTGAGAAACAAAGAAGACTAGAAGAGTTATGTAATCTTTTAACAGGGACCTACCAATTTACTTTTCCGTACACCCATCATTTTTGGCTTGTTCACATACCAATGTCCTATAATTCTTTTGTGAGTGGAGAGGACTTGTTCATCAAACAATACCAGCGACACTAATCATTTGTGCTCAATCATCTTTGTCGAATAATTCATTTCACTTGCTTCTAGTTCTAGCGCCTTTCAAACAGCATGGGCAATTCTAAATTTATGGAGAACGACTCTTCATAATTTTGCTTCTATCCACTCCCTTAAATTTTCGCCCCGAATATTTTTAGTCCACCAAATCAGATACCAATCACACCGATGAGGTTCACTCTGACAAAAAAATTTAATGTTATAAAAGCAATACCAATAATTAAATTAAAAAATTTCTCAAATCTCAAGTTATTAATTCACTCTTTTCATCCTATTGATGAAATCAAAAATAATTTCTAATCTCTTGACATAGCTAGTTAGTTTGCAAATATCTCTCACACTTTTCATGGCATTAATTAATGCATTAATTTACAATTCAATTAGGTTACTTTGCTAAAAATATGTTCTTATCCTTATCTTTATCTTTATTTTTATATGACATGCTTTAGCCGACAATTTATAAAGAAAAAGTGAAAGTGACAAGTTCTTTGCCAGAATGTGTGGGATACCCTACTTACATTTTCACTTTTTCAATCAAATACAAAAAAAAAAAAAAAAACAGAAAAAAGAAAAAAAGAAGTGGCAATATCAATTAAACCTCTCTTAGGTGGTTTGGCCTAGTTAGTTAATTTGCAAATGTTGTCACACTTTCCATCACATAATTTACAATTCACTTAGGTCATTGTGTTGAAAGTATGCATATTATACATAATCTTTATATTATATATTATTAAAATGAATTAATATAAGAACTACATGCTTTTAGCTACAATTTAGAGGGATGAAAGTGGAAGTGATCACAATGTCAATTAAAGCTCTCTTTGGTTTTTGGCCAAACTAGTTATCATTCTCTTTATCTTTAGAAAAAATTATATTTACTTCTCTTAAGATTTGGTGATATGACAATAAGGTTCAAAATTTTAAAAAATAGACACTCCTCTCCCTGGATGGAAGAAAAAAACTAGTGAGGTTAAAAAATAATTATATATAATTTATGTATCTTCAAACTATTAAAAAGTCATATTTTCACTTTTTACTTTTCAATTGAGTCCTAGATACTGATTGTTCTTATATTACCATATTCCTTTAGGCTTTTTAAATTAATAATAGTATATTGTATTAACCTAAATTTTATTTTAGTCTCTAATAAAAAAAATAACATCAAGTAAATTGAAGTGATTTTTTTTTATTAAGAAAATTGAAGTGATATTCTAAAGAGAAAAATTGTATGACTTATAAGTTCCATTAAAAATAGATAAATCATACTACAATTTTACGTGAAAAAAAAAATCATATTTTAATAATATTGTCTCTAAATAAGTGTTGGATTTTAAATAAGAACATCTATATTTACAAGGCCAAAATATTTGGAAACACAGTCTCTTTTTTTAGTAGAATCAAAGGGACAAAAATGCCCTTCAGGGAAGAAGAGCCAAGTCCGGTTTGGGAACCTTCGGGCGAATGTAGTGGCATGAGCCAATGACTTATAATTAAAGGTATTTTTATCTTCTAATTTTTAAAAATTATATAGACAAAAATTTATTATATTAATTATTAAAATAAAATAAAAACTTAACAGTAATTAATTGAAATCATACGTATGCATAATTTTATTTTATAATCTTTATATTTATAACTTTTTTTATTTTTAAATTATATTATCAAAATGAATCAATAATGGTATTATCAATTAAAGCTCTTCTTTAACTAGTAAATTTGCAAATGGCTTTCACACTTGCCATACCAGCATTGGTAAGTAGTATAGAGAATTTCCACATTAATAGTAATAGAGGAACCCACCAACCTACTATTCCGTACACCCATCATTGTTGGGGGGTTCACATATCAATGTCAGTTCTTTATCTTTATCTTTATTTTTATATCTTTATATTAATATCTTGTTATATTCAATAATTCTTTTGTTAGGGAAGAGGACCTGTTCATCAAATAATTCCAGTGACACTTATTCCACCAAATCAGATCCCAATCAGACTCGCTCTTAACAAAATTTTGTGCCACTCTTCTAATTCAGACTTGGAGATCGGTTCATCACCGGTGTATTATGAAAAACTAGTGATAACTCCCCTATTATTAATATAATAATATAATAAGACTTTCACAAGTGAATAAATTTATTTTTTTATCATTAATTGATTGATTTTAAGAAGTAAAATTTCAATAAAGTATAAATTAAAATTTTAGACCCTCAAGCAACACTCTAACCCAAGCCGTCACAACCCAACAACATGTCTTTATCTTTATTTTTTCTGATATTTTCTACCTCAACACTGAAATTCCTAATTTTTATAGAAGATAGTATTTTCTAATGTTTTAAAAGCTGGATCAGTAATGGACTCAAAAAATTTGTCTAGTCTCGAGTTATTGGTTCAACTGGGATCAAATCGATGGATAGATCAGATGACATCATAAAGATATTTAATTATATATTTTAATATTGTATAACATTTTCTGTTAACTATAAAAATGAAAGAAGAAAACAAAAAGATAATAATTCAATATTCATCAAATCATATAAAAATAAGTCAAATCTTATTATTAATAGTTAAAACAACAATAGATGATATATTGTGCATCATAACAATATATTAAGTAATAAAGGCACCATCAATATAAAATACAATTGTTTCACTAATATTCAATATAAAATATAAATATTTTATCAATCCTTAATATAAATAATAATTTAAAATTTTGGTTCGACTTAATCAACCTAACACTAATTCTTTTAGTATTTACCAGTTTTAACTGGTCCAACTACTAAAATTTGGTACGTATGTTATCAAATTTCAACAATTGTTCTTTTATTTTCCACCAATACAATTTTCAAGGATTAAAATATCTCAATTTTCTCTGTTTAGGAAGATGGGATAGCACATACAAGAGCCATATATATTGATGTTGACTAGGGGTGACAATGAGTCGAACTAGCACATGAACCATTCGTTAAGGGCTCAGATCAAGCTCGGCTCGTTTAAAAAGTGAGCCAATCTTTATGCTTTATTTTGAGCTTGTTCAGTAAAATAACTCGAGCTCAATCTTTTCAAAACTCGGCTCGTGAGTTGGCTAGTTTAAAATTATTTTAATATTTATATATATATTATAATAAATCTATTTATAAATAAATATTAATATAAATTATTACTTGATTTGGTGATAATTTATACAAGAGCCCTTAACGAGCCAAGCCGAGCTTTGCCAAAACTCAGCTCTTTGGCTACCCTAATGTTGACACAGTAAGCTTGGGTTTTGAAAGTGTGAGGTGTGGAACATGTGTAGTTTCATATTTCCCTCAAAATCACGGAAATTTCAAATTTTTGTAGAAGATAGTATTCATATCCTAACCTTTTTTTTCTTTTCCCTGAATTTCTTTGCATTTATACGTCTTTAAAGGAAGTGGAGGTTAATCTAAAGTATGGTTTGGTTTCTACTTTGTTGTCTTCGTCTTGACTTTTTATTCTTATGTTGTTCTTTAATTTTAATAAAAACGAAAAAAATAATAAATAAACAAAATTAATCATATAATATACATACAATAGCATATAAGTCTCAGATCTCTTAGTATAGAATTAAATAATATAAACTTAAATACCATAATTTTTATTTATTTATAGAATTAGCAGTAAGCCTGCTGAAATAGAGCACACCAAACATTCACAAACTTCTTAGCAAAAAAAAAAAAAAAAATTCCCAAACTTCAAAGCAGATGCAACATAGCTAGATAGCTAATACTAACTATTTACTTGTTGCTCTTTTGGCCAACATGAAGTCCAGTGAAGTAAGCACGAGGGTTGCTCTCAAAAACACCTCTTGGTATAGATGTTCCGCCACCACCAGGAGCTTTCATCGATCCTCCACCGCCACCGCCACCGCTGAAGCCTCCACCGCCACCTTTAGCTCCCCCACCACTGCCACCACCTCCACCACCTTTGCCACCACCTCCACCACCTCCACCACCTTTACCGCCACCCTTACCACCCATCTCCAAAATCAAGCAGAAAGAAGATTTACTAAAGGCTTTATCAAAATTAGTTCATATAAGAAATGCATGCTTAAGCTGACAATTTATAGGGAAGAAAGTGGAAGTGACAATATCAATTAAACCATCTTTTTGATGTTTGGCTCAGCTAGTTTTCTTTTTGGGTTTTTCTAGCGTGTATTTAAGTAAAAAAAAAAAAACTAAAATAGTAAATAAGTCAAAAAAAAAAAACAAATTTACTTTCAGGTGGACCCTGTTAATTTTAACCTAGTTTTGATGGATGTTGGATTTCCCAATTATGAACTTACACACAATGTCCACATTTTTATAAGCATAATAAATTCATTTTTTTTCTTTATTAAATAAATTAAAATAGAGGAGGGAGCAAAAATGCGATGATAAATTGGTTCAAAATAGTACAAAAGTAGAGGAGTTGTGGACAGTGGAGGAGCTAGACATTTATTTTTGACGGGGTTAACTAAAATTTTATATAAATGTATTCAACTATAGTAATATAAAAAAATATAAAAAACTATATATGAAATTCAATAACTCAACATAATAAATATTTTTTTTAAGCTACTAAAGTAAAATAGTAGTTTTAACTCATTAGTTTTGTAGTCTTAAATATTAACTCATTAGTATTGTAATGTAAAAAGTGAAAATGTTATATGACTTTTACTTTTGGAAGAGGCCAGGATATTAAACAAGAGAATAATAAAATGTTAATAATTAATTCTAAATTATAATATTAATATTTTTGAGAAAAAAAATTTAGGGAAGGGGAGCCATGGCCTCCTCTGGTTCCTTAAAAGCTCTTCCCTTCATTGTGGATAGGATTTGTAAAGATCTTAGGATCTAGTGGATTTTGAATTTTTTTAGTCTAATCATAAGAAAATAATGAATGTAAGATTACATAGAAGGGTCAATCTTGAATTTGTTCTTTGATTAATTTTCTGAAAATCATTACTAATTTTTGGTTCTGCAAACTTTGGTAAATTAAAATTTGAGAAGGAATTGTTTCTTCCCATTTATTTAATATTGGTTCAAATTTTAGCTTGTTTCCTACCTTCCGTCTTTCTCTTGCCGCAGGGGGAGGTTTGGTGATAAAGGAGAAGTAGAATAGTAAAGAGAGAATGAGAAAAGATAGGGTGAAGTGGCATATTAATGAGCTTCAAATTGTGGGATTACTGGTTTTTTATGGTTTGAATAATTCTACAGCCCACAAAAGAAAAAAAAGACTCAGAAAATAAAATAAAAGAGATATCTAATTGTTGTGTAGTACATCAAAAACGGAGGGAGAGAGAAAAAGAATTAATAATGGAGGAAGAGATCTAGTAATTTATTAAGTTCGGTTATTATTTATTTGAATTACTAACATGTCCTTTAATAATTATTTTTTTGTAAGTACATGTGAATATTTTTTTTTTAAAAATTTATGAATTTAATTTTTTTTAAATTTATTATTTATTTATGAATATAAACTTGATTTATTAGAAGAAATTTTATTTTCTTAAATACTTGAGTTTTTACTATTACATAAATTATTTTTAGTTTCTTTTTTGCAGATTTTTGATGTTTTTTCTAATTCATCTCTATTTTAATATTCTAAAATCTATATTTTGTTATAACTAATATAATCAATAGTAATAAAATAATTTCTCATTATTTTATTTAATAAGTTACCATGATTATCAGTATTGATAAATTAATATTTTTTAAACATATATGAATGAAAAATATATTAAAGTATTGCTTTTCATGATTCTATTGTGTTGTGTTTAATGCCTCTTCCATCTTTAGAATTTACTATATAAAAAATATTTGTTAATTTATTATGAATTAAATTTACATAGTATTAGTTTTTATATTAATTTAATTTTTAAAATACTCATTGTTGATCCATTATACATACGTAAGTATTATTAACCGATTGGAATTTATTTTAATTATAGTTAATGTGCTTTAATCAATCTTTTTTTTATCTTGTAAGAAATAAAGTTGAGTGACAATCAATTTAAAGCTCTCTAAGAGTGGTTTTGGCCACCCTAGCTAGCTAGTTATATTTGCAAAGGCCTCTCACACTTTGCGTTAATTATTCCGTTTCAATTAGGTCATGGTTAAAAGTATGCATTTTATAAATATATGTTATCTTATTTATCTTTATTTTTATATATATGAGACGCTTTAGCGAACAATTTATAACAAAAATGGAAGTGACAATATCAATTAAATCTCTCTTTGGTGGTTTGGCTTAGCTATTTAATTTGCAAATGCTCTCACACTTTCCATCGCATTGATGAATGTGTCAATTTACTTACACAAATATTATTTTATATAACATGCTTTAGTGGACAATTTATAAGGACTAAAGTGACGTGACAATATCAATTATACCTCTCTTTGCTGGTAATTTGGCCTAGCTTAATTTGCAATGACTGTCACACTTTCCATTGCATTAATGAATGTGTTAATTTATGATTCACTTAATTAGGTCTCTATGTTAAAACTATGCATATTATACATAATCTTTGCCTTTTATCTTTTATTATATTATATATTATTAAAATGAATTAATATAAGAACTGTATGCTTTAACTAGACATCTCTTTGGTGTTTGCCCAAGGTAGTTATCTTTCTCATTATCTTTAGAAAAAAATTACATTCCCTTCCCTTAAGGTTTGGTGATATGACATTGAGGTTCAAATTTTGGAAAAATTGACCCCTCTCTAGATAGATAAAAACTAACCGTGTTAAAAACTAATTATGTATAATGCATGTATCTTCAAACTATCAAAAAGTCATATTTTTATTTTTCTCTTTTCAATTAAGTTCTAGATACTATTTTTTTCTTATATTACCCTATTCTTTTAGATTTTTTTAATTAATATATAATAGTATATTGTATTAACCTAAATTTTATTTTACTACATTGTCTCTAATAAAAAAATATATTAAGCACCAAGTAAATTGAAGTGATATATATATATATTTCTTATATTAAGAAAATTGAAGTCATATTCTGAAGAGAAAAAATATATAACTCATAAGTTTCATTAAAAATAAATAAATCATTTATAATTTTACGAGACAAAAAAAGAGTCATACTTCAATAAATTTTCTCTCAAAATAAATGTTGGAATTTAAATTAGAACAACTATATTTACATTTCCAAAATATGTGTAAACACAATCTCTTTTTATCATAGAACCAAAGAGACAAAAATACCCTTCAGGAAAGAAGAGCAGAGTCTGGTTTGGGAACCTTCGGGCAAATGAAGTGGCCAGAGCCAATGACTTAGAATTAAAGGTATTTTTATCTTCTAATTTTTAAATATTATATAGAATGTATTTCCAGTTAAATCAGCTGCTTAAATAGTTATCTCCAAAAATCTATACTATTATAAAATAAGAGTGTTCTAAGTTTTATATTGTAGTTTTTAATTCAACATACCTTATTAAAAGGGATGATAGTATCCTCCTAAGTTTTGACTTCTTTTTAAAATAAAATTTTATTATTTATTAGAAACTACTTACTTTTTCTTATAATTAAGAAAAATAATTAACACAAACAAAAAACTCATGCATTATTAATTTCAATTAATCAATTTTTTTGAGAAAACAACATCTAAAAACTTATCTCATTCCCTTTATTTTATACAACAATTATAATATTTTTATATTATTTCTTAATTAAAAAACAAAATTCTTGAACACGTGTAATAGATCTAGTATATTAAAAGTATAAAGTATTTATTAAGTAAAAGAAAAAAAGAGATCCATTAATATATATAAATTTGAAACATTTATTATATATTAGTTAATAAAAACTTAAAAGTAACTAATTGAAATCACACATATGCATAATGTTATTATCTAATCTTCTTATTTATAACTTTTTTATTTTTATATTATATTATCAAAATGAATTAATAAGTGGCATTATCAATTAAATCTCTCTTAGTCTTTGATGGTTTGGCCAGACTAGTCAATTTACAAATGGCTCTCACACTTTCCATCCCATTGACAGTAATATAGAAAATTTCCACATTAACAGTAACAGAGGAACCCACCAATCTACTTTTCCGTATACCTATTATTTTTGAGTAGTTCACGTATCAATGTCATTTATTTATTTTTATCTTTTTATTAATATAATAATATTATATATTAAAGTCAATAATTCTTTTGTGAGTGGAGAGGACCTGTTCATCAAATAATTCCAGTGACACATCATTTATGTCCAACAACATTATTTTGCCCATCCGTTACGGTGAGCGGTGAGGTCTTCTATCTGTCCAATCACAAATAAATTTACATAGAGTAACTTTATCACGTAACTCCTATAACAAGTCAACAAATTTGTTCCATCTCATAACTCATTTTACTTAAACAATCTAATTAGATTTAAAATAACGAAAGCTTATAATAAATTAATTATTTCACCAACTACTCACAAATCTCTCCAATATTTCTCTTCGTATTAAATTATTTTTTTCTCTTTCTATCACTTCTCAAGTCTAACACTCTCCTCTCACCATCTTCATTGATCTCTCTCTCTCCATCCACCTCAATCAACCCATTGTCATTGATCACTACCGCCTCTACCATAAGACTTTTATTGAAATATTATAATAGAGTTATAATTTACATTTTCCTACCATTAAAAAAACAAAATTAACACAAACAAAAAATTCATGTATTATTAACTTCAATTAATCAAATTTTTTTTTAGAAAGCAACATCTTTTAAAACTTTTCTCCTTCTCTCTATTTTATACAATAATTATAATATTTTTATATTATTTCTAATTAAAAAAAAAAAAATTCTTGGACAGGTGTATAAGCATGAGTAATAGGTTTAATATATTAAAAGTATAAAGTATTTATTAAAGAAAAGAAATGAAGAAATCCATTAATATATATAAATTTGAAACATTTATTATATATTAATTAATAAAAAAATAAAAACTTAAAAGTAATTAATTGAAATCATACATATGCATAATGTTATTATCTAATCTACTTTTTTATAACTTTTTTATTTTTATATTATATTATCAAAATGAATTAATAAGTGACATTATCAATCAATTAAACCTCTCTTAGTCTTTGATGGTTTGGCCAGACGAGTAAATTTACAAATGGCTCTCACACTTGCCATCCCATTGACAGTAAATATTGAGAATTTCCACATTAACAGTAATAGAGGAACCCACCAATCGACTTTTCCGTACACCCATTATTTCTGGGTAGTTCACATGTCAATGTCATTTATTTTATCTTTTATCTTTCTTTTTATATCTTTATATTAATATACTAATATCATGTATTAAAGTCAATAATTCTTGTCACCCACCTCACCACCTCAATCAACCCATTGCCATTGATCACCAAACTCTTTACTAGAACACTTTATTAAAATATCTCTAGAAATATTGTAATAAATTTTATTGTAAAAATATTAAATTTATCCTCATATATAAATAAAAAATAAAAGTAATGAAGTCAATTGATACGAATTATCTATAAAATTTAGAAATTTTTTTATTATCATAATAAATGCCCTCTTTTACCACATTTTTAATGTCACAAGCTAACACTTGTTTTTCTTGTTAGGTAGAGCGATAGTTAATTACATTGGCAAACTAATTTGCAATATAAAAGCCCCCAATTTTTCTAGGCACATTGTCTAGAAGTTCAATAAATTAAGTGTGAACTTTAAAGTTTACTATGAAAATTTCGGTAAGGACAGTTGTGGTCAATGGCTGTGGGGTTCTCTGACATGGTAGGAAGGGCTGAGGGAAGGTGGGATGAAGATAGTGAGGAGAGAGAGTTAGATTTGAGAAGGAAGAAGGGCAGGAGAGAGAAAATTAAATAAATAGTTTGATATGAGAGAGAGTTGGTGGGTGATTAGAAATAAATTAATTTATTACAATATTTGGTTATTTTAAATCTGATTAGATGGCATAAGTAAATGACTTATTAGGTGACATAAATTTATTGTTTTATTACAGAGAGTCATGTGAAGAAATTACTCTATATAAGTTTTTCTCTCTTCAAACACCATGGGCAATGCTGAATTATAAAAATGACTGTTCA
Source organism: Quillaja saponaria (assembly GCA_029379385.1). Lineage (NCBI taxonomy): Eukaryota > Viridiplantae > Streptophyta > Magnoliopsida > Fabales > Quillajaceae > Quillaja > Quillaja saponaria. Next base: position 11,263,104 of record CM055614.1, on the reverse strand, counting down.
GAAATTTGCTTCCTTCCACTATCTCAAATTTTGCCCTAAATATTTCTATTCCACCAAATCAGATCCCAATTACACTGATCAAGTTCACTCTAATAATAAGAATTCACAATACATATAAGTAAATGATATATTCTCTTATCATCAATTAATTAATTTAAGAGTGGGGCTCCAACATTGTATCAGAGTAAGGTTCTAGACCCATCAGCAAGCTCTTCCAACAACACTTACACCCAAGCCGTCACAACCTAAAACTGTGTCATATCTTTATCTTTTCTGATATTTTCCTTCTAATCACTGAAATTCCTAATTTTTTTGTGAAATATAGTATTTTCTAATGTTTTGAAAATTAGACCAATGATCGACTTGAAAATTTGTTATGTCTTGTATCATTGATTCAATCGGGTTCAGACTGATAGTCTAACCCGGAGAATGTCATAAATAAATTTAATTATATATTTTAAATATTATATAAAATTTTCTATTAATTATAAATACTAAATACACAAAAAAAGATATTAATTTAATATTCATTAAATAATAATAAAATCACATCACAAATAGTCATTATTAATAGTTAATTTGATAATTGGTTGATTTATTGTGCATCACAATATTCAAATTCAACTTATGTATCAAAATAATAAAGACAACATCAATATAAAACATAATTGCTTCACTAATTTTTAATATAAAAAATACAAATATTTCATTAATTTTTAATATAAATAATAGTTTAAAAAAATTGTTCGGTTCAATCAACCCGGCACCGATTCTATCTTCTTCTTCTTTTTTTTCTAATTTTTACCAATTTTGACTAGTCCAACAACCAAAACTTGGGTGGCATTCACGAATAATTCGAACTCAATATTTGACGAATAATTCAAATTTGAACTATTTGAAATAATACATGTTTTATTAAAAATATATATATAATACTTTTTTTATATATACCAAAATACTTCTAAATATTCAAATATTTGAAATTTTATCCGAATTCGAATTTCAAATTAAGTTTGAATAAGTATTCGAATTCAGATAGTGCACTATTTGAAACTCTTTGATTTGAGTTACACACCTAACCGAAATGATTCTTTGGTTAAACTCTATCCAATTTCCACTTGGAAAACGATCCAACCAGTCGGACCTGCCAATCCGATCCAATTTTTGAAACATTGATATTTTCATATCCTAACTATTTTTTTCTTTGTATTTTTATGTTTTTAAAGGAAGTGGAGGTGAATCTAAAGTATTCTTTGGTTTCTACTCAGTTGTCCTCTCTTTTTCCATAACTATATTTTTCACTTTAGGCTTATCTATTGTTTTAATCCTTTAGAATTATATCAGTTTTCAGTTCAGTCATCCAAGAATTTTTTACAATCAATTTAACCTTCAAGATTCATAATTTCTTAATATTAAGTTCCATTATTCCATTTACATGTTATAGGATTACGAAATATCCACACTTAACATAAAAATAATAACACATATAAGTTATTTTTATATCTTATACAACCTTTTTGGTCATTCTATAATTAAATTATTGTACTTATGCATAACATGAGAATGAGAGAATGTAACTTGATTGAAAACTTCTAAACTCTAGATAATAAAATTGACCGAAAACATTACTGAATGACTAAATTAAAAGTTGAGCCAATCCTAAGAGATTAAAACAGTAGTTAAGCCATTTTATTTATTATTACTTCCCAATTAAATTTTTTTTTAACTTTGCTCCATTTGTTTTAACAAAAAATATAATATCTATGGTAAAATTTTCTAAAAATTCTTTTCTTCGATGTAATTTTCTTTATTTGGCACACAAGAAAAAATTTTCAACTTTTTTTTTGTTTTTATAATAAACAAATTTTTTTTTTTCCAAATATTGAAAACAACTATGTTAGACATAAAAAAAAAAACAAAGTGATGTACATAAACAACTTGCCTCCACAAACAAAATACATCTCTCATTTCTAGAGACAATAAATATCTTTGAAAACTTATCATCGGCATTCAACATCAATGCCAAATCCTTCCCATTTTCATTGCTTCCTTATAAACTCCGATGTATATATTAATTGTCTCTACATTCGGATGTAAAGTGAAATGCCTCAAACCTAATTGATCTTGTGGGTTATATAAACAAAACAATCACACATCTCAAAATTAGTATATGGCACTATTTTTTAGGTACTACACAAAGCCCTGCTATTTCAAGCATCCAACACCAAGTTCCGGGGACCTGAAATAGATTTCAGTAATTGAAGTTTAACAAAGGCCACCTATCAGCAATTGTGTTTATCTTTGGTACAAGTAACTATAAATAATGTCCAATTCAAACAACTCAACACCAGTTAACCAATAAAGAATGCAAAAAATAACGTAAACAAAGTCCACATCTGAACCTGGAATGCATATATTCAAACCAAATCACAATTTCAGAACATAAAAATTGGAACAAAATTCACAATTTACTTGCATAGACTTGAATAAAGAGTTAAAAATGAACATAAACAATTTGATAGCTGAGTGAATAACTCTGAAACAATGGTCTTCACCTTAATGGTGACTTTCACAACCAGAAAAGCACATTTACCATCTAAAGAAATGGTAATCCAATTTTTTATTTAAATATAGTTTAGGAAACTAAATAATATGAAACATGGCATGTAAATTTTACATGCATATTGAACTTATCTTAACATAAAAAATATTCAAACCAAGAAAGAGTAAATCTCTTCTTATACTTTTTCTGCTAATTTTTTATTCATTATTTATCTTGTTGCTGGAGTTTTCAATGATATCAGATGAAGAAGAGAATATTAACTCACAACTACAAGATCATAAAGCAACATTATAAACAACAAAAACAACGTAAAATAGTTGAATTTTACCATAGCTAGCTTTGGGAAAGAAAAAAAAGAGAGAGTTTCCAACATCAAAATTCAGAAAATGAAGAGCAATCAAAAAACTTCCATCGACCTAAGTACCAAGAATATAAATATCAATTAAGTCTATTAACTGAACATAACCGTTCTTTATAGTACCCTTATGCCCTTCAAAATCTTGATGTGTAATGCCTCGGCAACCATTTTTTTCTACATTCACCTGTATTTTAGATAATTTAGTATCCAACCAATCAAATCGTTGCAAAATTATCCTAACCCAATTACACAGTAACTTGTAACCATAAAAAGATAGCATAAATATAAAACTATGTCAAACAATAAATGCAAGAATTACTAAGAATTTTCTAATAGGTGCCCTTAGGACTACTTGTTAAGGTAGTAAATATAGAAAATTTATATTATTTATTATAGTAGCTAGCCATGATTTCAATGTTATGTAATAAATAATTTACTACTTTTAGAATGTTTTTTAAATTCTAAACATTTTACTTATTTAATTTTGTCAAGTATCCTTAAGGCACATGTTAGAAAAAATCTAATTACTAATTGCACTCGAGAAAGTTGAGAAGACTTATGTAGGAAAAGTTTCGAGCAAATACCGAGATGCTACTTGATATGATTGATTCCGAAACTAAAATATGAGGAAATTGAGAGAGGGAGAGTCAATATGTCAGCCAAGCAATGTGGGTAGTAATCATATAGCATTCATGCAAGATTTTGGAGAATAGAATTCCTTAACTTCAAAAAAAAAATGTAAATAGATCTCTTAATTTTCTCTTAGCTCCCTTAATATTTTCCTAAAGTGTTCATATTTGATTTATTTTCTTGTATAAAATTGTACAGATTTATCTAAATACACAATCTTGTAAATTCGAGTAAAATAGTATATAAATTTTTAAGTAAATTTGAGTTAATTAATATAGAAAAATTCAAGTATATTCGAGTTTACATTTTGAAAGAAAGTTCAATAGATTGTTTAAATCAATTCATTGAACTAATTATAATTTAATCTGACATGAAATTCATAACTTTTAGGGTCTATTTGAGAGTTTGGAGGGAGAGGAGAGATGAGTAGAGCAAAGAGACATTTATCTTTTGTCTAATTTGATAGTTATATATATATATATATATATATATATATATGAGAGAAAAAAAATAATAATTTCTTACTTGGGAGTAGAGGAAAAATATAAGAAGATGATATATTATTACATAATTTTATGATTATGCTCTTAAAATATTTTATTTAGATATTAGTAAGTATTTAATAGAAATGAAAGGAGTATATTAGTTACTACATGGAAAAATTACACAGTCTATTTGGGAGTTTTGAGAGGAAAGAATCAGAGAGTAAATGGAGGGAAAGAAGTGCAGAGTGGAAGAAAAATAACGCTCCTCTTTTGTGTCATTTTGGGAGTTTAAAAAAAATGAAGAAAAGAGAGAAAATGATAAGATAATTTTATTTTATTTTATAATGGATAAGATATATTTTTTATTTGGAAGTTGATGAGAAATGAGAATATATGATATATACAAATAAATAAATAAATATATATATATATATATATATATATATATATATTTACAATTTTGTCATTGAAATATTTTGCTTGAACATTACTATATTTAATATAATGATATGGATATATTTGATATATACTACATTAAATAATTATAAAGTACTTATTCTTTTATTCTAAATCATCCAAATTTGAAGACAATAAAATTTTGAGGTTTGGAGAAGATTTGAATTTACAAAAAAGAGAGTAAATTACTTCAATCTCTCTTGAATTATACTAATATTACATAGATCTCTCTTCTATTTCCAAAACCTACACAAACCTCCCATGAAATTTGGAAAACAAGATATAACTTAACTCAAACTCTAAAACTTAAGAAAATTTTCTTAAAATAACATTATTGTCTTATAATTAAGAGATACAATCATTTTAGTTTTACCAGACTAATTTAACATTGTATGGAATTATTAAAAAAAAAAAAAAAAACAAATTTGAACTAATATTCACTCTTAAAATTAATATAAAACTAAAAATTAAAAATAAATTAATGAAAAATAATATTTGCGAAATAATATATTTTAAATAATATGAAGTTGTTCTTCCAAATCTAAATACATTATATATTTTTTTAAAATCATATTATTATTATTTTAAGAGTAATTAATTATTATTTTAAAATTATTTTAAAGTTGAATAATATGTAGTTATTAATTTAATTGAATTGTTATATATATATATATATATATATTATTTTATATGTCATTTTAAGTTGAATAATATGTAGTTATTAATTTAATTGAATAATTTTAAAATTATTGTTGTCTCATTATAAGAATATACTAAAATATTTTAAGTCAACCCAACTCAACTAAACCTTAAATCCCAAACTAGCTAGTTGGGTCGATTATATGAATCATTTTCCTCTATTCGTATCGATCTAAAGCATCATTTTCAGTAATGATTAGAGTAATCATATCATTCTCAATGACTGCCCCATGTAAGTTTCGGTTCTCTCTACCATGTCTAACACCTACCACATGCACCAAGTCACTTTTCCTAACTATAGTTCCATTGACTGATATTACATATGTCCAAACCAACGTAAACTATTCTCTTTTTTTTTTCCCTCAATAGGTATTATCTCAACTTTCCTACGAATCTCCTCATTTTATATTCTATCTTTTTTTGTATATCCAGTCATATATTTCAACATTCACATTTTAGCCTACTCCCTATCTTATGTGAGTATTGTTTCTTAATTATCCAACATTTGAACCCATACAACATAACCAGTCTCATTATTGTCCTATAAAATTTTCTTTTCAATCTTTTTAAAATTTTAAGATCACATAAAACTCTCGAAGAACTTCTTCATCTACCCTGCCTTAATTATATGATTCACATCATGCTCTATTGTATCATCTTTTTTGTATAAATAAATCTAAATACTTAAATACATATCTTGTAGGGATTACCTCATCATCTAAGTTATTTGAGTAAAGCCTCCTCTAGTGTGATTAAAATTTAAAAACTTTTAGTTTCTATCACGTTTTTTCATAATTCTAGTTTAGAATTTAGATATCCTCTAGTTTCGTCTGTCAATACGATATTATTGGTAAATATCTGCATTATGGAATGAAAGGCATAAGGAAGTTTATTTATGACTGAAACAAATAAGTAGAAGGTTAAGGATGAACCTAAATGGCATAATTAAGTATGTTATTGTACGTATATATTTTAATTATTTTATAATTTATAAATTAGTATAGGTTTTGAAAGTAGAAAGGAGTTGGGAAAAAAAAGGAAGGGAAAGAAGCAATCTAAATCTACTGCATAACCTGGTAGTTGCCCTGTTGTTTTGCTCACTATCTGTCGTACTGTTCGTTAGCTCTAGCAGGACTTGATCCTCAAGCTCAGAAGATGGCGACCAGCGAGCACACGATATTGCAGTTCACAACTTCGTCATCTCCGAGCTTATCCGCAAAGGTCTAGCCTCTCGTAATTTTCAACATATGCGACTGCTACATCCGACGCCCCGACCAAGCGGAACGCGTCATCGGCACCCTTCTTGGGTCGATCTTGCCTGAAGGTACCGTCGATATTCGCAACTCCTATGCTGTTCCTCATAACGAGTCCTCAGACCAGGTTATTGCATTAAGCTTTTAATTTTAATTATTTTTCAAATTTTTGTGAATGAAAATTTTCTCATTGTATATGATTTTTCCCCGGAATTAGGTTATAATTAGAGTAGATATTAGGGTTTCCTGTTTTAGTTTTGAGAATTTTCTTCAGACATTAACCGTTACTTTTGGGTTTGTTGATGGGTATTTCAGTTTCTTATTTTTATTCGTTCACACATTTTATGAACAACAGTGTAAATGTATCTGATAGTTGTACAAGACTAGGGTTAATATCTCCATGTTTTTGGAGCTGAAAGCAAGGGAAATTATTTTAGTTAAAGCTTGCTTCTGGTGTACCTGACTAGCTTCTCAAAACTATAATGGGATATGGAAAACTGAGTATTCTGTAGTTGGAATATAATTTGATAGTTAGAACATACTTGAAATATGTTTGTGCCTTATATGCATTCTTGTGTTTTTCATGCTCTTTTACAAATAACCTGATGTGATGAACTGGCATTACTCGTTATAGCAAACATCATGACAACTTGCTGCACCTTATAGAACAATGACATTAATAAAATTGCTAAGATTACAACAAATCTGTTGCAAAGTGCCTTTTATAAATTGAAATGACGCCTTATTGGAACCATGGGGTTTTTGGAAGCTACATATGCTGTAGTTGTAGTTGTTCTTATATTAGAATTTACTGTCATTGGTATAAAGAATCATTGTGATGGTCTTTGGAGGTTTCGAAAACAGGTTCATGACCCACTGGGTCCATGTGGAGGTAGGTGAATAATGTAAGTATGGCCATTCTAGTGAAATGAATGTGCTTTAGTCTAATACATAAATTATATTACATTTCAACCTATAGAATCTATTTAAAAATATATATTACTCTGGAGACATTGTAGTTGGCAGAATGGCCTTTTTGGCTGAAAGCCTTCTTTCTGTTCTGTTTTTCTGGAGATTGTTTTGGGTTAAGGGAGAGGAAGGCTTATGTTTACGAAGAAGCAATTGCTATAGGCTATAGCTAAACTGGATGCTGTTGGAATAGGGACATGAACTTTGAAGTTCAATCTTAAGCTGAAAATATGATGGAAGGAAGATGAATATATTGGCTACCCATATAGTTGACTGTCAGTTTAACTTTTAAGATATTTTACCATCTTCTAAATTCTTATTTGTCAATGATGACATGCAATCTGTTATTTTTTAGTAAATTTCTTTCTTGAATAGTTCTACCTTTGGTTGGACAATAATTGGCAGAAAATTTGATTCTGTTTCTAATTTCCAACTTTGTAAATATTCTGATAGGTTGCTTTGGATATTGAGTACCACCATAACATGTTATTGTCCCACCAAAAGGTGAACCCAAAGGAAGTCATAGTTGGGTGGTAAGCATATTTTTTTCTTTAAAAGAAAATCAATTTTGTTTTGCAGTTATAGCCTAAACACTCTATAAAAAAAAATTATTGGAAGATTAAGTTTTTATCTCAGATAACGTAATGCTTTTCCTCATTCCTAAGGGCCTTGTATTTTTTTGATTGTGATGATAGTTCAGATAAAGAGAAATTAAAATAAAATAAAAACCATGTGGAAGTTCACTTTTCAATCTGAACTTAAATAAGAATTGTTAAAGGAATTTGGTTACTATTCGGAAGGGTTTTTTTAGTAATGATTAATACTTGGCATGGCATCAATGTTAAAAGGTTGGAACAACCTGTTAAGACAACTTAAGATATATTATTTTTTAGTTTTGGAGATATAGTTTGTTTTTAAGTTTCAAAAGATTGTTTGGCAGCTGAGCTAACTGGGTTGTATTAGAAACATGTATAAGAAATGGTTTTAAATCTGCATCACTATTCTTAATTTGGTCAATGGATGCAGGTATTCAACTGGTCTTGGTGTTACTGGAGGTAGTGCATTGATCCATGAATTTTACTTCTCAAGAAGTTTCCAACCCTATTCATTTGACCGTTGATACTGGGTTTATAAATGGAGAGGGTACCATAAAAGCTTATGTTTCAAATAATTTATCTCTTGGAGACCAGCAGCTTGCTGCCAATTTCAAGAAATCCCTCTGGATCTTCACATGGTAGAAGCTGAGCGAGTTGGATGTATGTGTTCTCTTACCCTTCATCTTTAATTGATAATCGTTTTTACATGCGCTTCCTCTATCTCTCTTCCTTCCCCCTCATGTAATCATGCCTGTCCTTACTTTCATCTTCTCATGCATGCATCATCAGCACCAAAAAAGGAAAGTTTCTGCACTTTTGAACTTGTCAATAAATGATAACTCAGTTGTCATGTACATATGCACGCATGTGTCTTTGGACTTGAACTGTTGCCTTGCATCAAGAGATGGGACTGAGTGGAATTTCTCCATTGGCTTGTTGGTATGCAAGTTCTCTTCATGCGTAAATGCCTATTTTTGTAGGAGTATATAGTCTAATTTTAATTTTGATTACCTTAATATTTTCAAAGTCAATCATCTTCCAGTTTGCTTTAAGTTTTAATTTGTTGAGACTTATAAAGAGAGGCCTTTTTTTCTCTTCTTGTCACATGAATTTTCTTTGGGTTGAGTTGAATTGTATACCATGTGCCTTATTTTATAGCCTCCAACTGGAGGCATTTCCTTATATTTTGCTCAAAGGTGACAAGAGCATATTGTTAGCATATGGTTGAGGGCACAAATTTTTAATGCTCTGTTGTCCTATCTTTTCTTCTGTATGTTTGGGTATACAAATTTTCTACCCACTCTTAATATACAATAAATATTCATGTTTGAACAAAAAGTTTCCAAAACTGATCTAACAGATGAGGTGTGAGTTTGGTCCTTTTTGGCATCTGACATGACTAATTTGTGTTCTACTCTTTATCAATTTATCAAGGAACTTGTTGATGTTGTACTTCTCTTATGTTAAAAAGTGATATTCAAAAAGCTGGATAATTACTCAGCTTAAGATCACTTTTCCATGGCTGTGACAAAAGAATTCATTGAAAGAAGACAATAGACATTGTTTACGCAGTCAATGAAATTTGGAACTGCACCAAATTTTTATTTGATCTCAGAGTGACTCTCAAATCTCCAGTTTACATTAAGTTTTTAGTTTCCTATTCATTCTTTTCCTGCTGGAGCTAGTTTTGGTTTTATTAAATTTTATGTCAACTTGAATCTAAGATATGATGGTTAAATTGGGTATGTTATTTAAGTTGGATTTGATAGTAGATCTTCGGAAAATCTGAGTGTGCAAATTAATATTGGTGCTGGCAGTTGCTATTCTGAAGAAACGTGGTTGATAAACTGCCAACTGATTTAGAAGGGATGGAAACCTCAATGGAACGTCTACTAGCCCTAATTGAGAACGTTTACAAATATGTTGACAATGTTGTGGTAAGGTGGCTTTACCTGTTCCAGTGGCTCTCCATGGTATTTTTCAATACTACTTATGTATATCTTCATCTCAGGAAGGGTGGGTTGGACCAGATAATAATATTGGTAGATTTTTATCAGATACTGTAGCTTCTCTGCCCAAATTTTCGCCATCAGATTTTGATAAGATTGTGAATGATAACATGCAGGTAAGATTATATCAGCGGGCTATATTATGATTTGAATGCTACAGCTAAATGCATGGACTTTTAGTTTTTGTTTGGGGGAGGTTGAGTTTGTTAGAGGGAACAGATAAGAGGAGAGGAAGAGTGGGTACCTCTCCCGTTTTCAAAAGTTTTTGTTTTTTTTTTTCTTTTTCGTTCTCAATGAATTTGGGGGAAAAGTAAAGTATTAACAGTAAGAAGCTCTTTATTGGTGGGATGGAATCCCAGTAGTTGTTAAGGTTATTTTAGTAGGTCATAACAAAATCATTAAGTCACTCGTGCCTTTATCTATCTTCCCATATGTAGGGAAACAATGGTAACTAAGGGAGGAGTGTGGGGATCATCTCCCCTCCCCCATTAAGGAAACTTCCCATCAGATAAAACTCCTAAACTAGGTAAAATGCAACTTGGCCTCCTTCCTTGCTTCAGCTTATGTCTCTCCTCCCAAACAGCATTAAGTCTTAAGGCCACATAAAATTTTCCCATAAAGGGACTTGTCTGTGCATCAGAATCACTTTTATCTGACTAGCTATTGTTTTGTTTTCTTATTTGCTTAAAGGACCAGCTGCTGTCTCTATATCTGTCGAACATTGCCAGAACTCAACTCAGCTTGGCTGAAAAATTGAACACAGCTGCTCAGATTCTGTAGTTCCGTTTTGAGATGAACGTGTGATGACAATCATTTTTCCAAGCTTAGTTTCCTTAGGATGTTACGGCATATTGGACAATATTTTCTTCTAGAATGCACATTCAGTTGTATGTTAGCAGTATCAAATGGGAGTTAATCCCCACAAAGTTTCAAACAGTAGCTAATGATTTACAGAAAAAATTGTACTCTCCTAATTTTTTTCCCCAATGCCCAAGGGATCTTCTCATTTCTATTTTAGCCCCTCCCCCAAGTTCAATTCAGTGGTTTTAGTGCTCTCTTTTTTTGTCTTTTTATTTTTAATTTTTTATAAGTATGGAAGCTTTATTGTTATCAAGAAAAGCATAAACCCAAAATATAATTGAGAAAACTTTACTGATATTTAAAAAGATAACTAAATAAAGTGACATAACAAGGGTTACCATAGATTCATACTTTAATTATTTCATATAGTAGAGGTACAACCACTAACCATACCACGAATAACCCATAACCAAAATAAGCAATGTCATAAGCATTTTATTTCCTTTCCCACTCCCATGCAGACCAGCAAAGTAACCCTGGGGGTTCCCCTCAAAAGCATCCCTTGAAATGTGAGCGGCACCTCCACTTCCAGGAGGCAACCATCATACCTGAACCTCCATTGGAACCACCACCACGCTTGCTGCCTCCTCCACCACCATCATCTTTGCCTCCCATTGTTAAAGCTTCTTTAGTATAATCTATCCAACAAGTATAGTGTGTATAGTCAATAGTAGCTGCCTATCTATATTTGGTTGGGTATTTATATCGGATAAAGGAAACAAGGGGTCAAAAATAATTTATTGAAAGCATGGTGTCTCGTAAATTTGGAAGTTCATGAATGCATTATGCATGCCTGGATTAGTTTAATAGACAAAAATTACTTCACCTTGAAGCGCGCGTTAATTAATTCACAACTAAGTTTTCTATATTCACAATTTATTTATTATTTAAAATTTAAATAAATTGATTTAAAATCAATCTCGTATAATATTTTATTTCATTAAATTTCTCTCTCCTAAACTCACAAGTCACAAGTACAAATGTCTCTCCATATCTCCTCCAAATCAATCGTACACAGTGAGTCCACATGATCAGTTTTCTAAAATGATTTTTCATTTTTTTATTTTTTGGTAAAAATTATCTCATCTATTTTACAATAAACAAAACAAAAGAGAGTTGTACAATTCAGAACAAATGCATTATGTCTCCGTAATTATTCCATCTAATTTTCAGTATTCAGTTCAAAGTTTTAAGATAATTAAATTACTCCCTATTTGTTTACTATGAATTCATTTATGGAAGATTGTAAAATTTCAATTTGAATTAATTAGTCTTCTTTGTCTCAGTCTCACACAAATGTTTTTAAGAACTTTCCTAATAAAAAGAAAAACTATTCTGCTACATTTTGAGCAAAGCTACCTGTATCACTGCATTTTTCCAATAAAATTAATTGTTTTAATGTATTTTTAATTAATTGTTTTATGTTGTTTATATGGGTTTTCCAATAATTTAAAAAAGAGTCAATTTCATTTTTTTTTTCTCCTTGAACTACCTTATGAATAACAAAATCTCTATTTTTTTTATCAAATTGAGTGCATTGCACCCATATTTTTAATAATTACTTGTAACTAACCTAATCCGTTAAAATTACCGTTAACTTTAACATTTTTTTTAACAATGAAAAAATTAAAAGAAATAATCTACAATTAAATTAAACTTTTTCGTTCATTAACTTAATTAAATTAAGCAACAAAATTATATAATGAAAACAAATATAATATTAAGAATATATATTCTTTTCATTCACAATTTCTTTTTTTTTTTTTTTTTTGATAAGACATTCATAATTTCAGTAGTGTTAAATCTAATTTTGACTGACTAGATAGTCAACTGGATTTACGGACTACTTGGGGTTGAGACTTGCTTTTACCTTGTCACTGATCAAGTCAATCACCAAGATGACGAGGTTGAGATGAACAGTTCCACCTAGTTTAAGATAGATGTGACCTGGAGAGATCAATCAAAAAGAAGTCAGAGGTCGGGGGGTTTCCCTGATAATCCTCTGACGATCAAGTCAGAACTCTTTTGTTATAATCAGTAAAACATGTTAAGACTATGGAATCCTCTCCTACTTGGAGATTTTGGCATGCTATATATAGCTGTTGTTTCATGGTTTGTCTTTACTTCGGTCAATTTTTGCCTGTTTGTGTTTTTATTCTTATTTATGCTCGAGAGTTACATATCCTTTTTCATTTATGCCTGTCAGTTACATGCTCTTGAATTCAAGGCTGTTATGTGCCATGTGGCGTGCCCTTATTGGTCTGTGCTATTTGCATACTAACAAATAGTACCAAGATGACCCCAAATTAAATTAAATATAGAGAAAAGGGAAATAGAGATAAATATTAGAGAGTGAATGAACGAAGCCAAAAGGTCTATTGGGAGTTGCAAATGATGGCAAAACAACATAGAGATGGTAATCAGGCTCCTCTAGCTCCACCACCATAGAGATGGCTTACCAGTCTCCTCCTACTCTCATTCATCATCACAATCTTCCCTGCTCTCCACCACCGGCAAAGCATACTCATTTATCTCCTAATCATAAAACCGGCATCCAATCCACAAATACCTACGAATCATAAAAAAATTAAAACTTTTTCGTTTTGCAGCTTAATTTTATGTAGTTAATAAAATAAAATGGTTAATTGTGTATTTTAGTTGTAGATTATTTCTTTTAATTTTTTTATTTTTTTTTTAAATGTTAAAGTTAACAGTAATTTTAACGGATTGGGTCATTTATAAGTTATTATTAAAAATATAGATGCAATGTGTTCAATTTGAAAAAAAAAAGGAAAAAAGAATGATATTGCTACTCATATTGACCCTTTAAAAAGTCTATTTTTTTCTTTTTTTCTTTTTTCTTGTGAGGCTATAAATCACAATGTGGTCTTGCAAATACATTTGAGAATTAATCAACATTACAGCGGATTTTGCAAATAGAAAAAGAAAATGGTAGTGTGATTTATCTTATGGTTTTATTTATATATTTGCCTACTTTGACTGACATTTAAGAACACATACAAAAGATGAAAAGGAAAAGAATTTTTTTTCTGAGGCGTTTGGAAGATAGAAACTGGGAGAGATGTAAAGGAAGTAGAAGATGAAAGTGGAAAGAGACAATATAATAAATTAAATATATTATATATCATTTTTTTATTTAAAAAAATAAATTAGTCTATTTAAATTCTAAGTAATAAATTAAATATATTATATATTGTCTCTTTCCACTTTCATCTTCTACTTAATGAGATGTATGTGTAAGCATCGTATATGCTACTATTGGCAACGGACACAAATAACATGAGCCATTGGTCCGACCAAGCCCATATACTTACAAATTTGCTGTAATTTTTATTTTATTTCAGAAAGTAATACTTACAAATTATAACATGAGCCATTGGTCATATATCTTAATTTCTAAAATGTTAGGAACGAAAGTAAATTTTTAGCCAAATTATTAGGATGAAAAAGTGTAATTTATAGCTTAAATATTGACAATTGTTAATATTCACATAGTTGTATACATTAGAAGAATGTAGTAAATCAATTAAAAATGTAACTTTTAATAAAGCAATATTAATAGATCAACACTCAAAAACCAAAAGGAAAAATGTAACCATGCATATTAACCAAAACGCATAATATAACACTTAATAAAAGACTGCGGTTAAATTCTATGATCAAATCACCCAAACCAGAAAAAGAGATCAATTTCACGGTCTCCAACCAATTTTGCACATGGCGTTAAGTACAATGCTCTATGGCATTCCCATCCGTATTCAATGAAAAAAATTTAGAATCAGACGAAGAGAAATGCAAAAGAATAAACAAAAATTAATGATATATGTAATTCGGTCTAATGGGAAGAGAATAATATATTTATTTCAATGAATGTGAAGCTCACTCACTTCATTATTTTACAATAGTAAAAAATTAATTTAGAGATACTACAAAAATAATTATAGTTGACCTGATGATAAAATTAAGATATAAGTTTTTCTTTAATTTTGTCTATGATTGTACTTATAATTATATGTTAATTCTATCAATTACAATAACAATAAATATAGTTATCTTAATTGGGAGAGAGTGATATGTGATTGTAATATTTCAACTAATTTCAATCAATTATCAATCAATCATAATCAATTCCTTAACAATCTCACGCCAGATGAATGTTCTATTAAGAATATTCATCTTGGATCATAAATCATGAATGCTCATAGTCTTGATCTTTTGTCTTCTCTTGAAATGAATAATACACTGTCATGTCATAATGAAAAGCGTTTATTGATGCAAATGTTGCAATGTCTTATTACACTCTTTTAGTGTCTTACTGCGTTACGAAAAACTTGAATATTTTTTCACGCGGTTTTTGCTGCACTACAAGGCGTCTTGGTTGAAATATTACAAAGATAGTCTCACGCTGTTCTTACTACACTACAAGGCGACATGAGAGTTTTTGGTAATAAAAGTCATCCCACTGCAGTTACTTAAGATCAATTTACTTGTTAGAGCTTTTAAAACACTAAGACCGTAAAGAAATTTAGAATCAAACGATCAAATGAAAAAAATAAAGACAAGGATTAGTGTTTCTATTGCCTCGGGGCCTTAATCACCTCTGATTATACTAGACATGCTCGTGAGGTAACCCTCGCAGATTAGTGTTTCTATTTCCTCCTTCAATGTCTAGCAATTCATTTGTGTTATGTCCAAGACACCTGCGAAATGCGTAATACTTATTTTGATTGACGTGGTTACCTTGTAGTTTACTCCGAAGATGACGCTTTATTAGATTCTCCTTCTTAATAACCATTAGAACTGCCTAGAAGGGTTTATTGAGCTGCCAGTAATTGTCATGTTTTAGGGTGGGTGGTGTTCAAGCTCTCTTTCTTGACCCCATGTGCTCCTTCGAATATGAAAGGTCTCTTGTCCGGAGATTGAGCTATTCTTCGACACAACCCTATTAAGTTTTACTAGGGCTCCCTCTGCTTTAATATACTCCTCATCTCTAGCCATTATCTCTTCTATAATTCTCAGGGGTCTTTTTGTTCAAATCATAATGAAATAGACTTTTTCTCTGTCATACTTTCAGTGTCGTTATTATCACCTGGTGATCTGCATCCCTTACTTCCAACACAACATTGTTAACATTGAGACATATACTCCTTCAATGATTCGTTGTCTCCTTGCCTGATATGCAAGAAATTTGTTGTGCCTTTCTTCTATCTTCAGATGGTCATGAAATGTCGTTTGAAGGTCGAGATCAATTGCTAAAAATTATACACCGAGTTTGGTAATAGGGAGGCAAACCAAGACATGGTTGTTTCCTTAGAGTTGATGTGAAAGCCCTGCACATCACCTGATCTATTAACTATGTGTAATAGCATGAGGGATTCGAATCTTGTTACAAAGTCATCCAAAGAAGTACTTATGTGTCGCTCATTTTCCTTGTCGGGTCGGGATGTGGAAACTTTCACAACAGTCGTCTAATCTAAAAAGTTCACGCCCTAAGGGGAGAACTAGTCAAAGGGTTTTGGGCATCGACTTTATTCCTTTTCTTAGGAGTCGAGGAATCTATTCTGTATAATAGTACTTAAATGACCTTCTTCATAATTTTCGTTGGGTGATCAGGGTGTTTAGAGTAATAGGTGGGCCCATGATATTGTGGCTCGGGACGTCCTTACTCAGTCATGCATTCCTTTGGTCAACGATTTCCTCTATTGCCATAGGTCATAACGGATTTTGGAGTTTGTGACTTGATTGGATTCGAGAAACTAAATAAGGTAGTTTCTCAAGACGACGCCAATGTTATATTTGGATTTGTCCCCGTCATAAGGTAAAGGTTGAACTCTAGCTTGCTCCAAATTGGATAGTAGACCTAAAAAGAGATAAAGTTATAGGTATAGGGTAAGTCCCCCCTAGTCACTTCAATGATAAAATATCCCAATCATTAATGGGTTCATATGTGAGCTGTCAACGCGTCAGTGTCACCTTGGGATTGATCATACAGATCTTGCTTCATCAGCTATGATTCATATTTCAAAAGGTACAAGTTTTATATTTCAAAAGAGTACAAACTTTTATAACCCAAACAACGAAAAAATCATCATAAGTCGAGATGTTGAGTTCAATGAGAAAACAACATGAAATTAGGATACTCAATAGAAAGAAAAACACAATTTCTTTCATACATAAGTGAAGGACCATGGGGAGCAAGAGATTGAAGCATATCTGTGAGTGATTTACAAGAGATTTACCAGCTAGTGAAATAGAATACATCTTTGTTGAAAGAAAAAAACCTAACTGGTTCACGGAAAGTTCGTTATGGTATCTTTCTTAAGTATACAATTGTCTTCACTCTTATCCAATGAGAATCTGAGATCACCGTAAACTTACAAGTCCAAATATAAATTAACATACTTATACATACTATTCTTATAGGAGCTAAGACATTCACAAACAAAAGATGATGCAAACAGTCGGATCAGATAGGAAGAGTAGGCTAAAAGATCATAAAGTGGGCTATAGCTAATTACCATTTATTCACCAAGAACATTTAAGTGATATATAACACATCTCAAAGAATAACCAAGCAAAACCTACAGAATTGAACACTATTGCTGCTTATAGTAGCCAGCCTTGGTGAGGAGGATATGGAGCTGGAATGGTATAAGGAGGCCGAGATACAGATCCAGGTTGCTGGGCATGGGCATTGTAGTATGGCCCTCGCCAACCAGGATATGCAGGCTGGCCATATTCATGGCCAGCTGGGGGCTGCTGCTGGTGCTGGGGAGGCAGGTATGGAGAACCTGACACAGGTGAAATGTGATAAGGAGGCTGTTGATGTGTCGAACCATATGGGGGAGGTGGGTGACCATATCCAGCTACAGACGGCTGCTCAGGTGGCTGATAATAAGGGGTTTGGGGACGAGAATCTGTTTGCTGTGAACTGGGTCTTGAAGCTTGATGTCCAACTGATGGATAATTACTGCTGTAAGCACCAGTGGTCTTTCCATCCTGAAAACTGAGGCCTGCCATTTGTCTCCGAACATCTTCAATCATTTCCCGACACTGGATGTTTCTGGTCATAACAAAATCGCTACACTGCTGATTTACATTTGTAATTGCATCCTAACAAAAAGAAAGAAACTTACATATTAGTTCTTTGTTCAGTTATGAATTGATGTGAAATGTACCAACTGCCAACGAAAGAGGTGAGTTACATAACCACTTGTCTAGGGTAAGAACACCTGCATTTGCACACTCGCTCACAGATCTGAAGACTAGGTGATATTCAATGGTAACAAAAACACAATTTAAGGTTTTTGCCTCTTTCTTTTTTGCGACAGAACTTCTAGTTAACAAGACAAGTTCAAAAACAGCACTCCCATGGCCAGTTGACTGGCAAAAAAATTGTAATCCTCCATTATCAATGACTACCAAGATACTAAAATTCATTTCAATAAGGCTAGAAACGAAAAATATTCGTGAAATGGCATAAAAACGACATGAAAAAGATTAATTATTTGAAAAAACATGGAAACACAAGAAAACATATAATAAAACACATTATATTAATTGTAAATTTATTAACTATCTAACATGATTAATTTAGTACATAGAATGCTCATAAATATATACCAAAATAAAACCTTAAACATAGACATATAAATTGAAGGTAAGTCAAATTACAATCACATCCAATCCTAACATTAGGAGCTCTTAGAATGCTTTATATATATATATATTATTTATGCAAAATAATTATATAAAACAAGAATTTTACTTTACAAGAACTTTATGTTATTTCTATCAAATTTTACAGAAATCAATATGTTTCAAATGAAAAACCACATCTTTGACGATGGAAACGATTCACCTGTTTTAATGGAAACGAAACTTTATGTTTATCCCATATAAACCTCATCCATGATTTCTATTTTATTTTTAGTTTACTTTCTCCATTGATGAAAAGAAAAAAAATTCAAAGCAAAAGGGAATAGTATATAGAAAGAAAAGGAAGTCTTGAAGAAAAAGAGATTTTTGTAAAAATTATTCAATGGAAAAAAAAAAAAAAAAAAACAGGACTGCAAAAATCAAGAATAAGTTTATAAAAGAGAAATGAAATAATTAAAAACAATCTTTTTTCTTTTCTTTTTTTTACAAATCATGAGATTTTTCATACTAAATTAACTTATGCATAAAAATATAAGGTACCATATTATCAATTTATTTTTCTTTTCTTTTACAAAAAAATTATCTAGAGAATTCAAACTGTAAAGGGTGAAATGTAAAAAAATTACAAGTTATGCAGGAAAAAAAATGTATATAGTGCATTGCGTGTCAAATGAGCATTGTTCCGTTAGTTTGGACCGAAAAAGTTAACTTTTCACTATTTTCCGAAATTACTGGGAAGTTTAGTGAACATTTCAAATTACATGTATGAAAGAATGCAAATACTCAACACAAAGGGAGGTAAAGTGTAACAAACTCTTACTTTGTCAAAAGAGACTAATGACTCCATTTAATCAAATATTGGGTGGAACAGAGAGCATGAATTTTTGCATAAAATGTTATAAAAGAATTATTATAAACAAGGATTAATTCAAAAAATTTAGTTGACTTGTCACCATATATCACTTAAAATATAAAGTAGCGATTATTATTGAATTATTAAATAGTACTAAACAGGCACGAATTATTACACTCGATTCCATTTCAGCCATTACTTGCTAAGCCAAATATACAAATAGAGCAAGCATTACATTCCTTGTCTCACCCTATTGGTGTAACCAAAGATTTTATTGTAGATCCTCATCCCTTCCATGGAATCCCTACTCATATTATTAACTCCATTCGAGTCCTACTTTATTCCAAACCAGTAAAACAAACACAAGATAAGTGCAAAGCTAGGAAGCACTGAAAGGGATATAGTACCGGGTATGTGATAAGGCAAGTTTTGGGAAATCTATGATGATGGTGCGCTGTGGTTTATGAAATTAAATTAAATATACTGTAAGGTGAAATCGTTCAAGTAAACCTACCTAGTTATCAGTTCATTTCATAAAATATACTGTGGTTTATGAAATTTCTTACCTGCAGAGTAACATAAAATTTCAACCCCTCATTGATGTTGTCTTTGATTTCTCGATACTTAGCTATGGCAGCTTCAATCTGCTTGTAACATTTCTCACGGGATGCTGGAACAAATTGAGAGAAATAGTCATATACATATGGTATGTCTCGGAAAAGATGATGCATTTGCCTAACTTGAAATGGAAGCTGAAATCAACCAGGCAGGCAAGAAAACAAGTTTACCCAGTAACAACTGAAGAACCTATCAAACTGAGATGTTACTGACTTACTGTGACCAGAAGGAAAATGAAACTCAAGCAACAAAAGAAACATTAGACCATGAAAATAATCATAAGGAATTAACACATTCTGAAAAGTTTGCCATGACTGTCCAGAGTGTGTCACTTGTAGTTAAGTTGCATTATTAGTCTGAAATGCTACCTTCACAACTCACAGTTTATTGATGAACATATTGTATAATTAATGTTCATCCACTCCTTGTCCTTTCTTAATTATATAAATCCTTCCCTTCTCACTTACCCTGTGACTAAAAATTATCATCAAATACCCTTATATTCCTAGGTGGTAGTGTTGGTTGACCTAGACAAATTGGATAATATAGTTAAATTGCATCACTAGTCTGAAATGCTACCTTCACAAAACAGTTTATAAAAGATGAATATATTTTATAATTAATGTTCATCCACCCCTTCTCCTTTACCAATTATATAATTCTTTCCTTCTCACTTACCATGTGACTAAATTATCATCAAACACCTTTATATTCCTTGGTGGAAGTGGTGGTTGGCCTAGGCAAATTGGATAATTGAACCTAGAATGAACACCATCCTTCAAGAGTCAAGAAGTTAAGGGGCAGGGATGCTATAGGATAAAAAGGATAAGTGGCTTCATCACCAAGCAAGTAATGATACAACATAATAACATAATTGGTATACGAATTCACATAACTTCTTTTCTACAGATTTTGTTATATGTGTTATCCATGACCAAGTAAATCCTGATTATAACTTATATTTCTACTCTTGTAGTCTAAACAATTCCAGTTCTTCTAAGCACAGCACCAGTTTTGCAACTATGCTCTATATTTATCCACAATATTTTTTTAATAGAAAAAGAAAATATAATAATATAGAAACAAAGGTCAGAGAGGCGGACAAGATATTAAGATAACATGTGTCTCCAGTAGAATAGCTATCTCAACATGCATGGTACTAAATGCCCAAAATAAAATTTCAAATTAACAAACGTGAATAGAATTTCATTCTAATAGACAGTGATACTTGGAGATATTAATCTAATCCATGTTGAAGTAACAAAGGATTGACACTCATGTCTACATACTAGGAAGTGAACACTAACAGCCCGTTTGGTATACAGATTGCAAAACTCGATTGCCGATTGAGTAGTCTAATTTGTGAATTGGGAGCGTTTAGTTTCCCAAGAGATTAAGATTGACTCAATCGCAATCAATCCAAAATGGATAAATTCCCTGACAGAAGTAGCTGTAGAGAAGCTTTTGGCTTTTCAAATTACACGTGACACTGGAACTGTCCAATTTACCCTTTATCCTTTTATATATTTATAGTTCTCTCTAACTCAATTCTCTATCAATTTTCTTTTGTTTACAAAATTTGAATTATTTTATTTTATGTTCTTTATTATATTATGTAATACTGTTATATAATATGATATTCATATAGTTATTATTACTACGCATTATTTAATAATGTAACGTGTATAATATTTTATCAATAACTAAATAATATTAAAATAACTTATGCAGTATGTAAACCTAAATATCATTGTTATGCACACCTTAATGGTAATTATATATCTAAATTGATTTTAGCAATCTGCATATCAAACACATATTTGGCTTATTTGCAATATGCATACCAAACACATATTTGGCTTATGACCAATTTGACTTTTGCAATCTGTATACCAAATGGTAACCAAGAGAACCCCAAAGCCTAGAAACATGCTCTCACTTGGGGCACAACCACAACTTACAGAAGATAGTCAGACACATTGGTAAAGGTCAAACAACTCCCCCATCCCCCCGAATCCTTTTTTGTTGCAGGAGTTTCACCTTATAGGTAAGAACATATCCGCAAATCTGTACAAAACATTTAAGAGTAGGTAACTAACTCTCAACACATACATTTGTTACTAGTCAAACTAGATTCAGGTGAACATAGTAGTAGAAACCAATCAAAACAGTAGCCAAGACATCAGTCCATTGGCATGGAAATTTACTTTAGTTATTGCTATAAAGATCGAGATCTTTTCTTGTCAATTAGTAACTAGCAGTCTAACACATGCATCTAGAGGGTCTACCACCCCTGATCTCTCCCTTCACTCTCTGTTCTACAAATGGAACAAGTTGCCATTAGATCCAAATGTCATTATTAAAGAATGGCTTTGCTCATTCAAAACGACTATGTTTGAATTTCCAAACAATTGTAATGACGTAGGCGAAGCATAGCATGAACTCCTTTTATGTGCATCACTAGCTAAAGTGAGCTTGAACCTCAATCAACATCATAAGATAATCAATTATATTGAATCTTACAATTCTGAAAAGCCAAACTAAAAAAGACCTACCTTTATAATCTTCAAGATTGAAGATGGCAGAGAAATTGTCATTTTGAGCCTGTGAAAAATGATAAACAATCATACGAACCTTAAGTTTCCAATAGTGTATAAATATACATATAAATGTATTGGTAACAAAAGCAAACAACTAAAATGAGAATCTACAACCATTATAAATGTATTGGTAACAAAAGCAAACAACTAAAAAGAGAATCTACAACCATTAAGGCTCATCAGATTAAATGGAACTAGTATGCATATCCCATCCACTATGTTTTATAGCATGAAGTAATACACATGCTACACAAGATTTGCTCTATGCTTGAAAGGGCTATATTCCTCTCTCAAGAAGGAAGATATACATAATATATATATATATATGTATAAAAGTAAGTTGATTTGTGCTTGTAATACAGGTTTAATTATCATTCTAACTACATTAATAACAAGCTCGTGCTGACCAAGAATCAATGTGTAGACTAGTACTGCGTGACCTGACAAAACATAGACAAAGTAGCTTTCACACTGTCAACAAGTAAGTACTGAGTGTAGAAGTAAACAGTAAACTAGCATTTCTTTGATGCAAGCTACAAAGGAAATCGCACTAAAACATCAAAAAGAAGTTCAGACATTCAAAATAACAGAAGTCATGCAAAGTTTACATATAGATAACAGAAGATACCTGGATCTGCAGCAACAACTGCTCCTGTGCCTCTATATTTTGAGCAATTTCTTCACAGATATGGTCATATTTCGATACTTCCTTCTTGAAAAGATCCTCATAGGATCCAGTTGAGGTCATCAACTTTGGTAGTATATCATCCTGAAAACATATATTAAACATAAGCATTCTTTCTAAATGTACTTTGGCAATATTAGATTAATAGAGCAGCAGACTACAACACATAAATTATCTTCTGTCTCATTCTTTTTTAACCATGGCAGCAGCAAGACCTCATAGTATAATTAAATGTTAAGCTCACCTTCCTTTTCATCTCTTTAAGCATGTCTTCAAGACCTGCCCGTTGTGCACCCAGAATTTCGAGTTTCCTCTGCATTATTAAACATAAGAGATCAAAAAGACTCTTCAAACACAACACTAGCTCATGGCCTATCCGATAGGAAATTAAGATGGATGGTCAGTGTTGTCTAGCTGATCTAACTTACAGCAGAAAGAATTGAAATAAATGCATATGTACATAACTATATATATAGAGGTACACACCTATGTAGATGGTGCATACCACTAAGAAAGGACTACAATGTTCTCTCTGTACTCGCTGTAAATTTTATCCCTTGTTAGCAGTTATAAATTTTGAAAGCTGCAAATTCTTAAGCCTAGTTAAGTTGATTATGTTGAAACCCTTGAGGCATACTGTCGAAAGAGAGAAGTTACCATTTTTCCAAAAAAAAAAACAAGAAAAAAAAAAAACACAATCAAATATGTCACATATTAACTTCCAAAAGGAATTTCACAAACAAAAGTACAGTTCATAATCTGATAATTCTCCAGATTGTATCAGCACATTACATACAGTCTTAGCCAGAAAACTGCATAGTCCAGACATAATCTCGGTCTTGTATGTCAATATTTTCAAAAGGCACAATAGTAAGCTATGTCAAACAATTCCAAGCATATATTATTTATTAATGCAAAATTCATGGTGTTAAACTTATAATGCCATTAGGGGTGGCAATGAGCCGAGCTAGCTAGTGAACAGCTCGTTAGCTACTCGTTAAGAGCTCGGATCAAGCTTGGACTCGTTTTTTAAACGAGCCGATCTTGAGCTTTATTTTAAGCTCGTTTAGTAAAACGAGCCGAGCTCAATCTTTCCAAAGCTCAGGCTCGTGAGCTTGAGCTCGGCTCGTGAGCTAGCTCGTTTAATATTATTTAATAAATTTTTTATCATTTATATATACATTTATAATAAATTTATTTATATACAAAAAAACTAACACAAATTGTTACTTGATTTAGTGGTAATTTGCACAAATACTCACTAAGAGGTCTTGGGTTCAACTCTCCTTACCTACAAAACTTTTTTAGAATTTTCAAAAAATCTTCACGAGCCCTTAACGAGCTTAGGCTCGCAAGCCTGAGACGAGCTCGAGCTCTCCTAAAGTGAGCCGAGCCTAGCCTAGCCGAGCCGAGCTTTGCCAGAGCTCGGCTCGTTGACACCCCTAAATGCCATCAACATTAATACATCATACATGTGAAAGTCTCTTTTAACCTTGACCATTAACAAATTTAAGGAGCAGAATTAATTTGCTTCACCAAATTTACATTTGGAAGGACTAAGAATTTGGAATATACTTGCAGATTGCATGGATTGAAAGAAAACAACCAAATTCAAAAACAAAAAAAAATACCAAGCTCTGCTTTAGGGCCCCCAGAATAGCATCTTCATTTTCATCCAAAGACATTATCGGCCTCGCTAGCGTTGGGAGGGCAGATTCAATCTGGCAAAGAAAAATCACATAAAATGATTTAAAATGAGGTTTAAACACAATCGGAAGCAACCACTTTATACCTTCTTACACAATATATATATACAGGTCTCACTTTTCATATTTTCCTTTTGTTTTCATATCCCCATTTCTACTAAGGTCCATAATACAAATTTAAGACCAAAACTAGTAATATATTAAAGAAGAGCCTTAATTAAGAAATTCCCCCTGAGTTTCTAGCTCAAATATAGGTTCTAGTAACCTAATGGTTTGCTAAATATCTGCATCATATATTTCCTTTTTTAATACGAGATGCCTAAATTAAATATTTAAAAAATAATCCACACATGAAAGAAAAAATCACTAGTTCAAAGGCCCAACAAGGCCTAACCATAGTTACTGGGATATCTTGAACTCCTACATTCCGCGTTCCTAGAATTTCATTCCGGGATCGTGATTCTTTTACATACTAGGATTATTGTTGTTCGCAATCCAAGGTCATTAAAACTAGTGACTAGTGGCCTCAAAATTTTAAAATTTTTCACCAAGAAAATGGAAAAATATTGATTCACGATTTTAGCCTATATTAATTATTACTTATTTTCTTTATATATGTACATATTTAAATAATTAGTAGGCTATTATCTTTCTAATACTATAAATTAAATTTTATGTATTCTATTCATTTAGTAGAATTTAATATGAAGTATACCACCAAATATGGTAAAATGGCCAAATAAGTACTTCAAGCATATCACATCCCGAAAATAGCAAACCAACTAAGCCTACCCTATCGTCCCTATGATTTTAGCTAGGTAGTGTACCCCGTACCCATTTCCGTATCATGTCCCAGAACATACCGCGATCCTGGTAACTGTGGGCCTAACTTGTAAGAAAATGAATTAACATAACTTGAGCTAAGAACATACAGGGCGGTGATCAAGAATCGACATGAATGCTGAGTGTTCTCTCACTGAACGCTCAATCCGACTGTCACTTTCTGAAGCTTGCTTCAAATTACCTGCAAACCGGTTTAATCTATCCAGCAAGTTCTTTGTCAGAGTGCTTGACTGAGGCCTAGTCCACCGAGTCCCAAATTGGCTTCTAAATTGAGCATCTTCTCTTGCCTCCTTCTGCAAGAGCTCCTCAATCTGGACCAACAATTCTTGATTGACCCTCTTCAGATCCTTAAGTTGCTGCAACTCTGCTTCCAAACCAGATGGTCCCCCACTTATCTGCACTGCTTCCACATCTTCTTTGAGATCTGTTGGAAGAGTAAAATTTCCTTCCAAAGAAAGAATTGAGTCTGGTAGGTCCATTTCCTTCAGTCTTACACGGGTTAACTCACTAGCTTGTTGCAATTTCTCAGCCTGTGTCCTTATAATGTCATCAACCATTTCAGTGTACCTGGATAAAGCCTTTGCACTATTGTCTGGAACAAGACTGGCAAACATCTTCTCTTTGCTCGCATCTAATACCTCATTCATTGCCATTGGCTTCACCATGGAGAATGCTGGAAGTGGCGGTAAGGAACTCGGAGAAGGGACCCTCATGAGGTAAACTCTATCATTCTCCTTGACAGCCCTTTCCAGGTTTCGATTAAGATTGGCCTCTAACTTACTAATTGCATCCAGAAGTTGTTGTGCAGCACCTTTTGAGTATTTTTTTGCATCAACTAATGCATTAACCCCACTCCTCAAACGTGCAATCTCTTCTGCTATCTCTTCTTTCTCATGCAACTCTAAACCATACCTGTAGGAAGCTTCTGCATAGAGCAGAACTGCCTTTAATTGCACATGAGTTATCCAGGCCTTGTCAAAATGCTGACTTAGAGGAGCCACGTTCAGTGCAGCAAAAGCTTCCTCATAATACACACTAACCTGCAGTAACATCCCTCTCGAAACCATTTTAGAACAAAGACAGAGGATTACTGGCAAAACTTCCAAAAAGTGCATTTAACAATATCTTTGGCATACAGTCACTCGTGAGAAGGCCAGTCATACATTCAACCCAAAAAAAAAAAAAAAAAACACTTTTTCTAATATTAGATAATAATTAAGTGGCAATTAGGCACACAGCAAATTTGTTATGAATCAGATGAAAAAGAAAAAAAAAAAAGAATTACTGTCAGTATGCAACAACATGGTAGTACAGTTGCCCTAAATTTGTTGCTAGAAAACAAGTTTTGCATTATGCTCCATATTTTCAGTTGAGTTCGAAGTTAAACATTGTTTGTGCTTAGTTGTGTGAAGAGATTCTTCAGATACTGTTACCCTACAACAAAAATCAGCTGTGACACAACATTCACGAATCATAACATACATCTTATAAGCATTTCCATGATCCAATATGCATAAAAACTTACAATATTTAATGCGTAGGATGACAAATACTCTATTATAAAGGTCATATAATACTGATGCAAATCACAGACCTGCCTAGAGATCTTGGCACAAACCCCAGGGGTGCTTCCTTTGGCAATGGTATTCTCAAAGACACACTCTTGTGCCTGTGCCAGCATCAACCTCTCCAGCATCCCTGAGCATTCCACTGACACGTCCAATGTCGTGGAGCTCCCAATTGATGCTTTCATCGCGGCATTATCCCTCAAGTATGCAAATGCCCCAGCAGCAGCAATAAAGGCGTGTGAGGCCTGCCTCCGACCATCAACAGTGTTCCGATCATAGGACAAACCAATCTGACTATGAACTGCACCCAAATTGAACAACACAGCAGCTTTCTCAAGGTGAATATTCTGCTGGGTTGCCTTCTGTTTGGGCTTAAACGCATCGTACCAGACAAAGCTAATAGTATTGATATGATCTTTGTCAGGAGAAATTGGAAAACGGGTCTCAACGAGACAGAGAGCTCTGTAATAAGATTGAAGGAGATCACGACGAGTAGTAAGTGAGGGATCCGAGTGGCGCTCGAGATCAGAACGAAGCTCCTTGAGAGTCTGGAGGTCGTCTTCCAGGTTTTGGGCCTCACGTTCGGAGTAATGAAAGGTTATGAAGTTGCGAAGAGGACGGTAGAGATCGATTTGGGTCGTCTTCTTTTCAAAGACGGCGAGCATAATATTGGTGGTGGTGGTGGTGGCCGACGTTGACGGCAACGAGGCCATATTTGTAGATGAAAAAAACAAAAACGAATGGAATTGCAGCCGGAGACTGTATATTGGACGGGGCTTCAATGATTTGGTCGGATTAGATGGGAAAAGGGAACGAATTGTTGAATAGAAAATTCCAGATTTGGCTTGGTTCGAGAGTGGGACTTCATTTCTTCTTCTTTTTCCACTCTATTAAGTTATCCAGTAAACCGTCGTTTAATGCAATTTAAAAACACTTTCGTCTTTTTTTTTTGTTTTTTTGTTTTTTTTTGAATTTTAGAACATTTGTTTTTATGAAAAATAACCAAATAACTTGGTGGCACTTTTTTTCTTTTTTATCAAAATATCAACTAATTTATAATATTTATTATTTTTTTAAAGAATAAAATACATCACATATATGATTTAACCTTCTTCTTCTTTTTTTTTTTTTTTTTTTCATTACATCTAGAATAAAAGTTGCTCACTTTTATTTCAAAAAATATATATATCTTGCAAATTTTATTCTCATGCAAAAATTTAGGTTAATTTTTTTTTTTTCCACAAATACAAGGATTTTAAAGTTACGGTGAAAGGTGAGTATATTGAATTCTCAACGTGGAGGAAAAAAAAAAAAAAAAAAAAGATGTCACCGTTAATGTTACAATTCCCAACCCTCTCTCCTACAAACTCAATACTCCCTCCTCTTCCATTCTAGTTCTTCTCCAGCCATTGGTGACTCATTAAAGTCTCCCCCCATCCGTTCACTGTCGTTCATCTTCATCACTTACGTCGTCCTCCGATGGTCGTGCTCGAGTGTCTCTTCCCATTTTTGTACAAACTTTTCTTTTGCAAAACTACTAGCAACTATCCAATGTTAAATCTCTGGATTTCTTTTCACTAGTATAGAAATTTTGATTTCATTCTTGTCTTTCTTAATGTTACTGGAATCCGTATTTTTGTTGGGTTTTGTAAAAGATTTATTTTATTGTGTTTTAGGGTTTTTTTTTTTTTATGGAAATTGAAATTCTATCTCCGATTTTTTCACTTGTCTATATCATGTATTAGTTTTTGATTTTCCTCAACTGAAGGTTGGAAAGGGGTAGCAATTAGATTATTTAGGGGTCTTTTGCATTTGCTAGAACCAATTTCAATTTCATTGTTTTCAATTTTCTTTTGACTGCCTATTTGTTCTTACTCTATTTTTTTTTTTTCCTCCTGATTTTGACCTATCAATACATCATAGAACTTAAAATGAAATTTGAACATTTTATCATGGCTGTGGAATCAGATTAAGTACTTTCTTTTTTGGCTTTATTTGTATAAGAACATGCTTACTTTGGCCATGTTGTTGATGATTTGATTAAGCATTTAGTGACTATGCCATGGTGTTATTTGACCATGTTGGTGTTGATTTGATTCTGCATTTACTATTAATGTTTTATGATTATTTACTCTGATTTTGAGCTATGCTTATGTAAGTAATTTATTGGACGAATTGGTTGAATTTGGTGAAAAAATGGGAAAAACCTATCACACTTTTAATGCAAGAGAAGAAGTTATTTTATTGGATTTGTTAATTGAGCTTTGTTGAGTTTGGTAATGGAAGGCTTGTAATGGGACGTTCAATAAGGGTTATATAGACTATCTAGAAATAAATGAAACAAAGGGTTCCAAGTTGTATACAATAGATGCTAATGATGTTGTCCTCAAAATTAGGAAACTTCAGAATTATTATGTGCAAGATGTTACAGTTGATCTCCCAATCCGTAAATTTGATAAATATGTTGTCATTTTTAGCCCAATAGATATAAATCATCCATGATGAATGTTCTTGTTACTATTTTGAGAATAAATTCAATGAAAATCAATTAACTTTTCATGTCCTTTCAAATTTGTCATAATTCATCTCTTATGTTTAGCAATACACACAAGTGGCTAATTAACAATATCATAATTCAGCAACTAAACAAAATATAATTGTTGTTGACAAACAACCTACTGAGTCAGAGTATAAGATACTATAATGTCTTTTAATTGTTTAAGTATTTGTAGTTTTTATGAAAGCTATTTTCATCCATTGATTCTATGTTATATGTAACACTTTTATTCCATATAATTTACTTTATGTGTGTTTAGTTATACATTTTGTATGACTAAAATGAAATATAGTGGTTTAGGATAGATGATGAACTTAAATCTATAAGCTTGCCTTAGAGACAATTGACGACTAAGTTTGCAAACAAGTGGATCTCCAATTAGAAAGAAACCAACCCTGATTTTGAAATTACAATTGAAATTCATAAACAGTTGGAGAAACATTTTTTTGACAGTCCTAAAGCCTATCAAAATCTAACTCATCAACCTTATGCATTTGTAAGTCCTTTTTCCTATTTTATTGTTAGACTCTTTATATTTGTTGCATAGATTACTATATTAATTTGTGTAAAGTCTTGTTTGATTTAGATGATTAGGATAGCTATTATTGAATTAAAAGATGGGACACAAAATATGTCAACTCATAATTTATAAAAAAAAAGTTTGATGGCCTCTTTTTTGCTCACATCATTTGAATATGTTGTGTAATGATAATGAAAAAAGATGGACATTATGTGTTTGAAGATGAAAATGATTCCTCTAATGCTAATGAGAACATGGAAGAAGACGGTGATCTTCATTAAGTAAAAACATGTTAATTTGTAATGCTAAGATGAGTGAAATTGAGGACATAAAAGTACATGAAAACAATGAAATTTGTAATGCTGAGATGAGTGAAACTAAGAGTATGGAAGTGAATGAAAAAAAAAAATTTGTATTGAAGGAAAAAGTGAAGGTGAAATGCTATTTGGTGACAAGAGTAACTATTTTCTCTTATTTATGATATTAGGAAATTGTATATACAAGATTTATTGTGAAGATCATAAGTTTGTTTTATAATGATGTTGAACTTGTGTTTTTTTTTGGCGAAGATGTTGAACTTGTTTAAACTATTAAAATTGCATTATGTTTTTTAATTGATTGAACTAAAATTATAAGTAAATTATCATTATCATTGTCTTTGTAATATATTTTGATAATATATTTGTTAGAAGCTAGAAGTCAAATTTCTGTTTATAGTGATATTATTGGAAAATGCAAAATTTGAGGGTGTTAAACTTTCTAACCAAACATGAGAATGTGAAATTTTTTTTTTTTCCTAGATATTCTTTGAGATTTGGCTTACTCAAACAAATACACAGTTATTATCTATAATTAAATTAGATAATATGCAATTTTTATTTTATTTTTTTGCTGATTTGAAATATTTTGATTCTATACATAAATTAGAATAAGGGTATAGGTAAAAATATAACAAATATTATGAGTATAATTGTCTAAATTAAAAAGTATTAAATTTTATTTTATTTTCCTTTATTCTCTACTTTAAATTTTTTCTATTTTTAGTTTCAATTTTTAGGACTTTAAAAAGTCAAAAACAATATTCGGTGTAGTTAAAAACTTAAAACCTCTATTACGTATTACCAATTAATTTTGAGTAAAAATTTAAGTTCACAAACTTTTTAGAAAACCATACATGAGTTATATGAAAGAGTAAGTAGTAAATTCATATAGATTGTTAATTTTAACAAATTTGATAACCTGCTAGTTATATTTAACAATATATGTGAAATGTGCTCGGTTCAATATAAAAAAAGAAAATTACAAATTCGATGATATAGTTTGATAGAGTAAAATACAATTTCAAAATCATCTGTAATTAAACTTTTAACTAATTGAACAAATTACACTCCACTTCTTAGAGCCTATTAAGTATGTAATTAGTCAATTATAATTGACAAGTCATTGTTTTCTAATATTTAATTTGTTAAAAATTGAAGACAAATAGAATTCAAAGATCAAGTTTCCATACACTTATTTATTTCATTTTCTCTTCAATGTGAAAAGGAAACATAAAGAAACACAACGTGCACATAGCTAATTTGTTCACTATTAGTGGAGTGCACGTAAGTCTTCTTCACTAAAAATTAGTGACATTCGGAGAGGTAAGGTGAGGTCAGAGGAAAGAATATAATGTGTTATTGTTGTAATATTATATATAAAAAAAAAATGTAAATTCACAAATCACAACCAATATCTATTTGTGTTTTTTAGTTGTTATTTTATTTCTTATGTTTTCTAACAAATTGTTATATGTAAGAAATTTGAGCTCGCCTTACTAATTAAGTCAAGAATTTCACATAAAGTTTAGTCCATAAGTAGGCTTATCCAATATCCAAGTCGATAATTTATTTTTGTAAAGCAAATAAATAATAATTTATATCTAATAACTAAAATAATAAGAATGTGGTAAAATTTTGTAAATTTTAAAAAAAATACTCTTTAAGTCTTTTTCTTTGGGTTGAATGTCTTTTTAATCACACATAAATGCCTTTTAGTTTTTTTTTTTTTTTTTTTTTTTTCATTTTATGTAAGTTCTAGTAATAAGATTGTTTTCCATCATTATTAATAATAATAGGATTATGATTTTTTTAAGAATAATAAATTAATGAGTTCTTTTTTTAAAATAAATTTTAGATAGTTTTAGAATTGTTTTTATAAGTTTTATACTATAGAAAATACAATTTTTATTATTTATATCACTTTTAAATTAAAATAATATTTTATTTATTTATTATAAATAAAAAAATTATATAGAAAAAACTCAAGTGGGGAACCAAAAATAATAATTATTTTTTTAATTTTTTGAAATTATGCACTACTCAATAAAGTGAGATAGATTTTTCAAAATAAAAAAGGAAATAGAAATAAACTTCTTAGTTTATTTATCATTTGGGCTTGGACTATTTAGTTGGACTTGGACTTAATCGTCTTAATATAGAGCCCAACAATTTATTAGACACGAGATTCATCACACAGTCACCTTATCAGATAAACCACCGACCATCTGGCTCTAATTTTTGGACCGAACGGTCAACAAAGCCGGGTTTGACCACGTACGGTTTGCAGTTGCCAAGAAGTTTCTGGAAGGAGGCGTAGAGCTCAAAAAGTCATACTCCCTCCCGAAGGAAACACAACAGCAACTCTCTTCGATCTCTTCCCTTTCTTCTTCCCTCTCCCTCTCCCTCTCCCTCTCCCTCTGTCTCATTGGCTTACATTGCTTGCTCATTCAGGTATGGTTTTTTCATAATCATCTTCGAATTATATATATTTATCGATTGGGATGTCCTAGGGTTTTCTGCTTTCTATAAATTTAGTGTTTTTATTTTATTGGCTTGATTTGTGCATGAATTTAAAATCTTTTTGGTTTGTGAATATAAGTTTTCTTACTTTTTAATCTCTTCCTGAGTGACTTGAAAACTGTAGTTCAAAACCAAAGGGTTCTTGAAACTGAAAAATTAAATTTTTTTTTTTTTTAAATCTTTTTGGCACTTCAATGATAAGTGTGCCTAACCTAAATTTTGGTAATAGGGTACTTGTATGATTGAGTGTTGTGTCTGTAGTTCCTTAATAGTTGGTGGAAGTCACAGTGGACTTAGAGATAAGACCTATTAATGGAGTATTATGTTTAATTTTTCTTTAGTTTTAGAGGCCAAGAGTCCAACACCATACTTCTGGTTTTCATATGGATGCCTAACTTACAGTATTTCATTCCAGATTTCTGTTGGGTATCTGAAGGAAGGGCCATAATTGCTGATTTTGGAGGAGATCATAGGATTTAGGCTTTGCCTCTTGCACATAAGGTAAGAAAGAGGTTAATTTGAATATTGTAAACCAACACATAAAATTAGTTCACTTTGAAATCTAATATTGAGGTTGGCTGGTTGATATTGACTTATTGTGCATCCGGTGGGTAGAATTATTTGTATAAGGTTGTATTGTAATATTGTGAAAACTTGCACCACTATTCCATATTTTTACTTGTAAATTAGAATTTTTTTTTTTTTCTCTTCAAAAATCTGTATGGGATAATCATTGACGTGTTTTCTTTTAAGTTCTGTGATTTGGCTACTCAATAATCTTCCCTAAATTATGCTTAAAATGTGGATGCTTGGCATAATTAGGTGGTACAGTGTCTACATTCGACAGTCCTTTTGGCTTTCATTCTTTTGTTAGACATGCTTTAGCTCACATCTTCTAGCATATCTGTTTCATAGTCTATTCATGATAGGTGTTAGATATTATTTTATTAAATACGGTTGTTTTATTGCTCATCATTGTTCATTGTAAACTTCATTCTTTCTGTGCTCAAACATGTTGTTATTGGATTTTAGTTCTATTTTCCCCTAGGAACTTTGCTTATGACCTTATTGTCGTAGATTACATTTATTCTTTTGGGTGCGATATTTGTTACAGCTCTAAATACTCTTAAATCTTGCCATATTTGGAGTCTGCTTGGAAAATCAATTTCACCCTAAGTTGGTACTTAGGAACCCTGTGACTACTATGGTAAAAATAAGATGTGCAACTTGACAACCTTTTTAACCTTAATATTCACAGTTGATGTTCATTGAGTATGCTTTCTCATTTGAGATTCAAAAAAAAATTTGTTGGAATAATGGTTCATTTTCTCTTGATGTCTTGTTGGAATCTTTTTAATGTGTAATGCCTTTATGTCGTGGACTTAGCACATATTTATTTATTGGGGCCTATGCCCTATGTGAAAGGTTCCCAACTCAATATTGTTATATTGTGTTACATATATTACAAGTTTGATGCCTGAATGCACACTTCAAGTTTTTTTTTTTTTTGCAAGGCTGGTTTGGAATAGTTATGAATATGATGTCTTATTTTTTATGTGCAGTTTATCTTGTATAATATTTGTACTTTTAACTTGATGGTAGAACTAACTTTGTTTTTTCTCTTCTGTGAGATGCATTTCCGGTCATCATCTTATCAAAATGCAGTTTTTGAGCTGGTTGTTGTTTCTCAATGGACACCAAGAGGTTCCTCCAGTTGGTTGAGGAGAAGAAGAAGAGAATCTTGGAGAAAAAAGAAGCCCCTTTGAAATGGGAGGAGAAGCTGGAAGCTGCTACCAAGGCAAAGGCTGATGCTGAAGCCAAAGAGAGGAAGCTGAAGGCTGCAAAACATAGAAAAAGATCTGGGACTGATAGTGACAGTGATAGTGAAAGTGATGATGGGGGTAGGAAGATGAGTAAAAGAGCTTATAAGAAGCACAAGAAGCATTTTCACTCTGATTCAGGAGACCATGAGAAGAAGAAAGAGAAGAAATCCAGGCGAAAGCCAAAGAAACGGTCCTCAGAATCAAGTGACATTAGCAGTGATGAATTTGAGAGTGGCTCAGATGATGAGAGGAGTAGGAAGAAACACAACAAAAAGTGCAGAGATCATAAGTCGAGATCATACTCCAGTGATTCAGTCTCTAGTGATGATGAAGCAAGGAAGAGAAGCCATGCAAGAGACCAGAAACGCCATAGGCAGTCAAGATCTAGTGAATCAGTCTCATCTAGTGGTGAAGAAGATTCTCCAATTAGAATGAGAAGTAATGCTAAGCATCATAAACGCCACAGCCAATCAGAACCTGTTTTATTAGACTCCTCAAGTGCTGATGATGGTTTTCTCAAAAAGAAAAGCCTCAGAAAGCACCATAAACATCACAGGCGATCACAAAATGTGGACTTGAGGTCATCAGATTCTGATGTCCACAGACATGCACGTACAGGCCGGTCTTTGGGGAAGTCATCTGATGACAACCACAAAGAAGAAACTAAACGAGCTAGGCACAAGAGGTGTGGCCATCACCACCACCATCATCACAAACATCGGCATCACTTAAATGAGGAGAATCATTCACCCCGGCGAGCTGCAGGCAATAGAAAGGAGGAGGAAGATTCTGAGAACTATGACAAAGAATAATGATGACTCTGATGCAGACAAAACTGAGAGAACAATGTTGCTGTACAACACCTTAAATGTTTCATTTTTAATTGATGTGTCTTTGCTATAAGCATTCAGTTACTGCTCATGCATTTGGCCTCCCTCATTGACTAGGTCTTGATTTGTTATATGCTGACTGAGACTTATTACATTGCCGTACGTGTAGTAAGTGATTAGACTGTTAAGATTCTTAAGATATTTGTCCAATTAAAGCAAATGGGATTTCTGATAGTCTGAATTCCTTTACTTTTTCCTTATAAAATAAAATTACGCCAGTTGTAGAGACTGGTGGCTGCACTGCAAAATCACACTCTGATAGCTAAACTTGAGAGTCTGGGATCAACTGCAAAGCACCGAGAAATCCTGGAGTACAAATGTATTTGTTGGTCCACTAATGTAGATTATGGCTTTTAACGCTATGGATTTCACACTAGGTTTTCTAGTAGTCTTGGATAGGAGGAACTTGCCTAAAAAATAGTGTAGCTAAGAAAATGAAATTAGTTTGTCCGTTTATTTAATTTTCACAATTATGCAGATGTTTATTTCAAACGCTCCAAGTGACAATTTTAGTGGTAGATCGTCTTGATGAAAACTTTGTAGGGAAATATGGTATTTGCAACTGCATTTCAAGAACTGCTATATGCCATAACATTCATCGGAAAGTGGCCTAATTTCCTGGTTTAATCAAAGTACAAAGTGAGCTGAACTTCCGGTGTTCCTACAATCGATTATGAAATAGGTGATTCTCATTTGATAAACTTAAATGTCGAAATTCCAAAACGTAATTCCAAGCCAAAAAGTATAGTGGTAGACAAAGCAAAAAGATAGGCATACTGAGATTTGAGTTTGATGTACACGTCACTGCTTTGTCTATCCCACCACTGTGACCAAATGACCCTCATCAGGCAGTCTAGACAAATCATTTGAGTTCACAGAATTTAGTGAGGTCTGTACTACTACTTCCAGTGCATTTGAGACTCGTGACAAATAACTCCCATGCTCTTCAACACTTGCAATAGAAGTCATAAGATATTATATGAGATTCAATATATAGTCGTTTGTTTGACCCCAATGTGGAGGTCATGAAGAGTAATATTCCTAAACCAAAAATTTTTACAGACAGCCTTCAAGTAAGAGTGCAGCAGTTCACCCCTCAAGTAAGAATAATACTGAGAGCTTACAATCTCATAATTTAGCTGCTGGAATTGCTTGAGGGCTGGCAATTTATAATACGTGGACTAAATTTCAAAAAGAAATTATTATTCTAATTTCCAAGCTGAGCTGTTTGATCCTCAGCAGTGGCAATGATACCGAGTAAGAGTGCAGCAGTTCACCCTTCAAGTAAGAATAATACTGAGAGCTTACAACCTCATAATTTAGCTGCTGGAATTTGTTGGGGGCTGGCAATTTATAACACGTGGACTAAATTTCATAAAGAAAATATTATTCTAATTTCCAAGCTGAGCTGTTTGATCCTCAGCAGTGGCAATGAACAAACAAATACCAACTATAGCTCAACAACAACAATGCTGGAACCCCACTGAGCGGTCAAAAGTTTTTTAGTATCTTGTTGCTTGATACTCCATCCCCAACCAGAATTGAGGTAACTTCCTGCAAGAATAAAAAGATTGTTTATGCAACTTCTCCCACAAATTTGAAGGCAGTGACACTAGGACCAGGATATGCAGAGAACCACATATCCCCACATGTATGCAGTTTTCATCTACATTCCTCTAATTGTGAAATATATAAGAAGCCCCATAAACTACTTTAGTCAATGAATTTGAAAAAAAGCACATCTCATGCCGTTGTGTCTAAAGACAATATGAATCAGACGATTAAACAGATAACTTGACATGGTGGCAGAGAAATGGGTTTCAAATAGATTTTTTACTAACAGTTCAATAAGTAAAACAAAGTATCTTGTTAAGGGATGTTCATATAATTCCGTATAGCAAATAAAAGCCTTTCAAACCATCTGGGATGGCTATCCACCAACCACGCTCCTCCCATCACCTAAAGTGAAAAATGGAAAAAAGAAAATTTAACATGGTCTAATTTCAGATAACACCAAAAATGAAAATTCTGCAGCAGATCCATCATGTACAATAGACAGCCAGACCCAAGAATGGAAAGCCTATTGGCAGGACAAAAAGGATAGAATAAGATCAAGGTTGATAGGAAACGCTAAGAAGAAAACATGATGCTGAAACTGTAACTAGATTATTACTTTCCACAAGGTTGAGTTAGACAAAAAGACTTGACGGAGAAAAACTATTCATTGAGAGTTTTTAATCATAATTTTCTTGAATGATTACAAGTGCATGAATAACTCAGAAATTGTGCCTTGGGTTTCTGTAATCTCATAATCCAACAAGCCTTTGTAAACTATTTATTATTTTAGCTTTACTCCATTTAGTTTAATTTTACTGACTCAATAAAGTATTTTTTTTCTTGCATCTTTGTCCCCCCAGACCTCATCTTCCTGGGTGATCCATCAGAAAGAAGGAAGCATGTTCAAACTTTGAATAAACAGGAACCAATTAAAAAGTATAAACCACATGAGTTAGGTTTTTTTACCTGTAAATTTTTTTTTTTTTGTTTGCTGCAAGCACATCTGGCTTACAAGTATCTACCCAGGTAGATATTATTTAAATATTGTTCATTACTGTCACCACATGTATATTGCACCGAGTCAGCTTACCTATTCCTCAAGCTTGTATTCTAATGTTATCATTAACTTATATCTATAATATCTAGTATCTACCCAAGCAAGGGCGGGTCTAGGAATTTCATGTAGCCCAGGCCAAATATTAATATTGTCATTTAAAATTACAAGTCATTTTGAAATTTATGTTTTTCATAAGGTGAAGATTGAAATACTGACATAAGAACAAATAATTTACCCCTCTTTACCAATGAAGATTGGGTTTCAAACATTCAAATAAGAACAAAAAACATATATAGCTTTTATCGCTCATGAAATTGAGAATACAATAATAAATTAAGCAAAGAATATATGATCTTTGTCACCCATAAGGGTAGAGATCCAAATAAAAATATAAAATAAGCACAAATGCTTATCTAGCATCAAGTAATGCACAAACATAATAACATGTTCATGGATTGCTCATTAAAGGCTCGACTCAAGCTCAAGCTTTATTTTAAGACTTGTTTAGTTAATGAGCTAAACTCAAACTCTATAAAAATGGCTTCATAAGCTTACGAGACCAGACTGTTTAATAGGATTTTAATATATGTTTATTAATTTTATATATATTATACATGTTATATTATTCATTGTATATACTAGTTTATATAGTTATATGTAAAAATATTCAAAAGAGTAAGTTTGCCCGGGCCTAAAGAGATTTTGACTAGTAAAACTTTAACTTGACCCTATAAATTAGTTTTCCAAAATAATCTAGCCCGGGCCACTGTACCCAAGTAATGCAAGGCTCCAAGTCAAAGCAGACCATGCTTCTAACTCTATCATTTGTCAAGCTAATCAACTGTTTAGCAGAAGGGACAAGCATTACAAATTTAACTCAATAAAAAGTTATTCAGCATATTAAATCATATCTTATTTTTATTCCAGATAAATGCTTAGAAAAAAAAAAGAAAAAAAAAGGAATACAGGACAACTTTTCTTACAATTTTACATACTATAGATGCGCTTTAATAATTAAAAGATAATTGAGAGATTTCAGAAAATTAAGAACTAAATGTACATTTGTCTCCAATACCATGCTTGCATGAATAAAAATTTGGTCATTATCTTAAATCACTATATTCTTCATGTATACAGGCCTTTTATTGGGCTTATAAAGTTATAGAAGAAATTAATCACCCCAAAACAAAAACTTTGAGAGGTCAAGTTCATTTTGACAATCTTAATTACTTAGAAAGAAGACATCTCTTTAATAGGAGGATGAACTACGTGATATACAAAATTAACCATGACAACATATTCTAAGAAATTAATACAGCTGGTACACACAATCAGAAGAACAAGAATCAAACAAATAAAGCTGAACTAGATAGTGGCAAACCTCAGCCATTTGTTTCTGTCCACAAAGCACAGCTCCAGTTGCTAAAGGGTTATTTATTTGCTTGGCTCTTGCAAAAGCAGCCTGCAAAAAACTCATGTGTACTAATATCATTTCTTTTCTTCAGCTTGACAACTTAAAGCTTACATGGAAAGGCACGCGATTTACCTGTACATAGCCACTTTCCCCTGTCCAACTATCATTGGGTTGTGATAAAACCGGCACAACTTTAACACCAGAAGATTCCCAGTCTTTAAATCTATCCTATAAGAACGAAGAGCAAGACTTCAAAATTGAATCCTAACTAAAAAGACATGCTTTGTTTGTTCTATAAGCGAACAAAAAATTGAACAGACCTGGTAAGCCATTCTCTGAAGGTTTCTAGCCCCATAATAGAGTCTCACATCAGATCTCTTGCTAGTGCTAAATCCTGTCTCAATAAGAGACCGGATTGGACTGCACATACGAAATTGAGAAAGAATGCAAAAAGGAGTTGCATGAACCAAGGTGAGTAAATAGCGGAAGAGAATAGATTATAGAACAATAGATTTATACTAATAAGGATTAATTACAAATTCTGGGGATTAAGGCTTCTTATTTGTAGTCACCACTTGTCATATCATAAATGATTAATGCTCTTGTTTCCAACATAACTGGTACATATAAGCAATGGAAGCACCAGACCAGACTCTAGTATAGTCTTATATAGTACTCAGTAATCAGTACCACTATGAACAGTACTCGGTGAACAGTAACATTGAGGCGGCCGGATCTGGACAGTCAGTCGCACTGTTGGAATGAAACATAGGAAGGAGACATGCTGGAAAGAGACACAGCGAGTAAAACTAAAGTTTTTTCTCCCAAGTTCTGATACCATATAAAAGCTAGAAAGAGAGAGACTTGAAGTATTTTGATGAATAGGTTGAGAATTTCTCACAGCAAAATAATATATTTATCCTATGAGATTTTGTGAATATAAGTAACTCAATTGTACATAATAAGAAAAACTGACCCACTAAGCTATCTATATTTACACCTTAACAATGACATCTTAGCAACAGACGTTTCAAACTTTAAAAAAAATATATATATATTGCATAAAAAGGGTACACAAGGAGGCCATTCTTTCTATTATCCTTTAAATTAGCAGCCTTTTATCTTACATATATAGGAATCACCCAAACAATTACATGTGCATAGGGATCTTTGAATAAGCCTCATCAACATACTAATTATATCAATTTCAAAATGTCACTGAAGTAGATAATTATGAGTAAAATGGTGGACAACAAATCTACATGTACATTAACAGACAATGGGCAAGGTATTAAATGGACATTGAGACTGCCCCATCAAGTTAAGATCTAGATTAACCAATTCAAAGAGGAAATGCGGTTTAATAGACATTTTATACCCAATCAGGCACTCATAATATATGTCATGCACTAAGAGTCAGAACCCCTATCTTGATAATCCAATAGGAAAATTATTATCCTATATTTTAAAAAAAATCATATATCAAGTTTCAACTTAGAAGGAGGAAGAAAGTTTTTTTAGGAAAAAAAAATTTATTAAAAAAGAAAGAAAGAAGGACAGGGGATGACAAAAAGTTCTCTTAAGCATAAAGAAAAATGCAAGCTTAAAACAATAGGGCTCTCCAATCACATTGCATATTTAATAAATAAACACCCCTAAAGGCTCATGAAACAAAACTCCAAAGAAAAACTAGGAAACAATCTTATCCCAGAGGAGAGGCCATGAGGAAGGAAGTTATTTTTCTTTCCCTTTTTTTCATTCTCTTCCTTTTCAAGGAGCTTACGAAAGCAAATAAAGTTCATGTTTTTTTATGCATCTTTTGCCTTCCTTGATAAAGAGCATAATGTTTCAGAAAGAAAATTAAACATGGAGAAACATAAACAGGCATCTTCCAGATCTATCATGAATAAACATTAGAAAGAACTCTGCAACTGCATGACAGAAAAGCCTACAGTTTTCACCAATTCAACAGAAACAAATGCTGAAACTGTTCAAAATTTCTAGTGGACTTCAGACGAACTCCACAAAGAAAATCAAAGGAACCATGCAGACAGTGTATTGAAAATGTCCTTATAAAGACGATAAGAAGCAGCATAGAACATCAAGCGAGAAAATAATGCTCCACTTGATTGGTGAGGGATGAAAGAGCAAATATGTAACTTTCAAGTCCACCGTCAAATAAAAATTCACCACTAAACTGAAACTAACGTATCTACAACTCCGACACTTATTCCAGTTGCGTTTTTTTATTCCAACAAAGCAGCACAATATTGTATTCCTTTTCTACTGGGGTGTGCAACAAAGAAAACTAAGCAATAAATAAAAACAAGCAAAATAACAATCCAGATATGAATCTCTACTGTATATTGTTACGTTTCCGAAAACTAAGTAAAA
This sequence comes from Quillaja saponaria, assembly GCA_029379385.1. Taxonomy (NCBI): domain Eukaryota; kingdom Viridiplantae; phylum Streptophyta; class Magnoliopsida; order Fabales; family Quillajaceae; genus Quillaja; species Quillaja saponaria. Next base: position 11,220,620 of record CM055614.1, on the reverse strand, counting down.
TTCTGATCTTTGAAGTACGGGAAGGACAATCTACCTAATTCCGGATCCGGTGGCGAAAATTAGAACAGTTGGGTATTTCTCTGGCGGGTCGATTTGATTGATATCGAAACCATTTCCCATAACCTGACTGAGCTCAACAACTTCCCCTTTCTTCAAACCACATAGGATTTCGGCTGTCGATCCAGCTATGCTCTTCACAAGAAACTCGAATACGCCACGCGATGAAGCAAGTTTTGGAGGTGATGCAATTGCCAGGAACGAAGGCTTGGAGACGTCGGGGACCCGCAGCTGGATGTACTGACCAGCACGTATATGAGACACGGCCAGGTCGGGCGCGTCGGACAAGTCAACAGTTACGTTGAACAAGGACTCAGCGGCAGGTTCGACCTCGGAGATCGATGCTTGGCTCCAGACTGTAGTGTCCTGCTGTACGGCGGCGGAGACAGTAGCAAAGTGGCGGCGACGGTTATTCCGAAGGTTTAAGCTGCGGTTGAGATTGAGACGGCGCAGGATAGACATGGGAGGGAGGGAGTGGCTAAAGTGCGCATGGAGGTAGAGGGAAGTGGAGAGAGGTGGTGGTGAGAGAGTTACAGACATGTTTTCGGTTTTGGTTTGAGGAAGCTTAATATGTATGAATTGGTCAGACTAGGAAGAGCCGGCGGTAAAGGTGGGCGGAGGGGTGGTGATGAGGTGGAGTTTGATAAAATACGCTCGCGTGCGTATTTGATAGGGTCTATCTGCCAGTGAGAGTTCACCACGTGTCAGGTTGTCTTTGATGATCATGATCCTGTAAGGCTGCAAGATGATGAGTAACGGGGACCTTTGATTTTAGATCCTAACAATAGCAGCCATTGATTCTTTTCCGGTTGTTTCAACTTTCAAGGACCTGTATTGGGCTCTCGGAGAATTAGCACAATTTAGGTAACATCATTGGGCTTTTTATCAGTGTCAATAGCTAACGTTATAACCCATAAAAGGTCCACGTTGAAAAATCTTATAATGTGCAATCTTCAATGAAGTATATCAGACAAGAAAACCCAGCATAACTGCATCATCATCATAGTCCTACAACAACAGGTAAAAAATATACTAAAGTCCTGGTTGATCTTAAGCTCATTGTTTAGACTCGAATTTATTATGTGACTAGATAAGTTAACTCAATTACAAAGACTTTTCATTTGTAATATATTTCAATTCGTTTTAACAACCACCACAACTGACTGCAGGATCTTCTTAGCATTCATGCCAAACTGATCCTTCAAGCATCCAAAATCATATTTTCATTAATTGACCGATCAGAAAATCACAAAATACCCAATCTCATAAAATTTTTGATAACCTTCAATTTCAAAAATCAAGGTCACCACCAAAAATGCAAGGAGATTTCAAATCATTTGCCTCAAAAAAAAAAAAAAAAAAAATGAAGAAGAAGAAGAAGCGGCCCCACACGCTCCATGTACCAAATAACACTCTAGTGTGTCATGTCATTCCTATCTAGCCATGTTATACCAAATTGTCAAATACTACACTCTAGTGTGTCATGTCACCTTTATCTAGTTGTGTGACACCAAATTGTCAGATACGTTGCACGACGTCAACAAAAAGACAATTATGTGATTGGATAAGTTAACTCAATTACAAAGACCTTTCATTTGTAATACATATCAATTCATATTAACAAACACCACAACTGATTGTAGGATCTTGTTAGCATTCATGCCAAACTGATCATTTAAGCATTCAAAATCATATTTCCATTAATTGACTGTTCAGAAAATCACAAAATACCTAAATTCATAAAATTTTTGATAACCTTCATAGTTCACTACTAAACACTAACTTTCACTACTCAAATTTAAAAATCGAGGTAACCACAAAAAATGCAAGGAGATTTCAAATTATTCGCATAAAAAAAAAAAAAAAAAAAGCAGCCACATATGCTCCATGTACCAAATAACACTCTAGTGTGTCATGTCACCCCTATCTAGCCATGTGACACCAAATTGTCAGATACGTTACACCGACCAAAAGATAACCTCTCAGCCACATCATATGTTACATCACTAGCACGCCCTATTAAATTTTTTCATGTCAACACAATTTGACACATTCGTCATGTCAATTGTCATGTCATTCTACACGTCATCAATGTGAACCATGTATAACATGTTAGCCTCCATGTCAGCGAAGTTTGCCTTGTCAGCCACATCACTTCAGTTGACCAAACCACTTTCAACTCTAACTAGTCCATATCACTTTTTTTGTATAGGTTTCTTAGCGCATGAATTTGAATTTGGGGTTTGTCTTTGCCTAATTATGTACCTAAATGCATGAATTGACCAATTATACCAATTTATATGATCCAACAAGTTATGGAAGCTAAATCACGATCAAAATTCTAACCTATGGTCCAATCCCATTTCAGTCGGTCTATTTAAATTCTAGCTAGTCCAAGCCAATCAAAGCTAATCTAAATATATCCATAACTATTTGCATCAATGATCTATTAGCAAAATACTTTCTACAGTTAATTTTTGTATTCAATTTGGTTTCGAATCAACCTTATTGAGTTTGAGGGGGTGTCAAAGTAAATTAGGCCCATATTTTAGCTTTAATTTATTATGTATTTATTATATGATTAGTTTGGTCAACTCAAATACAAGTATACATATCATTGATAGCTTAGCTCAAACAGTTAATATTTGTTCTCTAATACTGAGTTCGAACAATTCTAATATACCAACAAAAAAAAAAAATATATATATATATATATATAGAAACTCTATGATAACATATATCAATTCATAAACACTTTTCTAATTCTAACTTATACAAAGAAACTATATTCTAATGAGAAATTTAGTCAAAGCGTCAAAGAATTACATAATATATATATATATATATATTCTTCGAATAAAGAGGTTAGTTTGGCAGTTAAAAAGTATTTTTTTTTTCTTTATTTTAATTTATGAATTTAAAATTTTAAAAAAGGTCATGCAAAATAAAATTTGCTTGAACAAGGACATTACTTTAGTGAAAGACAAAATATGAACTTAAGAATTTTATTTTGAGAGAAAAAAATTAAAATATAATTCAAAAGCATAAACATTTGAATATAAAGACTCCTTAGTTAGTTGAATTAATAAAAAAAATTTAACATAGTTTCAAGAAATGTAATATAGTAAACCCTATTCCTACAAAGAAATGAAAATAAGTTAAAACTCCCGCCAATTTGTATTTCTCCTTTTCCCTCCATACCCAAATACCGGCTACAGCCACAGGCCGCAGTCATATATAAGATGCACCTGGAAAATAAAAAAAATAGTTCTCCTCTGAGAAGCAAACCCACAAAACAAGGATAATTCCATTACCTAAGATCTAGCCGTATTCTACAGTTTTCCCTTTTGTTCGACGAAGGTTGCCCAATCTGGGCTACAAGAATTGATTCATTCATAGATATCTCCGTTCCCAACTATGAGCGCCGTTAACATCACGAACGTCACCGTTTTGGACAACCCAGCTGCATTTCTAAATCCGTTCCAGTTTGAAATCTCCTATGAGTGCTTGACACCCCTCAAAGATGGTAATTTTTATCGGATCCCCAATTTCCCATGTGTTACTTTCTATAGTTTGCATTCAAAATTATCATCTAATTGAAACGAAATTCGTGATATCAGATCTGACTTTTGCTTTAGGAGAATTAGATTGTTATTATGACCTGAGTAGTTTGGTTTGTTGATTTGAGCTTGTTTTGCTAAATATTAACAAATTATTTTCTGCACTTCAATTATCAAAAAAGGAAAACAAAAAGATATGACATTTATTACGTTCTTAATAATATAAAAATAAAAAAAAATAAAAAATCCCCCCTTTCATCAGGTGCATAAGAAAGAATTACAACTGTAAATTTGGGTTTGGAAAATTAATGCTTCTGTGAGACCTAAAACAAATTGAAGTATTTTTAAGTCCATAACTTAAGGTGTGGATTTATATTCATAAAGTCATACTTAGAGCATCCAAGTTCTCTCTTTTCCAGTTTCAGTTGCCTACAAGAAAGTGACTTTTGAGGCTTGAAAGATATTGTCATTTCCTTAACTTAGGCACAAGAGCTCTTCACTATTTATTTAATTGGTATGCAACTGTTGTCTAGACTGAATATCTTTCACTAGCTTCATGAGGAAAATTCAAATGTAATTACGGCTCATGTCTTCTGTTTGTGAGTTTTTAATTTAATAATCGAGTTTAGAGAAAACGAGTCCTCCAAATTTCTCATTTTCTTTTTCTTGGAATATTATTTTCTATGACTGTATAAACCATAAGCTATTCTTTAGCTTCGTATCTGCAGAATTTCTTTTCTTTCCTGATAATAAAACATTGCAATAAAAAGCGCTCAAGTGATCAGTTTTTATGGACATACCAAATTTTTAAGACATGATTTTTCTGGACATCTAACATGCCTGCTTCAAATTGCTAACTCTTTCGTTTTGTTTTTAGTGTGATCACCATATATATAGTAGATTGGCGATGGAAAATTATTTATGTTAGCTCTGCTGATTGTGTATTTGTATGTCTATATGTAACTATATATGTAATGATATGCATGTATGCAATTGGGCAGCCGTGGATTTGTATAAATTGGTGTATTCATATGTTTCTGTCACAAATTGAACCAAGTTTTTTTGCCTTCTTTTGATATTGTAATTTTTAAGTTTGGTGCTCTGAATTGTTGCTGCAAACTTGCTATATAACCCAGTGTATTGCAGATTTGGAATGGAAACTCAGTTACGTGGGATCTGCTGAGGATGAGACCTATGATCAACTCCTTGAAAGTGTGCTTGTGGGGCCTGTCAATGTTGGAAATTACCGTTTTGTACTTGAGGTTCTTAATCAATAACCCATTGTGCCTATAAAAAATTGGGTTTCATTTGAAATTAACTTTTCTTGTTGGATCCTTGTCAGGCAGATCCTCCAGACCCATCAAAAATCCGTGATGAAGATATCATTGGTGTTACAGTATTGCTATTGACTTGTTCCTATCTGGGACAGGAGTTTATTCGTGTGGGTTACTATGTGAACAATGACTATGATGATGAACAGCTAAGGGAAGAGCCTCCACCCAAAGTGTTGATTGATAGGGTTCAAAGAAATATTTTAGCTGACAAGCCTAGAGTTACAAAATTCCCAATCAATTTTAATCCTGAAAATGGTGAGAATGAAGAACAGCCTCCTTCACCTGATGTTGCTGTTGAGACCAATGGAAATGGTGAACGGCCACCTTCAGTAGATCTTCCATACAGAGAAGTTGTAAATGGATGTGGCACCTGAAAATCTCCCACTCCTAACTTCCAAATCCAAGTGTTGAAGTGACCTTTCTGGTCCAATATAGTTTCTTTGATTTTAACAATTTTTTATTGAGACAATTGTGAGTGTGATCAATTGCACAATCTCAACTGAAAGCTTAGAATGAGTTGTATCACCAGTCGGTTGGTCATCTGTGGTTTCCAGGGATAAATGTTTTGGGTTGTTAAAATTCTAAATTATATCTATTTCTCCAAGCTACTCTGTATACTAATCTTGCTGGGACAATTCCAACACCTAGTTTGACACCATATAGCTACAGTTTTGCATTTGATGATATTGGATGCAGCACTACTTTTAAAAAAAAATATGCAGCAAACATAAGATTTTTGTTTTCTGTATTCATGTAGAAATTTACCAGTGTTTGGAGGTTTCTTATCTCTTCTAATTATGTGTAACTTTTACTGGACTCTTCGGTATTTGTAGAAAACTGCAACAAATGCTTTATGTTCAGCATTTGATTTTAATTTTTTAACCTTTTCTGTTCCTTTTTAGTAGCAGCAAGTCCAAATGTGCTTAACGAGTTCCTTTTCCTCCTTCAGTTGTTTCCATTTGACACACTTTCACACAATTGTTCTTGGTGTAGGCATTTAAAGCTTACTTGTCTGACTCTAGTCAATAGTCATATTCTGACTAGTAGCACTTGAAAATTTTAGCTAGTACTAGTTAAACCTTCATATTCCTGCCTGTTTGTGCATGGTTATTGATCATTCTTGGTGAAGTTAGTTTCCAGATTTTAAGAATCCATATTCTAGAAAAAAAAATGCTATAATTGGGATCTTGTATGAGAGTTTCCGGTTATTGAATAGAAGTGATTCTTTTTGTGAGCAATAAGCACTGATACTTGTGTTCTTTTCTGTATGTACTTTGCCCCATGTGATGATGTAAACTATTGATCTAATTTTTTGTGCTTTAATTAATAAGCTCATACTGTTTATCTATGTGTCTTTGGAGGGAAGGGGGTGGGGGAGGGTTTGGGAGTTACATGAAAATTCCTTGGCAGCATTGAGTGATCGCTATAAAATTGAAACTGTAGTGAAAAATATAATATGCAAAGGGAAGAAATGTTATCTGAAATATTTTGGCTGTAAATTTTTTTTGCAGCTAAAGGAAGAAGGCAGTGAAAAGGTTCATTACCCTTGTCTTTTGAAATTAACAATAACATGTCGAAGATCTATGAATCAGCATGAGAAGTAGTGGCTTGGCTGAAGAATCCTGTGAAGTGGTGAAGTGTTAATTGCTGTTACATATGTGCATGCACTCACCATATCAGCATGTCCTCTAGTTGATCATACGTTGGAGTGATAGTGTAAGCTTTCATATATCCTCACGGGCCTCACTAGTAAACTGGAGTATAGCATCATATAGTGTATTGATATGGCTGAAAACAATAAGACAAGTAAGCTCAACTTTGAAAGTTAACATTCTGCTTAGCTTTCCTAGTATAAAAGAAGATAAAAGGCAAATGGTGGAGTTTGTCATTACTAATTGCCAGTCTTTCAATGATTTGTTGTCATACTTAATGGTTCCACAACCATGCCAGTATTTTGAGTTCTATGCACTGCTTTCCTCGCCTGCAAAAAGTAAAGTCAAGGCAATAATTAAATACAGAACCATAGAGCTTGTCTCCCAACAAAGAAACTATTTTGATGATGCTTTAGATTTGCTTCATTGTCCTTGGAACATTTCAAAAGAATCCATGGAAATGATTGTGGAAATACTTGCTGTAGTAGCAGCAGCTTTCATTCTTAGGAAAATAATTGAAATATTTACTCGTGCTAATGTTGGAAAAGTACTTGTTTAGGCTCATTTTGGATGCATGAAGATGGCCATTTTGCTCCAGGCTAGTACCAGTAACTTTACAGCCTTAGCAAAGAGCATTGAAGTGTGCTTACCTCTTGATTCCAATCTGTGCATGCATTTATCGTAACGAGTGCAATAACTTGAACAGAGAGGCCACATATGATTCCCATCCAAAGCCCCTGCTTACAACAATTATTGTTTTCAATGTATGTAAACATATATAGGTGATAGAGAGAGAGAGAGAGAGAGAGAGAGAGAGAGTACCATGCCTCCAATGTGAAAGACGAAGGCTAATAGCACAGCAGAAGGGATTCCCACAATATAATAAGCACCAAGGTTTACAAATGCACAGAGATTTTGCCATCCACACCCTCTGGCAGCCCCTATAACAGCCAAAACAGAAAACAAGAAATAAATTAACTAAAATCTCAAAGCTGACACTAAGTATGAACAATTAACAATAACAAGCCCATGGAATTTCCTTGTGATAAGAAATTAAAACCTGAAAGCACACACTGGAAGCCATCCAGGAAGTCAGACAGTGCAAGCAGTGGCATCATCGTAGCAATATATCGTATGACTTCTCCTTCATTGCTATAGAGCTTTCCCCAAGAATTACGTACCAAAATCGTAACCAATGCTACTACAGCACCCTCTGAGATGGCAATTATGATCATGATGCGAAGTGCTAGAAGTGCACCTTGTGGGTGCCCCGCTCCCAATTCATTTGACACTCTTGTACTAAAGTAATACCAACAAATACTATGTTATCAGAAGAAGATCCCTGCACAATCATTTCAGTCTAACTACTATGTTACCTACCTTTAGCTTATGTTGTCAATTACCTTATTGCACCTCCAAGACCAACTGAGATCATGTAGACCATCCAACATGTATTAAGGCTGCATAAGTGTACAATACAAATGACAAATACTTGGTTAGTAAACTTTCATTTCATCTGTAGCCAAAATTTAACAGAGACGCATAAGAATATATCAGGCATCATGTTTACCTTACTGATAGTACAGATGTCTCTAGTTTTGGGTTTGGCAATAGACCAGACAGAAGAACAACCATCTCAAAGGACCAATATTCGAAACTGTCAATCAGATTAGTTATGAAAGCAAAGAAAGTGTCCAAACATAAGAATCAACATGTCCAAGATTACATAATACAACATAGTTTGGCAAGGCCGCAATTGCGTCAAGAGTTGATCTGCATTAACTCCTGAGGGTCAAAAGGTTTGTAAATGATATTTTGTATTCTTACCGTATATATTAAATTATTAATCTTTCTCCTCTACATTTCGCATTGGACTCTCTTTGACATATACCAGAAGTCCAAAACTGAACCCTGCATCTAATTTTCAACTTCATAAGCAGAAAGGTAGATAGGAATTACCATATCATAATTGCTGAAGGAATGGCAAGCTTTATAAAGCTAAGAACATCATGGAACGCTTCTTTGGAAAACCCAGCCCAAGTTTCGGTGAAAGCAGGTGACAAATTTATGTAAATTACCAATAAGAACACATTAACCCAATTGGAAATGGTGATTGACAAGGCTGCTCCTTTGCTTCCCCATCCACATTCAAATACAAAAAACCAACAGAAGAAAATATGCATCAAAGCTGTAACACCTGAGCTGATTAACAGTGGAAAAACATTGTTTTGGGTTTGTAGAAATCTGTTGAGGCATTGAAGGAGGCCATAACCAAAAAGGCTCGGGATCATCCAGCGATTGAATGCTCCTGCCTCAGCACAAATCTCACGGTCTTGTCCGATTGATTCAAGAATGTTTCTTGTATAATACCAAATAAGTGATAGGGGAATGCTCAAGGTTAAAAGGACTAGCATTGCCCGTTGTGTGTGAACTCCTAGCATGTGATACTGCCTCGCTCCATAGGCTTGGCCGCATAGCGTCTCCAACGCGCTCCCCATTCCTAACTAAGAGAATTTAAGAGTCACAGGAAGTACTGAAAAACTTGTAATGCATGCAACAGAAAGGTGAAATTATCATCAAAGTATTACACAAGTTGTGTAAGTTTCAGTGCTATAGACTGTAGGAACTATACTTGGCCTAGTGACATTGTTCTGCATCACTTTCAATGTAGAAATGGAGGGAGAAGTTGAATAATATATGAACATGGCCAAGTAATGATGACAAAGCCTGTTTGGTATTGGTAACCAAATTTTAAGCTCATCCTTATATGCATAGATATGGAAATTATCTAATAAACAATTCTATGATTAAAATAAAGGTGTATCTTTAAGTTTTCGACCAGTTGCAGGTGGGGATGAACCAGTTTGAGCCTAGAAATAGAACAGAAATTGAACTATAACCACTTACCAAGACACTAAAACCAGTTACAGAGGCAAAGGAGGAAGCCAAGGAAGCACCTGAAAGAGGCAGTTCTCCAAGATGACCAACAAACATTATAGATATCACTTGTAAGCTATATTGCATCAGACTAACTGCAATAAGAGGCCCTGCTAGCCATAGTTGCCTTTTTACTTCTTCAACAATATCTGCTCTAAAACAAAAATATTGTTCAACTCTTCCAGCAGTGAATTCGTGGAATCTATCTTGGTTTTGGCACAGTAGATCCTGTAGATCTGATTTTTCTCCTTTTTCCATTGTCAAAGAGAGGGCACAGTGGATCTGTCAATCTTGGTTTGGGCACAGTGGATCTTCACTTCATCTTTAGAAACAGACTAACAGTTAACATAATTTATAACAAGTATCAATCATATGTACGTCATAGAGTAGAGAAAATCAATGTCTATGTTGTACATAGTCAACACATAATATAGTAGAAAATAAAAATGTAATAAAAATTTAAGAGCCTCAATTTTCATTTGTTTTTATGATTAAGAGGACTTTGTTTATCCCATTTGCTGACCTAAGAATGAGTTATTAAAATTCTAGGTTTTTTTTCTTCTTCTTGGAATAAGCTGAAAATTGGAACTGGTAGTGAAATTCCAATTCAGATTCAATGACCAAACAGTGCTAAGAAATTAGGATGAAAAATCAAAAATTAATTCAAACTTGCGTAATGTTTTGAAATTAATCATGCTAAATTGTCTAAAAATGGAAATTAATATTTCAGTTCAGGAATTAAAAAAAAAAAAAATAATAAACAGAAAGAAAGAGGTCATTCATTTTATTTTGTTTTGCCAGATTGCTATTCAATTATTCATGACTTGAAAACATTAACATTTTCTAGTCCAAGAGTCATGGGAACGTAAAACCAACTGCTGGCTGGTCTTGTTTGCCTGATCCAAAGCATTCGCATGTGTTATAATCACAGTAGTAATTAGCTTCTTCTGAACAAGTGATTATAGACATGCAGTCAATGTCGCGAGTACATTCAAAATCTCCATCAACTAATATTCTTGCTTCAACTCTTGAAACCTTTGAAAATGATGATATGCCTGCAATTCACATGTGTAAAACCATAAATCAATCAATCCAACAATAATAGCAACAAGAACAACTAACAAGTATTAATTTCTAACATTAGGATCAACTACATGGATATCTATAACTTATAAAACTCGTTAGTATCCTCCATATGAATTCTTTTTCTAGTTTTGTACTCGTGTTTTACTTCACCAATATTCGAGTGCATCAGGTCGGGTAAAACCGAATATGTGATACTCGGCCTATCCGGCCATTGCCATCTCTAATATGTGTATGTATGTGCTTGGATTGCATGACATTGAAGGGGAAGTGATATTAACAAGTTGTTGTACCCAAAATGAGAAGCAAGAAAGCAGACGTTATGGAAGCCTTCTCCATTCTTAATTTTGACTGTGATATTTATGTGCTTTTTACGATTGTACTGCATGAGCTTATCTATATATATACTGCTCATAAGAAGATGAATATGATTTTAAGGAATTGAAGAGGAAGAAATGGAAAAATGAAATATACAACTCCATCCTAGAATTTAGGCTCACGCTCTTTGTCTGCACAAAACAGAAAACAGAAAATATTTTATGTACTTAAAAAAAAAAAAAAAAAGCATCTTTGCTGAATTTGAAAGGTTAAAACTTAATTGGTTTTTTTCTTCCACTTATACTGAATTTGAAAAAAAAAATAAAAAAAAAATGAAACAAAGAGAATCAATCATTTTATATTTTTTTATAGAAAAATTAACAAATCCCAAATATTCCCTAATATAAATGCCCTGACTTTTGCATCTAAATGAAAATCTCTCTCTCCCCTCTCGTCATAGCTCATAATGACAGGCATAGTTTAAGTGATAAGATACACTTGAAGCTCAGGAACCTCTATTATTAAGGGTTTGAACCTGCAGAAAAATATTTGTGAGGGAGAGGAACGAGATTAGACTCACCCTTTGGGTGTGAGCATACTTGTGAAAAACCAAAAATAATAATAGGCACATAGAGTAAGAGCATCGAAGAAAGCTTATTACCAAAAGAGTGGGAAGAGAAATTAGAAAATGACACAACTATTACATAATACATATTTACATGGGCTGCTTCATCTAGGAAGGTGGATCTTTCTTAAAAACTATTTTTCCAAGCAAAAAACATTGGCATGCATTCTACGAGATCTCAAGAGGAGTTTCAAGACTTCAAGAGGCAGAGCTGTAGGTGGCCTAAAGAATGAAAAGGCTCCTCTAGTTTTAGCAACATCTTGTGGTTAGGATGACAATATTGGCTCTTCAATTCTTATCTGAGATCAGTTCCTTGACTTTTGAAAATGATCCTCCAGTATCCTCTGTCTCGCCTTACTCACCTGCATTAACAAACCAAAGAGTTAAAGATGTTAAATTCAATTTGGCACTCAGTTCTATTGGTGTGCCATACTGCCCTGTGATTAACTTCAAACTATGTGTAGAGGTAATACCTGTTGTTCCCAGTTCGTACAACTTGTTACAATAGCAAGGAGAACTGTTTGCACAAATGAACCAACTTGTATACCCAACCAGAGGCCCTTTCCCCTTAGTGATGCCCAGAAACCCAATACGACAGCTACTGGGATTCCACAAAGGTAGAAGGCCCCAAGATTGATGTAAGCCCCTATATGCTGCCATCCACACCCTCTAGCAATCCCTGAATGAAAGAAGTTAGATAGGAACCTGATAAGCTTATATTCTCTTGATTCTTCTAGCTGCAAGGAAAAAGATAAGTTGCACCTGAAAGAACTCCTTGTAAACTGTCCAGTATAACAGACAGACAAAGCAGAGGAGCCATGACAGTGACATAGTCCACAACTTCCTTCTCATTGCTAAAAGTGTAACCATAAAGTTTGCGGCTGGCAAAGAGGGTAACACTTACAACAGTTGTCTCCATGATTGCAATAAACATCACAGCAACGACAACAACGCGAGCAGCACGTGGATTCCCAGCTCCTAATTCATTTGAAACCCTTGTGCTACACAGGAATCAAAAAAGGATATATTTTCTTTATGCAAATGTAGCAAATAGCAATATAAACATCAGTCAAATGGGTTTTGTATTTCATGTACTTGAACGAACCTTGCTGCTGCACCAAGTCCATAAGGAATAGTATAGAGTGTTGAAATGGTTGTGAGACTAATCAAGAAAGATAAACAACATTAGAATAATCACAAGACAGTAATCTCGTGAAGATAAATTGGTAGCAAAATGAAATTACAGATCACGAAGTCATAATTTTAATGAGACCCAAAATAGTGTGCATTAGAAACAGAAATGGAGAACATACCACACAGAAAGAACTGAAGTTTCAAGTTCTGCATTTGGTAAGAGCCCAGACAGCAAGATAAGCATTTCGAAAGACCACCATTCAAGGCTACAATCAACAACATGAAAAGAGGATATTATAGAATAACACTTTGAAAATGGATGGTTCCTTTACTTGAAAGAACTTGAGGAACAAAAGCTAATATTCACCATATCATTACTGTCGAAGGGATAGCAAAGCGGAAGAACTCCCTAATCCCATGGAACACCTCCATAGACAATGGAGAACGGGTTTTTGCACAGGAAGAAGAGTATCTCATGTATAATCCAAGTAGAATCACATTTAGCCAATTTGAAATGCTAATTGCTAATGCTGCTCCAATGTTATTCAATCCAGACTTGAATACTAAAGCCCAACAGACAGGTATATGAAAACAAAGAGTTGCAAAAGAACTTATGAGCATGGGAATGATCAAACTCTGCATTTGGAAATATCGGACTAATGGTTGAAGAACTGCATATGCAAGAAGTGCAGGAACAAGCCAAATTGTGAATTTCCCAGCTTCACGCGAGATTAAAGGGTCTTGACCTATGAAAACGAGAATCTTTCCCATGTAGATCCATATCACAGACAAGGGAAGACAGATCAAGATGAGAGAGAAAATAGCAGTGTATGTTTGGGTTCCAAGTTTATGATATTGCTGAGCTCCATAAGCCTGTCCACAAAGAGTTTCCAGTGCACTGGCCATTCCCAACTGTTAGGCATGTAATGATTACCATGCAGTCAGTTATTTGGTGGCAGATAACTCCACTGGAAACTAAGTGTACAAACTAAAAAAATAGGTGAAGATTAGGAAATAAATGTTATCATCCTATTTGGATTTATGCTAATACTGGCTAGGCTTCACCACAATCTTTAAATTACAGAATAACCAGGCTTCTCAGTTAATTTAACTCCAACAAGCATAACCGTACTGGGTGCATATTGCATTTCTGTTCATCTACTTATTTTACAACAATGATGATGCATGCACATTTTGCAATTTAATAACAAGATGCGAATGAAAATTCACTCTAAGGCCATAGACAGGGTAATTATTTAGGTAATGAACTATAATATATTCCACCACACACAGCTGTTGCAGGCTAGAAGTCAGATATATCTTGATGCATATCTTCCCATGCCTATGGGGAAAACTGTAAACGAGATGCAGCTTTCAAAAGGCATTACATCAGTATTGGATTATTTGCAGGGTCCAACTTCGGTTATTATAGTGCTATGTAGATAAACCAAATACCAATTATTAAGGTTCGTGCCTAAAACCTCAGGAATGAGCAATGGCGAATCTTTATTTGTCAAAAACTGTTAGTGCATATCAGTTCAAGATTATTGTGAAATCTGCAAAACTTCACTAGCTCGGAGCTTGTCTGAATTAGTGTTGATTCCAAAGAAATTAGTAAATGAAATTCACTAGTAAAGAAAAATTGAAACTACAAGAATAAAATTGAATTTTTGATGAAATTATAAAATATATATAACTCTAAAATATATAACTACATATTTATTTTTTACCCAATAACTTCTACCTTGTAACCTAGTATCATACATTTTTGTGAATGTTAATTTTAAGTTTGTCAATGTTTCAAACACCCATATACGCCTGTACTGTAGTGAAGGTGCTCAGCACAAAGAAACAAGGTATTATAAAAAGATTAACAATGTAAAGATAAAACTGAATATTCGCATGTATGATCTTCATCATATGAATTATAAATAAAACAATTAGTTTTACCAACAAAAAAAAAAATTATAAAAATCTTTTTACAAAATTTGAAATTAATTATTTTTACATAAGCATGAAAGTCTATATATCAGTATATATCGACCTAGGGGTGTACATGCATGAATTGGTTAAATGAAATAACTGAACTAAACTACCTGAAAATTTCGGTTGGTTTTGGTTATATTTACATGTTGATTAAAAATAGGTTATTTTCTTTTGAAGTTACTTAGGTTCGGTTTTTGTAATTTTTTTTTCTAGGTTAACTGAAAGCGAATTGACATTTTAATATTATTTTTTATTATAATATATTGTATAATTGCTGATAATGGTTTCTAGTACTAAAGGAGGCTGCAAAATAAAAACTTTCTGATTCTTTTTTTTACTTTTTTTTACAGCCCTTAAATGGGTTGTATGAATTCATGCAAAACCATATATGACATATTATAAAATGGAAAATAATTTTGATCTGCTGCCTTGTTTTCATATGATAACTAGATGCAACAATAATCTGCTTGATGATTTGTTAATTTTCTTTAATCATGTGTGCAAAGCTTGATAACAATCACTCTAACTTTACAAAAACTAAAATAAGATAAATTTAGTAACTTACAAGAAGACTGAATCCAGTGACCCCTGCAAGGGATACAGCTATGGCGGTGCTAGAAAGAGCAAGCTCACCCAGATGACCAACCATCATCGTCGAAATAACCTGTAATGCATACTGAGAAAGAATCACAGCCACCATGGGTCCTGCTATATAACCCAAATTCTTCACCTCCTTAATGAAAGTAGACCATGTAACACTTTGGTCACTATCTCTTTTTCCTTCCCTCTCTTTTTGTAATAGTAAATTCTCTTCCATGCTCCTAATCTCTGTGACTGTGTCCATCATCACAATGATCCAGCGGCCTTAGCCGCTTAAAGAATCCGCCTTGAGGCTGAAATCTGAACAGTGCCTAGGAGAGAGAGGAATCTGATTACACAGTGACTAAGAGACAGGGAGAAGAGACAGACTCAGACAAAGATGCCAAGGCAAAATGGCTCTTTTGGCGCAGCGTTGCCGTTTGTATTTTTTATTTATTTTGTTTGAATGATGGGAATATGATATATACAACATCTTTTGTAGTCTTACTATATATGTTAATAGTTTGATTTAGTCAATATGGCTTTCAAATTTCTTAAAAGGTTTTGTGAGTTTTTTAATTTTTTATTGATATTATTTAGTATGTCAATCATAGTAACAACAATCAACATTCAACAATATAAATTCAATATAAATTCAAAGATTCCACAAATAAATAGAACAAACAACTCATAACTAATAAAAAACTAATCACATATCGCCAATTACTAGTGAGTATTAAACCTAATTTTTTTTACTAATCTTGTACTCTGATAATTTTATCTTATTGAGCTAAGATATTGGATATATTTGGTTAAATTGTGTATGAAAGCGTTGTATGCAAAAATACTTTTTAAATAGAGATATTTAAAAAATGTTGTATATAAAGATGAAAAAATGTTTGGATGAGTTAACATAAAAAGTGCCGTGAGATAAAAAAAATTGTTTAATTTTATTTTAAAAAAAAGGGATATTGAGTAATTACTAAAAATACTATTTTGACAAATGTTATGGTTATATTTGTCTAAATAAAATAATTATTAAAATTTATGTTAGCTTCACTTGTTTTCTATTTTAAAAAAATTATTTTTCTAACTTTTTAAACAGTTTTTAGGACTCTAAAAGCCCAAAAATATATATTTTTTCTTCTGAAAAGCTTAAAAAATAAAATCTCTATTATCAAACAGTTTTATATAAAAACTTAAATCAAAAAATTGTTTTAAAAACCAACCAAACATGGGCATTATGACGTACAATTCATAAATGATGAGTAAACTATGATCACACATCTGGCGATGATGAGTTAATGAACTTGAAATTTTTTATTTCGGTATTTTTATCTTAGCTCTCTGTCTACCAAGGTATTTTAATGAGATTACTCAATGGCTTATGGTTGGTTTCGGTATTTTAAAAAGTTGCTGTGACTTTCATGCAGTGAAAAAGCAGCTGTCAAAAAGTTACAACAACCTTGTTTGGTAAATTTTTTATAAAAGTTGTTGTGGATGGTAAAAACAATGAACAATGTGTTTGGTAAAATAAATCATAAGTTATTGTGAATGTATAAAATGAAAAATATATACAATATTAATTAATGAAATATTTAGGAAGAGAAATTTAATGGTTTATAAATTAATTGAAAATGTATTTGGTAATTTTCTAAAAGTAATAAAGTGACTTTTGTATTTTTAATTTTGAAAAGTCATAGCTAGCTTTTAAAAGCATCATTTAGAGTACTTCTAAAACATTCATGACTTTTTAAAAACAGTAAAAAAAGCACCCCTAAAAAAAAAATTAACAAAATAATATTTAAGTGTTATAATTTTTTAACAGTCAAAGCACCCTCTTAAAAAGCATTAACAAACCCAGTCTTAATATATAAAATAATCTTTTGATTTATGGATTTTTTTTTCTTTATTAGTTTAAAGAAAGTATGCAATAAAAATAGCTATTGAGATTTGCAATTCATTAATTGATATCACTTAATTCACTTTCAACTGTTATATTTAATTAACTAGCATCCCAATGATAAATGAATTATTTATTGTAGAACTACATTGAAATTGATTCGAAAAATTTTCAGCTTATTTATTTTATGAAATTTATTTTAAATGAGTTAGTAGTTGGTTCTATTTTAAAAAATTGTTAATTTTAACACTTATAATTCACATGTTTTTAACTGACAAAACAAATTAATGAAGAGCCATCAACGCTTCTTCTTACACACTCACTCAAATAACTTTTGAGTTTCTTTCTCTCAACTCATTTCTTCTCTATATTAATAATCAAATTCTTATAGTTATATTTTTAGTTCAATAATAAATTTAATTTAAAAAACTAATAATAGTATATAAAAATAATTATACTAAATTGAGTTTTACATATGTTCTATAACAGAATATATATATTTTTGTGGGTGAAAATGGCGTATTATAAAATTAAATTGGGAAATATATAGATCCTTCAAATTTCATTCAACATAGCTAATGAAATCAAAGCAGGGATGGTAAAATAATACTATGCTTAGCTTCCTTGACCAGTAAGTCTCCAATTCTATTCGCTTCTTGGTAGCAATGAGACAATGTAATCTGGTAGAACCCCTTGAGTCAGATTTTTACAATCATCAATTTCTGCAATCATCAATGAGAGAGCCTAATGGATGAGATTCAGAATCTGCATGATTAAAAAGCTCCAAAATAAGCTTGGCATGCATCCACTATCACTTCAAAATTTTGAATTTTCAAATTAGCTGCAACCTTTAACGTCTCTCAAAGCCTATATTTATGCTTGAATATGGTCCCTATACCAATATTCTTGATAAATCTACTCATAAAACTTCCGATATCGTTTCACAACAGAGATGAACATGTCTCTCGTGACATTGGTTATTAGAGACGTAAGAGGTTCAAAATAACTAACACTTGTCAGAGACATCAGACATCCGACATCCGTCTCTATTGTTGTTTTTGAAAACTTGTACTATCTGAGACGGACGTTCCATCTCCAATATGTTTCAGCGACTATGCTAGTACTCTTCACAGACGTCTTGACTAGTCATTAGAGACGAAATAACACCACTCACCATATATACAATTAAAACATTAAAATTTCTCATAAAAAGTTTCATTTACATTAACACCAAATTATTTTATATTAAAAGAAACATATTATAATCACATAACTTAAAAGCAAGGATCAAAATGTCTTTTTCTAAAATAGTATCGGTCAGTCTAGAAACGAAAATATATCGAATACGTATCAAAAACATTATGAAAAAAGGTGTACAATCCTAGAAAGTTATACCGTAAGTTAAATAAATTATATAATGATTATACTACGTATTTATGAGTGATTTGTATTATATATAATGATTAATTGTGCATGTTTGAAGATTTGATTTGTCACTTCACATAATTTATATTTTATTTTTACATGTTTAATCACAATCATTTATTAAATTATACATAATGTAACCAATACATATTAACTATATTTATTTTCTTATCAGTTGACTAGCTTTCATAATATATATAAATATATATAATATATATATATATATATATATATATATATATATATATTATAACTTATTGGTTTTATACTAATCAAATCTAATTGTGTAATTTATAAATACAATTTAGTTTATATAACTTAATTGGTCATAATTAAGTATTAATATGTAAAAACAAATAACAAATTTTATTAGTTATAATTTTTAAATTAAAAAAAGTATGAACTCTTAGTAAATATTAAAAACAAATATTTATAAAGAAAAATAGTTAAAATAAAATTTATTTCTTTTATAAATTATAAATTACATATCATTAAATATTTCTTGGTTAATTCTTGACATTAATCTCTATTATTATTATTTTTATTGATATTAAGAAGATTTTCAAAAAATATTAAAAATCTTGTAAAATATGGTATCTAGAAATATTAAAAGTATTTATATCATTGGATATAATCAGATACCAATAAATATCCATGAATACATTTAAATACCAGTAATAACCAATAATTTCATATTCATAACTCATGATACTAATAAGTTTTGCCCGTATCGTAGAAAAAGATAAGTTATTTAGTTCCTTGCTTAAAAGTATTCATTTAACTATATTGAATTTAATGATAACTACTCATATGACATACATATTATCCATTAAATCAAATGTTAACGAATTACCTTATAAAAATTTATTTTATTAATAAAAAATTATCATAATCAAATATGCAATTATATGACATGTACATTAGTCTCTTTCAAGGATGTTTATTCATGAGATAAAGGGAGGTTTATGTATATTGTGAATATAGAAGAGGTTTGTGTAAGATCAGCCTAATATAGGAAATATTAAAATAATTTACTCCAAAAGAAAGTGCGACATACCGATGCGCCTTACAGGCCCGAAAATAGCAACAAATCTGTGCCTGATCAGTAGTTTTCCATGAAGTGTATTACGATGTCGTTTTAGTTTTAGGGTTAATTAGGAGATTTTGTAGAGAAATATCCTATAAATAAGGATCAAACTGAATGAGAACTCTATTTTCTTATTTTAGTCGTAGATTTCATTGCTCTCTCTGTCTCACTCTCATAGTTTTCTCTCTTCACTGTGATTCTTTGCAAATTTCACCTAAAGGGTCCAACTAAGAAGCAGGTTCCTCTCCGTCAATAACCCAATTATTTCATTCAGAATACCTAGTACCGGCGATTATTGACTCACAAAGGTGGTTTCTGTCTCTACTCTGTTCTGTAACCGGAATATCGTTAGGACCATACGTACAAATGGTTAAAACGGAGAAGGAGCAGCTGAATCGAATTCTGAGTTCGCACCTCAACACTATACATGAAACTTTGCAGGTATAGTTTTTATACTATGTGCTTGTTTCTGCCTTTGAGTTTTTATAGAGTAAGTAATAATTTGAGTTTTCTGTGTGCATGTAGGTTTTTGAAAAAACAGCTTCCTCTTCTTTGGATAAAGTGAGCTGGGATGAGGTTATAAAGATGGGAGACCAAGTTTCCAAACAAGCAACAATAGGTATTTCGATGTCTTTTCTCTATCTGGCCTCTTCACCCATCAAGATTTGCACTTTCTTTTCTCTTTTGCATTCTCGTGTACTGGGTTTTCTGAATTTTGGTGTTATAGATTGGCCAATCCACTATAGTCTCTTTTCAAGGATGTTTATTTATGAGATAAAAACAGAGATATTTTCATTCTGTTGAGTTGCATAGATGAATACGGTTACAAGTATTTGCATCAATTTGCCAAATGCCAATGCCGAATCTAGGATAAATCTAGTTAACTAATTCAACTTTTCCGAATATGATCTCATGATGCTTTTCTTTTCCGAATATGATCTCATGATCCTTTTCTGATTATGTCAAATATCTTTCTCTGCGGATTAGTACTGCTTAGACACCCATTGAGTTGCACTTAATCTAAGAGCTTTGTCATAACACTGTTAGTAAATTTTGATATACTAGAAGAATTGAATGTTGAAGATTTTGATTCCAAAAAAAAAAAAAAAAAGTTGTGAGACTTAGGTTTATCTGTGATAGTTAATAGCCACCAATATACACTTAATGGTGTTCTGACATTGCTTTGAGCAATACTGATTTTTTTGCTAAAGAGAAACATATGAATTATAATAACAATATCGTGTTTGGAGGGGCTAAATGAAAGCTAGACCAGAAACTGTTACTTGTGTGGGATTTCTGCACCTCACTATTTTATATTTCTACTGAAAGGTGTAAAAGGACAGCTCAAGAGAAGCCTCATAAGAGCTCAGGTAGGGCTTGATTTGTTTGCTGAAATGAAAGAATCAAACAAGAGCTTAATAAAGCTCTTTGTCCATCAAGATAGCTTTGCTTTTCAGATGTTAGGCATTGATTATTAATCAAATAATCAGACAAAAAATAGTGTCTGTTAAAGATTCTTTGTCTACTTTTGAGGTCATAACTCTAAAGAGAGGTCTTGTTGCATTTCCTGAATAAGCAATAATGTATCCTGTTCTTACCCCAAAAAACAAATATGATATATCCTTACCTAATTGTTTAATGATTTACAGCCATAGAAAACTGATGGTACATACTTCAAATTTAGGATCAGATCCTGATTTTCAGATCTGTTCAAGGAGGTGGATCCTACCGCCCTCTTTTTCTATCACCCTATCTCCTGACCTAAGCCCCTAAATTATGTATCAAACTTCCCAAGTCAAACATTACAGATTCTGATTTCAGAATGATTTTCCCCGGATACATCAGTCCCTATTTCTTAGTTCAGTCGAAGAGAGGTCATTATCCTGGCAGCAAAATTGATTAGTTCACTTCACTCTTGATGTGTCTAGTTGCATGCATTTACATATGAACTCTAGGCACGTCTGCAAGCATACACGATTTGCACGTCATGTTTACAACTTACGAGCAATGATCTGGCCACTTCATCTTAGTGAAGAATTGATTTGTTGATTTTGTTGTCCCTCTACCATCTGTTTATGACCTGAATTTATGAAAAATTGAGTACCCATCTAGTTACATTCAAGAAATTTTAAAATTAAAATAGAAGAGTGATCCTAAATAATAATATCCAAGAGAGTACACATGATAATTAATGTAGTGCTATATCCATGCATGTGACTCAAAGGCATTATGGCTTGCACATTTGTAAGTAAATATGCTTTCTGTCTACTATGCAGTTGGAATGCTTTGGACTGGTGAAACACCAGAAGCTAGATCTATTGAAGAAAACATGGCAGCATACTTCAATATGCTTCAAGGTTTCCTTTTGCTCTCCCATGGAAGTACGGTTGGTGCAGGGCCTACTCTGTCTACTAGTATCCTTGCATCTGTGAAGCAAGTTGTTGATTCCAGCTTTAGGTTGATGACTGAACCAGTATCTTTTTATGGTAATCTCTCTCTCTCTCTCTCTCTCTCTCACATACACACACGCCCCCCACCGTACCCACTTCCACAGGTAGATATCTGTAAAGTTAGATATAACCTGATGTATAATAGGCATGTACAAAGAAGCTGTGAGATAATATAAATTGTTCTTTATTGCCAGCAATTGTACTTGATTTTGGTGTTGGTTCTGTAAGGTGAAATATGGTGCTTAGACCTTAGGCTCCGTCATAGCTGAAATAAGCAAAAATGAAGTCTGAATCGTGATCCTTTCTTGTTACTAGAACTCCTAATGATATGTAACAAAGATTTTATGAATTTGACTGACAATTAAATCTAATAATTATAAGAAAAGAACATCAGATGTTGAATATCTAGTACTGAAGCTTGATAGCCTCCAACAATTTATTTGTGAAAATTTCCAGACAACTTATTGATATACAAGATAATTGAATAAAACTACTTGGAAGTTATGGACTACATGGGATATCCCCTACTGTCCCTGACAATAACGAATTTTTCTGCTGTGAACTTAATAATCATGATGCAAGAACCTATAACTTTATTATTATTGTACTAGATATAGTAAATTTGAAATTTCATCAATACAAATACAAAAGTCTTCAAGTGTCAAGGGTTAGTCCGTCAAGATTTCTGAGGAAAAATCATCCTTGCTGAAGTTAGGTGATTTGCTGTTAGGTTATTAAGATGAGATGCAAAATGAAGTTATATTTTGCATAAATTGGATGCTATTATACATTTCAATGGTCATGTAAATCAGCCTATTGACACCTGGAGTTATGCATGGGAAGTGTGATGTGCTAGTAATGTGCTATATAACCAGCTACCAAATAACTTGGAGTAACCATTTTGGGCCAGAGATCGGCCCATTCTTCAAGTTAGTTTGGCAAGTTTGGGTTGCTTGGGGGCATTACTCATGGTATTAGGGCATTTACACCTCGCAAGGATATATTTGGTGGCAGAAGGAAGATAAGGATTTTATGAAGGATATGATAGTGTTTAAGAAGTGTGAGAGGGTTGAATATTTGGGGGACTTAGGCTTATTTTGTTTACACTAGGTTGGGAATTGGGGTTATTTGGAAGCAAAAGGAAGGATAGAAGGGATTGGGGTTTTAGGATTAAGGTGGTTTTAAAGAAAATTTAAAGAGAAATCAATTAGGATTCTGAAATAAGCAGGAATCGTTTGGGGTATAGGTCAAAGAAATCAGAGATCTCCGATTGGAATTGAATAAGAAGAAAAATAACCAAGAGAGAGAAAATCTGCTGGAATTCGTAACTGAGCATTGATTTAAAAAAAAGCATCATAACCCTGCTAATAGAGTTTGTAATACTATCCCCGTAAGGATTTCTGAATCCTTTAATAAATTATAACTTGGAATCTTTAACAGCTGAAACCCATAAGTAAGGAGGACCTAGTTCCCGGTGAGCTCCTTTCCAGAATTATGAATACCCTTCAGATTCTAGAATTATAATAAACCAGCAACTTGCTAAAGCTATTTAAAACTGACACCTGATAGTTGCCAATAGCCTATAGCCTATAGAAGGGGGTCCCACATCAGAACTCAACCAAAATACATTTATGTCTTGTGTCTGTCAGCCCATCCTCTGTTGCTTCTTTTTTCTGTATGCATCATTCTCCATGCATTTGTTTGAGTAAAAAAGTTGCCAAGCACATAAGTATATACTTATATTCAGGTGAAGCAAAGGTATCATTCTCGGTAAACTTTGTATCGTTTGCCATCTCGCATGGAAAATTTTCGCTTGCTCTCTCTCTTGTATTTGTTTTTTCTATCTCTTTCCATAGGCTGGTTATGCATATCTAGTTCAGCTCCGTTCTGCATCATGTTGATAAAAGTAGCATATCATAATAGTGATAAGTGCAATCTATATTTGATGGTTCCTGCAGTTCGCAAGAGAGATATAAACAACCAATCTCCTTTTTTCACCACTCAAGTCAAGATCCTAGAGCAAATTAATTCTTGATTTTCTCCTCTGTCAAAGCACCCGCATTTTTTTCTAACTTTGAGTATACACTGACAGAATCTAACATGAAAGACCGGAAACTCTCAGTTCCACAATTAGTTGGTGCAGTATGGGAAGCATGTGCTGCTCTTAAAAAGACTCCTGCAACAAACATTATCGCAATTGGCCGGGCAATGACACAGGTTGCAGTTTCAATGAAGGATGTTCTTCGTGAGATGAATGAACTCAAGCCAGCTTCATCTGACCCTATTGATGAAGCATCTGAAAAAACTCATACTGAAACAGACAGTGAGGCACATGATGATAATTCAAGCAAAGGTGATTTGGGAAATGATCTGTCGCCTGAAGAGATGAAAGTTGCTC
Organism: Quillaja saponaria; assembly: GCA_029379385.1. NCBI lineage: Eukaryota > Viridiplantae > Streptophyta > Magnoliopsida > Fabales > Quillajaceae > Quillaja > Quillaja saponaria. Next base: position 11,196,092 of record CM055614.1, on the reverse strand, counting down.
AATTAGCAATTGCAGTTGTGTCTGATGCTCTGTCAGTTGTAAAGGAACTTATTCGCTCCATCACTAGTTTGCTTAAGCTGGAAAATCCAAATGACACTGGAAATTTTGTCGATTCTCTGGAGAAATTATTGAAGCTGTGTCAGGGAATTGGAGTACAGATTGATGAGATTGGAGCTTGCGTTTATCCCCCACAGGAGTTTCCTGCCATGACAGCCTCCTCAGAGAAAATCTACAACGCTATTGATAGTATGCTGGTAGAGGTGGAAGGTTTTAAAAGAACATCAGAAGCCTTTAATCAGGCATGCAATGGTTTGAGAAGCTCACTGAGAAACCTTGAATCTGAACTAAGTATCTGTAATACTGCTGATCTAGAAGCCAAAGTACATAATATTACATTAACAAATTAGGAGAGGTGTTGATATTGCGTAGTTACGTGTAGATGTTGATTAATTTAATTTGGTAGAATTTTTTTATGGGAATGAGCATTTTAACTTTCAGGGGAGATATTGTAAACGTAGAGTAATTTGTTCTCTTGCATCTGATGGTAACTTTCAGTCAGAATTGGGTGCAATAATTAATGAGATGTTCTACTGAACATTATGAAACATTCAACTTTCATTATATTTCTTGGATCCACTTGTCCAATGCCACACAAAAATCAATTAGAATATGAAAACAGCTATAAGCACTCCTGCTTCAACTTACATATAGACATCATTACTTGTCAATGTACAACTTATGAAGAAATATTTAAGCTGTGAATCACCGCCCTGTAAACTTGACAGCCCAAGCGCCGCCTATATAGAAACCCAGAAGGGATGCTGCTAGAAGTACTTGAGTAAGAGGGTCAGTAGATGGCGTTAAGTATAGCAGCTGCCACAGCTACACCAACTACAACATACCTCCAAATTGATAGCATTTGGTCTCCTGATACTAGGCCAACTTGTCCTAGTACTAATTGTATGACTGGAACCTGAAATATGATGCAGCAAGACATCTTAAATGCAGTTACAAACAACATTTCGTAGGAATATGAGAGCAACCTAGAAATTATAAATGCTACCCATCAAGACAGGAAGTAAATCCTGCAAGAACCTCTTACCTGGAAAGACAAGCCTGTGCTGAAACATAAGAACAAGTACACACTCAAAGTATTGATCTATTTTGCAGTTGAAAATACAGAGAAAAGCTCTGAAATCCATGAGATTTGTTTAATTAGGAGTCTATGATTGAAACCATTATAAATGAAGCTCAACATTAGCAAGAGTAGGAATTAAGATTGAGAGCCTACCTAAGATTGGGCATGCATTTTTAGTAACTCGGACCAATGATTCAAAATGAAGTAAGCGAGATGACAAATCATTCTCATACAACATGGACTGGCTTGCATTTTAACAGAAGTGCATCAGAAGTTTTTTGATATTGAATGGACATCTTCATGTTAAAGGGTAGAATTTACAGGATAATATTAATAATAATAATAATTCTCCCCTCTGTTTAAGATAAATTAATAGCAATAATTTAATATGACGGAGAAAGGAGATGTTTCATATATATAAATTTAGAACATATTCGTTGAAATGGAAAAAACACTTTTGGAGTTTTGTGTGATTGTAGATACCTTTGATAAACTAAAAGGTAAATTTTATAGAACTGGTATATTTCACGGCACAGTGTCACATCCCGCTGAATCATTGCCTACATGGCGCCACTTAGGCAATGATTGGGAGGTTTGTATGGTGCATTCGTACAAGTTCGTGGAGCATCCTAGAAGAATCTAGGAGATTCCAGAAGGTTCCAGAACATTCTAGAATGGTTCGGATGGTTCTAGAACATAGAGAGTTCTAGAAGGTTCCAGAAGGTTCTAGAAGGGTCTAGAAGGTTCTAGAAGATTCAAGAAGGTTCTGGAAGGGTCCAGAAGGATGTGGAAGACTCTAGAACATTCTAGAAGGTTCTACAAGGTTGTAGAACATCCTAGAAGATCCTAGAAGGTTCAAAAAGGTGTGAAATGCTCTAGAATAATGTACATAATTCTAGGAGGTCTAGATACTTCTTGAAATTAAATAAATATCTAGATATTTTATAGGAGAGTTCTAGATGGCTAATGTGAGCCGTTGATGTAATTGATCTCCACCGTTGGTTGAGGAGGTGGAGTAGTATAAATAGGTTTAGGAACTTCATTTGGAAGATATCCAAGAAATCTAAGCAATCCAGAAATTGTAAGCAATTCAAGCATTCAATAAAGAAGTTCCTTTCTTACGATTCTCTTGTGTGCTTTCCTTCTCACTTGTCTCGAGTTTGAGTTAGGCTGACTTAGTATTCTTGCACGGGGCTTGAGTGACTAAGTGCCGCACGGGAGCGTTGGAATTTCCAAGACCGTGACAACAGAGTGTGGGGTTGTCAAGAAACAACATATTGAGAAAATTAGCAACGCGGAGATGAGAATGCAAAGGTGGCTGTGTGATAAACTGGTAATTAATTCGAAAGAAGATTGAGTAAGAAATGAAGATTTTCAATAGGTAAGGTAGTTTCAATCTGAAAGAAGATGGAGAATCATTTAAAATAGTTCGTCTCTGTGCATCGTGAAAATGTAAATGCATGTTCTGGTACATAATGTGAGAAAATTCAAAGTGGATAGTAGTGTTGAAGATTGAGAAATGACATAACTATAAAAGATTTAAAAAAGAAAAGAATTTAGCTATTACCAGGAATGAACGAAGGAAGAAAAAATAAAAAATATATAACATGTAGATTGATTGCAGCTTCTCATCTTTAGTTGACAATTACCAAGGAGTATCTTTATAATGGTCAAGTTCTAAATCGCCAAGGTGAGTTTTCATGTTGATCATTCTCTGATAGACAACATATTTTAATCCTATCACATTTCAGAATTAATTAATTTCAATTTAAAAAATATTATATTACCTGACTATGGATATAAAAAATTGTTTGAATGCATTTTACAACCAAATAATCCATTCTACAGTATTATTTTATGTCAATATTTATTAGAAATCACCATATACATACTAAAACATAAATATTCACAAGTTACCCTGTCTGTCAATGACTATATAAGTGCTTTCCCCTCTCGTTTAGCTGGTAGAATAGATTGAGTTTATCTTTCTCATTTCCTACTTCTTCCATTCCAGGTTCTCTGCATATTGTCAATTGGCCAAAAGAAAGAGTTAAATCAATGAAAATGTTAAACACCTTTGTCTAAATTGGGAATTTTGACTAGAGATTCAACGGGAATAGCAGAAAATGGAGAAGAAAGTGATAGAGTTTGAGAGAAAGAGTAACTAACAACTAACAAAAACTAACAAATTGTATTTTCTGAAAATTGGACAACATTACAGAGAAGGCAGACTTTTATTTATAGGCTAACTCTAACAAAATTCCTAATTAGCCCTTAATGTTGGGTGTTGCTGCAGGATCTAGTAAACCGTGAAATCAATACTTGCACTTGTAAGCACAGAACACTGTAGTCTTGTGTTAATACTTGGATTGTTCAAGTTGGAATTTTTTTTGGTACATGTAGATATATAAATATTATAAAAAGGGAGAAGTTTAATAAATTGATAATATGAAGTTTACCGATCAATTCCCCTGCGGTGAGGTCTACTCAACTCTACGAGAGTCCGTGCAAAAAGCTATTTGTCATTAAAATATTTCATCTTTTTAAAATATATGTAATCTATATAAATTAGTTTTCAAAACAAGTATTTATCTCTCTTCAACGTGATTTTAAAAAACATAAGAGTTCTAAATCCAAAATAATGCCAACAATACTAATCCTCTACTTGTATATGTACATAAATTGCTTTTTTTTTTCTTCTACTACTCAAACTAAGTGCTTAAGCCTGCAATGTTGGATTTTCTTATAATATTAACAGTTTCCTATAGTTGATAAAATGCAAGTAAAAACTCAACCAGAATTTGTGAATATTAGAAGTCAATAATTGATTCCAATGGGGTGCTAATTAATCTTGAATGTCTCCACATCAAAATTTTGGGTTCAAACTGTTATGTCGTCTCATTTGGTGTTACTTTTAAATATCTTTACTCCTTATGAGTAAAGGCACATGATATCTTGACATGAACAATTTTTCTATATCAAAAAAAGGGTCATTTTCATAAGTATGACTGGTCACTTATACAACATTGAATTTAGATAACAGTTTCCAAGGACACCTAATGCTTAGAACTTACACTTTCAGAAGTGCATGTGTTTATAGGAATGGAGAGGATTGTCTATGTTATATAGCTCAAGAAACAGTATGCCTTTCAATAAATGAAAGAAAATACTAGTTTTGAACACCTTGAGCACTGCTGCTTTGATGCCTCAAGCATACAAAAACAATTGAAATGTCAAGAGGAAGAATCTTCTGAGAGATTGTGGGAATTGTTGAAAGAACCGTTTCAAACTAAACCACTTGTCCTCTTCCCCTATTCGATAACTTCTATAGTCCCTACTTCCTTCAATATAGACACAAATTCCTCTTCGATATATTCAGCATTTCAGCTCCATTACTATGGCCAAGTTCACTTTATTCGTCTTTCAGAATTCTTTGGCATGTCCGTCTAACTGTTAGCTATATAAACATTTCATAGCCCATTTCTCTGTTCCAAAAGGGGAAAAGATGGCTACTATTTCTTGTGCAGCCTGCTTTTCAGTAAGGTGCTGTTCAAAGAGAGGTAGCCTTGACTCACATAAGCAAAAGCTGAACAGTGTTACGATTAATGGTACTTCTACAAGGTCTCCAACTAAGGTTGAAACACTAAGCCAAATAGCTGAAGCAGCAAACATGTTCACTCAGTTTGACAATGGTTATGTCACCAAAGAGAAACACCAAAATATTCCTACAGAGAAGAAATTTGCTGATCCTTTTTGTCAAGGGCTTATTGTTGAAGGTGGTGTTGGCTACAGACAAACAGTTGTCATTAGGTCCTATGAAGTTGGCCCAGATAAAACTACAACACTTGAGAGCATTCTTAATTTGCTTCAGGTGCATTGTTCAACTTTGTAAACATGCACAACACCAAACTGAATTAAGAGTTTCATTGATGAGAGCTGTTTGTGCCATGAGAGAATGATCCATGCAATCTTACTAAGCTTATTTTTTGTACTTAAGACTTGTGCTTGAATATGCAGGAAACAACATTAAATCGAGTATGAATGTTGGGACTTCTTGGTGATGAGTTTGGAGCTTCCCATGGAATGATAAAGAATAATCTCATATGGGTTGTCTCAAGAATGCAAGTTCTAGTTGATCACTATCCCATCTGGTGAGTCCTATATGTCAAGATTCTCAGAGCAACGATGAAATGACAGAATTCTTATATGAACTTGTACCAAAATCAAATCTCTTGTTGACAATGACATTTTTCCTATGTAGGAATCATCTCCATTTTCTATTTTATTTGTCCTAAACACTTGGAAACTGATACAGATATCTGTCTTTTTGTTAATAGATAGTAACTGACCTTTACAATACATCTCCCTTTATAACAACCAAGACATCCCAAACTTTACAGCCGGAAGTTAACAATAATTTTTCTCGCGCAGGATTCCACGATTCTAAAAGTTCCCTAGTGTCACAACCCAAGCTTGTCCAGTGCATGTCGCACATGGCCGCTTGCCTTGTGATGGGCACATTGTGGGTAGCTAGGCATATGTCATGACACAGTGTGGCATTTTTGTAAATAGGTAGCCAGGGGTAGTCGGGCAACTGGAAAATATGATGTTCCCTCATGCCAGAGGGGTTATGGCGCAGAAAGCTCTTTAGGGGGCGGTGTATATGTGAGAAAATCAAAGTTGTACACGAGTTTGTCGGATGAGTGTCAAAGGTCTTGGTGTTGCTTGTAACTCCCCCTACACCAAGCCATTTGCCTATGTCGTAGCCATGTCGAGAGCATGTCGAGAGCATTTTGATAGCATTGTAATTTGATCGTTTTTCAATTAATGAGAAGTTGAAGCCCTTTCTTGCAAACTGTGTTGTATTTGCTTTCTTGCTTACATTGTTATAGCACTAGCCTTGCGGGTTGACACCAGAGGGGCATTGGAGAAGCTGACTTGCTACCCACGAGGGGTTAGCAAGTGCTACATAGGCGTCTTTGCGTGCTAGCAAAGTCGGCCCGTGACAGTTGGTATCAGAGCTACGTTCCGAACCGCTGAGGAAGTAGCAGTTGGTTGTTGTCATGATGAAGGGAATGACGAATCAACAAAAGTTTGATTGGATTGACTCGCAGCTGGGCGAGCTTGCTGGAGTGTCTGACTCCATGATAGACATACGGGCGTCATTGAAAGAGTTTGACATACCCGGATTGATTGAAAGGGTGACTACCCTTGAAGGACTTGTCAGCCGTGTGCGGGCACTCGAGAGGAATAAGAATGTCCAAGGCACAGGTGACAATGCTGCTGAGCTCGAGGAGCGAGTTAGTAGTATCGACCAATCCCAAGCACAACTGGAGGGTGCGGTCCACACCATGCGTGGTGAAATTTTGGAGGACATGGCCATCATGAAAGATGAACTTGGTGAGCTGAACACCAAGGTCAATATCACCATGAGAGCGGTGGGTAATGACAACCACAACCCGTATGTTGAGGGTGTGGGGCAACGTCGAATGAAAGTTCCTGAACCTCGAGCTTTTGGAGGAGCACGAGACGCAAAGGAGTTGGAAAACTTTCTATTTGACATGGAACAGTACTTTCGAGCAGTGAGAATGGATTCGGAAGAAGCAAAGGTGACAACAGCTACGATGTACCTTGCTGGAGATGCAAAACTCTGGTGGAGGACAAAGTATGTTAACATACAAGATGGTAGATGCGTAATTGACACCTGGGAAGATTTGAGGCGAGAGCTGAAGGCCCAATTCTTTCCGGAGAACGTCGAGTACATCGCTCGGCGCAATTTAAGGGAGTTGAAACAGACAGGGACTATCCGGGAGTATGTGAAGAGATTTGCGGGGCTGATGTTAGACATTCGTGACATGTCAGAGAAGGATAAGATGTTCTATTTTCTTGAAGGCTTAAAGCCATGGGTGAGGGCCGAACTTCAACGACAGCGGGTCCAGGATTTAGGCCACAGCTCAAGCGGCAGCCGAGCGCTTGACAGACCACGCTCCTGAAAGCTCTGCTAGTAAGAAACCACAACAATTTTCTAGTGGAGGCAATGGCGGACAGTTTGGCAAGCCAGGAAAGAACAAAAGTGGGGGAGGGGATCAGAGGAAACCTTTCTACCCCTCCAATAGTCCACAATCATCACGAGGGTCTGTCTCAACCTCCAAACCAAGGACAATCTCTTGTTTCTTGTGTAATGGACCGCATAGAGTTGGGGAATGTCCACAGAAAACTGCGCTCAATACTTTGCAAGCTTCGGTTCGCAAAGCACCTCATAGTCATGCTGATGAGGATGAGGATGAGGATGAGGACGAGTCTGATGAAGATCAGCCCAGGATGGGGGCATTGCGGTTTATTGGGGCACTCAAGAAGCATGCTGAGAGTTCCAAGAAGAGCGGGGATAAGGGTCTCATGTTTGTGAAGGGCCATCTTGGTGGGAAGCCGGCTACGAGTGTCATGCTGGACACTGGGGCTACCCATAACTTTGTTTCTGAAGCGGAGGCCAAGAAGCTGGGCCTAAAGTTGGAGAAAGACTCAGGCCGGATGAAAGCTGTGAATTCTAAATCCTTGCCTACTGCGGGGCAAGCCAAGCAAGTGTCTGTAAAGCTTGGGACATGAGAAGGCCGTGTCGATTTTGTGGTGGCCAAGATTGATGATTTTGATGTTTTCCTCAGGATGGAGTTCATGCTTACTCACAAAGCAATTCCAATCCCTGCTGCTAGTTCTCTTATGATAATGGGAGAGCAGCAGCCATGGTGCCAGCAGTGATCAAACAACTTGGTGAGACCAAGCATCTGTCGGCTCTTCAGTTCAAGAAGGGCGTAAAGCGACATGAACCTACTTTTGTGGTGGTACCCTTGGTTACTGAGGATCAAGGGGATGGAGAGACAGTGCCGCCAACCATACAGGGAGTTTTGAAGGAATATGAAGGAGTCATGCCCGACAAACTTCCACAAACCTTGCCGCCGCGCAGGGGTATTGATCATGAGATTAAGTTAGTGCCAGGCATCAAGCCACCTGCAAAGGCTCCATACAGGATGGCACTACCTGAGTTGGCTGAGCTCAGAAAACAGCTGAATGAACTACTAGAGTCAGGGTTCATAAGACCTTCAAAGGCACCATTTGGAGCACCGGTGTTGTTTCAGAAGAAGCAGGATGGGAGCTTGCGAATGTGTGTTGATTATCGGGCACTCAACAAGGTCACAGTGCGGAACAGTTATCCTATACCGCTTATTGCTGATCTTTTTGACCAACTGAGTGGTGCCAAGTACTTCACAAAGCTGGACTTGAGGTCCGGGTATTACCAAGTTCGAATTGCGGAGGGGGACGAGCCGAAGACGACTTGTGTCACTCGATATGGTGCATTTGAGTTCTTGGTGATGCCATTTGGGTTGACGAATGCACCAGCCACATTTTGCACTCTCATGAATCAGGTTTTCCGTGGCTACTTAGACAAGTTCGTCGTGGTTTACTTGGATGATATTGTGATCTATAGCTCCACTCTGGAAGATCACAAACAGCACTTGCAGCTGGTTTTCAACAGGCTGAGAGAGAACCAGTTGTTTGTGAAAAGGGAGAAGTGTTCTTTCGCGCAGAAGCGGATCAAGTTTCTTGGCCACATTATTGAGGAAGGTCGTGTCCGAATGGATTTGGACAAGGTGAAGGCCATCCAAGAGTGGAAGACTCTCACTAGCGTGATTGAACTGCGCTCTTTCCTTGGTTTAGCAAATTACTATAGGCGATTTGTTGAAGGCTATTCGAGGAAAGCTGCGCCCCTTACAGAGTTATTGAAGAAGGGCACAGTTTGGCATTGGGGTGAGCCATGTCAAACTGCGTTTGAAGACATGAAGTTGGCTATGATTAATGATCCTGTTTTAGCCTTGCCAGATATCTCGAAGCCTTTTGAAGTTCAGACTGATGCGTCTGATTATGCCCTTGGGGGAGTCTTGCTTCAAGAGAATCATCCTGTTGCTTATGAGAGTCATAAGTTATCACAAGCCGAGATGAGGTATACAGCTCAAGAGAAAGAGATGCTTGCTGTTATTCATTGCTTGCGGGTGTGGAGACATTACTTGTTGGGGTCAAAGTTCATTGTGAAGACTGACAACACGGGAGTTAGTCATTTCTTTACACAGCCGAAGTTGACACCTAAGCAGGGCCGTTGGCATGAGTTTCTAGCAGAGTTTGATTTTGAGTTTGAGCACAAGGCGGGGAAAAGTAATCAGGCAGCTGATGCCCTTAGTCGCAAGGCTGAGCTTGCGGCAATGACCTACGTAGCACACATATCGGCTAGTCGTGTTGCTACTTCAATGCGAGAGCGCATTCGAGAGAACTTGGATAAGGATCCAGTCGCTCAAGCTATCATAAACCTAGCCAAAGAAGGGAAGACTCGTCAGTTCTGGGTGGAAGATGGACTACTGATGGCGAAGGGAAGCCGATTGTTCGTTCCCAAAGCAGGGGACCTGCGAAGGACGCTCATGAAGGAGTGTCATGACACTTTGTGGGCCGGTCACCCGGGTTGGCAGAGAACTTATGCCCTTCTGAAACAGGGGTATTACTGGCCTCAGATGAGAGAGGATGCAGTTAACTACTCCAAAACGTGTCTTATCTGCCAACAAGACAAAGTTGAGCGGAAGAAGATTGCAGGGCTACTAGAGCCGTTGTCGGTGCCGACTCGTCCGTGGGAAAGTGTGTCTCTGGACTTCATCACCAGTCTTTCAAGAGTGGGAGATTTGTCTACTATCTTGGTGGTAATGGATCGGTTTTCGAAGTATGTCCACATTCATCCCGGCACCAAAATATTGCTCGGCAGAAGACACAGCACAATTGTTCTTTAAATATGTTGTCAAATATTGGGGTGTGCCCAAGAACATTGTCAGTGATCGAGATAGCAGGTTCACAGGGACTTTCTGGTCCGAATTATTCAACCTACTCGGTTCACAACTTAACATCTCATCTAGCTATCATCCACAAACTGATGGCCAGACTGAGAGATTCAATGGCATGCTTGAGGAATATTTGCGCCATTTTGCCAGTGTCAACCAGAGGAATTGGCCAAAGCTACTAGACACTGCTCAGTTTTGTTTTAATGCTCAGAAGAGTTCTGCGACAAACAGGAGTCCTTTTGAGATTGTTACAGGGCAGCAGCCGCTCCTACCACACACACTTGATGGGCCTTATACAGGAAAGAGTCCTAAAGCACATCACTTCACTAAAGACTGGAAGCAGAACATTGACATTGCCCGAGCATACTTAGAAAAAGCTTCTAAGAGAATGAAGAAATGGGCAGACAAGGGACGTCGACAGCTGGAGTTCCAAGCTGGGGATCTTGTATTGGTCAAGCTCACGAAGGAACAACTAAAGGGACTGAGGGGGTAGGATCACAAGCTTATTCGTAAGTACGAAGGTCCACTTCCAATTGTTTCCAAGGTTGGGAAAGTTGCCTATAAGATCGACCTTCCACCCTGGATGAAGATACACCCAGTGATTCATGTTTCCAACCTGAAGCCGTATCATCCTGATCCAGAAGGTCCAGCACGTAACCAGTGAACCAGGCCAGCAGTCAACCTCAAGAAGCCACCAAGCAGAGTAGCAGAGGAGATTGTAGCTGAGAGGAGAGTGATTATCAGAAGACGCCCACGACTTGAGTTCTTAGTCAAGTGGAAAGGTCTTGGAGATGAAGAAACCAGTTGGGAGAAAGCCGAAGATCTGTCAGAGTTCCAGCAGAAGATTGAAGACTTTCAAGCAGCTGAGTCAACGAGGACGTCGACCAATTAAGTGGGGGAGAATGTCACAACCCAAGCTTGTCCAGTGCATGTCGCACTATGGCCGCTTGCCTTGTGATGGGCACATTGTGGGTAGCTAGGCATATGTCATGACACAGTGTGGCATTTTTGTAAATAGGTAGCCAGGGGTAGTCGGGCAACTGGGAAATATGATGTTCCCTCATGCCAGAGGGGTTATGGCGCAGAAAGCTCTTTAGGGGGCGGTGTATATGTGAGAAAATCAAAGTTGTACACAAGCTTGTCGGATGAGTGTCAAAGGTCTTGGTGTTGCTTGTAACTCCCCCTACACCAAGCCATTTGCCTATGTCGTAGCCATGTCGAGAGCATGTTGAGAGCATTTTGATAGCATTGTAATTTGATCGTTTTTCAATTAATGAGAAGTTGAAGCCCTTTCTTGCAAACTGTGTTGTATTTGCTTTCTTACTTACATTGTTACGCACTAGCCTTGCGGGTTGACACCCGAGGGGCATTGGAGAAGCTGACTTGCTACCCACGAGGGGTTAGCAAGTGCTACATAGGCGTCTTTGCGTGCTAGCAAAGTCGGCCCGTGACACCTAGGCTTACAAAAAGGAAGGATAATAACTATTCACATTCTCTGCTAGAATATTCCTACATTTGTAAACTGATTGAAACTTGAAATAACTTGGATATATATGCTTCTGGTTGTGCCAAGCTCTTCTTCCTGCTATAAGCTTACACGAACAACTATTATATAGTAAAGCTCATGAAAGTATATATGCAGGGGAGAGGTAGTTGAAATTGACACATGGGTTGGAGCATCGGGGAAGAATGGTATGCGACGAGACTGGGTTATCAGAAGTCAAGCCACAGGTCTTGTTTTCACGAGTGCAACCAGGTAGACCTTGGACTTTAGTATCTTACTTTTGAAGATTTTGTTTGTTTCACATGTTATAATTACACTGCTCATCAATGTTTAACAATCAAATAGTACATGGGTAATGATGAACCAACAAACAAGGCGCCTCTCCAAAATGCCAGAAGAAGTGAGAAACGAAATCTCACCTTGGTTTATACAGAAGCAAGCAATAAAGGAAGATGTCCCAGAAAAAATTGTCAAGTTAGACAATAAAGCAAAATACATGAACACTGACTTGAAGGTGAGCATACATGTTCTGGTTTAAACTAGCTTCTCATGTCACAGCTAAAAAAAAGTACAGTTAATGATTAATCTTTTATCCATCTTGCAGCTAAAGAGGAGTGATTTGGACATGAACCACCATGTTAATAATGTAAAATATATAAAATGGATGCTGGGGGTAAATTACAAAATTTTGTCTTTTTGCAATTAAGTCATTTGTGAAAATCATGAAAAAAAGCTCATGACAAATTTATTCATTCATCCTTTTACAGACCATTGCAGACCATACCATGGAGATTCATCAATTATCTTGTATCACACTAGAATACAGAAGGGAGTGTGGGAGTTCAGATATAGTTCAATCACACTGCGAAACTGATGAAGATGAAAATCTTCAAGATAACAGCACTAGTTTACTTAATGGATTTCCCCTAGCATCAGAGATTATAAAGGGTGCTGGACTTATGGCATGCCTTGAGAAGAAGCCAATAGGATACACTCATCTCCAAATTAAGGGGAGCCTAACAATGAAGAAATTGTAAGAGGAAGGACAACATGGAAGAGAAAGACTCATGCAATGCCATTTTCCACCTAGTATTTGTTTTGAAATAATTACCAGGTATTTAAGATCAAGCTTTTCCTCACTGAACTTAACCTAGATAGTACTGTTGTCCCAACAGGAGATGCCGCGAGCATAACGTGGATTTGCTCTATTTTCCAGGATTACTTCACATTCTTAGTCTAATCCATTGAAAGCTGGATGAGAATTTTTTATAAACATGTCCAGCTGAAGCCATAAATAGCACACAGATTATATATAACAAACTACATTCTACCTACTGAATTATTGAGTGGTGTGAATATTATAACTGTAAAATCAGGATTCAAAGCAAAATTATAGCAACAAGCTTGCTTCATGACACTACTTATAAGTTGCTGTTAGTACTGAAACCTCTGTACACCACTATTGCCCATTTCAATAATAAGAACTATACTGCTGCTCTGACTAGCAGCATGTGTAGCTATACATTTTATAATTTATGGTAACACTGCATCATGTTATACATTATCTAAATTGGAACCTTGGCGAGGAAAAATGATGAAAAAAATGGACAAAAAAGGTAAACAGAAGACTTAAAGGGAGCATCACAATGATTAGAACTTGATACATTCTAATTAGACCTTGAAATTTTGATTGAAGATTCCAGTCCCAGGTCTCACTGGAATCAAGAAATGATAAAACTTTTGAAAACGAGATAACTACTATATGTAATGAACAAAGAAATAGGGTTTCAAGGACCTATCGGCTCCAGTTGAAAGAAAAATTTTCAATTTTATATTCAACATAATTTTATCATTTTGATATTCCTAAAACAATGCTTTTAATTTTTAATTTTTAATTTTTTTTTTTTTTTGAGTTCTCAATTTATTTCTGCCATTATAATCTAAGCAGAAGTACAAATTTATATATATCACACTACCTTGTTGAGAAATACAAGAAATTTCAAATTGATTCATCCTGGGAAAACAGATTTGCTAATGCAGGAAAACTAATAGGAGCCTCATATTAGAAGCACTGCCCTGGAACAAACTAGATAAACAAAATATTTGCCACTCAGAAACTGATTCACTAGCCTGAGGGAATAATCATTTACAATTATAAGCTTGATAGGTATTTACAGCTCTGGTTGTATACCCTTGAAAACTGTAAGGAATAAAAGAATGAAGTAGCCACAACAATTAAACTATCGCCTCTTTTTCCCTAAACTTCGATGCAGTTGCCAAGACCAAATTATCAGGAACACTACAAGGGCCACTCCGATGGATATCCAGAAGATTACCAGCCATAATGGCATTGGTTTAGGATACAATCCTGGGTGAAGTCAAGAGTAAGCATGTCGTTACCAACTGACAGTATTACCAGATTGTAAATGAGCTCACTAGGAAAAATAGAGACATACCGTGTCCAAACTTGATGCCAATGAGAAGTTCAATAATGCAAATGGCAAGGGAGAGCCAACAGAATGCTCCAACCTTCTTCACAGGCTTTCTGGAAAATAAGAAGAATGACAAAGCAAGGAAATACGTACAAGATTTACATGGGTATTGCCGTTGAAGTATTTTCAGATATTAAAATGTGTGTAGAGAGAGAGAGAGAGAGAGAGAGAGGGAGAGTACCGGTCTTGAAGGTATGAGTTGTACTCACGAATTGTTGGTATTGCTATTAACCACCATAAGATCAACCTATAAATGATGACAGGGTTCCGTGGAGGGATCCATAGACAAAACTTCAAAAAGAATGTGTTAAGCTCTACAGTCAAGAAGACAACACATAGACTAAGAACTTGAATGAAACGCCAAGGACCAAGCAATGGATGCCACTCATCTTTGTCCCACCAAGCTGGCGTAAATTGTCCTAGGGTTCTTTTGACCTGATAACAGGAAAGAACCATCAGAACACTTACAGATTAGTTACTGTGAAGAAAATAGATATCTGTTCAGTATCTCTTCTTTTATTATAATTAATTAAACTCAATTCAACTAAATCTTAGATCCCAAACTAGTTGTGATCGCCTACAAGAATCCATTTCCTCAATTCGCATCGATCCAAGGCAAAAACAAGGTATCGTCATGGGATAAACAGAATTTTATGACTTCATTTCATTTCCAGAACAGAATTGGAATTCATACTGATGAGAGAAAACAACAAATATCTATAAATTCATACTTTTCCAATAATATTAGGCTGACGGCTTAGACCAACCCATTTGTATGTTTTTCCATCGAAGTACCTAACAGTGCGCATTCCTGCCCAGATACCTGCATGGTGGAACCAAAATACAAGATTAAAATTGACTTTAACAACTCTAAAGGACACTAATTGCCAAAAAGTTTTGTAACAATCATATGATTTACCTGTTTCCTATATCATGTGGTCTCGGTTAACACAATAAATGACCAGTTTCTGACCACCATTAGAAACTAAAGGTATCAAATCAAAACTCTGAACCCTATGTTCCATATGAAATTCTAAAAGAGAGTCAGCCGAAACAATTCAATGTCTCTATTTGCGATTCTAACTTAATCATTTGAACACAACTACACAAGACCTCTTTCCCTATTGTGAATATCAGTTGTCACTTTTCTATTTGCTTTTGGTATAACCAAGCAAATGTAGTTGAACGGAAAGCTCCATTAGCCAAAGTCACTATTGATTTGAAGTTGTGAATACCCTCAACCCTTAAAAATCTACTTTGAACAGAGACTGAGAAACACAAAGAGAATCCAAAAATACAGTAGCTAAGCATAATATAAAACGTAGAAAGATGCAGCCATGAAGTGATTTATATGAGTCAACCTTTTTTTTTTTTTCACCTTTTTTTGGGTTCATCGAGACCACCCCTTCCTGATCCCAATAATTATATACCATTTTTTAGTAAGAAACATACAAACTCATGCATCAACATATAACTAGAGACATGCTATTGCACGCCTAAAAATCAAAAGGAAGGGAAACAGTTTCAGAATACTCACCAAACCAATTGCAAATCAAAATGTCAAGAATAATACTGTCCCACCAGCACTCGTTGAAGTTCGGTAACATATGGCGGAAAGTAAGCTGATAATGCCAAATGAAGTTAGTTAACAAGCAATATGGCCAACTTCGACTGAAAATTGTATAAATGTGCTTAAGGTATAACTAACCCAAAACCATAGCTAATGAATGAACAAAACAACAAAATGCATGTACAAGCTCAAGGACTAACCTCCATCAACTCAAATCCAATGGATAACACCCAAAGCAGGGGTTGATTACGAATCAATATAGCCTTCCCCCACCACCCAATGATATGAGCTAGAACAAATTCATCAAAAAGTGTATCCTAGAAAAGGAAAAGTAAACATCACCTGCTTGTTGAACCCTGGTATATTATTACTTTATCAACAAAAAAGTAACATACATATGAGGCCATAAGGAAAATCAAGTTGTGAAAGAAGAAATCATACATAAACATTCTTAAACCTGCTTGTAGGATTTTCAGGAACATATATGCGACAATCAGCACCATAAGATCTTTCTGGGAGTTCTGCGTGAAGTCATGCAAACAAAATTATAGTTCTTCAATTTGGAGTTATCAAGGTGGTCCATCCCAATAAACATGAGAATAGAAAGCTTTTTTAATCTCAAAGGAATTTATATTCAACAACAAAGTAATCCTGGCCTATGCTAGAACTTAGAACAAATAAAGAAAATTGCTTTACCAACACCAAGATCTTGATGGAGAAACTTCATAAACTGCCTAGCATCATCACGCTTCTGGAAAAAGACATGTTACAAGTATGTATTAGTATCCATTAAATAATTACTGGCAAATGACAGCAGAACCATCAATGATGAACGCCTGCATACATGTGGTCCCTATATTATAAGAGAGACATAAATAAAATAGAAGAGTTTATGGGAGAGTGAATGCCCGCAAGATACAATTTGGGAAGTAGTCGCCTCTTAAGTTTGTTAAGGTTCACCAGAGTTTATTTTATTGATAACAGAAAGGTTCATAAAATTGGGAAAGTTTTCGACAAATGCCAACCACAATTAAAAAATAATGCAGAAGAGAAAAAGGACCTTCCGAGTAACATATCACCAGAGTTTGAACACTGCATGTACATATATATATTTACATGAATTGTATGTCTACACACAGAAAAGTAGCTGCAAACCAACCTGGAAAAGCAAAAAAGTGAGGGCAACAAGGTAAACAACAGCCATGCCATGCACTAAGCGCCATATTGCAGGATGTGGCCTAATAAGTAACCTGGAAGAAAACCTAAATTACTGTTATAGCACAGAGTTAATAGTCTCAATTCTCAATAGAACAAATCACCAGACAAATCATAATTTCTGGTAATATAAGACAATTTTCTTCCTAGTGAAGTAGCATTTGAGAATGGGCCAAGCAAAGCAGAGTTGCATTATTAATGAGCCAATTCCCATATTCTCAGAAACATAGGCCATTTCAATGCATATCCAGACACACATATACTCACATATCATCTAATGGCTCAGCAATGACTACTCCCACTATACCAAGTATCACATGCAATGAGATCTCAAAATTACCAGTTATAAGTGAAGGAATGACCAAAGAGAAATTAAGAAAACCAATGAAGCCCCTGCACCAACTCAAAAAAAAAAAAAAAAAAACAAAAACAAAAAGCTAGGAATTATCAACATCTTGTTCAGCACTTCTACTCTATACAGTTTCCTAAGTCAAATGATTTTTCAAACAGTACACATGTCAATCTGCTAATTCTCAGTCAGGTCACAATATCCATAATGATGCCCTCAGGCCAAACTACAAAATACCCCATACTATTCGGTCAAGATTGGTAACATACATTACTTCAAACTATCCACAAAAGCCTCTCACAGGTTACCTCGTGCTCAGGAATATCCATAGATAAACTGTATCTTTCTCTTTCTGTGGATCTTAATAAAATAAAAATAAAAACAAAAACCTAAAAGAAGGTCAAGGTTATATTCTTGAAAAGCATCATTGCAAGTGAAAACTAATACATCATATCCTCTTTCACACCTCCCTTCCAAAATACAAGCAAACCAAGAATCCAAATATCACTATAATCCCAACTTCATGCTCCATATGGATAAACAAGAAGCCATTATAATTCAAGCCTACATGAAACAACATCAGTCAATGCATATACCCATATACCAAATACCCAATAATAAAAAATAGTACCTGGGAAACAACTAAACTAATCAAAGATAAAAAATTTAAAAATTGAAAGATGTTAATCTTAGAAGAATCACATGATAGATGCTAAATGATGCACCCAACAATCCACTATTTTAAGACAAGACGGGCAGGAGTGACCTCCATGGATAGATCTGAAACTTAAATGGATCCTAAAGTTGAAGGGAATACCTTGTAGTTTCTGGAATGTCGTCAGAACTAATTGGGGAAGGAAAACTCTTCCTGACTTCACTAGAAAATGCATACAAAAGCCCTGTTTATACACTTTCTATATGCTAGAACAGACTGGACTCTTGAAATGACTCTTAATTGAATTTTGACCGAATCGGTTAATGAATTTCTACTGACCTTTTGACTACTCAACTTTGGTATATGAATTTGACAATAATAACTAATTAATTAGCTCACACTGAATCAAGACAAGATTACATAACAAATGATTTACCATTTATAATGATGATCTAAAAATATTTGCTGGAACTCAAGATAATTAAAACTTCTATTGATTATTCACATGACCAATTAATAAGAAGTATCATTCGAATTACTTACGTAGAAGGAGCTTGCAGCAGGCAATAAGCAAGAAAAACTGCTATCATTGCCCATACACCCCTACAAAGAACAGACAGTTAACAATGTTCAAAAGGAAACTGACATGTGGAAACAGTAATCACACAAACAACTGACAAACCGTTTCACTGATGTAACAAGATCACCAGATGTGTCATTTTCAGGATCAAGTGCTCCACTCGCCCAACTGGCAGACACATCCAAAAACAATATAATTTTGGAAAAGCTAGAGAAATATGCAAAAGAACAACATTATAGAATTGGTAAGTAAATACCAATCTATTTACTTAACAGCCATCTATCAAGCAGAGATGCAGAGCACTCACATAAGAAAACATGCACCAATTAGTAACAATGAAATGGTGCGGGGCTTGTATGCCCATGCTGTCCAGGGATCAAGTTCATCACCAAAGCTTGTTAGATAGAGATCGCCATTTTGATTAACAAGATAATCATTTTTCTTTACTCTCTTATGACCATCGAACTCCATAATCTTGTGCTCCAGAGATACCACTTCCTCACTTCCAACCAAACAATCCAAAAAAATATATTTATTTATGCTACAAATGAGGAGCCCCTGACTGGAAGATCATTAAAACCTGTTACTGGAAATATGGAAAGTATTATCCTCTTGAATGCTAATAGAAAAAGCATCGTATAAACAATTGTAAGCCAGCCATATAAGCATCTATCAAAAGCAGGCCAGATGATAAGAGAATGCATTATGTTATGTTTTCCATAAAGCAAGCACCTCATGACATGAAATACCCTTCCCCACAAAAAAAAAAAAAAAGCTCCAATGAATGAAAATATATAATAAATTGAGAAGAAAAAGTTCAACAAACACAGATTAAAAATCTCTCAAAATTACTTGAAAAAATATGAGACAATTAAATGAAAAGCCATGAACAGTTAACACACTGCAAATGGTAACTTCTATAAATATTAGGATCAGCACAACTCAGTTAAAGCTAATCTATCTTATCCTGATCTTTTGTGTAATAAAAAATCTCAACAGCACCAAAGCCAGTCCATCTTACCCTTCTATTTAGTGCAGAAGGCAAGTCCCCCCTATACTAGTAAAATAACGAAGGAGAAAGAATATTAGAAGTTGTAAGCACAGTTTACTTGTAAGATTGACGCTTTCAAAAATCAAAACCACTTCCAACAATCAAAACCTATGTAAATAACCAACATTCATGTCCATTTCAAGGAAAAAAAGGCTCAGACAAAATCATCAAAAAATTATATGTGGGAGGGAGACTTCATACATAATATTTAAAGGATCAAAGTCCTAATGTACAGACACGTTACTGTCACGACAAACTAAGCTGAGAACAAACAAAGTTAGAAGTGGCAATCAGCATTCCTAAAACTTACACGTTAAGAACTAGAATTCAAACTTTGAAGATCAACCTCTGCACTCACAGAACACTACTTAACTATAATATATATATATATATCAAACCAAAATTTATAACCGGTAACAAACAACTTCAATTTCAACACAATCATACTAGAGACCCATCAAATATTCTAAAATACTTACGAAGCAAAGGACTCTGTATAATTTTATGCATGTAAGGACATCATTAACCGAATACTAAGACAGATAAAACAGTATGCTCATGCATATCGATAAACTTTTTGGAGGACAACCTCTTTAAACAATTGCCCGAAAAACGCAAACGCCAAAAACAACTCCAAATAAACAACATTCAAAATGCATTTAATAAACCCAATAAGGAAATAAAGATTCCTAATCAAGCCAGACTGAAGGTTACGCAATCAAAATAGATCTAAATCTCACATCAGTGGTACAGAAGAAGACCCATCATGATAAATCATAATTTAAAGTACAGCATTGCATGTAATGAAAGAATTATTGAACTACAATCCAAAATGAAACGGGGAGTGATATTTGATTGGGTGCTAAAAATTTGTAACAGTGTAAAAAAAAATGAAAAATATGACATAGGGAAAGCGAGAGAGAGAGAGAGACTGCAGCAACAATAGTGATATTTTTAAGAAAAGGGAGAAAGACATATCTAAAAGAAAAAAAGTGGGTTTCATAGAAAGATATTTTATTTTATTTTATTTACACAAGGGATTAATTACTTACGTATGGAAAGGGAGACTTGGAGGGGAAGAGGCTGATAAAGAACCACTAACGATTGGAGAACGATAAGACCGTAGCCGTTGGATCAGAGTCCAAGAGAGAGATATAGTAAGAGAAAGCGAAAGTGAGATTAATAATGTTTATTGAAATCAGAGGAAGAAGAAGAAGAAGATAAGTGAGTCTCTTTCTACTACTGATGAATGATAAAATTATCACTTTACAGTGACAGAGAAAGCAAAAGTGAGAGAATGAATGGAAATCTCCTCTCCTCTCTATCTGTTTCCGTCTCTTTTGAGAGTGTCTCAGGATGTTTTTGTCTCTGTTTTTCTCTTTCTTCCTCTCGCAGCAGACTCTGCAACAACGGCGAAAAGGCGAAGAGAGATGATGGGAGGAAAATAAAAAGTAGAGAGAGAGTACGACCGTCAAAGAGAGATTTGAAGATGTTTTTAAGTTTTAGATACGCATGGATGAGAAAAAAAGAAAAGAAAAGGACAGGGCATTTATACCTAAAGTGCCCTTTTTGAATTTATTTTCTTTAAAATAAAAGGAGTGTGTTGAGTTTGGAAATGGGATTAGGAGAAAATTTTAGAATCAGATTTATTCTATTATTTTTTTATATTTATATTAAGGAGTGTTCAAATTTAATATTGAAAAAAAAAAAAAAAAGTATTAATCTTGAGTTACGTTTTCGTTAATGATGCCACTTTGTTTTGGATCTTAGCATATTAGTTTTTGTTGATTCCTCCCCATTCTATGCTAGGAGGTTGGAAAATGACCATGACACCCTTGTAATTATGCCTAAATACCTAATTACCCTTTTGAATTTTTATTTATTTATTTATAATTAAAAATGGGATTAGGAGAAAATTTTAGAATAACATATCATTCAGTTTGATTTTGAATATTTTTTAATTGCAAAGTATTATTTTTTTTGTTAATTCTCCTCATTTTGTGCTAGGAGATTGAAAAATGACCATGACACCCTTGTAATTATAATGTTCTTTCAATGTTATTATTTCATAAACATTTATGCTAAAAAATGAAAATAGAAAAAATTAAGCGTAGCCTAAAGGGTTGTTGATCATCTATGATTAAAGATGTATATTCTATTATTTGACTTTCAGATGTATATTCTATTCTTTCAATGTTATTATTTCATATATTCTATTTTTTTTTACAAATTTTATAATCACAGTATGGATAATTTTGTTTACCCGATATTACACATAGCTTATTTGGTTACTACTTAACAGTTAAAAAAATCTTAAAATCTAATGCTGCAAAATATATTGTCAGCAAGAGGTGTCTCTATACAAAAAAATGTCTTAAATAATTAGGAGACATTTATATGCGTAGACAAACTATTTTGTGTATAAATCTGTCACAAAAGTAGAAATATTAAAGAGTAAAAGAATTTTTTTGAAGTTTTCTTCTTCTTATCAAAACTCTTAACTTGGAGTCTCCTTAGCATCAATAAAAAAAATTGAGAAACAAATGAAAGAATGATGGGCAAATGAAAAGGGAAAAGATGGGTTCTTGTGATGATTGTTCCTTGCCTTTAGTTCCACCATATTGGTCCATGGGACTTTTGTGCTTGGTTCCATTCAACTTCTATTTCCATGGGATTTTTGTGCTTGTTTTCTATTTTATTTTTTTATTTTTTTTTAACTTCAGCTTCTAGGACTCAAAAAAGTCCAAAAATGCTTTTCAGTTAAGTTTAAAAAATAAAACCTCTCTCATAACAATAAAAAAAAATTATTAAGATCTCTATTACTAAACAGTTTTATAAAAAAGTTTAAACCACAACTTATTTAATAGTTAAACTAAATAGAGACATTATTTTAAATTTATATTAATGGACCACAATGAGTATTGGTCACAATCTGATATGATCCAACAATAATGTGAATAATATTTGACCTAGTGCAGTTCTATTCAGGGTTTTACATTACTTATTGAATTTAACCCAACCTGATACGTCCAATTTTGCCCAGTAATTTGGATCCGACCCGAATTCAAGTAAACATATCCAATATTTCATATTCTAGGTAGATACAAGTCTAAATCTTTATTAGCAATCATAAGATATACTTTTTATCAAAATTCTTTTTAAACTATTATACTAGATTTGATTGATCATAATTTAACAATTGAGATGATGACTTCAATATTTGTAACTTGGATATCAACATCACAAGTTTTAAAGTCCTTGAGAAATAAGTCATCATTCATCATGTTCTTTAAGATATATCATATGTCATTTTGCATGATATGCCAAGTACATAATCCATGATATTTTTTTGGTCACCTTTCTTCTTCTTTTTCAATAATTTTTCTTTTAATTTTATCTTCTTAATTTTATTTTTTTTATATAAAAAATATTCATTAAGAAAGAAAAGAGTACATGAGAGTCTTTTAACATAAACTGAAATAATAAATGAAAATGCAAGCTTAAAATAATAATGCTCGTCAATTATACTACATATCTACTAAACGAATGCCTGAAGGCTCCTGAAGCATATCACAAAAGAGAAGCAAAAAAAACAATATCTTCGAGAACTTTCCAAATATAGGATGATAGTAGAATAAATTTGATCATATTATTCTCTCATCCACTATTTCGTATTCTCTATTTTTATCAATTCTTTTATCTAATGCAGACAGTCTTATATGGTCTCACCTTCTACTTACAGGTAAATGTCTAAATTATTTTCTTGCTTCATTGTCAACTGTGGTCAGGTAGAATCAGATAAGACAATACAAAACTTTTTTTTTTTCAATAAGACTAAATAATAGAGTAAATTATTCCAACCACTTCTGGATTATGCCGATATTACACAGATCTCTCTTCTATTACTAAGATATACACATACCTCCCTCAAGTTTGAAAACAAATTACAACTTAACTCAAATCCATTCACTAAAATATCATTATTATCTTATTATTAAGATACATATAAATTTGACATCATCAAAATATTGTTTCTAAAAATTTGATAAAACTAGAAAAATAACAAAAAAAAAAAAAAAAACAGTGAATAATATTGTTTTCAGAAAATCATATGTATATATATTTTTAAAGAATGCGAAGTTGTTATTTTCAAATCGAGAAAGTATTGTTTTTTTTAGTTGTACTATTATTTTAAGAATAATTATATATGATCTCATTTTAAGTTGAATAATACTATGCGATCTTTAATTTAACTAAAAAAATATTAATATATTAATTAATAAATAAAAACACAATAAAGGTAATTAGATATTTTATTTAAATTTCAGAATTTAAAGGAGGTTTTGTGAATATAAAAAATATAAGAAATTAAGTTAATATCCGTATAATTCAAGAGAGATTAAAGTGATTTATTCTAAAAACAAAAAACAGCTATTTGTACTATCCTCCAATCTATTTGTATTCTAAAAATATATGTCTCTTAAAAAAAAAAATCTTCAATAAAGAATCTGTATATCTTCCAAACACTTGAATCATAAATAATGGGAATTTTATGATTGTAGCATTCCACCTAATTCAATAAAGAATCATGCCTTTCACATAAAACACATGCATATACAACAACACAACCATGCTGATTGCTGTGTGTGGGTCTCAATTAATTGACTCTCAAATATATCATATGTGATCATGACACAATTGAAATAATTATTTTTCATAATTTAGAAAGGTCTTAATTAATTAGGAAAATATAAGAAGAAACATTTGTCATCTCAATGTTGCTTCTGTCTGGTATTTGACACTTTGAGCATAGATGTCATCTCAATGTGTTGTTTGAGTACATTTGTAAATACAGGGCATGCATTACTACTTCGGAATTATCCTACACCATTTGGTGCTTCTGCGACCATTGAGATTACAGGGTATGTCCACGTAGGACATGGTTAGTGCCACATAATATTTATATATATATATATATATATATATATATATATATATATATATATAATATTTTAATTAATTTAATAGTCAAATATATAATATGAACTTCCATCTTGCTTATGTTAAGTTGCAAGCTTACATCTTGTAATTTCAGTTCATATTTGTTATGTTACAATGTCACAGAAGTTGAATTTGTATTATTTAGTATTTTAATTGAACTTTAGAATGTGAAAGTGAAATACTTTAATTTATATTTATTTTAGTTGAAAATCATATAACTTTGTATATTATTAATTTTCTATCTCATTATTTGCTAAAAGTTAATAATTACTATGTCTTTCTTAAACAAGATTCAATAAATAGAATCTATTATCTGAAAAGCCTGATTGATGCATTCAAAATTTAATTTCCAGTTTATGATATGATCACCTGAATTTAATAATCAACTGGATTGAGCTGACCGCTTGTATAATTATCTACTCTAAAAACACTTATTAATTAATATAATAATAGAATATATTTTTTTAGATAGTATTTTATTAAACACATATTATTAAAATTATTTTCAATTATTGTTATAATTTTTTTAAAAAAAGTTATATTTCACATTAACATGTATTTTAAGGATATTAGTTAAAAAAAGTTGGAAGTTTAATTTAAATTGTGGAAATCAATGTCAATGGATTCCTAATTACTAGTTTCTAACATTACAACACGTGCCACAATTTTGTCATATTAATTTGATTTATATAAATATAGGTTATCGTAGGTTAAGATCATTATTCACTACACACACACAAACCTATAAGACACCATTCCAATGCAAATTGAAAAGAGCATCGAATCGAATATAACTAAGCACCGTCTGCTTCACGTACTTACCAATCTAATTCTCATTCCGGTGTGCCGTTTACCAAATCCATATTGGAAATAGCATTAATTGCTACATGCCTACATACCCAATTCCAATTTAGGAAACCGGTGCTTGTTTTAAATATTTTATAATATATATATATATTAAATATATGAATTCATTTCTTATGATGTTATTCATTATCAGAAAATCATTCCACGTATATAGATTATAGAGTTCACTCTCCTTTTTTTTATCTAAACATGCATATACAAAAAAAATTTATATAATCAATCCACACACGATATATGACATCTAACAATTTAATTTGAAAAATTATCTTGAAATTAACTCGTTGAACAATTGTTACTATATAAAGTGACTTAAGACTTACAGGTAAAGGATTCTTAATTCCTCACTGTCTCAATATAATACATGTATTATATATTGCTTTATATCTCTATAAATATATTGACGACCTAAATATTAGAGTGATTATATATTTAAGTAATCGTCTACTTACAAGTCCATTTTACATATAATCTTTCGATGTTAACATGGATAGAATATGAAGGAAGAAATGTAAAGAATTATAATTGAGCGGTAGAATAATCCAGCTGGGAGCATATACTTATTTGTTTCTGATAAGTTATTCTGCAACATCAAAACCTCATCACCAATCATTGTGATTTCTGAAAAGCACTCCACTTCGTCCGGTCTCCATTTGATACAGCTCATTAACTATATTCCTAGATAGAATATATTGGCCATGTATGCAAATTTAAATTGGATCCTGTTTTTGTCCTCTTTCCTTCACTTAGACTGTAGTTTTTAAAAGCATGCAGTGAAAAAACACTAGTTTTAGTTCAATCATTTCTAATTATTAATTAAAATTTTAAAAGAATTAGATTGTAAATTCAAATCATTTTGGTTGAATTACAAGATTACGATAATAGTAATAAAAAAGAAAAAGAAAAAGTTAATCCATTCCATCCCTTTCTTTCAAGTTGAAATTATAGTACTAGCTTTTGTTGTCCCTGGCCACACCTATGGTGGCTCGACACCAGGCAACCATACAGGGTGAGAACAAAGGGGCGGCATCACGTGGTTGGAAAGTGGGTGGGGGTGTCACATGAATTCATATGTTGGTGTCATTATCGTAACCCTAATTTTATATTTTGGGACCACAAATAAAATTCATATATATAGAAAAAAAAAAAAAGAAGAAGGACAGAGAGTACAAGTTTAGTGGTTCATAAAGTCTAAGACAACAACACGATTGCACCCTGCAGTACTCTCGCCAGTACTGGCCACTACTGCTGGCTTTCAATATTTTCTTCTACAGATGTAGTAGACCAGTGCTTTTCTAAATTAATGAAATGAAAAAGAGGGTCCAATTCCTCCAATATCCATGTTTTCTTATGAAGCAATAGGACATGACATAAAATTAGGAGCCACACCCTACCCAGCCTGTCTCTCACTTCATATTCCATTTTCTTTCTCTTTTTTATTATTTCTAATTTTCATAAACTATACCCGACAGCCAAATTGATAGTCGCGTTTCAAGGATGGTCTTAGGATTTTTTTTAAAATTTTTTTATTTATAAATAAATTCAAATAACTAAAGGAATAAATTATATTACTACATTGACTGCTCCGACAGCTCTAATTATACATGATTAGAGTAAAGACTAAAGAAAGGTCTGTCTGTTCACTTGGATACGGTGGCAAAGATTTTATTTTATTTTTTTCTGTTTTGCTTAGCTTTTTCATAAGACAAAAAAAAGCCAAAGAAGGATTGATTTTCAATTAAAAAATGTTAGATTTGGAGGATTTTTATTTGTTTATTTTTACTTATTAATTAGTTGTTTTAGGATAAATAATGCCATTGAAAAATATATTTATTTTTCTAAAAAGATAACTACTTAATGAATCTTGGATGTTTAACCTTTTCTCCTATTATAAATATATTATTTCGCATACATAAAAGAAGTTCACGAGTTGGGTTATTTATTTATTATCATTTTTTTCTGTTTTGCTTAGCTTTTTTCAGAAGAAAAAAAAAGCGAAAGAAGGATTGATTTTCTATTAAAAAAAATGTTAGATTTGGAGGAGTTTTATTTGTTTATTTTTACTTATGCCATTGAAAATATATTTATTTTTCTAAAAGATAATTATTTAATAAATCTTGGATGTTTAACCTTTGCTCCTGTTATAAATATATTATTTCGCAAACATAAAAGAAGTTCACTAGTTGGTTTATTTATTTATTTCTTGGATTTTTTTTACAAGGTGTTCTTAAGTGTATAGTATTAATTTTTATCCATCTTTACTTTCATGATATATTACTTAAATTTATTACCATGGCATAGTTCTCACAATATTGTACTTAAATCCAAACTAAATATAACTCTATCACTTTACTTATAAATAACTAAAATGTGAGTGTCTTTTCAATTACCTTATATTGTAGTAAAAAAAAATCATATCTTATACATTTAAGTAAAGTGATAGAGTTATATTTAAGGAAAAACTTCTCCCCTCCCCTCTCATCTCTATTTATTTTTTTTCTTTCAAAATCTATAATTAGTTTAGGATATCTCAATCCAATTCAAGGCCCTAGCCAGAAGAGAGAGAAGTTTCATTTAGTGAGGTTTATGAGAAAATCAATTTAATATCTCAACCTGATTCAAGACCTTAGATTTAAGAGAGAGAAGTTTCATTTAAGTGATTTATGAGAAAATGAATTTATCAAATGAAAGAACTTTTTTTTGGTTTGCTAGGGCTTGGAGTTTAATTTTTGAACTGTAAAGATGGGAGAGGTGGAAAGGGTGATGCATGTAATTAACTTCCATGTGTGTCTAGTTGAGAAATAATGAATAGTTTGTATTCTTCTTCTTTCTTTCTTTTTTTTTTTCCGTAAATTAAGATTGTATCAAAATTAAGTACAAACTAAACATGGAAAGCTAATTCCTCTAGACCCGTATGAAAATATGTCCAATAAAATATGAAATATCATTATAAATAGGGTCAATTGCACTTTATTCCATCAACTATTATCCATTTTGTAGTAATTACTATAGATTATCGAATTAGAGACTTAATCCTCTTAGAGACTTAATCCTCTTATTTGAGTCATAATTAGTAAATAGATCAAATTATTTAAATTACCTATTAAACCTAACAAATTAATTCAAAATAGACTAAATTATTCATGTTCTAATTTTTTAATCTTTTTTCCAATTCGACAATATATTTTTTATTTTCTATCAAATAGAACAATTTTTGTTAAATTTGTTTTAAGATAATATAACATATTGATAGTTTAAAATTTTTTTGAACAAAAAAAGGCATTAGAAAACTCAAAACAATGATTGTTTAAATTTTTTTGAGTTCATTTGTTAGATTTAAGAAATAATTTGAATGATTGAGTGTTATTTGTCTATTATAATGTAAATAAAATAATTATATGTCTAATTCGATAATTTATTAAATTATTGTAAAATGAACGATAGTTTATGAAATAAAATATAATAGAGCCGTTAAATTAATTGGAAGGACATCTAAATTAGATCCATGTTTGCTAACCCATCAATGGAAGAAAGCTACCTATAATTTTGCCTTAAAGGTAGCTTGGCAAGTACATAAGATCCAGAAATACAAGTGTATATGGTCACACCCTCGGTAACTAAAAAACTTCAAAGTGCCATGATGAGCAATAACATTTACGAGACCAAGTCACAAACAATTACAAGATACATGTTGACATCAAGTCCAAAAAAATAAAAATAAATGGAGAACTTATTTGTGTAGACCTGGTGTCAAGAAAACTTCCAAACTAACTTGATAAGCTATTACACCCTTGAGGGTAACCAAATTTCACAATTACAAAGAAATACATATATGTTTTTGGTTTGCACTAATACCACCATCTACTGGATTACACTAAGCAAAATTAATCTTTAGCGCAGGCTTTATTCAAGCTCAGTCTCAAAAACAAAGGATGAAAAGAAGAAAATGCTTAATAGTGAAAACAGAGTATCAGTGGATGACAGAAGGCAAAATATACCATCAACTTTAGCTTAGTAGGTATAGCCCTTGACTAACCTTCCATTTTTGGCTTCCTTAATTTCACCCTTAGCAGAGTATCTTCCAAACTGAGCCAATGATTTGCTTTGACACTCATTAATAGTGACTTTGAGCAGCTTCCAGATTCTCAGGACGCCCTTGCCATGTCTTGAGCACAGTATTCTGTAGTGCACATGCACATGAGAAGGAAACATGCCATGGGCTTGGGCATTGGTTCATTGCATTACGATTCAGGGTTGCCTCCACTTCGGATTGCCCTCCCGACAAAAACTGGCAATTACACCAGTACACATAACTATGAAATTTTTCATGCAAAAGTAATAGTATCAAGATAGTTCCACCATCTTGGTAAAAGAATTGACTTTCTTTCCACGTTAATTACAACCTGCGCTAGTTAGTTTACTATCCCATTATGACCACAAAATCACATTCTTCCCCGTGCAATTGTGATATGATCAAGAAAATAATGGAAACAAATGTAACCAAGATTGGGAAAGTTATATTATCAATTCATTAAATCATTAGAAAAACATTTACAAATAGGGAACAATGACAAGCCAATTTATAGTTAATGAGGAAAATTCAGGTAGATACACCATGATTCCTGAATCTGCAGGGGGAACTCTTCTTTTAAGCATTGTAAGTGTATATTTGGCAATGGTCCCTGGAGAAGCCTTTTCCTTGTGCTCATCCCCAGGGGTTACCATGCTAGGCTTAAGCAAAATTCCTTCAAACACAACTTTGTTTTCAGCTAAGTAGTAGAATACTTCAGCCCAGACCTTCTCAGCCAAGTAGTAGAATACTACCAATGTCCTCTCAATTGGGTGATCCCCATCGAGAAGAATTTCAGGTTCCACTATGGAAATCGACACACATTCAAAATCTCATCCAGGACAACATGAGAAAGAAAATGCATATACACAAACAAGTAAGGTCAGGCATTCACCCAAGAAAATTGATTTACTAATAGGAATTATATCAAGATATAGCTTTTACAGCCTTACTAATTGAAAGAACATCTCAGAAGTTCAGAAAACGTGAATATTCAAATGTTAAGGAGATTCCTGGACAAAGTTGCCGGTTCTACAACAGCTGCATGTGAAGTCAAGGCAATAAAACTTCTTTTGTTTAAGATGGAAATTTTATGCAGAAATATTTAATTGTCCAGAGTTGAATATCGTAAGTCAACATATGGTGGAAAATTTTCCCCCTTTTTCTTATAGCCTGACCCACACCTTGCCCCCTCCCTTCCAAGAGAAAGAGCAAAGAAAATCCAAAATGAGCAGAGGAATCAGATTCTTTATTCCAGTTAACATGGTTGAGCTAATACGCAACAAAAATAAATCCATACCTGAGAAATAGCAGCATAACGTGCAGTCCCCATGCAGCTTCCTTAACAGGCAGTGCAAAAGGACCACCGGGAATGCTAACAACCGTCCTCCTGTATATCACCAAAAAAAGAGAAAAAAGAAAGACAAGGGAAATTGAACCGCACTGTCATGTTCAATGCATCTACCAACAAGAAAGTTTCACAGGAACTCTATAACGCAAGCTCTTAAAAGTAAATAAAGAAAAGGAAAGAATGATTTACCACTTAGCAAATCGGGCACCTTCATTATAGTATTCTGCAGATCTTGAAGCCAATCCCATCTAATCCTTGGCACCAAGATTCATTGTTTGATCCCTGGTAGCGGAGCCAAACCCTAAAATGCAAAAGTATATATACGACTACTGAGAAAACCAATGAGACAGAAATTTTGTGCCAGATCACAACGAAGAGTTACTCTCAAGACATCAGACCTTATCAACTTTGATCCATGGCACAATCTTTCTCCTCATTCAAGCAATCCACAAACTTCTTTCTATCTGTTGTTGACCGGTAAAGTGTCTCCTCAAAAAGAATAGCACCAGAAATTTTCTGTATTCACCAAGACTGGAGTGGTCAGCAGTAGTCTGTAAGCCTGGCAATTGGTTTCGGTGTTGTTCAAGCCAATGGATGCTAACCTCTTACCACATGCTGCATTAGACTCATCAATGGCAAGGATACCACGACCAGGAGATGCTATAGATTTCTATAACATCAAAGAGAAACCAAGATCCAGTTTATCACTATTGTTTGTTTCAAGTTTTAACAAAACTTGAATCTGCAATTAAGCACTCAATTAGAAGCAATCAAGGAATATTCCAAGAGAATCCAAGTGGCTCCATGCTTTCCAACATACATACATTATTTGGACACTCATTACAAAGTTGGAAACAAATATGAAATATGTAATGTAAATTGAAAATTCAAGTGAGTCCACTATCAAAGAGAAACTCTTCTCCGGGGCAGGACAGCACTGTTCAACCAGCTGCAAAGGAGTACAAGTACTTAATAATAGAAGAAATCAAAGTAGTTTGATCATAATTAAGTGACAACTGACAAGAAAAGCATGTAATCCAGAGATTAAAAATACTTAAATTAATAGAATGATATAGAAAGTAATCAAAACCAAAGTATGCCACAACAAACACAATTCAATCAATTCTTCTAACGCACTAAGCTCAATTAAAATGATTGCATCAGTTGAAAGTAAGAGAATTGAGAAAATGTCTTTGTTTTCTAGCTTCTGTTTGGACCGCCTGCATAATAGAACAGGAAAGGGAGCTTATAAGCTGTTTTAGAAAGTTTCAATTGGCTCACTATGTTTTCAATTTATTTTGAGTAAATTACAGTTACCTACCCTGAGTTTTCTGATGTAACACCTAACTTGAAAATTCATGAAAATTGACACTCCGCCCATGAATGACTCCCACACAAACAGTCTGTTAATGAAGTTAGAATATTCTATTACTTAACCAAAATTAACAGCTTAAGTTAATTGAAAAAAATGAATAGCCTCAGAGGATGAAAAAAAATCATCACTGGAAAGATGGGGTTGTACCGAGTCAGTGCATAGATCCTCGGGGTAGATGAGCAAAAGTGTAAAGATCTAATCTTAGCAAGCTATAAATTGCTCATAGACGCCACCATTTCATTGATTGAGTTCGAACCCAGAGATGGCATGCAGACTCCCTAATAGGAGTTGCAGGCAGAAAATTGGCACAAGAAGCCACAAGCGCTTGCATAATAAGAAATTCAGAGAAAAAAAACACTCTTAATGACTTTACGGGGCCAAAACACATGTGGTTTCACTTGGGCATTTTGTCAAACATATCATAAGCTTTACTTCAGCATCTCTCTCCTTGCTTTATGACAAACACATAGCCAACAAAATTAAGAAAGCATTATTCTCAATTTTGTTAAACCCATGTTTATAGAACTAAAATTAGAATGCTCTGTTATCTTTGTGACTCCTGTAATTATTTACAGAGATTAAATTTCACATTTATGAACCCATGTTGTTTCTAATCTCTATTTGTCTCTTGGACTATTTTTTAAATATGGGAAAAAATCCATAATCTCAAGAATGGCTGAGGTTGAATTCACGCTTCATTTAGGAATTCAAATTTTCCGTAGAGATTGAATTCAAGCTCAACTAAACAAAAACCTAATAAACTGAATCATTGTTTGATTAATTACTCTTAAGTAAAAGATCTGACATTCAAATGAGACACAAAATCATTGTTAAACAACAAGAATAATGATAAAAATATTAAAAATAATAATTTTGTCAATCGCCGTTAGTGCGGGAGTTAGTTTTGATGCGGAGTGTCTTTTTTCCTGAATTTTGAAGTTAAGTGTTATATCAAGAAAACTCAAGGTTGGTAACTATAATTTACATCTCATGCATTTCTATTAATTTATAAATAAAATGATCAATAAAACAAAACAACACAACAAAATAATGAATTAAATTTTTAGAAATTAATTTTTTTTTTTTTTTTTTTTGAGAAATCAAAAGAAAAATTGACCAAAAAACATGCACGAAATCCATTTAAAATTAAAATAAAATTAAAGTGATCCACTTGAAAAAGTTTGAAATACAATGACTCATTTGAAAACATAAGAAACCACAAGGACCCAAACACCCCCCAGTGTATTATGCTGCAATTGCCAAATGAGAGCTTAAATGACCATGTTGTCCTTTATTAACTTGGAATTTCTTTTTCTCTTTTCTCTTTTCCTTGATGGGAATTTGACTCACAGTCATGAGTGATGAGTTATGTGGTATACGCTCAATACTCCTCGGAATCAACCTAATTTAACACATTAAAGAATTAATCGATTTAGGTTTAGCAATAGGCATTTAGCCTAGTCTATATCATTCTTCTTCTACGAAGGAAATGGTAGAATGGGAGCATAAAAGCAAGAACAATGGGAAAAAGAAAATACTAAAACAGATAGAACATATTTTTTAATACCAGTTTTGGAAATTTAAAAAAGTAAATTCAATTAAACTATAATTTTACTAAATATTAACACACCTTTAATTAATTATTTCAATGTTTATAAATAGAAATCGATAATGACAGTGACCCTGAGTTATTAGATGATCTCCCCCAATACTTAAAAAACTTTCTGATCAGGAGGAGTGGAAGCTCTACGTACCACGATGGTGGTGGGGAATAGGAAGACGTGTTTTTAGAACGAACGAGATAGGTGTTGAGAAGGTGAAATTGGTAAAGTAATTACCAAACATTATACACATCTTATAACATAATTTAAAACTCTATTATAATTTAAAAAAAAAATAGGATCAATAAAACTATATATATGTGAACTATTACACATCTTGTAATAACCACATGAACTATCAAATTAGGCGCATGATCTTCTTATTTGATTTATAATTAGAAAATAGCTCTCAATTATCTAAATTATCCATTAAACCTGAGAAATTAATTCAAAGTAGACTAACTATCATTGTAATAATTTTTAATATCTTTTCTATTTCTATATTTTTTTTTTCTTTTTCTATCAAATTGAACACTTTATATTAATTACATTTTAGTATGGTATATTATATTATTAATAATATTTCAATCCATATGTGCTAAATTAGATCAATATAGATAGTTTAATTACTAGAAAAAATAAAAGAAAAAAAAATAGAGAAAGGAAAAGAAATTAAAACAACTTATAATGATAGTTTAGTTTTTTTTTTTTTATTCAAGCGAATTTATTCAATTTAGTAGATAATTTAGATGATGGGCTAGGTTATTTGTCAATTATAATTTAAATAAGGAGTTATGTGTCTATTTAATAATATAATAATATATGAGATTATTATAAATAAGTGATAGTTTAAGGAAGTTAAAATATAATAAATCTTAAATAAGTGATAATCTGATTATAATTAATCATAATCAGTTTAAATCTAAAAACAAACAGGATGTTAATTAAATATGTATTTATCATTACCTCCCATAAAAATAATAATTAGACTTAGGCCCAAAAAGAAAATGTAATGTATGAATAAATCTTAGCAAAGAAAGTAACGTTAAATAAATACAGGGGCATTTTCGTCCAGGGGCAGCATATTTCACCTGACGCTGAGGTTGATTTGAGTCAGAAGCCGACAGAAATGCCTATTGACATTGGGGAAGGTGGTGGTCATCGTGGACCATCTGCCACATAACCATTGGCCCCTAAGTTCTCTTTTTAGCCGCCATTCTCTGTATCTCTATCATAAGAAATGACTAATGAGTTTTTTATAGTCTCTACAATTGTGGATTCAATTATATAATATTTATAAATTAAATAAAAACTATGACTAATCATCTTAATAATATTATAAATTTTCTATTTAAATCACCTTAATATTATTTTAAGAAATTTGTTAATTAGTACCCTGATAGCACTGATTAAGAATTAATAGTTAATAATGAAAATCTAATCAATATGATTTAAGTGATTTTAACAATTAATATTAATTATAAAAAAAGGACGTAATAGTTATACAATTTGATGGCTTATTAAAATTTGTAATGTATTAAATTTATATTATTTGTTGGTAGGACCCACATTTTAAACACTCTCACATCAACGGTTCAATTTTAATGAAACTATAATCGAATCATTAATATTATAAATATATTTAATTTTGTATTTATAATATTAAATATAATATAATTATGCCTATAAGAACTTAAGAAAATAATTTTTTAAAATATATTAAATATAATTATATAAATAAAATATTATATGTTAATTTGTGCTTTTAGTCATGTATAATATGTTTTAGATTTTT
Organism: Quillaja saponaria; assembly: GCA_029379385.1. NCBI lineage: Eukaryota > Viridiplantae > Streptophyta > Magnoliopsida > Fabales > Quillajaceae > Quillaja > Quillaja saponaria. The sequence goes on along the minus strand of CM055614.1, from coordinate 11,160,612 downwards.
TATTTATATTTTAAACAGGATTTAAATGCATATCAACATGAGCATTAAAATTTTGAAAACTCAATTCAATTTTTATTTTTTAGATTTCAGAAAGGAAAAAAAATAAAATCAATCTAACCACTAAAACTGGTACTAAATTGTTTGATTATCTAGATTTTTTGGGATTTATAAGATCCAATCACCAAAATTGTTCTATGGTCTAATTTGATTCTAAATATCGTTTGAGTGACGGTTCAACAGATTAGTCTGAGTCTATTTTTAAAACACTTTGTGGACCATTATCAATTTTATTAATTTTGAATAGTCTCTTGTCATTTTGAATCAAAAATAGATAATAAATATTATGTAAAATAGAGATACATTCCATGTATTCTCAAATTAGTTATGAGTATTAAGTTCAAGTAATTGTTACTATAAATTATAAACGTGAACTTTTTTATGCTTTCTTTGTATTTTTTTTCTAATATTTTTAAAATTTAGTAAATAAAATTATGTTACGTCTTTTTTATTATCAATATAAATAGTTAAATAAGATTATGACACATTAGCTCATTTTACTAAAATCAAGATAGTAATTGGTATTAAAGACACATACACTTTTTTATTTATTAATAGTATAAATAGGAGTATGACTACAATAAATTAATAATTCATTGTTAAGTGAACTAATGTGTCATTAGTGTAAAATTATTTTACCATTAATTATTTTCATGCAACGGGTTGGTCTGGTGGTCAGTGTCAATGGTGTCTTTGAACAAACCTAAAATTTTAGGTTAATTTAAACTTTTCATTCTTAAAGTTTGTACTAGAATTCACTTTCATTCTTGTAGTTTAAAAAGTTAAAATCAAGTATCCATTATTTCAAAATTGAGCCAATATGAATTAACTTAAATAAAAATGATGATATGAACTAACATAATTTTATATAGACAAATAAAATGTAACATGTCACCTAATAAACTAAAAATATTAAAAAATGACATATGTATATATATATATATTTTTTTCTTTCTTCTTCATTTCATCATTTTTCCTCCATATGAATTCCTCAAGAATTTACAGCCACCACCATCTTGTAAATAGATGCCATTAACAAATTATAGTTAGAAACCCAATTTAATTTTGTTGTTGTAATAGAGGAATCAATGATGGCAATGAAACATTCATTATTGCCATGTTCTATAATTAGATTTAGCTATGTAAATTACAATAGTAAAGAGTTACAGATGGTTGAATTATGTAAGGCCTTATTATCTATAGATTGTATCAAAGAAAAAAAACAAGATAATCTCTCTCCATTACATAGACATTCCCTGTCACATCAAAATAAATTCAAGAATAAGCAGAATTGAAATTGAGATTTGGAAAAACAAAAACTATTTGAAAAAACAAAAAACTATCGTTCTTCTAAATTGTTAAGGAAACTAAATATTGATTGATTAAAATGACGAATCATCCGAGCTAAATTATCAAAATGCCGGTAAGTTGATCGATCAGAGATGATTTTTGACAATCAATCAATTTTATTTTTTTTCCTAAATTTACAGTTTTTAAAGTAATTCCATGGTGGTAGTGGTGATTTTTGGTCAAGGTTCGTGGAGGAAAATTTTGATAAAGAAAAAGATAGTAGATTTTTTTTTCTTTATGTTTTAATTGTTTATTTTATACTAGCCCCGTCAGCATAGGCACATATTCAAATTTTTTTTTTTAAATAATTGATTAATTGAAGTTAACATAAAGCAAAAGCACCTGCATCTAAATCTACGAAATTAAACGATCGATCTTTCTTTGGAGGCTGGTCCAAGAGCTAAGAAAAAGCTCAACCGAAAGTCAATACGTAAATTTTTTGTTTTTTGTTAATTTTTTTCCTTAATTATAAAAAAAATGTAAGTAGTTTTTAATAAACGATATAATTTTAATTTAAAAAGAGGTCAAAATTTAAGAAAACACTATCCTTTATTGTTGTATGTTATTTGAATTATAAACTACATTAAGAAGTCTTAAGACACTATAAGGATAAGGATGTTATGGCTTTCAATATAGTATAGATATATAGATAAATTGTAAAATTAAGAAAATAAAATATTTTATTTAAGACAATTGTAAATTTTTAATTTAGTTTATTAAGTGGTATGTCATTTTTATTTGTTAATATAAGATTCTATTAGTTCATATTATTTTTCGTTAAGTCAATGTGGAGAAATATGCACATATTTACTATAAATTTTTTATTTTAATTTTTTAAACAATAGATATGAAGTAAATTCTAGTAGAATAAAAATAAAAGTTTTAGCTAGAATAAAGATCTCATGAGTGAAAATGAAAGCAGATAGGAGAGAGGATGATCTTCGGAGGAGGAAGACATCCTTCAACAAAGCAAGAAAAAAGTTAAGGTGGGCGAGGGGGAGATGGTGCATAACCTTGATGTTCATGAAGTAAAGGATGGAGGGAAACAGAAACTAACTTATAAGAAGTCTGTCTTGGGAGGAGTGAAGGAGATGACTGGAGTGGAGAAAGAAGGAGAAGATGATCAAACAGAGGATGATGAGTATGAATCGGATAAACGAATCAGGGGATGACTCTGATGATGAATTCAGCATGGATACTGAGGATTGCCCAGTTATTAAACTCACTAAGAAGGAAATAGCTAGACTCCGTAAACCTTGGAGGAATTCGCTCCTTGTCAAACTCTTGGGAAAACAAATAGGTTATAAAAAGGATGTGGAGTCGGTGATCACTGATGGGTAATCTTGGATCATTACCTAACAGTGAAGAGATGGGAACCTAACTTTGATCTAGCAAGAGAAGCAACTGAGATGATTGCATTATGGGTATGCTTTCCAGGCTTGCCTATAGAATACAATGATAGTCAATTTCTCACTAACCTAGCCCACAAAATCGGAGTACTAGTAAAGGGTGATGAGACTACTAGCAGGGCTAATAGGAAAAAATTTGCACGTATATGTATTGAAATTGATCTTTCCCAACCTTTGGTTTCCAGATATCGGTTAAGGAAGCAAACTAGGTATATTGAATATGAAAGGCTCTACCTAATTTGTTTCAAATATGGAAGATATGGACACTCAAAGGATTTATGCCTTGAGGCAATGAAGGAACGAAACCAGAATACAGAGAAGTAGTCGGAAATTGGTGTCTTGATGGATGACGTTGACCCAAGGTGGGTAGCCAAACAATTCTGATGCCGGAAGAACAACTCTATGGTGATTGGATGATTGTGAGGAAAGGAAGGCGTGGAATAAGGCAAGATAGCAGGAATGATGGTGCTAAAAATAAGGAGAATAATAAGGGATTGACTGTTAGGAGAACTAATCGAAAGGAAAGCCATATCTTTAATGTGAATGGATAGAACAAAGCTAATAGAAGTGGGACTTTAGATGTTGGTGGTTCATGATTTGCAGTCCTTAAGGAGCAAGTTCCAAAGACCAGAATGGAAATACGAGAAGCCTCACATGGCAATGAGTCACGCAAAAGTCAAAGTACGGAAATTAAGGCCAAGGAAGCACACATGAACAAGAAGATTATGGTGATTGAAACTGAGGACTGTTTTATGCTTAGTGGAGATGACCCAATGATTAAGGAGAATATTGAAGTTGTGCATGGATGAAATTCACGTCCAGATTCATCGCACCCCATAGGGAATGCTAATCGAGTCAGAAATAGTTTGAACAATGGATCAAAAGAGCCTAACCCATTGGGAAGCCCTGTAGCTAACTCCCACTTAGATCACGGGTTGGTGCAGGAAACCTAATTAACACATGCAGCTCTACTCTCCCAGAGAATATTAGTGCCACCCCCCATTCTCTGCAAGTCCATATCCAAGGTAATAAGCCTAAAAAGGATATTGGGCTACATCAACCAATCCCTCCAGATGGAAGCAAGAGAGAGAATAATGCAGGTCGTGGGCCTTTCTTAGATGGATCAGAAGAGGTGGCAGATAACCGTAAGGACGTTGTCATGAAGACAATAGAATAAGGAGGAATGGTGCAAGCAGGTTTGTTGCAATAAGATTTGCCTTACCATTATTTATGCTTGTTTTATCTTGGAATTGTAGGGGAGCTGCTAGTGCGAGCTTCACCAGAACCATGAGGTCCTTAAGTTAATTGCAAAAGCCTTAAAATATGATCATTCTTGAAACTCGTATTCAAAGAGTAAGAGCTAAGCAAGCTAGTCTGAAGCTTGGTTTTGATAGCTCTTGTATAGAAGATGCAATGGGATATTTCGGAGGAATCAGGATTTTATGGAATAAAGACTATGTTGATCTACAGGTGATTATTACGCACACCCAATTCATCCATTGTCTAGTAACAAAAAGTAGGAATTATAATTAGTTTCTCAAAGCCACCTATGCAAGTCCAAGATTAGATATACGTAAATAGTATTTTCATGAAATCTTGAACTTTAGCTACTGGCATATCGGCTCCTTGATGTGTGATAGGGGATTTTAATGAAATTCTTCGAAGTGATGAAAAGAGAGAAAGTGCTCCAGATGCAATCAATTTGGCAAATGGATGTAGGATTGTGGTTTGCTGGACCTTGGTGCACAAGGCTTAAATTTCACTTGGAAAGGAGCTCAAAAGGGTGGTTACGGAAGAGACTTCAAAAGGTTTCATAGGGCTTTAGGCAATACTGAATGGGTGACACGATTTTGAAATACAATAGTCAAAGTGCTCCCTAGAATTAAATCCAATCATAACCCGTTACTCATGGACACAGTCGGTCTTCATCAAACCTATCATAACAAACCATTTTGTTTTGAAGTTATGTGGGTGCTGCATAACAAATTCCAAGAATTCATGAATAATCATTAAAATAACAATAGGAACCTTCTGCCAACTTAAATTGCATTGCGGAGCCTTTAAAGCAGTGGAACAAAAACATATTCGGGCAACTGAACAGTAGGAAAAGAAGGATCTTGGCTAGGCTACAAGGCATTCAAAGTGATATGAAGCGAGATAGTTCTCATTCTCTACAACAGCTTGAGTTTGAAGTGTAGCATGAGCTTTTGGAATTATTGCACCAAGAGGAAATTATGTGGTTCTAAAAGTCTCAGAGTAAATGGGTAAACTATGGTGACCGAAACACCAAGTTCTTCCATACAACTACCCTCAATAGACGAAGACGAAACAAAATCACCATGCTCAAGAATGATATTGGAGAGTGGATAGAAGACGCTGATGAATTAACAAAGATGGCTATCAATTATTATAAGAACCTCTTTCACGATGATATCATGCAACGGCAACCCCTTTCAATTGATGTTGGGTTTACACCCTTATCTCATACGAACATCTATAAGATTTCAAAGCCAGCTAGTTTGGAGGAGGTAAAGCATGCTTTGTTTGGTATTCATCCTTTCAAAGCGCTAGGGCCAGATGGCTTTTAAGCGATATTCTTTCAAAACTAGTGGAATTTAGTTGGGCCTTCTCTTGGGAAGTTAATCAAAGAATGTATGGAAAATACAAGCAACATCAAGAGAATCAAAAATACCTTCATCACAATTATTCCAAAAGTGGATCAACCAAGCAACATCAAATAGTTCAGACCGATAAGTCTTTGCAATGTTATCTCTAAGATACTACCAAAAATATTGCTGAATATACTGAAGAGGTATATGCCAAACCTTGTAGCACCAAACCAAGTCAGCTTTGTACGAGGGAGAATGATACAAGATAATATTATAATTGTCCAAGAATTGCTACATTCTATGAGGAACATGGAAGGTAAGAAACAATATATGGCAGTGATGATCGACCTGGAAAAAGCTTATGATTGACTGAACTGGGTATTTATTTGTGAGACTCTAAATTTGGTAAGTTGTGACGACACACTTATTGCTCTAATAATGGCTTGTATTAAATCCACTTCCTTTCAATTACTATGGAATGGTGAAGCCACTGAAGTTTTTGAACCTCAAAGAGGTATCCGGCAAGGTGTTATATTATCGCTTTATATTTTGGTTCTTTGCATGGAGAGATTGGAGCACCTAATTACAAGTAAAGTGAACCATGATGTTAGGAAGCCCATTAAGGTAGGAAAGGATGTGTAATACCCTAAGAGAGAGAAAATATTGCCAAAAGAGTCAATTATTAAGTACTTTCTAACTAGCTTTTTAATCTATGTGGTGTGGGTTGTTGACTTTTTCAAAAATACTTGGGCTAGTTGAACTTAGAGTATTACATATGGTATTGGAGCATTTACCCTTCATAGAGTGTGGGCCAGGGCAGGCCACATCACCTAGGGGATCCTAATATTGAGACTTGACGACGACATCAAGATTCTAAAAAGATGGGGTAATTGTAATACCTTAAGAGAGAGGATATATAATTCACAAGAGTCAACTATTAAATACCTTCCAGCTAGTTTTTTAATCTATGTAGTGTGGGTTGTTGACTTTTCAAAAATTTGAGCCAATTGGACTTAGGGTGTTACACAAAACCTTTTGACTCACCTTTGTGGAAAGCCATGTGTAACGTTTAGCCAGATCTTCTTTATGGTTTACGTTGGATAATTGGAGATGGTAATAGGATTAATTTCTGGGCTGATGACTGGGTTCTGGACTTGGGTCCGTTACTTTCTCAAGCTTTAGTCAACGGGGAAAACATTAATTTGTGAGCCGAAGTTAATGAGTTTGTCACTCATGAAGGAGAATGGGATGTTTGTAAGCTTGCCTCAATCCTTTCATCTAATGCATGTATGCGGATTCAAGATTTGATGCCTCCCACAAATGATGGTGAGATGGATTATATAGCATGGGGCTACTCCAATGATGGCAAATTCACGGTAAAGTCTGCCTACAATTTAATCTCTAACACTGAGAGTAATGATGAGCCTTTGAGGTGGCGAGTTATATGGAGCTGGAAGGGACCAGCTAGAATAAGGCACTTCCTTTGGATGGCACTTCACAAGGGCCTATTGACAAACTCATCTCGAGCCTACCGCATTCAAGGCGCTAGTTCCTTATGCCCAGAGTGTAATTGGGTGGAGGAGACAAGTCTACATGTTTTTAGGGACTGCCACCGAGCAAGAAGTATTTGTGAGTTAGTACTTAATGGTTCTATGGGTCATACTTTTTCAGGGACACTTTAGAGGTTTGGATGATAAGGAACCATTCGAATATGGACGTTGATCCTAATTGGCCTACTACTTTTGGCATTACGTGCTGGTTATTATGGAAATGAATGTTTTCCAAGAATATTTCTAGTGGCCACGGTTTCCTAAGGAAGTAATAAAAAATTACTTGGCTGATATTGCTATGGAGAAAGCTCTGCCAATATGTTAACACCCTCTCGTCAAATGACTCATAAATGGGTGCACTGGTACTAATGGAGCTTAAGGGGAATCCTGGAATGGCTGGCGCAAGTGGTGTTATTCGAAATAGTCAAAGGAAGTGGGTGAATGGCTTTGGGAGGAAATTGGGATGGTGTTGTTTCGATAGAGTCTAGTTATGGCCTCTGAGACTGAGTTTACTAGCTGCTTAGTACAGAGGTTTGAAAAAAGTAATTAGGAAATTGGATTCATAAGTGATTATTCATAAGATCACAAAAGAAGATTATAAGTTAAATGCAAATGGGTCTTTAATCTGTGATATCGGAGATTGCTGAACCAAGATTGGGAATTTAGTTCATGTTCATAGGAAGCTAATCGAGTAGCCGATTATCTAGCTAATATGGCCTTAGACAATCAGGAAGATGAGTTTGACTGCATCAAATGTCACCGGAGCTTCGTCTAGTAATAGAGACAGATTGTGCAAAATAGATTGGCAAGGTAGAATTGTCGTCCATATTTTGTAATTGTTCTAACTCCGCCAGAGGTTACTCTGCCGGTCCTAAGCCCGGATAAAGGAGGAGGGTTGTGATAGGTTGACGGCCAGCGTAAAACTAGTCAAACCCTATGATGATGAATCCTACCGAGTATTCGTTGGGGCGTAACCCTCTTAGCGACGCGCTGCATCGGATCCCGGGTGTAGTGAGAAATGAGCAAGGGCTGGGTCGTCACATCCTTAGTGGCGCGCCACATCGGCGCCCGGGTGTGGTGCAAAATGAGCAAGGGTTCTCGCATCGAGGGCGGGTGCGGGTAAAGAAGCTAGTTCAGGGTAAGATTCGCGTAGCTACTTGGAACATAGGGACTCTTATTGGTAAATTGAGAGAGCTTGTAGATACTATGAGTAGAATGAGGATTAATATTGCTTGTTTGCAAGAAACTAAGTGGGTAGGAGAAAAGGCTAGAGAGATAGAGAGAACAGGATTCAAGATGTGGTATACCGGTAAGACTAGAAATAGGAATGGAGTGGCGATTATTGTTGATGGAAATTTGAAGGACGAGGTTGTAGAAATCAAGAGGAAAAGTGATAGAATAATTTTAGTAAAATTGATGATAGACGAGGAGACATTTAATATTATTAGCGCCTATGCTCCCCAAATAGGATTGGATGAATCTACTAAGAAGGCTTTTTGGGAAGATTTAGAGGAGATAGTTCAAGGAGTACCCTTAGGTGAGAAATTGTTTATTGGTGCTGATTTCAATGGTCATGTAGGAAGTACTAATGAGGGCTTTGAGCGCGTACATGGAGGATATGGTTATGGTGTTAAGAATGAGGGTGGAGAGTCTATTTTAGATTTTGCAGTTGCGTATGACCTGATTTTAGCTAACACGTTCTTTAAGAAACGAGAGTCGCACTTAATCACCTTTAGTAGCGGGCCGAATAAGAGCCAAATAGATTTTGTTATGACTAGAAAGGTTGATAGAGCTGTTTGTAAGGATTGTAAGGTTTTACCCGGCGAGTGTTTAGTGTCTCAGCATAAACTTATGGTTGTGGATGTTGGCGTTAAGTGGCGGAAGCAAAAGTATAGAAGTAATAAGTGTATTAAGACTAGATGGTGGAATTTGAATGGAGGGAAGATGTCTCTTTTTAAAGATAAAATGTTACAGGGTGATCCTTGGAGGGTAGAGGGTGAGCCTAACATGATTTGGGATGAGATGGCGAGTCGTATCAGGAATACGGCTAGAGAGGTGTTAGGAGAAAGTAAAGGACATGGACCTCCGACTAAGGAGACATGGTGGTGGAATGAAGAAGTTCAACAAGCTATTAAAGCTAAAAAAGAGTGTTATAAAAGATTACACAAGTGTAGAAATGAAGATAATTATAAATGTTTTAGACAAGCTAGGAAAGATGCTAAGAAAGCAGTTAGGGAAGCCAGAGGCAAGGCTTGCGAAGGACTTTACCAAAAGTTAGAGACAAAGGATGGAGAGAAAGATATCTATAGGATTGCCAAGCAAAGGGAAAGACGAACTAAAGACCTAATTCGTATTAAGTGCATTAAGGATGAGGCTGATAGGGTTTTAGTTAAGGAAGATGAGATTAATGAGAGATGGCAAACTTATTTCGATACTTTATTTAATGAAGAGTCAAGGGGTGATTTTGGAGACCTTGATGTCACCTTTGATGATACGAACCGGCGATTTGTTCGTCGGATTAGAGCTCAGGAGGTTAAAGAAGCTATGCATAAGATGAAGAATGGTATAACAAGATTTTAGTAACCAAGAAAATGCCAGATGAGTGGAGGAAGAGTACATTAATCCCTATTTATAAGAATAAAGGAGATATTCAAAGTTGTTCGAATTATCGAGGTATAAAACTTATTAGCCATACAATGAAACTGTGGGAGAGAGTGATTGAGCGTAGGCTTAGGAATGAGACTGTAGTTTCTGAGAATCAATTTGGTTTTATGCCTGGAAGATCTACAATGGAGGCTATTTTTCTACTTAGGAGATTAATGGAGAAATATAGAGAAAAGAAAAAGGATCTTCACATGGTCTTTATTGATCTAGAAAAAGCGTATGATAAGGTGCCAAGACAAGTCTTGTGGTGGGTACTCGAGAAGAAAAAGGTCCCAACTAAATATGTAGAAGTTATTAAAGATATGTATGAAGGAGTATTGACTAGGGTGCGGACTGTAGATGGTATGACTGGAGAGTTCCCGATCACGATAGGTGTTCACCAAGGTTCATCCTTAAGTCCTTACCTATTTGCGTTAGTCATGGATGAACTCACCTATAATATCCATGATAGGGCTCCTTGGTGCATGTTGTTTGCCGATGATATTGTGTTCGTAGACGAAACTAGGGAAGGTTTAAATTCTAAACTAGGAATGTGGCGGAACGCGTTAGAATCTAAAGGCCTTAGATTGAGTCGAACAAAGACTGAATATATGGAGTGCAATTTCAGTAAAACTAGAGGAGGCCCGAATGATATAATTTTAGACAGTCAGACAATCCCTACCAAGGATGTGTTTAAGTATTTAGGGTCATTTATACAAAAAGATGGTGCAATTGAGCATGATGTAAACCATAGGATTAAGGCAGGGTGGGTGAAGTGGCGGAGTGCTTCGGGAGTTTTATGTGATCCTAAAATCCCGAATAGATTGAAAGGGAAATTTTATAAGTCGGCAAGTGAGACCAGCTATGTTGTATGGTACCGAATGTTGGGCAGTTAAGAAGCAACATTCGCATAAGATGGGAGTAGCCGAAATGAGAATGTTAAGATGGATGACAGGACATACAAGAAATGATAGAATAAGAAATGAGGAGATTCGTAGGAAGGTGGAAGTAGCACCTATTGAGGAGAAAATGAGGGAGAATCGTCTACGTTGGTTTGGACACATCCAACGTCGGCCAATGGACGCAGTAGTTAAGCAAGGTGACATGGTCCAGGTGCCAGGTGTTAGACGGGGAAAGGGGAGACCGAAACTTACATGGGGAGACAGTCATCGAGAAAGATATGGCTGTACTAGGAATTAATGAAAAATCTTGTCTTGGATCGATGCGAATGGAGGAAAATGATTCATATAGCCGACCTCTAACTAGTTTGAGATTTTAAGGCTTAGTTGAGTTGAGTTGAGATTGTGTAATTGTTCTGTTTTTCATTTTCCCATACTATCAAAAAAAAATTATAATAATTTAGTCTTATTTTTATTAAGCGTGTAGATAAAAGTCGTTGTTGATTTTGGATCTAAGATATACGCACGAAAGTTTAGGCACTTGAATGTCTCTACGTGTTACCCTTCATGGCTAAGTGGGAGACCTATACGAGGGACAGGGAGGAAGGATTCCACAGAACAACGTACTGGGTGGCAGTTTTCGATGAATGCGCCTAGGTCATTGTGCCCCCTTTGGAAATGCTCTCAGTCCTCTGAGCCTCAGTGTCTTCCAGTCTATTAGTTAAACCAAGCCGTTTCTGGGAAATTTATATTTTTTCTTTGGGTACAAGTTTCTGGGAAAGAAATTACCACTGAAGGAAGTGGAAGTGGAAGTGGGTGTGTCCTTCAGAGTTGCGAAGGAAGGTACTAGGTACAAGCCGGAGCTGCTTCAGATTAAAGAAAATGACATGGAATATGTCTCAATAGCTGATTCTGAGCAGGAGGTTGGTGAGGTATAGGTGTGTTTTTGTGTTTCACATAATTTGATCAGCGGTTTCTTAACCTCTTCATCTCCCTCTTGCTTTCCCTCTTTTTTTGATTACTTGGTTTAATTTAATGTTCTTTAGTTAGATTAGTGGGTTTTATTTAACTTGTAAATTATTGCATGTGATTTTGTGCGACTGCTTATCTGTGGTTCTAATTAGGGGTCTGAATAGCTGTTTTTATTAATTAGGGATTTGAGTGGTTAAAGTTTTTAATTTTGGAAATTTTCATCTTTTTTTTTTCCTTTTCTCTCTCTCTTTAATTAGTTGCTTTTTGTTAAAATTAGATTGCGGTATTGTCAAACTGGGAATATTGAGAGTTTCTCATGGTTGTTCCTGTTTTTTATTATTTCTAGGTACAGCAACCTTCTGCTTTTTATTTCTTATATGATATATGATGGCTTTTTGCTCTTGGGTAATTAATTGTGTTGCTCTGTTTGCTGAATTTTGAATTTCCCATTGGAGGAAGGTGGTTCAAATCAAACGAAATTTTGGGGCATTGGCCATGAAGTTGCTATCAGTACCTACTCTGAAGAGTAAGGTAACTGATTAGCTTTCTTCATTGTCCTCCTCTAATATATAGTCTATTATCAGTTTGAAAAATGGGAGCATATGTATGTGTTTCTCCTAGTAATGGCATTGGCATGGCAGTTGGATGGACAGATTTTTCTTGTTGATATCTCTTTTTTGGCCTTATTATTTATCCATCACTATTTTCCATTTTGAGTCTAATATCAAAAGCTTAGAAAATACAAGAAAATAATGATAATCAAATTATCTGGTGAGTCTTATAGTGCACATTTGAATGACAGTTCTCCGTGAGTTTATGGACATTGCAAGATATGCTGTCATATGGGATAGTATTTATTAGACCATTGAATGATAACTGTGTTTTATTGGGTAGTTCTATATCAGGAATTCTGAACTTGCAGACATTAAGATATGATCTCCTGTAAGCAGTTCATTGTCATGTGGCATATATAAATTTTCTTTCCTCTTACTGATTGTAGCCTTCACATTTCTCAAAGCGAAGCAATCCTTGAGAATACAGGGGAGAGTTTTAGAAGTATAATGATTGAACGCTCTCCGAGAATTTATTAATTTGAAATTCTACATCCACATTTCTGTAATATGTTGGTATCTGAGGTATCACATTTCTCCCCCATTAAACATTACACATATATGATTGTTTAGGTGGAAAATTTTGAAATATGGGTCAATGAGACAAGACTCAGAAGTCAGAATCATGGAACCTAAAACAGTGAACCAAATGGTGCTGTTCTTGATGATTTTTGCCTGGAAAACATGTGTGACCAGTTGACGAATGGCTTTATAAGTCCTATGTCTCGAAATCTATTTCCATTTTTCCATGAGATTGGAAAGTAACATAGAATTATGATAAAAGAGCAATAAAAACAATGGCATGAACTCATTTTTGTTGTTTGGAATTTTATGTAGTTTTCTTTCCCGAAGTTGGTGGGTCTACACTGGACTCACATCTTAGTTTTATTGTTGAATATGGAAGTTGGTGGATCTACACTGGACTCACATCATGGTTTTATTGTTGAATATGGAACTGATAGGGATGTTGATCTTGGTAGGTTCTTCCTTCTTTACTTCTCCATAAGTTTTTTTTTTTTTTTTTTTTTTTTTTTTTGAGTGGTTTTGGTGTTGTGCAGCATATCCCAAAACATTAGAAAATACAGTCGTTAGAAGGAGCATTTACTTTTTGTTTTTTTAAAATAGAAATAGAAGCTGCAACCAATAATTTGTAGTTAAGTGGAGCTTAAGGTCTTACTTTTATGGTTGACGTATCATTCCTAGGATACATTATAATATCTTGATTAATGTACTCTAAATCCTACTCTTCATGTTGTTTTAATTGTTTTGATTTATGTGCACTAGATATGTTGTGTTTTGTCTTGTTTATTGGGTTGGGCCAACGCTTCACGGTGCGACCTATTAGATAATTACAACCCGAGAGCGACCATAGAATTAAGTTTTAGTTCATGATGCAAAGGAATCAGCCGATAGGGTTTGCTTTTTTTGTGTAGCCTCTATATAAAGGCAGTTAGCTCTAGGGTTTTAGTACGTTTTTCCAAGCAAAAACACTTATATTTTCTCCAATAACATAATAGTGAATTTCAATTTTTTCAATGAGGACTTAGGCTAGATTGAGCCGAACCTCGATATATCTTGTGTTCATCCTTTTTATTGTTTTTGTTTTTCAGTTTTAGATTTCATCCTATTCTTGCATCTGTTTATTTATTTTTTGATGGAATGCCTCTTGTAACTTATGAGTGTTCTTTTTTGTTGGCACTGCAATAGAAATTGTTTTCCATTTGATACACTTGATAGGAGTTCAGGTATTCAAGTTGAGTTACAGGACGTACTTAAATCATTTCAAAAAGAAGCAAAAACGGATTAGAAAGAAGTACTTAGAAAAAAATCTTCCCATGAAGCTGAGGTTATTATAGAGAAAAAAAAAAGAATCTAAGAAAGAACTCAGGAAATTAAAAGAAGTAGAATAAACAGCTATTTGAACAAAGTCATAAGAAAATTATTTTAATCTCTTCCAAAGTTAGACACAAGTTGCAGTATACTTGTTAGAAACAATTAGTATATCAAATTAGACCATTAGTTGATTTTCAGCATACTTATTTGAAACCATTAGTTAATTATATGCAGTGAAATGGAAGCAAAGCTGTTATAGTAATACACATAGCCATATCCACAGCATACTTTGCAAAAACTGTATGAATTTACTTCAGCCCTACTCTTCGTTGCTAATCTGATTGGTTTGATTAATTTGACATTGACAAAGATTTTTCTTGCATCTACACATGTCTCTTCTCTTGTAAGTTGACAGTACATGAAATTTAGTATCTTGGGTTCTCATCTTCTCATAACCATAATATATTTTCTGTTCCCATAAAATTTTAATTCTATGGTTTAGCATAATGAAGATTTTTCTCCTTGTACTCTCTTTCACTTTAGTTTCTATATAGTGCAAAATATTACTTTTCCATTCCTTTTTTATTACCATATGATTGTATTCTGTTTTCCTATTTTCCCCCACTCATTCCTTCTTTTTTCCTCATACCCTCGCCATCTTTGTGAAAACTAGGAAGCTTTAAATTTGTAGGTTTTCATGTGGGTGAGTCAGAAATTACCTTGAATAGACAATTTCTTGGTGGAGAATTATTTTTCCGAGGTGTCCAATGTGACGAACATGTTAATAAAGAGGTCCAAGCTGATGTATATACTCATTAAACGTCCCTTTTCTTTCAAAGGAGTTATCTTTTCGATGCGTGAATTGATACAAGGCTATGATTTCTGTTATGTATATACAATTCTTCTTCAAGTAAATGAGTAATCTTTAGTCATTTCAATTATGTTTTGAATTCCAGTTTAAACTTCAGAAACTCAAGAGTAGCATGTAAGTGCCATGATTTGTTTCATAACAAATTAAGAGCTTCATTTTAATTATGATAGCAGAAATTCAGCTTAATTTACTATTGCTTTCTTTAAATCATATGTTTTAGCCTTTAGGAGATCTCAGATTATTACCATGTCCTGGACATGCAGTTCTTCATGGTGGTCGCCATCAGCATGGTGCTAGACCTGTAACATCTGGACACCTGATCAATTTATTTCTATGGTGCAGAAGGTATGCTTTTCTCACTTTTGGAATGGCAAGGAACCTAGCCCCACTCCCCTGAAGATATGATTTTTGCATTAATGACCACTTACCTATTTTCTTTAAATGATATGCCCTTAAGGATTAAACATAACTGTCCTGTATGTTCTTGTTTTGATAACTAGCATAGTAATGATAAAATCATGCAAAAGTATTTTGAAATTTAGACAGATGTAGCTGATATATCAAGAATCTCTGTTTTTTAAGTGAAGGATGTATCTACTAGAACAACCTGCAACACTGTTTTTGCCTAAAGCTTAGCATGTTGAAGATGCCCAGCATTAATTAAATTTAAATTTGAGTAGAGTAAAATGTGAAGTTTAAAATTAACGAAGTTATTTGCTGTTGATTTTTGGTGGTTGTGCTTTTAGGAAGTCAAATTTGGTTACTAATTTCATGTGCCTACAGCATGATTTATTACAATCTGAACTTTAAATCTTAAGAACGTATGATTTTACAATCTCATGCACTTAAAATGCTAAATTTTAAATGTACAAAATCCGCGTGTTACACACAAACTGCTCATCCTTCAAATTGACCAAAGTTGGATGAACATATGATTTTAAGCTAATCTTGCATAAAGGGGCTAAAGTTGCTTGTACCGTTGAAATGGTAAATTTGGTATGAACCTCAATTGAGGTCCAGACTATCACAAACTATGATTCGGTTTTTCTTCATTCCAATCAGTAAGTCAGGCTCTGTTTTTTCTCCCACACAACGGGATTGTCAACCTGTTATGCCATCAAGTTTTCTTAAAAAGCAGAGACATACCATTAGACACAAATTCGGTATATCATCTTCATCTCTATTACCTCTGTTTTTGTGTTGGGTTGTAACTCAGATCCCCTATCAAGCAATGGAATTGAATGCTGTTAAATTCCAATTTGTGAATGCATGGTAGGTAGAAGTTTACAAAATTTAAAATAAATCCGTTATAATTTTGTATGCATAATACATTATTCTTTTATAAAAGAATACATCATTCTTATGTTTATGCAAGTAAATATCTAGCCTTTATTTCATCCTTATTTGTATTTCTATGTATATAGTTTAGAAAATGATAGATAATTCTTCTGCCACTTCCCTCTTTCTAACTCTAGCAGCATTCTAACTTTCCCTATTAGCTTCTGCTTGAGCTTCCCCTTTTTCATGTTGCATGATGAACTGAAAATCTCAACATACTTAACTTTGTTTTTCACCTCATGTTTTCTACATAATTTTAATACTTATATGGCTTTCATTATAAATAATATCTGAATTTATTTTGCTGGTTATCTCATTTTGGCACTTAACATATGAGTCCAGAGTGACCCAACTTTTTAGTTGGCTACTTATACGGCCTATTTGGTTCTTCATCCAAAGTCAGTTTTTTCTGCATGGCAGCTACCCGCTTACTGCCTAGTTTATGGTTACTGGCTTCCATCATCATCTTAGCTAGAAATATTTGAAAAGCAAGTTTTATCACTTGCCTTGTCTGTGAACTTAATGTTTACTATTTTTGTTACTTGGAAAAAAGAAACAAAAATAACCATCGGTCCTGGTGGAGCATAATGAGATGAAGACATTATTATCCCACTTCAAGCTTAAAAGCAAGGGCCAAATGCATAATCCACTGAAGACTTGTTATTTTATTATGGAGATGAATAATTTTGGTTTTCAATATTATCAAATGATCTTATGACTCAGAATTTCTGATACCTGTGCACAGAATTTTTTTTCTTTTTGAATTTTCACCAACCTTCCTGTTTGTTATGTTGTATTC
This sequence comes from Quillaja saponaria, assembly GCA_029379385.1. NCBI lineage: Eukaryota > Viridiplantae > Streptophyta > Magnoliopsida > Fabales > Quillajaceae > Quillaja > Quillaja saponaria. The sequence continues at coordinate 11,143,671 of CM055614.1, read as the reverse complement.
AACTCTTGCAACATGAATATCCAGGATAGTCTTTCTGTGGCTGGCTTTTGCGCATTACTCGATGGAGAACTTAAATCAATCCGTAGAGTTGAGTATCAAAAACTAGGTAAAGAAAATTGTACCACTGTTTATGATGATTTCAGATTCAAATGTAGTTCCTTTCAGTGCACCTAATGTTTTCCTTTTATCTTTTACCTTTGGTTTATTTTACTGTTTTGATCCTTGAAAATTATCCTATTTTCTATTTTATTCCTTGATGAATTATTGTTTTTAATCAGTTTTTTTTTAGGATTTAGTTTTTATATTTTGGTCCTTCAAGATTCAATTTAAAATTGAAAGTTTTGATTTTTGTAATGACTGAGTAAATATTTGTGTTAATTTTCTTTTCAATTTAATAATTTCAACTTGATTAAGATTATAATTTAAAAAAAATCAAAATATAAAAATTGAATTCTAAGGAAATTAATTAAAGAAAATAATTATTCAATGATCAAAATAGAAAATGATGTAATTTTTAAGTACAAAAACCAATATATATAAAACTTTACCTTTTTCATCTTCAAAATAAGTAAAGGAATGGTATAAAGGCCCCAATTTTACTTCTTAGCAAAAAAAATCCTTAATCTTACCAAATGATCATATTTATACCAAAACCTGAGTTTTAGTTCATGAACCTGTCAATATTGATGGCATCCCTTCCTAAACTGTTAATTACACCCTTTCGTATAACAGAAGGGATTGGCCTATTAATGAAGTAGATGAAGTCATTTTTCTTATAAAATTTTTACAAACTGCGCCAGTCAAAGTGATGAATTAGTTGAGATTAGCCTAAATTAATTCTTACATAATTTTCGCTAGAAAAGAAAAAAAAAATCTCAAAACTAATTTCAAGCAATCACAGACCTATAAGGTCCAGTAGGAGGGTACTATATATATCCCTCCCCTACGTGCAAGAAAATTTCTAATCATTTACCCTACTTGACACGCCTCTCCACTCTTAATTAGGGACACGGGAAAATTTCAAGTCCTTGTCCATTATCACTCATCCCCTTGTTGCCAATAATTTCATTAGTCAAATCCTATCTCGAGCTTTCTCCACATATATAATAAGGGACCACTTAATTTGTTGAAGATATATTTGGGACAATCTCACCTTCCTAAAGTTGACTACTTTTCCAGTTTCAGAATTTACATAATTTTATATTCTCACTTTTCTAGTCATTCAACTCATTTCCTTGCTTGTAGTCCAAGTTTCTATCGCTGGAGTGCTAGTGGAGACGATATTGCACAAGATTTTGGTAGACATGGTTGTTGTACCTAACTAAAATAGGATTTTGTTGTTCCAAAAATGTCTTTTGGGGATTATGTTGCATTATTATAATTTGGTACTTTCAATTTATAATAGGATTAGACAGAGAAAAAGTTCAACATTGTTAGGTTCCTTTTGTCCAATAAACGAATGACTTCTGTTCTATTTGTCAGAATATTATATACTCCAAGATATTGAAGGCATGACAAGCGTAGGATTATATTCATGACAACGATGGAGAGGTAGCTACACATCAGTCTAATTTAGGCACAATATCCAAGACAGGTTGTAAGTTTCAATGAATTTAGAATATCACAAAACTAATCCTTACCTAATTAAGCCAACTGCAATTTAGTGGAGTTTAGGTCTCCTTAACCATAATATATAGGTAGTCTCCCTCGTGTAAAAAATCAAAACCTAATCTTGAAGTCACACCTACTGAGTTAAATTGAGTTTTTGACATGGCATTAAGTGTCTTATCTTCAAGTTTCAGCTTTGTGTTGGAAATTATATAAATTCCTCTTTAATCTTTAACGTGGTATAGTAACAATAATAAAAAAATATTTCTTATGAAATATAAGTGAAAGGAAAGAGAAACAAGATATAACTTGTTTCACATCTTTTCTTACATTAACGAATAAAAAGTGAGATAAATTGTACTATTTTCAAAAAATTATAAAGAAAAAGCAAAATCCTAGTTATTGTGTTTTTATCACTTTTCTAATATCTTTATTAGTTTTTATTATATATTTTTTTCAAAGAATCTTACAAATATTAGATATATTTCTATTTTATGTTTATAACTAACTCACAACTTATATATTTATATTATATAAAATTGGCTCACAAAGTAAACTTTTTATAAAAATTTTGAAGTCATTTAATTTGATTTAATTACCCTTACATAAATCTAATTAAAAATCTTAATTATCATTTAATTATTTTCTTATTCACTAAGAATAAAATAATTAAAAAACTATTTGGGTCAAAATCTCACGACTTTGTACTAGTTAAGTACAAGTTAATGAATGACCCTTCTGCAGCTTAAAGGTTGATGAGTTTGGCGCATTAGTAAGGGCATATATTAGCTGTCTTAATTATAGCTGCACTTTTGAATGTCTTTTGGGTTTCTCAGTTTGGTTTCTAGCTAGCCTACCTCTGAATAACCAATTCCATGTCAGGAACTGCTTGTTAGCTAGCACTGTGAACCTACAAGATCATTACTGATAAGGCATATCTGGCTAATTGCAATATGATTGGTACTAATTTTCTTGAGCTAATTTAGCATTAAGCTAATGAATAAAGTTGTTGTTGGCAACCTAATTGACTGATTGTTTAAAAAGATTCTATCTGTTGAGTTTGCTTGCTATGGATTTAATTGAAATAATTCTAGTAGTTTTTTTATTTTTATCTTCTTTAAAGTATTTACATCAATTTATTGCAATACAAGGATGTTAACTCACTTTAACAATATCGTAATAATTTTATATCATCATGACTCAATAGGTCCACAAATAAGATAATTAAAGGAATGATTTAGTATGCATAAATGATTTTTACAAAATTAGAATGAGAATAAAATACAAGTATAATTGAATAATTATTTTATTCTATTATTTGGTAGAGTCAGTAAAAAATAATTATTCTATTTTATTTATTTATTTTATATGTAGTTTTTAGACATGAAATAATATAAAAATTATACTAAAATGATAAAAATATCTTTTTCATAAATAAAGTAATAAAAATGTAACATAATTTATAAATTATAAATATATTTCTTAATTTTTTTAAAAAAATTATCTTATTTATTTATTATTATTAATTAATTAATTATAATTATTACTTATATTTATTTTATTGTTAATTATATTTATTTCTATTATTTATTAATATGAATATTTTAGTTTAAAATTACTTAACTAATTTATTTATTTAACATGAATTATTTACTATGATATGTAGGGCATTTTTGTCATTTGACTAAAATGAATTGATTTATTATTATTTTTATATTCAAATTTTTTATTTTTTATTTTATATGCTTTTATATTATTTAATGTGATGTGAAGGATATTTTTATCATTTGTCTAAATTAAAAAATAAATATTTTTTTATTTATAATATTATTATTTTATTAATATTTAAAATTTTATTTTATTTGATAGAATGATTTTTTTTTTTTTTTTATTTAAATGAACTGAACCAATTCCATGGATGTAAAAATAAGCAATTCCACCCTTATAGGTGGGTTTGAGGATTCATACTTTTATGAAATAAAATGGTCGGAATAGAATGAGTATTCTGAGGCTAAAAACATATCAAATTAAAAAAGGCTAATTTCATGGATTCATGCATGGAACATAATGGCTATTCCTGCGTACAAAACTAGCCCTAATAGAATAATTCACATAATAATAGAAAACATGACATTTAATATTTTGAAAGAAGAAAAAAGAAAAACACAAGGCTTTTGATACTTAATAAAAAATAATAAAAAAACCAGACTTATATATATAAAGTATAGGAATTAACATTTGATCAAATATAATTGTTAAATAAAAAAGTATTATGCGTCTCTAACATCAACCACCACCAATGATTTTAATCAAATGGATTGATGTGTTATAATAATATTTACTATTGATGTATAGACTTATACACTTGACAATAAATCCAATAATAAATCAAACTATATAGCTACTTGATAATATCTAATGAATTTTTAAATTATTTTTTTAATGACATTTGTTAATATGTAATACTCAACTCAACTTAACTAAATTTTAAATCTCAAATTAATTGGGTTGACGACATAAATCATTTTTCTTTATTCTTTATTTGCATTAATCCAAGGCTTCAGTTTTAGTGATGCCTAAAGCAATCTTATCATTCTTAAAGACTTCTCATCATATAATTCTTGATTTCCCTCTACCCCAAGTTAACACTTTCACATGTACCAAGTTACCTTTAAAAACATACGACATTCAGTATTGGCCCACGTTCCAAACCACCATAAGTGATCTATCTATTTTGTTATTCCATGGTGCAACATCAACTTTTTTACGCATTTCTTCATTTCATATTCTATCATTTTGTGTATGTCTAGTCATCTATCTCAACATTCGCATTTTAATCACTCTCATCTTGTACGAGTGTTGTTCTTAACTACCCAACATTTGAGACCATATAACATAACCAGTCTCATAATGGCTTCCTAATTTTTCTTTAAACCTATTTGGGATTTTAGGATCACATGAAATTTTCCGTGGTTTGCCACTTCATCCAACATGCCTTAATTATGTGATTTATATCATGCTCAATTGTGCCATTAGAAAGAATCTTGATTTATACTTAAAATACTTGTGTGATTTATATCATGCCTTAATTTCATGACCCTCCAAAATATTTAGTCGAGCCTCTTCTAGTATGGCTAAAGTTATATTCTATATACTTGGTTTTTATTCTATTTAACCTAAAACCTTTATTCTAACATGATCTTCCATATATAATTCTAACTTGCCAATATGATGTCAACGGCAAAATGCATGCACCACTGAACCTTATCTTGAAAGACATAAAATAGTTCATCTGTGACTAAAGCAAAAAGGTAGAGATTTAAGGATGATCATATGTGAAGTCGTATTATGATTGAGAACTCACCAGTCATACCATCTATAGTCCACACAATAGTAATTATTTCTTATGTATACATATTCTTAATCATTTCTATATACTTAGTTGGTACTTTTTTCTTCTTAATAACCCACCATAGAATACGTCTTTTCACCTTATCATATATTTTTCTAAATCAATTAAGACCATATGGAGATCTTTTTTCTTTTATCTACATTCCTCAATTAATCGATTAAGTAAGAAAATATTCTCCATCATTGATCTTTTTAGCATATACCCAAATTGATTCTCTGAAACTAATCTTTCATTTTTAAGCCTAGGCTCAATCACCCTTTTGCAAAGTTTCATTGTATGAATTTACATTTTGTCCTCAATAATTATTGTTGTATATGACTGTTATTTTTATAAATAGGAATCAATGTACTCTTTTCAAGACTTTTTAATTATTTGATGATATTTATAAATCTAGAAAACATTTTAGAGATAAATTCATCAGTTTTCATTCTAAATAATTTGCTATCATGCATAAGCATATTCACTTTGGACATTTTGAAGTGTGATATACACTCATGTATGACACTTAATTTGTGTCAAATATCATATGCAGAGTTAAATTCTTAACATCTATTAAATTTTTTTGCATTTAACGCATAGAAAAGCTAATTCATAACTTTTAGGTTTAACTGAGCCTTTTTCTTTTATTTCTCAGTCCACTAGTACTTATTTCTTCTTTGGTTATATTAGCACAATTTTCAATATTTTCAGACAGATAACCATCATTTCAATCACATCCCATATGTTAAAATCAATAATTTGAAAAACATGCTCATGTGAATGTACCAATAACCAAAATTTTCATCATTAACGAGAGAAGATCTAGAAGAGAATTGACTCTCACCAATATGACACTTCGGTTTGCCATTAAAACTTTACACAATACTTTGTTAAAAATGTTTTCAAACAAAAAAGAGAACAATATAGTGTCCAACTTTAATACCAATTGTTAGTCCAAAAAGACAAATTAGAAGGAGTGAATAATTTGCCAAATAAAAACTAAACCTTTTCAATTAAAAAACCAAACACATAGTAAGCAATCAAATAGTTAAAACACAAAAATAAAAGAGTGTAGTTACTAAAGATTGCACATAAATTTTTTAGTGGTTCGACAAATGTTTCGGCTACTTCTACTCCTTAAACTCCATTTGAGAGTTTAATCCATCAGTAGCTGAAATACAGGGCTAAGCAAACCTTTACACTAGCTGAATTGTAGGACTCAGGAAAACTTTTAGAAGTTCTGTAGAACTTAACCTAAGCAGAAATGCTGCTAGCTTAAAACTTAAGATTTAATTTCTCACTAGCTCTTTCTCATAAACATTAACTATGTGATTTTGTAAAGTCACTCCATTCAATTACAAAGCTATCAAGAAGAGATGAAAGTCTAGAGTTTGGAATGCTTGAGCTAAGATAGAAGAAAATTAAGGAATGAAAGTTGAGATCTTTCTCTATTTTAGAACATTGAAAGTTGAAACTTATGATTTCAAATTTGCAGAAGAGCATGTAGAACTCTATTTAATTAATTTGTTTTGTTGCGTTGTCCTTTTTACTCTGTCTTGATTTCTTCATAATATAGTCAGTGCCAAATTCTAGCCGTTGTTAGATAATTTCAAGCCGTTTTGCAATCTTGCAATGAAGAATATCCACATATGTCATTTCTATGATATTCTTCGACTGTGCACTGAAATTCCAAAAAGGTAGTGCTCAAAACAATCAGAGTTGGTAGAATTTACAGTCTTGTCCTTTTAGCTATCTTGAATTGTCATTATCTGAAACTTGGAGTGAAGAGAAATATTTGAAAATTACCAACTAAGAAAGATGATGAACAATTGATTACAATGGAGGCTCAGTTGATTGTCTTCCCAAAGTCATCATATGAATAACATATGTTGTTCTTCAGTTGACATAGCAGATCACAACTGAGTACTTTAATTGACTCATTTAATGAAATGACTTTTCATTGTCAAGTAGAGTGGTAACTTAGCTGAACTTATTAGTGAAATGTTGTCATATTCATTTACTTCAGTTGATTGATAGAGGATTTTAAGCTAACTAATTGTAAACTTTAGTTAACTAAATTGAAATGAAATGCTGTGTTGCATAAGTAGCTTTAGATATTGATGTTAAATAAAATGTTGTATTGTATCTTTAGCTAACTGACAGATATCCACTGACTGGTTTCAATTGATTGATGCAAATCTACTGAGTAATTTTAGTTGATGGTCTAATATGAAATGATGTCGTGACATATTTCAGCTGATTGAAGAATCCACTGAGTAGTATTTAGCTAAATGAGAATTAATCTTCTGTTGAGTTGAAAATGTTGTCTTATTATATTTCAGCTAACTATTATAGACGAAGTTTAGTTTATTGATTCTATTGTTTCAGTTTTTAACTTTTGTCATCAGTCATTGACTTTTTCATCTCAGTCGATTGTACATGCAATAAAAATAATATTTAAAATTAATACACTTCATACTTAATTATTTAGTTATCACCAAAATTAAATTAAGAAATTATTAAATTAAATTACTCACTTGATTCAACAATATATATATATATATATATATATATATATATATATATATATATATATTTATATTACAGATTATTCAAAAGTAAAACGGTTACATATTGAATACATGCCTAGCACATGATATTTTCTCATAAAAGAGGTATATGAATAAAAAAAAAAGGTTGAGTTAACATAACTGATAATTGTTTTATCAGTTATGTTTATGCATTAATATAGATAAAATATTAATGCATAAGTCACAGACAGAGTGAAAAACTTGCAAACCGTAGTCATGGGTGGGTAAAGCAAATATTTTCTCTTTTCAACTAAAACCTTACCAATGGTGGATATAAAGTTTTGTATCCTTATCAACTATGAAAATAATATTTTTCTTATCATCGGGGTGTGATGAAGATGATACTTGCAAGCAGATCAAGATTGTTATCCCTAAAGTTAGGCAATATTTATGAGATATTTACCAGTTTATGTCTGAGCATAATATTTTGATTTCAAAAGATAATCAAATTATCAGCTATATTGGTAGGCAATATGTTTGATGGTTGGTGTGTAATGATACGACAAAGATCACTGATAATGAAAAAATTTAATGATTTGGTGACAGATTTTGCACAAATAATTGGGCGTGATTTATGGTATATATGCTAATTTAGTACCAAGCATAATTTTTATGTTTGAACAAATAATCAATCGATGATTTGTGAGATTTGTGGTATATATGTCAATTTAATACCAAGGATGAACTTTATGTTTCAACAAATAATCAACTGATGATTTACTTCCATATTATCAACTATAATGGTGGAGATATGTTAGGTTACCAAGGCGACAAAAAAGATTACTGAGATTTAAGAAGTTGTTGATATGTTTGGAATTTTCACAAATAATTGAACTGAGTTATATATAAATATTTGTCAATTCACACCTGAGTGTAGTCTTTTAATTTCAATGGATAATCAGTTGATGATTTACTTTTAAGTATCAACTATGCCACTAGGATATATTAAAAAGTTGCTAATGTAAAACTGAGTTTTGTGCAAATATTTCGACAAAATTTAAGGAGAATTTGTCATTTTGCATTAGAGCTTGAACTTATGTTGGTGTGAGATATGTTTATTGTTTAGTGACTAGCAACGCGACAAAGATCACTGACTATAAACTTGCATTCAAAATTGTTGTTGTAATGTCAGATTTTCTGGAATAAATTAAGCAAAACATGAGATTTTTTTTTTTTTTTTTTTTTTTTTTTGGGGCTATATCTTGTAAGTAATACTCTAGTTTTTATTTTGTAATTGGAAAGTAATCCTCTAATTTTTAATGGTTAAAATTTAGAGTAGCATAACATGTGTTTTAAGGATTAATCCAAACTTGCATCAAGTATGTACGTTCATTCCTTGTTGCTTGCCAGCTAAAATTAATACTGATGTCCGCATCTAAAAAAGTAAAGCATGTGTATGGAATTCATGTGACAAATGGTATTTTAACAAAGACAAGTGAGATATTGCAATAGCCAACAAAATAAAAAAAAAGGAAGGACTACTTAAAGGACATTATGTTTTGTATAAGGTTTTGAAAAATAAAAAAAATAAAAAAAATCTGCAAAGACTATTGACATTTTAGGTTTTAACTAATTTTGCCACCATTATATATTTTAAAAAATATACTTCATTTTTTATTTCCTTTCTCTTTATAATCTCTACCGAAGTGTGGTAAATAAAAATCAAACACATATTATTATTATGTGATTTCACAAAATGTACTTTAACTTTCAAACAAAATCTAGGAGAAAAAAAATTAAATTTAAATACTAAAAAAGAAACAAATTACAAACAATTTTACTAATTATATCAATTGAGTTAGAAACTAGTGGATTCTTTCTAAGGCATTAATTGGTGTGTGCATTTTATAAAAAGGTTCCTAAAATTGTTGTTGCATTCCCTAAAGCTTTTAAATGTCTCATGTTTGGCTTAGGTTGAGCACTGCACATGCAGTGGGGTAAAGGGTCATTTGGGGTGGATGCACTTTTGTGATTGTATATATCGAAGTGGGGTCATAAAAGGTGAACTTTTGTAAAAGGTGATCCTTGGGAAACACAAGTACTTCACGGTTACAAGGTAGTCGGTTCAATCTTTCATTCCAGTCTAATCAGAGTATCATAATAATAAGAGATATTTCGTCGCCTTCTTAAATGCAATAAAATTTTAAATTGTACATATGTAACCTGCTCATTACAAATCTCATATCATCTCATCTTTAAATTCATTAACATTTCAAATGCCCTGTTAATAATTGTAAAATAAAATAACTTAATCATGGTCAGAAAACATAATTTTTGAGTTATTTGAACAGAAATAATTATTAAAATAAAATAATTTCAGACTATTTTGACCATAATTTTAAACTTTAATCTTTGTCCCGCACCAGAAATTTATTACTAAAAATAAATACATAAAACCCACCACTCCCGTTACCTGTCCCTCCTTTCCTCTGCCCACGTAAGAATTAAATAATCACCAACAATTGATTTTGTCTTTCTTGTCTCAACTCCTTTATATCTCCGAAGCAAGAATCACCTCTTCACTCCCACTACTTCATTCACCACACATTTCGAGAGAATATAGAAAGAGAGAGAGAGAGAGAGAGATGGGGTTGGGAAATCAATTGAACGACGTCGCTTGCGATTCGATTCCTCTATTACTCATAGCACTCATCGCCAATTGCATCAGCCATCTCCATGGTTTTCTTTTGGGTCTCTTCAAATCACTGGGCCTTACCCGATTGGATCCGGAACACGTCGCCGACGACAGACTATTTAACGTTTCTGGATCGGGAAATATTCTCTCCGAGCAACTAAATCTCAATCTTGAATTGTCTTACAAATACGATGCCGTTGTTTCAGGTGAGTCTGATTGTGTAGTGTGCTTGACCACCTTAAGAGATGGAGACCAGGTTCGTAAGTTGGATTGTCAACATGTATTTCACAGGCAGTGCCTTGATGGTTGGCTTCACCACCACAACTTTAACTGTCCTCTTTGTCGATCGCCGCTGGTTTTCAATGGACGACGAGAGCGGCTTCGCCGGTGGTTCTCTTTCCGGTGAATGAAAGCAATTTTCCTCCTGTACAAAGACTCCTCATGATCGTGATGGAATGGAAGGTTCTATGTACAATGGTGTGGTGATTCCAGCAGCCAACCATATATGGTGGTGGTTTTTGTTTTTTTGGGTAGATTTATCTTTTTCTCTATATAGTTTTAGAGAGTTGGTAGCAGTTTTTGACCAAGTTTTTCTAATTACTCTCCTTTTTCACTTCTCAAGAGCTTCTTTTTGAATCTTCAGCTATTTGGTGATTCTAGTCTAGGGTAATAAAGGAAAGATATTTCTTTCTGTTAGTACTCCTAATTATAAAAAAATAAATAACAAATAATTATGACTCAATCTTTAATTTAATCAAGTTATATATATTTTTTCATATTATCTATAAATAAAATAATTTTACATAATAATTTTTGAAAAAAGATATAAAAAGTTAACAATTTATGTATATTCTTAATTTTTTTTTTTATTAAGTATGATTATTGTTTTAATTTATAAGATATAAATAAAAAAATATTTAAATCTTAAAAAACTCTTGTAAGATCAAATTAAAAATTAATATAATCTTAAAAGACTAAAATTGCTTTTGACATGTGTGTTTGGTAGAGGGTTAACGGGAGCTAAAGTTGAAGGGAGTAATGTTTTATCATTTTTAGTGTGTTTGGCACAAAATAAGAGTAACATATCAGCAATTGTCTCTTCCTTCTAAACACATGGGTAAATATTAAACTACGAAAAAGCATTTGATACTTAGTTTTTTTTATCTAAAAACAAAAGAAAGAAACATTTTTTTGAAAAATAAGGGCGATTCTATTCTTTTTCTTTTCCAAAAATTTCAAAATTATTGAAACTTTTTCTTTTCTGAACAACATCAATAATATATTAAAAATTTTCAAAATTATTGAATGTTATCTAATTTTTTATTTTTTGGTATTATTACAAGTATTTTTATATCTTTTGAGTATAAATTTAATCTTGTTTAGGGAATTTGAGATTTAAAAATTTATCTATTTTATAGAAGATAATTTTTTAAATATTTGAAAATATTAAATAAATTATATGAATGTAATTTTAGCTACTAAAAAAAATTTAGATAAAATAATTTTGGATAACCATTAAACTCAGACAAAAGAACTATTTAAATACCTAAATATAAAAAGATGAAGTAATTATGCATGATGTGAGTCACATAATTAAGACAAGTTCGATGAAATGACAAGAAGGCTTCATGTGATCATAAAATCTCGATTAAGATGGTTGGTCAAACTCCATATCATAAAAAAAAACCTAGTTGCTAGAATTGTAATTTGTGAATGGTATTGGAGCACTTGATGGTATGGACCCCGCCTTAACAGAAAACACCATCTCTTCCTCTCATTTTCTCATTTTCTTGATTTCGTATTTATATTACTTTTAGAACATGCACGACTTGGTTGCTTCCACTACTAGTTTTTGCAGGCTATAGCTTCCGTGGAAGTAATTATTTGTACATCGTCTCGCTTTCTAAGCACCCCAACATAAGGTGAATCATTTTGGTGCAAACAGCTAGCATATTAATCATTAACATGAAAACAGTACGAGTAATGCATGAAATCATCTCTAGTGGTAATTAAGTATAAGGAACTTTGTTTTTGCAATCAATATATTGGACTGTGACACCGTTGATTTTTATTTGTCTTTGCATTACGTATGAAGGAGGAAAGATAGAGTAATTATAGTGTAAAAGCATCAAACAAGTTTGAATAATGATCACTAGTAATATAATATTCATTACTAGTTTTAGACTGTATTTATTTAGTTAGGTAGAATCTATGAACTGAGTTTTAATCTTTTTCTTCTTGGCTCCCTTGACTTGTTAATTTATGGGCAAGTCCTTGATATATTTATTTGTAGAGTAAAACCAGTGGTGAAATACTATTTATCCTATTTTTTGATTTTATATTGTTAATTTTTATTTGTGGGTGAATTATTTAGACTCCAATAAATTATTGTTAGTTGATGAAATTTTAAAATATCTAAGGGTCTAAATATTTTTTCATATGAACTAGTAGGGACATAAATATTGTCAATTTTATAATTTTCAAATACTTATTAAATATTTTTAAAATCCAGTGGTGTCAGTTAACCCCACTGGTTCTCACTTGGGTCCGCCTCTGACTACAAGAGAAGGTTATATTATATAATCTGTAATGGTGGTCGATATCTACAGTGGTTGAAGTGGTCAAAATTGAAATTGTTGGTCATTGGTTTAAGTTTGGGGACTTTGTCTCTCTTATAATTTGGTGAATATTGTTTTGAACATTATTAGGTGGAGCTAATGGTACAAGTAAAATTGACAATACATCGCAATAATATGGAAATGGGTTAAACCACATATGTCGAAAGATGTTACTTGAATGAGGTAAGTCGCTTAACTTTGTAGTGGAAAATGAATGTGAATGAATATTTACACATTATTGTTTGTTATGTGGAATTGAAATTAGAATTTATCTTGATTAACATGTTTTATTGTATGGGAAGAAATGAACAATGAAAAATTGAAGTGCTCATAATTTAACAAGCTAAGGGGGCCTAGAAGAAAAAGATTAAAACTTAGTTCATTGGCTTTACCTAACTAAATAACTGAAGTTTGAAATCAATAATGGGTTATGTACATGTGACCATTATTCAAACTTGTCTGCATTAATTTCCAAACACATGGATGATGCATGCAATTCATGCTTTTATACCATAAGTACTTTACCTTTTCTCCATCATAGGTACGCAAACTAATAGGAACGAACTTTATCACGTCCCCAATATGTTTATATATATTAAATGGGTATATATGCCCATGTACGCACAAATCATTGGACTTATGAAAATCACTGTATTGTTCTTAAGGAAATAATTGTCCTTTGATGCAGTGGTGGAGGCAGAACTTTTGTCGGATCAATAAACTAGAATTATTATATCTATAACATTATATAATGACTAATATTCTTACACATTATCACATAAATAATAAAAATAATTATTATAGATTTTTATCAAGTTTTTTTATTCGCAAATTGTTCATATAATTTATGTTTCTCATCGATTTCATGTTTAAATAAATAACAACACAAGAGAAAAGCAAAAAAAACTAAAATTATATGCTATATTCGATCAAATTTTCATAATGACTAAAGTAGTTGGAATTGAATAACATAATATATTTCTTTTTTTTTTTTTTGAAAAATCATGATTACGTAATTTTTTTTCTTGATGATTGTTTGAAATTTTATCAAGATATTGGCACTTTTTTCGGTAATAATTTGAAATTTTAATTCGAAATCTTGGATTAGAATGAAGCTTTTTGAAATTAATCTCGTTATAATTATGTTTAGAAGAATTTCGAGTATTGATTTGAGATGGTGGTTATGTATTTTAGTTATATTTCTCCCCTCCGTAATCTCATTTTTTACCTTTTAACTCTCCCCTTTTCTGAACTTTTCTTATGACATAATTGGAAGGAAGGATAAGATGAGTTATGTTGTTTACTTTATTTACAACTTTGTCCTCTTTTGATCATATATTTATCATTTTCTAGTGGGGTTAATATTTATTTTATCCAACTATATCATTGAAATAGCATATATATACTACGTATTTTCAAGAATTGAGTAGGGTCAATTGACCACCAAAATCACCCGCACAACAACTTCAAAGATTTCCCTCATGATGAACTTCAATTAAAAAGTAGCATAATTTGAAATATAGAGACACGAGAGAGAGAAATCTCAAATGAACAATATACTATCTTCCAAATTCCCATACTAAAATGTATGTCTCTCTATTTTTGGAGTAACTCACACACTAAAAGAATCATGATAACTACAATTATGTCAAAAAAAAAAACTATTTAGTAGTACTCTCTCAATTCTTGACATTGCAATCTGTAATAAATGTTTTCAACATAAAGCAATGCTCTCTTAGCCAAAATACTTGCACAAGAATTGGTAATACTAAAGAAATAATTAAAAGTTTGTTCGGCACGTTGTATAATAATAATATGATAGTATAAGACTATCTATTTTATATAATATTTAACAGTAATATGATAATATAAATTTATATTATGTCTGATAATATAAAATTATACAGTGAAGAGAAAATAATAAGATAACAGTATAACTAAATAGCACAATACATTATATAATCTTTTACTGTACAATCTCAAATCATACGCCAAACAAGATCTAATAGTTTTTTGGTAGAACAAATCTTTCAACTGTTGGTTTTATACTGGTTAGAGCAAATATCTTTCTCCTGCCGTCTATTTTGCGTTTTATGTCCAAACGATTTTCAAGCTGCAAAACATGTCTGATGCGTGGAAAACGGACACATTGCTCAATTGATAAGTTCAGCTCGCCTAGAAAAAGGCCGCGTAGCCCACTCATCTCACTTTAAACAAGGGCCAAGGCTACATGGGTTTCAAAATTTTCAAAGAATTCCTTGCAACTAAGGAATTCCCCACATCAAACTCAAAATTATAGTTTACCCAATACTTCAATTAATATACTTATCAACTAATAATTTACCCGAATGCAAATAAATGTATTTTCTTAATTTTTATCTACTAATTCAAATCAACTCATATCCTAAAAGGTTGGCCTAATGGTAAAAAAATGTGTGCTTCCTCGACTTGCATTTGACAAGTACTGAAATGTGATTAGGTGAAGTGCGCATAAACCAGTCCAAACACACTTGAGTGCTAAATAAAAAAAATCATTCTAAAGAATATGAAAAAAAATTCAGGCTGCTATTCATCAGTAATCACTATCATAATTTTATTATAGTGTACAAAAATGGACCTCATTTATTCAAGAATGACATGTTAGGCATGGATGGCAATTTTTTGGGCATAGATCCATACCTAACTTCGGATGTAATAGGCATAAAAAGGGCAAATGTGTCGGGTTTGGATAACCCATACAAAAATGATTCTTAAACGGTCATGAATTTGGGTACATGGTTGATTCGAGTTGAGTTAGTTTAGGCTCAGCCTATTGTCATCCCTAATGTTAGGAAAGGGTTTGCAATATACAAATGTGTCAGGTTCGGATAACCCATACAAAAAATGATTCTTAAACGGTAATGAATTTGGGTACATGGTTGACTCAAGTCGAGTTAGTTTAGGCCCGGCCTATTATCATTCCTAACGTTAGGAAAGGGTTTGCAATATACAAGACATAATAGAAAAGCACTTCAAAGGATGATAATGTAAACAACATACTATATGGAGAGACTAATTAGCATTTTTTAGAATCTGTAGATAGGGATCACATTCATTAAATTGAAACTACATAATTATAATATAATTTAATCATTAATCAAGATAACATTACAACTATATTATTTTTATCTACGTTTTATTTTTCCCAATGGGAGCCTGTAAGATTATTGCTATTGCCCATCCAGCAAACGAGCCCAATTTGAAAACCTGGAGATTCAGAAGCCCACGTGACTTTTTTTTTTTTTGGTCAGTTTTTTTTGGGCAGAAATATGACATCAAATCTAGAGATTTCTAGGCTTGTGGGAAAGCCATGAAAGTTCCGGAAATTTCTGAAACGTCAGTAATCTGTTGAATACCACAAAAGGATTTCTCTAAGAAACTACCAGAAGGGAGATCCTCTACTACCTTTAAATACCAAACAGCTCCTTTTGTTTGATACATAAAAACGTAGCCAAGAAGATAAAGTGTCAAGCAGTTTTCTTATCACCAAAACAAAATCAAAGTTTCCAACATTTCCGTCTTCGTCAAGCCTCAGAATGTCGATCATTCCAAGTTTTTTTGGTGCTCGCAGGGGCAACATTTTCGATCCTTTTTCTCTTGATGTTTGGGATCCATTCAAGGATTTCCCTTCTTCAGGTTCCCTGTCCACTTCATTCCCTGAATTTTCTCGGGAAAACTCTGCCTTTGCGAACACCCGTATCGATTGGAAGGAAACCCCAGAAGCCCATGTGTTCAAGGCTGATCTCCCAGGGCTGAAGAAGGAAGAAGTGAAAGTCGAAATTGAAGATGACAGAGTGCTTCAGATTAGTGGAGAGAGGAATGTTGAGAAAGAAGACAAGAATGATAAATGGCACCGGGTAGAGCGTAGCAGTGGAAAATTCTTGAGGAGTTTCCGGCTGCCTGAGAATGCGAAAATAGAACAGGTTAAGGCCTCTATGGAAAATGGGGTTCTCACTGTGACTGTGCCTAAGGAAGAGGCCAAGAAGCGTGATGTCAAGGCTATTGAGATTTCCGGTTGAACAAAAATGAAAACGTTCAGTTCTTTTTGGGCATATTAATATAAGTTCTGGTTTACTGTTTGATGTTGTTTGTCTAGTGTTATGAATGAATAATGTTTGATTTTGTAATGAGGAGTTTGTGTAAGTAATTTACGACAACTGAAAAATCAGGTCTCCAAATGCACTTTGCTGTGTGAGTTTTATTGCAATAAACATAATCAACCATTTTCTCTTCCCCAGTTTCCATATCCTTATAATGATTTCACTAGTATATTTATATTTTTACACTTTACTCATTTTCCCCACCTATTCCTCTTCCCAATCAAGCCCAAGAAATAGCAAATCGAACTATGACAAAGTTTTATCAAGCCCAAGAAATAGCAGACCGAACTATCACAAAGAAAACTTTGTCCTGCCCCTTTTCTGCATTTTGACGTTATACTTCTTCAAACTTTTTCAATTTTAGATTGAAAAATAGGGGATTAAGTGGGAGTTAATTCCATATAATTAATACCTCTTTAGCATTAGGATTTGGAGGAGCAAATGAACCGATTACCCTCGATAATAATGGTAGGACGCTGGCTGCCCCCAATTGAATGCATAAGGCAGGGAGTGTAGTCATTGTTAACAACATGGAAGAAACCCCATATGCACCATGGCATCCTTTTGCACTAATCCTTGACCAAAGTGGTTGAAAGCAACAGTTACTTGATTTTGTCTTAGGAGTAGCCATCGCTTTTACGAAACGACATCACCTCCAGAACAAGTTGACGTACTACTTATTACTCAAAAACCTCAGAATCACAAAATTTAGACAAATTAATGTTTCATTTGGATGTAGACCAAACTCCTGCCCAAAAGTTCAGTATTGCAGACAAATTCTCAATTGAAAAATACATAATGCTATACAATATATGATAAATCAGAGAAAGGTTGTAATTCTTGTCTACTATGTTAATTTATAAGTGGTCTATCAGTTAAATACAAGGAAGATCTAACAGAAGTACTCTATCGAAGGTTAAAGACCAGGATGTTCAGATTACATGGGATTTAATTTTACAGATAAGTTAACAAATTATCCTTACAATCACTCTAAATACAACTCATGCCGACACTCCCCCTCAAGTTGGTGCATAAATGTCTTTGATGCCCAACTTGTCGAGTGAGCTATGAAAGACTTTACTAGAAACGGTCTTAGTAAGCATATCTGCTAGTTGATTTTCTGACCTGATAAAAGGAAATTTAATGACTTTTTCTTCAAGATTCTGTTTAATAAAATGTCTGTCCACCTTAATGTGTTTGGTACGGTCATGTTGAACTGGATTATGAGAAATCTCTATTGTGGCCTTGTTATCACAGAACAAATTCATTTCAGAGTTGGGTGCAAATTCAATCTCGATTAATAGCCTTCTAAGCCAAAGGAGTTCACAAAGTCCCTTGGCCATTCGTCTAAATTCTGCTTCGGCACTAGACAGTGCTACTACCTTTTGTTTTTTACTCTGCCATGTGACCAAATTTCTACCAACAAAGGTGAAGTATCCGAATGTAGACTTTCTATCAGTAGCTCCTGCCCAATCAGCGTCAGTGTAACCACTAACATTGAGATGATTATTTTTAGAGAACATGAGTCCTTTTCCTGGAGCAGATTTCAAGTAGCGAAGTATCTGATTCACTGCCATCATATGATCTTCACTAGGATTATGCATAAATTGACTTACTATACTAACAACGTAAGCAATATCCGGACGTGTATGTGATAAATAGATTAGCTTGCCTACTAGTCTTTGATACCTATCTTTCTTAACAGGTACCTGATCTGGATGTTCTCCAAGTCTATGATTTTGAACTATCGGTGTGTCAGCTGGCTTGCAATCAATCATTCCCACTTCTGATAACAAATCTAACACATATTTTCTCTGGGAAAGAAATATACCTTGACTTGACCTTGCTACTTCTATTCCCAAAAAATACTTTAGGCCTCCAAGATTTTTCATTTCAAATTCAGTCCCCAACTGCTCCTGAAGTTTGCGGATTCCTTCTCTATCATCTCCTGTAATAATCATGTCATCCATATAGATTATTAGGATGATTACCTTTCCATTTTTATGTTTCAAGAAGAGGGTATGATCCGAGTTGCTTTGGTGGAAACCATACTTTTTCATTGCTAAGCTAAATCATCCAAACCATGCTCGAGGTGATTGTTTCAATCCATACAAAGCTCGTTTCAACTTACATACAACTCTAGTTTCTGAAATTGTAATGTAGCCAGGTGGAATATCCATATACACTTCCTCCTCAAGATCTCCATGTAGGAAGGGGTTTTTCACATCGAATTGATGAAGGGGCCAATCCAAATTTGCAGCTAATGATAACAAGACTCTAATAGTGTTTAACTTTGCCACTAGTGAGAACGTCTCCTGATAGTCTACGCCATATGTCTATGAATAACCTTTGGCCACCAACCTTGCTTTGTACCGTTCAATGGTTCCATCTACTTTATGCTTAATAAAAACACCCATTTGCACCTTATTGGTTTCTTTCCTTCTGGCAATGGAACAAGATTCCAAGTTTCATTTTTTTTAGTGCATGCATTTCCTCCTAGATTGCTTGTGACCATTTCGGGTCTGCCAAGGCTTCATGTATTTCATTAGGAACATGACAAGAAGACAGCTGATTTGCAAATGCTTTAAGGGGTTCAAGTAATCCCTGGGTGGTCACATGATTAGTGATTGGGTACTTTGATCCTTTTACTTCAACATCTGGTGAGTATCGAGTTGGGGGCTTACCCCTATTGTGCCTGAAAGGTAAGTGATAACCAGTAGGAGTATCCAAAATAAGACTAGAGGATGGTATAGGGGAACTCACCTCAGGAATATTCTCAGGAAATGAGTCGTTAGGCATATGAGAGAGTGGGGTACTTTCTTCAAAGATTTCTGATCCATCATTCTTAATAACTTCACCATGATCTTCTTTGCTTTTAATATTACTGTCTACACCAATATTTTCACCATCTAGTATATGTTCTTCGATAGCTATTGTCTCATTTTCATGTTGGTTGGATGATCCCTGAATTTCCTTAAATCTTGGACAATCCCACCACTTCTGTTTTTCATATCCCACATCTCCCCCTGAAAAATAGAAGTTGATGGTGGTATGGGAAAGAATTTTTCAGATTCTGAAAAAGTGACATCCATGGTTATATAGGTGCGTCGAGTGATAGGATTGTAGCACCGATATCCTTTTTGGTGTATGGCATACCCCAAAAAAGTACAACGAAACGCACAAGGGTCAAGCTTGTTCCATTGATTTTTATAGAGGTGAACAAATGCAACACAACCAAATATGTGTGGTGGAAGAAGCATTACATATGGCAAGGAACTATGATGAGACAGAACCTGTAATGGAGTCTTGAACTCCAATATTTTTGAAGGCATTTGGTTCAACAAATATACTGCTGGAGTGACAACATCACTCCAATACCTACAAGGCATATTTGCTCCAATTAACAAGGCACGTGCAGTTTCTAAAACATGTCGGTTCTTCCGTTCAGCCACGCCATTTTGTTGTGGTGTTTGAGGACACGAAGTTTCATGGACAAGACCGTGCATTTAAAAGTAAGCTTGAAACTCTCAATTAACATATTCTCTTCCATTATCTAAACAAAGAATCCGAAGTTTAGCCGAGAATTAATTTTGAATCATAGCATGAAAAGCTCGAAACACACCAAACACCTCATCTTTGTGTTTTAATAAATACAGCCAAGTCATTCGGGTGCAGTCATCTACAAAAATATCAAACCAAAGAATACCAGAGGTGGTTGTAATGGGAGAAGGTCCCCAAACATCGGAATGAATCAAGGCAAAAGGAATATCACTTTTATTAGAACTGATTGGAAAAGGTACACGATGACTTTTGGAAAAAATGCAAGTATCACATTTAAAGTCTGAGTCATGCAAATCTGAATATAAATCTGGAAACAAATGCTTCATATAGCTAAATGATGGATACCCCAAGCGGCTGTGCCACAACCTAATTTTCTCATCCTTGGCATTGATTGAGTGTCATTGCATATTATTCACTCTACCAAAATTGAAGTCATCCATGTAGTATAAGCCACCTCTCTTAGTACCATGACCAATGATCTCCTTTGTGAGAATATCCTGAAAAAGACAAAAAGTAGGATACATTAGAGCTACACAGTTTAGTTCTTCAGTTGCTTGACTCATAGATAATAACTTATTTGAAAGAGATGGTACTAATAGAGTATTTGATAAGAATAGTGACGGTGATACGGCTACTGTTCCAGCCCCTGTGACCTGATATGTAACTCCATTGGCATTAGCAATTCTAGTTAGTCTAGGTTGAGTAATCTTGGCAAAGTCATTTAAAGAAAAAGTCATGTGGTCAGTAGCCCCTGAATCTATTATCCAATTCTTGTAATTACCTTGAGTAGAATTAAGCAAGGCATAACTAGTATTACCTTAGTCACTGATAGTGGTAGTTGGTTCATCATTAGATTCAACCTGTGAAACAAGAGATAGTTGTGGTTCTGTATTCATCATTTGTGCCCGTCCCATTCCACCAGTAGTTTCTTTTTGTTTTCGTGCCTTGAGTTCATTCCACCATTCTGGGTACCCATGTAACTTAAAACATGTTTCATGGGTATGTTTTAGGTTCCCGCAGTAAATGCAGCCACTTCTTCCACCCTCAGTTCCCTTAGTCTTTGTAAATGCATTTGCTTTTCCCCCATTTGAAGTTATTGACCCAGATTTGTTTATTTGTAGCATGGGTGGTTATCCCACTTTTATTCCTTTAGATGCCATAACAGCACCTGGTGTAGTCTCTGTGCCTGCAAGCATTACTGCTTGTCTGTTATCTTCCTTTCGTACATACACATAAGCCTGTTCAATGGTAGGGAATGGTTGTAGTCGAAGTACATCACTCCGAATCTTGTCGAGTATGTCATCTAGTCCGTCGAGAAAGGTATAAACCTTGTCTTCCTGTAGGAGAGAATTCCACTTCTGTATATCTTCGGTACAAACCATTGGATTGGGACGACAAAAATCAATCTCCTCCATAAACCTTGAAGACTATTATAGTAAGATTCAATAGATCCTTCAGCTTATCTCATTCGAGTCACACGTCTCTTCAATTCATACACCTGAGATGTATCAGTTCCATCAAAATAAGTAGTGGCAATTGAATCCCATACCTGTTTAGCAGTTGGAAATAGGATAAAATTGCTAATTAATGAAGGATCCATGGAATTGATCAGCCATCCCTTCACAATAGCGTTTTATGTCCGCCATTTTTTAAAGGTTGGATCAGTCTGTATAGGTTGGGGAAAATCACCATTTATATATCCCAATTTGTCTCTTCCGGAGATATACATCTCAACAACTTGGGACCATAAGGCATAGTTGGTACTGTCTAGCTTTAAACCAATATGTGTAGTAGCAGAGTCATAGGTTGTTGCTGGGTATTAGGTCTGGTTTTGAGTCAAAACATGTGTCATTTTGGTTGTCAAATCTTCGAGAATGGCCGTCGTAGACTTCTCTTCTCGATTCTCCAGCTCCACCAAATCAGTAGGTGTAGCCATTTTTCATAGGTTTTGGGTTTGGGATCTATTGTAGCAAAGATCCAAGAATGTTTCTAGGACCGCCGCTCTGATACCATGATAGATCAGAGAAAGGTTGTAATTCTTTTCTACTCTGTTAATTCACAAGTGGTCTATCAGTTAAATACAAAGAAGACCTAACAGAAGTACCCTATCTAAGGCTAAAGACCAGGATGCCCAGATTACATGGGATTTAATTTTACAGATAAGGTAACAAATTATCCCTACAATCACTCTAAATACAGCTCATGCCAACAATATATACCTCATTGTGATGTGTGAAATGGCAGTCAGAGATTGTAATAGCATTAATGGCATCGACTAAGCCATCGCAACATGCATTTAGACATTGAAATGTGGTCAATCCAAACATTGGTGGAGCCGAAGATGGAAATTCTATCACCATCACTCTGAGTTACGTAACCAAAATGATTAGCTGCATCTCTAATGCTTCTACCACTTCCTACAACAATGTTGTGGATTTTAATGCCATGAATGATCACATTGTTGATGAATTGGATGGTAATACCAGCACCATAAGCAATCTGAACAATAATTCCTCTTCCATCAATGGTTTTTTCACTAGTCATGATGAGCTCCTGATTGAGCCTAATAGTCATGCTCTGAGCAAATATTATCCATAAGGGTGCTTTTTGGATGACGGCTTGGCGGAGACTACCGGGTTTAGGATTGACCATGTCATTATCTGAAGAATCAGTCACCACATAGAAAGCACCATCGTTTCCACCAGTTGTCTTTCTTCCAAATCCTTGGACACAGTTTGCCAGTCTTTTGCGGTTGTTTGCCCAATTTGGGTCACACCTCCAACACCCGTCAATTGGGTTTGTAGCCCTGCTTGGACCCCTATTTGCCCCCAAGTTCCTTCTTGTGCTGTTGCTGGCACTTTCAGCTCTGCATATCTATACCAACTTAAAAAGCCATTAAGAGTATACGGTTGTTAAAAACACAGTATATGTGAGTTCAAGTGCTGTTAAAAAATAGTGACTTGAATATCACGAATAATAGAAAGATTATTGCTGTGATCACTAATAATAGAGAGATTATTGTTATAAGTTTAATCAAATGAAATAGAAATTATGAATGTTGTCATAAAGACTTATTCAACTTTTAATTTTTTTGGACATTTATTTATTTTATAATAAATTTAAAATATAATTTTGTTGTTATGTAACTTTCAATTATGCAAACAATATCATATTTATTTTTTAGCCTTCAATCATGTAAATAAATTATATTCATATTATCTTTGTCTTTTTATGTTACTTTTGTTTTTTAGGTGACAACATATGTGGTTTTTACTTTTGTGAATAAAATTAAAATGCAACATTTAAAAAGTCAGATTGGATTGGAATTTTACACTTTTACCTAGTCACAAACTGATATTCATTAGATATTATCTATATATTGTATCATATTTTGCTAATTACATCATTCACACTCTCTTTTTGAAAATGACAAAATGTAATTTTATGCCCGTTTATTCACTTCAATGAATTTTTTGTTGTTATTCAATTTATAATAATAATAATTATTATTCTACAATAAATAGTTGATATCATTTCATCATTCTTTTTCTTGTTAGAAATTAATTTTTGATGAATTTAATTGTTATTTTTTTTATATTGTTCGTACATTTTGCAATATTTTGGTTTTTGTTAGTTTATGATGGAAAAGAAGATAATAAAAACAATGAAGAGAAAAAGAGTTAGGAAAATTGAATTTTCATTTTATCCTTTTCAAATGAGTTGTTTATATAAATTACACATACTGTTATTTTAGATCATTCATATATGTTTTCAATATTTGGGGTTTGTAAGTTTAGAATGTCAAAAAAAAATAATAATAATAAAAATAAAAAACAATGAAGAGAAAAAGAGTTAGGAAAATTCAATTTTCATTTTATCCTTTTCAAATGAGTTGTTTATAAAAATTACACATAATTATTTTAGATCATTCATATATTTTTCAATATTTTGGTGTTTGTGAGTTTAGGATGTAAAAATAAAATAAAAAATTTATACCAACTTAAAAAGCCATTAAGAGTATAATGTTAAAAAATTGTATATGTGAGTCTTAAAGTGCTATTTAAAAAACAGTGTTTTGAAGATCATCAACAATAGAGAGATTATTATTGTGGGTTCAATCAAGTGAAATACTCATTCAACTTTTTTTGTTTTTGACATTTGTTTATTTTATAGTAAATTTAAAACATAGTTTTGTTGTCATGCAAACTTCAATTATGTAAATAGTATTATATTTATTTTTCAGCCTTCAAACATATAAGTAGTTTCACATTCATACTGTCTGTCTTTTTTTTCTACTTTTTTTTTACATGACAACGTGTGTGGTCTCTACTTGTGTGAACAAAATTAAAATGCTTGTATTTAAAAAGTCAAAGTGAATTGGAATTTTACACTTTACCCACCCACAAACTCATATTCACTAGATATCATCTAAATATTTTATCATGTTTTATTAATTTCATCATTCATTCTCTCTTTTTCAATCTCTCATATTAAAAATGATAACAGATAATTTCATGCTTGCTTATCCACTGCAATGAACTTTTTGCTTATAATAATTATACATAATGTTAGTTTCCATGATATGTTAATACTGTTGTGTTTAGATATTTGTAATTTACAAAATCTTAACTTTTTAACACTGTGTTTAGATGATTGTAATATGTGAAATCTTAATTTTTTTAAACTAATTTTCATATCATTCAGGATCAAATTCATATTTATAATATCAAATTTTAATTTTACAATTCTCCCGTTTTATCTTAGTCAGCGTATTATTAAGGATATAATAATTACAAGGAGCAAAAGATTAATTTGTTCATACTAAAAAAAAAAAAAAAACTACAATAGCAAATTTGGATTAGAAGGCCAAATTGATAACTTCTCTTTTCACTCTAATTTTTCATTTCTCAACTTATTTAGAGTAACAGTAAGACAAGGTAACAATCGTGGGTTTTCGGAAGAAGCATGTTGGTGTTCGATTCCTCTATTGCTCATAGCACTCATCGCCAATTGCACCAGCCACCTCCATGGTTTTCTTTTGGGCCTCCTCAAGTCACTGGGCCTTACCCGGTTCAATCCGGAACGCGTTGTCGACGACAGGCTATTTAACGTTTTGGATCGGGAAATATTCTCTCCGGGCAGCTAAATCTCAATCTTGAATTGTCTAACAAATACGATGCCGTTATTGCTGGTGAGTCTGATTGTGTGGTGTGCTTGACCACCTTAAGAGATGGAGACCAGGTTCGTAAGTTGGATTGTCAACATGTATTTCACAAGCAGTGCCTTGATGGTTGGCTTCACCACCACAACTTTAACTGCCCTCTTTGTCGATCGCAGCTGGTTTTCAATGGATGACGAGAGCGGCGTCGTCGCTGGTTCTCTTTCCTCAATTTTCCTCCCGTACAAAGACTTCTCATGATCGTGATGGAATGTAGGGTTCTATGTACAATGGTGATGGTGATTCCAGCAGCCACATGGTGGTGGTTTTTCTTTTTTTGGGTAGATTTATCTTCTTCTCTTTATAGTTTTAGAGAGTTGGTAGCAGTTTTTGACCAAGTTTTTCTAATTACTCTCATTTTTCACTTCTTAAGAGCTTCTTCCAGCTCCACTGGAAATCAGGGAGAATTCTACCGAAAAGAATTCATCTACATCCTGTCCATCCAAAATTCTTACTAAATCTCAGCCGTTCACTGTTTAATTAAAACAATGCACTTTATAAAGCCCACAATTTGCCTCTATCAAACTGCTGTTGCGGGTGAAAAAGGCATTGAAGTTCCAGCCTGGGTTGGAGCAATCAGCTTTTCATCTTCCACTAAGCTCTGGACATGAATCCACCACTTCATCTGCATCATACACTCTTCAATCCTTTCTAAAACCGAAGAAGCCTATGTTGTTCTTCTGCAAAGACTACCATATCCTTTCATAAATCCAGTTTCCTTATAATTGATATAAAAGGAATGTGAAGCATACTTATCAAAAACAATATCATTTCGTCTTGGGTACAATAACAAAATATAAAAAATCTTATGTCTTAAAACTCAGTACCCATTAACGATTTCATGGACTCTTTGTTCATAAGAGCGCATGTGTCCACTACCATATTCCAGTTCCTCTTGTCTTCTCCAGTAGTGTTTTGCTGCCAATCTTAATTATAAGTATGTAGCTAAGAAAAGATACTTCAAACATGAGAGTTTTTGCAACAAATATTTTAAATTTTGAGTAAGGGGAGAGTGAAATTCCTTGGAGCCTCCAACATTGACAAGGGACAGACTTCTACGATTGAAGAGAGGCAGATTGTGGGCCTTATAAAACGCACAGTTGTAATTAACAGATTGGACAGCTGAGATTTAATAAGAATTTTGGATGGACAGGATTACAGAAATTCGTTTTGGTAGAATTCTCCCCCAATTCCAGAGGAGCTAGATCCTCTTTTTAACTAGTGAATCTTCAGCTATTTGGTGCTGTTAGTCCAGAGTAATAAAGGAAAGAGATATATTTCTTTTACTCCTAATTACAATAAAAATAAATAAATAAATAAATAAATAATTGTGATGTTATAACTATTGTTTTAATCTTTTAAGATTGTCTTAGTTTCCAATTTAATCTTTCAAGAATATTTTTGGTTAGTTTTATCCTCTAAGATCCTAAAAGTTTCAATTAATTTATAGTCTCTTATTCTCATATTATCTATAAATAAAATAATTAAAAAACTTTTTCAAGATAAAAAAAGTTAACAACAACTTATGTGCATATAGATGTCAAGTGTACTTATTTCTTTAATTTATAATTTGTAAACGAAAGAAGGAAACTTGATTGAGAAATTTTGAATCTTGAAAGATAGAGTATAATATCAGCAATTGTCACTTCTTTCTAAACACATGGGGTAAATATAAACTATGAAAAGCATTTGATAGTTAATTTATTTATTTATTTTTTTTAAAAGAATAAAATATTTGAATTTTTCTAAAGATTCGTTTTCTTTTCTAAACAACATCAATTACAATATATTAACAAATTTCAAAATTATTGAAACCTTTGCTTTTCTGAACAACATCAATAACAATAAATTAAGATTTTCAAAATTATTGAATGTTTATCTAGTTAATAGAAGATAATTCTTCATATATTTAACAAATTTAAATAAATTATATAAATTATATGAACTGTAATTTTAGCCACACTAGGGAAATTTGGCTAAAATGATACGGCCTTGAAATTCAGACAAAGGAACTTTTAAGTACCTCGGTACAAAAAGATGGAGCAGCTGTGTATGATGTAAGCCATAGAATTAAGGCAAGTTGGATGAAACAACAAACTGTCTCAGAAGTCTTCATGCTATCATAAAATCCCGAGTTCGTTGAAAGGAAAATTCTACATGATGATTGTAAGACCAATTATGTTATATGATCCTAAATGTTGGACATGCAAGTAAGAACAACACTCACATGGGATGAGATCAATGGCTGAGATGTGAATATTAAGATGGACAACATGACATACAAGAAATTATTGAATAAGAAATGAGGAGATATGTAAGAAGGTGGAAGTTGCCCTATTGGAGAAAAAATGAGAGAGAACCGTTTATGATGGTTTGGAATATTCAACATAAGTCGGTGGATACCGTAATAGTTAGGGGAGGTGGACAAGATTAGATAGGCTAGGAAAGACCAAGAATCACATGAAAAGAAGTTCTTGAAAATGATACCATTGCTCTGAGCATCACTAAAAAAGTGACGCATTGAATCGAAGCAAATGAAGACAAATTATTTATATAGTCGACCGCAACTATTTAAAATTTTAAAATTTAGTTGAGTAAAGATATATTTAAATATTGAAAAATTGACTCACAAATATTCCTTTCAATTTGTTGGAGCCTCATTCTTGAAAACCATTCAATTGGTTACAAGAGGAGGGACCTGTTTACTTATAAAGATTATGAAGCTCTCTAGCCTTAGCAATGTGGGTGTTGACACATTGACACCCCCCTCACATGGAACGTGGAGGCTCCAACACAATTAATTCTTGGTTCGGAGATTTAGATATTGGTTGATCAAACTCCATATCATAAAAAAAATTTAGTTGCTAGGATTGTAATTTGTGAATGGTATTGGAGCACTTGAAAGTATGGACCCTTAACAGAAAACACCATCTCTTCCTCTCATTTTCTTGATTTCTTGTTTACATTACTTTTAAAACAGACACGACTTGGTTGCTTACACTACTAGTTTGTAGGCTATAGCTTTCATGGAAGTAATTCTTTGTAAATTATCTCGTTTTCTAAGCACCCCAATGTAAGGTGAATCATTTTGGTGCAAATAGCATTTTAATCATTAACATGAAAACAATACGAGTAATGCATGAAATGATCTCTAGTAGTAATTAAGTATAAGGAACTTTGTTTTTGCAATCAATATATTAGGGCGTGATACTGTGTGTTCCTATTAGTCTATGCATTAAGTGCAAATGAGAAAAGGTAAAGCAGTTATGGTATAAAAGTATGACTTGCATGCATCATCCATAAGCTTGGAAAATTAGGGTAAACAAGTTTGAATAATGGTTACCGGTACATTTATTTAGTTAGGTAGAGCCTATGAACTGAGTTTTAATCTTTTTCCTCTAGGCCCCTTTGACTTGTTAAATTATTAGCAAGACCTTGATATGTTTATCTGTATAGTACAAGCAATGAGGGATCTAGAAAATTTTGTCAGTGGTGGCAAAATAATATGAAATTTTTTCCAACAATATAGTTTAGACTTAATAGTTATTACCAATATTGTCAAAACTAAATTATGTTTTATAATATAAGTTTTTATTGAAATTTAAATTTTTTTCATTTCTTGCTATACATTTAGCATCTAACAAAAATAAATTTCTAATTACATTATTTTAGTTTTTTTTTTTTTTTTTGGAAGCAAAATCACTCAAAGAACACAATCACATTTTTTTTAGCTATTATTTTGATAGACTTAAGCCTCGGACCAAATTTAATTTAATTTTAGTCAATTCTAGTTTAATTATTATATGCCTAATTTAATAGTTCATTAGAGCTATTCTAAAATGAGTAGTAATAAATGTAAAATACAATTTATCCTAATTTTTATTTTATATTGTTGTCTTTTATTTGTGAGTGAATTATTTGGATACGAATAAATTATTATTTATTGATGAAATTTGAAAATACCCAAGGGTCAAAATGTTTTTTCATGCAAATCAGTAGGGAAAAATAATTTTTTATATAAACTAGGGGGACATAAATATTGTCAATTTTATAATTTACATATAATTATTACATATTTTTAAAATCTAGTGGGTTAGCTGACCCCACTGGCTCTCACTTGCATCCGCCCCTAAGTACAAGAGAAGGTTATATTATATAGGGTTTTTCTAACTAGTGTCTAAAGGACACTTGATAATGTGTAATAAATGTAGACTTTAGAATTGAAACATTTCAAAAGTAGAAAATTATTTATTACACAACACTGAAATCATAATTAACCACTATAATTAATAATACAAAATTTCTATATTTATCATTTTAACATGTGTCCTATGGGCACCCGTTAGAAAAATCTTATAATATAATATGCAGTGGTTGTTAATATCTACAGTGATTGAAGTGGTTGAAATCGAAATTGCGAGTCATTGGTTAAAGTTTGGGGACTTTGCATCCCTTATAATTTGGTGAGTATTGTTTTTAACATTATCAGGTGGAGTTGCTGGTACAAGTAAAACCGGCAATAAGTCTCAATTATATGGAAATGGGTTAAACCGCGTGTGTTGAAAGGTATTACTTGAATGAGGTAAGTCACTTAGCTTTGTAGTGGGAAATGAATGTGAATGCATATTTGTACACCTATTGTTTATTGTGTAGAAATAAAATTAGAATTATTCTTGCTTAACATGTATTATGATTTGTATGGGAAGAAATGAACAGTGGGAAATTGAAGTGCCCATAATTTAACAAGTCAAGGGGCCTAAAAGAAAAACATTAAAACTCAAGTTCATATGCTCCACCTAACTAAATAAATGCAATCTGAAATGATAATGGGGTATGTACTAGTGACCATCATTTAAACTTGTCTGCATTAATTTTCCAAGCACATGAATAACGCATGCAAGTCATGCTTTTACACCATAATTGCTTTACCTTTTCTCTATCATACGTCATACGCAGACTAACAGAAATGCACCGTATCACGCCTACAATACATTTATATATATAATCAACGTAAATGAGCATAGAATATAACACCAACAAACTCACATGTTTTAAAACTATTTCACCCAAAAATTTACTTGAAATTCTAATAATATATTTTGTTTATATATATATGGAAATCCTAATATATATCAATTAGAGTGGAAGTTATCAATGTCTATTTTTTTTAATTGGACAAAAAAAGCCTATTTTGTAATTTTAAAAATTATTGAAGTAAGGTGTTTTCCATAATTGTATTATAAAAGCAACAAACTCAAAAAAGTAGATCCCTGCCAATTAGGTTTTCACTCACCACTCAAACTCTCCAACCCGTGAACGTGTATCTCTCCCTCATCTTATAATTTTCTATCAAAGTTGCAGAACCACATAGCAATGATTTCTTAAACAATTGATTAACAAATTTCTAGTTTTAGAGAAGACTTGAGAAGCTGTTTTACTCAACACCAGCATCGAACTCATTGCTTGAGTCACCCATTCAAATCTCATGCACCATAACAATTATAGTGTGTCTCGTACAATTTCAGTCCCCCACCCCCCACCATTAGGATGTGTTCAATGGTTGTGGATAGAACTTGGGATTTATATCGGTCAAAGCTGAAAATCTTCTCTTAATTTTGATTTTAATCTATTAATTTGAGTATTGATTATGTGAATTCGAAGTTTGACAGATCTGAAAATTTAGTTGCAAGTATGAAATTTATATGATACTATTTCGGATGGTTGATGAATAAAAATAAAAACAGGGAAAATCAAAATGAAGATGAGAAATTGATTAACGATTGAACGTCGATATATTAGATTAACTCTGAAAAAGAAACAAGCCATGTATTTCTCTCCCATGGAGGATGGAAGAGAGACCGAAGATGGAGAAACGTGCAAAAAATATTTGGGTATTTGAGTCTGCTGAATTTACTAAAATGTCCCCCATCTTGATGTGGTTATGAAAAATGATATTTAGTTTTTTTTATAATAAAAATAGTGGACATTAATAAATTCGACTAATATTCTAACACATTATGACATAAATAATAAAAATAATTACTATAAATATTTTATCAAGTTTTTTGATACACAACTTGTTCATATAATATATATTTCACGTCGATTTCATCTTTAAGTAAATAACAACACAAGAAAAAAGCAAAAAAATTTATATGTTATAATCGAACAAATTTTCATACTGACTAAAGTTGTTGGAATTGAATAACATAACAGATTTCATTTTTTTGTTTTTTGAAAAATCATGATTACATAAATTTTTTGCCTTGATGGTTGTTTGAAATTTTATCAAGATATTCGCATTCTTCTCGATGATAATTTAAAATTTTAATTTGAAATCTTGGATTAGAATGTAATTTTTTAAAATTAATCTCGTTATAATTATGTATTGAAGAATTTTGAGTATTGATTTGAAATGGTGATTATGTATTTTAGTTATATTTCTCCCCTCTCTTATCTCTTTTTTTACCTTTTAACTCTTCACTTTTCTGAACTTTTCTTATGAGTTAATTGGAAAGAAGGATAAGATGAGTTATGTTGTTTATTCTATTTACAACTTTGTCCTCTTTTGATCATATATTTATGATTTTCTAGTGGGGTAAGTATTTATTTTATCCAACTAAATCATTAAAATAGCATATATATCCTACGCTATTTTCAAGAATTGAGTAAGGTCAATTGACTATACAAATAATCTAATATATTATATAATCTCATACAGATATGCTAAACAAGACCTAATAATTTTTCAGTAGAACAAATCTTTCAACTGTTGCTTTTATACTGGTGAGAGCAATTATCTTTCTACGTCCCTCTAGTTTGCGTTTTTTATGTACTTTCAAGCTGCAAAACATGTCTGATGCCCTGATGGGTGGAAAACGGACACATTGCTCAATTGATAGTCCAGCTCGCCTAGAAAAATGCCTGTAGCTCACTCATCTCATCTTAAACAAGGGCCGAGACTACATGAGTTTCAAAATTTTCAAAGAAATCCTTGCAAGTTGCAACTAACGAATTCCCTAAATCAAATTCAAAATTCTAGTTTAGCCAATACTTCAATTATATACTTTTCAACTAATAACTTACCCGAATGCAAAAAATGTATTTTCTTAACTTTTATCTACTAATTCACATCAACTCATACCCTAAAAGGTTGACCTAATGATAAAAAAATGTGTGATTCCTTGACTTATATTTAACCAGTACTGAGATGTGATCAGGCGAGATGCGCTTAAACTAGTCTGGACATACTTGAATGCTAATAATACAAAAAATCATTCTAAAGAATATGAAAAAGAAAAATTAAATCAAATAGGCTGCTATTCATTAGTTATCACTATCATAATTTTATTATATACTAAAATGGACCTCATTTATTCAAGAATGGCATGTTAGGCATGGATGGCAATTTTTCGGGATACCCATACCTGACTTGACACAATGGAAATAAAAGGACAAATGTGTTGAGTTCAAATAACCCGTACAAAAAATGATTCTTAAACAAGCATGAATTTAGGTACATGGTTGATTCAGGTTGGTCAAATTAGACTTGGCCTATTGCCATCTCTAATGTTAGGAAAGGGTTTGCAATATGCAAGCAAGGCATAATAGAAAAGCATTTCATCTTCCAAAGGATGATAATGTAAACAACATACAATATGGAGTGACTATATTAACATTTTTTAGAATCTATAGATAGGGATCACATTCATTAAATTGAAACTAAATTAAATTTTGTGATAATTATAAGATCAAGAGTATAATTTGATCATTAAGCAAGATAATATTACAACTATATTCTTTAAACTACTTTTTTTTTTTTTTTTTTTTCCAGATGGGCGCCTATAAGATTATTGCTACTGCCATACAGCAAACGAGCCCAACTTGAAAAGCCGGAGATTCAGAAGCCCACGTAAATATTACTTCAAATCTAGATATTTCTGGGCTTGTGGGAAAGCCATGAAAGTTCTGGAAATTTCTGAAACGTCAGTAATCTGTTGAATTATGAATACCGCAAAAGGTTTTAGCCAAAAGAAAAAGAAAAAAAAAAAAAAAATTACCGCAAAAGGATTTCTCTAAGAAACTACCAGACAACTCCTCCACTACCTTTAAATACCAAACAGCTCTTTTTATTTTGATACATCATAAAAACGTAGCCGAGGAAAGAAAGTGTTAAAGCAGTTTTCTTCTTACCCAAACAAAATCATAGTTTCCAACTTTTCCGTCTTCGTTAAGCCTCAGAATGTCGATCATTCCAAGTTTCTTTGGTGCTCGCAGGGGCAACATTTTCGATCCTTTCTCTCTTGACGTTTGGGATCCATTCAAGGATTTCCCTTCTTCAGGTTTCCTCTCCACTTCATTCCCTGAATTTTCTCGGGAAAATTCTGCCTTTGCGAACACCCGGATCGATTGGAAGGAAACCCCAGAAGCCCACGTGTTCAAGGCTGATCTACCAGGACTGAAGAAGGAAGAAGTGAAAGTCGAAATTGAAGATGACAGAGTGCTTCAGATTAGTGGAGAGAGAAAAATTGAGAAAGAAGACAAGAATGATAAATGGCACCGGGTAGAGCGTAGCAGTGGAAAATTCTTGAGGAGTTTCCGGCTGCCTGAGAATGCGAAAATAGAACAGGTTAAGGCCTCTATGGAAAATGGGGTTCTCACTGTGACTGTGCCTAAGGAAGAGGCCAAGAAGCGTGATGTTAAGGCTATTGAGATTTCTGGTTGAACAAAAATGAAAAACTTTCAGTTTTTTTGGGCATATTAAATCTAAGTTCTAAGTTCTGGTCTACTGTGTGGTGTAGAAATTTGTGTACTTGTGTGTGGTGTGTGGTGTGTGACTGGTGTTATGAACAAATAATGTCTGATTTTGTAATGAGGAGTTTGTGCAAGTAATTGGTCTTAATGCAATTAATGAAATAGAATTTCTGGGTTATTTGGTGTCTGGTGAAATTGAAGATCAACAAGATTGTGGACTAAAAACAAAGGAACGATTCCCATATGATAAGTGAAAAATCACATGTCCACAGTCCATATGCACTTTGCTATGTTATTGCAATGAACATAATACAGTACTTTCTCCTCCCCAGTTTTCAAATCCTTATGATGGTTTCACTAGTATATTTATATTTTTACTCATTTCCCATACTTCCCTATTCCTCTTCCCAATCAAACCCAATAAAAAGCAAACAGAACTGTGACAAAGAAAACTTTGTCCTGCTCCTTTCTGCATTGTGGCGTTAGACTTCAGTCTTCAATCTTTACCAACAGTGTACGGTAAGGGCTAACAAGGGACACCACTTCCGCAGTTAAGGGCTCCAGCATAGCGTGTAAGCCTTCTCACCATTGTTCCTGGCTTAGCAGTGATCATGTCAAGCCTTGAGAACGGCCCTCTTCTGTTATGTGTTTATTTTGTGTTTTAATAAAATCATCTAACTGTTAGTAATGGTAATCAGTAGCAGTCTGTTTTAGACCAAATCAATAGGAAGAATGTTAGTAGATCTGGTCTAAAAGAGGGGTTATTTTAGCTGTTAGTGGTTTTGATTTTTAGTAAAAAAAGAAAGAAAAGGGGTGGCTGATTCTTAGGGGTTTTTAGTTATGTTTGGGTTGTTATATAAGGTGTCAGTAGCTTGGCAGAATGGCAGAGAAAGCCATTCTAATATATGTTTTAGCAATTGGAGGTTGATTTCCCTCGAAGAAATCTGTTTTAATTTCGTTCTTATTTGCTTGTTTCTTTCCTTTGCTTTTCAACGTAGGTAGAAGAAAGAACAAGAGTTTGAAGCATGGGCTAAATTACTTTGAATGTGAGAGCATTCTTGGTGATTTTGATCACTCTCATTATTTTACTCAAGGGTTACATAACAGAGTGGTATCAGAGCTAGGCATGGCTGACCAATGGTACGAGATGCTCGAATCTAAAATTGGCAGTATGAAATAAGAGTTGCGGGAGGCTCAAGATAAGAAATTCAAGGAGATGATGAGCACCATGCAGGATATGCTTATTGTTATCAATTTGTGACTAGACTGCATTACTGGCAGGCATGAACATGGTGAAGCCTCAGTCAAAGTGAATAGACGAGAGTGGAGGAACAACACAAATACCAACCTATTGCCTGGAACATATTTACCTAAGATGGTGAAACTTGATTTTCCAAAGTTTGGTGGGCGGACAAAAGACTCTACTAGCTGGATATGTAGGGTAGATCAGTTCTATGATTTCCATCAAACACCGGAAGAGGACCAAGTTTCTCTTGCATCTTTCAACCTGGAAGGTGACATCTAACTATGGTATCAACTAATGAAGGATGAACTAGGTTTGGTTACATGGACAATTTTTAAGGAAGGATTACATGTAAGGTATGTCCTTACTAAATATCAATATTTTTTTGGAGATTTAACAAAGTTGCAGTAAACTGGTTCAGTAAAAGACTACCAAACTCAATTTGAGAGATTGTTGATCTGAGCGGGGCATTTATCTCAAGAGTAACAAGTTGGCTGCTTTGCTAGTGGACTCAAGGATGGAATTAAGGTTGACGTTCAAGCTGCCCAACCTAGTACTCTTTCTGTTGCCATAGGTCTTGCTTGACTGTATGAAGCAGCTCGCAATCAATCTGCTAGAAGAACGAGTTTAAGTACTGAAACAAAAAAGTCAATTGTTAATCAGAACTTATCTAACAATTCAGATATTCCAATCAAAAGACTCTCCCCAGCTGAATTAAGTGATCGTAGGGAAAAAGGGCTATGTTTCAATTGCAACGAGAAGTTTGGTCCAAGGCATCGCTGTAAGAAGCTCTTTATGATTGAAGGAGACTGGTTAGAGGAGATAGATGGGGCAACAGATGAAACTGTGGCAGCCATTGATATGGAGGAAACACCACAAATTTCTATCCATGCCTTGCAGGTTCTAGATCACCCCAGACAATGTGAGTGCAAGGGCAGACGGGTAACCAATAGGTAATGATTTTGATAGATTCTGGAAGTACTCATAATTTTTTGAATAATAACCTTGCAAGGAAAATAGGTTTGGTTCCCAATTGTGAAGGAAGTTTTGAAGTTGCTATTGCTAACGGAGATAAGGTGGTAAGCTCAGGGCATTGCAAAGGAGTATGCATGATTATGCAGGGAGTTTCCATTAAGGTGGATTTATATTTATTGCCTATTAAAGGTTATGATGTTGTTTTAGGTGCACAATAGTTGAACATGCTGGGACCTATAGTATGGGCTTTTGCTAAGCTACACATGTCTTTTACAATCAATGAAAAGGAAGTTTTTCTACATGGAATGAAGGCACCAGAAGATAAATTTTTTGATGCAGAGAAATTTTGCAAGGAATTCAGAATAAAGAAAGAAGGAATCTTGTTGCAAATTAATTGTTTATCAATGACAACTCCTCATGGTACTCCATCTATTACTTCTATTGATAAAGTAACTGATGTTCAACTTAATAAATTGTTGCAGAACCATATAGATGTTTTCTTAGAGCCTAAGGAACTACCACCAAGGAGATGATATGACCACCAAATTCATTTACAAAGTAGAAGTGAACCTGTTTCGCTATGTCCTTATAGATATCCTCATTATCAAAAAAATGAGATCGAAAAACTAGTGACTGAAATGTTGAAAGTAGGAACCATTAAGCCAAGTAGTAGTCCCTACTCTTCACCAGTCTTGCTGGTCAAAAAGCACGATGGCTTATAGAGAATGTGCGTTGATGATCAAGCACTTAACCAGTTGACTGTTAAGGACAAATTTCCAATGCCCATTATTGATGAGGTACTTGATAAGTTACATGGAGCAACTTTTTTCAGCAAATTGGATTTGAGGGCAGGGTACCATCAAATCCGAATGCACCCAAATGATATGGAGAAAATAGCATTTCGCACTCACGAGGGCCATTATGAGTTTTTAGTGATGTCTTTTGGCCTTACAAATGCTTTTTCAACCTTCCAAGCATTGATGAAATCTGTCTTCAAAGAATACCTTTTAAATTTTATTTTGGTATTTTTTTTTCAATGATATATTAATTTATAGCAAAACTTGGGATAAACATTTACAACATATTAAGTTATCTATGGCTGTTTTAAGTTCTCACCACTTATTTGTGAAGATGGAAAAGTGCATTTTTGGAGAAAAAGAGATGAAGTACATCGGCCATACCATCAGTAGAGAAGGATTGTTTTTGGATCCAGAAAAAATTTCGGTCATGGCTTAAACCAGCAACATTCAAAGCTTTACGTGGATTTTTGGGGTTGACTGGGTATTGCCAAAAATTCATTTAGAATTATGCTAAAATTGCAGCTCCTTTGACCAACATGCTAAAGAAAGGAGGTTTTAAATGGGATGAAAGATAAGAGATTTCTTTTGGAGAATTGAAGAAAGCAATGACACAAGCTCCTGTCCTTGCTTTGCCTGATTTTTTTGAAGACTTTTATCATTGAATGTGATGCATCCGGAGGAGGAATTGGAGGGGTGTTGATGCAAGAAAAGTGAGCAATTGCTTTCTTCAGCCACTCATTTCAAGGTAAGAATTTATTCTTATTAACATATGAAAAAGAAATGCTAGCTTTTGTTGTGGTAGTACAGAAATGGAGGCATTACTTGTTGGGTCAAAAATTTATTGTGAGAACAGACCGGAGAACTTTG
Organism: Quillaja saponaria; assembly: GCA_029379385.1. NCBI lineage: Eukaryota > Viridiplantae > Streptophyta > Magnoliopsida > Fabales > Quillajaceae > Quillaja > Quillaja saponaria. The sequence continues at coordinate 11,105,271 of CM055614.1, read as the reverse complement.
AAATATTTGTGACAGCAAAAAATTACCACACCGGCTCAACAAAAGTGGTTGGTAAAACTTATGGGTTATGATTTTGTAGTGAAATACAAAGCTGGAAAGGAAAATTTAGTCCCTGATGCATTATCTAGAAGGCAGTAGAATGGAGAAATTGTGGTAATATCTAAACCAGTACCACGTTGGCTAACACCAATTGGTGAAGAGGTTCAAAGTAATATCATTATGCAACAAATTGTGAAGAGAATACAACAAGATGAGGTTGTCAGATTTTTCTTCTACCTGAATCTTCCTTAATTCCTATTATTTTAGAAAAAATGCATGCTATTACTCGTGAAGGGTATCATAAGACCCTCCATTGACTCAAATCTATTTTCTTCTGGAAAGGTATGGAAAAGGCTGTTCTAGAGCACATAAAGAAATGTGATATTTGTCAACGTCAGAAAACACAAAATACCACACCAGCTAGGCTCCTTCAGCCCTTTAGCCCCTTCCTATACCACAACAGGTATGGATTGATATATCCATGGATTTTGTTGACGGGCTTCTAACTTCCAAAGGAAAATCTATTATATTTGTGGTGGTGGATCGCTTATCTAAGTTTGCACATTTCATTCCTATTAGTCATCCATATAGCTCACAATCAGTGGCTTAAATATTCTTTGACAACATATTCAAGTTATATGGAATGCCAAGACATATTGTTTGCGACAGGGATCCAGTTATCACTAGCACATTCTGGAAGGAATTGTTTCGATTACAAAGAACCAATTTTAATTATTCAATAGCATCCATCTGCAAATGGATGGTCAAACGGAAGTGGTGCGGTTGAGATGTATTTATGGTGCTTTATAGGAGACAAACCAAAAGAGTAGGTTTGTTGGATTTCTTGGGTAGAATATTGCTACACCACAAGTATTCATTCTTCAACCAGGAAAACTCCATATGAAATTGTCTACGGACGATCTCCCCCCACTTTGTTGTCATATCTCCCTGGAGGCACACATGTGGAATCGGTAGCTTGGGAGTTATATGATCGTGATCAAGTTTTAAGAGAGCTAAGGAGACAATTACAGGCTGCCCAGAATCGCTTGAAACAGTTTCATGACAAGGGCCACACTGATCAAAGTTTTCAAGTTGGGGAATTTATCTACTTACAATTGCAGCCATATAGACAAGTTTTGGCTGCACTGCATCGTAATTTAAAATTATCTCCAAGGTGTTATGGACCTTTTGAGATTGTTCAAAAGGTTGGACCTGTGGCATACAAGCTGAAATTGCCTAGTGAGTCATGCATTCATCCAGTTTTTCATGCATCTTGCTTGAGGGAGAAGGTGGGTGTAGGTGTAGAAGTACAACATGAGATTCCAAAATTAATGAATGATGACTCAGTTTTAGCAATACCACAAGCAGTACTGGACCACTGTATCAGGAAGTGACAGAAAGAGGCTCTGATTCATTGGAAGGGATTATCTCCAGCAGAGGCAACATGGGAAGACGGTCACATGCATGAAGGTGCAATTTCCAAAACTCAACCTTGAGGACAAGGGAGTTTTCTAAGGGGAAGGATTCTTATGTGTTTATTTTGTGTTTTAATAAAATCATCTAACTGTTACTGATGGTAATCAGTAGCAGTAGGAGTCTGTTTTAGACCAAGTCAATAGGAAGACTGTCAGTAGACCTGGTCTAAAGGAGGGTTATTTTAGCTGTTAGTGGTTCTGATTTTTGTAGAAAAATAAGGGTGGCTGATTCTTAGGGGTTTTTAGTTATGTTTGGGTTGCTATATAAGGAGTCAGTAGCTTGGCATAATGGTAGAGAAACACATTCTAATATATGCTTTAGCATTTGGAGGTTGGTTTCCCTCGAAGAAATATGTTCTACTTCTTATTTGCTTGTTACTTTCCTCTGCTTTTCAACATAGGTAGAAGAAAGAACAATGGTTTGAAGCGTGAGCTAAATTACCTTGAACATGAGAGCATTCTTGGTGATTTTGATCATTCTCAACCTCCTACTCGAGGGGCACAAAACATCTTCCTTTGACCTTTGGGCCGGATTCTCTGAAAATTGCTCCATTCATAAGTATATTATCTATTGACCTCCATAACCAGTTCTTCCACACACTCTCTGGTGCATAGTTCCTGTTGGTCACCTACATCAATACCAATGTAACTTGTAAACTTTTTCAAGTTTAGATTGAAAAATAGTGAATTAAGTCCGTGTTAATTCCATATAATATCTATTTAGCATTAGGATTTGGAGGAGCAATGAACTGATTACCCTCGCTAATAATGGTAGGATGCCGGCTGCCCCCAATTGCATACATAAGCCAGTGAGTGTAGTTATTGTTAACAACATGGAAGAAACCCCATCTGCACCTTGGCATCCTCTGCACTAATCCTTGACCAAGGTGGTTGAATGCAACAGTTATTTGCATTATTTTGTCTTTGGAGTAGCCATCGCTTGCACCAAACAACATCACCTGCACAACAAATTGATGTACTACGTAATACTCAAAACCTCAAAATCACAATATTTGAACTAATCAATGTTGCATTTGGATATTGCAGAAAAATTCTCTAAGTGAAACATACAAAATGCTATACAATATATACCTCATTGTGATGAGTGAAATGGCAGTTAGAGATTGTAATATGAGTGGATCCCATAATGGCATCGACTAACCCATCATAACATTTAGACATTGAAATGTGTTCAATCCAAACATTGGTGGAGCCGAAGATGGAAATTCCATCACCATCACCATCACTCTGGGGACTGGGTTCTGTAACCTACATGATCAGCTGCATCTCTAATGCTTCCACCACTTCCAACAACAATGTTATGGATTTTAATGCCATGAATGATCACATTGTTGATGAATAGGATGGTAATAACAGCACCATAAGCAATCTGAACAATAACTCTTTTCCATCAATGGTTTTGTCACTAGTCAGGATGAGCTCCTGATTGAGCCTAATAGTCATGCTCTTAATCCATAAGGGTCCTTTATGGATGACAGCATAGCGGAGAGTACCGGGTTTAGGATTGACCATGTCATTATCTGAAGAATCAGTCACCACATAGAAAGCACCGTTTTTTCCACCAGTTGTCTTTCTTCCAAAGCCTTGGACACAGTCTGCCAGTCTTTTGCGATTGTTTGCCCAATTTGGGTCACACCTCCAGCACCTGTCAATGGGGTTTGTAGCCCTGCATGGACCCGTATTTGCCTCCAATTTCCTTCTTGTGCTGTTGCTGGCAATTACAGCTCTGTGTATAATATAAATGACAAGAAGTTCAATTATATTTTGTATCATAAAGGTGAATTAGAAAAAATTTAAAATAAAGGGTCAATCTCATCTTCCCCTTTTTGGCTATTTTTAGGTGCAGCAAAGTTCCTTTTTAAAGACTGAGAGGCCCTGCTTTGAATCATGTTTTTCTCCTTAATTTGCTCGTATGACGTTGTATTGTTAGTGATATTAATCTACGTACAAATATATTAGGATGGAATGACATTGGTGATGAACTAAGAAATTGAATTGCAGCAATTGTACTCACTCGGCGATATAAGAGGTGATGTTGCCGACGACTCCCATTGGATTAGGATCATATGCCTTAAGGGCGTCTTCATGAGCTTGCTTTGCTCGCTGTTGCCAGTACTCGTCAAACTCGTAAATGTTGGCATGCAGGGTTGGGATGATTACTGAAAATGACAAGCAAAAGAATGAAAGAAAGAATTTGTTAAGTCCTGTCATTGCTTAATTTTTCTCTCTCTTTTTTGCTAATGTTTTTCAACCCTTGAGATCAAACTGTTTCTCTGCTTTCTGCTTGTGTTGGAAACCAGTATTTATAACAATGTTTGTTTAAAATTACAGCAAAGAGTTAACCAAAGACAAGTAATTTTTTTACTTTTATTAATAGAAAGAAAGATTTTTGCATTGTGATTTCAACGTGTCCCGTACCTATTTCTGTTTGTTTGTTTTCTTTCTAATTGCCATCTATTTCAGTTGTTAGTTTGGTAATTTTTTTATTTAATGAATATGTGGGTCGAATCAATTTTTGTAAATTTTGACTAATAACGAGAATAAACATAAAACTGAACAATAATTTGATGTCAAGGGTGAAAAACATTACTAAAAAAAGAGACACTTACAATTAGGCTAGTAATTTTATGTATTCATAATAACACTTACAATTAGGAATCCGAAAGGACTTAAAAAGAAAGAGTCTTGTAAATTAATAGTTGCATTAAGAAGATCAAAAATAAAAATAAAAATAAATAAATAAATAAAGAGGTTCTAGTGGTAACTTCATACATGGGCATGCAGAATCATCGTTCTCACAAGTATTTCTTTTTTTCTTAAAATTATTTACTGGATGGTTCTTAGTTCTTATAAATGGCATTTGATATTTAAACTGACTTAATTAAAGATAATTAGAAAGGAGAGGGACGACATGGAGTTAGGGAGAATGCCAATCTCATGTTAAACTTGGCACATAAACACTCATATTTAATAGTCATTGGCCGGGTCCAACGTTGCCCTGCCCCGTTCGAATGGGTTCAGTTTTATATCCCCTAAATTATGTAAATGAATCTCTTCATTTTCTTTCATAGACAACTCCCTTAATATTCTCCTAAATTGTTTAAAGTGAACCCACTTAATTTTTTTCTAAGTAATTTACATTATATTTTATTTTATTTATTTCCTTTTATAAAATTTATAAATACAATATTTTTTGTGAAGAGATAAAGTATTTTAAGTTGATCTAGCAAATCAAGATTACTCATTCTCATATTCTTTGACATAGTAGAAAAAATAGATTACTATTTTAAGTTGTCTATCCTTGAATGGTTCATATAAATAATCTATTGTGTGGGGTTGGAGTATATTGAATTCAATATCAAATATATATTGGATTAATCTAGACTATTTAAGAGAATTGAGCGAGTTTCAATTATTACGGTCTTTTTAAGATCAAGAACATGTAGTTTAACCCATTCTCAAGTCATTACAAATGTTATCGAGTCAATTTAATACTCATATTTATGTGGGATCAAGGCACTGCTGTGTTTCTATTAGGCCTCAATGGTGACCAAAGATGTTTAGGGGAGAAAAATTGTAATTTAATTTGCTGAGATATTACAAAATAGAATTTATCTAATAATAGTTTAGTTTTGATGGAGTGTAATGAAATATTATATAAATGTTTTTAGACCCCCCTACAATCCTAGCCAAATGATTTATGAGCAACGACCTACTATTTGGCAATTATCTTAATAAACCCACCTCAAAAAGCTCCTACAACCAAGTGGGTCACAAAAGTGACATTTAAAATAAGCGGGTAACGGCATAACGCCTAAAGGGAACGATCCCAAGGAGGGAAAGTGATTAGCTCAAAATTCAGGAATGCCCAAAGTTATTGTCCCACTCTCACGGGAACTTGAGTTAAGGAATCGACAGGCTTTCCTTCTTATATATATATTGTCTAATGTAAGGAGAGAGTCGACGCCCTAATTTCCATTGCTGCTCAAAATTTTCATTCTGCTTCGCGTAGCTTGGTAAGGTTATTTTCCTTTCTGTCTCTAAATCAATTGTCTCTTCTAGGTTTCAATTTCATAATTAAAATGGGAAATTTTTATGGTATTTGATACACTTAGTAAAAGTACTTGTTCGAGATTGAATTTGTGAAATTAAGGAACCAAATTGTTTAGAGCTTGATTCAATTAAGATTGACTGGGGAAACTTACAAGTCAAGTCTGGGTGACCAATTACTCGACTAGCTCGATTACTTTTTCCAAGTTGGGTTAAAAAAAGTACTCTTGTGAAATCAAGTAAATGAGGGATTTTTAGTCTGCTCAATTGGGTTTGTTCGCTATCAACTAATTGTTCCTGTTTCATATTATAGCCTTAATAAGTGATTCTTAATCTATGACCCTTTATGCCAATATTTAGTTCTTTCAAAGTGGGTTTTATAATCCAAATCTTCTACCTGATGCTGGTCTCCTATATAGCTTGTGACTGAAGTAATATCACACTAAACTTTGTAATACCAGCTATTAGTTCTATCGAAAAGTTTCTTTAACTGTTAGTTGGTCCTTCATTTATATATTCAACAAAAAAATGTATAATGTCATGAGATATACTGAACATTAAAAGTTAGGTTTGCAGTCATCATTCTGCTATAATTTGAAAAAAAAGTCATACTTTGATAATTAACTTATAGTTAGTACAATTATAGAGATTTCAGGAGGGCATTGCCTACTTGGGTAAATTTCAAGGTATCAAGTGTAAACACCCCTTATAATTTATTATCTTTTTGTTATATTGGTTGGCTTTGTGAAGTTAATAGGTCATTGCGAGTAAAATAAGTGACTACTGAGGTTTTGTTATTGCAAGGTGAAGTCTGTGGGTGATGAGTACAGACTTGAATCTTGATTAGTGATTACTGCAAAAATTCATGGTCAAGCTAACGGTTGTGAGGTCTATGTCTCTAAATGCTAGGGCATGTTGATGGAACTGAGAAATATAGGAGCTGTGAACAAAATTTCCTCTTATTAATAATGCAGTTCTCCACTTATTTTTCCTATTTGTCTGGGTTTCCTAAGTATTATGACAAAAATAGGCAGTAAAGTGACTTAAAGTTTGAACCATGTTGTGTAGAAGACACTATGTTGAAGACAGCACTAAGGCGAGGAAAATGTCAAGTGCCGTTATATAGTTGCAAAAGGGTTGTGTGTTCTATTTCCTGAATTAGTACTTTTGTTGACGATTTCCCTTAGGCTGAGTTTGGATCCATTGAATTGGAATTGGTTAGAATTACAATATACGAGTTTAGATCACATAAATAATTACAACCGGAATTGTGCTTCAACTACTTGTTTGGATTTTATAAGTATTATGTCTATAGTCTTCAACGTCTTTTGACGGTGGTTTCCGTCGTCTCTGGCAGTGGTTGTCGTCATCTCTAGTGGGTTTCGACAATGATTATCATTGTTTCGACTGTCTCACCCAATGGTAGTTGACGTTGCCTTTGGTTGTCTTGATGGTGGTTGGTGATGGTTGTCGTCATTTTCGGTGGGTTTTGACAATTGTGCATATTGTATTCGACCGGTTGACGATGACTGTGGTCGGTTGTGATGACCGAAGACAGGTGGTGGTAGCAATTGATGGCAAGTGTACGAAGTTACTAGTAGGTAAGATCTGGCGGTGGGTGGTAAAGGTTGTTGGGGTGACCAATGTTATAGCATGATATGCAGTCATAAGTGGTTGTTAGGAATAACAATTGCGCAAGATCTATAAATTTTATGGTATACTCATTAGAATTGAAGATGTTTTGTAGTTGTTTCTTAATTCCTAGAATTGAGTTGGAAACTCTAATTCCAATTCTAAAATATGCGCCTAATAGGAAAGTTGGAATTGAACAATTCAATTCCCAATTCTAATTCCAATTCAATCCAAACGAGCCTTATATTTTAGTATCCTCCAATTTAATTCATATTCCATCCAAGTTGGCTGGTCCTTAGATTCTTGCCATATATCTGGGGATTTCTGAACTTCATTGTATGTTAAAACCTTACAGACATACATCTGTTGTACTCGTTTAACATAGTAATTATGGTGTGCAACTGACACAATTGTCCAAGCAGAGAGTTCCTGCTTTTTAAATTTTGTCTCTAGATGAGGAGGGAATGCATGGAAAGAAACTTTAAAATTCAGTTACTATTGATCATAAAACAAATAAGTAAAAGGGACAAAAATAAAACATTTGAAGATATTTATTTCTGAAACGAGTCAAACAATTAGTATAACATTCAGTAGCTTTAAGAAGATGCAGCAGCTATGTGTAGGTTAGCTTTCCCTGCAGATTAAATCATAAAACTCTCCTCAATTTATGTTGATTTCTTGGTCCTGAATCATTTGTATTTTTTTTTTTTCTTGTTTTGATTGTATATCAGCAACCTTGCTAATGAGGTTGGTGACGAGTAACTGCCGAACTGGATGAGGCTACCTATTATGGAAACTTGGTATTCCCTCTATATGGTAATATCATTGTTGTTTTCATGTGTAATCCAGTAATTGTTTCACAGTATTCTAGATTTTTATCTATAAAAGCATCGTATTTAAAGTTATTAAATTTTCCCAATGTAGCCTGGACTTACTATAAGTGTCCTATATTTTTTTAAATAAATAGGTCTTCATCATCATGGCAAGAGCTACCATCATCGTAGAGATTTCGTCATCATCGGAGGTATGTTGATACATGCGCAGTGGCTTTCTTTTACTTGAATGTTTTTTTCATTCTTTTTAATGTTTATCAACTTTTACCCTCTTTGGTATCTCTATCGAGCTCGTGATTCAGAAATACGGTATAATTATCATGAGTCGCATGTTGCTCTTTAATCCATGCTCCGTATCAGAGTTCATTCTGTATTCACTTATTAATTCTAGTTTCCCTCTATTCGGATCAGATCCCACTGTTAAAACATATATTTATTTTTTATTTTTATAGAATTTCTTCCTTGAAGCTTAACAAGTTCTGGAATAAATTCAACACCTTTTTGGTTGAATGATCTTTTCGACTTTTCTCACAAGCCATTGATTCCAGAAGTATAATTTCTGTGCAAACTTGAAAAGTAAGCTTCCTTGATGTGGATTAATTTATTGGAATAAGGTGGATTAGTGTTGATGATTGTTTAATATTGTTGAAATCTATTTGATGCTCTAGAGTCTAGAGTGTGTGACTCTTACAGTATTACAAGTTGAATTTATCTTTTAATATGATTTAATACTTGATTGTACCACGAGTTTCTTTTGGTTGATGGGTGAGGCTGTTCAGTGGATGGCCTTTTTGTAAGTTATTCTCCTTATGAATGATAGGGAAAATTATAGCTTGAGACATAATATGTCAATTGATATAATGACCAGTGCTCTTCTGCATCCTACAATTTAAAGGTAGAGCTGACTGGTGGGAACTCCAAGTTGTTGGGATGGATTTTCTGATTTCTGAGTGGGTACTTTTTAGACCTTTTATACAATATAGTATTTAAGTTAGGATGTAATACAATCTGTTGTTGTTCATTGGAATGCATATTTTCTTCCTACTTTTAATTTTCGTGTATTTCCTTGGTTAAGATTGAACTTTTGAAACATACAACATGATGATGATTGTTTAACAAGCAGGGTAAATCTTGTGAGTTTGTTGCCATTATTTTTAAATGTAGGTTCCATGTTTTTATATATTATTTTCTGTACGATATTCTCTTTTCAAAAGTTTTCTTCTTCTTCTGTAGTCCTGATAAGTACACCCATTATTGTTCAAAACTGAAATTGCATGTCATTTTGTTGCATTGAAATATTAGGAAAAAGATGTTGGAACTGAATATTGTTTTTCCTTCCAAATTTCTAGCATACTTGTACCAATATGAAATGCAAATAAATTTTTGCCTCCACTCTTTTAAAAGATTTTTCGATTTACTACTGTGGGATTGAACAATTTAGCTAGTCAGTTAAGTTGCACTAGTTTCCCTATGGAAGGGAATATAATTCTTCACTTTTTAGCTTTCAATATACAGATCAATCTTTTACACTTCAGTGTATTAGTACTTTGAAAGTGAAAATCAAACAAATAGGACATTATTAGTTCACAAGATTATATCAGTAATTGCTTATGTCCAAGAGACAATTTCTTATTGGCTGCAATACGTGGAAGAGAAAAGCGCCAATAACTGGAGAACAAATTAACAGAAATACTCTTTCCAATTTGCATTGAACGCCCAGATGGTCCACTTTATTTTTGTTAACCTTTATCATCATATTGTGTACTCTAAATGCCGGTGTAAAGTACTTTCCAATGCTTTGTATAAAAAGAAGATCCTATGGGATAGATTTATCTAATGCATTTTCCTTTTCTCTATTTTTTTTTTATTTAAATTCATGACACAGTATGTCTTCTGTGGTGCCTTGACCCAAAGGTGTCTTGTTGGTCATGATGCTATTACTTTTTTTTTCCTCTTCTCATTCAGATGTTCAATTCAAACACTACCTGAGGAGGTCAAAAACTGTTATTTTGGAAGAAAGGTGATCAAGTAATCATAGTTTTGTCCAAGATATTGGGTAAAAGTGTTTGATATTTCAATATTAACCTCCTCTGTGATGGCACATCAAGGAAAAATAGATTCGAATGCTCTTCCTTCTGTTAAAACCAGCACTTTACCCAGAAACAATGGCTTGCAAACTCCTTGCAAGCGACAAAGATGTAAAAAAAATGCAAAAGTGAAGTTTCTGGAAGCCGAAGAAGTTATTAATCTAAACTCTGGAACTAGAAAGCCAACACAAGTTATACATCATAAGCTGTGTTCTGTGACTGATCCATTGGATTCATTTATTGCTGTACCTGAGAGGCCCATATCTAAAACCACAACTTCAAAGTGTCTGCAAGTGACATGCAGTACAAGTTGTACTTGTACTGTTTTACAGCAACGAGTTCAGCTGCCAAATGGTGTGAACAGCAATTTCGGCAAACCGTCTCATCATGTTACATCAGTAAAATCAATGAAGACAACTGGATCAGACAATAGACTTGGGAAACCAGTTGCTTCTTCCGTAAATGTTAAAGATGATGGGAAGGATGTGAAATCTTGTGATCCTGAGTTCCCCTCAAACTTAAAAGAGAAACAACCCGAGGGAAAGGATGATGGTAGTAACGAGGAAGCACAATTTGGACTGAATAGAGAAGGTATAACATTGGCTATTTATATTATGCGGTGCCTAAAAATTTTATTTTTCTTTCCAGTTGAGTATGTAAACTTCTTCTAGGGTGCAGGAAAAGATTTTCAGTGTGAATGAGTTGGGCTGCTCATGAGGTGTTTGCTAGCAGAGAGAAGGAGTCAATCCTTAGCTTTGCTAAGTTCTGGCTCATGTTCTTGCAAGCTATATATATTTCTATATGTGTTCCATCATTTCTTTTTTATACATGCATGTTTACTCAGAAAATGAGTTCAAACTATATTTTGAGTATTTGTGTAATAATGTGGACGCAGATGTTTTACTCTCTGGCAAAATGTACTTATGTAGAGATTCCTCTACAGCCTATTGTCTAACCACCATTATTGGACTCTTCTTAGATAGAATATACCTTTCTATCTTGGTGGTGTAGAAGGCATTCCTTTTAAGTGGTTGGTCGGTATTACAAATAAGGGTTTAACAGTGTGGTCCTGGTCCCTCCTTCATCTGTAATACAAATTGAGAAGGACATATTTTCTTTTAGTTTGTTTACCTAAATCTCTGAAGGACAATCATATCTTCTTTTGGTATTTTTATTTTGTTCTCACATTTACAATATATTGTGGCTAAGCATGTTAGCATCTGATGAAGACTGTCCCTTGTTTTGCCTTGTCATTTTTGAACAGATAGTTGTACCCAAGACTTGTAGAGGATACAATATGTCTTAGATTCTTTAGGATCCTTCATAATATCTGATGTTGATAGTCGTGAACATTTGAAATTCAATGCTCATGTCATGGACGCTGATACATTGATTGTCTACATCTATCATTTGTCAACAATCTATTACACTTGTTTCCACTAATCATGTTGATAGCTATTTGTTCCAACAAAATTTGGGAGCTAGTTGCAAATTGATTGATACTTACTTAATTACTTTAATCATTTGCATGACTCTGGCGGATGCCGTCAAGAAGCACTTATTGGTGAAACCTATTCTGCAGGTGCTGTTACCAACAATTCTGAAATCAAGATGGCTATTTTGTCTACCTCACAGAAATATCCTGCAAATCATCCTGCTTTGGAAAATATCTGGAAGTGAGTACTCTGCTCCTAATGCAGTGACACTTTCAAGAATTTTACTTGGATCTAATTTAGAAACATGAATACCAGTAATCAATTTATATATGAAAGTGAACTGCTATTTTATTATAATCAGATCTTGAAGTTCTTGGATAGATTCTCATGAATTGCTACTAAATGGATGTTGCTCAATGCCTTCCAGTTATCTAGAGTTATTGGACCAACTGAGAATTATTTTCTTCTTATTACCTAGTAATCACAATTAATTGCTTTGCAACTTATTTTATAGAATCTAATTTGTAAAGTAATAAAATCTTTCAGAACATATGTTGATAGCTTGAACATAGAACATGGTCCCAGCGATTTATGTTTGAGTAGATTTAAGATCTATGTGTTAATAACATGATGACACCAATAACTCATGTTCTTTTCATTACTATCTTGCCACAGACAGACACGAAAACACATTCTCATCTTTTGACCAATGTATGGCACAAATTAGATTGTGTGTCATGCCGTAATTTGCTTCTAGTTTTTGAAGTTGTGCATTTCTTATGGTGGATCTCAAATTTTGATTGAAGTTGTGCAAGGTGGAAGGCCTCTAAATGTAAATTTGTAGTAAAACATGACAGCAACCTTTTGGATACAGTTCTAGCTATGCACGTGACATTGTGGTGTGAAAGCTTTTTACTTCAGATCTTGATTAGATTAATTTAAGAATTATGGGCAGGAACAAGAATATTGACCCTTTCAATTTGTTGGTTTTATTTAACAAAATAGAGTTGCCTGAGTTTTTGAATGGCAAGGGAATTCTTTGATTGTCGTAGGAGGGGATATACTCTACTACTCATCCATAAAATTTGAAATTTTTGTTTTAGAGATTCCTTTAAATTTTTGTGGTATATCATCTTAACTTTAATTTTCTAAGAGTTCATGACAGAATTTTCATGAAGTCTTATTTTTATCATCTGAGTGTTATTTGTGCCTTACCTCGTTGGTCCTTTCAAATTCTAGAATCTGGGAATCAATGCGTATGAAGTTTCATAGTAGGGATGTGTAATTACTAGTTTTGAGAGAGAGAAATGCTCTTGACCTTTTGTTCTCCTTATTTCCAGACCTTTCTCTTTTTTCGTTGTCTTTCTCTGACACTCTTTTTTCATGTTATATCCAATTTACTTTGCTTCTCATATGCTAGTTATATTGTTGTTTTAGACTTAAATAAAAAAGCTGAACTTGCTTGGTGACGTGCTTGCCCTGTGTTGGTTTATACTTGATAGTTGATACTTATTTTGTGCTGTTATCACCTTGAATTTATTTCTTTGACTGGGGATAATGCAAGGCAACTGGTTACCTCACGTGTTACTGCATATGTTAACTGCAGGGGAAGCTTCGAAGTACCTGATATTGCTCCTCATGGTAGAAACTATGAAGGAATCATGACTCACCTGGGACTGAATGAAGTATTCACGGCTCATCCTCCAGCAAAAGTTTCCCGCAAAGCTTACGAATTTTCTAAGCAACTTGCTGGAGTCCTGCAGTTTAATTTTCATCCTATTCAGGAACAGTGGCCAAAGACCTTTCAAACAGATATTCCTAATGGAAATGATATAGGTTTATACTTTTATCCACAAAAGTTTGAGAGGTTGGTCTACTTCTTCTTTTGTGGATTCTTTTAGTCGATTTCATGATTTCGAAGTTTGTATCCTTCAAGAGGTTATTTTGGTTCTAGGTCCAAGAAAAAGTACTCCACCATCTTGAAGTATATAGAGAAGAATGATCTGATGCTGAAAAGTTGCATTGGAGATGTAGAGTTACTTGTTTTCCCATCTAAACTGTTAGCTGCTGATTGCCAGAGTGAGTAAACAGATTTCATATATGTCCTTTTGTAATTGAAATTTTCTAACCACTAACATTTCTGTTTGACTGCTGCAACTTTTAAATGAATTTTTTTTTTTTTTTGTATGCTTTCACATTTCAGAAGGTTGGTCAAGAAACTCAATTTAAGATTCATCTCTTCCTCTAGTTGGTTTTAAATGATTGTTATAGGGAAGATGACATTTGTGCCTAATTTTTTTGGTGTTACTTATTGGGTGATTTTTGTCAATGTTGCTACAGAACTAGATGGAAGTTTCTTCATGTGGGGTGTTTTCCATCATTTAAAGAAAGTCCGGTAACTTGAGCTATTGGATTTTAAATAGGGGGCGAGAGCTCATCGTCTACTTATTTCATTTCTGGTATGATGACTTTCCTGTAACATTTCTCATTAATGAGACACTTAAATTTATATTTTAGCGATGGAAGCTCTTGGAATTCACATGCTTTAAAATTAACTAGCAAGATATCTAACAGATGATGACAAATTGAAGAAAAAGCAGGCAATGTTTTCTGCAGAATTTGTCAAGCTTGTATCCCAATTCCCACCTATTTATACACTTTCAGTAAGTTTTTCATCAGTTATCTTTTCCTTTTGCAAAGCATGTGAACACTTCGTGAGAGTTGCCATAAAAATAAAATGAATTTTTTTTTTCAGAGTTTCCTTAATTTCTACCAACTTACTATCATGTTACTGAGTCAGGTCTATCAAATCTTGCCATATCATTAAAAAAATGTCTAACTCAGATAAAATAGAGGGGGGGGGGGGGGGGGGGGGGGGGGGGGTAGTGGATATACTCATACTGTTTTTCTTTTCAATGAGAGTTCTTATTAATTAAAGACATGACAAGATTTGATTGTTTGTGGCTCATCCACAATGGTTTCTAGCTAGGAATGGATTCTCACGCTATTCCTTTTCTAAACAAAAATCCAACGCTTTCAAAATATTATATTGAATGAAAATTTAATTTTTTTTTCTTGAAGGAAAAAATTATCACTTTCTCTCTCATAAAAGCCCCTCTTATGAAAAACAAGAGAGGATCCTGACCCCTCTAGATAGGTGCTTACCTAATCTGTCTTTCTCTTCTTCTTGGACTTTCTCTGCAAACAAGTGAATTCTTTAGAAAATCTAACAAAGAGAATATATTTTTTTCCCAAAAATTTTAATTTTACTATACAAATTTAGAATTACATTAGCAAACATACACATTTTTTTTATTTTACCCATATAGCATAGTGGCAATGCTCTAATCTAATCCTCAAAACATCACCTTACGAACAACCATTAGGAATAACATGAATGAGACTGGCTAGTCAGTAATTTTATTCATTCAAATTCCTTGTATTTTATGTTATATTTGTTTGTTTTGGTCTGAACAAGAACTAAAATTCCGGCACAATTGACTCTAAGAACCTCATTTTGACTTTAACATCAAGCTTTATGAGTATGTCTATCCTGAATGAATGCCACCTATAAATGTTCAATTCCAAGGTCTGGCCCTCAACAAAAGGTAAGGGAAATAAAGTCAATTTACCCACTAGAAACAGATAGTGATAATGTTAAAGCAACCATTTCACTAAAATAAATAAATAAAAACATTGTTAAGTGGGACATGAATATTTATGATTTCATATACATTTTCGCACTCAAACAAATGAAATAAGTTTATTAGCGTAAAAGATACATAAATTCTTTTTAAAATCACATAAAAAAATAATTTCAATTAAAAGTGTGAGACACAAAATAGCACTAGGATGTATGGACTTCAAATATTTACATAAAACTCTGTTTAAATGAAACCCAGCATTAATTATGAACAAGGCTATTAGTTATTTAAATTCTTCTCCTGCTACACTTCCTTGTAGTTGACCATTTTGGATCAAACACTTTGATCGGAAGTTAATTAACAATTCATAATAAAAAAAGCTCAAGAAAGCAATAAACATTGTATTCAAGTTCCTCCCATGTTTATTTTAAACACATTGGACCAAAATCCTTTTATTTTATTTATTTTGGATTCTCTCTGTTATACAGAGATGGGCATTGACCAATAAACCAATAATGATTCAATGGAAATGCTCCCCCTAATTGCCTTTAATTAAGCACCTAAGCTTTTGTCCTGAATTCAATTTCAGAAGCCATGAGGAAAACAGAATTATCAACCATACTCTTCCTTTGTTTCTTGTTCTTACTCTTGTTTGTCAATGATGGCCAAGCAAAAGCTATACATCAGGTTTGTTCTTCTTCCTGTGGAGATATACAAAATATTAGCTACCCTTTTCGCCTAAATACCGACCCACCAAGCTATGGTGACCCAGAATACCAACTCACTTGTGAAAATAACAAAACTATGGTGGATTACCTTTCTGGGAAATACTATGTGAAACAAATATCCTATGACAAACAGATAATCAGAGTTGTCGATGCTAATTTAGCCGATGGAAGTTGCAGCTTTCCCTCTAAGTGGCTAGAAGTCATTGACATTCGTTTTACTCTCCCTGTCAATAGCAATATATCTTATACAAGCTTCCTCAACTGCTCTACTATTATAAATTATCCAAGTTATGTTAGAGTTCCTTGTTTAAGTAGACATGGTTATTTTTATGTGTATGCTGTTTATAACAATGAATCAATGTATGACTTTTTAGAGTCATCATGCAAGTGTATTTCAACAGCATATGCAGATTATAAGGATATGAAGTACACTTCTTATGATGCCATCCAGCAATTGTTGAAGTCCGGGTTTGAAATTGGATGGTCAATTCAATGCCGGGATTGTATTCGTTCTGGTAAAGTTTGTGACTTTTTTAATCAGACATCACAGAATTTCAAATGCAGCAAAAGAGGTAAAGGTCTTATTTGTGTTGTGACTGATTTGGTTTTAATTATTTTGATGCTAATGTTGTTTTGTGTGCAGATGATGGATCTGATGAATATCGAAAAGAATTGATTTTGATTTTTTCATATTTAATTGGGAGCTCTATTTTAGGTAATTTCTCCTTGATAATCTGTTAAATCTTACTGTAGTGCAATTGATTTTGATCCTTCAACTAAAAATCTTTTCCTTTTCTTGATCTATCAGTAATAATTGGTGCTGCTAGATTTATCTGTGCTCCATTGGTTATATTTGTGTTCCTTCTCCACAAGTACCTATCTAGACATAAGTGTACTGTTGGTACCAAATAGAAGTTTCTGCACAATCTAATTCAGTCTTTGGTTGAGGGTAAAGAATTGGAGCTTCAAAATGTGAAGGAAAACTGACAGCTGAATAGCAAGGAAGTTATGAATAACTGAGTTAGGGTGCATATAAATGAATTAATCAGATTGCCCATCAATGTTTGATGTGCTGGAAATGTTGGAAGGTGACAATGATGACTTGAAACTGCCTCCCAGACTTAGATATTTTTTATTCTCTTCTCATCCACAAATGCTAATGTCAGAGCCAGTTTCAGAATCTTCAACTCAATTGCTGATATCTGATTTCATGTACAAAAGTCAGTAAGAAAATTGTGTTGACTGTATATTTCATATGTGAAGTGTAAGAATCTAATTGAAGTTCATTTTTTTGAAAAATAAAATAAAAATCTCGACAAAATTGCATCTATGATCCCAAAAGTATCACAACTTCAAACCATAATACTTATAATTAACCAGTCAATAAGTACTCCATTGCTCTTATTTAATCATGAAACAAACCTATAAAGTTTCTCCCCTGAATACAGTTTTCCTAGTTATTCAGGTAAAGGAGGCCATGAGAAACACAAAATCCTCAACCATACTAGTTCTCCTGTAATCTTCGTCACCAATGAAGGCCAAGCAAGAGTGATTAGGTAGATTTGTTCTCCCTCCTGTGGAGTTACACCATATTCATCAGCTACCCCTTTCGCCTAAAGAGCGACACACCAATTACCAGTTGTGATCTTGAATATGAACTGTATTGTGAGGTTAATGGAACAATCCTGGAATACTATCCTGTGAAGCAAACTTCCTATCACAAAAATATATTCAGAGTTGTTGTTGTCAACTTATAAAGTGTACAAATTGAACGTTTGTAATTAGAATTGGAAAGAAAATTAAGATCATGCACACGATATCCTCCAGGTTAACAACATAGAGGTCTCACTGGAGATGGATTATACAGAAACAACAACCCATTCCATACAAATGGCAGTGTGCAAAAAATCCTCAAAATTGGCACTACGAAAAAATTTTGTAGGATGACTGATTGTTGTTGATGACTGTGTTGTTTACTTTTAATGCCAGTCATGTATAAAAAAGATACTTAATGGATAAAAAAATACTCAACAAAAGGAACTTACTCAACATACTTGAGCTTTGTTTGATTGATGGATGATAAATCAACAAAACACTCTAGTTAAAATTTGAATGGACAATAAAGTAATTTTTGCTAATAATTTGTCGTCAAGTTCTAATAACCTATTTATTACTTAAACGACATGTTTGTGCTTAGAATATTCATTTTTTATCATTCCTAACCCAATTAATGGATTGAGATCGAAGATGATTAGAGTCCAAATGTGAAAAAGGAAAAGAGAAGAAAAGAAAGTGAGGAAGTTTCTTGCCTGCAAAATCGTCACTTTAATTTTCTTTTCTCTCTTTTCATTGTCAACTTTGAATCTACCAAACAAAAGAAAAAGAGACAAATCAAAACAAGGGAACCCAAAGTCATAATTTTTTTCTTCCTCTTTTATACCATCAAATTCATAATTAACAAAGCAAAATACATGATAGGTGTAAGTGATGCATGCCAGCAGCATTAAAATTCAAAACCCCCACCTCCCCAAAAAGAAATTGAAGCATAAACTTCATCTTCTCCAACTAACAAACTAGCTACCTCGTATGCATCTCTTACATCCCATGCTTTCATTAACAGTGCATGGCAAATACGTAAAAAACTACAAAGACGAAAGGTTAAATAAGGAACAAAGTAAAATAAAACCAAGCACCAAAACAAAGTAAACATAAATTCGGACCGCTACCCTCAATTCCCCGCAATGCAATAATGGCGCTCTTCCAATTCTGCCCCTATTGCAGGAATAGAAAACTCAGGAGAGCACAATTGCAAAGCCTTGTTTGTTGATTCTTTTGCCATCACCAATCACCCATATTTATAGAAAAACCCTTCTCCGCCGCACCACCACCGTCTCCGCCTTCCACGACCACTCAAATTGATAAACACCCTCTTGTGGCTGCTAGTCATAGCTAGTAGCTAAATGGTTTTTCTTAGTAAAGCTGTAAATGGTAAAATAAAGCTGCTAGGTAGGAAGAAATTTCGAGTGCGAGTGAATAAGTATATAGGACTAACTCAATGGGACATGATGGGTCGTATATAAAGGCAAGATTTTAGCTTTTGGTTGTTTTTTTCAATTTTAATTTTCTAATAAATTTATATTATTTTTTAAAAAATTTGTTAAAGTGAGGTTGAATTTCTTGGTCTAAGGTGGTTAAGGGCATGTTTGTGGGGAATGCAAAAAACTCCACTAACCCGGTTTCCAAGGCTCTTGGAATTTTCACATCATTCTCATAGAGGAAGTGACAAAAAGGGCAAAAAATAGTAAGTGGGAATTGAATTGATGGGGTTTGTTTGTCTGTGTATGTGAACGTGGCCTTGTAAAAAGCATAGAAAAATGATACATATAGTTGGTCCAACTATTTTTCTCATTTCATGCAAGTATGCACTTAGCTCAATACAAAAAAGTTTGTCATGGGTAACTTTTTAGATTTATTACCTTATTATTGAGGATTGGGAAAAATGATGTATATGTAGTAGCACAGTGTAAGATGGTGGGGCATTAACATAGAATGGTGTGCATATTTTGGACATGGGAAATGGAAGGAGATTATTGGCCCAAGGTTCAGCTAATTAACCCCATTACAATATGTATCCAAATTTTTGGCATGGGTGATTGAAAAGTTAAGACCACAATGGAAAAAAAAAAAAAAAGAGAGAGAAAAGAAAAGAGAAATCTTATCTGCAATTTGTGTCAATTATTTTGACCAAAAATTTTAGTGCTTGTTGATTTGGTTTTTGACTAATTAGGAATAGGTTGTGTTAGGTGGATTTCAACTCAATTGGTCACACACGACCTATAGATATGTATTCTTTTTTCTTTTCTTTTTTTCTTGTTTTCTTGATTTTTTCAACTTAAACGACTACCAATTTCAGCTCATAGGACTCTCAGCCTTTGGATTGCATTTTATGTCATTCTTAAGGTGAGGGCACTGAACTCCCTTGAAAAAGAGATGTTTGATGCAATGACATTCTTGTGGGTTCAATATTTTTCTTTTAATAAATTCGTCTATTGTGTAAATTTATGATTTTTAAGGAGGTATGATAATGGAAATATGGTTCAACCACCTCTTTCATAACATGATAAATTATCACCTCACTAATTTATAAAAAAAAAAATGAGCATCCAAATACCTATTCAATCAACAATTTGTTTTTTGATATCTTTTATATTTAATAGGTACAAAATCTAAGGTGATCGAAGATAAAGAGATTTAGAGATCAACAAAGTGTCTCTTATTTTTTTTCTTAATTTTTCATATATATCTAGCTCATCCAACTAATTAATTCAAATATGACCGAATCTTGACAGATCATGACATATACATATTGCTTAAACATCAAAACAAATATTTACTTGAATCTTATATATAAATATATACTCGATCTTATTTGATCTCATGAATCAAATACAAAAGTTTTTTCACAAATTAACAAGCTAAAAAACTTGCAATTCATATTATGTCCTATTGTTTGAAAAGCTACTCTACCCAGCCGCCTAGCTAGAAGATGAATGTCCATATATACTTTGAAATAGACTCTTTTGACGGCACCCGTGGTTGAAACTTATGACTATTTGTTGTAAATAGATAAGCAAGATCCAAAAAAGTCAACGGACTTCACCAATAAATTTCATAAATTATTTCATCCTTTCTCAAATATATGTCTCTTATGCTTAAGTTTTTTCACTGTATTTCCTAACAACTTTTTGTGTTTACTACTTTTTTTTTTAACTACAACCATTTAGTTTCATTTCTTTTTTACCGATTTTGATATGCAAATTTTGTAATATAAAATCTCCAATAGGACATACATTTTTTTTTTTTTAAATATATTTTCCAATTATTGAATGAAGATCGATGGCGTAATTTTTAAAAGATGATGTTATATAGTTTCAATTTTTCCTCTATCAACAAGGGGTAAGGGATAAGGTTTATGTCCTCATCGTTTTGATTATTATCAATAAAACTAGTAGGAGCCTGTCAAATCCCTCCATGGTAACTTCTCTTAAAAAAAATTCAAAAAGTGAAGGAAACAAATGTCACACTTTGTCAAAAATTAGTGGAGTATACGCAGCCTTAGAATTCATTGTCTACTTTCTCTTGCTGGTATGATAATAAAGATGTTGGAACATAGAAACATCCTTTTAAGCATGACGGAGAAAGAAGCCAAATTATGGATTCACAACGCAAAGCAAAATGTCAACCAAAATCTCTTTATCATGGATTTGGCTAGGAATGGCAATACGAAAGAAAACTCTCCTTTTGCTACTCTACTCTCTTATTTCTTTTTTTCTTTAATTACATAATGAATACACCGATCTTGCACTAATAATAAAATGTAAAATCTGCTTCTTAAAATGCTATATGCACATAAAATTTTCCTTTTATAAAATCTTTAATATGTTTTCCTCATGCACAAAGCTAAAAAACATAGGTCATAAATATTTAATTTTTAAATGACTTTTCAATAATAAGTTTTATATATAAATAATATTTATGTGAACAGACATTGTACAATTTTAGAACGACAGTTCAAGATAAATTGAAGGGATTGAGAATTTAATAGTCACATACGAAAATCGATTTATGGAAATTAATTTTTTTTTACAAGATTAAACTCTAAACTTTTGCTATTTGAGGTAGCAAATAACAAAGATAAATACTATTTGATTATCACATATAAGTTTCTCAATATTTATATGGGTCAGATCTGTCCAAATCTATATGTAACTTTCTCAATTTGTTTGTATGCTTGGACACTAATTAACAAACAGTAACACTAGCTTTTTCATCTACCAACAGTTGTCACTAGTTCTTTTCGATTAGAAGAAGGCTGTTCAAAGTTGACTTCAAGAAATCACATTTATACTAACGGACTATATTATATATCAATAATAGAGTGAATACTACTTTTGTTTCTATGAAAAGGGTTTTGGATATCTTCTGTAATGATTCTGGCCAAGTGGTTAATCAATCAAAATCTAGAATTTTCTGAAGTTCTAATGTCAAAGAGGACACTTTATACCCAAAAAAAAAAAAAAAAAAATTGTTTAGGAATACAGTCTTTCACAAATTTTTCGCAGGTGCCTCGTCGATTGCTTTAGTGAGTGCGAGGCAAAACCTGCTCACTAACCCGCTTTATACTTGTTTTAACAACTTTACTTTATATCAAATGGATGTGAATTTTTTTTTCTAAATAGTTTTATAGATAAATAAATTTATATTGAACAGCCTCTTGGATTTAAATCTTTTGATAAATCTGACCATGTTTTTAAACTTAAAAAAGCTTTGAAGGTTTAAGCAAACTCCTAGAACTTGGTATGAAAGTTTAAGTAAATTTTTTACTTGAAAATGATTTCAAAAGAGGCAGAATAGATACTATTTTAATTGTTTATTAATTAAGCATTACCTGTCTTATATTTTTCTAGTGCAAATTTATGTTGGGCATATTTTTGGATTTACTAATGAATCTTTCTGCCAAGAATTTGTTAAGACTATGCAAAGTGAATTTGAAATGAGTATGAAGTGAGAATTAAACTTTCTTGAACTTCAAGTTTAGCAATCAAATGAAGAAATTTTCATTAACCAATCCAAATATGTCAAAAATTTAAGCAAAAGATTTGGACTGAAGAATGCAAAGGCTATTGGAACTCCAATGAGCACATCAATTACGTTGGACAAAGGTGAATCTGGTGAGACAGTAGATGAGAAGAAATATAGATGTATGATTGGATTTCTTCTTTACCTCACTACTAGTGGACTAGATATCATGTTTAATGTTTGCATGTGTGCTAGATATATATTAGTCTTTTTTCAAAGAATCACTTTTTACTAGTATTAAAAGAAATTTTAGATACCTGATTGGAACTTAATCACTTGGTATATTTTTTCCTAATGTAATAATTTTGAACTAATTGGATACTCAGATGCTGACTTTCAGGATGTAAGCTTCATAGAAAAAACACTAGTAGAACATGTTAATTCCTTCGTCACTCACTTGTTTCTTAATTTAGCAAGAAACAAGTGAAGCGGTCTCAAATACCTCAAAAGTTAACCATGAACTCTATTTCATATATCTATTTTCTGTAATAATAGTGTAATTAATCTTATTAAAAATTCTATTCAGCATTTTAGAAATAAATACAATGAAGTAAGACCACATTTTATTAGAGATCATGAGAGGGGCTACAAGAAAGTGCGGCATCATAGATTGCGTATCTGAGACCACAGGAAAACGATCTCTGATATAAACTTTCTGAGATCATAAGTCACTTTTAAGAGACTGCAAAAAGTGGTCTCAAGTACCTCAAAAGTTAACCATAAACTTTGTCGTTGATAATTGATAATTTTGATGCCAATTAGCACCAAATTATCAAAGATTGTGTTTTCAATGCAGGTATTCCTTCATCTTTGGGTGCGAAATAGTCTTGTAATGAAGATTCACATGATCACGACAACGATGTTAATTTAGTACGATCTTAATTTTAGTTTGTAGTTATTTAAACTTTTTAATGTAAACAAATTTAATACTTAAATCATGAATTCATTTGTCATGATATGTTTTTATTAATACAATACATTTGAATTAGTATTCTATTGCTAGTTTTGTAATCAACGGATATTTTAAACCCAAATAATAGATTTATCAGAACTTATTTCTAAGAACCCCAACCATAATAAACTCTTCTATCACAACATCATAATTTGAATAGATTCCAAAAGAAAAACATCTAGCCTTGACGCCACATCTAATTCCAAACGACCCAAAACTGACTCTGATCAACAGGAGCTTTTTAATTCAAAGCTCACTCAAAACACTGATGAGCTTCAACGTCTGAGAACGGAGAATGCAAATTTGTGGGAGAGCATTTTCGTTAACAGAGCCCAAATCCATCAAATTCTAGTGCTGTTGAGTAAATATCACTCTACCTTGATTGAGGAACTGCCACAAATACGAAGAAGCGTCAACTCCTCCTTGTCCAGAACTCTTGTGATTCAAAAAGAGGTAGTCAAGAATGGCAATGGCATCGGTGACCTTATTAACACCACCCATGAGTTAGAGCTCATTCGAGATGTTCATACAAGGTTTCTGGATAACCTTTCCACCTCTATTTAGCAACTTCTAAATATCTGTTAGACTGTTAAAGAGTCGTCACTTGGTTCGTCTAGAACTGTATAAAGAGAAGTCTGATTGTTCTAGAAGAAAGCTGGACAAGACAGACCCCCTTATATGGTGCCTAATCTGATTGTAACTTATGCACATGAACTACCTTCCTATGGTCTTGAAACAGTCTTGCCTAAACTCTTTTGAAGAAAGTGGCATGTACAAAGATGATAATAATAGTTGACGCATGAGATGTGCATGTAAACTGCTAAAAACGTAACTTTTCACTACACCTAAATAATAATAATAATAATAATAATGATAGAGTGGACCAAGAGAGTGAAAGCAAAGACTACAATTTTAACTGGTATTTTCAATCTGGGTGGTAGTCCACAATGTACTACGAAATCCAGTATTAGATCAGGGCCGTCTATTTCACTGATTGTATATCTGATTGAGCCCTTAGGCGACGCCAAGAAAAAAACCTAAGGCGTAAATCATGCCTTCGTCATGAGTACGCCATATATACGTCATGCGAAATACAGATTTTCTTTAAGGTTTTAAATTTCAAATGTTAACCTTAGATTTAAGCTTTTGATAATATTATTAAAAATTTTTATCTATATTTACTTTTGGCCCTTCTACTTTAGAAATCCTCTTTGCCATTGGAGTATAAGCTCATTTATCATAAATCATTAATCCTCTATGTTAAAACATATTGACTCCTAAAGTTTTCAATTTTTTTGAATTGTAAAAGATTTTAAATACAACTTAGCTTAACTCACTATATACGCCCAGGTTAATATTACATTATACTATTTCTTTGCTCATTAAATTTTAGTCATAATTTTTGCATTTATTAATCACCTTACATAAAATATAATACTAAATTTATCAATTAATTTACAAAAATGTATCACTAAATTCACTCAAGGGTAGTTTAAGAAAAATGAAAAAAAAAAAAAAAAAGAGAGAGAAAAGAATAAGAAATAAACAAAAACCAGGGACATTTTGAGAATAGCACAATATCAACACTAGATCAAGGGTAGAAAATAAATAAATAAAAATAAATCAATTATTGGATACTCAACGACCTCATCTATACGCCTTTGGTGGTCTCGTGTGGGGTGAAAGAAAAAGAAAGAAAAGAAAAGAAAAGCCACATAAAAGGGCAAACCCCCTCCTCTATCCACTGTCTGATCATTGGTCGACAAAGAGCTGCGCGTGAGTCCTCGAGAGTGTAACTTAGCTAACATCAGTGGGTTTCCTTTGGAGACGCAATTTAGCCGTTTCAAGTCTTTTCTTTATATGCACAATTACACATTGCACGCACGTTTATATGATATTGATATGTGCCCTCTTCCACATTGGATCCCCCATATGCTTAACTATCTGTTTGGCTTTTGACTTGGGTTAAGCTTACAAAGAAAAATACATAAATTGGAATGCAATCGTATACTATGAGTTTTGGAAATGTGGTCTGAATCAACGGTGATTGAGCCTAGTGGAAGGTTGGAAGGGATTAGTGACTCCTAGCAGAGAATCCAGGTTCAAAACTGGACACATCACCTTGCGAGGGATTCTCTCTTAAAAAAATTTGACAGAATCCTAAGAAATTATTCTCACAGCAATGTCTATTAAAAAATTCTAGAATATCCAAAAAAATGCAGTTTGATAAGGTGTCGTAAGTTTTTTTTTTTTTTTTTTTTTTTTTCTAACAAAAGTATAATTAATTTTTATTTTTAATTCAATTAATCAGATTATCTACATTTAGATTAGACAATTTTTAACAATTTTAAATATTTAAACATTTTACTTTCCACGATTTCAAATAAAAAAGTCAAGAAATAAAGCAGCCTTAATCACCTTGTGATATCTTGGGGCTAAGTCTAATTATACATTGATGTATTATATATATGATAAATACTTTAATTTTCATACTTCATTTTCAATTTTTGAGAAGCAACCCGAGATATAAATTTCAAAACAAATAAATTTTGGTAATTAGTTTTTTAAGCTAATTAACATCTATTATCCTTAAATTATCATATTTTTATCAAATTTATCTTTAAAGTAATATTTTTCAATTAATTTCATCTCAAAAATTTAAAATATTTACAATGTCTCACTTTCAATTTAACAACGTTAATATATATATAAATATATTTATTTTTATGAAAATCATTTATGTGACTTAATATACAATATTTTTGCTACATATGTGATTGGAAAAAAAAGAGAATAGTATTTTTCTCACTCCTCTTCGTGCATCCTCTATCTCTCACTAGTCTTTTGTAACACCTCTTTTTAAAAATTATAAAAATATGACTTGTGGTGAGTTTGAAATTTTAAAAAATTAATGACATTTATTTATAATTCTATTTTCTTATTATTTTTGGATGATAAATTGATACTGGTTTTGAGGGAGTGTGAGACTAAAATTACTTTTAGAATGAAATTAAAAATATACTTTACGATGAAATTGACAAAAAATAAATAAATTTAGGATAATTTTTTTTTATTGTTTGCTAACTCAGCATATATATATATATTTATAATATTTTAAATCACATTAGTAATTTTTGAAGATTAGTAGATCAAGAATCTAACCTAACAAAAAAAACCAGTCAGACGCACTAGCATACCAAGGAAGCCCTCTTTGAATGAGAGGAACAAGGCCCTCACCTCAAATGAGCAGGAAGTGGCCTCGAGAGGAGAAGGAAGAGCGTCGGGATCTAGTTTTTCCCACATTAAATGATACCACTGAGATCAAAATAGCATTCAAACTACATATCAATTTGCAATGGACATTACTTTCTATTCAATCGAGCACATTACACCTACATATTAAACACAATTAGCATATTACCCAAATTTAACATTCAATATATAAAGTGACATATTTACCCTTTAGTATAGTTAATTATCTCTTACTTTTTACTAAAATAATCAGAAAGTTAATTTTAATTGCTCCTAAAAACCTTATTGGCATATTAAATGGAATCACGTACATGCTAGTTTTTCAACACAATCAAACCACTTTTGGTGGTGTTCTAGAAGAAATTATAGCTGTAGTCCATAACCATGACTCTATAACATATTCAAATCTTAAATTACAGTGTTAAAAGTCCTTTTTAAGCTTAAAACCGCAAGAACCAGTACAACCACTTCAAAACCATAATCTACGTCGCCACAGCGTAAGTAGGTCATTTCATATAGAGACCGTCAATTTTAATTAATTAGGTAATCTGCTAATATATATATATTTTTTTTTTTAATTTTTTATTTATTTTTTTTTGGTTTCTGAATTGTTTCACAGGCATAAAATAGTGAACATTGCAAATTGAGGGTTAGTTTGATGAGAGAAGAAAATGCAATTGAACTTACATTTTAGGTTGTCACATGAAAATTTTAATTAGCATTTAATATTATACATAAAATAGGTATTTGATTTTTAACTTCATCTATTTATTTATTTCCAATTCTTTAGTATAATTAGTCATTATTTACTTTTCTAACACTTCTTATTCTATATTTTTCATTTTCTAATTTGTTTCTTCTACCATCAACTTTTCATCTTTCACAATAAATTTTATTATACCATTTGTAATTTTGTATTAGTATTTGATATTATTAGTTAATGATTAATAATATTTATTAGTAAGATCATGATAAAAATCTAACATTCTCTTTTATTAGTTTGTGACCTTTTCATATTTTATATCCAATGATTTCACACTATCTCTTCACCTTAATTATTTCACGATGTAAAAGCGACAAAAGCAAATTTCAATACACTATGTAAAAGCAACAAAAGCAAATTGCATATTGAAAAATCAAAGGAAGCTAAAAAGATAATTTAATAAAAAATAAAGTGTGATTAATGGGTGGAATTTAAAAAAATTTAACTAAAAGTTCTTGATTTTTCTTTCTCTAACTTACCACCTGCTCACATGTAACATCAAATCAAAAGGTTACCACTTCAATTTCTTGAACCTTCTCATTCAATATAAATATATTGTCATGTCATTTTAGATCCATCTCTACAAAGATACACACATTTTTTTCTGATGACATAATTTTTAGGTAGAGTTAGAGTTACTACATCTAGTGCACTCCCAATCTCTTCCCCTCCCTCACTCAAATATGTTTTCATCTCCTATCTCTCCGCCTCTCTTTCTTGCTCATAGTACAAGGAGACAATGAATCACAATATATATATCGTTTTACAGAGTTTAATTCAAAATGTCTCTTGGAGGCAGCCAACTTTAAATAGGTCAGATGCAGAATATAAATATATTTATAATACTTATTTGAAATCGAATCATCAATTAAAAATTAAAGAAAGCCAATAAACATGAAAAAAGAATAATACACATTTTCATGTTCATGCCCATGATAGATGTGAGTTAATTATTGATTTGAGATATGTATGTCACTCAAAATTATATGTTAAAATATTTTCGTAAGTTAAATAACAATTCATGCATTTACAAGAATTAAATGCTCCTTCTTTAGTTATATCACTTTTTACCTATAACTCATGCTTTTGAACTATAGATCAGAGAAATGCTATATTAATATAATTGATCCATTCCATTTCATTAATTAAATATAAACAAGTTTATGAAAATCTTTTTTCTTTTTTTTTCATAAAAAAATCTACAAAACTTGGTATAATATATATGTAATTATTGTTTTTCATTACCCAATAATGCGATCAAAATAAGTTCAAATGGAAGAGGAAGAATGTTTGTTATGAGTTTATATAATTAATCAACTAAAATTTGATTAAATCTTGTGAACGGAAAATGTCTAAATAAAACTTGTACATTAATATAATTTTAAGTTGGTTCTGAGGATTAAATTGTGTTTATTTAATTTGAACAAATTATGTTCTTATGCATATATATTAACAAGATTTCTAAAAACTAGTAACATTACAAGACTCAGCATGCAAAAACTATGTGGTTAATTTTTTTTTTTTTTTTTTTTTTTGAGTGATGCTTTTTTTACTACTTTTAAAAATCAAGTGTGCTTTTCAAAGCACCACAGAAGATATTTTTAAGAGTTGGATTTGACTTGTTGACAACTGCCTCTACATAATTGAAAACCATAATAATTTGTTGAAATTCACAAAATTATCAAACTTGGTAAGTTTTTTCATTCTTCATATTAAACATTTCATAAAGTTATTTTTTACAATAATAGGTATTACATACCGAAATTCAATTTAAGTTAATTTATTCTACAATATATATATCCCGTGCAACCATCTTTCAAAATATTTTTTTATTTATCCTTGCATAAAATAGGAAATAAGTGAATAAATAAGGGAGGAAGAAACCAAAGAAACAATATATAATAGTCTGCCAAGAAAAAGAAAACAAATATGAGGAAATTGATATATTATAAAATAATGAAATCAAAAACTATCAGCGAAGCTGGAATAGCTCAGTTGGTTAGAGCGTGTGGCTGTTAACCACAAGGTCGGAGGTTCAAGCCCTCCTTCTAGCGATTTCTTTTATATTATATTTTAGTATTCTGGGCCTTGCAAAATTTTGGAAAAAATCTACTTTAACTCTTAATAATTATATTCTTATCATTCTGGTCCCTGCATAATTATGTGAAAATCTTATTTTAAAAAGTTTGAATTAGATAGTCATATTTTATTCTTTATTTATTTTTTTTTCTATGATCTATGTATTTTTATTTTTAGTAATCAAGTTTAATATCTATCAAATTCCACCCCCTTCTTACTACATGAGCTAAATTAATTCAATTAGTCATTCATTTATTAAAGCTTAAAATTTTTATTTTAACAAAAAATATTTAATTCATGAGGTTTATTTTTTATAATAATTTTAAAGTTATTTAAAATATTAATAATTCATATTTTGAATTAATAACAATATTATATGAAAAATATATTTTGTACTATAGTTAATTTATGATTACAAACGTAGTGTTTGCTCAAGTTTACATTACATAACAATTTATTTAGTTACATATGAATTTCTCAGTAAAAAATTATTTATGATTTGGCCCCCTAAAATTAAATATTTAGGTCTGCCGTGACTATAACTTACAATGATTACTTAGTCAATCAATAACAATGTGTTTGGAACAATACAAAAACTAGATTTGTAGAATTCAATCTAATTCTCTTATTTGGAACAAATAAAATTTTTATTTTAATTTAAGTTTTTTTTGCCATAATATTCTCATTTATTTTTATAATAACTATCATTGGACTAAAAATATAAGACAAGAGATTAATTGTTGTCCAAAGAAAAAAGACAAGTTGAAAGAAAGAAAAAATTGAAATTGGTTAGGTGAGTATGTGGGATGAAGTATTAGTGATTCTTCATTGATTTAACTATGTTAAAAATGTGTGTTTAATATTAAGGTTAAAAAGGTTATTTATGGTGGGATAAAATAAAAAGGGTTAATTATACTTTAACCCCTATGAACTACCATGATTTTTTTGCAATAACTCCCATAAACTATTGAATTAGGCACATAACCTCCTTATTTGAGTTATAATTAGCAAATAACTAACACTCATCTAAATTAGCTATTAAATCTAACAAATTAACTTAAAAGACTAAATTACTCTCATTATAAGTTTTTTATTTTATTTTTTATAATGTCTTTCACTTTCTATCTCTTGTTTCTTGTTTCTTTCTTTATCTTTTTTTTTCTTAGTAACTAAAATCTCTATATTTATTCAATGTTAGTATATTCTTTAATATGTAATACAATAATAACATAATGACTGGTCATTGTTACCGAGTTCGTTCCAACGACTACGACCGAGCCTTTTTTTGTTCTTTTCATCCTTCAAGCTTTGAGTGGACAGAACCCTCTAGATGAAGGTAAACCCTTTTCCTAATATGTTCACCCCTGAATGAGAGAGGAGCGTATGGCCGGGGTTTTCATGAGAAGATTCGGGGCAAGAGGGATCAATCGAGAGTGATACCTGCAGATGAGATTGATAGAGACACGGGGGATGATCAGATATGGGCTCTTTCGCTTATACTTCTTTCTTTCCATACCACAAAGGGAAGGGATAGAGGGAGGTTTGATGCAATGGGGATCTTCCTGGGTCAGCTCAATTCCATGTGTCCATCAATGAGAGCTAGCAGGTTGAGAAAGAGTAGAAGTCGAATTGGGATCTCTGCGCGTCTTGGCAGAAGATGACCTCCCAATGGCAGAAAAAGGCAAGCCCGACTGGACTAGAGTTGTTGAATGAAAAAAGGCTCGCCGCCCGCGCACCATATCAGGCCTACCAACGAGGGCAAAGAAAAGACTTTGGAAGCAAGGTCTCCGAACGCACCTTTCAAGTAGGGGAATATTTAGCATGAAAGATTTTTCTCAACCCGAAGGTTTGCGCTAAAATCAAATGGGAAGGACCCTAATAGGAAATTCCTTGCGACGACCTATCAACGCGGCGCACCTCAGAAGAGAGGGGTCAATCGAACCCGTGGTTGATCTCGCAGCACCACTTTCGAAGAAATAAATGCAAAAAGAATCAGAGAAGAGACAGAAGAGAAAGGGGACCTGGTCTCCCACGAAAGAGGCCTACCACGCCTTCGATCAGTCAGGCCAAAGAAAGCCTATACCTATAGTAGATTGTTTGGTAGCCCCTTCGAGAAGCAAGCTCGAACGAGGAGAAATTGGGCTATGTCTCCCGAGGGTTGCAATACCCCCAGTAAGATCCTGAACTTCTGCTGACTGAGAATTAGCTGAAACATCATTGCCCGAAGAATCAATATCCTTCTGCCCTGCAACCTCTGCCACATACTCTTCATCCTCTACTAAGCCCAGCACATCAAACCTGTAACCTTTCTTGTGAGATTCTCTTCCTCCTAGAAGAGTACTGCCTTCGTCGAATGATCACATCGACAAGTTGATCAGAAACTTCAGTCCCCACCTGCACTTGAACTCTTGGATTGGAGATATTTATAGAGCTCTTTTGGACCCAAACCCGCTTGGCTTTCTTCTTCGCAGCCTTACAATGCTCGGGTTTGTGCCCGATAACACCACAATCACCACATAAAGCTGGTACCAAAACCCATTCATACTCAACTGGAATTCTAGTTTGAATCCCTTCATTGTTCATCAGTAGAACCTCTTTTGGTAACTCCGAATTCGGCATAACTTCAACGCAGACCCTAGCATAGGCCAATCTGTCTCTCTGAACGGTGGGAGAATCACACCAAAGTGGATTGCCTATCTGCCTACTACAGAGGTACCCAAACTCGGCGCCCTCTCTAGGGCAACCTCTTCCTGCCTCCTCAAATGAGCTGTACCGAGAGAGAGGAATAGCCTCTCATCATATTGCAGCAGGGACATTGGGCATATTAGCGGGCCTATTCCATCTTAGTGTCCGTCCGCCCCAACGTCTATAACAAAGGATTACGTATGGGAAATATTGAAACCGTCCTTTCTCCCTCATGTAATTGCACTCGTAACTTCTTCTTCTTCAATTGACATTGCCTTGAAGAGCCTAATTGTTGATACCTCTCTCGAGAGTAAGCTGGGATGGAATACAAAAATGACCCAACTAAACCATCGATGTTGATGGAGGTTGGCTTCTGGATCTATCTTCCTCGTCTTTATTTCTAAAGGAAGTTGAACCCTCGGGAACATTTGCCTCATTATGTCATTGCCCTAATGTCAATCTGCCACACTGGTACAAGGTACAAATATTGAAAAAATTGGATGGCAAAGGTGACCCACAAAACCACCTACGGCTCTTCGTCAATGACACTTTCCCGGTTAGGGAAAATAAGGATAACCTTATTTACCTTTTCCAAAAGAGTAACGAAGGAAACGCTGCAGCATGGTTTGGGAGCCTGCCAGTTGGCAGCTTTTCTACATTCGAGGAATTGGCCGACAAGTTCATGAGCCAATACTCATATTTGAGTGGAAAAAAGCCTACCATCACAGATCTTCAAGACACCATCCAAGGTGCCAATGAGAATGTCCAGTCATTTGTGAGTAGGTTCAGAGAACTCCTAGTGAAAACCGAGATTGTGATCCCCGAACCCCATTTCTTCTTGCTTTTCTAATCTTCCTTGCCCTCCTTGTATCAGTCATCGGCTTGATTCGCCTATAGATATAGACTCATTACGTAAGCTCCTCTCCTGCTTATTCATTAGGGCGAGACCTTATTCGGTTCTTCTGATTTTTTTGGAAGAGGGCTCAACAAATTTTTCTTCCGGGGGTGATTTCTTATTTTTTTTATATACGTATACGCGGCGGAAAGCGGCTCGCAGAAAAAAACGATTCGGTAGTTCGGGAGTACATAATCGTGTTGGTATGATGGCTCCCATAGAACGACCTGCGAATGAGACAATCCAGCAACTTAGATGTCAAGATCCTACGAATTGGAATGGTACAATACCGCGTTTGATCTTCCACTTGAGTCTGTGATGAATTAATGTAGTAAGGTGTCACGTCAACCTCTCCACTGGGAAAGAGCAAGATAAGGAAACTCGCCATCTAGAAGGAAGAAGAGGTACGTGTGGAATGAAGGGAGAAGGAAGGCAATCGCAACAAGTACTTCCCTCGGAGTGTATCAAACAATTCAAGTATATAATGTCGCGGGTTGCTTTCCCTCTTCCGCTACACGAGATGGACATAGGCTTGCATTCAACTTCATACTGAACGAGGCTCCGGTGCTGCTAGCTCGTCAGATGGATCTTTATGTATCATGGAACTCCCCGTGATGGACATGAATGCTCAGTATGAAGGATTAAATGTTGTTTTTCTACAGGTAAGCAAGTGTGGGTGACGAATCTTGTGCATGAATGGTAT
This sequence comes from Quillaja saponaria, assembly GCA_029379385.1. Lineage (NCBI taxonomy): Eukaryota > Viridiplantae > Streptophyta > Magnoliopsida > Fabales > Quillajaceae > Quillaja > Quillaja saponaria. The sequence continues at coordinate 11,071,358 of CM055614.1, read as the reverse complement.
GACCCTTTCCTTTCATACCCGCGGACATATGATGTACTTCATGCAGCTGGCTTTCACTCGAACCTTTTCCACTCAGAAGAGTGTGATGTAGCTGACTTGATGTTGGGCATGGGTTGAATTTTACGCCCAGATAGTTATGGCTTTATGCTAGTTCTCCGCCCCGGGGCGATGAGTCCGCCTCCTAAGGTCCTCTCCTCTTACCGCTTCGATGCGCTTGTTCTAGGGTATGCTGTGGCTGGCTTCTTGTGGAAGCCTTCGCTGCCTGGGTCAGCCATATACCCTTCCCCACTCCCCGCTCGGCTAGTTGATAGGAACCCCGACTACCGAAGAAGTATTGGATGAAGGACCCTTATCCACATTGCAGTATAGCATCAATGAAGAGGAAATGACACCGGTTTCGAGATTCAAAACGGAGGAGCAAGCGTAGGCTGAAAAGAACTACTAGCTTTAATAATCAGAATACGATCGACGATCATTCTCATAATAGCGCTCAGTGGGGCTCAACATAGTAGTACACCCGGTTCACCAGGTTCTACCACTTATCGACCGGTAGGCACTCCGGTTTACTAAAAGTGCCCATATTGCCTCGGGACAAAGCTCTGGTAAGGGGTAAGGACCCATTGGCACCAAAGCACCGTGCACCCTCCTCGGTCTGACTCCAATGATCCCATCCTAGGCTAGATGTACACGGGGTTGCATGTTTTCCATGTGGGAGTAATGCCTTCCTGCCGATTAGTATCCCTCTCCCCCGAGGACGAAGGATCTCGACCCGACTCTGCGACTTCTGGCTATCACCTTCGAAGCACAGGTTTTCCTATAATTTTCCTTTCGGGGTCACAACGCTCTCTTCAAAACAAAACGAAAGAAGCCCGCATACCCACTCTTCTTTCCCCCCAGCGCTAGTAGGGGCCTCGTCTTCTCTTCCTTTTCTTTCTCTTGCCCTGACATAATTCGGGGCTATCGGTTCCGTTCTGTTCTCTCTCTCTACCTCTTCTTTTTGACCTAATCTTTTATGCCCGGCCATACCAACATGGGAAACCTAGCTTCCCTCCCTTTGAAGTGCATTTATCAGATCAGCTCCCCGAGTCACTAGAAAGAGGGTGAAAGGCCCACTACTTCTTCATTCATTTTGATTGATCTCCCTTTCGTATTCATTCGACCTAAGGCAAAAGAGAAGTCATACAAAGAAAGGTTCTTTCATGCAATGCATAACGGGCGGGCCTCCTATGGATTCCTCCAACTCAATGAATGAAGGGAGGAGTATGAGGAAGGCCGGCTTTCTATATGAAGATTCAAACAAAAAGGAAAAGGGTCAAACCATATCTTACTGAATAATCTGACTGAATGAGGATCAGAGAGCTCTTTATGTGGTCTCACTTTACCACCATCTGAAATGCGCGAAACTTCGATTGGTGGAAGCCAGTCCATGAAGATTCTCCCTTTTCTTACGTGCAATTCCCCTCTTTCGGTAAGCATCCAGTATCTCAGCAAATGAACATTTCTCTAAGCTTATCCTGTAGCTTATACGTCGTTTGAAAGCTGCTTCAAGGATCCAACGAATAGCTAAGGTTTGTTGACGATCCCTGGCTACAATCCCAGGGACATCATAAATAGTACCTGCTACTCCTACTTTTTCCACTTCGCATATGGGCTTTATATTCTCTACGGCGTCAAGCAGAAGTTTGATTACATCGCGTTCAGTTTGAGCTGGGCAGTGAAAAGTTTGATAAACAATAGCACGAACTCTCGTTCTTTTACCCTTTTTCATGCGAAAATGGACCAACTTCTTGATCAATTGTTTTTGCTCACCATCCAAACCCCCCATATAGCTGAGAATTTCCGAGCAATTGGAAGCCGCTTTCGACGACGAGGCCGAAAAATGAATATTACGCGATCGTTACTGTCCATCTTTATCAGCCAACTCCCCTGTTTTCATCTTTCCTTTCAGAGTTTACCACTCTTCATAGCTTCTTGAACTTTTTTGAGGGTTTCGCTCCCAGAGTTCAAGAGTCTACACTCTCGCGTCATACGGCTCCGTCCCGGAATCAGGACCTGCCCCCTAAAATTAAATATTTAGGTCTGCCGTGACTATAACTTACAATGATTACTTAGTCAATCAATAACAATGTGTTTGGAACAATACAAAAACTAGATTTGTAGAATTCAATCTAATTCTCTTATTTGGAACAAATAAAATTTTTATTTTAATTTAAGTTTTTTTTGCCATAATATTCTCATTTATTTTTATAATAACTATCATTGGACTAAAAATATAAGACAAGAGATTAATTGTTGTCCAAAGAAAAAAAGACAAGTTGAAAGAAAGAAAAAATTGAAATTGGTTAGGTGAGTATGTGGGATGAAGTATTAGTGATTCTTCATTGATTTAACTATGTTAAAAATGTGTGTTTAATATTAAGGTTAAAAAGGTTATTTATGGTGGGATAAAATAAAAAGGGTTAATTATACTTTAACCCCTATGAACTACCATGATTTTTTTGCAATAACTCCCATAAACTATTGAATTAGGCACATAACCTCCTTATTTGAGTTATAATTAGCAAATAACTAACACTCATCTAAATTAGCTATTAAATCTAACAAATTAACTTAAAAGACTAAATTACTCTCATTATAAGTTTTTTATTTTATTTTTTATAATGTCTTTCACTTTCTATCTCTTGTTTCTTGTTTCTTTCTTTATCTTTTTTTTTCTTAGTAACTAAAATCTCTATATTTATTCAATGTTAGTATATTCTTTAATATGTAATACAATAATAACATAAAGAAGTTTTGATGAGAGTATTATCATTAAAACGCAAATTGAAACAACAACTTACATAATTTCAATAAACAAGAAAAATAGTATTAGTAATTTTATTACTAATTCAAATATTATTTATGTATGCTAAAATTGAATCAATATAAAGAGATTAGTTTCATAGAAAATGAAAAGAAAAAAGATGTAAAAAAGGAGAAAACATAAATAAAAAACTTATAATGAGGGTAAATTAGTCTTTTATGAGTTAATTTGTTATATTTAATTGTTAATTTTAGATGAGTGATGATGATTTTTTAATTATGACTTAAATAAGGGGGTTATGTGCCTAATTCAATAGTTTATGAGAGTTACTACAAAATAGGTGGTACTTCATTGGGGTAAAATGCAATTGACCCAAATAATAATATACTCAAATGAATTTCACAAAATGAAATACAACATATTTGGTGTGGAAAACAAATTTAAATAAAATATGAATTTCAAATGAACTTAAATTCTACACTGTTTCACTATTTTCAAATATACAAAAGTGTAGAATTTATTTCAAATGAAATGAATTGCATATATATTTTTTAGATTTTAATCGCACTATAAATCTTGATATAGAGTAGTGTAATTTATGAGATGAGTTTCGGATAACTAAATAGCTGGAGTAGGGAACACAAATTTCCACTATATGGAAAATAAACAAAAGATCTAACAATCAAATTGTTGATTAAACAACTTATCACCAATTAAAAATATTGATTTCCTTCTTTTCCCTCCATTATACCAAAATCATAAGACATAGGACAAAACCTATGTGTAAGTACAATGACAAAGATGCTAATTATGCAATCATCTTAAAAGTATATAAGAGGACTTAAAACCAAAGTTACCAATCATATCAATTCCCCCGTCCTAAATACTAACCAAAAAAAAAAAAAAAAAAATTGCAAAAAAGAAGAAGAGAGATTACTTTATTTGCAATGTTATTAAAGGCATAGATAAGTTTGAAAATATAATTTGTCAAAACAATAACTTGGAGAAAAATTAGGCAAATTTACACAAGGTGTAAAATTCTCCCCACAAAGTAAATGACCCACATTTAATTTTCAAAGATCCAAAAATGAATGATGGAACGTATCATTCAAAGATCTAAAAATGAATGATGTAACGTATCATTTAAAGCTTAACAAATATTTTAAACTTTTCTCAAATGGCAACAGCTAATTTTTTGAAACGAAGGAAGCTGTTAAATGGGGGAGTGCACCCCAGAAGACTCCCCTTGAGTCGCATCTCAAGCATCTTAAATTCGTGTTTAATCAACTAAATTCGAAAGCCGAGCCTGGGTATGCGCTGAAAAGGAATTCTTCTTTTTCAAATAGGGAAGTTTTTTTCAAAGTGAAATCAGGATAAAAAATCGTTGTCCAAGTTGTTAAGAAAGTGTGTTTACTTATTAATTTATTGATTTATTGATTTATGAATTCAAATTTTATTGTGGAGTAAAAAAATTTACTCCGAATTAGTAATTAAAATAACTGACTTGGACACACATAATAAATAAAAAATACCTTTAACTTTAGGAAATAAGTTTTAATATGCATTACCTATAAACTTCGAAGTCATGAAAGTCTACCAATATCCCAAACAATTCATACCCCAGATTACCACATTTCAATGTTTGCCCATAAACATCACATTAGCCATATTCTTTTACATTGTAACCCAAATTAACTAATTCAAATCATAATTCACATGCCATGAGTTAAAAACACGATGACTACTGTCAATTCCATAAAATTTAAAATGATTCGTTTTCCAGCAAAAAATTACAAAAGCCAGATTTTTCTAAATTACTAACATATTCAAAATTTTCAAATTCCCACAATCCAAGCCACAAAGATAGACAATAATATCATACTTTTAACCGAAATTGAACCAAAATTATACTTATATTTTAAAAATTAAATTAATATTAAATTAAGCATTATTTTTTGTGGGCCACAATAATATATATTTATGTTTTGAAGGAAAAAAAAAATAATAATAATATTTAAGCCTTATTTTGTATGTTAATAATAATATATATATTATATAAATATGTTTATCTTAGGCCCAATATTTAAGCTCACAATAACTTAATTAACCGAAACAAAACCGATTCAATTAAAATTGATTCGATTTGGTTGCTAAATTTTGCTAAAAACCAATTTAACCATACCAAATCTGAACTGAACTTTCAGTTTGGGTATAAGAGATAATTAGGAATTGTAGATGGGAGAAAGATAGGTTAAGGTTGAAGAGATCACAAAGAGAAGTGGAAGACGCGCAGAGAGGTAGGAGTAGAACAAGAGTTTGTAGGTAAATATTAAAAGGTAACCACCGTGTTCTCATTAAAGAAATTATGGTTGGCACTAAAATAATAGACTTATTGACAATGGCGGAGGCACTAATAAATATTATTAGTAGGGTCAATTTTTTATCCAACAGTTTGATCTAGTAGTCATTGTAGTACTTAAGAAGTGCTTACCCATAGAGGAACCTTTAGCTTCAACTCCTACATGAATGCAATGAAATTCTTTCACATATAGGGTGGTAGAGAGAAGGGGAAGATGCACACAGAGATAGGGGTAGACCAAGAGTTTGTAGGTAAATATTAATAAGTAACTAATGGTAATGTTCGCGCTAAAATCAATTTAAAATAGTAGACTTACTGACAATGGCGGAGCTAATAAATATTATTAGTAGGGTCAATTTTTTATCCAACGATTTGATCTAGTAGGCATTGTAGTACTTAAGAAGTACTTACCCATAGAGGAATCTTTTGCTTCGACTCCTACATGAATGCAATGGGATTTTTTCAAATATAGGGTGGTAAAGAGAAGGGGAAGATGCACACAGAGATAGGGGTAGACTAAGAGTTTGCAGGTAAACATTAATTAGTAACTACCGGTAACGTTCGCGCTAAAATCAATTGTTGTCGATGCCAAAATAACATATTTACTGACAATGGTAGTATCAATAAATATTGTTAGTGCGATCAAATTTTCATATCCAACGACTTAATCTAGCAGTCAAGTTAGTATTTAAGAAGCACTTCCTCTATATTTTTATCTCACTAACAGATTTTTATAAAATATAAAAATTGTAAAACCAAATTTTTTTTTTTTTTTTTACCAAAACTAATATCATGGAAAGCATACGGAAATCTTCATTTTCATCCATTAAATATTTTACAGACATTGAATTTTATAATATTTTAAAATATAGAAAAAAAATTGAAGTTATTTTAGTGATGAAATACATATTCTAATTTAATTTTTAGTTAGAATTGAACTCATTAAAAAAATACAGGTCTAACTGTAAATAGCATAAATGGTTTGAAATTGCTAAGAATTACAAAATTTTATTTTAATATTAATTAACAAAGTAAATAAAATGAGAGAATCTACATTTCTTAAAATTCAAATTAAGTGGGGACACAATTATTCTTAAAATGAGAGAATCTACATTTCTACATTTCATCCATTTACTCATTGTTTGAATAAATATGTAGGCATGTCTCGCAAGATGGAAAAAAGCTTCTTCCAAATTTCAAACACCCTCTCAACTACGTAACTTAAACTTGAATGGTGGTAATTGAAATTTTTTATTTCATTCTTTGGAGCATGTGTGGTATCTTAAAAGTGTAGAATATGATATATTTCACATTGGTACTATGGTAGAAATCCATCTATCATGTCATATCTTGAATCAACCAAATAATATCTACCTGCAAGTAGGTGTGAAAATTTTGATGAAGAACTATTTTAGACTTCTCTAAGTATCCAGTTGTCGTGGGCGATACCTGTCCACCTTGTTAAAACATAAGTGAAACACAAATTGAAAGCACATGCTGCCATCAAATTTTGCATCGTGTATCCTTTCTTTTCGATGAATTTTGCTTGCTTATCAGATGGAACATGACACGCTATATGAGTACCATCAATGGCACCAATACAATGTTGGAAGAAAGAAATGTATCGTCTATCATCCCTTATTTCAGCTGGAATAATGTTGAATTTAGGATCAATTAGCATGATAATGTCGATGGCTAATAACAGGACACTATAAAATACACACTTAAACAACTTATGTATTATCTCTCCAAAGTGTTGCATCATTTCTTGTAATGTACGATTAGAAGCTCCTTTTAGTACCAAATACAAAAACATAACCATTTTCTTAATTTGAATAGATTTTGTAATTTATATTTTTGTTTGAGAATTTGGCAGAATCTCAAGAATCTTGGTGTTTTTATTCTATAATTCTGATGACAGCGAATAGGATTACTATTTAAAAACTTTTTTCTACCTGCATGAATGCTATTTATTGTGAGTTTAACAATGTGTTTTTGTCATATACTTTACAACGTGCTGAAAAGCATGTGCTGCAACAACTAATTTGTAGCTGAAAGAAGAAGGCAAACATCCTCCTCACTGTCATTTGCACTATTATATGGTGATGCTATATTTTTTATTAAATTTACTGAAAGTTAATTTTCAAATTAAAATAACAAAAAAAAATTTTATTAATAACTTATAAATATCACAATTTGAATGAATTAAAATAATGAATATGAAATAAACTTATCATACCTAGAAAATATTGAGATTTTTTCTTAAAATAGGTGAGAGAAAAATTATAGAAAAAAAAAAAATCGTAAATTTAGAGAGAAAGAAAACTTTGAAGAATATGGAGTAATTTTAGAATGATGTGTAATTTGCAAATTGAATATGATAATGTTAGATGTATATAATTCAAACCTTCAAATAACTAAACTAACTTTGAAACTAAGGTAGGAATATGAGTAGTATGGAATTGATGAAATTGGGTTGATTCTTTGGAGGTATATATATATGTGTGTGTGTGTGTGTTTGATAGTATGCATACAAGACAGTTAGTTATAGTATAATGAGTAAAACTTGGTTGATTTATTTCTTGGCAGTTAGTGGTTGTTGGAATTTGAATAAAAAATTCATAAATAAGTGCGAAGAGTGGTTGGTTGATGTGGTGAAGTGAGGATTTAATGATAGTAGATAGTGAGTATGGGCAAAGGATGTGTAATTAAGATTAAAAGTGAGAGTTGAATGGTTTTTGAAGGGATGCAGGGCAGATTTTGTGGGTGAGAGAAATCTTGTGTTTCGGGTGCCTTCGAGGTTGAATTAAATTATGTGTTCTAAAAGAAGAAATGTACCTTAAGGTGTTTTTTTGCAAAATTTTGTGACCTTATTATAAGTATATTTGTCCTTGCAAGATTTTTAGTGAGCTTTAGTCGGTTCAGGAGATTTAGTTATAGGTTGTACTTTAAATTAGCCTACGACCTTTAAATAAAAGTTGTTACGAACATACTAAAGAGTAAGTCTGGAGTGGTGTAGGTCTTAAGTCTATGTTGTGTGTATTTTGGAGATATTAGAAGTCTTGCATGTACCTAGAAACTGATGTTAGAATGTCTTAAAGGTTGAATTAAGAGTGGAGTGCTAAAGATGAAATTTTCCTAACATCTTGACTAACTAGACTGGAGAGTTTTGTAATTTAACTTCCAAGTATGAGAATTATATAAGCATCGAAATCAAATGTTGGCAACCAGGAATTTACGCAGTGCCATGTTTTTTGTTTATGTAAGGAATTGAGTGAGTTCAAGACTAATTTTGGAGAAGTTTCTAAATAAGAATGATATCTAACTTCCTAAAGATATGTGTTTTGACTTGGTTTTATTAAATTTGGATAAGTATGTAAGTAAAAATAAACATATATCCAAAGGGTTGTGAAAATGCTTAAAATGAGTAAATTTTAAATAATTAACTGTACTAATATACATATCCAAATAATACGTATGATACATATTTAGAAAGATATACTTGTCTATTAATAAATCCAATAAACGGAATCAGATTTACTTTTTCCTAGAGAAAGTTATGCTCAATAACTAAGGTAAGGTCAGTGCCACCAAAATTCTGTGTTTTGCAGAATTTGATGCGATTTCAAAAAATAAACTGTATTGATATATAAATCTAAAAAATTACAAATGATATACCATTATAAAGCTACATGTTCTTAGTATTTAATAAATTTTAGGAAACTGAATTTGGAATTTTCTAGAGGAAGATATGACTGTTAGAGTCAAAACTAGTCAAAACTCCAAGTTTGGACAGTTTCAACATTTCTACTCACTGATGCTTTCTATCTTTTCTAATTGTTTCTTTCTACCCTATGCATTGTCAAGACATTTAAAATGTCTCTTCATTATCAACCTTACCATATAAGTACAATTCATACTTCTTGACATGCAATAACTTAATAGGAAACTTTCATAAAAAAACCTATATAAATTGATATATATGCTTAGTAATTAAAGGATTATAACAATAACGTTTATGAAACTAAGTATTATTTGAGAATATGAATTTCCAGTTCTGAATCCTAATGTATAACTGATAAGAGTTAAAGGTGAGTGGTTAATTATTACCTTTTTGTTGCTAGATTATTATTTGATTGTTTAATATATTTGTATATATATATATATATATGTTATATAGAGGTGAATAAGAATTATATTGCTATGATTGAATTATGTGGAT